>OY970791.1:21249831-22499662 GCA_963853775.1 Xanthia togata
CGTTGCCGCTTTGTTACCTAGGTATCTAAGGTCAGTTAAATTTATTTACACATGGTGGTTGCGTTTTACTATGATTTGTAAGCTATTTAGTTTGTTTGAAAAAAAAAAAACTCGTTTTTGATGCTTTTTATTTTTATACCGTATTGAATTAATACTAAACACGTATAGTATACGTAGTGTAATTTAATGCCCCTCTGTCATATCAACTCTGTATATTTTCTATGTCTAAGCACACTGCATCTAAAAATCCTGCAGGTTGATTCAAGTCGCCTTCATGTCGGGCCCAGGCAAGATAATATAGATATTATGGAAATAATGTAGGCACAACTGCCTAATGTACGGCGGCCATGTATGCAGCTACAGCAATAATCAGTGATTGCTTGGCGATTGTATAGTACGTAGCAATAATAAGTTCTTGTTTGAATGTGTCTCGATTTATTTCGGCACCGTACTAACGTATTATTATTTCCTTTCTAGTCATTAAGGTTCAGTCTCTCGGGATGCCTATAGATTTCAATATATCTATTGCTCGGACCGGTTGCTCTGACATGTTGGTAGCAGTTGGATTTTGCCAGCTTGATGTGGTACGTTCCAATAGCGAAAATAAGCAGCTCATCGTAAGTCATTCTCGGGAAATCTGCTACGTCTTGTAACGTTGCCTACATCCTCTGAAATGAAATGTTCCTTTGTGCGTTTAGACGGTGTTGATCAACGTAGTCTGCTAGTACGTTTGGCCTATTCATATTTCTTTCTATAATTTATAAAAAGCTTTCAGTCAGGCGACTGTCGCTGTAACTCTCTTGGGTTGCGTTGATTAGCGCTGCAGCTATTCGAAAATCTACTATTGCATTGGGCAAAAGTATTATTAAAATATCTATGTCGAAATATCTTAAAGTCCCTCTTAATTTTTCCGTTGGTGGTTTCTACCACCCATCTGACCAATGTTACTTATCTTGATTTTTATGCAGCTTCAGTGGACAGTTGTGTTTCGTGTTTGCCTACTTGCGACTGTGGCGTACAGACCGTAAATCCGAAATCCTCTATCTAAAATCATCACGTCATCACTTTCAAGAAACCATCGTATTGGAGCCTCTTCCGACGTTCGAGCATCGTAGGGTCCTATGATTTCTAAAATGTAGCCATCTCCACATACAATCATAAATGGCTTTATGAGATTGTCGTATTTATGTAGACTGTAGCTCGTGCGTTGAAACTAGAAGTTTGAGCTTTTTTGTACGAATAAGTAAGTAACGTCTAAAACAATAATTGCTCTCGTTTGGTCTTGGGTTCCAAAAATATTGTTTGGCAAAATCCTGTTTCTCGCTACAACTTCGTCTCGAGTGATATGGTCGAATCCGAGGTGTCGTGGGAGAAAGTCATTTTCGAGACATACTCTCGCTTGTTTTATTTTACGTTGAATAATTGACCTAGGCAAGCCAAAAACTGACTTAATCTTCGGTTAGGTTCACCGCTTCTCAGTTTACATAAATATATGCCCAAAATCGTTTTCCCATTCGAATATTCGTTTAAAGAAGGTGTTTCGTTAAATATGGTGTTGAATTGCTGGTGACTTATGCCAGTCCAAAAGTGAAGGGTATCAGGACTCAATTCATCTAGGTTTTCAAAATCGAGCTGACCTATTTTTTTGAGACATTGTGTATATATCGCTATTATATCATGTATGCACTCGCTACTGAAACTATCTTGCCGTTGGGTGACATGTTCCGGGAAATCCTCCCAAGTCATGTTCCTCAAATGGTGAAGTGGTGTTGACAGATGCAGGTGAGAGGTGGTATGTAGCATCGATAGTAGCTCAATAGATACGCCTTCATTGTATTGGACACAGAACGAAGTTCTAAGTTATGGCAATAGTCAATCATACATCGTCTTGATGTGTTTGCCGCGCGCGTCAAACCTGATACCGGAAACGATTCTATTGGTGGCGCCTGTGGGTTAGACGGATGCCTTATGCCGTAGTCAATACTCTGCCAGCATGGATGACATATCATTCAGGATCCGTCAAATACAATCTGAAATGAACGAAAAACAAAAATAATTGTATACATTTTCGTTCATTGAAGTCATTCCTAACCTTCCGAAACCTACTATAATTAGGTGGACTGTAAGTTAGTCCCTCGTTATTAACTACTAATCTGGAGTTGTAGTTCAAAACGAGGGTTAGAGTGACACATCTGTCGCGTATGCACTCTACAACTTACTTATAAAGGTAATATTAACTTATTTTATGATACGAGGGCGGGATGATAAGTAACTAGCCTAATAAGAAAACACTTAACTTTCCATGATAAAATTAATTTTATTTTTCGACATAGTCTCCGTGAACCTGTACGCACTTATTCCATCTTCGTTCTAAAGCAGTAATGCCTTCTATAAAATGATTTCTTTCGAGGCCTGCAAAATACTCCTCTACAGCGGCTATGACGTGTACTTCATCATTTCTGGCAAATTTCTGTCCGCCCAAAAAAGTTTTGAGCTTAGGGAATAAGTGGAAGTCTGATGGCGCTAGATCAGGCGAATAAGGTGGGTGGGGCAGCAAATCATACTTCAATTCGTTGATTTTTGCCATTGCTTTAACACATGTGTGAACCCTAGAGTTGTCTTGGTGGAAGATGATTTTTTTTTCGCCAAACCTGGTCGTGTTTGCTGATGTACCCGTTCTTTTGAGATACCTGTAGTGTCAGCTATTTCAGATAACTTCAATCGTCGATCTGCTAAAACCATATCATGTATTTTCACGACCATTTCCGGAGTCGTGACGCTTTTTGGACGTCCGGGGCGGGCTTCATCTTGGACACATGTACGACCGCGTTTAAACTCAGCCACCCAGTGTTTTACTGTGGCATAAGAAGGAGCACATTCACCCAAAACATTCTTTAACTCGTCATAGATATCTTTCCCCTTCATGCCCTTCTTATGAAGAAACTTTATCACCGCTCTTTGTTCAATTTTATCCATTTTGAAAACAGTTGACGAAATATATTTCAAATGACAAAAAATCAATAAAATTTTCACGCCACCAAATTCAAATTTAGAACACAGGTGGCTAGATATACGAATTTAAAAATGACATATATATTTTTTTAATTTTAATTTTTTAAATAGCAGAGAGGCTAGTTACTTATCATCCCGCCCTCGTAGCAAAGTGATCAAGATTATATATTATTTTCAATTGTTTTTTGCAGTCTACACTTGATACTGAAACACTACATTAATGTATCAAGTACCTATAACAGTGTTTGACCCTTAGGCCTTAAGGCCGAGCTCTAAAACGGGTTTTACAATGACAAACGTGCCAGTACCTACTTTTAATCCGCTATTATCACTTATTATTAATGTATCGTGTTAAAATCTCATCTATCAAAGCATTAACAAAAAACTACATACTAGATTTCTACAAAATATATATTTATAAGTGTAGTACATAGAAACGAAAATGGAGTTTTAAAACTAAATACTTACTTACTTCTTGTTGCTGTTGCAAAGTGCCAAACACATACTCGACGAAATCTCGGTGTGATTCCAAAAACTCGAAAGACAACACATGGTGCCTCCTTCGTAGAACGGAACGGTCACAGGTCACACAATGGTTATTTGTAGCCATTTAAACAATGTTCAATCACAGGGAAACTCTTCAGTTCAGTATAACATGCCACAGTATCGAATCGGGTAGGAAAATCTGAGTCCAGTATAGAAAAAGCGAAGGTCAAGGTAAAAGTATTCACGGATCACGACGATAGCAAACGAAGGACTGCGTTGACTAACAGTGTTTATGTTACCATCAAAAGCAGGTAGAAACAGGTTTACTACAAAGCAAGCGCGAGCGCAAATAAAAACCATTGTTTCGGAGCAGGCCGCCACCGCGCCGGGTCTAAAGCAGGCCATACACGCTAGGGAGGGTGTACCTGACAGGTTTGCTTGTACAGTTCAACCGTACAGGTAAACCTGAACAAAAACTCAGTTGAAACCATGGCCCCGCCAGCGGCGCTTGATCTCGACACAATAGCGTTAATAGGTTTATTATTTGTTTTATTAAAGAAAAGGAAATATAAACGAAAACACCAAGAACAATGGTGCAAAGCATGGTTACTGCAAAGAAAACAGTTCTCTCATGTCAACTTATTGAAACAATTTTTTTTTATTTTTTTTTATTACTTCGTCCTTTGTGGCATGGGGCTCCAATTCCTTTAATTTTTCTGTCAGTTTTTCATATGCTGCCGAATTTTTATTTTGATCGTGATACTCTTTAGATTTTACACGCCAAAGACAATACTCCTATTTATATAGTTCTATAAACTCCTGCATGACCGAGTTCCGCTTACGAGACGCAATATTGTACCTATACAGTAGAGCACCGCGTGACCTTCCCCTCTAGCAATCACCGGATAACTGACGAATTCATATCTTAAAAACAGAAAAATGTTCGTAGAAATTGACAAAATACAAAATGGCTACAAAAAGGTTTACAAATCAGCGACAGTAACGATGACTACGGGCGTCCCACAAGGATCTATATTAGGACCAGTTTTATTTATATCATATTTATTAATGACTTAATTAATTACATGAATATAATTTTACCTGACATTGATATAGTAATCTTCGCAGATGACACAAATGCCATACTAGCAGCAAATGACATAGATAAATTAACAGATACTGTAAATGCAGCATTACAAGCTTTTCACGTGTGGTTTATTATGAACAAATTGTTAATCAACACTGCCAAGACCAATATACTGTTATTTAGAACGACAGCCCAAAATAAGGAGGATTTAGAGGTTGTTTTGAATGACGACAAAATTGTCCTCGTCAAGGAAGTTACATTCTTGGGAATACATATAGACGAACAGCTAAATTGGAAAACAGAATTAAATGCTATAAATGCATCGGTATGTTCCGCATGTTATGCTTTAAGAGCACTTAGATCAGAAATTAGCATTGAGCAATGTAGATTGGTATACTTCGCGTTGGTAGAATCAAAAATTAGATATAGCATAATGTTTTGGGGAAAAAGTTATGACTATAATATTAAAAGAGCTTTTGTGTTACAAAAACGCGCAATTCGCACATTGGTCCGTATCCCGCAACGAGAGAGTTGCCGTGAACATTTTATAAATCTGAGTATACTTACAGTGCCGAGCATTTATATATTTGTACTTCTAAGTAACATGGCCAAATATATACATGAATATGAGACAGCAGAAGAACGAGAGCTTAGAGAAGGCACACGTAGACCAGACATTAAAAGTTGCAAGGTACAGCCTAATTTGAATATTGTGAAGCACAGTCCCAGATATCAATCGGTTATATTATTTAACTAGCTGAACCGCGCAACTTCGTCTGCGTCACAGAGTGGTTTAAGTAATGAATTTTCCCAGTTTTTTCGCAACATTTTTCATTGATGTGCCGCTCCTATATCATCATAATAGTCATAGCGTTGCCCACGACTTCGTCCGCGTAAATATCATTATCGTGGTTGGATAAATAATATTACTATGTCCTTCGATCTTCGTCAAAATCGGTTCAGTAGTTTAGCCGTGAAAACGTTACAGAGAGACAGACAGACAGACTTACTTCAAAAACTGTTATGACATAGCTGTACCAGCGTTTTGATGAAAAATCGTAAAAAAAATGGAACTATAGTAAAAAATGGCACGGGAACAGGAATAATAAAGGAACGTTGGGTAAAAAAAAGTACTGGGGGTCTTATAAAAATGTGGGTAAATAAATTAACGATTATATAATTAGTAGTATTTTTTTAAGGTATTTTAAAGTACTTCAGAGTAAATGATATTTTTTAGTTTTATTTTCTTGTGGTAGAAGAACATACTGATTTTCTCCGCAACCTGATCTTGATAACGCGACATATAGTTTGTCCATGTGAAAAGCAAATATGTAAATCGATTCCTACGTGTTTAAATGTTTGCCCCTGTGCTTTATTAATTGTTACGACAAAAGATACCTTAACGGGAAATTGAATTCTTTTAAAAAATAAAAGGTAAATCATTGGGATGCGAGGTATTAGCACTGTTTGACCAACTGCTGGACCAGTCAAAACTAATGCAACTCGCAGAACTACCGGGCGGCGGCAGGCCAGCGCCCCCTTCCCCTCACCCGCCGGCCAGCGTCCCTCCCCCTCACCCGCCGCGTCTTGCGCGTCATGCGCACGTGAACCCGCACATATCTATTTATTTTGTTGCGGAGTTCTTTTAAAATTATTATATCTCCTAAGATGTTCATTGAAATCAAGTGATGTCAAGGACAATTTTGTTTACATTTAAATACTTGTGATTAATAACATATTTATTTGGCTATGGATTAATATTATGTTGATAAAACTCCTTCGCAAATAATGCATTAATTTCGAACAAATTTGATTACGATAAAAAAGGTTATAGTGAGTCAATCTTAAAAGATAGAAATATACCGCCGCGGACTTTTTTTTAGAACTTTTAATGAGGAACAATTCCGTCATACATGATATTTGCGTAACTTAAACCGTTTACGCAGCGCACGCAACGGAAGCTCTCAAAAAGGAATATTTTTTCCCGTTTTTATAACATTTTTCATTTATGCTCCGCTCCTATTGGTCGTAGCGTGATGTTATATAGCCTATAACCTTCCTCGATAAATGGACTATCTAACACAAAAAGATTTTTTCAATTGCAACCAGTAGTTCCCGAGATTAGTGCGTTCAAACAAACAAACAAACAAACTCTTCAGCTTTATAATATTAAGTATTTCGAACAAATTTGATTACGATAAAAAAGGTTATAGTGAGTCAATCTTAAAAGATAGAAATATACCGCCGCGGACTTTTTTTTAGAACTTTTAAAGAGGAACAATTCCGTCATACATGATATTTGCGTAACTTAAACCGTTTACGCAGCGCACGCAACGGAAGCTCTCAAAAAGGAATATTTTTTCCCGTTTTTATAACATTTTTCATTTATGCTCCGCTCCTATTGGTCGTAGCGTGATGTTATATAGCCTATAACCTTCCTCGATAAATGGACTATCTAACACAAAAAGATTTTTTCAATTGCAACCAGTAGTTCCCGAGATTAGCGCGTTCAAACAAACAAACAAACAAACAAACAAACTCTTCAGCTTTATAATATTAGTATAGATAAGTTGCCTCTAGTTATAAAGAGCGCTATCCACTCAAGCTCTTTTAAAAATCAACTTAAAAGTTTCCTGTTGAATAAGTGTCTTTATGCTGTTGAAGATCTATAACGAAATTCCTGTATATGTATGTTGTATTGTATATAAGCATTTTTGTAATATTTAACGTGTTTTTTCGTGATGTTATTTAAATTTTTCTTTTTATTATTTTCTATACCATGTAATTTCAGATACAATTTATTGTTCATGAATAAACAAACAAATGACGCCTGCGCAGGCGACCGCCACACACGCTCGCAAAAGCAAAATTCATATTTTCTTACTTGCCTGTACAGGCGTGGAAACCTGCACAGTCGTGTGACATACACGCTCCGTTTTGCCTGTACAATTAAAATGTACAGGGTCTATATTATGACGTATTAATGCCACCTTTATTCCAGTGTGAGTGAGAGACGGAGCTATACAAGGCAGCTAGCACCATCCTTTTTTCGCAGTGGAATAATGATGGCATTAATACTTCATAATAAGGTCCCAGGCAAACCTTTCAGGTACACCCTAGCGTGTATGGCCTGCTTAAGCCTCCGGGCGATTCAGATAAAATAGTAACTGCCTTTCAACGATATGTTAAATATCACTGTTTATTAACAAGGATTTGTAGTTATGATTTATTTTAAAAAACTTAACTCCATAGTTGTTCGAAAAAAATGTACATATTCAGACCGCACATAATGTAGTTTTTGTCGACTCTGGTTTTTTTTTTGGCTATCTCCTTTTTTAACATGGAGGACTGCAAGCCAACAGCTAGTAGTTGTTGTAGTTGTTGGCTTGCATTTACTGAAAAATTAAAATGTGTTGAAAAATTACCATACCAACAATTGATTGGAACACTGATGTATTTAGCCGTGGCCACCAGGCCTGATATAATGTTCAGTGTGAGCTATTTGTCACAATTCAACAGTTGTTTTGGAGAGGAACATTTTAAGAGCGCGTCACACTAAGTTATTTAAAAGTGACCAAAGGCCCATGCTACAAGAAAACCAAAATGGAGTTGTGTGGTCAAGCTGATGCAGACTTTGCATCTTGCGCGATAGATCGAAGATCGTACAGTGGCTATTGTTTTAAACTCGCCGGTGCTCTTTGTAAGCTGGGAAAGCTAGAAACACAAGAGTGTAGCCTTATCAACGGCCGAAGCAGAGAACCCATAGAAAAATATATAGTGATAACCAGGCTGCCATACAACTGACGAAAAATCCTATGATTGGCTCTAAGATAAAGCATATTGATACGAAACTACATATTTTCATACGACAGTTAAAAGAAGTTCAAATAGAATACCGTCCAAGTGCCCACATGGAGGCAGATATGCTGATTAAGAGTTTATCTGGACCAAGGCTTAATGGGTTGAGACCCTCACTTGGTTTCATGTAACGATCATGCTAGTGATGAGGGGGGTTATGTTGGACTTTGCATATCACAGAGCATAACCTCCTTACTAGAAATGTACAGTTGCTATGGAGATTTTTCCTAACAGACTTGTCATTCCTTAGTCGATTCATATTGTACAACATCTACTAGCTAATATAATAATTAACAAGTAATCTGGTATCTTCATTGTATCTACTTATTAGCACTATGTACCATACCTATCCAGGATCCAAACTATCAATATAATTATAGATAGTGCTTTAGGGGCATGAGTGCAATCCACGTCGACGCGCCCCACTCCGCTTCGCTCAGTACCGTACTTAAGTACAGCTTACAATACAGTATGGGAGCGGGCGCGGTGTGGGGCGCGTCGTCGTGGATTGCTTTATCTCTAGGTCTCTCTAATTTTATGCTATGGTTATGCATAATTCTTCAGGTTGACAGAAGCCCATAAGTCTGATAACCAGTCTTACCAAAGGGTATCATATTACACAGTAACTGGGTTGTGGAGGTCAGATAGGCAGTTAGATCCATGTACCTATAATATTGGTATGGCTACATCTGGTTAAACTGGAAGCTGACCTCAACATAGTTGGATAAAGGCAACACAGATGAGTATGATAAAAAAGACTCACCAATAAAGAACTGGATCCCCAAAGTCCATATCAAATCTGAAGTGTGAGAAAGCTAGAAGTGATCCATTCTTTTCTCTAGCAATGAGGTACCATGCTCCCTCGTCTGTCATCTCCTCCACCTTGCGGTCCTTGTTCCATCCCCAAGCACATGTTTCATATCTGAAATTGTGTTAAGTATTTAGTTAGGGATTGTTTGGAACTAAATGTATTGATTAATGAGTAGAATTTTATTTTTCAGGGTAGTTCAGTAGGCAGGGGTTCTTAATGTATGATTTAAATGACAACTGGAAAAGAAGAAACTATGTTAGGAAATAAAATTATTTGCATGTGACTTGTGAAACAGTTACTGTGGTGCCTTTTCAGCTATATTAATTTTATTATTATAAACTTCTTGTTAAAGCCCATCCATGAGTAGTACCAGAGTAGTGTAGTTTTTACAGATCAGTCATATACATCTTGGACCATCAGAGTTTATAGAGCTGATGCTTAGATGCTCACAATGCATTCTTTTACAGAAGTAATAGTTAGTAAGTCGTCTTATGGGGTAACAAAACCATAATTAATATCTTACAGTCGTTTCATATTCCTCTCCGTCAAGTCAATGGCCCACTGAAGCACATTCTTGTCCAGGTCAGTGACCCGCTGGATGTACATTTCTACTTCTAATTCATTATTCCGGTACACAAGGAGTTCTTTGCACAGTGAAGCCAAGTCTTTTAGTTTATTGGCTGAAGTAACGTTTGACATTCCATCGGCAATTCTACGTTGCTCCAGCTTTCTTGCTTGGCGCTTTTCTTTGCTTTTATTAGCATTGGTTTGTGTTTTTTTCTGAAAAATAATAACCAAAACAATAACAAATTGGTGTAAGACATGCGGACGCTGCAGAACCATAGCCCGTGATGCCCGTGGAAGTTATTGCGAAAGGATAAAAATACTTACGCCCATTTTATTTGACTCAGAAATTAAGTTGGAGAACAAGTCAAAGATTTTGGGCTTTAACGAGAAACAAATAAAGTCAGCCCAACCGTCTAACTATTCACAACAAAAATAACCAATACAAAATCCTCAAATCCCAAAACTAACACAACAACACACACAACTGTCAGAGTGTCAGCTGTCAATCAAGTGTCAGAAATGTCAGTCACTCTATTCTATTTTTCTTTATGGCAATGGTGCCGATGTCGACAATTCTGCCAATGTCAGGATGTGTTAGGAGAAAACGTGCGAAGGAGGGAATGGTCAATGACTGCAATGACTTTATGATTTATAAGTCAATGTCAGTCATCTCACCTGTCATGGCCAGTGTTGCGAATTTGCGATCTTATTTCATAAAAGCACAGGTCTCATCTGCGGACCAATGGTTATACTATACAAGACAGTCCTATGGCGTTGGCAGTCGAAGATCGATTGGTCGTAAATTCGTTTTCGGGTGAGCCCTTGGTGCGTTTACTTTTTACGCGGAATAGTCATAATGTTTTATGGACCACGAACTTTTGCCCGCAGCTTCGCCCGCGTGGAGGTCTGGAATTATACCAAAGGAGCGTATTACCGGGATAAAACACATTCATGTCATGTTCTAACTGTATGCCTTTAATGGAAAGGTAACAGACGTACTTTTAATATTTATAATATTAGTATGGATTTATGTGAATGTAGCTAAAATAATTTCGTCCGAATTCATCAATATGGCAACTTACACAGGAAATGCTACTGGCCGCCAAATTTGAGTGTGCCGAATGTCAGTGTAAAATCAATGTAATTTACAAAATAAACTGCCTAGCTGGAAGATCATACCGGACGTGTTAAAAAAGTATAATAAAACAAGTACGCCGAGAGTGGGCAGAAGTGAATTATAATATCGCATTTAATAAGTTTGGTTGATTACATTTTCTGGCTCTTTGCCAAATTTAGCTACTGTCAGTCTTGTTTCAGATTCAATTTATATGCTCAGAACACTTCAAGTGCGCTCGATTTTCAGAGCCACAGCCAGCTGTAGCCACTCATATCATAGTACGATCAGAAATATGAAATTTGTTAATCTATCTCAAACAGACGCTTTAATGCCGACAGTAGGTTTAGGAACATGGCAGGTAATGTAAATGTTCAGTTTGTAAGGGTTTGTGTAAACCTTAATTAGGTAACTAATAATCCACATTTTTTTCTAGGCTGAACCAAATGTTTTACAGCCTACCATATATGAGGCTTTAGAACTAGGATATAGACACATTGATACAGCATTTAATTACAACAATGAAGAAGCCATTGGCAATGCAATAAAAAAATGGGTTGATGATAAAAAAGGTCTCAGATCTGATTTGTTTATTACAACCAAGGTATATTGTAGCAAATCTTTTATTATTTAACAATAACAATAAGTATACCTACTCAATAAAAACAAAAACATTGTTAATTTTTCAGCTTCCACATGTAGGCAACAGGGCTTCAGACGTCGAAAAATTTCTAGATATACAACTGAAACGTTTGCAGATGTCTTATGTGGACTTGTACCTCATACATGTGCCTTTTGGTTTCAATTGTGATCACACGACACTAACCCCCAAGATCGACGCCGATGGTAACTATGAATTGGACATGAATACAGACCATAAAGCAACGTGGAAGGTAGGTTTTAAATAATTTTGAATTTCTATATTTTTGTTCAAAATAATTTAAATTAAATCAAATGCTTACACCTCTGCCTATTCCTTTCGGGGTAAGTCTTACAGGCGTGATGCTATGCATACTTACTCTCCAAGTCTCCACCCATGCTTGTCGTAGAATCCGAATCATCCTTGCCTTCTAATAAGAAAGTAGGTACTACAATCTCTTGGGTCATTATCCCACTATAACTACGTTAGGGAAAGGCAATTTCCCATCTATCCTTGTGGTTGAGACATTAGTAGGAAATCCATATTCAGCAGGTTCATGGTACTCCATGACACTGACTCATATTTTTTGTTAAATAAAAAGGGAAAAAGTAAAAGTAATCTAAAAGATTGAAGTCATTTTCATTCTTAATAATTGTTTTTGTTTTAGAAATTGGAAGAATGCCAAAGATCAGGTCTTATTCGCAACCTTGGTTTATCTAATTTTAATAAGCAACAAATACAAGAAATTTGGAAATCTGCAACATTCAAACCACAAGTGTTGCAAGTGGAACTTCATACTTATTTCCAGCAGCAGGAACTGCGGGCTTATTGCACAGACCATGATATTATTTTAACTGCCTATGCCCCTCTTGGTAGCCCAGGGGCTAAGAACCATTTTGTGAACAAGTATAAATACAGGTACTGACTCATAAAATATACAAAAATACCTGTTAGCTACATAATATACAGGTATTGTTTTTTTTTTCAGCCCTAGCGTTTTTCCTGATTTGTTGACTGTGCCGGAAGTCATAACAATAGCCAAAAAATTTGGAAAATCTCCAGCACAGATATTACTTCACTTCTTAGTTCAACAGAAAATAGTTGTTATTCCAAAGAGTACTAATAAGAAACGATTGAAGGTATATGATTTTCAATTTTACTCAATTTTCTGGTTAACTTTCCTGAAACAAAATCATTTAAATAAAAAGTGACTTGCACAGCCCTAATTACCTACAGTCATTCATCTAGAAGTTGACTCTTTTTTATCAACAAACTCTTATATCTTCTGACTACGTTACATTCTCTGAATTGGCTTGGACAAGACGAGCCCGTCGCGTACTTTAGCTTCATACCTAAAATGCGGAGTGCACTTTCTGTAGTATTCTATGCCTGAAAACAGGACCGGGATGGTATGAAGTTATAAGTTGTGGTGGTTGATGGTATGGTGGATATGAAGTTGATCTAATTATAATCTTTAGCAAGTTTATAGTTAGATCAACTTCATATGTTTGGTTTGTGGTTTTTATATTTTAGGAAAATATGGACCTCTATGATTTTGAGTTATCTCAAGATGATATGGATACTCTGACCAAATTGGATAACGGAGAGAAAGGAAGAATTTTCAACTTTTTGTTCTGGAAAGGTGTTGAGAAACACCCTGAGTATCCATTTATGGAAGTGAAACAAAAGATTTCCGAAGAGCATTGTAATTAAAGGAATACTGCATGTCACCACTCTCGACGATGAATTACCTTGTGCTTCTAAACTTTGCTTTCACACCTACCAAACACTTGAGTGTCAACCTAATGTGGATATTGACACCTATGCAAAACACTTTTAGCTTTAATATTGAAATGATCAGATAAAATCTGATGAAAGTGCTTGCTTAGAGCAGAAAACTGTGGACTTGATAGAAATAAATAAAATATAAAAATAACAAATCGTTTTTTAAATTCAAACTTACATGATATTCAATTAAAAAATAATATTAAAAATTGGTAACGAGAAAGTAGAGAAATCACGAGAGTCTGTAAAGCATTTTCCTCTGCAATCTGTGCTGTAATTCTCCGCGTCTTATCATGGTGTGTACGACTTTGAGGATGGCTCTCTCAGGGTACTTTTGTTTGAGGAAATCCTGAATGATTGTTTGTTCTGATACTTGAGAACCCACTGCGAACCTGCGCTTCAGTTGCTTTTCTATGCGAGACAGCATTTCATGGTCTTCCTCTGATGTGAAACCTTCTGCTCCTAAAATCATTATTAAACTTCATTATTATTAGTTTCGCAGCTAGATATTGCTTGAGAAACAAAACTTTAGCCCTCTTATCGATTTAGAAGACCATTTGTTGATAAAGCCTACCATTATTTAATTAGTGAACTTACCAGATAAGCTGCCAGTCATAGCTGCGTCCAATGTTGACACTTGGAACAATCGAAGTGCTTCAGTGACATGCACTTCTGTTGCAAACGGCAGCAGTTGCATCTTAGCAAGAGATTCAGATATTCGGACGACGGCTTCTAGCTGCCTGAAAATATAAAGAGGGAGAAGTAATGTTTGTCTCAACATCAGAATTTACGAATTTTATTTTTCTTTTGTTTTGTTTATATATGGCACTGTAGTATGGATCAAGAAAACATCAGTTCAATTCTAGCATGATGTACTAACTTAATTCTTTTTAAAATTATTTCTTATGGTGCCTTTCCCAAGGGGTTGCGTTCTTTTTCTACTCTACGGCAGTTCTGTGACTTTATTAGTGCAAACCGGGCTTTTGGGCTTACTTTTACGGCATGGGACGACGCTCTACGTCATGAACGAAAGTGAGTTGGTTTGTTTGTTACTCACTAACGCAAAAACTGCTGGACGAATTTGGATAAAATTTGGCACACAGGTAGACCATGACCTAGGTAATGACATAGGCTATTTTTCATCCTTGATCACAGACGAAGTCGCGGGCAACAGCTAGTAATTGTTATACAATACAAATTTTTAAATACCTCACTGTGATAGTAATGGAGAGTCGTTTGTCGACTTGTCTCTCATGCAGCGAGGCGCCTGTCCGCATCAGTACGTAGCGCGCGCGCAGGCGCTCGGCCGCGCTGGCAGACAGGCGCGGCCCGCAGCGCGCGCGACAGTACGCAGAGTATCGCCGCAGTAACGCCAGTGGCAGCTCGCCAGCGGCCGTCTCGCGTTCCACGCTGTCACCACCCATGTGTACTGATATGATGTGTTTGGCTAATGCCTGGAAAAGTTTAACGGTTCATTAATCTGTAACCCCTTCATAGGAGATAATCAATGATCACATCACCACCATACTGGTACTCTGGTCATATTTTCACTAAGTATCCATAGTTTGGAACTTGTTTCTTGATAAAAGTCAATCAGCCTGTCTCTGTGTGGTGTGGGGTGTACAACGTACACGTCGGTCTGCATACTATTCTATGTGAATACTTACAATATCCCTGTTTTGATCATGTTCATCCTTGACAATGAAAATCATGTCGAATCTTGATAGAATAGTTGGCATGAAGTCAATATTGTCGTCAGCTTTGGTGTCATCCCATCGGCCGAACACAGAATTAGCGGCTGCCAGGACGGAACAGCGAGAG
Source organism: Xanthia togata (assembly GCA_963853775.1). Taxonomy (NCBI): domain Eukaryota; kingdom Metazoa; phylum Arthropoda; class Insecta; order Lepidoptera; family Noctuidae; genus Xanthia; species Xanthia togata. The sequence continues at coordinate 21,265,013 of OY970791.1, forward strand.
TTTAAAGTTGTAGTAATGCCAGCCTGTAAATAACGCAAAATTAATGAGTTTTATATATCAAACATTTTTATTCGGTCGTGCGTTTTTTTTTTTTTTTTTTTATTTATGGGTCATGCTGCCAATACACATTAGAAATGATTAATGTCTACCTTAGCGATGGATATAGTTTGCTGCTCCATAGCCTCGTGTATGGCCACACGGTCGTCTTCGCGCATTTTGTCGAACTCATCGATGCACACAACCCCTCCGTCCGCGAGCACCATCGCTCCGCCCTCCATCACAAAGTTACGCTGTGGACACCATTTTAATAAAGAAACTACTGTAGGTACGCCAAAAAAATCCAACTGAAATTCCTATTACTCGATATCAATTATCAAGGGTCAGAAATAAATTGTTACTCACACTGCCAGGATCCCTGATAACAGAAGCAGTGAGACCGGCTGCACTGGAACCTTTGCCTGAAGTGTACACGCCGATAGGAGACACCTTCTCCACGAACTTGAGCAGTTGTGACTTAGCAGTACCAGGGTCGCCCAATAGCAGTATGTTAATGTCGCCTCGCCGGGCAAGACCGTCTGGCAGTCTTTTGCGCGCTCCTGTTTGGTACAGAAATCATTTAGAACCCTTGCAGAAAGGGCGAATTTGGAACGCAACAATGCGCCCGTTTATTTGGATTTACGCGCAGCATTCACGTAAGCGTACAGCCTCCGTTCAAATATCACTATCATACACTAATAGCAACGCGCGAAATTCGCCCTTTTTGATTCTTTAAAATTTTGAATACATCAGTAACAAATTAAGAAAGAAAGAATAATATTTATTTGGACACAGTTCGTGAAACACTAATAACAAAATAAAAAGTGAAAATAATCTTATAGCAGTAATAGTGTGTGTGTGTGCCTCACGGCTGCGCCAAAAAGGTTCATTTCAACATTAATGCATGCATTGATGCATTTATGAAAAATATTAACATGGCTATTTTTGATCTTATAGATAGTGTTAGGTCTGCAGTGGACAAAAAGACTCCCATCTGCGCTATCTATACGGACATGACTAAAGCCTTTGATTATGTGGATCACAAAATTCTTTTAAATTAATTACATAGCTACAGCATCAGAAGAACATTTTAAAACTATTAGAATCATATCTAAGTAACAGAGTACAATGTACTGAAATCACAATAGTGTGCGCAAAAAACTAAAACGGAATGAATGTACGTGTCGGATTTCAGGAGTGTAAAATATGGTGTGCCTCAAAGTAGCGTGCTTGGGCCACCTTTATTTCTCATTTACATAAATGATCTGCCTAAAGTGAAACAACAACAAATTATTTTGTTTGCATACGACAGCACTGCCCTAGTAAAATGTAAAGACTTAAATACTTATCAATTTGACATTAATAATAAATAACCTTTGTACAGTATTTTTTTTACCTGTGCATAAAGTTTTAATAAATAAATAAATAATGCCAGATATGAAGAAATGAAGATTTTACGGGCTATTAATATTACATTAAAAATAGGCTACTACAATACTAAAAATAGACAACACATACCACCAAACAGTAAGCAGGATATAGCCTTCTTCATATCAACCACACCAAATACACTGGGTGCTATAGACAAGGCGATACGGTCGTATATGTCGGGAGAAGCTGCCAGTCTGCGGAACTGTTCCTCCTCCTCAGCAGTAAAAGGTTTAAGGCCTCCAGTCACACCCTCTTCGGCTGTCAGACCGACGGCGCGGAGGTACGAAGAGCGGACACCTACTGAACCCTTGTCGCGGCCTTCTCTCTGCAAATGTACTTTTTTTGTTAGGATAAAGTATTTTTGAAATAATCATGACATATTTTTGGCAGGCGCGATTGACGACCAACTTATATTCAAAATATAAGTTTGTCGTCAATCGCGCTTGCGAATTAACAATTGCAACTTATTTAAATAGTTCAATTGGTTTACCCCGTGTCCGCGATCGTCGCGCTCGTTACGTACCTCGCGATTAATTAAGTCGCGTTTGTACCTCCTAATTATATAAGTAATCGCGTATTCGAGCGACTGTCGCTTTCCTTTACGATACAGAAGAAGAAACTTTAAAAACTCACCCCAACTTTAGCAATTTTCTTAATGGAATATATTCCGAGCACGGTGACTCTTGCGCCGGGTGCGACTCGCTCGCACAAAACACGTTCACAATACACCGTTAGATGACGCGGCATCTCGCCCTGAGGGATACTTTCTGGAGATTCTTGCAGTTTCAGTACCTGCCAAGAGTAGTCTTATTTATTTCCAACAAAAGATATACACGAAAAAAAATGTCTGCTCAACAACGTAATTAACGCAATATATATGAAAGCCATTGCTAGTGTTAGTGTTACGCAATCACCCCGCAAGCATTAAGTAGGTATACTCTTTCACTTGTAGAAACACAATCTGAACAATAAAGTTAAAATACAACTACATCTAAATATTAATAATAGTTAAGTATACACTATCAGATAGAATGCATTTGAATGTTGTTGGCGAAGATTTTATTATTATAAGTTGCAGGTTTAATCAGTAAATTTTTGTTAGTACATATATGGGTCAGTTCACAAAGAGATGTGACGCGACGCTGCCCGCACTTTTTAAGATAGTTATACATAATATAACTTTATTTACTACTCAAAAAGATACACATTTAATTGAGATAATTCGAAAATGCCTCGCGGCGCGGTCGCGCTGCACCTCGTCTAAGAGAGAAGTATTTGCCTGCAAGTACCTGATAGTCAATGCACTTGCACTTGTCTGGAATAATGAAGTATGGATCTAAGGGGCACTTTGGTCGACCAGCTTGTTCCCTGAAAATAAGAAAAGAAATTGGATTTTAGAATACAAAGTCAGATGCGGAGTAATATCAGTTCCAAAAGTATGTGAAGAAAATTTGAAGAAATGGTTCAAAAATGAAGTTGTAGATGCCAATTTATAGTGATACTTTTACAAATTGAGTGCTTAGATTTGATTAATTGAATACTTAAACCCAAAATTCTAATTTTAGATCACCTAAAGATGTTTTTAATTAAATTCTTTTATTGAAACAATAATTGTTGGAAAATGTGGTGAGATATAAACTACTTCTATACTCCATTATTTATTGTAACATTACACAAATTATGTTTATCACCCTTTCATTGTATTGATATAAACAAATAAGTAATAAACTCCATTATTTCACAATATATACAAAGCGATGTAATCTATTTACTATTTACATTTAAAAAATAACACAAATGTGCAGTAATATCATGTTATTTGACTAATGCTAATAAATGGAGTATAAATACAGATGTAAGTGTTGCAAATTCCTTTGTGCTTGCATAAAATTTAACCTGAACCGAGTATGTTTACACTGTTGTAAGATACTTTTGGAACAACCAATATAATCATAACATTACAAGCAATTCGCACCATCAATAATATTCAAGTCAAAATTGATATATTTACATGTCACTGGGGTGAATTTGCAAAAGTACTATTGTATACACCGTGTAATGAACAATGATCTTTATGATCATGTATTAAGTGCTTTAATTTTAATTTGGTGTGTGTGACTTGTCTATCGCATTAGCCTATAACCTGCAATGGTAGTTTTAAGGCATTTTAACAAATTAATAATGAGTAACATGTTCTATTTGCATAGGTTAACTTACGTGTTACATTTCCTGGGCATCACATATCCTTCTAGACCTGGCTTCACTAATAAGTTGGGGATGATGTTGCGGCATGATCGACATTGGATAGATATCTTTGTTGCTTTAGCTTTGATGCCAGATGCAGATATTACTATGCCAGGGATTTTAACAAGTCGGGAAACAGTTTCCGACTGAAAGAGTATAAAGCTTACAATCATTATAGGTACAAAATATAAGGCTATAGGAAATACTATGTTTTTCTTCAAATCAGAGTATAGTCTTGGGTTCAATGCCCAGGTTGGGTAGTGTTATTGGGGTTTTCCATCAAGAACTTCTCAGTAGCAGCCCGGAGTCTGGATTTGTGCACAGTTGATGGCAATAGGCTTGCTCCCTAGTACATGAGACTTAACATGACTGGCAAAATGTGGGTCTCCTATAGGTACACCTCTGCCTAATATTTCAGGGATTACAGGCATGATATAATTATATTCATTTTATTATTATTTTAGATACAAAGGCATAATAATATGAAAACATACTTTCAGCTCTCTCAAATTAGCAGCATGTGCATCTGAAGACAACAGGACTTGAATATCTTCAACTTTCTCCTCCCCTTCAGGTCTTGGTGCAGTCAGTTCATCTGCCAGCTGTAAACATGCATAAAAGCTAAGATATAATACAGTACAGCAGCGCTGCTACATTCATCAAGTACAGTTTGCGTCAAATAACTTCTACTACTACAGTCATTTGTTGTCTACTTCAGAGCGGCATAGTTATTTGATGCGAACTGTACATTCTTAGGCATAACGAGATTTAGTACGATGAATAATGTTTTTAATGTACCTCTTTAGCTGCTTCTTCTAGTATAGGCAAATGTTCTGTGGGTTTCTTGTATAACTTTTCTGCTAGAACCTCATCGAAACTAGATAAATCTTCAATGTTAATCTCTACCCAGTAATTGGTCAAGTTATAGTTGCGTTTTAGAGCGTCTCTGAAAAAAAAAACAAAGATAGTGTTAACTATGTTCGTTAAGTTACGATGTTTACGAACTCAAATTGTTATTTTCAGTACTTTTCAAAAGAGGCTTACCTGTATTTGTAGTTAAAGTTACCAGTGTGAAACTGTCGAATGAATTCTTTGAACTTCTTTTTCACAGCTTGTAGGTTAAGTTGGTCTTGAGATTCATTCTCTTCAACGCCGAAGTTGTCGGAAAAGAAAACACCGGGATCATCAAATCCTTCCATTATCACAAATCAATTATGTTTTTCACAATTTAACTTTGTTTTGCAAGAATTTTCGATCACAAAACCAGACAAAACAAGGTGATATTGGTGCAAGTTTACGGTTCCACAGTTCCAAACTCCCAAGCCGGATTTTGGCGCGTAATTTTGACATTGATTGATTGACGGACGGTTGTCGTTAACCACAGAACAGAACACTATCGTTGACCCACAGATAACTATGGGTGCATTCCGAGTTACACTGTAATCGATTTGAGCGTGCTAACTGTTAGGAAGTACTTCCAGATAACTGTGCTTCCAGCAGCTTTGAATCTCTAACTCTTTATATCCGTGTTACGTTGCTATGGTTTTCTCCTTGTTATTAATTTTACTGACTTGACAAAAAATATACTTTTACAAAGAAACATTTCGGTTTTCCTTAATACTAACAGGCCGCGATAAGCGATAGCGTGGGCGCGATAAGGATGTGTCTTGAATCGTCATAGATGACGTCTGACATGCGCCATCTTGCGATAACGCCGACCATGCCTTTTACTAATATCACCGTGAGCGCTGTCAAAAATGACAGTTGTGCTGTTTTGTTTTGACTCGCATCATATCTTTGGCGTTTTCGAAATTGTGCTTCTGGCTACCGTTCGCTATCACAAACACACAAAGAAGAAGTAGAAATTTGTGGTATTAACACAAAGAAATATGTTATGCAACTTTTGACGTTGAGTGAGTACTGTGAAAGCATTCACGAGCGTTCAAAATTGTTGATAGCCCTGAGCTGTCATAATCGTGTTATTTTTATTGGATCGCCAAATATACGCCATCGCTGTGAGCGAGTGTATTATGTTCTAATTCGGAAAGCGGTCTATTCACTCGTAAGCGCTCACGTTAATATTTTGTGTTCCGTTATAGATATCACGATTAAGACAGCTGAGAGCTGTCAATAATTCGGATTGCTCGTGAACACGCAAACAGTGCTCGCTCAACGTCAAAACTTATTTTAAAACATAGCTCCAGACTTTGCATAAATAAGATGGTCTGCACCTTGCACAAGTATTTCTTTGTGTACAGGGTGTTTGGCAGAACGTTGAACATACGAAAATGGTGGATAGGTTGGGTCATCTGCTACTTACTCAGCCCTAATTTAATTGGCCCTGGACCCCAGGATATTAAAAAAAAATTTTTTTTGCTTTCTTCTAGTTTCACCACTTTCTTAACTTTAGAGTGTAATTTTTATCACAAATGGATAAAACAGGCATTTTTTTTAAATCTTTGATGTTGGTAGATTCTTATAAAATTATTGCTTTATTCAGATGTTAGCTAGAAAAAAAGTTATGAGTCCTCAAACTTACAGAAAGATCTAAAAAATATTTAAATCTAAATCAAACTGTCCTGCAGTTTGGCAGAAGATTTGTGAAATACACTTAAGTAACTTTTGTTGAAAAAAAAAAAAAAAAAAAAAGAAATATCAACTTGCATTTTAAAAAAAATGGTTTGAGTAAGTAGCAGATGACCCCACCTATCCACCATTTTCGTATGTTCAACGTTCTGCCAAACACCCTGTATACACCAAAAACTTATTCTTCTTCGGTTAGGTGGCGACTGTAGTCGCCACTCAAAATATACCTAAACTCATGCCTTGGAAAATCCCATGGTTACCTAAACCTACGATCCTTATTATATATTTACTATTTTTGCCTCGTTTATGTTCATAGATCTGCTATCTAATTACGCAACTTATTTTCGTAAAGGATTACGACTAATCTGTTTCATTGTGGAGTGGAGTTTCTTGCCGGCTCTTCTCCATAGGAAACGACCAATTGGAACCGTGCACCTAGCTTCTGACGTTTCATAAGTGCCCTTGTAGGTTTATGTGAAATAAAATATTTTGAATTTGAATTTGGTATTTGACAGTTCAACAACATTCATTGCGTTATTTACGTTGCTCTGCAGTTTTTTTTTCGAACTTACGAAGCAATGTATTAGCAATCTGTTTCAAAACGATTCAGATTCGGATTGATTGTGCATTACGTAATTAGGGTACAGGTCACATACGCAAACAAAACAGTACAACAGTCATTTTTGACAGCGCTCACGGTGATAATTTTTGGCACGGTCGACGTTTTCATAAAATGGCGCATGTCATGACGTCATCTATGTCGATACACGGGACATCGTTATCGCGCTCACGCTAATTGGAAACGGGTGTTAGCACGCTCTAATCTATTAGATCGTAACTTGGAATGCAGCCCTAGTCGGCGTTGACCTTTTGTCGTTCCTCTTCATTTGAAGTTATAATAATAATTATGGCCGAAACAATTCACTGTTGTTTTTCATCGTGCATCTTTTGTGACCTTGGTGGGACGTACAGTCAGATGGACCGTGATTATGGCGCTTTTTTATTGTGTGAACATTTTCATCATAATTTACTCAAATTATTTATTTAATAGTTCTTGCGTAAAAATAAAATTGTCGGATTGAGTAACTACTTGATCCCTGTAAGGTGCGGGACATACAAGAATGGCGAGTGGCGCGGGCGTGACAACGGTGTGCCCGACCCTTAGAGCATGAGGTTAAAATAATGCTCTAAGGCCCGACCACGCCGCACTGTCGCCACCATTTGTCGCCTCACCCGCGCCACGCCTCTTGTGTATGTTCTGGGCCACGTCGTTCTTATGCATTTTGTATGAAATATGAAACGGACGGCCCAACGTCCGCGCCACACCGTCGCCACAACCCGCGCCTCGCCCGCGCCCCTCGCCACTTGTGTGTATGTCCCGCGCCTTAGGGCACTGCAAAATACATTATAATGGTGCCAATTTTCTTGTACACCGAACTAAACTAAGTAAACTATCACTAAAATTCCTTATTTTTGCCTGTGAGAATCTTTATAATAGTCTGCAAAAGACTAAATTTCAAAATAACTTTGACACAACTAAAATCGGATTTGACAATCGCGACTCCAAGTGGTAGGTACTTGTTTGCCATACCCTGTGTTTTTTTTTGAGCCGGAAACGCGAATGGCAGCCTCGACGTGATTTGTATGGATTTTTTCACTTTTTTATGGAAAATATGAAAAATTATCACCTACATGTTGAGTTTTAACGGTTTATGGATTTTAATATGGGGTCGAAATTTTCATTATTTTTGCTATAGGACACGCCATTTTCCAGAAAGATACAGTACTGTTTTTGTACCTGAAGTCGAGGTGTTGGAGTGAATTTTGGTTCATGACAACTAATTTTATTCCACACCTTTTTAATCACCGTTAAAAATAGTCAGATTTAGTTAGACAATCAAAATTTTAGGTGAAAAATGTTGAGCCCGTATCAATTTCGCGGTCTAAAAACAGAAAATTCTATATTTTTCAGCGCAAATTTCTCAATAACCTTAAGATAATCTAGTTTTTTTTTTAATGCAGTTATTTATCAAGTATTTAACTAGGTAGTCTACGAATTAAAATTTTGATAACTACTCAATATAAATTACGAAAAATAAAAATCTAACACACGTTTTTACGTAAACACGAAACACCCGGTTTTTCAATTGCTTTTATAGCTAAATGGTAGCAAATTTCAATCAGAGAAAAATCCTAATTACTGGGCATATAGTATTGTATGGAAGCCAACGATTTATTTTTTTAAAAGTTTAATGCATGGATACTTAAAAAAAATGTGAACTACGCAGAAAAAACGCAATAAATAAATAAATTCATGTTTAAAATCGTCGCGGCGTCGTCTACGGGAAAGAATTTATTGAAAATAAAAATAATTGTTAAATATTTAAAAAAAATTGGTTTTAATCTGCCAAACTCAATTTTTATATTTTATTTTTGACTTCTTATTTAATTGTAATAAAATATCAAACTAATGCCTTATAAACCGATGAGCTTGCGCAAGGCAATCAGAACCATATCCACATTTACCTACAACGGGCTGTCAATGACCTTGGCGCCTGGTTTAGGAAATGGAGAATCGAGGTGAACCCCGACAAAAGTCAGGCGGTTTTATTTATTAAACCGCGATCTAGACCCCCTCACATTCCCCGACCACTCACCTTGTTAGGCAAGCCTATCCCTTGGGAGAAGCGAGCCAAGTACTTGGGAGTCATCCTCGACCACTATCTCAACTTTTCAGATGAAGTCGGTTCGCTCGCGGGCCGCTTTCGCTCTCAGTAGATTATATTACATCGTAAATGCACGCAGCAAGTTGTCACTCAAGTGCAAATTGCGCATCTACACAGCGTGTATCCGCCCCATCATGACCTATGCGGGTGCTGGCTTTGCACACACATCCCCCAGAAACATCCATAGGATGCAGACGATCCAAAACAGATTCCTCAGAAGAGCCACGGGCGCTCCCTGGTATGTCAGAAATATAAACCTCCACCTCGACCTTAAAATCCCCACAATCCATCAGTTCCTAAAACGCATGTCCAAGCGTCACTTTGATTCCGCCGCCAATCACCGCAACCCTCTGGTTGTTGAAGCGGCCAATTATACCCCCTCACGTATTAGTCAATTTCGCCGTCCTAGGCATGTCCTCTCCGATCCAGATGATCCCACCACACTCCTCCAGGAGAGCAGTAGGGCCACCAGTACAGTGCACAAAAATACCCGACACCCGTCGTACCAACCTCGCCGCCGAGGTCCTCCGCCATCGCGACCCTCCCGAGTAAATAATACTCCCCCCCTACCCTTGTCCGATGAAGCGCCAGCCCGCGCCGCAGCTGAGCGCGTAGCTTTAAATTCCCCTCATAATAATAATGATATATCCTTGATCCAGCCTGTCCCATCTTGCTGTCCTCCCCTCAGCGACGCCTTAAGCCGAGGTTCGTACCCCACAGGGGGTGCCCTTAGCGAGCGTTCGCCTAATTTTAATCTAGAATAGTTTTGCTCCTGGCTGGAGGCTTTGAGTGTAAAGAAAAAAATCCAGTACAGTACCTACTGTTTTTGCATCCGAAGTCGAGACGTTCGTGTGAATTTTAGTTCATGACAACTAATAATATTCCACACCATTTTCAGTGGCGATTAAAAATAGTCAGAATTAGTTAGACAATTAAAATTTTCAGTTCAGAATAGCAAAATTGTCATTTTCACTAAATTAAAATCTCAGTACAATCTTAGTGCTGTCAAACTAAAATATAGTTGTGCCACTTTAGTCTATTTCAGAATGGGAAATCATCGTTTGACAGGAGTAAACTAAATTTTGGTGATTTTTTGTCTAGTTTAGAGGCATTTGTGGCAAGAAAATCGGCACCAATATCTAAATAATACAGGAGTACCATAACACGTTTAATTAGTTTTACACTTTATAGTTTGCTATTACTATAGTGAATGCCGTACCTACTAGGTAACGATATTTTTAAAGGGTACCTAAACCTAAACATAACACGTCATATTATTATTATCACAATAAAATCCATCCAGTATTACGGAACCTAGTATATAAAATCTGTGGAGTGCTGATAATAGCGGTTACGGACCAAGATTATTTGTTTCCGCTGCGCTGTGTGCGACTACGCACACTACGCTTGTCAGCGATAGTTCGAACGCACACTGCGCTTCGATAGTTATTTATTTATTTATTTTTTTATATATACTTTATTGTACACCACAAAAACACATAACAAAAAGAAAAAAATTAACACTACAAAATATACAATGGGCGGCCTTATCGCTTTCCGCGATCTCTTCCAGGCAACCTTGGAATGGACAGTGATTTGCCTGGACATAAAATGGGGCTGTCGTTGGTGCAAATAAAAAGTATACAATATACTAGAATAGATACACAGATAAATACATATCCTAAATAATAGATACATAAATACATACATACTTACTAAATATATAAACAACGAAAATAAATGAAGACTATACATAATTACAGTTACGAGAACAAGATCACAACGACAAGTAATGTTCCTTCACGAGTCTCTTAAATATTGGTAGCGATTGCGCGCGTTTAATTTGAACTGGCAATGCATTCCACAAACGAGCGGCCTGGACAGTAAAAGACTTGTCGAGGAAAGTTGTGGAATGCATAGGCATTTTAAGCTTCAAATTATCCGATGACCTTAAAAATTTCGTGTGGGAGTTGCAAAGAAACTGGAAACGTTTCTTGAGATAGAGAGGGGTGGAAGGGGAAAAAAGCACATTATACAAAAGAGAAAGAATATGAACATTCCGGCGAAGGCGAATTGGTAACCACTTGAGCTTCACACGAAATTACCGTACGAGTTACCTAAACTAGGAGCGCGCCGAAATTGATACGGGCTCTTAAATTAGCATAGCAAAATTGCCATTTTCACTAAATTACTGCTCAGTGAATATAAGTAATAGTTGTATGAAACATGTATATTTGTAAAAATACTTGTAAGCGTTTATATGAAATACAAATTCATTAATTTGACGATATTTGTTTGATTTTACCATGCATGACACAACAAAATTATCTACGGCACACCCACAGACACGGTACTGCTCGTACCATTTTATATTATGTATAGCTAATAAAAGTAAGTAATCAATTAGGTACCAACACGTTACACCGGACACAAGAATACTGTTCCTAACCCTCAGTGCCATCTTAGTGCTGTCTGGTGCTGTCAAACTAAAATATAGATAAGGCGAAAACGTCAGGGTAACCTGCGTTTTTTTTTTTTTAAGAGCGTTTGTCCTAAAAGCTGGCAACGTTTGTGCGTGGCTTAATTAATTCGGCAATAATAATATAAGGAAATAAGAAATGGGCCTAACTAGCGAACTTGAATAGGTATTGATAACGAATTGTAATTATAACATTGACTTTGATGTTGTAACCGTTTTAGATTTAAAAAAGGCATTTTGAAAGTTTCCAAATACTTTTTTTACATCTAAAACTAAATATTCGGTGTTACGATATTAAATAATACATTTCATAATAAATATTCTAGTTCGCTAGTTAGCCACATTTCTTGTTTCCTTATAGTAATATTGCCAAATTAATCATAACAGCGAAATATTTGACATCTATTTGCGACGTTGCCCACTTTCAGAATACACGCTCTTAACGTTTTTTGCAATTTGCAGTTCAGTATCATAGACTATTATTTATACAGAGAGTCAGTAGCAGGTTGTTTGTAAATCTAAATATGATTCGCGTATCAAATGTCTATTTAAAGTAAAAACAGAAAAGTCATCAATACAGCTCTTTTACTCCTATTGAATGACTGTTTGATGAAATCATGTCATTTGAGGATTATGCTAACTTATATGGCGTTGTATTGCTGATTCTAATGATTATAATTCTGTGAAGTCATATTTGTTACGGTCGCGAATCATATTTTAAACAACATAATATAACCTGACACTGACCTGCAAATTGCAAAAAACGAAAGAAAAATTGAATTTCGCGGGTTACCTTAGCATCATTTCAGAATGGGAATTCGTCGTTTGATAGGATTAAACTCAATTTTGGTGATTTTTAGTCTAGTTTAGAGACATAGACTAAGACATAAGGCATTATTGTGACAATAGAATCGGCACCAATGTTGGTTTGCTAATTAATTCCATGTGCATGGCAGCACCGGTATCCAGCAGTATTTACGTTTTGGCTCCAAATTCAAAACGGTCCGGTTGCTATGACGATTATTTTGTTTATAGTAAAGAATTTCAACCTGTGTATTGGAGAATTTCTAATAGTTCTTGGAATTATTATTTATTTTATGACAATGGTTTAATTGTGTATATAATCTGAGTTCTGAGAAACAAGCAACATGGGTGAAGTGAGTATTAAATACAATATTCCACAGGCAGATCAGCAATCAAATACAAGCAATATCGCTGTCGCGCTCGTCCGCCTTCTAGTTAGTAAAAAAGTTACTTTTAAAGAAAGTTAATATAGTAAGTTACTATCGCTGTAGCGTTCGATAGCTACCTACCGAGTGTGACAGCGATATCACTTACCTATATCTTAATAGGCGTTTATTTTGCAGAGATTTTAAGTAATTATAGAAATTTTCCCAACTGGCAGAGCATCATGCATCCCCTTTTTAAACATGACAGGGTCTCTATGGTGACACTCATTGCACTCAAAGAATTTTGCATACTCAGATTTTAGTACAGGTTGCATGCATGCATTAACTTTACCACCTTCTCTCAATGCCTAGTCCCATAATATCCACAAGCTTGCGAAGCCTAGGTCTGGGCAACCGCTTGGTGAGAAGATCCGCTACTTGAAGCTCGCTTGTTACCTTCTTTATTAGCAGCTCTCCACTAGCCACAAGCTCTTTTACGAAGAAGTGACGTGTACGGATGTGTTTGGTGCGTCGATGAAACTGGATTCTCAGCTAACTTTATTGCTGATTCGTTATCCATTAGTAACGCTTAAAACTTACGAGACTTCCTATGAGCCGAGTCAACCATACACATTCTCTCGCAGCTTAACTGGCAGCGATCACTTCAGCATCCGTTGTCGAAATAGCGACACTGGTATCTCTGAGTCATCCAGGAGACTGGTTCTCCGGTATACAGGCAAAGTACTCCAGAAGTCGATCTTCCAGTTGCAATATCGCCTGCGTGGTCGGCATCGTTGTATGACTCTATAATTCCAATTATTTAGTTCTTTTTATACATAATGCTGAGATCAAGTGTGTACTGTAGGTATCTCATGATAAGTTTTACTCTGACGCAATCAGCTTGAGTCGGTTTCTCCAGGCTCCTAGATACTACACTGACTGCGTATGCAATGTTAGTCCTTGTTCCGACGTTTACCTATATAAGTGCTCCAACTATTTGCCTGTAGTTTTTAGAAACGTACTCATCGTTTTCGTTTTGTGAGACTATATTCTCCTTGGCTCGGTGTAGTCACAGTTTTGCAGTCCTGCATTCCAAACCTGTTCAAAACTTTCTTAAGACCTTCTCTGGTTGAATCTCTATACCTAGAAATAGGTAGTTGGTTTGTAATCTTGAATTTTTCTTTCAGCTGTTCAATAAATTCATCAAAGAGTTCTTGATATGTTCCAGCTACTCCATCATCAACGTAGAGAACCACAATCAGTTCCGGCTTCACTAATTTTAAAACCCTTGAAGAAATGAAGAATTTTCTGCTTCCAACATCTCGGGGCTTGTTTTAACCCGTAGAGACTTTTCTCATCATAGCCTTCGGGTTGCTTAACATAGTGTTCCATATAAAAATGCCGTCGACACATCTAATTGATACATCTTCATACCTTCGCTTGCTGCGATGCTAATCACAGTACGGACAGTGGTCATTTTCGCAACCGGACTGAAAGTCTTATCATAGTCCTCTCCTTTCTTCTGACGAAAACCCTTAGCAACTAGTCTTTCTTTGTATTTGTCGACTGATCCATCAGCATTCAGCTTCACGCAAAAAATCCATTCACTTTTCTGTTTTTTGATAATTTTTCTAGAACCCATGTTTCATTCTCGTTGAGAGAACTTATCTCGCTGTCTATTGCTTTCATCCAAAGTTCACTTTCGTTACAAGATACTGCGTCTTTTTAACATCTTGGTTCGAAAAATGCGTTTGTGACCATGACATAATCAATGAACCTGGCCGGATGTTTGATCAATGATCTATCGCGCAGTACTCGATCACTCTATGCATTAATCAGTTCCTCAAGATGATCTTCATCGTCAATAAACTCATCATTTTCAACCATCTGCTGACCACCCCTTGGTTCAACTTATTCTTCAAATGAGTAGATACAGCATCATCGAAATTTTCTTCTTTGATAACAAAGTCAAAGTCCAAAGTCAAATAAATAATTTATTTCAATTACCTAATTGATGCCAATTAGGTACATAAAAGGCACTTTTGAACGCCAAAATTTACAAAAAATAGAAATGATTCTGGTCGCCCCTTCCAAAAAATAGTTTTCTTATGGAGAAGAATGGGCGCGAAACACCGTTACTCTTTTAAAATATTTTCACAATATTTTGTATTTATGTCGTAGGATGATTTGATATTTCGAATTTTCGCGAAAACGCTAGGGATATTGCGAAAACACGGATAATTAGAAAATGGTGTAAACATTTCTGCGAGCGATATACATTAATTATATAGGTAATTATACAGGGTGTCCAAGAACCTGGCGTCCAACTGGATTCCCACGATGCCCCAAGTTCTAACAGTACTCAGAAAAATATTTTAAAAAATCCACCCCATGTACTTACAGAATTATACTGATTTCAAAAAAAAAGGGGAAATGAGCACCCTGTGACATACTTTTGAATGCTGTGACTGCTAATGCTGATAATTTCGATATTTCTTGGAGGTTTTGTAATCTAGGGTATTGCTGTGTCTAAATAGAATGTAAAAATAAAGTACTTATTGTACCATTTTAAAATAAAATATTATTTTAACTAAAGGTGATATGGAAAACTATTGAATTTCGCAACTTTGACCGACTGTAGTGTAAAAAAAATGTACCAAAATAGTATGGCAAGTGACGTCAAATTTTGACGCGTTTATTCCTCTTTTTAAAAAAGTTTAATACTTACACATTAATTTGAAAAAAAAAAATTTGATAATATTTTTACTCAACAACCCAATTTTTACGAAGTGCCTACCTACTAACGGTAACTGTCGGACCCTTTCTTATCTTAGAAACTGTTATGTTACTACTATTATTTACTTCGGTTCCAAGAGTGAGCAAGAAGGAAATACACACAGGTAGATGGGTTCCCAGTAGAATAAAAGCAAAGAATGTTAGTTTAAAGATATTTTATTACAATAAATGTTCAAAATGTTGACCACCCGCGGCAATACAAGCTCTCACTCTCCTTAAAAAGGACCGCTTTATGTTTCGCGAGTAACTTTTTTGACGTATCACCTGCACTGCTTGTGTTATCTTCTCACGAAGGTCAGCGATGTCATTAATGGGCTTCGCATAAACGAGCTCCTTCATAGTTCCCCAGAAAAAAAAATCCAGCGGATTTAAGTCAGGTGAGCGGGCTGGCCACGGGATTGTTCCTGATCGCCCAATCCACCTGTTCGGGTATTGCTCGTCCAAAAACTCTCTAACGGATACGCGAAAATGTGCTGGACAGCCGTCGTGTTGGAACCACATATCTGGTGGGGTCTCTTCTAGTAAGTTTGGCAAATCATTTTGAAGAAAATTTAAATATGATTCGCCAGTCAAATTCTCGGGCATCTCAAATGGACCAATAATATTCCCACAGAGAATACCGGTCCACATGTTCACTTTGAACCGGTACTGGGATCTATCTTCTCGCATCAAGTGCGGATTTTCCACATGCCACTCGTGCAAGTTGTGTAGGTTCATGTAGCCATCCTTCTTAAATGTTGATTCATCTGACCACAAAATTTTGTCGATAAAGTTTTCGTCTTCTCGATGTTTTTGCAGGATTGTTTCACAAAACGCGACTCGGCTCGGATAGTCTCGAGGTAAAAGACTTTGCACTCGCTGTACGTGGTACGGATGATATTCTTCTTTTTGGAGAATACTGTGTGCTGTGCTCTTCGGTATCCCCGTATCAGCTTCTATTCCTCGCACAGAGATGCTTGGATTTGCCGACACCGCCTCTAAAACTTCATCGCGTATGAAGTCATTTACGGGTCGTCCTTCACCAGCTACTTGATTGGGGAACCGCCCGTCACATAGTGATCTGTGCACATTAATGAAAACTCGATGGTCGGGATATCGCGTAGCCCTCGGATACCTTTCTCTGTAAACTCTCGCTGCAGCTCGTCCATTACCTCTACATTCTCCATAAATGTAGTGCATATTTGCGTATTCTTGCGGAGTGTAGGTCGCCATGGTAGCACACACAAAACACAAACTGTCCAAACACAGGCAAAGGTCGTCGTAAAGAGTTCGTTTCAAAATAAAAGTCCAGAGCACAAAGAGTAATCGAGTCCAATAAACAAAGCTTTAAATCGTAGTACGTGATCAATGGTAACAATAAGAGAGAGGTGCGTAGTAACGGCAGGAGGCAGTGACGCGTACTGACCGTACTGTTATCCTAAATAGCACGATCCCAGATAGCGTCACTATCTATCTCACTCGCACCTCTAACCTTTTTCTCCCTCACTCTTACCTGAATAATGGGGTACCATAAAGA
This sequence comes from Xanthia togata, assembly GCA_963853775.1. Lineage (NCBI taxonomy): Eukaryota > Metazoa > Arthropoda > Insecta > Lepidoptera > Noctuidae > Xanthia > Xanthia togata. The sequence continues at coordinate 21,281,996 of OY970791.1, forward strand.
AGAACCAGCAAATCGCAAAGATAGTTTCTGTCTTGCTCCCTCCTGTTGTAATAACGAATCACTATGGTGAGATGCATGCACATACCGTCCCTTACGGTCTAACCTGTTTTTTGAGAGGCCTGTTGTTATTTTTATGAGCATACAATAGTAATTCTTTAGAGGTTAGATTCAATTCGTCGTAAATTTTTCTTTCTAAGAATTCTGTAAGACATCGTAAAAATTGGGTTGTTGAGTAAAAATATTATCAAAAAAATTTTTTTTCAAATTAATGTGTAAGTATTATACCTTTTTAAAAAGAGGAATAAACGCGTCAAAATTTGACGTCACTTGCCATACTATTTTGGTACATTTTTTTTACACTACAGTCGGTCAAAGTTGCGAAATTCAATAGTTTTCCATATCACCTTTAGTTAAAATAATATTTTATTTTAAAATGGTACAATAAGTACATTATTTTTACATTCTATTTAGACACAGCAATACCCTAGATTACAAAACCTCCAAGAAATATCGAAATTATCAGCATTAGCAGTCACAGCATTCAAAAGTATGTCACAGGGTGCTCATTTCCCCTTTTTTTTTGAAATCAGTATAATTTTGTAAGTACATGGGGTGGATTTTTTAAAATATTTTTCTGAGTACTGTTAGAACTTGGGGCATCGTGGGAATCCAGTTGGACGCCAGGTTCTTGGACACCCTGTATATGTGTAGACGATGCACCTGGAATAACATAACTATACCACAATAGGTCAAAATAATTTAAAAGGAAGCAATGATAGATTTAAAATTAATTATGTGGTAGATATGTACATGGTGCTCACATATTTACAAACATGGTAAAATTATACGATAGGTATTCCTAAAATTTTAACAAGTAGGTAGGTAATACTATTTTGTCAGTGCAATGTTATGAAAAATAATAAATTATACAATTAATTAGCAACCAGTTTGATTTTGTCTAGACTCGTAAGTTGTGCTATGGAACATGACCAGCATGTTTCCAAACATTCTTATCTTGGCTGATCAATGATCTATCTCGCAGTACTCGATCACTCTATGCATTAATCAGTTCCTCAAGATGATCTTCATCGTCATTAAACTCATCATTTTCAACCATCTGCTTCAGACCACCCCTTGGTTCAACTTATTCTTCAAATTACAAAAAAGAAATTGTCTTCTTTGATAACAAAGTCAAAGTCCCAAAGTCAAATAAATAATTTATTTAATAGGATGGCGTAGTCTACTTGTGCAAACAGGTGAACGATCGAGTAGCGTTTTTACGTACCTTGATTACCTGATAATATTTAGAAAATGGCCGTCTGGCTAAGCTAGCAGGCATAAGATCATAGAACAATACTAACACTACTCAATCTTACACATTTTGTTCATCAGAAATTAAGTGGCGTCTGGCCCTGGCGGTCCTGGATCTTGCTCTATTAATAAATACATTATTATTACTTACCTTTAACATGACAAGGTTTCATGCATTAACTTTATCAATAATTATTAGGTACTCATAATAATCTTGAACCAATGACAATCGACGCCGAGGCGACGGCCTCTTTAAAGGTCCTGGGAATCCGCTTGGTATACGGAAAGCACAGGATTGAAAGTCGTGACGATGCTTGGGAAATACCCATGTCCAGCAGTGGACGTATGTCGCTGAGTGACGATGTTTTAATTGATTCTGAACCCATTGGCCACGACTCACAAATTCTACAACTTTTCTGCAGAAAGAAGAAGTTGATTTACGGTTGGAGTTTTTGAGCGAATACATCCTGAAAACGCTAAGACTGAAGATAGACAAGTGGACTAAGTTCATTACCGGCGACGACAGGGTCAGTATTACCAATCTTTAATATTGTTGGCAATGTGCGTTACACGAACAACATAATCACTTAATTATGTAAGCAAGATTCAGTAACTGGAAAAATTTAGCACACCTCTGCCTTGCCTATCAGAGATTGCAGGCTTGATGTCAAGTGTATGTGTTATGTTATTAATAGGTAAGTAAAATATGACGTCACGAAAACATAAACATTTATGTATTTACTGTGATGTCATCATGCAACAATTGTTGCTATAGTCTGAGACGGGGGAGGTAAACTCAGTCGGAGAATTTTGTCAATGGCGGTCTCCCCCGTCTCACCGCTCATATACACCTCAGGCAGTGACTAGCATTGGCGCTCAGACTATAACAATTTAGTGTTAGCTAGCACCGTAACGGTGCTCTTACACGACACACTATACATTCTTGGAATTGTTGTAAATTGAGCAATTTACAGCAATTCCAATTCAATGGTAAGAGACACCGTCGCAACATTGAAAGATATGGAGCAATTTAAAAAAGATTGCTCCACACTACTTCCGGCATCTATTGCTAAAATAACGCTTTAGGTAAGTATCATATTTAGTTGCTTCGGGGCTTTTCCCACAACGCCTGCGATCCCTTTTTTTTTTTTTTCTTACAGCACGTCCTGTTCAGATTCTTCGAATTACCAAAGTATGACATGATCGTATTTCGTGTGAACACAGCGGGCATGCTCACGTGTGCATGTTCATTTCCGGCCATATCCAGAGGTAAGGTGGTGTACTTCCTGAGAAACGTGGATCAGAAAATTACAGCGGGAAATATCCGACAGGTTTGTAAATTATTAGGAGTAGAACTACAGAACAGTGACTGGCAACTGCCTCGGTTGGTCTACTGAAGTGTTCCTTATTATTTTTTTCTACTTATGCTACGGCTACATTGTCGCGATAAAGCGAACTACAATTCATGCGCTCTCTGTTTGTAATGCTGGGGCTACATTGTCGCGTTATCGCGAACTAAACTTCGCGCGCTCTCTCTCGCACACCGCTCACGTCTCGTTGACGCTGGGGCCACAATGTCGCGATAAGGCGAACTACACTTCGCGCGCTCTCTCTTGCACACCGCTCACGTCTCGTTGACGCTGGGGCCACATTGCCGCGATAAGGCGAACTACACTTTGCGCGCTCTCTCTCGCACACCGCTCACGTCTCGTTGACGCTGGGGCCACATTGTCGCAGTAAGGCGAACTACACTTCGCGCGCTCTCTCTCGCACACCGCTCACGTCTCGTTGACGCTGGGGCCACATTGTCGCGATAAGGCGAACTACAGTTCGCGCGCTTCGTGTGCGAGAGAGAGCGCGCGAAGTGAGGTTCGCGTAATCGCGACAATGTAGCCTTGCATAAGAAATTCTTATGCTGGGGCCACATTGTCGCGATAACTGTTGTACAGCAAGACGTCGAGCAGTGTGCGACAGAGAGCGCATGAGGTGTAGTTCGAATTATCGCGGCAATGTGGCCGTAGCATTAGTAGTTATGCCCGGGCGTTTGAATTTGCGCCCGGTTGATGGCAATAGGCTCACCGCTCACCCCCTATTAAGTAGCATATGGGACAATGGGACTTCGTGACGTAAGCAGGGTAGTTTGTTACCTTGAAATCTAATATCTATGCAGTGAGTAATTGTGATCCAACATATTAGGGGTCGTCCATTAATCGTGATGACGAAAACGTGATGTTTTTTAGCAACTTTTTAAACCTCCCGCCTGGTGACAAGTGTTGAGGTTTTAGACTATAACAACCCCTCCCCCCTACCCAAAGTCACGAGTATTTTTTTGATGCAAAGTATCTTAAAAAATAACAGAACATTTTATCTCTAAATGGAAAGAAAGAAAGAGAAATATTTTATTTGTTTAATGTTTAGAAATGCGCGTTAAACGAAAAATAAATACACGTGATGTTTCACTACACCCCCACTCCCCTTTGTGATTTATCCGAACCTCCTGGCCCTTTCGATTCGAGCCTCACGTGATTTATGAATGACCCCATCTTTGTCTCTCAAAATTCAAGAGAGTTCAAATTAAAGAGTCGAGGAATTTCCGTTGTACTAGATATTCCAATTTTGCATCTACCATAGTCAATCACAAAAATTTCGTACTTTCGCTGACTCATATTGAGCACAAATAATAATAATATTCTTAATAATAATATTTATTGAATGAAACGTTTACAAAAAGTGTACACTTAGTCAACAGTAAGATTTACCAAACAATAATTATTGTGCCTAAAAAACTAAAACTAAAATAAGTTTAGAACAGGTGCAAGTAATCATGGTTCGGAATTATCTACAATGTAAGGTAGCCACCCAACCCAAACCTAAAGTTGCAACAGTAGGACTACTTTTGAAACTTTACATATCACATAACTGAGGCCCTAGCCTCGACTTTACGCGTCGACCGCGTTCGGCGCTCCGATTGGCAGCCGGCCGGCCTTCACCAGTGAATGGCCAATCGGAGCGCCGAACGCGGTCGATGCGTAAAGTCGAGATGGTTAAAAGAAACCTACACTAGGGCCTCTGACGTTAATTTTGTTTCTTAGGCTCTCACTATCGGCGAAATGTCAGGCAATGTTCTACTAGATTTAATTACGTTGGCGGATCATGTGATCGGCCCTCTCCTGTGCAATCCTGAGAACCAGAAGGGATGGCCCAAGATAGTGAAGAATGATATGATGAGACATGTTAATGATCTGAGGAATTTGATGTATCAGGTTGGTTGCTTTTGAACTTAAAAGAAATAGCGATTTAAGAATTCTCCTTCTACTCGTATCAATATTTATTTTTAATAGAGTGAACTCTAAATGCCCATTTAGAAGCATGAGGAACAGGGTGTAAAGTTCACTCATCCACCATAGAAAAGGGAGGATCCTCCAACCAGACGGGTGTTGTGTCTGGCGGGCCGACTGCCCGACTGTTGATTTCGGATAGTCTTATCTATGTCGTTCGCGCGGTAAACTCTAATTGCGCGATGCAGGATTTGTGTGACGTCATGTCTTTGATGCGTAGTTAGTATGTGGCGGTGTAACCGCTACATCACTCCCCTCCGGAGACCGGAGGTCGATAGTGGGCTGAGTCTTGTATCTTGCGATGCTTCACAGTGCCAGCTAAGGTTCCAATGAGTCGGAACCGGGTGCCGCACAGTTCGCGGTGAGTCGGAACTGTCTGCGATGATTGCGGCGGTTGTGGTGATTGAGGTGATTGCGGTGATTGAGGTGATTGCGGTGATTGAGGTGATTGAGGTGATAGCGGTGATTGCGCTGATTGAGATGATTGCGTTGATTGAGGTGATAGCGGTGATTGCGCTGATTGAGATGATTGCGTTGATTCCCCAGTGAGTCGGGGTGATGAGGCTGAAGGTGATGACCAGGAATGCGCGTTCGCTGCATGCTGGTGGTCAGGGTACCCGTTGAAGCCGAGGGTGCTGGCTGTCTGCGTGACTCGCCTCACGAAAGCTTGCGGGAGTGATGATGATGACGTCACGCTGAAGTAGTTGCACGAAGGCTGCGTTGACGTTCATACTCGGGGTCACCAATTTAGAGGCATGAGGAACAGGGTGTAAAGTTCACTCATCCACCATAGAAAAGGGAGGATCCTCCAACCAGACGGGTGTTGTGTCTGGCGGGCCGACTGCCCGACTGTTGATTTCGGATAGTCTTATCTATGTCGTTCGCGCGGTAAACTCTAATTGCGCGATGCAGGATTTGTGTGACGTCATGTCTTTGATGCGTAGTTAGTATGTGGCGGTGTAACCGCTACACCCATTATCCAGGTCAGCACAGACGATCGATTTTATCTGGTACAACCCGTGGCCGGTGTGCCCGATGAGATTTCCCATCTACTCTCTAGCTACTTCTCTTCTTCAGGAGCCTTAGGGGATGAGTTATTAAAAAAACGATGATACAACAAACTTTTATTACTTAACTCTAATAAAGAGAAGTGTAAACGCCAAAACATTTTTCCAAGAAGCGAGTTTTACGTATAAACAGAAGACTTAAGTACCAAATTTCAGGTTTCTTACTTTAAAAACGACGAAATTCCAAGAAACTTATATATCCCTATTGGGCAGTTTTCAAAAATCCTTAACTATGGAACTCTTGTGCAAACATGCTTCTAGCCAGCGGTTTACGCTGTTCTTTGTCTTTCAGTGAGTATATGAATTAATTTAAAAGTGGATTCCATATCTTCAAATTGCAGTTAAAAGGAGAAATGTCTAGCCAAGTACTGCTGCCGATGCCAGCCGGTGTACAAACCATATACCACGCGGAAGCCAGGCTGAAACAAAGGTATGAAAAATTCAATAAATTAAGTATGTGGCTATTTTACTGAAATTAGGTACGATAAGCAATAAGACAGGTCCCTTGTTGTCTTGTGCTTAACTTCTTATTCCGACGACGCGACTTTAAAAATGTGGAACAGACTAGATGCAGAAGACAGAGAACCGAGTGTTGTGACGCAATTTTGGAGAGGGCTCTGTCTAGCAGTGAACTGCTGTTAAGCTGATTTGCTTGAATCTTATTTTCTTCTCGTATCAGCACGAACAACATAAGAGTAGCTGAAGCTGTGGGAAAATGGCCTTTCAGTAAGTTGGTAGATTATACAAGAGTTTATATGAATAAAAAACAGGTATAACTTTATAATACCTTTTTTGGATTCCGTACCCGAAGGGTGCCAAACCGTTACTATTACTGGTTCCCTCCACTGTCCGGTTGTCTGTCAGCAGGCTGTATCTCATGAACCGTAATAGGTAGACAGTTGAAATTTCACAGATGTATTTTTATTGCCGCTATATTAAGAAATAATAAAAAATAAAAAATTAAAGGCCACCCCCTTTAATTTTTTATTTTTTTCCCCATACAAGAAACGTGTTTATCTTTTTACTAAACTAAAAAACGTTGTGTTAAATATTCTACGGTGGTATGGAACCCTTCGTGTGCAAGTCCGACTCGCACTTGGCCAATTTTTTTATAATACCACGTTACAGCGATGGAGAAGACGTGGACTTGTACTTAAAGACGAACATAGAAGGAGCTATCATAAAGTGGGCGCAACAAGTTCACGATTTACTGGCAGAGGATTCATACTTAGGTAAGCTGTATTAGGCCTCGGCCTCGAATTTTGCAGGCAGCGGGGCGGCGGCGGCGGCGGCGCGGGCAGTCACCGCTTGACTGGAGTACACCGCTCGTTGCCCGCCCCCGTCACCGCTGTTTTCGAGAACCGGTCCATTTGATTTTACGCATAAAAGATCCTGCCGCTCCTGCGCCGCCACCGCCGCCGCCCCGCTGCCCGCAAAATTCGAGGCCGAGGCCTAAAGGCTTCGCTTAGTAGTGGTTTATGGATTCAGTTAATAAAGCCCCATTTACATTGTATAAGTTTCTGGATCATTCAAGAGCAATAATCGCATGCCGTAAATCACATTCAAATAATGCCATTTAAGAATTGCATGTGTAGCGGTTACACCGCCACATACGAACTACGCATCAAAGACATGACGTCACACAAATCCTGCATCGCGCAATTAGAGTTTACCGCGCCAACGACATATATAAGACTATCCGACATCAACCGGCAGGCAGGCGGCCCGCCAGACACAACACCCGTCTGGTTGGAGGATCCTCCCTTTTCTATGGTGGATGAGTGAACTTTACACCCTGTTCCTCATACCTCTAAATTGGTGACCCCGAGTATGAACGTCAGCGCAGCCCTCGTGCAACTACTTCAGCGTGACGTCATCATCACTCCCGCAAGCTTTCGTGAGGCGAGTCACACAGACAGCCAGCACCCTCGGCTTCAACGGGTATCCTGACCACCAGCATGCAGCGAACGCGCATTCTTGGTCATCACCCTCAGCCTCATCAGCAACCTTGGCACAGCACCTGCACCTTCGGCCGGTCTCACAAGCAGAGCCCATTAGAATGGGCTCTGCTTGTACTCTCTCCTGGTCGACGCTAGCAGTCAGCCACAAACCGGCGCTATACTACATCCGACTCACTGGATCGTGACGCAGAGTCACCCCGACTCACTGGGGAATCACCGCAGACAGTTCCGACTCACCGCGAACTATGCGGCACCCGGTTCCGACTCACTGGAACCTCCACTGGCACTGTGAAGCATCGCAAGATACAAGACTCAGCCCACTATCGACCTCCGGTCTCCGGAGGGCTGTGATGTAGCGGTTACACCGCCACATACGAACTACGCAAAAAAGACATGACGTTACACAAATCCTGCATCGCGCCATTAGAGTTTACCGCGCGAACGACATATATATATAAGACTATCCGACATCAACAGTCGGGCAGTCGGCCCGCCAGACACAACACCTGTCTGGTCGGAGGGTCCTCTCTTTTCTATGGTGGATGAGTGAACTTTAGACCCTGTTCCTCATACCCCTAAACATGCAAGTTTTGCCAGTTGCATGCGACTTCTGTTTCCACCAAGGCAATTATTGCCTGCAACTTTCGCTTCGTCTAAACACAGAGTTCCACGTCCTTCTGCAATTGATTCTAGTATTACCTGCATTTACGCTGCCAAATATTTAATTAAATTTTATTGAACATTTTCTCAAGATTTTTTTTAAACATTTTTCGTTCGCTCATTTTTAAATGATAGAAAATGTTCATGCCAGAATTGAATGTGATTTTATTATACGTGCTGTTTACATCTATACCAGTTTTGAACGGCAACTACCTGTAGATATCGTGCAACAATTGCAGGTGTCAGTCAATTGTTGCTTAAATTTTATGGAATGTCTCAGGCAATAAACTTGCACCTTGTAAATGCTGAGCTTAAGGGTATAACTAGTCGACGCCACGTCTCGAACTCGTTGGTGAGCGTAATGCATGCTAATTAATCGAATTATTTATTTAGTATTTATTTATCTCGTTTTTATTTATTTATTTATATGTTTATTAATTTATATAGTGAAATAGACGATGATTTATAGCGAAAACGAGCGCGTAAAATTTCATGAACAGACTTTTGGGCGTTTAGATATTATGAAAAAACGACTGACATACATATACTACACTATACTACATACTCAAAATAAAATTATTTGGACTATTGAATAAATTATCTATACCTGTACGGCTTCTATTTTGGCATTTTCTTACTATTTAAGTTATTTATTTATTTACGCCCAAAGACGAGTTAAAATGTTATTAGTGTCGTAATATGGAATTTTCGACGCTCATAACTTCCAAACCAATATTTTTTTCCAATTTTGTTTAGGAGGGGCTAGATAATGACAAGAAAAATTGATATAATTTTTAGTTTTGAACGTACTCCGTCAAACAGACGAGTACTCACCATAAAATGTAATTGTATGGAAAACTAACCGACTAGCGTACCCTTAAGATTTATATTTTACCAACAATTTGCACACCCGAATTTTTTCTAGAACTCGATGTGTATGGATATACCTAGATTTAATATACACACATCAACACGGTCTAGGGATATTTCATACTCAATTAAATAACTCGAAAAGTACTGGCCGCATTGGAATCTTTTATACACCGATTTGTTTGTAATTTATCTCAGACTAATTCCAAATTAAAATTTTTGAAAATTCTTTTGTTTCGGTGGCATAAAATGTCTTGATGTATAGGTGGATGTTTCATTTGTGCGAAATTTAGAAAACAATACGAATTACGTTTAGTTACAGTTTTTTTTCATTTTTAAACGAAAGATAAAGTTAAAATTGAGGTATTGTAGCCATGCAACGCCGACATTTGACGAGGGCGGAGATGTTACGAGCTGTGGGAATGCTGGAAGCTGGATCTGTTCAGCGTAATGTTGCTGAGGCCATAGGGACCCATCAAAATGTAATTTCAAGATTGTGGACACGCTATCGTGCCACAGGTGAAGTAGCGGAGAGGCACCGGGGGCCAAGTCGCATCACTACCCCCAGACAAGACCGATTTTTGCAAATTACTGCGCGAGCTCAACCAAATGCAACGGCGACTCAATTGGTCCAAAGGCTGCGAGTGGAACACCAAGTGCTTGTGAGTGACCAAACTGTAAGAAGGCGACTGCATGAAAGCAATCTACGCTCTCGTAGACCACTCCGGGTCCCACCTTTACGGAGAGGCAATCGTGGACGACGATTAGAATGGGTTCGGAACCACGTGGACTGGGGCCGTGAGCAATGGTCCAATGTGCTGTTCACGGATGACTCCAGGTTCGGCTTCCATCCAGATTCACGAAGGACGCGTGTTTGGCGAGTTCCTGGACGATGGAGCCGTCTCCAGAACCCTCAGGAAGTTCACCCATACCAAGGAGGAACAATTATGGTTTGGGCAGGAATTCGTCTTGGAGGACGGACGGATCTCGTTTGGGTGCGGGGCAATATGACGGCAGAACGATACGTCCAACAGGTGCTGGGGCCCGTAATCTTGCCCCACAGAACACAAATGGGGCAAGATTTCCTGCTCATGCACGACAATGCCCGGGCACACACGGCGAGAACGGTAGCAGCTTGGTTACATACACATAATGTTAGGGCCTTAGACTGGCCTGCTCAATCGCCAGATCTAAATCCCATTGAGCATGCGTGGGATATGCTGCAAAGAAGAGCTCTGAAGGAAGTTCCTGAAAATCTGGCTACAGAAGATCAACTTTTTGCGCACCTCAGAAGGACATGGGACAATATTCCGCAGCAAGACATTGACAACCTTGTTCTGAGCATGCCGAATCGTTGCCGATGTGTTATGAACATCATGGGCGCTTTCTCAGACTACTAAATTCAAGTTTATAAACACAAATTAAATGATTTTTCTATTTTTTTCAGTTTTTACTCACAAATTAAAAGTTAATTCATATACGGTTTCCGTCTATGCTTCATTTTTTTTCCATAAAATCCTGAAATTTTAATCTAAGTACCTTAACCATTATTAAAAAATGGTAGAATATTAAATAACGTATCTTTTAAATATATACATGTCATATAAATAATTAACACATTGATAGTAATTCGCTTTTTTAAAAATATCCCTAGACCGTGTTGATGTGTGTAGTTTCTGAATTATCTTAAATCTATATTATCATATTATTGGTAGCATTTAAAAGAACGAAGTTCCCGCTTCCCGCTGCGGATGTCAACTTCTACACACAGCGGCTGAAGAACCTCGAAGGCATATACTCTCAGCTGCGGGATCCTCGCGTCAAGAGGATGGCTCACTATCTAGAAGACACAAAGAGCGTGTACCTTAGCTGCTTCAAGACCATGCTTACCAATGTGGTTGCTGGTGAGATTTCCTTCAGTTTAAAATTCAGTTTTGTCTCGATAATTTCTAGGATTTGTGATGTGAGCTTTTGTAATTTCTAACGTGACGATATTATCGTGGACGTTCACGTAAACGTCACGGCAGCGGCATCACGATAACGACATCACGATAACACAGGGAAGTAAAATGTATGGAAATAAACAAGCACATTAGCACAATAAACAAGCACATTAGCATAATAAACAAAATAATTAGCATAATAAACAAGCACATTAGCATAATAAACAAGCACATTAGCACAATAAACAAGCACATTAGCATAATAAACAAGCACATTAGCACAATAAACAAGAACATTAGCATAATAAACAAGCACATAAGCATAATAAACAAGCACATTAGCATAATCAGCCTATAATGTTCCCACTGCTGGGTCACAGGCCTCCTCTCTGTGAGTGGGAGTGGGCCGTAATCCACGACGCGGGCCCAGTGCGGGTTGTTAGATGTCATACGTATTCGAATTTTTGGTTCTAGGACATGCCGGTTTCCTCACGATGTTTTCGTTCACCGTTTTGAGAGCAGTGGTGATGAAATAATTTACACAAAGTAAAGCGCCTGACAGGGTTCGAACCTACGACCTACAACTCGTGAAAGTCGGACCACTGGGCCACCGCTGCTCTTCTTAGGAAATATAATACCTGTATGAAGACGCTTTTAAACCGTTCACGATAACGTTAGGTATCTATACATCTTCAATACAAATAAAACTTCCTCCCCAATTCCTGCTTGAATGTATCTATGCATAATGCGTCTACCTATACTAATATTATAAAGAGGAAAGATTTGATTGTTTGTTTGTATTGAATAGGCTCCGAAACTACTGGACCGATTTGAAAAATGATTTTACCATTAGAAAGCTTGGTTTACAGGGAGGTGGTTCATAGGCTACTTTTCATCCCGGGAAAAATAACGGGTCCCGCGGGAAAGACCACGGGAGCGAAGCCGCGGGCAAAGTGCTAGTAGTCTATACAGAGTGACTTGTAATTTGACGTATTCCTTCCAGGACTTGGTAGTGTGTGATCCAAATGCAACAATTAAGCACCATATAAAGCCTAAGCGAAAATTAATGGGATGTCTTCTCCGTAATTTGTACGGTTAAAGCCATAGTAAAATTTTGAGATAACTGGTAAGTTCATGTACGAACGTAGATGTTTTTTGAAAATAATTATTCAACTATTTCATTTAAGTTTCAACTACTTGATGTTTTTTTTAAAATTTGTTTACATCGAAAGGTTTGTTAAAGTATTAGGTACCCAATGAATATCAATGAAGGCCATTCAATTTGAGAGTTTGGCGAAAAGTGATATTCTGTGACAAATTCTGGTAAATTTTCAAAAATACATAAAAATTGGGTTTTTTTGAATCCCATGCAGTTTCGCCTAGGCTATATGGGGTGCTTAATTGTTGTAAATAGATCACACTATCACGTCCTGGAAGGAAAACGTCAAATTACAAGTCACCCTGTATACAATGTCTTTTGTGATGCGATTAATATAATTATGTTTATTCCATGTTTTGCTCTTCTTTCTATTTCTATATCGTTGTTTTTACCGTCTAAACTGATTGGTTTTTCCAAGTACGTGTATTTTTCTGTGTACTCCAGTGGATTTCCATTTGCTCTTATTGGTATCGTATGACTATTTGTCATTGTCATATAATAATATGTCATATTAGGCCTACCTTTGCACTAGTCACTTGTTGGGATTCCATCAATAGCTGCAGCTGTGAGCTTGTCTCGGATAATCACTATTAGTATCGTATGCGAATCTCAGATGGCTTAAGAAGGCGCCTTGTAGGTATATAAGTATAATATATACATTTCTAATTTTATTCTACCCATGTTGCAATTATATCTGCTTATAATTAACTCTATATACCTACATTTCGTTAACTTGATAACGTACTCTTATTTCCATACATTTTATGGACGTGGCCGTGGACATCAACGATATCATTACGTTAGAAATTATAAAAGTGCGCATTAGACTTTAAGCGAGTTATCGAGTCTAGTTAGTTAACCTAATACCTAATATAACTCCATTGAAAATGTTTTAATTTACAGCCATTGTCGAATGCCGTGATATTTACGTATACCAGAGACCTTTGCTACCACACTTCGAAGCGTTTGAGACATCCGATTTCGTTGACGCAAAACCCTTGATCAGACCGATGCTGCACTGTATCGGGTTATTGTGGGGAAACTCGAGATATTTCTGTAGCGTGGATAAACTAATACGTACGTATTAAAGATACACAAACTCAATACACTAAAATACTGACATCCGGGTAACTACTACTAGCCCCGCATTCCGAGTTACGATGTAATCTATTTGAGCGTGCTAACAGCCGTACCGAATTAACGTGGACGCGATAACGTTGCGTCTTGAATCGTCATAGATGACGTCATGACGTGCGCCATCTTGCGATAACGCCGACTATGCCTTTTACTAATATCACCGTGAGTGCTGTCAAAAATTACAGTTGTGCTGTTTTGTTTTGACTCGCATAGTCGCATCATATCTTTAAAACTAACGTGGCATTTTCGAAATTGTGCTTCTGGCTACCGTTCGCTACTTAAACAAAGAAGACGAAGAAATTTGTGGTATAAACACAAAGAAATATGTTATGTTAGTTTTGACGTTGAGCGAGTACTGTGAGCGCATTTACGAGCGTTCCGATTTGTTGACAGCCCTCAGCTGTCATTATCGTGATATCTTACTCGGAACGCCAATTATCGATGTCAACGCTGTGAGCGATTATGTTCTAATTCGGAAAGCGACCTAGTAGAAAAACTGTGTCTTACGTCAAGTTGTGATTTCGACGACGGTTGCAGCTGCGGTCTGCTGTATGCGGCAGCCGTCGGAATCATTTAAACGGATATGCTATCACGGTTTTCAACTATCATAGATCGTTTCTGAAAAAGATTATTGTGAAATACTTCAACAACGGAAATAATGGACTTTAATCCATACCACAGATGGAACAGATGATTCACTCACATTTTAGGTATGAAGCTACAAGTAGGTCAAAGTCAAACTCAAATAATTTATTTCAATTAGGCACAAAAAAGACAATTGAACGGTACGCGGTGGGCTCGACTTGTCGAATTCCGTGGGCGTAACTTAGTAGAGCTACGCGAATACGCGATAGAAAGAGAGGCAAGTTCTAGGTGAATATAAATGTAGGTAATTAGCGCTGTGCGACCTGAATTGCACTTTCCCTGCATTCCGAGTTACGATGTAATCGATTTGAGCGTGCTAACAGTCGTACCGTATTAACGTGGACGCGATAACGTTGAGTCTTGAATCGTCATAGATGACGTCATGACGTGCGCCATCTTGCGATAACGCCGACCATGCCTTTTACTAATATCACCGTGGGCACTGTCAAAAATGACAGTTGTGCTGTTTTGTTTTGACTCGCATCATAGCTATAAACTAACGTGGTATTTTCTAAATTGTGCTTCTGGCTACCGTTTGCTACCTAAACAAAGAAGAAGAAGAAATTTGTGGTAAAACACAAAGAAATAATGGTAAGCAAGTTTTGACGTTGAGCGAGTACTGTGAGTGCGATTACGAGCGTTCCGAATTGTTGACAGCCCTCAGCTGTCATTATCGTGATATCTTACTCGGAACGCCAATTATCGATGTCAGCGCTGTGAGCGATTATGTTCTAATACGGAATGCGGCCTTTATTATGTCGTAGCAAGTCGCTTTTTATTTAAATGATTTTGTTGAGTGAACCATCTGTACCTACTAATCTGTGTCCGTACATTGTTGACGAGAGAGTTCGCTTTTTTCACTGACGTGCGTTATGTATTTCCCTTGACAGCTTTGCTTCGTGAAGTGTGCAATCTAGTAATACAACAGAGCTCGGACAGTATCGATCCTGTATCAATATTCCAAGGAGAACCCGATGAACAACTTTTAAAAATAAGGAATTCTATGGCCATATTGAATCACTTCTTGTAAGTACCAGCGGCTGTCATCCTAATCCACCAAAAGTTCATACCTATTATTAATCATGATAAAACATGATTGGAACTTGTTACGTCGTAACTGATATAATTGTCGTGATCGTGGCACGTAGGTAAGGGCTATGCAGCCTGCGTGCCGGCAATGTCGCGAGATTTCGTTCGCACAGACTCTCAGCGACTTGATTACCGTGTCAAAGTTCGTGCAGACTAGCGCGACTTGTCGCGCGACTCGACACCGGTAATTGTTCTACCGTTAAGTTTTCTTATGCTGGGGCCACCTTGTCGCCATAACTACATACAGTACCTACCTACCTACCTACGTACATACCTACCTACCTATTGAAATAGGTACTGTCGTGAATCCATGCAAGCCTAGTACTTTTTGTTAGTTAGGATTTATGGCAATGTCAGCTACAGTTTGTATGGGAAAATAAAATTGTTATTTTTATTATTTTCCTCGCAATTTTTCTCACCATTTAAACTTATCCTGAATTTCCACAAATATTTCAAAAACCAAACTTAGCTAAATTGGTTAAGCCGTTCTCAAGTTTTAAGCGAGACAGTGGTGCCGATTCTCTTGTACCTACACCGGACTAAACTAACTAAACTATCACTAAAATTCCTTACTTTTGGCTATGAGAATCTTAACGCTATTCTGTAGTAAAAAGTCTATAAATTAAAAAATATATTTTGACACAACTAAATCGAATTTGACAATTGCGACTCCACGTGGTACATACTTTTTAGAGCCGGAGGCCCGCAGTGGGGGCAGCCTCGATGTGTTTTATAAGGAATTTTTCACTTTTTGTATGGAAAAAAAAATATATATTACCTACGTGTTGAGTATTAGGGGTATAAGGGTTTCATAAAGGGGGTCGAAATTTTCATTATTTTTGCGATAGGACACACCATTTTCGAGATATAAGCAAAAGAAAAGAAAAAAATCCAGTACAGTACTGGTTTTGCACCCGAAGTCGAGATGTTCGTGTGAATTTTAGTTCATGACAACTAATAATATTCCACACCATTTTCAGTGGCGATTAAAAATGGTCAGAATTAGTTAGAAAATTAAAATTTTAAGTGAAAAACGTCAAATTCAGAATAGCAAAATTGTCATTTTCACTAAATTAAAATCTCAGTACAATCTTAGTGCTGTCAAACTAAAATATAGTTAAGTTGTGCCACTTTAGTCTATTTCAGAATGGGAAATCATCGTTTGACAGGAGTAAACTAAATTTTGGTGATTTTTAGTCTAGTTTAGACGCATTTGTGACAAGAGAATCGGCACCAGTAATTCATTTTAAGGGTTCCGTAGTGAACAAAGAACCATTATAGTTTCGCCATGTCTGTCTGTCCGCGGCTTAGCTCAGAGACTCTTTGGTCGTCCGTTGCAAAAACTTGTAACTGCTAATTTTTGTAAGGTTAAGGGTCGTGTGCCGCCCCCCCCTCCTACCAGCTAAATGGTTGGTTTTGGATATGTGAAAAAATTCGCGGTAGTAATATATGTATAACGAAATTAAAAGGATAACTATCATAACAAAATAGGCTCTACAAGTTAACGAGTAATAATCGACTAACTTCATATGCAGTTGCAAAAACATGTTCTCCCATACTATCCGTATGGGAGAACATGTTATTCAACTACAAAGTTAAGTTTGTTCTCGTGATAAATTCATCCCAACTACGGAACCCTTCATTGTGCGTGGTCCAACACGCACTTGGCTGGTTTTTATATACAGATTTGTGCGTCAAATTTCATCTAATTCATGACGGATGCACGTTCACATTGCATACGGAAATGAGCTTTTCGCGATTCGTCAAAATATCTAAATAGATGTGAGTTCAGTCTTCGACGAGCGCGCGAGCGCTTCAGCGGATCCGTCAAAAAAAAAATTACGATTCATGTTTTTTGACAAACGTGATTTAAGACGTGTCTGTCATTTTTCACGATTCGTGATGCGTGTGAAATACGGGCATTTAGGTAAAAAACAATG
The DNA here is from genome assembly GCA_963853775.1 of Xanthia togata. Taxonomy (NCBI): domain Eukaryota; kingdom Metazoa; phylum Arthropoda; class Insecta; order Lepidoptera; family Noctuidae; genus Xanthia; species Xanthia togata. Next base: position 21,299,116 of record OY970791.1, read on the forward strand.
CCGCCGTCAAAAAAAAAACAGGGAATTGTGAAAAAAGACGATTCGTCAAAAAAAACGAATCGTCCTCGTGTGGACGAGCCCGTAGTGGGATTATTAATTTTGTTAGGTTACTCCCAGAAATTGTGCACAACGTGTCGGGAACAGAATACCGTCTTGTATGACGATACATTTTTGCGACATCCGATTTAAATGAAACAAAGCCTATATTCTGCTCCAAATTAATCTCTGTCTACCTGTGAAAACTACATGAAAATCCGTCCAGTAATTCCGGAGACGTGCGCGAACAAGCAAACAAATAGACAGACAGACACCGGATTCTATTGTTTTATTTTGTTCGTTTGTTCTAGCAAAACTGTGATTCAAATGTCACCGTGTATGTGTAGAAGATACATGTCAGTGTGCTGCTGTTAATTAACATTTAGATTCATGCTTTTTTTTAAAGATTTTACTAGTGTAAGCAGTTATTGGTAGGTACTTAGACCTGTATAAATAAATGAAAGCTTCAGTAAACTCGGCAAGTCTTTTCTGTAGTGATATTGAAGTATAAAACGATTACCCTACTCTGCAGTGAAACTTACGAGATGAACCGAGACAAGGTGCACACGTTCTTCCCTCCTGGGGTAATGCCCGTGCGCTGGTCCTTCGACTTCGACCGCGTCTTCACGCGGTTCAACATATACATGAAACGGCTCAAGATGATCGAGGACATTCTAGAGTCCACCTGCGAAATATTGAAGCTGGAGAAAGTGGAGTTTTCTGGTTTAAAAGGCAAGATGTTGAGCGCCGAGTGTATGAAGGTGAGACTACTTTTTGATGCGGTTTCCCTAATTTGATTTAATATAATATATGTTTTATCCTTTCGCAAGTTAAAGCTTACTTCACCTAGGTATATGGATCAATCCGCAAAAATTGGTATTGAACTATTAGAAATTTTACAAAAAAAAAAACCTTCGGTAACAAAGCCAGTATAAGCCGCCCTTGAATCTCCGTAGCCTTACTACGCTAGACCAATTCAAGGTCAAAGTGTTACCACTGACGAAAAAAAAAAAAAAAATAGAGCTCTGAACGCCGCGAGGTGGTAAGACCCATGCGTGCCCATGCTAGCCATGGTTAGGGATCCAGAGTGAGGAACCCCCTCACAATGTGTGCCGTTTACTTTATTTAAGATCATAATACGATACGTGTAAAAAGACCAATCACATAGTCCTACACGTTTTGCACATCCAACTAGGTAACATTCAGCAAAAATATTGCTGGGAAACACCTTTTATGTTTGGTGTGAAAAAATCGCTGTTTATGGCAGCGCGCAATGTAAATCCCATCAAAAACATAACATGTAAAAAAATGCAAGTCTCGCAAAGCAGTTCTTCTACCGCAAAACGTTGTGACATATAATTGGGAATCAAACGAGCTTACCTGTTAAGCGAAGTCTTGATTCTAATTTTATGAATGGCGATCTGAAATATAATTATTAACAGAGTAGTATTCCTAATACACACCGTCTAACATCGCGTTTTTTTAGAGGTAAAATATTGCAGATATTTTTTTTTAAATAGAATTATCCCCGTCGATGGCAACACATGAAATGTCACTTATTTTAGAGATCCTTTTAAGATAAGGAACAGGCTCTGTTTTCTGTACAGAGTAGTTTCGCATACTTACATTCACTAGGTTTTCCTGAAAGGATAAGTGAATTAGGTAGACTAATTATTGCAGCTTTGGGGCTGTTAGCTAGTGGCGGGTGGGTAATTATATTTCAGATCGCCATTCATAAAATTAGAATCAAGACTTTGCAACAGGTAAGCTCGTTTGATTCCCAATTTGATTTCATGGCGATCTGAAATATAATTATTCAATTCAATTCAATTCAAAATATTTTATTTCACATAAACCTACAAGGGCACTTATGAAACGTCAGAAGCTAGGTGCACGGTTCCAATTGGTCGTTTCCTATGGAGAAGAGCCGGCAAGAAACTCCACGGTTACTCTTTTAAAAATAAATGGTATTTACAATCTTTTCGAGTTACAGTGTTTATAGGTATGAGAGGACACTGTAGGCCTATCAACAAGTACCAGGTACTTAGCAAGATAGAAAACGATCGACAGATCTAAAAGTCGGTTATGCCTACAACGTTCTCACATTCACAAAATATAAAAGAGAATCTATATTAAAAAAAAAAACAATTAAAAACCTATTTAAACTAAATGGCATGACTGCCACTAAAGCTGTAACAAATCTATAAAAAATATAGTATAGTGAAGTTATATAATGTCAAATAATGAAAAGATTATGTCAAAAAAGTACGTAACAGAAAAAAAAGAAAAATAGGTAAAATCAAATAATCATCTTAATTTGGGAGCAGTTAATAGACATAATTACATAGTAATGCCGTTATTGAGGTACCAGGGAAGCCACATGTGCAGAAGGAATTATTGCCAAACTTCCTTGTCTTCAACGTAGTCTTTAATCTTATAATATGCTTTTTTGATAAGGACACGTTTAATGTGGGTTTTGAACTTTCCATCACTAAGTTCTGTAACCGACTTTGGCAACTTGTTATAAAATCGAATACTGTTTATAACAAATGACTTACTAGTTTTAGCTAACCTAAATTTGGGTATCACAATTTCATGTTTTCTACGTGTATTTATATTATGGATATCGCTTCTAATTTTGAAAAGTCCTAAGTTTTTCCGAACATACAAAATACTTTATAAGATATAAAGAGAAGGCTGAGTTAGTATATCAATTTCTTTGAATTTATTTCTAAGGGACTCACGAGGACCCATTTTATAGATAGCGCGAATAGCCCTCTTTTGTAAAATAAAAATGGAATCTACGTCAGCTGCCGATCCCCACAGCAAAACGCCATAAGACATAATACTGTGGAAATAAGCAAAGTATACTAACCTAGCTGTGGCTACATCAGTCATCTGCCTTATTTTTCTTACTGCATATGCAGCCGAACTTAATCTACCTGAAAGAACTCTAATGTGGGCGCCCCATTGCAATCTCGAATCTAAAGTAATTCCTAGAAATACGGTTTCCGTAATAGCTTCTAGTTTCTTACCATCAAGTTTTAAATTTAGACCTACTTGAGGTACATTTGGTAATGAGAACTTAAGACATTTAGTTTTGTTCGCATTAAGTAAAAGATTATTAGCTGCGAACCATTTCGAAAGAACTGCTAGACTATCGTTGACATGTATAACATCCGTATCTTTTCTATCAATTTTAAAAATAAGAGAAGTGTCATCAGCGAATAGAATTATGTCTGATAAGTTAGCCATCATGTAATTTTAATTAATATAAACTAGGAATAGAAAAGGGCCAAGAATTGATCCTTGAGGCACGCCCATCTTAACTAGAGACCCCAAGGATGTCGCCCCGTTAATGTTTACTTTTTGCTGCCTGTTTGATAGATAGGAAAGAACAAGATCACCAGCTTGCTCACGAATTCCGTAGTGGTGTAATTTACAGATCAGTGTTTTGTGGTCAACGCAGTCAAACGCTTTTGAGAGGTCACAGAAAATGCCAATTGCATCCTGGGACTTCTCCCAGGATTCCAAAATGTGACTGATGAGTTTTACTCCAGCGTCAGTCGTCGACCTACCTTTCGTGAAACCAAACTGGTAACTATGTAAAATCCCATTTGAATTAAAATGTGACAACATCTGGTCTAGCATGATTTTTTCATATATTTTACTCAATGCTGGCAGCACAGATATAGGTCTATAATTAGAGGGATCACTCTCAGTACCTGATTTGAAAATTGGTACTACTTTACTATGTTTCATTAAATCAGGAAACGTACCGCTATCTAAACATTGATTAAATATGCCTGTTAGGACAGGGGCAATTGAGTCAATGATATCTCCAAGAACCTTAACGGAAATCCCCCATAAGTCTTCAGTGTTTTTTATGTTAAGACTTTTGAATGCTTTTGTAATTGTGACAATAGAAATAGGCTTGAATTCAAAACTTGGAATGTCCTTACTGAAGTTTTCTTTTAGAAGAGATTCAGCTAATATAGATGATGAGGGGAGAGATTTCGTAACCTCTATTGGGATGTTCGTAAAGAAATTTTCTAGTGCCTCAGCAACTTTTAACTTATCTGAAATGGTTTCATTATCAATTTTTAAAGACAATTCATTCTGATCTCGCTGTTTTGTGTTCCCAGTTTCTTTGTTAATTACCTGCCACACAGCTTTTATTTTATTGTTAGAAGTACTAATTTTGTTACTTATTAATTTAGATTTAGCTTGGGCGCAGACTCGTTTGAATATTCTAGAGTAGTTTCTGACATAATTATGAAGGGCTTGATCAGAAGTCAATGATTTCTCGTTGTACAAATTATATAAAATATCTCTGCTTTTTCTAATGCCAGCAGTAGCCCATTCATTAAATTTTGGTTTAGCATTGATTGTTACTTTTTTTACAGGACATGCTTTATTGAATTCATGGCATACTGTAGAAAATAATGTACCGTAGTTTATATTGGGGTCTTGTGAATCAAAACTAGCAGTTGAGAGATTGCTAAGAACATTATTATTAAACGTTTTCAATTTTTTTTTGTGAGAGGTCTTAATTCTATGGTTTTGTCTAGGTGTAACTTTTTATGTAAGTCAAATGATACAAGTTGACCAGTATGGTCAGACCTGACACCACTAATTAAGCACGAGTCTTGTACTTGACAATTAGTAAATATATTGTCAATGCATGAAGCTGAGGTTGCTGTTATTCTAGTCGCTTCATTAAATACACATTTTAAATTAAATGATTTAAACAATGATATAAGCTTACATTTATCCGGTGAGTTAACTAATAGATCAATATTTAGGTCACCACAAACAAAAACTAATTTATTATCTTTAAAAAGTTTGCATAGTATTTCTTCCATAATTATTAAAAAAGATGACAAGTTTGAGGCTGGTGGTCTATAAACACATAAGAAAGTATGGCCCTCAACCTCTGCACATGCTACCTCACATAAGCGATCAACAGAGCAAGCAGTGATATCCTTCCTTTCCTTATGTCTGAAGCAACTATTACATAATATCAAGGTACCACCCCCTATTGAGGACCTGTTAAACGCACTGGCAACTGAAAAATTATTTACATTAAACAGCATCCTATCCGGTCTTAACCAGGTTTCACAAAAACATAAGATATCCATATGATATTTATCTATTAACAATTCCACGTCTAGGATTTTGCCAGAAAAGCGATTAATATTTTGATGATACAGTAAAATATTCTTATTATGCTTCTCTATTGTCGAGTCTAAAAGTTTAAAGAATCTATTACAGTATTATTAGAAATACTAGATAATACTGTTTCGTCACTTAACCTAGTCTCAGTTAAATTATCAATAACTGCGTGTATATTGTAAGCTAACAAAGTAGCCAATACATGTTGACTTTTCTTGGGAAGAAACATATGTTCCCGATTTAATACAAAATCTCTAACAAAATTGTTAGTATCAAAAAACTTTTTCACAAAAAATAAAACCGACTTCCAAGAAAAACACTACAAAGTGACAAATAACTTTGATTTCGGAAGTCGGTGTCTTGGTTTTTTAATTTTAGTTTTTTTTGCCACCGACTTCCGAAATCAAAGTTATTTGTCACTTTGTAGTGTTTTTCTTGGAAGTCGGTTTTATTTTTTGTGAAAAAGTTTTTATTTTTCACTTTTTAGTTGTGGTACCTACACAAAACCCCCACAAAAATTTGAATACCAAGTAAATTACAGTGACAGGAACTATTAGAATATCATCCACATATGCTAGGTGGGAAAAAATATGTATTATTGAAGCTAACTCAAAAACCCTTCTTCAGATCTTGACCAAATTTATATGGGACCATTTCTGAAGTATGCCCTACCAAACAAAAAAAGAATCATCAAAATCAATTCATAATTGGCGGAGTCATCGCGTAACAAATATACAAAAAAAAAAAAAAAAAACATACCGTCGAATTGAGAACCTCCTCCTTTTTTTGAAGTCGGTTAAAAATACAATAAACGGTCACTATGACGACATGACAAAGTATGCACAGAGCATGAGCATGTATTAACAGAGCAGATGTTTAGAGTTGTCTGCAATAATTCAGGTAGTTAGTAAATTATCTAATTATAAATATTCTGGTTTATTGAATAGGTAATTTTATTTCCCCGATTAGCCTTGGTTATTAAGGAATAATAAGCTATTGTTAATCAGCATAAAAGCATAATCAACAGCAAGTAACCCCACATTGTGTCTCTCTCGATTGATGCCAGCTCTAAGTTGAGGTGCTGTATGTGTTGTCCTGTGAAGGGAAGAATGAATCACTCTCGCTTTTATTATTCTTAGTTATAAACTTTAGGCTCACTTTAAAACTTTATTTGTTTTATTAGTTTTTTTTTTTTTTTTTTTAGGTTTATTCTGTATTTGTTTTCGATAAGCTCATAAATTCTATAATGATGTTGTGTATTTATGGTCAATTCCTGCAATTTGTGGGCCGCGTCACGTGGTGTTTCCAGGCGGTCCTCCATCCAAGTAGTGTACTGATCACGCCCGGTGTTGCTTAGCTTCGGTGATCTGACGATAACCGGTGTATTCAACGTAGTATGGGCGTTGGCTCATTGGTTAGAATTCAGACCCTTGTATCTTTACCGATAATGGGGCAAAAAGCCCCATAACTCTACATAGAAGGCCCTCCCATATGGGAGTACCTATCACAGAATCTATTTATTTGTTTGGTATATAAAATGCTACCATTGTTAAGCAAAATGATTCGTTCTGTTTATAGTAACAGAGCATTAGTCACTAGGATAGCATCTATCAGAATCGGTAGGGATTCATATGTATTTGACGCCTCTACGCCATTGCGGCAATGTTCCTTAATCAATCCCCCCCACATGGTCTATGCACGGGTAATTGTGTAACTATTTCATCTTCTTTCAGATTCAGCGACCTGGTAGGCAGGTTTTGCCGCTTTAGCTTACGAGTTTGGTTATTGAGGTTATTTTGGAAAATAGTGTGTCAAGCACGGAATGAGCTTTACGCTTGGTCAATTTTAAGTTTTTTGCAAGCACCATTTAATAGGTTAATTTGGCAAAGTTTCGCTTTGTGGCCTCACACAGGTCTCTTACTCTTCTTAATGTTTGTTACCATTTTGCCTGTGTGTTCGGAATAATAGTTATTTATCCAACATGTGAGGAAAGTTCGTTTTTCCTATGAGTTTTGATTTTGAGTCTTTCGCTTACTCAGGATTGAAATTTATAATCACTCGCTGCGCTCGTGATTCTATTTTTCAATCCTTCGTTCGCTCAAGACTCAACAAAACGAATAGCAAATGAACTTGCTCACATGTTGCATACAAAACTTTTCACCACTCCCAGCAAGAAAGTATTCAGTCATCATAGGTAAATAAATTAAATATATATAATAACACTTCTTTCGTGCGGGAATGGTGAAATAGTTATTTATCCAACATGTGAGGAAAGTTCGTTTTTCCTATGAGTTTTGATTTTGAGTCTTGAGCGAACGAAGGATTGAAAAATAGAATCACGAGCGCAGCGAGTGATTATAAATTTCAATCCTGAGTAAGCGAAAGACTCAACAAAACGAATAGCAAATGAACTTGCTCACATGTTGCATACAAAACTTTTCACCACGACCAGCAAGAAAGTATTCAGTCATCATAGGTAAATAAATTAAATAGACACAAAGCAAATCAAAATAATTCTTTATTTTTTAAAACATCTGTAAAACTTAACATAAAAAAATCAGGCAAGGTTAGTTCCTGAACGGGAGCATTACTTTCCTCACTGTTTGAACAGTGAGGAAAGTAATGCTCCCGTTCAGGAACTAACCTTGCCTGATTTTTTTAAGTTAAGTTTTAAAGATATTTTAAAATATAAAGAATTATTTTGATTTGCTTTGTGTCTATTTAATTTATTTACTGATGACTGAATACTTTCTTGCTGGGAGTGGTGAAAAGTTTTGTATGCAACTTGTGAGCAAGTTCATTTGCTATTCGTTTTGTTGAGTCTTTCGCTTACTCAGGATTGAAATTTATAATCACTCGCTGCGCTCGTGATTCAATTTTTCAATCCTTCGTTCGCTCAAGACTCAAAATCAAAACTCATAGGAAAAACGAACTTTCCTCACATGTTGGATAAATAACTATTTCTTTCATAATTTGCATAGAGTGAAAGTGTTCAAAAGTATAATTGACATGTGTAGAGCTAATCGAAAATAGTAGGTTCATTTTAGAAGCATAAAATTATGAAACTTCTTTCTCTGACCTCATACAATATCCAAGACTAAATTATGGAATGAGGTATATAGTTCAAGTAAGGAGTTGTATAGTTAGCTATAGTGTGCACTTGGTGAGCAGGTAGTTTTAGTGTGCAATAATTTGTAGTTAATTCATTCATGTTCTCTAAATTGATTATATGGTACTTGACCTTGTTCATGTTCTAATCACAATCCATCAATACTTTATCTTCACATCACAATACGCCCGAAAAGAAAAGTGACATTTCATGTGTTGCCATCGACGGAGATAATTCTATTTAAAAAAAAATATCTGCAATTTTTTACCTCTAAAAAAACGCAATGTTAGACGGTGTGTATTAGGAATACTACTCCGTTAATAATTATATTTCAGATCGCCATGAAATAAAATGTAAAACCAACTCGATTAATTTATTCAGTACCTAATAGATAGGCTATTGGTGCATTATGCAATAACTTCTTCATAAATTGTTACCGACTCTTTGACAATTCAAAAGTGCCTGTAACTGGTTTAATTGAAATAAATGCTTAGAGTTTGAGTTTACCTAATTAGTTAACTAACAACATTTTATAGTGACCGTATCAATATTAGACATTCGTATTTCTCTAATAAATAGAATGACTTGGTCATCGCACGCCCGCACGGCCACATGATCGCATAAGAATAATCTACAATTTAAAATAGACCTAATATTAAAACTGTTACAGTACAATATAATTATGTATAATGATATTCAGCTCAGCGTAGCTAACAACAATATTGGTATAAACTTTTAAACACATAAAAATATATAAAGCGCAGAGCTAATATTAGGTACATTTTGTTGGATGTAGATTCAATTGCCGCGTGGGATTGCCAGTTCATTATATTTATTAAAGAAATAAAGATTCAAAATAGATAGGTACCTACTGAATTAATAGACTTGGTTTTATTTTACATTACATCTCTTTTTCGCGGTAGGAGAACTGCGTTGCGACACTTGTATTTAATTACGTGTTGGTGTTTCTTTATTGAAAGAAAGAAACACCAATTTCTGGGTCGTACAATCTCTCGTTTTGGCGCTTTGAACTGGCTGGCCAGATCGCCAGTTCTGACGGCACCAGACTTTTTCTTTTTGGGCTTATTGAAGTCTCGCGTTTACCAACCCAACCTTGTAAGTCTTAAAAGCCAACATTGAACAAGAAATCACAAATATGGAGCCAGGTTAATTCAAAATGCCATAAAACGAGCACAAATGTGCATCAACTTAGAAGGGGTCTACCCTTTATAACAGAACTTTTTATGTCATAATATTATTTTGCCTAACAGCGGATAGCATACACCACAGACTACATAGAGATACTACGTAAATAAAACTACTAAATAAATAAAATTATTTCCGAAAATAAAAGAAAAACTTCGTAAACGTTTTATGGACGCCGAGGAAGCAGTGGCTGCGTTTCAATATGCCGTCGAAGAGACCCCTAAGGACGACGAGTGGGCAAAGTGCTTTTCTCAGTGGCTGCATCGGATGCAGCGATGTATTGATGTAAATAAAACGAATAACTTTATAGTTTGTTCAGTTTTTATTTTCTAAGAACTGTCGGTGTCACCCTCGAATTATACATTCAAAACTCATTATTTTGTAAGTCAGAATCATCTTTGGGCATAAATTAAAAAGGAGAACAATCATATCGGAGAATGTTCACACAAACGTGCAAACAAGTATATTATGATACACCTGTTTTTTATGTTCTGTGTGATACACCATGCATGCAGCAAGCATGCAGCATGCAAGCGAGCATGCAACATGCAACAAGCATGAATTCTGTCACGACTCCGGCGCTGCGGGGCTCCGGCGCGGCGGTCCCACGCGAGCTTATCGTCGCAGATGGTTTTAACGCTCACCACCGCAGCTTCGGCTCTTGCTCCTCAGCTCGCAGGCCGTCTTGCCCCTCCGCGCCTACGTGGGCTTAAATTACACTGTAGTGGAGTCGGTTTAGCAGCGATTCGTTTCTGTCAATCACTTTTCATAGACTTTTTAAGACAATATTTTAATTTTAATTTAAGGTTAAAAATGCTATTTTATAGAAATATAATTCCAAATAAAATTCTGCCATCTTAAAAGTATGCCATTGTACATTGGGACATATAAACATTCGGCCAAGCGATAAATATAAAAAAAAATCAAATATTTCTTCCTTTCAAATATTCGTAGTTTTTACTTTTATTGTACTTTTTTTCTGTTGTTTTCCCAGCTTTCAAATAAATCTGACCAACGGGAAAAAAAAACCCGTTGGATAGAGACTAGTTTGACCGTCAATCTGACCACTGTGGGAATACCCCTGTTATGCAAAATAAATTTCGGAGCACCAAGATTCTGCCAGATAGTAAGGTGACAAATATAAAGAACTTGCAATAGTTCTTAAACTACAGGTTCAAATTGAATGTAGTTTGGGAATATTCCTACTTATATTATGCTTTCTTGGTTACTGGCTTTATTAAATTCAGGCTTCTAGCTTTATTCATAACGAAGTTACAGGGGTCGAAAATATCCTGAATGGCTTCGAGAAAAGGATGATATGGTACGGCTGTGCCTTTGTTTGTTTGTTTTTACTCGACTTGGCGGGGGCACTGCTGTGCCCCCAGATTCACGCAAAACATTGAGCCTATGAGTGCATGCAATGGTACAGGAATTGTGGGGGTATTTAAAGAGTTACGGTTTAACATTTAAAACTTGTTTCCGTAAAAAAAAGGAATTAAAAAACTTGGAACTTAACTACTCCATAACCAGAAGGTTCCCAGGTGTGGTCCCGTACAAAAAGATATCACAATGACGGGTTGGACAAGTGACTCCCTGCATCTTTTTATATCCGATATATTTTAGGTCCTAGAAGATTACACGCGATTGTATTTAGAACTTGGCAACATCACGTACAACCCGGCGGACCCTGAGGACGACTCCTTCCTGAGAGATTACGCAGCTCATAAGGCAGAGCTCGATGACATTGACAGACGACTAGCTTCACTGTTCTCGCAAGGACTTGACGAGTGCCAGAACTTAGAACACTTCTTCAAGGTAAGTCATCTCTCTCTGGTTCTTCGTCGTGTTGATGATTTCAAAACAAACTGAATTAGCTTCGACCAGTAACTTGGTCACATCGACAGTATTAACAGTGGCTTCGCAAAGATCCATAATAAATAAAGCAGATGGTAGATACATCGACCTGATCGGAGGTAAGTGAGACATCGCTTGTTACAGATAGTACAATCCACAATACGCGCCCCACTCCGCGATGACTGTAATGTAAGCTGGGGCCCAAGTCTGCTATTTTTATAAATTTGTCATTTCAACACGATCCCATTGTCATTTTGCTAAAAGTTCGTAATCTGCTAAATTCATAATGGTCGATCATTGGTTTTTCATTGTATTCCACAAACACGATACTCGTAACGAATTAAAAGAAATGACTGCACAATGACGTTCTCATGGTAGGTCACTGATTAAAGGAACTGTCAAATTTTTTGCAGATTACCGCCTAAGTCAGTCATTCATTTGTCATTATGTACGAGATTACCAATAGATGCCATTTCTTTCAATGGAGTGTCAGTGGCTGACCATTGGAAAGTCATAATGACGCCAATTATGTTAGTAGATTACCAAACTTGTCAAAATCAACAATTATTCATGAAATCAATGATAGACCATTCTGACACTATTGTAATAGCAGACTTGAGGGCCAGCCGGTCGATTCTGTAAAAATCTCACCGTGATAACTTAGGTGAAGTGAGTTTGTTTTTGCTTGTAATTAACGCTATTGACAACTCACTCCACGCTCACTTCACCGAAGTTTTCACGGTGAGATTTTTACAGAATAGCACCGCTGTACTTTAGTACGGAGCGGAGCGGAGTGGGGCGCGTCGTCGTGGATTGCACTATCTATACAGTGCTTCAACACATATCCAACCGGTATGTGATGAAGCACTATAAAGACAGCAAGACGCTGAAGGATCAGTGCATGTCCTTTTATTTTTAACTAACTTCCAAAAAGGAGGAGGTTCTATGTTCGCAGCGTATGTATTTTTTTACGTATTCAATTTCTCCGTCAAATTGTGGGCCAATTTGGAAAAAAAAAATTGTTTGAAAAAAGCTATCCAAACAAAGTTAATACAATTTATAGAGCATAACCCTTTGGTATGCTTTCGACGTAAGTTTATATGGGTATATAAATTTTATTAACTTTGCTTCGATAGTTTTTGAGTTAGCTTCAATAGTAGGTACAGTGGTACCCAACTGACAAGGCGCGTCGTGAATCTTCGTTCGCACAGAAAAGAAAGTATGGCCCCGAAGATTAACGAAATAATGCTTAAAAATTACAATCAACCTTAGAAATGACTCCTCTTTTTATTAGTAGAAATTACCACTATTTGTTTTAAAACTTAGCCAAAACTTATTTTTGTCGCTTAATCTAAGTGGCATACGTTATCTTAGTTTTTAAACATTAGTGCATAAAAGTTTTAAAACATTAGTGTTCACGGTTGTTAAATAAATTAAGAAAATGTTAGTACTTATGAAAACTGCAACTTCTTTAAAATTCTTCATACAAAATACCAATTTCATAGGGGACCTGATATAATTAAAAATACAGGTTATTTAAAATGTACGATTTATTTAATAAACAAATAGGTATTTATTTAGTAAACAATAGAAAAAACTTAATTTAAAGGCCGCTCTCCTGCAGCTATCCCAATATCACTCTGAGCGTCGCGCGTCGCTACTATTACCATCACTATCACGACTCGAACTATCCGATGAGGATGATGTATCTTCGTTGGTGTTTATTACAAATTGGTCCAGTCAATCGTCGATGGCCTTTTCCAATGTCATAAATTCGCATTTGATGGCATGATCTATAATTTTTTGCCACTCTTTTGGCCCGTTGGATGCGAATTTTTCAAACAAAAGACGCTGCACTTCGGTCAAATTCATGGCAACATTGAATTTGCTTACGTGACCTTTCACCTGCGACCAAATGTTTTCTATCGGATTGAAGTCCGGATGATATGGAGGGAGCCTTAACACTGTGTGGCCGTGAGCTTCCATCATGGTCTGAAGCGAGTACTTTACATAGAGATGCTTATGGCGTTTCATTATATCGTACAATTCCGGTTTTTATATACGCTTTGATATTGAAAGGTATGTTTTTATCTTTTAACCAATCCTACATAATCTTTTTTGCAGAGTTACTGTTCAGTGCCCTGTCCTCTAATATGCTATGGTATGACGCATTATCAATGACAAACACATAATTTGGTTGGAGGTTGGGAATTAATTTCTCATTTCTCGTAATTTTCTTTATTCATCTCACTGTAGTCTCCTGTGGTCTGAGTCGATTTGTACATGAGCAGCATTTGGTAATGAATCCATTAACACTACCAGCATGCACTATAATAAACCCCAGTCCCTTCGATTTTTTTTTTTTTTTATGCCTTTGCCTTTTGCGTCAGACCAGGCTTGTTCCTTGGTGTGGGTCGAATGAACATTATTCTCGTCGCCATACACAATAGGTGTCCCTTCATGCCGATGCTTTTCTCTCTCTTATTAAAAATCGTATTCTTAATAGCCTTTTTATTATCAAATAACTTTTCCGGCTCTGGTCGGAGCGGAAGGGCGACGGTATACCTTTCGGACTTTCCCGCAACCCCGGCAGGCATTGGTCCTATCGGACCCCTTCAATTGTGCTGACATCTCTTGGAGGCGCGCGTGGAACAACGCGCCGTCGACGCCTGGCTTGGTCCTTATCGGACGGCCAGCTACCCATTCCTCACCGTCCGCAAGCCCGCGCCTACGGTGGCCGGGAATCGAATTTTGAGTCTCCCTCACGCGTTCCGCCTCCTCTTTCGCGAGCATTACTGCTTTGCAGAAGGAGGTGACGGCCTCCCATGCCCTCTCGCTCCGTACCATGGCCTGGAGCAGGGCTGGACGCGAGAGATCCCCGCCACCGATCGCCTTCACGAGGATACGGCGATGCTCGGCCCAAACCGGGCAGACCTTCACCGTATGCTCCATCTTGTCCTCCGGGTGATCCACGCAGTGATGACACCTGGCCTTACTTCGTCTTTTTCCACCAGCAACTTATACATATACGTTTGCGTTTTCCTAAACTTAAATCCTATCTGTTTTACGATTCGGCGCAGAGTTTCTCTGCTCCCTTCGAAGTCGAATCTCTTTTTAATTTCTCTAATAGCGCTCTCATTATGACTACCTATTTTTCTTCGCTGTGAAAGTCATAAATTTTCCTGCGTATGACTTGGTATGATAAATCGTCCAATTCCTTACGATAAGTTTTTTTCAAGCAGTGTTTACACTCATATGTTGATCCTTCTCTTTAAGAATAGGTTTTATTTTTGTATGTTCGTTTTGAAATTTGTGTAGCTTCGGCCAATAATTTTCAAAAATCGATCTTTTATAAATGTTGTTCTTAGACTCCTGACTTCTTTCTTCACTAACTCGTGCACATAGAAAATTATTTCCCGAGCTTGACTTTTAAGTGGTTTCCCCCTATTTAAAGAAGTCGTTTTAAATCATAAAAAAGAAAACACTTTTGTTGCCACTACGTGTACTTTTGCCTGCTGCGCGTGCACTCGATCAGTAGTATGGCGGCTGACTAACATGCCACGCGGCGCGCGCTATCATGGTGACAGCTGCCGACCAATAGCGGTACAGGAAAAAGAAGCGCGGTGCGTGGAGCGTGCCGCTTGGTCAATAGCATTTCCCGCGCTTTGGAAATTAATTTTCTGCGCAGGTACATCGGTAAGCCATATCAGTTGTGTACTACTGTACGTATTTTTACCACTTAGTCTATGTGGATTGTATATCACTGTTATTTACATAGCAAGTAGTGGTAGGTATTGGAATTTGAGTAGGGTCCAACCACTACTACAAAGTGAAAAATAAAAACAACTGTTGCGAAACATCATATTATTATTATGGTTATCATATTTTTATGTTGGTTTGTATGTTTTCAGTTTTTCCAAATCATAGGAGATCTCTTTCATCGACCATTAATTAACCAAGAGTTAAAGACAAAGCTTCCCAGATTACTTGAATACATGCACGCTAATTTAGATGCTGTGAAAGAAATATTCGATGAAGAAATGGCGGTGAGTTTAGACACAAACATAATATTTTGGTCCGGTTTTTGATTTCTTGCCGCTCTAGAAACCAAATTGTAGTAGTACCAATTTAAAAAAAATTTTTTTTTAGAAAATTGGTAGAGGTCCGGAAAGACCGATGGTGGATCTTTATCTCCCACCAGTTGCCGGTATGTTATGGTGGATCCACAAGCTTCGCAGGAGGATTCAAGTGCCGATGGAAGAATTCATTATGTTTGAAGATCCGTAAGTGTTTTAAATCTAAAGACATTTGAATATAGAGTGTCTTGAGTTCCCAGATTGATTTCCACAAAGCAACAGCCTTTTATTTTTAATTGAACTGTACTAATTTAGGTCACTTATCTTCGGTCATTGGTCTTTCATGTATAACGTGTAGGTAGTTACTTTATTTTGCTATAATTTAGTAGTTCCTCTTCTGTAACTAAGACTTACAGGAGATACCTAAAACTGTTGCCAGCAATATGTTCCAAAACAACTACAGAAAAACATTGCATTCAAATACAAATTTTCAAATTCAATTTATTTCAGGAACAATTCACATTGTGTTTGAAAACATAATATGTTTTATTTTTATTAATATATATATTATATAAATTAATAAAAACACAAAACATATAAACATTTGAACATTTGATGTGCTTAGACATAGTATTTTAGTTTATTTTATTGAGCAAGGCACACCAACGACATATTTACAAGAATAAACAATAGGTAATCACCAAATCTTCAATACTGTGTAAATACATCACATATGCATGCAGAACATTCTTATTAAAGTATGAACAACTATTAAATTAAAAATTAAATTTATATTTTTATATCATTACAATATTTATAAAATTAAAAGTAAAATAAATAAAATGACTACATAGATTTGATTATAGAATAAAAGAATAAATAATACATTTCTTCCCAATGCATGAGAGCAACACAACTATACAAAATCACAACAAAATATTGTATTGAACTTTATTTTTATAGTATCACTGAATCTGAGTACGCATTGTACGTAAAGCAGAAGACGAACGAAATGTTGGGCTACCTCAACGTGGTGGAGGACAGACAGTTCAAGACGTGGAGCGCCACTGTGCCGGGCATGTGCAAGATGCATCTCGCCAAGAACCTCATATATAGGGACCCGCCCTTTGTTAGAAATAACTTTGCCCCGGAGGTTAGTGTTATCAACAGTCAAAGACTCACAGTTGTTTCATTAGCGCTACAATACATTGAGTTATTCATTCAGACCTGTCTGATCGGCTTCAAGGTCGCCTGCGACGAAATAAAACAACAGAATTACAAGCTTACATCTGAAACTAAACCGTCATAAATGTATGTGCATGCATCGAGTAACACTGATCAGATTAGATGCTACCTTCAGTACAGATTCGTTACCGTGTTGGTTAGGTTCGATCAGACTAATGATAATTTTATTGCTTTTGCAGCTAGTAATATTATTGCGTGAAATACGTTATATGAAATATTTGGACAAGCAAGGCATTCCACAGGATGGGCTTGATCTATTCGCAAGAAATGAGAAGTTACAGGTGACATACTTATTAACATACTTTATAATTGTACCTATTATTCACTTAAGGGAGGTGGTGCGCTAAGGTAGCCTGCGAAATTCAAGTTTTCACCATACAATCTGATACTGCATGACCTGAGAAAGAAAATTTGAATTTCGCGGACAGTCTTGGTGCTTTCGTCATTAAGTATTACGAAGCTAACCAGTTGAATGTATTAGTACGACATGAACCGCTTGAACCGCGCCATCGCGTGGTATAACGCAATTCGCGAGGGCAGCCACGAGACGGAGGTGGCGCTCATTGAGAAGGAAATCTCTGCCATCGACAATCTGCTGGGTCGCGGCGTCGAGGAGCTCACCTGGAACGACGACTGTAAGGCCTTCACGTAGATAGCACCGCCTTTTTATTACCATAGTGTATCTAGTACTCTTATTATTATCAGTATTTTATTACCTATGTATTTTTACTGAACCTGTCAAAATATACGACATCACTAAAGTATGCTTTTGTTGCTACCGAAACACTTGCGTACAACGTATTACGAAGAATTAGGGCTACACAAAGTTTTTAAGAGTCCCTAAGAAAATAAAAGGTTATATTCGGCACTACTTTGTAGCTGCCTAATAGAAAAAACGCGCTATCCAGCTAGGATATTAATACTGTGCCCTAATGATGGCCCATACAGTCATAGTATCCTACATCAACCATGTTGCATAAATTGACAACTGTTTGCTCCATTATATGTTTTGAAACTAGCTTCTCTTCTTCTTTAGCTTGTTTTGTAAAGCTTTCTTGTTTAATAAACACTTGGCGAAGGATGGCAAAGTAATGAGTTTTATCCGTCTTTTAGATTGTTTTGAATTAATCAGAAAAGTTACTTTATTTTTGAATAATTACCTACGAATTCAGAAACATTACTCGCTTAATTCCATGCGTCCCAAAACTAGGATTAGAACGTACCTATCTGTTCAATTTGAAAATTCCAACTGCTAACGAATGCACAAATAATACGTAGAAGAGGTAACTGATTGTTTTATGAACCATTAAAATATACGATATAGTTACGGAGTGGATGGCAGAAGTGTACTCAGCGATAAACACATTGCAAGAGCGTGTACTGACGGCGCAGAACAACGTGAAGAGAGGGTTGCAACATATCGCGGAGTGGGGCGATATTCCGCTGCACGACCGCAAGGAGAACCCTGACAAACTCGAGCTGTTGGCAGTCAGGGAACGAAACCGCAGATTCATACGCAGGTGCTGGCATGAAGGGTTTTTATTTTTTAACTTTAACAATATTCGATTCATAAACCCAGCCTAAGATAGCTTTTGGATTACAGTCGTCTTTTGTCATGTACCGCTCTTATTCTGTTATTGTTTTGTTGTTGAGAAGAACAATCCCTAAAACGATATCATAGCATACTCTACTGATTTTAATATAGTTTAGCCACCAATAAGACATTGGTTTTTAATCACTGTTATTTCTTCAGGCGAGACAAAATCCTTGCTAGCCACGAAGAGTTTCAACATATATTGGAAGATAATTATAAACTATTTTTCAACATCCAGGTTGAGGAAGAGGTAATGAATTGACTACTATAATTATATGGATCATAAAAATCGTATTAGATATATGCCTACTTAATACGAGTAAGAATGCACTATTGCTGGTTTCTAATTTTAGGATATATTTGAGGAAGAAGCGCTAGAAGAAGTAGACGAGGCAACTTTAGATGATGACGAAAAAGCGGTAAGGGCCAAAAAGAAAGAAGAGATTGATGCACGACGTGAAGAGTACCGTTTGGCTAAAGAAGCGAGAGATCAACAAAAGGCGGAAAGAGAACAGATTAAGTTTGATAGACGGGAGGCTCGTCGGTTGAAAAGAGAACTGAAAGAAGCTGAAAAATTAGAGAGACAAGCAAGACGAGAATTGGGTATAATATTATCTATCTATCTTCTAAATAAATAAAAATTAAATGCTGTTCGTTGGTAAGCACACCACTTGAGAACGGCTGGACTGATTTGGCTAGTTTTTGTTTTAAAATGTTCATAATAGTCCAAATCAGGTTTTTAGGGTAGAAAAATTTGAAAATCTGCCCGGAAATTCGGGAAAAACTGAACGTGCTTTTTTCTATGGGATTTTTGATGAATTATTGAAATTTGGACAGAACAACGTCTGTCCCCGCTCAGCTAGTACTGTAATAAAAACCTAAAGTCGGTTATTTGAATAATTTCACGAGAATCTGCTAGACAATGTAACTATACTTTGGGGGGTTTTTTTTTTCTCGTTCCTTCTCATTAGTTCATATTCTCTTTTTATAGGGGATGAAGTGGATTCTCCAGCAGAGTACGAGGAGGAGGAAATAGATCCAGAAGAATTAGCTGATATTGAAGCTGAAAGAATTGAATTGGAAGAGGCGGCTTTCAGGGCAGAGCGATGGCCCGCTTACGTGAAATACGTTGACTCTCTTGTAATTAATGATTTAGCTTTACATTTCAAAAAAGAAAGAAAAAGAAAATACGTTTGTTTAAGGTTCCGGAAATTAAAAGGAAACCCCAGAGTCTTTATAAGATCACATACTTATGTAGTAATTATGTCCGTCCGTATGTCACGAAGGGTTTGCGTAGCACGTTGTTGTTTGAGTTTCACGAGAAACTTATATTCGAAGACAGATTATTAAGATTTAATGGCGTTGAAAAAAAATCCCAATATAATAAAAAATCTTGTTATGTAATCTATACAGGGTTATTGGTTATATGACGATAATCCATTTAGGAGATACGTAGGAGTACGAGAGAGCTGACCACTTCAGACTCCTATGCTAATGTCACATCGAGTCATTTGACTTTTAACATTTATTTCATTTTAAAATATAAAACTTATAGGGTCATGAGGGGCATTTGGTTGCAAATGACATTGTTTAGGATTGACAGTGGTTTGGATGATAACGGATTGCCGACATAAGCAATAACTCTGTATAAGTGAAAATAGATGTTTGTACAAACATTAATTTTTGCGGGTGTCGAATCACAAACAAACAGAAGACGTTAGTTTGAGATTCGCCTTCGACACCGTTTGCCCTATCACCATGACAGTTGCCATATATATGTATATTATGTATTTTAGCATAAAGGTTTTTAAAGGGTTTTGTTTCCGACCCCTAAGCGATCGAAACCGTGGGCAAAATCTAATGTAAAATTTTATATCTATGTTCCTTATTTATAGGTTTCTCGGCAAATAATGAAGGCTGTGCAGAGTAGTTTAGATTTGTTTGAGAAAAATACTGACCTAGAAAAAGGACCGAGAGTGGCATT
The DNA here is from genome assembly GCA_963853775.1 of Xanthia togata. Classification (NCBI taxonomy): domain Eukaryota; kingdom Metazoa; phylum Arthropoda; class Insecta; order Lepidoptera; family Noctuidae; genus Xanthia; species Xanthia togata. Next base: position 21,319,395 of record OY970791.1, read on the forward strand.
CCTGGAAGTAATTGCAGAGCTGAGAGACCCAGGTAACCGTCACCACTTGCCGTTGAATCTGTTGTTTATGGAGTTATTTTAGTTATCGTTTCGGTTTTTTCAAGACATTTTTTCACGGCACGTCACTAACACATAGTTATTATAATGATAAATTCAGTGTTTTTAAGTGTCCCGTAACAAAATTTTAATAAAAAAGGGAAACACCTATCTACTTACTTATATTCCTACTTACTTTACGTACATATATCTGATATAAAGTGTTGATTTTGAGGTAATGTTTATAATGCTAAAAACAGTGCTTGACATTTACTCATAGTCTGAGAAAAATAATTTTCCCAGATAAGAGACCTATATAGCTAGATCGTTTTTTCGCCCCAGTAAATCCATATAATGCAATTTTCATCAAAATCGAGAGTCGTTTTCGAGATTGTAAATATACAAATATTGCTCATTTAATAAGTAGTATAGGATTAATAGCTAGGTTTCAGCAAATGATTTTATTAAAAAAAAATTAATAAATTCAAATTACACACTGATTGCCCAACTAGAGATGTAATAAAACTACGTAAAACAAGTGCTGTATCCGGTTAAAAGTGAATACGTGATTCCAGACTTATATTTCACTCCGTCACTGGATGTGATGGAAGAAGATGGGGTTTTCTGTACACTGATGGAGATGATGAAAGATATGTTTCTTCAGAGTACGTTGTTCCCTAGGATAGACCCGGTCGTCGTTCCTATAGCTTCGTATGAAGGTAAATCTTTCTGTACAATAAAGGCTGGCGCGCATTACTTCCGCATCAGCATCGGGTCGCGTCGTAGCCAATCACACTCCAATACAAAAACCCGGTGCGGCTCGCCTGTAGTGTGCCATGGTTCGTTAATATCGCCTAAGCTACTAGCACTTTGCTCGCGGCATCGCTCCCGTGGTATTTCCCGCGGGACCCGTTATTTTTCCCGGGATGAAAAGTCCTCCTTCGGAAATATAGGGGTGATGCTATTTTATGTTACGTATTGTTAATAGTCTGTGTTCTTCAACATAAACACTAAAAGGAATCGTTTCGTAAAAGAAATAAAATTACTTTGACGATTTAAAATAAAAAAACAGCATAATATTTTTCGGCAAATCGGCAACAAAAAAATCATAAATAATTAGCACTATAATCGTCTCTAAGGATATTCGTGTTTAACTTTCCGTATATGAGATAATTAGATTTTTCATACAAATTTTTCGTAAAAAAAATATATTTCCTTCGTTTTTTAGTAGTATTAGCGCGGCTGTCATTTTTGTATATAGTAATGACTATTAGAAGCTATATCCGGAAAAAAATTCAGCACTTGCAAATTGAAATCCCTAGGCTAAGTCTATGAAAGCCGATTTTCAGCCCACCGTGCGTCGCAAGCAAGTTTGATACCAGCATGTCGATTCCCGTAACCACTTCACCGTGAAAACATGTGAAGTGAGCGTGGAATGAGATGTCAGTGTCATCTCACCCTGTTGGAATGACAACTCACTACACCTAAGTTTTCACGGTGAGATGGTTACAGAATAGCACTGCAGTTTACAAATATTGTCGGTTTCCCATAAATATATTATAAACTATCGAAAAATAATACGTTAGATTGTAAATGGTTTGCTGCAGTTCACAATTTTTCAACAACTTATAATCTAACGGAAATAATACCAACAGATTATGAACTAACGAAGCTCATAATTATACGGTGATATATACAACATGTACGAAAGTGATGTTGAACGATATTTGCAATGGAGCACGGCCGGCCTAAAGGTGAACGCATACTTATCCGAGCCGAACGCGTTGAACGAACTGTACGAAACGAATTTTAGAATTCTTTGTATGAAATTCTATGAAACCCTCGCACACCTGCCCGCGTCTAATCGTCCAAATCTGGAAGACCGTTACTAGCGTTCTTGTTGACTTCGATTCGTTCGACGCGTTCGGCTCGGATAAGTGTGCCTTCATCTTAAATGTGCGTCAGCCTTAACTTGTTCAGCATTTTTGTGTATAACTATTTATATTTGCCATATAATATTTTACTCTTTGGTTGCTATTCTGTTTCCACTGCTCTTAATACAAGTTATTTTATTACTTAGTAAGGGTGCTGGTTCCAACACCTACTACCTGTTTAGTTAATTAGCATAAGTCAAGTGAACCTACAGGTGATATGGTTTAACATTGTTATTTGAATAAATATATTATTGTTATTGTAGACGATTTAGTTGAAGAAAACGGTATGATTGATCTGTACCATGAAATGTTGAAGAGAATTGAAAATAGTATCAACGATATAATCGGGTATGTGGCGGTTAGTATCTGTTTTCTGATCTTTGCTAATGTTAATAATTGTTGAAGTTTGCAGTACGTATTTTGTAATTGGAATTAATTCTCCGTTTTGATAAAAAATTGTTTATTCCTAAGAAATATGACAAATACCGTCCTTTATGGGAGGAAGATAGACAAGAAGTTCTAGCAGCTTTCTTAAAGTATGGCCGCTTAATACTGCCAGAGGAGTTTGATAAGTATGTATATGAGAACCAGTGTGAACCTCCGGAGCAAAAACCTAAACTAGAACAGTATCAGGCAGAGGTAATGTCTTTAAGAATTGATTTTATAAATAATACTAGACATTGCTTAAGGTATAAAAAAGAAAATATTGACAGCAAATTTGTTTAATGTTAAATTCAAAAAATCACCATTGCTCATAAACTTAGTCATGGAAATGTAAACGGGTTAATATTTGCGATTGTAATCGCAAAAAATTACCTGTTGACATTTTCATGATCCATTCAGACTTTTAGTAGTTAAAAATGTCAAATGTATGAACTTTTATAGATAGACAAGTACAACGCAATGTACGATGAAGTTGCAGCCTTGCCTTCAATCTATCTTGTCAACGGTTGGTTGAACTTAGACCTGAAGCGGCTAAACCAAGCCATCATGAATATCATATGCAAATGGAGCAACCTCTTTAAAGAAAATTTAAAAGAACATGTGCACAAAAGGTGAGTTCTAATAAGTACACCCGGCCACACATCATGCATTCATTTCCAGTTAAAGGTGAACTCGCATTGTATGGAAATCTTGAACAAGCGTTTTCCGCTTAAACTGGAAAAGTATAGATTGATATGTAGCCGCGTTTAATATTAGGTTCATGTGTGACTTGTTTTTATTACATCTAGGTTTGATTTAATTTTGATTTTAAATAAGTAGGTATAATCTAAAAAAAACATTAAAAAAAATACTATGAGAACCTCATGTATAATGTCAAGTTGCTTATTTGATTTCTATAATATAACTAGCTGTCCGCCCCAGCTTCGCACGGTTAGCACTAAGTACTTATCTACGGCGCACCTACCTACCCTACCTACCTACCCTATCTACCTACCCTAACTACCATGCCATACATACCCTACCCTACCTACCCACCTACCCTACCTAGCCTACACTACCCACCCTACCTAACCTACCCTACCCCACCTACCATACCCTACCTACCATACCTACCCTACCTACCCTATCCACCTTACCTACCCTACCTAAAACCTTCTCCTGACAATAACAAACAATATTGTAACTAACACGACTTTCTTTTATATATATTTATAGATATATTTTTCAACTTTTACGACGACGACGACGAGCTGCTATCGGCTATTTCTATTTAAATCAATCACTTGAATTTTATAGCTTGGATGATCTAGAGGACTTCATAGCTTATGCTTCCAAAGAGTTGGCAGTAGAAGTAGGTGATGATGATTACGACGGTCTGCTGAAGGTGATGGGAGTTCTGATCGAGGTGAAGGCTAAGATTGACGCCGATACCGACCATATGTTTGAACCACTTAGAGATATCATAGACGTGCTCAAGGAGTACGGCGTTGATTTCCCCGAGGAAATCTATGAACAGGTATGACATGAATATACTGCTACTTAGTATTTATGTTTTTAGTTTTGGATAAAATCGTGCATATAAAAGCTAAGGGTGTAACGGTGTCATGAAGCCGAGGAAGCATTCAAGCAGTGTTATATCAAAAATTATCTATCCATTTAACAATTAACAAAATTATATATCCATCATCACATTTAACAATTAACAAAATATCTTCAATTACTCAATTCCAATACTGAAACTCGTGTGTGCATTACGATTATGCTAAGAAGGTGGTCAGGTGAAGGGAATCTCATTGACTTTGTTTAAAACTTAACTATAAACTTATTTAATGCTTACCGGATACCAGGGTGACAAGGAACATAAGTACTCTATACACACATTGGTAAGCAGCTAAACATTCTATACAAAATATAATTATAATTTGCACGTATTTGGACTAAAACTTATTTCTGCACCACTTTTGTCAAAAATCCAAAAACAGCTTGACTACTACTGACTCAACTTTTTTTAAAACTTAAAATTTTATTTTTCATTTCCTATACTCGGAAAGTAGTGTTTGTTCGATCCGAGTCAAACTCAAAACTCAAACTCAAAGCATTTATTTCAAATAAACCATTTCCAGGCACTTTTGAATTGCCAAAAACTCGGAAGAAGTAATTTAGTCAGAAAGTTGAAGCTAGTTGCTATTCCAAAACGTAGATCTCTATGGAGAAGAACGGACAAGAAACTTCAAGGACACTCTTTTAAATAAAGATATTACAAAATCCTGGGTCCATTATTCTTGTTGCTTCTATATGTGAGAACAATGTCCAAAAATTAATCAAAACAATTCAAAATATAAGATTGAAAATAAGCCCTGGCAGGTACGAGATGACCAGTCACAACTGACGGCGCCCGTTAACGAACATGACGCGTGGATCAGCACCATCCAGCTCAACCATTTTGTAGGGAACCGAATGATCCAACACACTCGCCACCATCAACGATAAATTTAAATCAACATGATATACTCTCAACTGCCATGCTCTTTCAAGTCGACATACATCTTAATAACACATGTATTGATATCAGAAAACAGATCACGGAGATATCTAGGATAAACGTTAAAACTAAATGAGAAGAAATATTTCATTCGCACGAACAAGTAGTCAATTAAGGAGTCCCCCAGGGTAGTGTGATGGGACTATTCATAGTATATATAAATGACCTACCTAAACATGTAGACCAACCAGTTACACTCTTTGCTGATGATAGTACTATCACACTTCAATGTCATACTAAAGATAGCTACATTAATAATGCTCTGACATCAATAATAAATTGGTTGAATAATAATCTTAAAATTAATCTTAATAAAACTAACGTAATGCACTTCAGTCAACGTTTATCAACTATGACTGATCTTAACGTCCAATACAATAATATAATTATTACAGAAGTTGACAACACTAAATTTCTTGGAGTGACGATTCACAAAAAGCTTAACTGGAAAGCACACATTAGAAGAACTCGGTAAAAAAAATAGTAATTCTTGTTACGCGTTGTTCAAACTGGTCCCAGTGCTTACAACTTAACACTGAATCATTGCTCGCGGCTTTTCACGGTTTGGTGTCTTCACATTTAACATATGGGATCATTTTCTGGGGAAACCCAACCGACAAGGACATAACCTTTTAAAGCCCAAAAAAGGTGAATCAGGACTATGTTTAAATTACAGTCAACCGACTCTTGTAAGTCCTACTTTAAAAAATATAAAATATTAACTAAAACACATTTGACAGATTGAATGATTTGAAGAGGCTTAATAATCTTCTGCTATTTGTTAATTTCCAAAATAATAATGTTAAAGTCAGTAGCGGGTGGAAGACCCTGCTCTTTGGGCGGGACAGACTCGTAGTAATTGCTTCCCAATCTAGGGCGGGAATGAATTTTAAAAATTGAACGAAATTTGTTAAGACTACGAAAAATTTGACTTATTTAAGAAAAATATCGATTAACATTAAAAATTAAAAAATCATTTCGATAATAGTTTACCCATTTTTTTGTTCAATAAGTTAAGCTTCCTTTCATTTAATTTATCATGTTTGTTAGAGAGATTTGATCCATATGAATGATGCCTTAAAAGTACAGGATGTTATTTTTCGGATTTTAGACGGTTTGATTCCCGAGTGTGATAAGCAAATTTTTGAAAATCTTAGAATAAAGATTTTTCTTAAAAAAAAAAGAATGTTTCCTTTGATTAAAATGTGCTTTCTGCAGTATTTAGAGTAAGTACTTACTTCCCTCTAGGTGAGGTTAAAAAAATCTACCCTGTATAATTTGCCGGGATACTAACTCGGTAACCTGTACCGAAATTAAAAATCTCGGATTTAGGGAGTAATATTTGATTTAAAATGAGTGCAAGCGATTTTGACATGTTGACCCCCAGATTCGGTTAAAGACGAGGCAAATACAGTAATCGAAAATCAAAACTACTATATTTTACTTTCCTTATATTTGAAATGAAAAGTAGTGTTTGACACGGGTGAAAGTCATCAATTGTTACTCTGACTAGCCGCCCTCGCTAGGAATTTCGACCCTTGTTTAACAATCTACTATTCTTCAACCAATGATTGTTTAGCTGGACGTGTTGCCCGAGAAATGGCGCAACTTGGTGAAGCAAGCAACCGTTGTGAAGAACACTGTGGCGCCTCTGCAGGCCGCGCAGGCAGCACTCATCGCAAAGCGGGTGGCGCTCATCAACTTGCGGCTCTGCATTTACAGGGAACAGTTTAAGAACAAGGAGGTGATGTAGACGATTACAGCAATTAATTTAGTTTTAGGTATATGCATACACACGGCTACGTATCAAGCTATACATTTCTAGTATCAGAGGTCAGCGTGTGACCTCTCATTGTACGGAAATCTTATACGATGCGAAATCAGTTTATACTGGAAAAGTATAGCTTGATATGTAGCTGTAACGCCTCTGCGCTACTTTTCATTTTTGTGTCCAGAAAAAAAAGCAAACACGATAAAAAATAGAATACTCTTGCCGGTTTGGCTTATAAAGAAAAGAAATAAATAACGTTAATTTACGTCTATACGTGCCGCACAACGTTTTTACCAAAACGAAAACTCCCATTCACATCCACGCAAATCAAACATTGCATAGCAAAATGCTGTGTTTGTGTGCACAAAACAAAGTTACACGCTGTTTTTCAGTGACAGCCTGCAATATCATAATAATCACGCTGGCTTAACTTGTTTTATGCAAGTAACTTCGCTTGGATTCCTGAAGCTTTCCGAAGGATTTCGTCCATAAGACATAAGAAAGAAGGAGATATGTCCGGTAGTTGTATGATTTTTTTTTATGGAAACCCAATGTCTCTAGTTTGTCCCCACCACCTCGCCACAAATACAAATGCAGATCAGTAAACACAATAGATACGACGTCGCGCTCACACTTGCAATGCATAAATCAGAACGTACGTAAGTATGTCTATATAGAACGCCAAATTCTGACCCTAACGTATTTTTGAATAAGCTTGACCAACTTATGTGTGAAACACAAAATTATGGGCCAAGTACAAAAATAGTTATTGCTGGTGATTTTAATATAAAACTAGGAAAAGTGACCACCAATTTGAAAGATTTATGTTATATCTACAATCTACTAATGCACATTAATATTCCCACTCGTAAAGACGCTTGTATAAAACACATAATAAGTAACATAAACATCAACATATGTTTTGCCTCTTTATCTATCTGACCACTACACTGCCCGATTATTAGGCTTTCCAGTAAAAGAGCAAAACATGAAGTCCAAATCTTATTACACTTTAAAAAAAGACTACGGTATGAATGAATTAATGAATGAAAGGCACCGATCCCAGCGTGGTTTAACCAGACTCGATAAATCGAATGAACCCCAGGATTTGCACTAGCCCATGAAGCCTCATGTTTCATGGGACTATAAAGGCCTTTTCATATCAAGGAGTAGACTGGGGGGCGCGGTAATGGTAAGGATGACGTGCTCTGAGGATAGGAAAGGATTTACGAGCCGTACTGGATATGCATCCTTGAGTAGGCAATGGACTAGCGGAGAGACGGGTGTTATTTGTCTATGGATGAGCATCTTTTTGAGACGTCGAAGTTATTTTGTTTCGAGTCGATCTTCACCGGTGAATCTTGAGACGAGGTTACGCTACTTACTCGTCTCCTTTCTATATCGCTGCTGTGCTGTGTTGTATTTAGCCGATTCTATGTCTTCGTCAGAAGCCACGCTGCTATCCGTTTCTGGTTTCTTGTAGATCTCGCTGGCAGCCTTCATGATCCTGTATCGGTCTTTATGTAGCCGTGTCCATCCAAAAGTTGAATTCCTTGTCGAAATAGGTCGAATCCTGTTTTTAAGGTTGTCGTTCCATGTGTAAATAGGACGGCCTATTTTCTTGGATTTGGCCTTTTACTGCATTGCTGCGTGCAACAGGTGTGGTTTGCCCGCGCCTGTGAACGTGTGCGAGATAGCACATCCTGTGGTTCTTGATGCGTTTGGTTACTGTTTTTCCGTCTAAGATTTCATGCACCTTCTTTTGTCTTGGTTTATTTCTGGCGTGGTTAATCAAGTCACTCATGATGAATCTCTCATATCTTCTCAGTCTTGACCTGTTAGCTTTGGTGATTGCCGATACTTTCAAACCGTATATCATACAAGGTACGATCAACATTCGATACATGAGTCTAGTTTTCAGCGAAAAGTGATGCTATGATTGTGGATGGATTGCACTGTTGGATTGCACCCAGGCCCGTGCTTGAGAAACCCAGGGCCCCTAGGCACTTGACATTTGATGCCCTCACCCCATCCCGAATCCGTTTTGGTAATTTAGTAAACAAAATGCACTAGTACAGAAAAGCAAAATTTTAACCGACTTTAATTACTATAAATAAACCTATGAAATAATGCAGTTTATGTTATGTACGTCACCATAGTTAAGTCAACAGTCGTCAGAATCGAAGTTTCTAAACAAAGACGTTGTTTTGTTCGTATTCATTTACACTCAAATAACCTACTTGAACGATCGTACTTTCTTTAAGCAATACTAAATACAGTACTTTTGTAAAAACCTACATGATTATTTTTCACATAGCTAGTGCCGCAGTGTTTGAACGGTGATCTTTCTAAGAGAACTTACTTTCTAAGATAATTTAAGCACCTCGGATGGGTTAGGTTTGTTTTGACTATTACTCGATGAATTATGCCAGAAAGCTTAAGAATAAAATTATGAGTAACTAAGGTACAATAGCGCGAGACGCGACCTAGAAAATATTTACTTCTCTGCCTTGGAAAGGTTATATTTCTTTTGATAATTTAAAACAGAAGTAGAGTTGCTTCGTCAACATATACAGGAAAGCAGAAGAAGTAGGAGAAACTATAATGCAGTAATAGCAAGTGGAACGCTCAATTTCCTGTCAGGAAGGCAAGGTACCTGGTCGGGGTAGCTTTTGGACGTTCAGGCAGGCTGAATCCTTAGGCCGGGGCCTTGCAGGCCTAGGCGGATATCCGGGGCTGAGTGCACCAAGAGATTGTTGAAAGCGCAGGTTTATGGGTCGTGGAGGTGTTCCACGAAAAATACTTTCAAATAACGCTTATATTGGGGCAAACCGTCAGTTAACTGAAGTTTTTGGCGAATCTGTACAAGATTTTACTGCCAACAACCAGTGTGAGTGGAGCTTTATTCAGCCTGCATCGCCAATTATGGGAGGCTGTTGGGAGCGACTTTCACGTGCCGTGAAGACAGCTCTTCAAGTGAATTGGAGGGAATGAGCCCTAATAGAAGAACTGCTGCGCCGAATACCAGAGCCTCTCATCACACCTTTCCATTTCCTAATAGGATGCTCGAAGTCAACAATTACTTGTTTTCTCATTGAGAAAAGAGTGGCAAAAGGCTCCTCGTCTCTCGGAGATTTTTTGGTCTAGGTGGCTATAATAATATTTGACTATTCTTAAAACAAAAAAGCAGCATGGAGGCGGATACTGTAATTTGGCAGTTGATGATGTCCTTGTTGTAGATCCTGACCTACCCTGAGGAGTGTGGCCTATGGGGTGCGTGAGAAAGGTTTATCTGGACAGAGATGGGGTCGTGCGTGTGGCTGACGTGGTTACCAAAGGCGGTACACTGAAGATGCCTGTCAGAAAGATGGCTTTACTTGAAGGACTCCAGTAGAAGGACCCGCGTAGTGCGGCTACAGTACGAACATGCATGCAGTTGGACATGAACCAACCTGGCGGCGACTTCGTTAAAAGATGCCCATCCATAGATAAATATCACCTGTCTCTCCACTAGTCCATTGCCTACTCAAGGAACCGAAAGAAACCGTACCGGATATGCACGGTACGGTTTGCAAATCCTTCCATATCCTGAGGGCACATCTTCCCTATGATTACCGCGTACTCTTTGATATGCAATGGTCTCTGTAACACCATGAAACCCAAAGATGGGTTTCATGGTGTTACACCTGGAGCCTTCAAATCTTAATGGAGCTAGCAAATCTTTGGGTTCATTCGATTAATCGAGTCTGGTCAAACCACGTTGGGGTCGGTGTATTCATTCATTCCTAATGAAATCCTTTATTTCATTAGGAATGAATGAATACACCGACCCCAGTATACATACGAGTAGTTTTTTTTAAAGTATTCGTTTGTGTTATAGCCACCTGCTTTGTCGAAGTCGGTTAGAAATAGTTACAATATCGGTGATAGCGATTTTCCTAGCGATGCCCATATCATTTAAAATCTTTTTCATCTGTTTTGTGATAAATTCGTGTTTTACTTTCGTGGTTAGATTCTGCTACGATTCCTGCATCGCGGTTTTGGCTTTTACGCAAAAAAAAAATACAGTCTTTAGTGTTTTATGTTGTTGAAATAGTTATTTAATTTTTGTAAATCTTTTTTGTTGTAAACTCGTCGATATTTGCCGTCCAAACAATCGCAGCCTATTGATTTATCCCTTGTGCACATTGCTTTACTAATAAATGTGCGAGCTCTTCTGCAACTCTCGAACAACATAACCACCGCCAAATAAAATGAAACAGACATACATTAGGTACCCCTCACCCTAACATTTTCCTCCCCTCACTCAGTCCACTCAGACACGGGACAATTCGTGAAAACGTGTTCTGCATGTTCTGGTTGGTTATGGTATCCTAGTCTTTATACTAGAATGCTGAAAGCCCGCAACAATGACGTCATTGGTGACGTCACTTAGCGACTGAGGGTAGCGTTAGCAAAATGTACTATTCCCTCTTCTTCTATCCTGGTAATTTGTGCTGAGTTGTTCTCGTACGAATATCGAATGGCAACGCGTAGCTGCTACAGTTCTACGTGCTACGATTCTACGTGCTACGCTTGAGGTTGTAAGAACGAACTGAATCTACACGACGTATTCAGAATGCTGAATCAACTTCTTGAGAAAAATCTTTACAGATTGTTTGCTTTTTAATAATAATATTGGTTATAAAAAGTAATTATGAATGAAAATTGAAATTCGATAAAACTTGCGTGCCTAATATAAGGGCTTTATTTTTTTACTTTATACTCTACCCAGGTTACAGTTAGTCTGCGGTCGCACATCAGGTGTCGATCAAACCAGGCAGGACTCAAGATCGGTTTTAAACCAGCCGCCTTCACGCACACAGAATCAATTAATCCCTTTGTGTGCCAGATTAGCCACGTTGCAGGTTTAGCAAATGCTACAGGCCCCACGCTTTGGTTTAGGGGCCCCGCGCTTGGACGAACAAAAAAACAAGTCATGGTACATAAACCACCGGCAGCCTGTCCAATGTAATATTATGTATCAATAATGGTCAAAATAAATCTAACCTCTCCGAAGCGGGACGTAAATGGATGGAAAAAAAATCTGGATCGCTAACCTCGCTCTTGCATCCCAGTTTCTTTTAATTGTTTAGCTTTTTTGCATAAGTCGGCAAAGCAAGTCCTATTGCTGTATTAAATTATCAAACGTAATCACACCTCTCCTAGCTGGACTGCTTAAAATTGTTGAGCTTGCTTTTCGCGCGCTCTTAGTTCTTACGAGTATCTTAGTTGCTCTTAGTTCTTATACTAGAATAGACTAGTCAAAAGGAAATTTTTTAAACATCACCATTCACTCATTACTGCGGCGCCAACTATGCGGAATATTAATTATGTACGAGTAGGTTTTTACAAAACTTGGTACTATATTTTAGTATTGTTTGAAGAAAGTAATTTGGTAAGTAACTTGAGTGAGAAACTCATGAGGAGTCATGTCTTTGTTTAGAAACGTAGATTTGGCTAGTGTTATATCTAGAATAACTACTCGTATTTTATAAAAGTACTGACTTATTTTTATCTCCTAAGCTTTAGAACCTAAAAACTTAATTCGGCACTTGTGCATTAAATACACACAATTATTATGAGACCCGCCTTCGGAAGTTAAAATAACAGTACGATTTTGTACTTAGCTGCCGATTTGCTGACTGTCACGCTCTTTCATTGGTCAAACCGATCACTTTGTCCCACTTGTTTGATGTTACCCCTTTTAGAGTGTGTGTACAGTGATGGAGTGAGCGGTGGACCGTGTCTGTAGTCGTGCACCTTTTCGCGGGTTTCCACGCTTAGTGAAATCGCAACCCCTTCATGTTACTGGCAGCCTAGTACTTTTGAACGGAGTGCTGAAGACTTTCGCCGTTATCGTCGCAACGGAATGCGCGTCGCAACGGGGAGAACGTTGCTACGCGCATTCCGTACCGGTTCAATGAAATTGGCAACGAGTCTAAGTGCTATTAATTGTAGTCTGGATGAAATAAAGTGGCATTTTAATTCTGAATAAACACATATTTCCTAAAAAAATACACGAGATGTTTTTCTTTTAATATCAAATAACATGAGACTATCAAAGAATCAACTAGCATGTCTTTTTTATTATTTTTGTATTATTTCATTTTTCATTCAAAATAATTCGACAGTCACGATTATTCATGTAAAAAACCCTCAGGTGAAATAAATAAAACATTTAATTCAGACTTTAAGACAACGTCGCATTTTCTTAGCTTTAAATATGAATGATTGATTTGAATGAAAATGATTTACTCGTACTTAACAATGAAACTCAGATACACATCGTGAGTCTAGTGGTAAGTTATCTTAAAAAAAAAAAAAAAAAAAAAATATAATATTTATATGCTAGTTGATTCTTTGACATGGTCTCATTACTATACGGTTATCTCGGTGGTACGTTGCATGCTTATGGGTATAAGAATCACGTCACGTTGTGCACAATTTCTGAGCCTAACAAAAACATAATAACAAAAGTAGGTAGGTACTGGGCTTGCATGAATTCACGATATTATTTCAATAATTAATTATAATAGGTTGGGGAAAAAGTTGCTTCGCATTTTTTAAGAAAATTTTAAACATTTTTTAAATAGTTTAATTACATTTAACTAAAGTATGTAGGTACCATTTTGTTCGATAACTTTTTGCCATCTTGTAGGTAGGGACATGATCCCATTGCTATAGAAATTTTGGGACTTTTGATCAAAATACCGCGACAAGTGGTTTTGGCAGTCCTCTCGTGATGTTAACCTGACACTGCCTAAGGAATTCTGAAGAGACCGAAACAGGTGGAAATCTGAAGGTGCAAGGTCAGGACTATACGGCGGATGCATTAACACCTCCCAGCCAAACTCTCTTAATTTTTGCTGAGTGGCTAAAGATGTGTGAGGTCTAGCGTTATCATGATGAAAAACCACACCCCTTCTATTGATTAATTCCGGCCGCTTTCTCTCAACTTCTTGCTTTAATCTCATCAGTTATTCGCAGTAGAGTTCAGAATCGATGGTCCTGCCTGGTGGTAACAGCTCATAATGAATAATGCCCTTCCAATCCCACCACACACACAGCATCACCTTGTTGCGAGTTAACCTGGGTTTCGCCACAGTCTATCAGTTATCAGCTTCTTCAAAAATGGTTCGGTTTCATTACGTCGTAATATAGAATCACAAATGAGTACACGGTTCATTAGGTTTCTTTCAGTGAGCTCGTGAGGTACCCAAATATCGAGCTTTTTTGTGTACCCAGTTTTTTTCAAATGCGACAAAACTGTTTTGTGGTCAATTCCCAGTTCTTCAGCTACGTCGTAACTACTGATATACCGATCTTGCTCCACTTTTTCAAAAATGGCATCCATTTTATCCGTAATAGGCGACCAGAGCGACGTGCATCTTTGACATCAAAATTTCCGGATTGAAAACGCACCAAATTTGTGCTACTCTCACAGACACTGCACTAGGTCCATAAACATTGCAAATTTTTTCGCCGCTTGCGTTGCATTTGTACCTTTTTTGTAGTAAAGTTTTAAAATGTATCGAATTTCTTCATTAAATTCACTCATCTTGACGGTACGAAAAACAAATGAAAATCACACATTTTCCTAATTTGAATTTGGAATTATGTTCTTTAAAATTTTAACTTTCAATGATACCAAAACCAGCCAGATAAAAATAGTCAAAGAGATTTTATTACAAGTTCATACATACTATAATGCGAAAAGACTTTTTCCCCAACCTAATATACTAATTGAATTTGGATAAAATTGGCACACAGACAATTTATAACCTGGATTTACACATAGGATACTGTTTCTTACAGAGTAGTACGTTTCCGTGGGATAATTTACGACCTCCACGCGGGCAGAATCTAGTATCTTCTAATATTTTGATCTTTCTTTTAGATGTTCTTCGAGGCATGCAAAGAACCATACAGAAGCGTAGACAAGGTCCACCAGGAGCTTTTAGCTTTCGAAGATATAGTGGAGGGACTGAAGATTTCATGCGGCCTGTTCGACATCCAGCCTCCAGATGAGAAGAACCTGAAACAATGCAGACGGGAACTCAAATTAGCTAAGGTAACCCCCCAAGAAAACACTCGTAGCTGCAAAAACTAAAACCTGTTCGATAACTTTGTTGAATGTATTGCTTGGCTAACATTGGCTTTCGAAAATTGCAAACAATGTTGTAGTAGCAGTCGTGCAGCATGTTTTCCGTAATATCAAATGTTGCCGGTAACAATATTGTTCGTTCTTTTCTTGGTATGAATAGAGATCATTAGTACGTTTCCAGCAAATCCAGCAATACTACAACATTCCATTTTGCCAGCAATATATTTTCCACAGCGCAAAAACATGTTGCTGAAACAATGTTGCGCAATTTTGTTTCCCAATGAACTCGCGGATTTAAATTTTTCGTAACAGCAATTATGGGACTATTACTACTTGGTGATGGGTACTATCGAGTTCTGGAAGAAGTCCCCATGGAAGAAGATTGACGCCGATGGCATGGACCAGGAGTGTAAGCGGTTTACCAAAGATCTGCGACAGCTGGACAAGGAAATGAGAACATGGTAAACTTAATGATTGTCATGTTTGTCGTAAAAGTACAAGGTATCTTCAATAAGTACATAGATGAAGAAATAAAAATTTCATGCAGGCATTTAAACTATTCTAAAATGCGCCCGATAATAACTAGCGTGTATCATAAAGGTGTGGTCAAAATAAATGTGTGGTACAGACCATCACTGAACGATGTTGGTCAGTCTGATGGTCTGTACCACGATAAACCCTTTTGTTTTTTCCACACTTTTTTAATAAATGCTGTATACGACTTGGTAAAGGCCGCGAGTACCGTTAGATGCGAAAAGAGTAGGGCCGTATTATGCCACCATTATTCCAGTGTAAGTGAGAGACGGAGCTATATGAGGCCGCTAGCACCATCCTTTTGTCGCAGTGGAATAATGATGGCATTAATACTTCGTAATAAGGCTCCCGTTGTGGCAATGCTTAGGGAAGGCCAGCGTCCTGCATTGTACCATCGAAGAAGTTCATATCTATACACCGTAAGGACTATTTCTGCTTGCTGCGCTCAGCCGCTATAGAACCGGGGCGGTAACAGAAGTCATCGTGTTCACGGGATTTTGTTTTCAAACTGTTTAGATATGAAGTTCTTCGATAGTACAACAACGTTGCTGTCGCATGAAATGATGACAATGATCCGTCATTCCAATATTTGTTATAATAATACTACCTACCTATTACCTATACTTATATAGTATATCTTTTTCACAGGGAGCCCTTCTTAGTAATAGAATCAACAATAAAGAACTTGATGACGTCATTAAGGGCCGTCACTGATCTACAGAATCCAGCTATCAAGGATAGGCATTGGCTAGAACTTATGATGGCAACTAAGGTAAAGTGCTTCCCTTGCGAAAAACTTACATAAGCATGTTGTTTTATTTTGTTCTGTAAATATTTAAACATATGTTTTTATTTTATTTAGAAAGCGGTTCACTCGCACGTCATGAACATCAAAACAAAGCATTCTCATGTCTCATCGTTCTCAAATAATAATATATCCAGTACAACTTTAGACGAAATTATAAATGACTTCAGATCATTAGATGAATTAGCTGTTGATGTAGATGTAGAAAATAATAGTAATACAATACAGAATAGAATTAAAGCAGATTATGAAAAATATCTACAAATACAAGACTACAGAAGAACTAAGTTACAAGAAGGAAATAAAATTAGTACGTTTAGATTTAATAGATCGTACTCAATGAAAGAAATGAAGCAGAAGGGGTTCCAACTGAAGTCTGACACAAATTCGTCGCAGCAGAAATTCCTGGATCATCCAATAATATTATCAGAATTCATTATTTAGATTATGTAGACACAATATAATTTAAATAGATTAGATAAGTTTTTAGTGTAAGTATTTAGATTGGTTACATGGATAATAATAAGGTAGGAACTTTACTGATGGTTTTAATTGTAGTGGCACCATGCTATAATACTTAAAGTCCGATACGAGGCTTTTGGCTCCTTTTTTATTTGTTATGTTTGTTTTTTTTCTCGAAATGTGCGTTTTGTTTGTGCAGAATAAACATATTTCTTTCTTTCTTTTTTTCTATTCAAACTTAATGGCGGATCGGAACATGAGGCGAATCGCTGTGTAACAAATTCATGAGACAGCGGGGGTGAAGGGTGCGGCAGCTAACTTCCGAGTTCCGAGCCGCCATTAACTTTGAATCGAACTATACCTCTTACCTAGTTAAGGTTGTTTTGGTCACCACTTACACTAGTATAATGTTTTCGATAAAACATTTAATTAACCTAACGTCTTTCACGCAAAAAGAGGATTCCTGCTTCAATTAGTATTATTATATTAATTAACATTATTATTGTTTTGCTTTAAATAAAGAATACCCTTCGCCACTTTGTAACTTAGCGATTTAGTAAGTACAATTAAACAGAGATTTTCTTCAGGTTAAGTTCCACATCGATGATGACACGACACTGGCAGACTTGCTTGCACTAAACCTACATAAGTTTGAAGAAGAAGTTAAAACTATTGTTGATAAATCTGTCAAAGAAGCTGCTATGGAGAAAACTCTCAAGTATGTCCATTAATTTTTGCAGGCACCCATTCGTTATTTTCTTACCGTCATAGAGTTACTTTCCCTTGAAAAAATTCAGAATTTTGGAAAAGAAACATTATTTTAATTTACGTAAAAACCTAAAAAAACTAATAGTTTTCGCGTCGTTTAACTGCAGCCTGACTTAAGGATTGACTGTAAGTATTTTTGATTTGTTTTTTAAATTTAAAATATACTCTTTTCAGGGAATTGGAGACAACCTGGGCTGTTATGGAGTTAGATTACGGTATACATGATAGAACTGGAATCAAAATACCAAAAGCTAGTGAGGAGCTTGTAGAGACGCTAGAAGATAACCAGGTAATTTAATGATAAAAATAACACTCGCATGCAGCACTTCAGTGTGATTGCATAACACCTGTATATGCTGGATGTTACAATTGCAATCAATCTGCCCAACTATAATGGGGTCGGTTTCAAGTTTAACCAGATGCAGCTGAATACCAGTATTTTACATGGAGCGACTGCATAACTGACCCACAACCCAGTAACTGGGTAATACGATGGGTAATACGACCCCTTGGTAAGACTGGTTGTCAGACGTTCGGGCTTCTGACGACCCGTAACGACTGTAAAAGATCCACGATTGACAGCCGGGACCACAACGGTTTAATATGCTTTCCGAGGCAATTATGTTACAATTGACGGCAAGGTTGGCGCAGTGGTTAAGTAATTAACTGCTGCGCTGCATGTCGCGGGTTTGATCCCCGCACGGTTCAAATATTTGTATGACCTACAATTAGTTGTTCCGGGTCTGGCTGTTTGTGTATGTGAGTTTAAATGTATGTAAACGCACCCACGATACAGGAGAAATTCCTAGTGTGGGGCAACAAAATTGCATTGCTTTAAAAGTTAAAAGATTAATGATAAAGAAGAATTTTAGGCTCGCTTGCACCACAGATCACTAAATATGGTTAACACTATATTTCTGTTAATTGTTGAAGATGACAGACAGAATTATTAATGACTGCAGGTACTTATATGCGAGCGTTAGTGTTTTTTTTAAAGTAAATAGAATACTAACATTATTAATTTTAAAGTAGTGACTTATAATTCAGCGTGATTTTCCTGTATCGACTATAGAATCAAGTACAAAATATGATGCTATCCAAGTTCATTGGCTTCTTTGAACTGGAGGTGACACAATGGCAGAAGAAACTAGGCACTGCCGATGCTGTGATTGTGCTATGGTTCGAAGTGCAACGTAAATGGCAGTATTTGGAAAGTATTTTTGTTGGATCCGACGATATTCGCTCGCAACTACCTGAGGATTCAAAGAGGTTTGATCGTATAGACCAAAAATTTAAGGTAAGTTATATTACCTTTCATACATCTTTTAGCATAATTTCTTCAAATGAAGTTATTCATTGTAGCAATAATTTCGTTGTAGGAAATGCTGAAAGATATCGGAACGACTCCAAACGTGATAGAAGCCACTAACAAACCGAATCTGCTAGAGAACCTCGAGGACCTGATGTCTGACCTCAATCTGTGCGAGAAGGCGCTAAACAATTATCTCGAGACAAAGCGGCTGGCTTACCCTCGCTTTTACTTTGTGTCTTCTGCAGACTTGCTTGGTAACAATATATAAACGCTGTTCATTCATCAATATCAGACTATAGCAGTCTACTACTAGACATATGTAGGTTTCTCTGACGAAGATTGAATATAATGTTGTGCATTAAATGCCATTACGTCCAATCTTCATCGCGAATTCGTTCGTGGCGTATTGATCACGAAGATCGTGACACCACCGCCCTTCAATCGAGTCTACGGCTATAATCATTACTTATGGGTAAGGGTACTCTAGTTGGCATTCTTCCCTAAGGTCAAAGGACTATTCATGAAATTTTACGCGCTCATTTTCGTTATAAATCATAGTCTATTTGACTAATATATTAATTAATAATTAAATAAATAAAAAGTAGAATAAATAATTAGCATGCATATTAGTCACGCCCACTAACGAGTTCGACCCGGTCGTCTTGTCGATTAGTATTTAGAGGTATGAGGAACAGAGTGTAAGTTAACTCATCCTCTATTGAATAGGGAGGATCCTCCGTCCAGACAGGTGTCGTGTCTGGCGGGCACCTACCCAACGATTAATGTCGGATAGTCTTATACATGTCGTTCGCGCGGTAAACTCTAATTGCGCGATGCAGAATTTGTGTGACGTCAGGATTTTGTGTGACGTCAGGTTTTTGATGCGTAGTTCACATGTGGCGATTTAGATGCCGCTACAAATGTACCCTTAATATGGCCAGTTAATCCGACTTCGTTTTGAATTCCACTTTTTATGAGTACCTAGAGTAGTTCTTAGATTTGCTCATTTCATAGTCCGCTGAGTGACTGACAACTTTAAGATTTCATAAAAACTTATTTGAAAATGTGTCAAAACTTTTTCCCTGATATAAATAACGTTATGGTCGTCAGATATCCTGTCGAACGGCAACAACCCGCCAGCGGTTTCGCGGCACTTGACCAAGTTATACGACAGTATAGCGAAACTCGTGTTCCCCAATGCGACCAGCAAGCAAGCCATCGAGATGATATCCAAGGAGAACGAAGAACATGTGCCTTTTAAGGCACCCTGTTGCGACTGTTCTGGAAAGGTTCCCATTTAATTATCTCGTCCATTTTCATCTTACTATTATATTCAATTTAAAAAATATTGAACGGGTAGGTATGTATTTCAGATAAATTATAAACTGAGGTGCAATTTATTCTAGAAACGTTTGCTTGTTTTTGTTGTTCCAATTATGTCATTACTTTTTCTTTAGATGACACTTTCCCTAATCATTTTTCGTATTAGTAGGTACATGACATGTCCACGTTACATCCTCTCTATAAAAGCTTCTCCCTAAGTATGTAAAATTTCGTACCAGGTGGAAACTTGGTTGAACCGAGTGACAGACTGCATGCGGTACACTCTTCGTGATATCTTCGAGCACTCCGTCAAGTCGTACGAAGACAAGGTGCGAGAAGAGTGGGTGTTTGACTGGCCCGCGCAGCCTGCCCTCGTCGGCACCCAGATCTGGTGGACCACTGAGACTAACCAGGCTTTTGAGAAACTTGAAGAAGGTACGAAACTTCCGTGCACTTCGTGTACTGTCAGTTGATAGAGAGAGCCCAAATTATCTAGTGGTTACTTGGTAAGGTGGATATTGTAATCGGTCCACCGGCTATACAATGTTTCTTAGGGCTATGGCAGACACGATACTTGTGGCATCGGCGACTAGTGATAGACGCTTTTGGAAAGCTACAGCTACTCCGCACTCATGTGGATGTCAGTCGATTTTAGTGAGGTTTTGACATCTTATCTGCCATCTGCGAAAAACGACTCAATGCTTTTATTTTACCGCGACCCAACTCAAAGACTTGCCAAAACACTACGCAGCTCTTATGCACGCGCCAAATCACTGATAGCCGATGGCAAAAGTATCATGTAGGTATCTGCTATGGACCTTAAATTGCTCAAATGTACATACCAATTTGAAACTTATAGGTTACGAGCCTGCATTAAAAGATTACCAGAAGAAACAAATCACCCAGTTAAGCTCGTTGATAGTGTTGTTACTGGGGGACCTGACAGCCAACGACCGACAAAAGATTATGACCATCTGTACCATCGACGTACACTCTAGGGACGTGGTCGCCAAGCTCATCGTCGCTAAGGTGGAAACCTCTAATGCTTTCCAGTGGCAGAGCCAGCTGAGGTACTTCTAGTTATTTTATACGCGTCGTTTGGATTTTCAAGTAGTAATAAAATATCTTGGATGATAAATGATAAAATCCTTGAGATACCTGTGAGATTCTGTCTAGATTAGAAAATGTAGTTAATTAATCTCCTTTAATTTTTATCCGCTGGTTTAAGACTTGTCACAAAACTCAATATTTATTTCAACTATCATTTCATATTTTATAAAAGTCGATCGCACCCTTTTGCAGGCATCGCTGGGATATTAAAGTGAGCAATTGCTTCGCGAATATATGTGACGCACAGTTTGTGTATGATTACGAGTACCTTGGAAACACGCCTCGGCTTGTAATCACGCCACTGACTGATCGCTGTTATATCACATTGACACAGGTAATACACACATTCGTTACTGCATTAGGCTTCCTGTACATGAAACCGGAGCCGCACTGACGCCAGACCGCATGTTTGTGTATAGTAATGAATCGCCCATGCACCGCACCGCACCGCGTCGCGTAGATTTAACATGTTCTGAGATGTTCTGAAGTTCTTTCATCTTGCGGTCCGGTGCGGCTCCGACATCATGTGCAGGAAGCCTTACCACTTATCATTCATCTCCCACACATTTGGTTTAATATTAAGTGATGAGTATAATATAATACTTCTTCAACACTCGAAGCGTTTACAATGACATAATTGGCATAATAAGCCATATATTCAGTCTTGCATATGACAGCGCTTCCAGTTGCATGCATCTACCGCCTGTCACCATGCACGGCATCCGTTCTTCGAAAGATTTCTCCTGACTGCACAGTGCACGAGTGCGGGATATAAAGGCTCCTTGGTTAAAAATATTTGCAAGTACTGTCCACCACGCTCATACTTGGATGCGCTAATAAGAAGTCATGAACTCAGTGAATTGTGTCGATTACCTTCAGTCCTGTGACAGTTTTTAGGGTTCCGACTTGAAAAGAAAATTCAACCTTTACACCACTTTTTCTGTTCGTCCGTCACAGATTTTCGTGCACTGGATTTTCTACGGCTCAGCGCCGAGAGTTGAAAATCCCAACGGCGTGTTTTTCCAACGCAAAAAAAAACCCGCCGTGATATTTTTACGTCCGCGTACGTTTTTATGGCGTCGTAGCCACGTCATGCGAATGTGGGTTTAGATACAGTATAGTTTAGGAGCTAGTGCAGGTTTAATAATTTCGCACAGTATAGTAGGTATAGATAGTGCAATCCACGACGACGCGCCCCACTCCGCTCCGCTCCGTACTAAAGTAAAGCTTACAGTACAGTAATCGCGGAATGGGGCGCGTCGTCGTGGATTGCACTATCTATAGGTACTTACGGCAGGCCAGCGACCGGGACCGTTCTGTTTGCGTTCCATGACCATTCTCAGTGTATTTTGGTTTGGTATCTTAATTGTGTGGGCTCAACTCGCTCTTAGCCAATTTTTTTTATCTCTGACAGCAACTCACCAGCAACCTTTTGCAATGCTGATAAAGATCACTGTGATTTTGACAGTGATTTAAAATAAGTGAAAGGACTGTACCAGGGATATTACGGAGCTTCGGTTCCGACTCCGAAAGGTCGGAACTTCCGATTAATTTTACACCTCCGACTCCGACTTTGGTTCCGATAATTTTGAATCGGAGTTATATCGAAGGTCAAAAGTACAATTTGCTACTTTTAGAGTCAATAAATTTGATTTAAAATTAAGTTTATTCAATTGCCGAATGTTAAATTATCGCCTCTCTAGGTAGGTATTGTTATAGGTATAATTATTATGATTATATTATTATCGCTAATATTTGACTGATTAAAGAGTAGTCTTATA
This sequence comes from Xanthia togata, assembly GCA_963853775.1. Taxonomy (NCBI): domain Eukaryota; kingdom Metazoa; phylum Arthropoda; class Insecta; order Lepidoptera; family Noctuidae; genus Xanthia; species Xanthia togata. The sequence goes on from OY970791.1 coordinate 21,342,363, forward strand.
TAGACCAGTTTCTTTAATTAGTATTAAAGATACTGAATTATTATAATTATTTCTATTGTTTCAATAAGCCTTTCGTTCGTTAACACATCATTCTTCTACTTCCGCCTCCGACTCCGGTTCCGGTTCCGACTCCGGTTCCAGTTCCATTAAAATGACTTCCGTAACATCCCTGGACTGTACTACCGTACCTATTCGCGAGTCTGCATGCGGGCAATATCTTTTCCGCGGTCGTTGTTGCAGGATCGTCCGTTATGTCACTTTATGTCTCCGGTGGAATCGGATTTCAAACGTCCGTTTCCATCTTCACAATACACTTAGTACACTGCGGGGTCATGTGATGACGTCTCACGGTCGGCGCACACTTTGCTTCAAAATGTTTCTGTTTTCTTGGGGATCAGGCTCGACGCAAGGCTGCAATGGGGTCCACATTTAACATCTCTTGCAGGACGGCTCAGCAGTTCAGCAGCATATGCTGTAAGAAAAATCCGTCAATTTTCTGATATAGATACCGCAAGGCTAGTTTATTTCAGTTACTTTCATAGTATCATGTCTTACGGTATTTTACTGTGGGGACGGGCTGCAGATATCGCAGGTGTTAGTTCCGTCTCACTCGCTAGTCACGCCGCTCCGCACAATTACACTTCGTGCCAATTTTTTCGGACCACCAGTTTTCATCAAAAATACTGGTTATTAAAAATGTACGATGTATTTAATAAACAAATAGGTATTTATTTAGTATAAAATATTAAAAAAAAACAATCTAAAGGCCGCACTCCTGCTATCCCAATATCACTCTGAGCGTCGCTACTAACCTTTATTAACATCACTATCACGACTCTTGTCCATGGAGTTTCTTGCCCGTTCTTCTCCGTAGGGACCTACGCTTTGGAATGGTAGCTTCATATTTCTGACTGACTGACCCCTTGACAATTCAAAAGTGCCAGTAAATGGTTTAATTCCTCAGGGTAGTATACTCGGCCCAAGTCTCTTCCTGGGTTACATTAATGACCTATGTCTTCAACCACTCTGCAACGGTAAAATATTTACGTATGCTGACGACACAGCCGTAATATTCCATGGAGGGACTTGGGATGAGGTACGTCGCATTACCGAGAACAGCCCCCATCGACTTGGCCAAAGGCTCGGAGCCTATCACCTCACTCTCAACATAGCTAAAACTTCATTCATACAATTTTCATTTCCCAAAACTAACCTTAAAAACGTTAAAGTTAAAGTTCATTCTTGTAATTATCCTAATAGTAATAGCTGTTCGTGTCTTTCTATTAATAAAGTTACACAGGTCAAATACTTAGGTGTTATCTTAGATGAGAGGCTAAGTTGGGAACCCCATATAAGTCTTGTTACGGGTCGCACTAGGAAGCTAATCTGGGTTTCCAAAAAACTTAGGCACGCCGCGGAATTTCCTCTTCTTCGTAATATATATTATGCTTTAGCTCAATCCATACTTGGATATTGTGTAGGGGTTTGGGGTGGTGCCTGTAAAACTCACATGATGCAATTAGAAAGGGCTCAAAGGTCTTTATTGAAAGTAATGACTTTTAAACCCTTCAGATATCACAAACAATTGTATAAACAATTGTATGAAAATTGCGAATTGTTAACAATTAGACAATTAAATATATCCCAAATTATATTAAAAAAACACAAGCAAACTCCCTGTGATGTAAATGTGTAGGTATAAGAGAAAACGTGTTATTTCTAACGTATGCTTACCTGTCAGATGTCAGACAGCTACGGCTAGACGACAGCAAACGTATAGGTCATCCTACTTATACAATAAAATAAATAAAATAATAAACATTCATCCACTTACTGTTCGAGAAACAAAAATGAAAATTAAGAACTGGCTGCTTTAATTAAACTACGACCAAACAGAATTGTTATTGCTCTCAGATTAATATTCCCTACTACCACATACCGCACCTACATCTAGCATACATCACACACCCACACACCCTCACTCACACGCTCACACACGTACACACAAACACGTTATCTACATGCATAAACACAACATGAGTAAACCTAACCCATCACTTTTTGATTTATTCATCTTATTATTTTTCTTTTTAATTTTTTTTTTGTTATTCACAATTCCAAGTAGATAGTGGGAGAGGGCACTGACTTCTGTAATACAGGTTTTTACCTAGCTCAGAAGTCAGGGTTTTCATAGGATTTCTTCTAAAAAAGTTTGTGAATAAATTTATTATTTAATTTAAATACCTAAATGCTTTGAGTTTGAGTTTGAAGGCTCGAGCAACTTTCATGGATAATTGATTAATTAATAATGACATATTGGGTTGTGACTTAATAACTTTTTTCAATAAGAGCATTTTGCTGTATAAAGTGCGGAAACCCTTAAAAAAACATAAAATATTTTGATTTCATACAACTCTCTGTAAGTAGGTACAGACAAAAATTTATCCATAATTTGTTGCGTTCTGTTTCACAGAGCCTTCATTTGGTAATGGGTGGAGCCCCCGCCGGGCCAGCTGGTACTGGAAAGACGGAAACCACCAAGGATTTGGGCAGAGCTCTGGGCATCATGGTCTATGTGTTCAACTGTTCTGAACAAATGGACTACAAGTCCTGCGGCAATATTTATAAAGGTTTTGTTTTAATTACTTTATTTACATTTATTTGGTTGGCCATCGAGGTGAAAATGCCGAAACAGTTTTTTAAAGTGTGTCGTCCCACTCACTGGCGAGCGATCAAAAGAAATACTGTAACTGTAGCGAGACAGTGCTTCCTTACCCAAACCATTCGTTCCACCTGCTGAAGATATCCCACCTGCACATGAGTTGGCTTGGGTAACCTGTAAGTCTTTAAACAGACTCCGGACCCAGGTTGGCCGAAGCAAGGAAAATCAGTTCAGGTGGAGATCCATAGCCGACTCCGTCTTGGAGTGTAGATAAGGTGCTGTTCTACAAACGATGGGATGTGATGGCATGGATGGGATGTCGTGTCCTGCGTGTCCTGTCTGCTGCACGTTACAGGAACTGAAGGACGCTAGTGATGGAATCAAAAACGTGGCCGAATTCTAGGCCTAGTCTATTTAGATTGCTATCGAGACGCTAAGAAGAAGATTAAATTTATTATTATGATAAGCGTAATATTTCTTGATAATGATTATCCCAATATGTTTGGGATCGGTGAAGCAGCACTCCTTATTTTCTTCCACAAATCTCCATAGTGAATGTTTGTAACTACCACATTTTTAAATTAGGTGATCTAAATTGTAACTCCTTGCGTTTTAATGAAGGTTTATGTCAAACTGGCGCATGGGGCTGTTTCGACGAGTTCAACAGAATCTCAGTTGAGGTGTTGTCTGTTGTGTCAGTGCAAGTGAAGAGTGTACTGGATGCCATTAAGGCTAAGAAAAAGAAGTTCGACTTCATGGGAGAATTCATCATTCTAATACCCACCATTGGTATGTTCATTACGATGAACCCCGGTTATGCGGGCAGGACTGAGTTGCCAGAGAATTTGAAAGCACTCTTCAGGTGAGTTTGGACAAAGCGTTTTGTTGTAGTTTAGAAAATAAACATTATTCTAGTTAGAACAGGTTTAGGGTTGCGTACCTAAAGGATGAAAGCTACTATTAACTTTTTAAGCCTAAAAAGCAGGCAGTTTAATTATTTACCGTAAACGTGTTACTTATACATATTAATAACGAAATCTTAGAAAATTAAAAAAATATATGAAGTTCTAATAACCCTCCATACAGACACAATAAAATTTAGAAAATCGGAATCGTGTCTTCCTCTTTATAAAAATATTTCTAATTGCAACTTCCACTATGAAACAGGCCATGCGCCATGGTAGTACCGGATTTCGAGTTGATCTGCGAGATCATGTTGGTGGCCGAAGGGTTCCAAGACGCTCGCCTGCTAGCACGCAAGTTCATTACTCTGTATACGCTGTGTCGTGAGCTGCTGTCTAAACAAGACCACTACGATTGGGGGCTTAGGGCCATCAAATCTGTGTTGGTGGTCGCTGGCTCTTTGAAGGTAAATTTGTCCAAAGAATTAAACCATAAGCAGTAACAGCAGTTTAAAGTAGTAGGTACCTAAAAATAGTATAATGGATCCTCAGTACCATACCTACGAGTAGAGAAATAATCTTGAGATATTTGATTGAATACTCGTACATAGGAAGCCAGGATAGTTGATCACTTAAACATAAAACCTTTAACTTCTAGCGAAGTGACCGCCAAAGACCAGAGGACCAAGTGCTAATGAGAGCGCTGAGAGATTTCAACGTCCCTAAAATTGTAACAGATGATTTGCCTGTTTTTATGGGCTTAATCGGTGACCTATTCCCGGCACTTGATGTACCCAGAAAACGTGACTTTGACTTTGAAAAATGCTTGATAGACGGAGCTCACTCTATGAAGCTTCAGCCAGAGCCTGGTTTTATTTTAAAGGTAAATTAAAATTATTTGCAATTATTTTTTCCGGATATTCGTGGTCTTATTTTCAGTACTTAATGTTTGTTATATTTTAGATGGTGCAACTAGTGGAACTGTTTGCCGTGAGACACTCGGTCTTCATCAATGGATTTGCAGGAACTGGCAAATCAATGGTGTGGCAGTGTCTCAATAGGACTTACTTCATGTTGAAACAAAAGCCGTTTTACAATGACCTTGATCCTAAAGCCGTGACTAATAACGAATTGTTCGGTATCATAAACCCTGCCACTCGAGAGTGGAAAGACGGCTTGTTCTCGACGATTATGCGCGATATGGCTAATATGCCTGGAGATGGTCCAAAGTGGATTGTACTTGATGGCGATATCGATCCTATGTGGATTGAAAGCTTGAACACTTTGATGGACGACAATAAAGTTGGTTACACCCTATTAATGCTTTAAAAATACATATTTGGGCTTTGTTAAATTTATTTATTATAATAAAATAAATTTATTTATTGTAATACACTTCAAAGGTGCTGACGTTGGCCAGTAACGAACGAATTGCTTTGACTAAATCAATGCGACTGCTGTTTGAGATAGCTACCTTGAGGACAGCCACTCCTGCTACGGTATCTCGAGCTGGTATTCTGTACATTAATCCACAAGATTTAGGATGGAATCCGTAAGTACTGACATAATAACGTCCGCACGAAAGTACAAAGTACAAACCGTACTTCGTGAGAGACGTCCATCACGATATCTTGATTCGTGTAGGTGAATATATTCATAATACAGAATTTTGATAATCAAGATCAAATACACCGAAGGCAGAATTATATAATCATTTAATCTGTACCTACACAATAAAGACAATGATTTTAATGAACAGGTTTGTAGCATCATGGATAGAAACAACGAGAGACAACGAATCAGAGAAGGCTATGTTAACAGTGATGTTCGACAAGTACATACCGCCATTGCTAGATTCGTGTAAGAAGTACAAAAAAATCACTCCGCTTACAGAGCTGCAACAAATACAGCTCACCTGCTATCTGCTCGAGTGCTTTCTGAACAAGAGCTTGCTGCCCAGTGACTGTCCTAAAGAATGGTGAGAATATTATCTATAAAGAGACCGAGGGGAGTTGAAACATTTTTGACATTTTAATTCATACACAAAATTCTACAAACACTAATCGATAGTTTATTTCTTACACTTTAAAATACCTGTCACAAAGAACGTGTAAGTATGAATTTTGTGGTGAAAAATGGATTCGAATGTAACAAGTCATTTTGTTTCTCATAACTCCCCTCATACCGAGGTATGTTGAAACGGGGGTCGAGGTGAGTTGAAACAATTGATATTTGAGTAGAATTAAGGGTTGTAAAGTAAAAACGACGATACAATTTGAAGGTATTTATTCAAATAAAACATTCTAACATATTTTACAATATTTTGTACTGAACTTGTTAGCAGCAGCGCAGCTTAAGAGATAGTCACGAAGTTCCTCCTCTGAAATGAAAAGACAGTCTGTTCGGGATATCCAACTGACGGAGGAGTCGCTGTTTTGCAGTGTCGCGGAGTTTCATTAGCTTCATAAGCCATCTTTTTTTTTAATATACATGTAGAGTGAAGTGAGGTTGAGGTTGTAGCTCGAAAACGCATCACGCAGACTTTTCTGACGCAATGTAACTTCCCTACGGCGAAATCGTAAATTTCGCGACCGATACCTCTATCAGTCTTCCTTGTTTATAATCAGTAGGCACGCTGAAACAAAATTTACAAAAAAAAAAAAAACAATAAACTACACCGTATTAGCAATCACCCATACAAAATTAAGCGAGGTGAGTTGAAACAGTCTGTTTCAAATCCCCTCAGTGAGAAAAATCGTCCCAATCTTTATACAGACAAAAATCCAGAAATTAGTTTTATCAGCGCCTTGGTTTCAATCGTTAGTTAATGAGCTTTCGAAACATAAAACCCAATCTAAAATACAAACGAATTATCAAAATACAGGTATCATAAAAAAACGTTTAAAACTTCAGTGAGAAAAATCGTCCCAATCTTTATACAGACAAAAATCCAGAAATTAGTTTTATCAGCGCCTTGGTTTCAATCGTTAGTTAATGAGCTTTCGAAACATAAAACCCAATCTAAAATACAAACGAATTATCAAAATACAGGTATCATAAAAAAACGTTTAAAACTTACTTTTCACGATTTTTGCGACGTGGCAGCTACAACGACACAACCGCGGGTCAGAGGCACGGACGCGAATTGCGGGGCCCGGCGGGTGGTGGGGAGTGGCTGATTTTTGTCGGTGCCAGCTCGCTAACGGTTTTAAATCCCGCGAAATCAGTGCTGTTTTAAATCACCTCTGTGTCAAAACCCCTCGGTCTCCCCTAATAATGTATTATTTACAACTTCTTTATTTAACAGGGACATAAACGCGAAAACTTTTACCATATATTTGTTTCATAGAAAAGTGCAATACCTACGCGGTCGAAATGTATGGAACAGAAGATTTTTTTTATAATAACGGACGAAAAATTTCAACGCATGGGTTCAGAATCATGTACCAAATCCATCGTAACAGTTTTCGCGTCGATGTCCCTGCTATGGCGTGCAATTTCGGAAGTTTCTCATTTCCCAGTACTGAGTTCTAATACTGGAGATCTAATTCTTCATTCTGGAACTGGTTCCGGAACTGATAACTTTTAATTGTTTTGGTGTCTCTTTCTTCTCTATCTCTCCTTTATTACTTTATTACTATACTCTTTTATTATTTATTTGGCAAAGCCTGCGATGTCAAAATTAGTTGAGAGATTCTTGCAGATTTTATTACTTACCTAGTTCTTTATCGAGCTGTTCTTGTAGAGTTGGTATATTATTTGCAACATCATTATCAGAAGAATCTAATTTGGAGGGCTGTATAGGTAGTTGTGGAGTCGATGGGCTCTCTCGGAGTTTTGAAATCTCAGAAATTTCTTCATTATTGGGTTTAGGAAAGTTAAAAATAATAATCAAAATATCAAAAAATTGTGAATTACGGAATTTAAATATTACTTCTCTCAACTCCGGAATTGAAATACCTATCAGAAAAGTTGCCCTAGTCCCTGCCATGCTTAGGCTCACTTGCAGATATTATTGTGTTCTTATTTCAAATTCTTTTTTCAGGTATGAAACGTATTTCGTTTTCGCCGTGGTATGGGGTTTCGGTTCCAGTCTGTTCCAAGATCAGCTCGTTGACTGGCGTAATGAGTTCAGCAAATGGTTCTGCAACGAGTTCAAACAGATCAAGTTCCCTTCCACGGGGAATGTGTTCAGCTTCTTCATAGATTCCGAGACCAAAAAGTTCTTACCGTGGTCCGAAAAAGTGGAAGGTTTTGTATTGGATCCCGATATGCCACTTCAGGTAGGTTTATACGACGTTTCTGAAGACAGTGTGGTAACTCGTATTGTGCATTTCTGAACGCACCTTAGATTACGTGGCGTCGTTCTTTTTATAAGTTACGAGTACATAGGTACAGTGTTCCGCCGCCGATTCCGCGCGTGTTCGTGGCTTCCAACACTAACGAGAAATAAATAGTATTCATAGACATCAAAACTATGTTATCAGTTAATCTCTTTAATATCTAGTACATTAGAATATTACGTTGGTTTGGCACGTTAACCCTTTAAAGCGAAGTGCAAACATTTTCGAGCTCGCTTCGTTTGCAATTTCATCCTAGATTTTCTTCATTCTTAAGTTTTTCTGCATAAACTTATATTTCTGTACGAACAGTCAAAAGGAAACTTTACTTATCAGACGTGCAGAAATCGAGCTCGCTTCGGTTCTCAGTTTTTAAATTCAAAATTAAATGCGAGGGCGGCTAACCGCGCGGCTAGCCGCTTTTTAATTTTTTGAAGCAAACGCGTTTGATTATTAAAAAACAACGCCTCGTAACAATGTACGCACTTAACTGCCATTAACCGCGGCGGTTAGCCGCGCGGTTAACCGCCAGTGCGTAATGAGGGCTAATAGCCCGGTCAAAATAGACAATCCAGGTTGAATTAATTCGCATTTAAAGAATCTTGGTTTGTTTGATTGTTTATATCGTTAATCTAAAAGAAATGTCAAAGTCCATCAATCGCGCATGTGCAAAAAAACGTATATTCCCAGTCGCCCCCACATGGATTGCCACTAGGTGGCAATTGGGAAAAAAATCCTATTTGCCACCGGGTGGCGACTGGGAACTTATTGCCCCCACTTCAAATCGCTGTACATTGCGGCGTGGATCGCCAAACCCCTCATCGCTGTCTTACGGCCGCGATGAGGGGGTTGGCGGTCACATTTCCAATGGGGTTTTATAAATTTAGTTTTTGTACAAGATTTTAAGAATATAGGTTCATTGTTATAACGTGATTACCTATTGTTATAACTTGATTATTGTAGATATTTTGATGATCTGTGATTTTCTTGCAATAAGACTGTTATGTTTAGGGTTTTTTACTATTAAAATTTTTAATCGTTTTTATACAAAATTTTAAGAAACGTTAGTTATTTTTTTTGTAAAACATGATTATTGTAAATAAGGGAGACCGGGGCCAGTTCTAACAAAATTTGTATTTTGGTTTATATTTTCTATCATAATCGATTTTTCGACATTGCTTTCGATTAATAGCATACGTTAGTTATTCAGCTATTAATAAAGTTACACAAAACGTGAATAAGACAGACACTTTCAGAATTAGATGCATTTAAAAAAAAAAGTTGTTTATAACTTACCCCGTATTGGGGGTAAGTTTTAACAGAACTGAGGTAAGTATTAACGCAAGGGGCAAGATGTAACATGGTACTTTTTCAAATTCATAATTCCAAGAAAACACCATTTTTATTCATAAATATCATTAATCAACTTGGGTTCTATGAAATTAACCTATTTTCAATCACAGATTCAAAATATAAGTTGCACTATCTATTCCGTTAAGGCTGCTCGGACATATTGCGTCCCCATACAAGCTTTCATTAAATTTCTTAGAAATGAAAAGGCGGATAGTAATTAAACTTTACATTCATGAGGAAGACATATTTATCAAGATATTAAATAACGGAAATTTTCAAAAAACACTAATTTTACTAGAGCGATTTTGAGTTTGTATGAAGATGCAAAATGTTGTTGTGCTACTCTCACAGACACTGCACTAGGTCCATAAACATCGCATTTTTTTTTCGCGGCTTGCTTTGCATTTTTACCTTTTTTGTAGTAAAATTTTAAAATGTATCGAATTTCTTCATTAGATTCACTCATCTTGACGGTACGAAAAACAAATGAAAATCACACATTTTCCTAATTTGAATTTGTAATTATGTTCTTTAAAATTTAAACTTTCAATGATACCAAAACCAGCCAGATACAAATAGTATAGCCAAAGAGATTTTATTACAAGTTCATACATACTACCTATAATGCCAAAAGACTTTTTCCCCAACCTAATATTAAATCATCAAACCACCGCGACTGCCTCGTTGGTCTAGTTGTCGCAAGCGCTACTGCTGAGCATGAGGTCCTGGGTTCGATTCCCGGGTCGGGCAAAGTGTTATTGGGTTTTTCTATCTGGAATTTCTCTGTAGCAGCCCGGAGTCTGGATTTGTGCCTTCGCCCCCTATTACATGGGACTTAAACATAACTGGTGAAATGTGGGTGTACCTACTACAGGTACACCTCTGCCCAACCTTCCGGGGAAACAAGGCGAAATGTTATGTTATGTATGTTATATCATCAATAATTATTCTTAATATTATTAAAATGTACCTATCCACCTTAATATTCCCAGTCATGCTTGGTGTCGACATCGGAGACAACTCGAACCAAGTTCTTCATGGACCTGTTGATAGCGAAGACCAAACCAATAATGTTGGTCGGCAGTGCAGGTAGCGGTAAGACTGTGAGCGTGGCCGCGAAACTCAACCTGCTGCCTGACTCGTACGCCGTCACCAATGTACCACTCAACTATTACACCACATCAGGTAACCTTTATATACTAATGCTATTTTTACAATATGTAAAATCAATTAGTTACTTACAGCATTTCATGGTCATAGTATCTAGCCGATGATTGACCGACCAATGATGACAATCCATTGGTATTGCGTTAAATGCAATGCAATGGCGATGGCGGGGCGCGTAGTTTGAGATGTATTATTGTAGACGATCTCTACTACACTCATTACGCTGTACTTTATTTAAGAGGGAACAGGGCCTTTTTTTTTTTTTTTTTGGGGTGGGAAATCATCAAATGACGTCTCCCGCTCTGGGTGGAGCGGGAGGGCGTGTCAGACTCTTACTGACTAAAACCCACCCGTGTTCCTTCTCTTGCCTGTGCAATGCCAGGGGGTCACGGTATCCCTTTCGGACTTTCCCGCAACCCCGGCAGGCAATGGTCTCATCGGACCCCTTCACTCGCTGACACTCTTTGAGGCGCGCGTGGAACACAACGCGCCGTCGACCCAGGCCTGGTCCTTACCGGACGGCGAGCTACCCATTGCTCACCGTCCGCAAGCCCGCGCCTACGGTGGCCGGGAATCCGCGATCGATTCCCGACGCCCGGGGCGTCTCCTCCTGCGGCGACTAGGGGCGTGAGGGCGCGAAATTTGCCTCTCCCTCACGCGCTCCGCCTCCTCCTTCGCGAGCATTACTGCTTCGCAGAAGGAGGTGACGGCCTCCCATGCCCTCTCGCTCCGTACCATGGCCTGGACCAGGGCCGGACGCGAGAGATCCCCGCCACCGATCGCCTCCACGAGGACACAGCGGTGCTCTGCCCAAGCCGGGCATACCTCCACCGTATGCTCCACCGTGTCCTCTGGGCGATCCACGCAGTGATGACACTCGGGCGTTTCCTCCCGCCTTATCCGAAACAGGTACCTCCCGAAACACCCGTGTCCGGTGAGGACCTGCGTCAGGCGGAAGGTGAGGACGCCGTGGCGCCTCTCCAGCCACTCCTCAAAGAGGGGACTTATCGCCGCAATAGTGGCGTGCCCAGCACTGGGTTGCGACAATCGCACTCTCCATGCCGCCATGAGATCCCGTCGGAGCTCTGTCCGCTGTGCCGCGATTTCTCGCGGCATCGGAGTCAAGCCCCGGCGTTTCGCCTCCTCGCGCCACTCCCAAATATGCGCGAGGAAGGGAACAGGGCCTGCGATTCCATAGTAAAAATGTATTTTCCTTTTTTCTTCCTGAATAATGCCTTCCTGAGCAATCTTTTTTTTAAATAAAATCAAGGTCTGCTGTAGACACCCAAGTAACACATAAGCAAGATAGCAGTACACGTTTAGAATATTTTACAGTTCAAAGATGAATATGTTTTGTGGGAATAACCAAATGCTGAATTAGGTTGAGTATTATTTATTTATTTATTTAACCATTTATGTACACACAAAAATATACAGACAAGATTAAAAGAACAGAAAAATACGTACAAAGGTGATGCTTATTTCCAATGAAATCTCTTCCAGCATACCTGCGATAGGACAAAGGGTAAAAAGAGATGTAGACACCGTGTGTAAGAGTAGAGAGAAAGTAAAATACATAAAATCAAAACAATTCACTCAATAAAATAAAACAAATTATACGACAATATACTTACGAACATACATACATACTTCTAAAATAAATAAAATACAACACAAATACCTACGCAACTATGACGAGTATATACATTTTTACTTAGAATACCAGCAAATTCGAAAGTTAAAAAGTAAAGTATAACATAAAAGAAAATGATAGGAACCCAGACGTATTCTTTTTAAAATTTTAATGTAAAAAATAATTGGTCGGTTAATAATCGGTTCAGTTTTCGAGGAGAAAAAAGGGGAATACGAAACGTCGGTCTTGTAATTTTTTGTGAGATTTAATTGGTCTGAGCAGTAGCTGTCTCTATCACACTCGACGGGGGCAGACTTGAGGCAAGACGACGGCAATAATTTCTTCAAATACCTATTTTTCACATTCCGCGCTGGGGGCCAACCACGACCTCTTTATGCAGTATTATTTTGATGTTACTTCAGTGCGAGAAAGAAGTGGAGCTATACAGGACGTCTAGCTCCATCTCTTTCCCACGCTCAAGCTTATTAAAATAATACTGCTAAAAGAGGTGGTGGTAGGGCCCCAGGCCCTGTTCCCTCTTAAAGTTACCCCTAAAATTCTTAAGGCGACGATAACCGATTTTTAATGATTTTATATTGAAGATCACGTCAAAACGAGTAGTGTTTATGATTTGGATAAAATATATCTTAAATTACAGCATTTTTTTTAATAACTTTATACTTAAATGAATAATTTAGATTATGTTTATATTACATAGTGAAATTAATTTGTAAAGTAATGTGTAACGATATAAAAATGAGAATCACGCAAAATCTATAAAGCGTATTTTTCCGAAACTTCATCATTTTAAAGATAATTTAATTATTGATTTTTTATTATTAAATGTTTTATTAAAATACGTTTTTATGTGTAATAAAGTAATAATGCGTCTAATTTGGGGCAGTGTTCGTATGGGCGAGTTTAATAGTACTCGCGGTGTCCTGCCTTTTCGCCGAAAATTGTTTGGCAGATTATCACTTGCCAACCAACGTTTCGCCGATGTTTCTCTTTGACAAGTAACGATTATCAAATTTTTGTATGACAACGTTTCATGTGGTATATAGAATTATTGTAAGCTGATTATTATAATGACACAAAACGTTTGGGACATTTATCATTTGTCAAACATTTTACTAGGCCAAACAACTATTAGACGAATGATGTTTTGTCAGTGTAACAGTTCCATTTTCATACATTGATATAATGATAATATGATAGGTTAATGATACGGTATAATGATAGGTTAGGTTAGGCTAGAGTATGACAAACAACGCCAGAAGCAAATCTCTTTAAAAGGAAACAGTTAAGTTAGGTTAGGTCACAATAAAGATAAAGTAAAAAAAAAAAAAAAAACTACTAGATTTGGTAAAGAATGGTGCCGATTCTCTTGTCACAAATGCGTCTAAACTAGACTTAAAATCACCAAAATTTAGTTTACTCCTGTCAAACGATGATTTCCCATTCTGAAATAGACTAAAGTGGCACAACTTAACTAGGTATATTTTAGTTTGACAGCACTAAGATGTACTGAGATTTTAATTTAGTGAAAATGACAATTTTGCTATTCTGAATTGACGTTTTTCACCTAAAATTTTAATTGTCTAACTAATTCTGACCATTTTTAATCGCCACTGAAAATGTTGTGGAATATTATTAGTTGTCATGAACTAAAATTCCCACCAACATCTCGACTTCGGGTGCAAAAACAGTATTGTACTGGATTTTTTTCTTTTCTTTTGCTTATCTCGAAAATGGTGTGTCCTATCGCAAAAATAATGAAAATTTTGACCCCCTTTGAGACACCCTTATTACCCCTAATGCTCAACACGTAGGTAGTTTTTTTTAAATCTATATTAAAAGTGAAAAATTCCATATAAAACACGTCGAGGCTGCCCCCACTGCGCGCCTCCGGCTCTAAGAAAATTCACGGGGTAGGGCAAACAAGTATGTACCACGTGGAGTCGCAATTGTCAAATTCGATTTAGTTGTGTCAAAATAATTTTTAAATTTAGAGACGTTTTACTACAGAATAGCTTTAAGATTCTCATAGCCAAAAGTAAGGAATTTTAGTGATAGTTTAGTTCGGTGTACAAGAGAATCGACACCAATAAACAACTAAATGAATATTACGCAAACTAAAACATCCTGCTACTTGAAAGTTGGCATTTTAAAAAGTGTCATTATGAAAAGCAGACCAAACGTACGGTTGGTAACTGTGAGGTTGGGAAATAAAACAAAATTACATGATAAGTTGGCAAATGATTATTCGGCGAAATAAAATTCTGCGAAACGTTAGTTGGCAAGTGAAAATCTGGCAAACAATTTTCGGTGAAAAGTCAGAGAACCAGGACTCACCCAGCTGGCTGGACGTACGCCGTGTTGTGTGATCTCAGTACCTACAGAACACGCAAGCTAACCACTCAAGTTCACTGGTATATATGTATACCTATCTGCGTCTAAGCGGCTCACTGCCGTAATGTTCCTTTTTACTTCAAGAACGTTGTTCAAATGTCTTGCAAGCATTGTTATATTTACAAAAAAATTGTTCACAAGATTCCTAAATTTGTTGCAGAAATGATTCAAAAAGTTTTAGAGAAGCCTTTGGAGAAGAAATCGGGTCGCAATTTTGGGCCACCGGGCAACAAATTTATGATCTATTTTGTAGACGATATGAACATGCCTGAAGTAGATAAGTACGGCACAGTGCAGCCGCATACTCTAATCAGACAATTCATGGATTATAAGCACTGGTAACTAGAAACTTAAATAATTATGGTCACTCACCACTTAGACGAATAAAAATACAGCCAAATCATGGCGTCACGCAGAGTACACAGAAGGTATCTGATCTGTGGATGAACTTAAATAAGAATTCCGTACCCGACCGCAGGAGGCAACTGCAGGCGACGTGTCGCCGCGACACGACTGGTTTCTATGAATTTCTATGAAATACCTTCCGTAGCTAGCGACACGTCGTTGGCAGCTACGGGCGTGTGACACGTGCAGCCCAACCGTAGACCAGGGGCCCAAGTCTGCTATTTTTATAAATTCGTCATTCCAACACGATCACATTGTCATTTTGCTAAAAATTCGTAATCTGCTAAATTCATAATGGTCGATCATTGGTTGATCATTGTATTCCACAAACACGATACTCGTAACGAATTAGAAGAAATGACTGCACAATGGTGTTCTCATGGTAGGTCACTGAACAAAGGAACTGTCAAAATTTTAGCAGATTACCGCCTAAGTCAGTCATTCATTTTTCATTATGTACGAGATTACCGATAGATGTCATTTCTTTCAATGGAGTGTCAGTGGCTGACCATTGGAAAGTCATAATGATGCCATTATATTAGTAGATTACCAAACTTGTCAAAATCAACAATTATGAAATCAATGATAGACCATTCTGACACTATTGTAATAGCAGACTTGAGGCCCAGAGTATTGCCGCCAAAGCCAGAGCGTTATCACGTTTTCCTATCTTCTATACCGACTGGAATACGGGCTGCTGCCACCTGCGGGTGGGTTCGGAATCATGACTGGAATGGTACCTTTAAAAACGAAGTACGGTATTGAGTTTAAATAAGTAATAATATTTCAGGTACGACAGACAGAAGCTATCACTGAAGGACATATCGAACTGCATGTTTGTGGCGTGCATGAACCCAACAGCTGGCTCCTTCTACATTGACCCGCGGTTGCAGAGACATTTTTGTACCTTTGCAGTCAGGTAACGCTTGTATATATATACTTATAAATACTGTAATGCTATTCATTGCATTTGCATTATTAGGCGGATTCATGCGTTGTGCATCTTAAGAACACGTCCATAGCCGTTCGAGGCATGCACGAAGTGTGTGTGCGCTGCTCGTGCGCAAGTTGTAGGATATGGATGGATAGTATGGTTTGCTTGACTCCAATATACATTTTTAATTTTTAAAATCATCCGTCCGGAACGTCGCCCTGTAATATCAACACAATAACTAAAACAAACAACCAGAAAAAAAATGGCCAAGAGCGAGTCGGGCTCACCAGTCGTAGTCCATGGAACGTTCGCTAGCCTGCCGTAATTACAAACCTGCGCTAGTTCCTAAACCATACATCTAAATGCTTTAATCGACATACAGTCGAGAAAAAATTTATCTGTAGGTACTATACAATGTCGCCCATGGGCATTGTGACCGCTTTCTGAATATTCATGAAAAATTATTGAAAATTAACTTTAAAAGTGGGAGCCCACACAAAAAGTAATTTGGCTTGAAAACTGAGGACTTATAATTTTTTACCAATAAAATTTATGGAGTAGGTATGAAAAATCAAGATATCTCTGGAACTGTTAAATTTCCCGTTATATACTTTCAGAAGGTATTTAAACATACTTCATATATCACTTTAAAAAGAGGAGTTAGGTGTATCACGCTCTCCTGACTTCTGATACACCTAACTCCTCTTGTTTCTTCCATTTCACGGGTCGTGACTCGTGTAGCACACCTCAAAGTCGTAAAAACAATTTTTCGTTTTTCTTTTCTTTGACCATAGATAAAATATAAAAGATCACAGAAAACATTTTTTATGAATAAATAAAAAGGTTTTCTGTGATGAAATGAAAATGAAATGTCTGTTCAATGAAATCTCCAAACGACTGGTTGACACTTCCCGTGACGCAAAGGCTGGCTTTTACCTTGGCCAGAGGCTAAGCGTTGCCATACAACGTGGCAAAGCGGCCAGTCTCTTGGGTACACTACCAGTCGACAGCGATGCGGATGAATTTTTCGACGCTATATTTTAGTTTGTATAATACTTTGTATACACATAGTTAAGATAGTCCCTAATTTTTCTGTGTGTACATAAATGATTATGATATTTTTATGGTCGTAAGTAAATAAAAAATGGGGCTACAAAAATAATTGTTGAAAAAATTATGCTTTAAAAAAAAAGTCCTCAATTTTTAAGCCCAATTATGTGGTACCTATATTTAACTATATATATACGTAATAATAGTCACGTTCTGTTCGAATAATCTCGTTTTTCGCTGACGTGACGTCGAGGTAACGGCTACGGTGGTGAAACGTCCTTTGGCTCCTAGCGATTCAATGGCACCTAAATAAATCCAATCCATATGTTTACACAAAGCTTTCAATCAAATCTTTAAGCTTAATTAAGACTTTTGTGAAGGAAACTGAAATATAAGGATGACAGTGAAATTCTTTGTTAGTTCCAAATATTCCTAACATTCGTTACTTCCCTTTTCTTCATACTAAAACAAAAAGTGAACTTCAGAATAAAATAAAATAGGCGTGTCCATGTTAACGATTTTTAATTTTGAACGGTTGGTAGTTTCCCCGGACTGGAAGCGTGCCACCACATCTACAAGAGCATCCTGAGCCAGCACCTGGGCAATATCGCGAACAAATTCTTGCCATCGGTGAACCGCTACAAGGAGGTCCTCGTGGACGTTGCGCTGGCACTGCACACCAAACTGTCGAGCACATTCCTGCCCACCGCTATCAAGTTCCACTACATATTCAACTTGCGGGACCTCTCCAATATATTTCAGGTAAGTGTAGGTTTTCAAAAAAAAAAAAAATACCGTCTCTGCCATCAAAGACTCGAATACGATTTATTATGGTGTCGATTGTTGTAATCTGGACACCGAGTTCGACTGTTTTAACTTTTTTTTTTATATCTACTTTTCCTTATGGTAGGGGGAAGCCCAAGATGTCGTGCGGTGTCCCACAGGGATCGGTCCTGGGGCCGCATCTGTGGGACATCGGATACGACTGGGTGCTGCGCGCCGACCTCCCCAGTGGCGTCAGCTTCGTTTGTTACGCTGACGACACGTTGGTCCTGGCGCAGGGGAGGTCGCACCAGGCGGCGGCCGAACTAGCGACACACGGGGTTGCGACAATCGTGGCCAGAATCCGGCAGTTGGGACTCGAGGTGGCCTTGCACAAGTCTGAGGCCATGTGTTTTCATGGTCCTCGGAACGCGCCACCGTCGGGTTCCCAAATAACGGTAGGAGGGGTTCACATCGGCGTCGAGTCGACGATGAAGTACCTGGGACTCGTCCTCGACAGTCGGTGGAACTTCGTGGAGCATTTCCGACGTTTGGCTCCCAGACTGGAGCGGGCCGGGGCTGCCTTGAAGCGGCTCCTGCCCAATCTAGGGGGTCCAAACGCCTCCTGCCGGAGGCTATACGCGGGGATCGTGCGGTCCATGGCCCTGTACGGGGCACCGGTGTGGGCGCGTTCGTTGAGGCGGCGGCCTGCCCGCTGGTTGAACGCGTCCCAGAGGGTCATGGCCACCCGGCTGGTCCGGGGATACCGCACGGTCTCCGGTGAGGCGGCGAGCCTCCTTGCTGGATTGCCGCCATGGGATCTGGAGGCAAAAGTCCTCGCGCATATCTGGGAGTGGCGCGAGGAGGCGAAACGACGGGGCTTGACTCCGATGCCGCGAGAAATCGCGGCACAGCGGACAGAGCTCCGACGGGATCTCATGGCGTCATGGAGAGTGTGATTGTCGCAACCCAGTGCTGGGCACGCCACTATTGCGGCGATAAGTCCCCTCTTTGAGGAGTGGCTGGAGAGGCGCCACGGCGTCCTCACCTTCCGCCTGACGGAGGTCCTCACCGGACACGGCTGTTTCGGGAGGTACCTGTTTCGGATAAGGCGGGAGGAAACGCCCGGGTGTCATCACTGCGTGGATCGCCCGGAGGACACGGTGGAGCATACGTTGGAGGTATGCCCGGCTTGGGCAGAGCACCGCCGTGTCCTCGTGGAGGCGATCGGTGGCGGGGATCTCTCGCGTCCGGCCCTGGTCCAGGCCATGGTACGGAGCGAGAGGGCATGGGAGGCCGTCACCTCCTTCTGCGAAGCAGTAATGCTCGCGAAGGAGGAGGCGTAGCGCGTGAGGGAGAGGCAAATTTCGCGCCCTCACGCTCCTAGCCGCCGCAGAAGGAGACCCTGGGCGTCGGGAATCGATTGCCGATTCCCGGCCACCGTAGGCGCGGGCTTAAGGACGGTGAGCAATGGGTAGCTCGCCGTCCGGTAAGGACCAAGCCCGGGTCGACGGCGCGTTGTGTTCCACGCGCGCCTCAAAGAGATGTCAGCGAATGAAGGGGTCCAATGAGACCATTGCCTGCCGGGGTTGCGGGAAAGTCCGAAAGGGATACCGTGGCCCCCTGGCATTGCACAGGCAACAGAAGGAACACGGGTGGGTTTTAGTCAGTAAGAGTCTGACACGCCCTCCCGCTCCACCCAGAGCGGGAGGAGTCATTTGATGATTTCCCACCCAAAAAAAAAAAAAGGGTAAGCCCAAAGGGTTTTTGAGCAACCATTATGCAGGGCGAAAAGTTGATCGCTTAGTAGGTGCCGCATGACGAGAGAACACCGAAAATATATTTGAAAAGTTTCAGATAGGAGCCCCGTGGTCAGGAGACCACTATTCGATTTCGAAATAGGGCAAAAAATAAAGTGATCTTCAGAGCCTTTGATTTTGAAAAGATCGTGTGCCTAACCCATAATGACTTAAATAGGCAAATCTGATGAAAGAGTTGTGGGCTTTCCCTAAATCTGCAGACGAGTATGAAAACTCAGATTTGGGCAGTTTTAATAGGATATTCAGGGCGAATAAGTTATTCTCTGCCTATCCTGATAGTGAATATATAAATATCTGACGGATTGATGGAGCCTTTTGGCAAATATAACGAAATTTCATTGATTTAGGAAAGTACCCAAAACTAGTAATTTGCATTATCTCTAAATCAACGAATCGAATAGCTTTGCTTGCTATTTGGTCCTGCGTGTATATAGATTAAACAGTGTGTCTGGTCAATCGGATTGAGTTTAGAGATATGCATGTCAAATAAGTTTCGTTTGTTTACACTATTCTGTAGTAGAAAATCAAGATCTGGTTGATGGTCGCGAGAAAAAAAAAGACGCCACTTTCCGTACTAAAATCGGCATTTTCCTTTGGCACATGGGTAGACCATGGCCTGGAGAAGGACATAGGCTACGTTGTATTCCGATATTCCCATGGGATCGAGACTTATGCTGGTGAAAGCGCTGGGCGCAGAAAGTTTAATATACCTAAAACATTGGTCAGGCAGAGACCATAGACCTTTCCATAGGTCTAATATATATAACCAGTTCACTTTACCCTCCCAAACCCATAATCCAATATCTTTGTTTCCATATCCTGGTTACGGCCCGCTCACTCTCACCGAGGGCCTACCAGCAGTGGGAAAACTATATAGGCCGATTAAGCTGCTGCATATCCTGCAATAGTCCTACACCAACCGAAGGTTGTCTTTGGGTGGACTCGCATAGTGCGAACAGGGATAATCTTCGGTTGGTGCAATAAAAAACTGTAACGGGCATCTGCGAGTTGGCTTCGGCCCCTCGTACGCCTTCCAAAGGTCCGGGACCCCAAGTTCTCGAGATATGTCAAAGACATTTAAAATAATAATATTAAAAAGAGAACAAAATTCGAGTTCCAAAAAGGAGGAGGTTCTATGTTCGTAGTGGGTATTTTTTTAAATGTTTTTCCTCTGATTGCTCCGATTTTAAAGGTTTTCCTAAACGTTTTCACGAGGAGCTCGTGGCTAAGTAATAACAGCCGCACGGGTCGATCCATCAGGTTAAGCTACGCTTGCCGGGGTTGGTCTGTAGATGGGTGACGATCTTTACATACCGAGACTCCTCCGTGCCTCGGAAAGCACGTTAAGCCGTTGGTAACGGCTGTCGTTCGTGGATCTTTGACAATCGTTACGGGTCGTCAGAAGCCCGAAAGTCTGACAACCAGTCTTACCAAGGGGTATCGTATTACCCAGTTACTGGGTTGTGGAGGTTAGATAGGCTCCATGTAAAGTACTGGTATTCAGCCGACCCCAATATAGTTGAGAAAAGGCTTAGGCAGATTGTTTTTTTTTTTTTTTGTTTTCTTAAACGTTTCAAAGTTTATTTCGGGGTCCATTTAAATTGTAGTAGGAAAAGTTTAGGAATTGTACTAATAATATATTCAGTGTAAAAGGAATTACCCTATTAAGTTTAAACCTTTACCTACTCAAAGTTTTAAATTTATAAAAAATTAATAATAATACAAAATATTAAATTGACAAAAAAAAAAAAATTTTAAGATGTAAGTACTCCAAAATGTATTTTTGTTGTCTTAAGATAAAAGCGAAATTTTCTTATTTTTTTGTACGGTATTTAATTAAAGTTAGGTATAGTGTACAAAACGTGTTACACATTTTTTTATTTATATTAATCTGTCTTATACTATAGTTTCGCAAATTAGTCTTATGTATTTAAGAAACTATCACGCCATTTATTAGCGACCCGGAATTTTTGCGATCCAGTGTATTTGTTTTTTTGTTAACCATTATAGTTATTTATGCAACTGTTGTATATGGGGTATTAAAACACGAATGTGGGTTGTGATAATAGTATCACATGAGTTTTTTAATACCTAAGTACAGTTGCATACAAGACTTTATCTACACCCATGTTAAGAATCCTGTAAAAAACGTTCTGAAACCATAGGGTGTTGTACAGTGTTGTAAGAACTCTATGTAAATTCATGGAAAGTTTAATTGCTGAGTATCTAATACCTTCAAACAAACTATACCTATATACCTAGGACAAACAAACAAAATTTTAAAATTCGAATAACCAATAAGTTTTTTTTTTATATGGCGCTATGGTTGTGAAACGCGTGGGCATGACAATGTTCTTTTTTTGAAAAGGAGATGCATAATGAAATTCAGTATGCTAATATGGTTAATATGACACTGGGTGTTTTAATGTTGGCAATAAGCTAACTGTTTCAGAAACTTTTATAGAGGATTTATAGCATGGGCGTAGATAAATAAACTAAGTATATCTGCAATCAGTAAGCGCATTCGAGCTTAAATTATTATGCTTTTAAATAATTGAATGTCACTATATTTATGCACAGGGAATATTATTCACAACCGGTGACGCAATCAAGACGACATCTGAACTCCTTCGGCTCTGGATGCACGAGGCAACACGCGTCTACTCAGACAAATTGATCGACTCCAGCGATAATGAAACGTTCGCGAAACTTATTATAGATGTGATTAAGAAAACCTGTGACGTGAGTTCAATTGATAATATAAGTCATATTATAATAGAAGAAAGGCATCAAAAACTCCGAGAATATTTAACTATGAGATGACAATTTGATCACGTTATGGTCTTGATCATCAACTCAAATCATTTAAACGAGTAAATATGGCGTATTTTTATAGTGTAAGTTCAACAACATCTTCTATGGAAATGGTTTAAGTTTTTGAAAAGACTGAGTTACTTTTTCATAATAAATCAGTGTTTTTGGTACCAAAATTGTCGGCATTTTGAAATAAATGAATAATAACGCATGCACAGGAATTTGACGAAACCGTGGTAACAGCGAAGCCCCTCATCTACTGCCACTTCGCGGAGGGCATAGGTGACCCCAAGTACTTCCCTATCAAAGACTGGAACCAGATCAAGAAGCTGTTGGACGAGTCGTTGTCGGCATACAACGATCTGGTGGCCAGCATGAACCTGGTGCTCTTTGAAGACGCCATGTACCATATTTGCAGGTAGTTTTAACGTCAACCATCACTGTGTAGGTATTAGTTTATTATCTGCTAACTGCCCAGCTCAACCACACCCATCCTCTAACGATAGCTCGACTGTCCCGTGTTTAAATTTTACTCATGTTTTTTTTGGAGACATTGTATTGATTAGCACCGTTCCCAAGATTTTTGAGTAAGGCTCAATTTACACAACGAGAAACTTAAACACTTAAGATAGGAGCCAAAAAAGGGAATTTTCGAGAATGTGCGTCAATTCCGCCAAAATTCGTTTCCAAACCGTTCCGCGGCAATGTAAATTGAGCCTTACAACAACTATTATTTTTACCCGACTGTCAAAACGGTTGTTTTTACTGTTCTCACATAATTATTAGTAAAGATAGAAGAAAAAAAACATTCGGAACTGGCCGACTATCTGCCGCCGTTACGACGCAATGAGAACTGCGTCTAACAGTTTTCTCATCAACACTCGTCAACTTCTTGCCGTCTTTTAAGATATTAATAAGACCCATAAAGTTTGACGCATTATTTTGCTGGTAAAGGATTAACCGTATCCTGGAGGCTCCACGTGGCAACGCTCTGCTGGTCGGCGTCGGAGGATCGGGCAAGCAATCGCTGTCCCGTCTGTCGGCCTTTATCTCCTCATTGGAGGTGTTCCAAATACAGCTACGAAAGGGATATAGTATCAACGACCTCAAAGTTGATTTAGGTATGTCTACCAAGGTTTAATTAGAATAAATGTAGAAGTTCTCAGGGTTACGAGGAAATGTTTTAAAATGAAAACATAGTTCCTGTTTTGTCAGACGTTGTCCTGTCCAACTTGAACCTAATTTCGGACTATTACGTACCTACATCTTAAAACAAAAAAGCTCAACACACACACACACAAGGTAAGTGCGGGACGGGCGCGGGTCGGGCGCGGGTCAGGCCGGCAGTACGGCGGGCTTGTATATGTATATTGTAATTCCTTTTAATAAATGGATGTCAGCACACGAAATACGGGCGCGAGTCGGGAGCCGGGCCGTGCACGTGTTTGTAAGCCCAAACAAATTTGTTTCTGTGTGATAAAACTACAAATTAACGATTTTCGGACTTTCGTTTACCATGTGCGGTGAGACCTCGTACCTGCCAAACATGATTCTGATTTGATTTATTTGCGAGCATCAAAATATGTTGCATAAATGGCCGTATTTTTTAATGCGTTGACTTAGAAGCTTGATTTTAAGAGCTCCATGGGACCAGTATGTTATGCCAAATAAATTTCGGAGCATCAAGATTCTGCCAGATAGAGGGAACCCATCTTCCTTATGTCGTTCATTTTAATTGTTGAAAGCGGCATCAGTTGGCATGTAGGTACACAAATTGACTAACAATATTAGAAATTACCCAACTAGCAAAATGCTCTTGACTACCGCAGCTTTTAATGCTATGAATCTTAAAAATATATAATGGCTTTGATCAATCCTATCTTACTTGTAAACTCATTTTCAAATGCCTTTCAAGATTTTTAGAAATGTTTACATGCTTAAATCATGTGACTTTTACAAGCCATGTATATTAGCATTCCTTATGACTTATACTTTTGTCTTAATGCTCAAGCATCAATAATGCACTAACTAAGACTAGCGATCAATAATACACTAACTGACTCTATGAAAGTGCGTTTATATGATTCTTACGAGAATATTGGTTTTGAAAACATAAAAAAAGTAAGATTAGTGCAAATTTTGTTGGAAATCTTATAAGCTAAGAACGGGTGACTGTAATGGGAAAATTAGCATTGATTTCGATTAAAAATCATCGTAAAATTACTTTAAACTATGAAATTAATCTTATCCTATGTGAAATGTTGGGGTTTCTAGGGTCAATTAAATCAGACAACCAACTAGATTGAACGTGCTATAATTACTGTATAATAGGAATATATTATATAATGCGCATTAAAGTAAAGTGCTAACTTAGCTTAAATGTATACGTATATTCTAAAGGAGCGTACTTACTACGTTATACACTGTTAGGGAGCATACAAACACTTCACCTCCGGGGGCGAAGAAAAAAATAAAACGATTATAAGGTTTTTTTTTTTTTGAATATGTAAGTACATACCAACTCTACTATTAAACTTAAAAATCCTACTAACTAAAATATTTATTATAATATATGTATTAATTACTACATTGCAATGTATAACTATTATACCTTATCTTTAGTTAATGATAGTCTTAACTATACGAGTACCATACCAAAACAATACAACATAATTTTTATTGGTAGTACGGTCTTGTCCTATTTTTATGAACTAACTCTATCTTATTGTTTTTATATATCCTAACATTACAACCTAAATCTTCTTTTACTTTAAAAGGACCTTCATAAATAGCATCTAGTTTTCGACCTGTTTCATTTTTTATCAAAATTAAATCATTTTCCTGACACACTATTGAATTTACTGATTTATCGTATAATTCCTTGCGTTTGTATTTGCTATTCAATAAATTATTTTTTGCGTCGGCATGGGCTAACTGTAAACGATATTTCAACTGCAATGGATAATCATCACTATTGTACAATGGTTCGTCTCCGAAATTCGACTCGGTATTCGACATATTTTACCAAAAACTAGTTCGTAAGGCATGTATTTTGTTTCTGAATGGACTGTATTGTTGAAACTAAAACACCAATACGGTAACCAATAGCTCCATCTATCTGTATGGTTTTCACATTGGATCCTTAAAAATGCACTTTGTGAGCATTTTCAAGAGCTCCTATCGATTGGTGATGATAGGCAGTTGAAGATATTTTTTTAATATCAAGTAGTTTACATACCTGTTACATAGTTGCAGAGATTAACTCAGTCCCTCAATCTGTAGCTATTATTTCTGGTATTCCAAATATTAAAATAAAATGTCCAACAAATGCATTAGCTATGGACACGGTTTATTTATTTTTTAAGGGAATAGCTTGAACAAATTTAGATAATTCGCATTGAATGGTCAATATAACAAACAGTGGTATAACAGTTCCCATCTATGTCTCTATCTAAAGGTCCCACTACATCTAAATATATCTTTTGAAATGCCGAGGACGCCGTAGTAGTTATTTCCATTGGTTCTTTTATGTAACGGATATACTTTGACTTCTGACACTTTGTACACTTTTTTACAATTGTTTGTACGTCCTTTTCTATACTCGGCCAGTAATATCTCTTCTATGTATTTACCATTCTGTGCACTCCAGCATGACTACTGGATGGCAATAAATGAAAGTCATTCATTATTATAGTTTTTTCTTTGTCATCACTTATTCTTTTTACTCCTCTTATTATGCATATTCGCGGTCCTGACCAATTTTCTAACTTCGATATCTCATCACAAACGTTTTTAATAAAATCTTTATTATCTTTAGTTTTAATGATACACACTTCTTCAATGTGTATTTTTTTACAAAACAAACGTAATTTTTGCACACATTCGGCTCGCGTAAAGTGTGCCTTGAAATCAAGATTGATGTAAATAATCTTTCTTTTTGCTAAATATACTAAACATTCACAGACATTTGTTATCATATCATTGGCTCTCAATCTGTTTAATTCACTACTTTTAATGAAACTTATTTCGACTGAGTCGTACGGTTTTCTTAATATATCCACAACCCTTGGTTGGCCAGACCAATTGTCAGGAGATTTATTAAGATCCGCCTTCTCAATGTCATCCTTATTTTTACTTAACTCATCATCAATCTTTCGCTTTTGTGCCCTAGGCATAACAGCAACCACTTGTGCTTGCATTTTTCTTAGTTCATCTGATGTTATACATATTCTAGACAAAGCATCTGCAATTACATTTTCTTTTCCTCGTACATAAATAATTTTGAATTTATATTCTTCTAATGTCAAACGGAACTTTAGAAGCCTACTTGAAGGATCTCTCATGCCAAAAAGATAGACTAAAGATTTATGATCAGTCATTATTGTAAATTCTCTACCAATTTAATACGGTCTAAAATATTTCACTGACCACACTATCGCTAAAAGCTCTTTCTGTATTGTAGGGTAATTCTTTTCCGCTTTATTCAAAGGTCTACTTGCATACGCTATTGGTCTGAGATCTTTATTGCACAGCACGGCACCAACTGCAATGTCTGAAGCATCTGTTAGTAATATGAATTCATTGTTTTCTCTAAAATCTGGATATTGTAAAATAGGTGACGTAACTAATGCATTTTTTAGATACTCAAAGGCATGTTGACAATCATCAGTCCAAATGAAGGGTTCACTTTTTCTACATAATTTATTCAATGGCAAAGCAATGTCTGAAAACTGTTTTATAAATTTACGGTAATAATTACAAAATGCTACGAAACGCTTAACTTCTTCTGCTGTCTTGGGTATTGGGTAATTTTTCAATACGTTTGTTTTTTCAGGATCTGGTAATACACTTTTCTCTGAAAGGAACAAGGGTGGGTTTTAGTCAGTAAAAGTCTGACACGCCCTCCCGCTCCACCCAGAGCGGGAGAAGTAATTTGATGATTTCCCACCCAAAAAAAAAAAAAAAAAATATTTTTTTATTTTTTACACAAGGGTCCCGTCCCGTGGTCCCTATGTGCCCATGGCCTCCAATTGGTTAAAGACGGCCCTGTCTTTAGTTTTTTTGAATCAGTGAAAACACTGCAACTAAACTTATGCCAGTTTTCACTAACACTAGGCAAAACCTAATGTGAATTGAAATTAAAACACGCTGTTAAATTTTAACGCTCGGCTGAGCGCCGAAAGTCGAAATATTTTTCTTCTAAAGTGCACGAGTAACTTTGCCGGTTTTTCTCTGATAATGCAAAAAGCCTACCATCCATAGAATAATTTGTACTATATTTAAAATGACAATCACCAACACTTTTTTTATTACGATCCTAGCTGGTCTAAATATGAAAGCTGGCGTAAAGGCGATTGGCAGCGTGTTCTTGATGACGGACGCTCAGGTCGCCGATGAGCGCTTTTTGGTGCTCGTTAACGACTTGCTGGCATCCGGGGAAATACCGGATTTGTTTCCAGATGAAGACATCGAAAACATCATCAACGGAGTGAGAGCAGAGGTACCTATCGTTCACGCGGTGTAGCATGGTGCGGGTGACAGGTGACAGAAAGGGTAAAATATATTATAATTTACTTGTTTTTACTGATTCTGTATTTTACGACTGATCCGTACCTACATACAGATTGTGTACATAATACGGACTCAGTAATAACTGTAGTAAATTCAATAAATTTACCCGTTCTGTCACCTGTCACCCGCACCATGCTACACCGCGTGAACTATAAGACAATTCGATTTAAGCCTCGTTCAGACCACCGCGACGTGACGGCGCGACGTGACTCGAACAATACAATTTCCAAGATAACTTCACGGTATAACAATAACCGGTGTCGCGTCGCGCTAGTCTACACGAAGCTTTAAAGTGAATTTGGTCACGATTTGCAAAAAGCAATAAATAACATAGAACTAGCCTGGGAATTGAACGCGATATCTACGTGTCAATGATTAAATACGCACTAAATAGGATACACTTATTATCACACTCACTTTTACATCCTGTGCGTGTTTCTAAACTTTTAAATACACTAATATATTTATCAATAAAAGTGAAAACTGCGATGGATTTTGAATAATTTCAAACGTCAAACGACCTTCATTGTTTTTTTATCATCATCATCATCATATTATATCGTCTAAGTTTATCTTGTCATTGAAATGCTAATGATTGACATAATAAATATCGACTATTTGTACAAAGAGTATTTAATACTTTTCGGCTAGGATCTTGGAGCTAGCCCGCCTGGTTCTCATGGACATTATATCATCACTGAAAGAAAATTATTATAGCATCAACCACATAGAATATGTGGAAAAAAGAATTATTATTAAAGCTAACTCAAAAACGCAAAGTTAATAAAATTATAACGGATCACCGCGCAAGATTCATCTACCAAATGAAAAAAGAATCACGTAAACCGGCCCAGTATCACGGAGAAATCGATGTATATACATCAAAAATACATAGAGACGAACATAGAACCTCCTCGTTTTATGAAGTTGGTTAAAAATACAAATAAATGTTATTTAGCTATGTCGAATTTGAACTTTCATGTCTTTTGCTGTGTACGGTCTACAATATTACCACATTTTGTTACATATTTTTGCCACGAGTAACTACGTCTGGAGAGATGGTGTCATTAAAAACTCCAAAGTTGCCTTTTTAATAGGCCTTTCAACGGGGCTTAAAAACCGAAATAACAAATACAAACGCCTTATTATAACCCATACTGGGAACGAAAATTGCTTTGTAGAAGTAGTGGAGTTAGTTTTTGAAGGAAAGAAGTGTGACGGTTATTACCACGGTGAAATGGACGCTCACAATTTTGAGAAGTGGTTTGAAAATAATTTAGATAAGCTGCAACGGTGGTCTGTTATTGTCATGGACAACGCTCCGTACCATTCGCGCCTTATAGAACGAGTGCCCAATATGGGTTGGACGAAAGCCGACATCCAAACCTGGCTGCGCGAAACGCAAATACTCTACGAGGGATATGAAACATTTTTGTTTTAAAAGTTACTCAATATAAAAATACTCATGGAACACTTAAAAACATCGTAACATCAATATCACCAAAACTTAAAAGTCATACGACCGCATCACTGAACCATAGAAAATTTCTAGCGGCCATTGTTGTTTACATCTTTTGCAAATTTGGAAAAGCCGGACCTTAGTCATAAATATATGTTTTTCTTTTACACAATGAAGCAGTCATTTATTTACATATGTACAGTATGCGCAAAACTTTTTGAGCTCTCGGAAGTTGCACGCGAGTGGCTGCGCAGTATGTAAAAAATGTTTCACAGCTTACAATAAATGATTTTGCACTCATCTGTGTCCTGCGCGGTTTAGTACTCGGGCCTACGTTCAGAGGGCTCATAAAGTTTTGCGAGAACTGTAGGTAAGTACCAAACAAGTTCCCAAACACTGACAATACCAAGCACTAACCTCAAGCATAGCTACATTACCTAATGCAAGATTGTGTTGCAGTGCAAAGCAACCGGTGTGCCTGATACACGCGAAAACTGTTGGCTGTTCTTCATCAACCGCATCCGAACCTTGCTCAAGGTCAGTCAGTTCAATCTTTAATATTTCATATCTTATTTTAATGTAAATTCAGTTTCATTGTAAAACTTGATGGTTTATTGCGTAATTGGATACCTAGGTAAATGTATAATAGTACTTAAGAGTGCTTATCCAAAAAGTTGGCAACGTCGCAAATAGCTGTCAAATATTTACCTGTTTTGATTAATTTGGCAATATTACTGTATGGAAATATGAAATGTGGCTAACTAACTAACTATAATATTGATTATGAAATGGCATAATTAATATCGTAACACCAATTATTTCGTTTTAGATGTAAAAAAAGTATTTAGAAACTTTCCAAATGCCTTTTTTACACCTAAAACGGTTACAACATCAAATTCAGTATTATAATTGCAATTCTTTAATAAAATTCTAATTCACTAGTTAGCCACATTTCATATTTCCATTCAGTAATATTGCCAAATTAATCAAAACAGCGAAATGTTTGACAGCTATTGGCGACGTTGCCAACTTTTTGGATAAGCGCTCTTAAGTACAGCACTTCGAAGTCTCACGTAAGGGGACTGTATACGGTGGAGGTATGCCCGGCTTGGGCAGAGCACCGCCTTGTCCTCGTGGAGGCGATCGATGGCGGGGATCTCTCGCATCCGGCCCTGGTCCAGGCCATGGTACGGAGCGAGAGGGCATGGGAGGCCGTCACCTCCTTCTGCGAAGCAGTAGTGCTCGCGAAGGAGGAGGCGGAACGCGTGAGAGAAAGGCAAATTTCGCGCCCTCACGCCCCTAGCCGCCGCAGGAGGAGACGCCCTGGGCGTCGGGAATCGATAGCCGATTCCCGGCCACCGTAGGCGCGGGTTTGCGGACGGTGAGCAATGGGTAGCTCACCGTCCGGTAAGGACCAGGTCCGGGTCGACGGCGCGTTGTGTTCCACGCGCGCCTCAAAGACATTTCAGCAATTGAAGGGGTCCGATGGGACTGATGCCTGCCGGGGTTGCAGGAAAGTCCAAAAGGGATACCGTGGCCCCTGGCAATGCACAGGCAACTGAAGGAACACGGGTGGGTTTTAGTCAGTAAAAGTCTGACACGCCCTCCCGCTCCACCCAGAGCGGGAGAAGTCATGATGATTTCCTACCCAAAAAAAAAGGGGACTGTAGACAGCTGGCTACGCGTTTGGCAGAGTCCTATTATTTGTTCCAGCAGAGTATTTTCTGCAAGTGACTAAACAGAGACAAATACATCTTGCTTCTTTAGGCAACTCGCATTTTGCGTCGGTCTCCAGGTGGTGCTATGTTTTTCACCGGTTGGTGATAAGCTACGCGTGCGCGCGCGCAAGTTCCCCTCCATCGTCAACTGCACTTCGATCAACTGGTTCCATGCGTGGCCGCGTGAGGCGTTGCGCTCCGTCTCCAAACGGTTTATAGCTGAGGTGCAAAGTTTACCGGTAGGTTTACATGTTTTTTTTCTTTTATAAATCTTGACTCTAACTACCTAGCCTCTTCACAAATAGGTTAGCTTCTTCTTAATCATCACTCTTCCATATTATTTTCAGGAGCTATTAGTAGAACCAGTGTCGGAGTTTATGTCTCACGTGCATCAAAGTGTGGACAATATGTCTGCAGTGTTCTTCCAAAACGAAAGGCGGTACAACTACACGACTCCTAAGACTTTCCTTGAACAAATCGCTTTATATGGCAAACTACTCACTGAGAAGACACAGAATCTCAAGATGATGATAGCAAGGCTAGAGAACGGATTAGAGAAGTTGGCGTCGTGTGCTGGTGACGTCGCCATACTAAAGGTAATTTAAGAAGTAAAACATGTACAATTATTTTGACTTAAACCGCAGAGTAGGAGCAAGATGAAGGCATGTTGTAGTATCTTCCTATTCGTTTCTTATTGGTTTTCGCTTTCATTTCTGCTCGCACATGATTTGAGACCCTAAAAAACTCTTATCTACGTGCCGTCATTCGGCTTAACTACTTTTGATATTTTTTAAATCGATAAACAGCGTGACTGGTTTCTGATGTGTACTTTTTGCTGCACAGGTGACTCTTGCCGAGCAAGAGATAATACTGAAAGAGAAAAACAAAGCTGCTGAGGCACTTATTGAAGTAGTCGGCGCTGAGAGTGAGAAAGTATCTAAAGAAAAAGCATATGGTAATGTATCGCGACATTTGAAATATTATAACGTTATGCAGAGTAAATATTCGTTCGCCGTGTCATTATGGATTGAAATTGACATAATCAATCCACGACCACGTTAATTGTGAGCATAAGCTTGTATTTTCTTATGGTTTCTATATGATAATATTATTTATTTAAACGATAGTGACATACCCACTATTACCTAGACAGAAGCCATCCTTGTTGCTTTATCTACCAGATTTATTATGAGACTTTGTAATCAAAAGTTCTATAAAAGCCAAAAACATTCCCCGTCTTTTTAAATCCAGCCGCCGAAGAGGAAAAGAAAGTAAAAGTCATAGAGGAAGACGTGACAATCAAGGCTAAAATCTGCGCGGATGACTTGGCAAAAGCTGAGCCCGCGTTGATAGCGGCGCAGGAGGCGCTGAACACGCTCAACAAAAACAACCTAACGGAACTGAAGTCCTTCGGCTCGCCGCCCGATGCCGTCGTCAACGTGTGCGCCGCGGTGCTCGTACTCTTCTCGAAGAAGGGCAAGCTGCCCAAAGATAGATCTTGGAAGGCGTGCAAAGTATGTTTTCAAATAGATACCTAGATAAATATGTTAGTTATGTCGCGACAATTTAGGAAGCCCGATTTGACACCTATCAAAATACTTTGTGTAGTGACGGGAAAATTTAATCGCTTCAAATTTAATTGCTTTATAAGTTTTAGTAAGATGACAAGGGGTAAGTCCCCTCGACATGATGGTACCAGCATAGAGCACCTTTGGCATGCAGGTGTACACTTGCTTAGGGTGTTATCGTTGTTTTACACTTTTTCTATGAGACACTCATAATTACCGGATTAGTGCACGACGGCTATTGTTGTGCCAGTAATCAAGAATAAGACAGGAGACCCCTCTGATGGCTCCAACTATAGGCCCATCTCGCTAGCCACCACTGTAGCTTAAAGTGCTGGACAGTATGCTGGATAAGCAATTATGTCGTCACCTAAAAATAAGTGATGCACATGATGATAATGTTCGGCTTCCAAGCGGGACTGTCCACAGAAGCAGCAATCTTAATTATGTCTAAAGCATACTGTCCGGTACTACATGGACAGGAAGACTCCAGTTTGGATGCTTCCTTGACTTATCGAAAGCTTTCGATTTGGTGTCCTATGAATATTTTTGGGGGAGCTGAGGGCCACATCACTCCCCGGTCATTAATGTTTTTGATTACCGGACCTTTGGAAGGCGTACGAGGGGCCGAAGCCAATTGGCAGAGGCCCGTTAGACATGTTTAAAGAAACGAGACACCAACCTACGATTATCCCTGTACGCACTATGTTCCAAGGACACCCAAGGACAACCCCCGGTTGGTGCAGGACTATTGCAAGATATGGAAACAAAGATATCGGATTATGGGTTTGAGTGGCTAATTGAACTGGTTATCTAGAACTAAGGAAAGACTATGGCCCCTGCCTGACCAATATTTTATATAAAATACACAGGTAAAATGGCAGGGGGTAAGTGACTTGCACACTCAATAATGGGCCCCCGAAAACCGTCGCTAGCACAAAGTGTTGTTACGACAAGGGGGCAACATGTCCTGAGGTGCTTATAAGGAGTGGTGCGGTATTCCACGGCTATCAGGAAATTCCGGGAAGTACGGTCAAGATCCCTCCCAGCATCTTACTGGAATACAGCCGAACACATTTGCTTTTGCGAATCTCCACTCAAGCCGGTCAATAAAGGCAAGAAAGAGGTGGGAGCTCTATTCCTCGACCGTGTTCACTCCAGCCGGCCAGGCAAGCCAGAGATGAGGAACAAGATTTCTCCCGGGAGATAGGGTCCGTGGGGTCGCTACTGCCCAACAGCTCGCCACATGCTACCCTGCGGGTTTCCGTATCTTTCTTGGTCTGGCTCCTAATCCCAGTCCTGCTCCGGCAAAAAACTTTACCGGCATAGATCTGGACTTCGGAGCGCGCAAGCCCCACCACGACGTCAACGTAGAGATACGGCGGTGGGGTTATTATATAATATGTACCTATATTAACCGATTCTCGAGACATATCGATTTATCATACTTAGAGTTTATAATCGATAATTTATTTACGAAACGGATTCTCGAGGCATATCGTTTTATTATACGTCATCATCATCAGCCTGCAGCAGTCCACTGCTGGACTTAGGCCTCTTCAATGGCACGCCTTTCATCTCGATCCGCGGCAACTCTCATCCAGCTGCTAAAGCTTGTCCGCTACCGCATTTACGCACACGATATTGCGGTAGAGGGGTGCGTCATCAATATAATAGATACCTATGTAGTAGATACCTATTAAATATCAAAATAAAGCTAAAACTATCAGATTGTTTTAAATATTTTTTAACATTTAATAATACAGTAATTACAGATAGTGCAATCCACGTCGACGCGCCCCACTCCGCGATTACTGTACTGGTAAGCTGTACAGTTAGTGCAATCCGCAACGACGCGCCCCACTCCGCGATTACTGTACTGTAAGCTGCACTTTAGTACGGCGCAGAGCGGAGTGGGGTACGTCGCGTCGTCGTGGTTTGCACTATGTATACTTTAGTACGGAGCGGAGTGGAGTGGGGCGCGTCGGCGTGGATTGCACTATCTATATACGTTTCTCTCTTTTCTAAATGTAAAGTTTGTAAAACTATAGATTTTTCAAAACAACGATTTTATTCGGTCCAAAAATGGCTTAAAACGGTTACAGCACTACGGTAACGAACCCAAAGACATGACATTGTGATGACGTACTGTTGGAATATCAATCTACGATTAATTCGGGTTTTGTGTGGATTTTTTCTATATAAAGTGCTACTTGGTGCTTACGAATGATACCCATTGTTATAGTGTATGGATAACATAATAATTAATTAGGATTATGAATTTGATTTTTCGATTTCTTACGTATACGTTCATACAAACTTATCGCGGCATGTATAATGAGAAACGTCAAATCGGGCTTCTTAGATTGTCACGAGATTAAATTTAGCTGAACTAAAACGATACATATTTTGGTAAACCCAACGAAAAAGGAAAATAAATATCAATAGATCTCGAAGATAAAATTTTTCGATGCAAAACTAGGAGTAGGTTCTTGATTAGTTTTTCAAAAAGAATATCCTGAAGATCGATCCTATCACATAAAGTTTGAGGAATTCACAAAAGAAGGGCTAAAAGTCGTCAAATATGGTTAGTTTGAATTTGGCACGACATCGATCCTTGTTTTGTCTCCTAGCGATACAATAAAGCAAGATAATAAAAACTTTAAAAAAGAGACTTCTTTGGTTCTATATTTTCGTTTTTTGCCACCGACTTCCGAAATTAAAGTTGTTTTTCACTTTTTAGTATTGTTTTTGTCGGTTGTTTTTATTTATTTTTGCTTTTTAGTTGTAGTGGATAGAAGTAATACCACTACCTGCTCTATGTAAATAACAGTGACAGGAACTATAACCTCATCCATATATACCAAATGGGAAAAATAAGTATTATTGAAGCTAACTCAAAGACTATGGAAGAAAAGTTAATAAAATGTATATAGGACTACCTCCATGTTATAAAAATAATCATCAAAATCGATTTATAATTGGCGGAGTAATCACGTAACAAACATATAAAAAAAGTAAACATGCAGTCGAATTGAGAACCTCCTCCTTTTTTAAGTCGCTTAGAAACCGATTTCTGAATTAATCTATTTTTTCTATTTTAGTTGATGATGGCAAAAGTGGATCAATTCTTAAATGATCTGGTGTACTACGACAAGGAGAACATTCATCCTGACGTGGTTAAGGTAAACTTTGTTCACTAAGTAATACATAAGGTCGATCTGCTAGATTATACTACTTACAGCAAAGAGTAGTTTAGAAATTATGAGGTAACAGATGAACATACATACATACCGGTGAAAATCATAACCCTCCTTTTTGCTTCGCCGTAGTCGGGTAATGAATACGTTTGACATCATCACAGGCAGTGCAGCCTTACATAAAGGATCCGGAGTTCAACGCTGCGTTCATAATGTCCAAGTCAGCGGCGGCGGCTGGTCTGTGCGCGTGGGTCATCAACATCGTCAAGTTCTACGAAGTGTACGCAGTGGTAGAGCCCAAGCGACGCGCGCTCAACGCAGCCAACGCGGAGCTGCAGGCCGCACGGGACAAGCTCGCCTTCCTCACTGACAAAATAGCCGTAAGTAACATCTCCACTAGAACAACTGCGAGTTGAAGTCGCATCGTTAGTGTTCCGTACGATAAATGTGAACTATACCATGTTAATATCCCAAGAACAAACTTAACATTATATTAGGTTGGGGAAAAAGTCTTTTCGCATTATACAGTTCTCGCAAAACTTTATGAGCCCTCTGAACGTAGGCCCGAGTACTAAACCGCGCAGGGCACAGATGAGTGCAAAAACATTTATTGTAAGCTGTGAAACATTTTTTACTTACTGCGCAGCCACTCGCGTGCAACTTCCGAGAGCTCAAAAAGTTTTGCGCATACTGTAGTATGTATGAACTTGTAATAAAATCTCTTTGGCTATACTATTTGTATCTGGCTGGTTTTGGTATCATTGAAAGTTTAAATTTTAAAGAACATAATTCCAAATTCAAATTAGGAAAATGTGTGATTTTCATTTGTTTTTCGTACCGTCAAGATGAGTGAATCTAATGAAGAAATTCGATACATTTTAAAATTTTACTACAAAAAAGGTAAAAATGCAACGCAAGCCGCGAAAAAAATTTGCGTTGTTTATGGACCTAGTGCAGTGTCTGTGAGAGTAGCACAAATTTGGTTTAAGCGTTTTCAATCCGGAAATTTTGATGTCAAAGATGCACGTCGCTCTGGTCGCCCAATTACGGATAATTTGGGTGCCATTTTTGAAAAAGTGGAGCAAGATCATATCAGTAGTTACGACGTAGCTGAAGAACTGAGAATTGACCACAAAACAGTTTTGTCGCATTTAAAAAAAACTGGGTACACAAAAAAGCTCGATATTTGGGTACCTCACGAGCTCACTGAAAGAAACCTAATGAAAAATGAAATGCTGTGTGTGTGGTGGGATTGGAAGGGCATTATTCATTATGAGCGGTTATCACCAGGCAGGGCCATCGATTCTGAACTCTACTGCGAACAACTGATGAGATTAAAGCAAGAAGTTGAGAGAAAGCGGCCGGAATTAATCAACAGAAGGGGTGTGGTTTTTCATCATGATAACGCTAGACCTCACACATCTTTAGCCACTCAGCAAAAATTAAGAGAGTTTGGCTGGGAGGTGTTAATGCATCCGCCGTATAGTCCTGACCTTGCACCTTCAGATTTCCACCTGTTTCGGTCTCTTCAGAATTCCTTAGGCAGTGTCAGGTAAACATCACGAGAGGACTGCCAAAACCACTTGTCGCAGTATTTTGATCAAAAGTCCCAAAATTTCTATAGCAAAGGGAACATGTCCCTACCTACAAGATGGCAAAAAGTTATCGAACAAAATGGTACCTACATATTTTAGTTAAATGTAAATAAACTATATTAAAAAATGTTTAGAATTTTCTTAAAAAATGCGAAGCAACTTTTTCCCCAACCTATTAGTTGAAAAACATGTTCTCCCATACATTCTAACTGAAAAACTATAGGTTTTCCTGTAATCTATAAGTAAAGAAAGAAAGGACAAAGAAATAAAATACGTTTATTTATGGTAAACATGACGCGAAGAAAGGACACAAAACAAAAAAGAACAAGCTGGGGGCAAATATGCGTCACATCCACGCAAAACGGCTATCGCTCAGCATAATGCTGCGAACCTACTGCGATACTACTTTGGGCTATAGTACTTGTCAAGACAAAGCCACCGAGTCAAAACTCGATGGTGCTATCTCCTTTTTTTTAGAAGTTCCTATGGCCATCTTCCGGCTCCCTCATCAGACCCTGAACACCATCTAGTGTAATAGCACCATTTCATGTAATATTGGCCAATTTGTAAATTTTACCTGTGTGCGTTGTTTGGATGGTAAAATATGTGTACCATACATGGTGCACATATCTATTTGACCGCAGGAAACTCTTTATTCGACGCTTGCAATGTTGCCACTTTTTGCACACTGTGACGCATAATTATTTTGTGAGAAACTAATTTCACATTTGATACCTATTGTACCCATGATTGTACCATATACAACGTGCCGCTACAATGGCGACATTAATTTAACACACGGGTAGAACTAGTGGCCAGTAATCCTTTCCTTCAATTCGCCTACTCCACACATTATTTGTTTTAATTTCTTTGATTTGATTCGTAACCCTGGCAAATGACCTCTGTGCTACAGTTCTGTAAGTACAGGTTGCTCCAAGATGCTATTTTAGAAAATTGAAAATAAATCGATGCATAATAATAATAACGTTTAATGAAAATTAACACGTTTGGTGCCGGGATCCCTCCGGGAGGGTTCACTCAAGTCACGTATGGGATGCCGGGCCCTCGCGGAGGGTTAATTTTAATGTTGGTTTTTCTTAGCGAATTCGGCATTGTAAACTGTGAAAATAAAATGAGTTGTATATTTTAACAAGATTTCAAACCTAATGCCGGTGACACTCCTCGAGGGTTAACTTTAGCGCGAACGTAATGCCGGTGACCATTCCTGGAGTCAATTTGCAATATGTATTATGGCATGGCGTATGAGCTGGATGAAAATGGGTGGAGTCAAAAGTGTTAGAATATCTTCATAAAACGAAAATGCAAAACCGTATAAAGGATGATTTTACGGCGGTGACAGCCGATCGCGTCTGGCAGGATGTCGACACATACGATCGGCTCCGTACCGTCGCTTGCCAACATATCCGTTTTTGAGCCTAGTCAAATAGTTTCACTCCTACGCGACAGGCGAACGGAGCCGATCGCGCGTCACAGCATGCTTTCGGCTACGATCGCGTGTCGCGGAAGACGCCCGCGTGCAAGCTGCTGTGCGCGGCTTTAAATACTGTGTACACGATTTAATATCGTTTAAATATTGTAAAATCCGTTCGAAAATCATCCTTAAATGTGTTAAATTAATGTCGCCATTAAAGCGCTGGAAAGTTTTTTTAATAGACGGTAAGTTTTTTTGGGCATTCACCTTTTAAATTAGGTACCCCCTATATTTTAAGTATTGAGTATTGGTATTAACTTTATACCCCAGAGGTATAACTAGACGTTTATTTATCAGCAGCATAGACTAACCTGGTTCTATATTTGACAGGAACTTGAAGAAACATTGGAAATATTGCTCAAAGCCTTCCAGGAAGCAGTCAACGAGAAGATGAAGTGTCAGGCTGAAGCTGATGCCACAAATGCCACCATTGACTTAGCAAACAGATTGGTTAATGGTCTAGCTTCAGAAAAAATCAGGTCTGTATTCGAATTATTAGATCACACATCATTTTACATCTTCACTTACCACATCTCGTCTGTTCTAAAGGTAACGAAAACATATTTTAATTTCCTACATGAATTAAACTATCAGGCTTCATATAATGAGATAGGACACAATTAATAGTATCAGTTGTGGGTCTCTTGGGAACTGGTTAGTCTTGAAAAGTTGATAAGCGTGTTGGCACAGATTAGTAGGTACCATAGATATCCAGAGATATGCCTTCATTACGGAATAGTAAGGAATCCTAGTGCGGCCGCTTATCTCCCTCCAAAATAATTACAACATTAACAAATAGTGTACTTACGACACACACTTAAAATTTGAACTCGCACACTAAGAAAAAAGGAGCTACACAAAATCAATTTCTAATAGCACACATACATAGAATGGGCGGGGCATTCACTTGTAAACACTTGCTATTTGCGAACATTCAATGCACACGCATGCAATTAGGGAGTCGAAAGCGATGGTCGATAATTTTTATCGATATTTACTTTAGCACATTCTTGTATTATTATAACTTCGTTTAATTTTCTTTATATAATTTATTTTGTTTTATATACCTATCCGAAAATATGGGTTATTTTTACTAAAATAAAATGAGTATTTTTTTTAAATATTGTATTACCGGGTAAAGCGAACCCTCTCTGTTAAATATTATGCTATACACGAGTAACTGTATTGAAATAACAATGTCTTTATAAATTAATAACAAATTTAACTCTTATACTATACATGAAATACGAGAATATCCATTGACTTCTGTAAAAAAAGATTCGACTGCAATAATACGCATGTCGATAAAATCAGCCGCACGCACTCGATTGCACCTCTCTAAATCTAAAACGTTCGTTCCGTTCGGAAAGATTCGGGCTAGTTCGGGCTAGTTCGTATCGCTCCGGACGTAAGTCAGTAAATGATTTAAAAATTGATTTAAAATATTAAACAGTGACTTAAATGTTTACTTACCGGTCGTAGAACACGACATTTGTCTTCAGGTTGATGGTACTAGACCTATTTTTACAAATTATTACTGCACAGCTCGGCATTTTGGTTTTTTACGCATCAATAGTACACTGTACGCAGTTGCAAAGCGACTGAATGAAGCGTACAGCCGCCGTTCGAACATAAGCCCAATTTAGCAATGTCGAGGCGCCACGTGCCACGCCTCCAAGGCATATCCCTCGATATCCGTGGTAGGTACAGATGGGTCACCCCGCAAAATCATTTAAATAAAAAGCGACTCTTGCTACGATACAATAAAGTGCAATTCAGGTCGCACAGAGCTCCGCCATGGGATCTGGAGGCCGCCATGGGATCTGGAGGCAAAAGTCCTCGCGCATATTTGGGAGTGGCGCGAGGAGGCGAAACGCCGGGGCTTGACTCCGATGCCGCGAGAAATCGCAGCACAGCGGACAGAGCTCCGACGGGATCTCATGGCGGCATGGAGAGTGCGATTGTCGCAACCCAGTGCTGGGCACGCCACTATTGCGGCGATAAGTCCCCTCTTTGAGGAGTGGCTGGAGAGGCGCCACGGCGTCCTCACCTTCCACCTGACGCAGGTCCTCACCGGACACGGCTGTTTCGGGAGGTACCTGTTTCGGATAAGGCGGGAGGAAACGCCCGGGTGTCATCACTGCGTGGATCGCCCGGAGGACACGGTGGAGCATACGGTGGAGGTATGCCCGGCTTGGGCAGAGCACCGCCGTGTCCTCGTGGAGGCGATCGGTGGCGGGGATCTCTCGCGTCCGGCCCTGGTCCAGGCCATGGTACGGAGCGAGAGGGCATGGGAGGCCGTCACCTCCTTCTGCGAAGCAGTAATGCTCGCAAAGGAGGAGGCGGAACGCGTGAGGGAGAGGCAAATTTCGCGCCCTCACGCCCCTAGCCGCCGCAGGAGGAGACGCCCTGGGCGTCGGGAATCTATTGCCGATTCCCGGCCACCGTAGGCGCGGGCTTGCGGACGGTGAGCAATGGGTAGCTCGCCGTCTGGTAAGGACCAGGCCCGGGTCGGCGGCGCGTTGTGTTCTACGCGCGCCTCAAAGAGTGTCAGCGAGTGAAGGGGTCCGATGAGACCATTGCCTGCCGGGGTTGCGGGAAAGTCCGAAAGGGATACCGTGGCCCACTGGCATTGCACAGGCAAGAGAAGGAACACGGGTGGGTTTTAGTCAGTAAGAGTCTGACACGCCCTCCCGCTCCACCCAGAGCGGGAGACGTCATTTGATGATTTCCCACCCAAAAAAAAAAAAAAAAAAAAAAGTTCGCACAGAGCTAGAACCTACAGTTATATTCACCTAGAACTTGCCTTTCTTTCAATCGCGTAACACATATCTTCTGACTAAATTACGCCCACTGAATTCGACAAGTCGAACCCGCCGCGTACCAACTTGTAGGTTCATACCTATAATGCGGAGTGACTCATCTGTATTTATCTGTGGTGTTGGTTTTTTGTGACGTTTAGATGGACAGCGACGGTGTCTAACCTGAAGGAGTCCGGTGTGTTGCTTCCTGGCGATGTCTTGTTGGTGACCGCCTTCATTTCGTATGTGGGCTGCTTCATGCGCCGATACCGCTTGGAGCTCATCAAAGATGACTGGGTGCCCACGCTCGCTAAGTCCGAGGTAAGGATTGATAACTGTAACTACATTGAAAATGTTTAGTTGCACTTACCATTTTAGAGTTCAGTTCTATCTTAGATCCGTCCGAGCTGACCAAAATCTGTACCGT
This sequence comes from Xanthia togata, assembly GCA_963853775.1. NCBI lineage: Eukaryota > Metazoa > Arthropoda > Insecta > Lepidoptera > Noctuidae > Xanthia > Xanthia togata. Next base: position 21,384,445 of record OY970791.1, read on the forward strand.
GAGTAGCAGTGGCGGCGGGTGATTTTTTGAGAGAGGTAAGCCGGAGCAAAAAAAAATCGTTTCTATACGGAATGGACTTTCGTTCACTTCGGACTTTCATCGTCGCCGCGCAAAGCTACTTCTTGTTTACCTAACAAAATTACGGTGTGAATAAACGGTTTCATCAAATTCCTATTTCGATCTACTTTTCTATTATGAGCTTCATACGAAATAACAAAAAATAATTCTATTCCTACCAGTCCCGAACACATAAAACAGCTTCGAATATGTTTTTCAGACTGCACATGTTTTTTTGATCAACTCGTCAGATTATTAATGTAAAATAAACACACATGACGTGAGGCCGTTTTGGTAAACATGTGTGCACTTAGTGAGTGTAGTTTGATTGTAAATAGTTGTAAATGTGTGCGTGTGAGCGTGTATGCACAGAGCGGAGGTGTAGTTTTGGCATGCTTCGCTGTATTGTTCGCAGCGCTATGTCTTGATTTTTTATTTGGTCTCAGCTTCTAAACAGCACTAGGAAGTGGTGAAGGGTGGGCGTTTTGGGGGACTGTCTTATGTAATTTTGACGTTCGAAAAGTGCTGATTCTCAGGCTAGTTTGAATAAATGACTTTTGAATTTTGAATTTTGAAAACTAAGTGGCAGTCGGATTATAAAAAATACCGACCCCATATAGTTTGGTCGTAGAAAAGTGTTATTTAAAACTGCTCAACTTACAAAATAAATATCACATGACACAGCCTAAAATCGATACGACGCAAGATCTGGACGTGCTGTCGATGTTGACGGACGACGCGCAGATAGCGTCGTGGAACAACGAGGGCCTGCCCAACGACACCATGAGCACGGAGAACGCCACCATACTGACCAACTCGGCGCGCTGGCCACTCATGATCGATCCGCAGCTGTAAGCCTCAATCTAACGTTCACTTTTGTGACATTAAATTAACAAATATTATTGCTTTCATGAAAAAACCGTAATTAACTTGCAATCGTTGCTACAGGCAGGGCATAAAGTGGATAAAACAGAGATACGGCGACTCTCTAGTTGTGGTACGATTAACGCAGCGCAATTATTTGGACCGTATTGAGCGCGGCGTGAGCAATGGCGAAGTGGTGCTGATAGAGAACATCGGCGAGACTGTGGACGCCGTGCTCGACCCGCTGCTCGGCAGAGTGCTCATACGCAAGGGAAAAGTGCTCAAGGTGAGCCTCTACACTACAGTCCTTTCAGTCATTTTACCTCTAATTTCATCACAGTAAGTCATCTTTATCCTCGTTGATATAAGATTGCTGTAAGAAGTTAAGTCAGCGTAAAAGTCGTAGTATTTTTAAAGACGCGTCTGATAGAGACCACATCAATTATTTTTCCAACAACCACCTGGAGGCGTTGTTAGGCAAGACGCGGTATGCGGCTGATGGTCGTTCACCCTTCACTTCTTGTTCACAGCAAAGTGTTACATACATCAGGTCGCTTCCTTATCTGTCCAAAAGTAACTGTCTTCCAAATCTACAAGCCACAGTCACAGTATCCTAAGATGGAACTACCTGTCGTCAACTGTTTTCTGGCCTAAAAGTGCTTGAGACTCTCATCGTGACCAAAACTACTTAAGCATCTTCTAATATCTGTTACGCTTTCAGATGGGAGACAGGGAGATAGATTACCACCCGAACTTCCGTTTCCTGCTTCAGACTAAGCTTGCTAATCCGCACTACCAACCTGAGATGCAAGCGCAATGTACCCTTATCAATTTCACTGTCACAAAGGACGGGTAAGCGCGTTACTGGTTTTTTTTTTCATCTCACAATTTTTCTTTGCGAGAGAATTGAATAGGCCAAAATTTGCTACTGGTATATTTTGTGGTACTACAACATAACATTCAGTTGATTATTATATTATTATTTATTTACTCAAATTCATGATTTTTGACGTTGTCATTTTCAGCGGCATATTGTTTGATTTTGAATAACGGTAGTGCCAGTTACTATTTTCCACGCTTAACAGATTAGAGGAGCAGCTATTGGGTGAAGTAGTGAAAGCTGAGCGTCCGGATTTAGAGAAGTTGCGTTCTGGCCTTACGAAACAACAGAATGATTTCAAGATCACGCTAAAGGTTTTAGAAGACGACTTGCTGAAACGATTGTCATCTGCCGGCCCCGACATACTGAGCGACTCAGCGCTCGTCATCAATTTAGAGACCACAAAGAAGACTGCCGGAGACATTGCGATAAAAGTAGATGAGGGGAAAACAACGGCACTTAAAATTGACGAAGCTAGGGAGAGGTATCGGTAAGTAAGAGTAAATGAACCCATTATAGATTTAAAAAAATTATAATTACTGTTATTGACTGAATGTTTTCATTAAACAGGCGTGCAGCTGGCCGGGCTGCCCTGCTGTACTTCATTTTAAACGACCTGTACAGGATCAACCCGATGTACCAATTCTCACTAAAGGCGTACAGCGTAGTATTCAAGGAAGCCCTGGCCACCGCCAAAGTCGCCGAAGACCTGGAACGCCGAGTCGAAAACCTGCTGGACAGTATCACCTTCGCAGTTTTTGTGTACACCAGCCGAGGACTTTTTGAGAGAGACAAGCTCGTCTTCCTGTTTCTTATTGCGCTACAGGTTACTAATTTTCTAAACGGTTGCAGTTCCGGATTTACAGCGGCTTTTCACTAGGTTTTTTTTGCGTTTGCATACGCGAACTTGAAGGTACTTTAAAGCGCGAATACCCTTAGAAAAAGCGAGCAAAACACCCTTAGAGCATACAAACACTGGCTTCTCCACACAAAATACACTGCATATTTTTGTTTATACGAAGACCTTTTTAAATAATGGTCGGACAAAGAAAAAATTAAATGTGGTTTTGAAGCCAGTCACTCACAATGATTTCCGTTTGTCATTGTTCCAATTTTGAAATCGGAATACAAAAAAATAACAGTTTCATTACAATAAGTCGTCTTTTTACGAATCTCAAGGAAAAAATGTTCGTGGATTTTTTAAAGAAAACTGGTCAAACGTTTAATTAGTTAATTATGTTACCGCATATACGACTACCGTCATGCGGTTTGGCGTGGAATTAATTAATGCCACTATGACGTGCTGTGGAATGTTCTTAGATAGATAGATATAGATAGTGCAATCCACGACGACGCGCCCCACTCCGCTCCGCTCCGTACTAAAGTACAGCTTACGGTACAGTAATCGCGGAGTGGGGCGCGTCGTCGTGGATTGCACTATCTGTAGAATATTCCATATTATGCACGCCACAATGGGCGGTCTTATCGCTAAAAGCGATCTTTTACAGACACCCTTTTGATGGATTACAGGGAGAAGGACAATACTGCATGTAGTCAGTGGTGTCCATGGCAGTTCAGCTCCTGCAAAGTTTCTTGAGCAGCAGGCTCAGCATGACCCTTTCTATTTCTACGAAGAAATAGAAAGGTGAGGAAGACGTTCCCTCAGGATAGGAAAGGATTTACGAGCCGTACCGGATATGAGAGACGGGTGTTATTTGTCTATGGATGAGCATCTTTTTGAGACGTCAACGTTATGTTGTTTCGAGTCGGTCTTCACCGGTGAATCTTGAGACGGGGTTACGTTGCTTACTCGTCGCCTTTCTATATCGCTGCTGTGCTGTGTTGCATTTAGCCGATTCTATGTCTTCGTCAGAAGCCACGCTGCTATCCGTTTCCGGGCTGCCGTCGTACTGTCTAGACGTAACGTCATTTTTGTCTACCCTTCCATCGACAAAACGGTGCTCGTGCTATAAGCCTTTAGGTTGGTTATTTCGCACACGCCTCTTATTATCAGCTCATCCCATAAGTGCTCCATTGGATTCATACCAGATTTTTTTGCTGACCATTCCATTATTGCGATACTAACGTCATGCAGGTATTCTCCCTTGCATTCACATGCATAAAAATCAAATCCTAGTCCACAAACTCAGCATATATTATGGTATCACATGAGCCTCTAGGGATTAACGAATGTATCGTTCGCTATTTGGTGGTGACAACCGTGGTCCCGTCACAACCTCAAGGCTACTTTTTCATTTTGTGCCTCACTCTTCATGTCCCACCGCCATAACTCAGGTTCTCTTCAATGCAACATTACTGAAAACGCTCTCCCTGTCTGTGGTAGACTTTCCTACGTCCATCATTGCCTTGCAGGATAATCTTAGTTTCATACGTCAAAAGAACTTGGCTCCGTTGTCGTTGACACCAATGCAAATGTTCGCGTGAAAACTGTAGACACGCCATTCTGTGTCAGGTCTTCTCCCTATGGGGCCGCCTCCACGAGCGAGAGAATCGCGGCGATATTATCGTCGTGCCACGTGTTTCTATACATTGCCATTCCGTTACGAATTGCGACGATATCTACGCTGGCGGAATAGAAAGAAATAAAGAAAAGAATAATATTTGTTTGGACATAGTTCGTGAAACACAATAACAAAATAAAAAGGTAAAATAATCATAAAGCAATAGTGTGTGCCTCACGGCTGCGCCAAAAAGGTTCATTTCAGCATGAATACCCGACAAATGCTGTCTGACGCTGGTTTTCTAATGAACCCCTATGGACAAGTGACGGGGAGTACAAACAGTTTCAACATACCTAATACATAATAATCGCTCGTTCGTGGAGATTAAGCGACATAGAAGCGCGGATCCGTCGCGATTCTCTCGCTCGTGGAGGCGGCCCCTAAGCGATATCCATAGCAGTAACTGGTGGTATTACCATATTAGTAAAAAACATTGCATTTTTGCATTGTTCACATCCTAATCCTAACCAATATTATAAATACGAAAGCGATTTTTTTTGTTTGTTTCCCTTCACGCTAAAACGGCTGAACAAATTTGGATGAAATTTGGCACATGGGTAGATCATGGCCTGAATTAGGACATAGGATACTTTTTATCCCGATATTCGCACGGTTATGGAATAAAATTCAATAAATATGTTGAGTATTGAGTAGTAACCAGAAAGATCTATTAATATTTAGTCCGTACGTTATACTTCACCAGGTCCTCCAAACAGAAGGTAAAGTATCAGCGCGAGAGTTGGACTTCCTCCTGAAGTTTGCCGTGGCACCGGAGCATTCGCCGTTCCCCTGGTTGACCAATCAGAGCTGGGGCGGTATAATAACGCTCAGCAAGATGGATGCCTTCGAAAATCTCGATAAAGATATTGAGGGAGCTTTCAAAAGGTATTTAGGTTTTATCTCAATTCATGGTACTAGCCCGGCCTTTCAAACTCACCAGATGCGGTTGAAAATATATAGTCTTTTGTGCGTAATAAACTAGAGTATTATTTTTAAGAAGTGTTCGTTCGCAAGAAAGCTTTTAGTAGAGGATCCGCAGAGGAACGATCTGCATATAGATGCAGGTTGCTCCTCTGGAACGTTTGATGGATGAAACGATGAAGTGTTGATTGATATCAAATTTTGTACTATATTAAAAAATATATCGCGGTGGCTAAAAAATTCCTAGCCAGACTATGATTAAACAAAAATTCAAAAATTACTTTTTTTTTTTAATTGCACTCATTCGTTTAACGAATAAAGAAGAAAGGCAGCACTCCTTGAAATTTAGGTGTCGTACTTAGACTTCGCGTACATTCGTAAAAATAGTCCCAAAAGATAAATCACGGTCAAATTAATATAAAAGGTAATCACACCATATTTTTTAGCATGTGAGTGAGTGTTTTCCAGAAACATGTTGTTTAAACAGCAAGTGGCTCCATATAACAGACCCAATGACAGTAAACCAAAGAGTTTACTATGCAAACCAACGAGTAAACAGTATAATAGGACATTCAGAGATGGCGGAAATGAATAGTTCCAATAATGGGTACTGAAAGGTAAAGTGGCACTAGTAGATGACTTTGTATACTAAGCAACATTGGACACATTGGACCTCTAGAAGAGCGTACTCTATACAATTCGATGCAAAGTAAGCAGACATAATTACGTTATGATTGACAAAAAATTATTTTGTTATTACTACAAATGTGAACGTCCTCCTAACTAAAATGCGAAAGTGAGTTTGTTTGTTACGCTGTCTCGCTAAAACAGCTGAACGGATTTGGACGGCACACAGATAAACCATGCCATAGGCTATAACCTTACATCCTAGATCGTGAACGAAGTTGCAGGTCAGATAGTATAATATAAAGGCAAATCAATGAAAACGAAAATGAATGATGATTTGATTGATCTACCTAAGTTTAGTTTAGCTTATTATTATTATGTATTATTACCCTAGCGTTTAATTAATTATATATACTTAATATTGCACAGTTAATCTGAGAACAGCGTTGTGGGCTACACTATTGTTCAAATGTTATGAATATTTCTTTTTCTATTCTGTATTATTTTAATTGAACTTCGAACATAATTTAGGCTGGGGAGGCCGCGCATCCCATCATGTTGTCTTACAAGATAGTAAGACAACATGATAGGATTCGGCTTATTCCTACCTATAAAAATAAATACCTATTTGGTAATTAAATAAAGCATTTTTATTATATTATTACATTCTTATTTTAGAATTTCTTCGAATAATTGAGTAGCCGGCGCGGTCGTCATGCTTGTCGTCAGCATCACCATACGATGCTCATCACACATACTAGCATCAAGTGTAACCAACGGCATTGCATTAGACTCGATCATAACACATGTTGTAAATACAAATAGGCACTGGCTCCAAAACTTGGAATAATATTCTTGTGTTATAGAACCCACTCGCGATATATATTTTTAAACATACTAAATTTGATATAAAATTCTTTTCATGCATTCGTGCAGGTTGTTCCTAGATCGGATCTTAGGCTATTTACGATTTAGTTAAATTAGGTATGATTTTTAATATTATTTAATTCGATTTATTAAATATTAATTAATTTAGATGGCAGAAATACACCGAGGGCGAAGCTCCCGAGAGAGACAAGTTACCGGGCGATTGGAAGAACAAGTCGGCGTTGCAGCGCTTGTGTATAATGCGAGCGTTGCGTCCCGACAGAATGTCTTACGCTTCTAAGTACGGTCATACACTTCCTGCGTGCTTACTTGAAACTTGACAATACCTACCCTCACATGTCGATAGCCCGCCCACACCCACTTGGCAACCATGACCGTGACCATGGTCGCTGCGACCGCGATCTAACATAATTATAACACCTAGCTACTCGCGTCCTGCACCCTAATTGTAACACACGATCAATCACAATCTGTTTGTGGTATATATATCCTTCAAAATGATTGATCTTGTGTTACGCAATAAGGGTGCCAGCAGTTCGTCGCGGTTGCTTAGTACTAGTAAGTAAGGTACTACAGATAGTGCCATCCATGAAGACGCGACCCACTCTTCCAAATCATTTATAGGAGCTATAATTATGTCTATTAATTCCATCATTATTCCAGTGTGAGTGAGACACGGAGCTATACAAGGCCGCTAGCACCATCCTTTTTTCTCAGTGGAATAATGATGGCATTAGTACTTCATAATAAGGCCCCAGTACAAGTTTGCAACATACCCCTAGTGTTTTAGTTTTGTAGTGTTTAATAATAGGGATGATGACTGAATTTTTTTATTTTCCGTCATGTAGATTATGAAAAAATAACGTACACGTATTTTTTCTTATTTTACGTTATCAAAAGATTACGACAATACATTGAGTTAAAATGTGCCATGACGTCACGAGTATGTAGATTTTATACATAGGTACTTGTGACGTAGCTTCCCCCACTTCCCAACTTTAATGCGTTTTATCAAAGTCATTTTTTATTAATATGATAAAGCAAAAAATACGAGTCAAATATTTTTATTATCTCACTGATGGACTAAATAGTTTTTTTTTTTGACCCAGTCATCATCCCTATTAACACATAGGTAATTGGTGTGTATGGATGGACAATACTTAAAAACACTAGCGGAATGTTGCCCTCATAAACTGTAAGCGTTTAGGAAGAAGAGTGGGACTCATCTTCGTGGATGGCATTATCTGTATGCGGTGTTTCGATTTAACCCTTTACCGCATACCTACAACCCTATGGGTCGTCATAATTATTTTTATTAAATCGTGTAATTGGGAATACGCACGTAATTCCAAACTATTTAATGATTTAAATTTATACATTTTATAAGAGTCAAGAAACAAATTCCTTTTTTTTTTTTGAAGAATGGCTTAATTTTTAAATCATTTTTGTATGTTGCGTTTTTCTGGCGGAACGGAACCGAAACTAAAAACGCGTTGTCTGCGACAATCCCGGAGGTAACGTCAAAAACTATGTGAATAAAAATCTATTCTTTGCAAAGTGCTTGAAATCTCATCTAAGGTAAGTAAGTAAGATTTCTGCATGTATAAAACACAAAAAGTAATTTAATTTAAAAAAACTTAGAAAACAGACGTAACCAAAGCAGTAACGTGGTAAATGACAACACATCATGACCGCGACAGAAACGTTAGATCAGCCGGTAAGTGTCTTAGAAAATGTAAAACGAAAAAAAAAAAAATTTTTGAAAAAAAATACCCATCTACGAGTATGACTAGCTGTATCTTCGCAACCAATAGACCTAGAATGCTTGGGTTGGGCTCAGATTATATAAAACTTAGCTTGCTTCACAGAATTGTGTGCCAGAATTTCGCAGTATTTCTAGCACCATGGGAGTAGCACACGGATTTTAGGGTTGCAAACTTGGTTATAAACTACTCTAAGGGGACCGAACAACTTAAAAAAGCATCTTAAATAGATGCATTAAAAGCATAATATAAGATAGACGTGCTTAATAAATCTTAAGAACTGAAGAACAGAAGACAATATCAGCTGCGGAAATATAGATGAAGACGATGAAGAGGAAGAGGATAATTAAAATATTATTTTGAACTAGTTAAAAAGACGTGTTTTTTGCGATGAAATTACTTTTTATTTTAATTAAAGATTATATTAAATTACATTACCATGTTTTATTACTAAATAAGCCATTCAATATTTTTAACCGGATTTTACATGGCAATACTCCTATGTGCGACGTCCAGCTGCACCAGCTCTCGCTCATGCATCCCATGGTCTGCTCAAAACGCACAGTGGGCGGAATATAGATCTTCATAGACTTGGGGTTCGACTTTGTATTTTTTTTTTCTTTTTTCTGCAGAAATGAGCTTAGGTATTGATCAATTTAATGCTATTTCAGTTTTTCAATAATGTTTTTCTTTACTTTAATACACTTGGGTAAATAACATGTATGGAGAAATGTAAAAAAAGGATATATTTCGACGTTGGTAAAAGTGCCTCTAATTTCCTTTGGCATGATTATTTCCATTATTTTTCTGTGTTTTAAGAATATAAAAAAGGTTTTAATAGGTTTATAATTGACATTAGGTACTACAGGATTATAAAATCTTAGTAAAAAAAAAAAAAATATATTAAAGAACATAAATAGAATAGCAATCGATTCAACATAACTATTTTGAAGGTACATGATAATTATCTAACGATTTTTGTAATTTTGTGAGAGTAGTTAGATAATGAGATATAATGCCCTCAGTATCTAATATTACTCCCTATATTGATACACTTCCCTGCATTGTTTTATAAAACATGCATTAAAATACAAAAAAAAAGAATGACACAATTAAAATAAATTTAAACAATCAAAAAATCATAAAAAATATTAAAACAAATAAAAAAATACATGATTATAGCTACATATAGTACCAATGATAGAGCTGTTGGTATCTCTCTGCGGTCGTACGAAATCTTTCAACATCGATGTTTTCACCAGATGTAATTGCTTGTGAAATAACTGTGAATCTGCGCACTATTTCTTCATCTAAGCTAGCAATAGCTGCCGATTTTTCAGGAAATTTGAAGAATTTCCTTGCCATATTTCCATCATTTGTTGTCTCTTCGACAAAATTCCTTTAAAGTATCACCGTCTTCTTCCGAAAGCTTTAAATTGAACTGAGACACAAAAGTTTGCAGCAATGCAAGGTATCTACCTTGCATTGCTGCAAACTTTGGCTGGGTTGGGCTTTAGCTGGGTAACTACCCAGCTTGCCAGGACTGCTTTAAAACAACATACAAGTCAAGGTTATGAACTCAATTCCCTTGTTCCATTTTAGAAAAATAGGTTATCACTCTTTGGAAAAACAAAGTCGATTGAAAATAGAAATTAAATGCACACAATTTATACTTAAGGTTCGAAAAAACTATGTAGGAAGGGGGTTAGTTAGTTAGTATGATCTAATTATCTCAGATTATAATAATATATTAATATAATAGGACATTAGATCTCCTAGAACATTAGATAGATAATAATCTTATTATTTCCTATTATTATCCTCGTTATTAAATTACAAAAATATGAATTATTTTCCATAAAACTTGTTGTGTTTAACCGGGAGCTTACCGGTAGCTATTTCATTTCTGTTCATATAATTTATTTATAACCATAAGTACCTAATGTCAATTATAAACAGAATAAAACCTTTTTTTATATTCTAAAAACACTTTTTTCCCATAATATAACGCGTGCGCGCATTGTGCGTTTTTTTCAAAAATGCAAAAACATACAGGGTATAAACGTGGCAAAGGAAATTAGGGGTACCAAATTCGAAATATATCTTGTTTTACATAATGTCTTCAACTTCATACATTTTTTTCAACCAAGTGCTATAAAGTAAAGAAAAATGTTTAAGTGAAAAACGATCCCTAAAACCGATGCCGAAAAATAAAAAAATACTAAGTTGATCCCTAAGTCTATGAAGATCGATTTTCAGCCCACTGTGCGACGGGCGCTGCACATGAGACTCCGACCACGGTGGTTGCGACCCCCATGGCGTTGGCTATGACCGCGACCAGTCCCCGGTTCTACCTCATACTGGGTACCTACTATCTCGGAAGGACGCTTCACTGTCGCAAAACGTTATCTGTTATGAGTTTCAGATAATGTTTCGCGACAATGAAGCGTCCTCACGGTGCTGATGGGCATGACTCCATTTCAAAGAATCCGTGAAAAAGTTAAAATTTCGAATATCTTCTAAACGGTAGGTCGTAGCTCAAAAATAATAAGATTTTACTTCCCCTTGCATCCCAGAGCGTATCCAGGAGATAAACTTAGGGAAAGAAAAAGTCACCTTAATATGACCCCCATTTCATCAATTCAAGTACTAGGTATACCTATCAAAACCCTAATTTAAGGTAACAAATGATTTAAATACACAAAAAATGTCCACAATTCAATATTAACCGTAAATACTACTTTAAAATGAAATTCTGTTTTAATAAAAAGGATATTAGCGGTCCACATTCCACTTCTGAAATATAATAAAAACTACCCTAGATCTAAAAAACTATTATGTTCCTCAGAATAGAGGAACATAATAATAATATGAAACACCAAGATATTTTGTCATTAATTTATAATATTTATTGCCAACATGAAATTCAATATTCTACACCATACCACCACATCTCTTATCCTCCACATAATATCACTATTTATTTAATAATCGAATAATTACGATGAAACTAATAGGTTACCGTAATTTGCAGTAGATACATCTCCAACCATTTTACCCCAATCTATATTTTAACCGACACAGCCGCCATGAACCGCCCGAACAAGAAGGCCGTTGCCGCGCCAATTTTGACGTCTCGAATCTTTCAGTGGTGCCAGTACCTACCATAAATCGAAACCTAACACTCGATAATAGAGAATTACACAAAAGTATCCGGACCCCACTTAAAATGACTTGCCCACCCCTGCTCTATTGCATGCGCAAAACCATATAATAATTGTGTCCAAAGTATTTTCACCTGAATAAGGCCATAAACAATTTCGTATTTTATTTTGTTTTACATTATATATATTTTTTAATGCATAAACAACGTTAAATACTTTTGTTTTCAAAGCTTATTTATAATTTAAAAGTATGCAGTAGAGGGTTAAAATTCTTATTTTGGTCGTTCTCGTTAATTAGGAATTTTCAACAATTTCAATTCCTCCTGATTTATATTCTAGGTTTATTAATAAGAGTTAAAAATTAATGTTTCACCTATGGTTTTAAGGGTTTGGGCAAACGGTCTTGGCATAAAAGTTGAAACACGGTGTATACAGGGTGATTGTAATTTGACGTATTCCTTCCAGGACGTGATAGTGTGACCCATTTGCAACAATTAAGCACCCCATAAACCCTAGGCAAAAATTAATGGGACTCGAGAAAACCCAATTTTTAAGCATTGTTGAAAATTTCCCAGTTTTCGTCACTAAATATCACTTTTCTCTAAACTCTCAAATTGAATGGCCTTCATTGTAATTTCATTGAGTACCTATTACTTGAATAAACCTTTCTATTCAACCAAATTTTCTAAAACATCAAACAGTTAAACATCAAAAATAAAGGCAGAAGTTTACTAACCATTTTCAAAAATCTTGTACGTACTTGAACTTTGACACCAGTTATCTAATTTTACTATGGCATTAAAATTTGGCGTACAAATTACGGGGAAGACATCTTCATTTAATCAGTTATTAAACGAGGTACAAGATTTAAAAAAAAAATTAGAAATTAGAGATTTATAGAGAGAAATATTTAGAGAGACGAACATGTCGATAATGCTGGCAAAGGTAGAATTTGGGAATTGTTAAAATATTGAAGAATTGAGTGATAATCGATCTAATTAAATTCTTTTGTGCCATCCCACTACTTTCTAACCTTCCAGCAATCCACCACATGCTAGGCACCCAGGTCGTCATGACCAGGTCACAAGTCGGCGGCTTTTGAGTTTTTCACATGAATTACGGTCACTTGTTCAGTCGTTGCTTAGTTTGCGTGTATTTAAACATACAGCGCACGTATATGCTCTAATAGGTTGACATACGTCGCTGGCCTTGCTTCTTACCTTACGCTATTTAATTTGAGAGTTTAGGAAAAAGTGATATTCAGGATTTTTTTCAAAAATACATAAAAATTGGATTTTCGCGAATCCCATAAGTATTTGCCTAGGGTTTATGGGGTGCTTTTATTAGAAAATGGGTCACACTATCACGTCCTGGAAGGAATACGTCAAATTACAAGTCATCCTGTATAATATTCGGTACCAATTCAAAATGGAACGTATTTTCTTCTGAGACTGTCGTGAAAACTGTATCTCGACTTATCGCATTATAGGGACTAGCAAGTGTCCGTCACTAACATCCCTATCAATATAGCTTGTGTGCGTAGTCGCAGCGGAAAAATGTCGAATTTCTTAATTTCAGTTATAACAGATATTTAAGTGTATGTCATCGTATAATTGTGTATGGTAATCATATTATATTTGTGCATCCAACCATTGGGGAGCTATTCAACTAAAAATCTTTTTCACAAAAAATAAAACCGACTTCCAAAAAAAAAACACTACAAAGTGTAAAATAACTTTGATTTCGGAAGTCGGTGTCTTTGGTTTTTTATTTTAGTTTTTTTGCCACCGACTCACTTTGTAGTGTTTTTTTTTGGAAGTCGGTTTTATTTTTTGTGAAAAAGATTTTATTTTTCACTTTTTAGTTGTGGTACCTACACAAAACCCCCACAAAAATTTGAGTACCACTACCTGCTATGAAAAATACGTATTATTGAAGCTAAGTCAAAAACTCCTCATCAGATCTTGACCAAATTTATATGGGACCACTTCTGAAGTACCTATGTCCTACCAAACAAAAAAAGAATCATCAAAATCAATTCATAATTGGCAAAGTAATCACGTAACAAACATACAAAAAAAAAAGACGGTTGAAAACTGTTTCCGCTGGAACTACGTTATCTTAGCGAAACTTTTTTTTTTCTATGGATGTATAAGAAAAAAAATACATTCAACAATTAGTGTGTATGCTAAATGTGTATGTTTATTTATTCGTGTCATAAAACTACGAAGAAAACATGTTTCCGCTGTAAAAAAAACGAATTTGAATTTTTCAGTACAAATCGGCAATTTCATACTTTAACCCCTAATATTAATGCAACAGAACTATTCACTTGTAAAATTTCAGCTCATTACACTAAATAATTAAAGAGATATGAGAATAAAAATACCAGAACAACTGCCATACATGGATGAACAGACGCCGTGGCGTCTCTCTAGCCACTCCTCAAAGAGGAGTAGCCACTCCTCCATGACGCCATGAGATCCCGCCGTAGCTCTGTCCGCTGTGCCGCGATTTCTCGCGGCATCGGAGTCAAGCCCGCCGCGTTTCGCCTCCTCGCACCACTCCCAAATAAGCGTCAGTCGTTAAACTTAAAAATTGAACTTAAGAGTTTACTAAAACTGCATAATAAGCTCTATCATTTCAGCGAAACATTAAATGCTCAATATATTTTTATAATCTATAAAAAAACTCTTGAACACCATCGTATAACTAAGAAAATATTTCGGAACTATTAAAATATTAAGGAAATATTAAGGCTTTCCTAGGAACACTACCAATATTTTAACGTAAATTGAGGCAAAACTATGTTTTTTTTTCTTTAGTACCATTATATATCATTTATAGACATATTAACAAATCCAGCTAGAACAGGACTTATTTGCTTACGTATCTAAGTATACAATATCTTGCACTCGTATAACATCTGAACCGGGTGCTTTTTCATAGGACAATGTTCTTTTTTCTACCTTTGACGAGGTCACCTTATTATATCTATAGCTTATTACCTCACTCGGTTTTACAAATTTATTTCTATCTAAAAACTTCAAGTTACATACATGTTTAATTCCCTTTATTTCCTCCGTAAACGTTTTAGAAAAGTTTGTACAATTGGTTCCATACAATCTGTTTTCCCAAAATGCTTGGTTTGTATATATAGTTAGTATAGTTTTGTTTCGACCCAACCATAAATGTTTATATTTGACCATATTTTCCTAAAATCTCCATTACATTTTACAATTTGTTCCTGTCTATACAGGGTGTTAAAGTAATTGCGTGCCATAGCTTAGGGCTAGGTTCAGTTCAGCCAAAAAAAAAAAAAGTTTTAGCACCTACTAACTTTAAATAGCAATCGTTTAGAATTAAAATTATTTTATTTGTTTAAATGCTTTAATTACTTACATACTATCGAATGTGAATTGAACTGATGGTATGCAAAGTACAATTCGAATTTTTCCTTCGTACGGCGGTTTTTTTATGTTTTTATTTTGTTTAAATGCTAATTAATAATTTCCTAGAGTTACCTACATACTATCAAACGCAATGAAATACAACGCCGGGTGATGGATAGGTAACTAGGTAGGTAGGTACGTACAATTCCAAGTTTTTTTTTTTTTTTTTCTGGTTTCTTTTAT
Organism: Xanthia togata; assembly: GCA_963853775.1. Lineage (NCBI taxonomy): Eukaryota > Metazoa > Arthropoda > Insecta > Lepidoptera > Noctuidae > Xanthia > Xanthia togata. Next base: position 21,399,766 of record OY970791.1, read on the forward strand.
CAATTCTGAACCTACCCTTAAGCTATGGCACGCAATTACTTTAACACCCTGTATATTTACTTTATTTTTATATTTTGTATAGTCTAATCTCTTATTCATATTCTTTGGATCCGCTTTCCAAACTCTAAATAAATAATCCCTTTCGCAATAACATTTTATATAAATTCGACATTTTACCGCTGCGATTACGCACACCAATAGCTCGGAGATAGAAAATAAAATGTTAAAAAAGAACTCTTTACCATTCTCTACTCTGTTCCTTTAGTGCATTTTGTGAAGAGAATCTGGGCACGAAATACGTTGAGGCCCGTACGCCACCGTTAGATAAGTCTTACGAGGAGAGCAATTCCACCACAGCTATGTTCTTCATTCTTTCGGCTGGTGTCGATCCATTGAAGGTAACTTGTTTTGTAGACTGTATATTAGAGAATCCTACATATTTTTCTCGAGTCGCAACCTGTTGTAGATGAACCCTTCAATTGTTTTACTTCTACAGAATGATTTTTAATTGATCCGTTATTTTCAGGATTTAGAAAAGTTGGGTCGTAAAATTGGCTTTGCGACTGATAAGAAGAATTTCCACATCGTTTCTTTGGGTCAAGGTCAGGAGGTGGTCGCTGAAGAGGCCATGGGTATCGCTTCAGCTAACGGCCACTGGGTCATCTTGCAAAATATTCACTTGGTCGCCAAGTGGCTCGCAGCACTTGAGAAGAAAATGGAAGAGTGCTTTGAAAATCCTGAGCCTGAGTATAGGTAGGATACGCTCATCAGATTTAATCATATTTTGCAATATAAATGGCCATTTTATCCACTATTGGGAATTTTATCTTTCTTTTTAAAGGCTATTTTTAAGTGCTGAGCCGGCCGCAGATCCAAGCTACCACATAATTCCGCAAGGAATCTTAGAGTCGTCCCTCAAAATAACAAACGAGCCGCCTATTGGCATGTGGGCTAACTTACATAAGGTAAGCTGATTAATATAAATAACTATTACTTACTTTTTTTTTTTTTTTTTATTAACTCTCACAATAAGGGTGGAGGAATAATAGCGTCACACGCCACAGACGGCAAAAATCTCAGATTTTGTTGAAATTTCACGAGGAATTGGTACCCAAATTGTTCTATTTAGAACTTCCATTGAAAATAATTGTACCTCTTGGGTTTCAAACCAAGGGCCAAGAGCCTTATGAGCCCTCTGAACGTAGGCCCGAGTACTAAACCGCGCAGGGCACAGATGAGTGCAAAATCATATATTGTAAGCTGTGAAACATTTTTTACTTACTACGCAGCCACTCGCGTGCATCTTCCGAGAGCTCAAAAAGTTTTGCGCATACTGGATCAAATAACTTCTCCCGCTCTGGGCGGAGCGGAAGGCGTGTCATCTTATTGACTAAAACCCACCCGTGTTCCTTCAGTTGCCTGTACTTGCCAGAGGCCACGGTACCCCTTTCAACTTTCAGGCATCGGTCCTAGCGGACGCCGCCAGTTCTACTAACATCTCTTTGAGGCGCGCGTGGACCACAACACGCCATTGACACTGGCCTGGTCCTTATCGGACGGCGAGTTACCCATTGCTCACCGTCCGAAAGCCCGCACCTACGGTGGCCGGGAACGGCCTGCGATTCCCGACGCCCAGGGAGTCTCCTGTGGCGGCTAGGGGCGTGAGGGCGCAAAGTTTGCCTCTCTCTCACGCTTTCCGCCTCTTCCTTCGCGTGCGCCCGAGTGTCATCTCGCTCCATACCATGGCCTGGACCAGGGCCGGACGCGAGAGATCTCTGCCACCGATCGCCTCCACAAGGACACGGCGCTACTCTGCCCAAGCCGGGTAGACCTCCACCGTATACTCCACCGTGTCTTCCGGGTGACCCACGCAGTGATGACACTCGGGCGTTTACTCCCGCCTTATCCGGAACAGGAGCCTCCCGACAACCGTGTCCAGTGAGGACCTGCGTCAGGCGGAAGGTGAGGACGCCGTGGCACCTCTCTAGCCACTCCTCAGAGAGGGGACTTATCGACGCGACACCGGTTAACGTGCACATTGAGCAAATAGTGGCCAAAGCTTCGAAGTCACTGGGTTTTGTTATGAGACTCGCAGGGTGTTTCAAGAAAGCCAAGACCCTTAAGATTCTTTATTGCTCTTTTGTGAGAAGTCATCTTGAATATGGAACCCGTGTTATGGCAAGTACATTGATCGTATAGAGAATATACAAAAAAGATTTATTCTTTTTCAATATGTTTTCGGCTGCGTTTATCTTTGCAAGAAATTTTATTTACAGCCACTCATAAATCGTCGTCGACTAGCAGATTGCACTTTCCTCTTAAAAATTATATCCAACGACATTGACTGTCCTGATCTCCTACATAAACTACGTTTCAATGTTCCTCAGAGATCAGATAGATTCAATCCGCCTATCTCCATTCCTTTTTCCTCTTGTAACTACAGGCAAAACTCATACATGGTGCGAGCGAGTAAAGACTTTAATATTCTTTGTAAAGAGTTCTCATTTGACCCATTTACCACCAAAACCTATTCTGCACGCGCTCCGCTGAGTGCGTCAGTCTGCGTCTTGAGGAAAAAGGTTGCTCAATGTGAGGCGTATGCTAAAGTCCATGGCCAAGTCCATACAACACCAAGAAGTCAGAGGTCATGATCTTTGAGGCTGGGGGCAAAGGTCCTGATGCAGTACCGCCTGTAGTGATTTATGGTACACCTTTGCAGAGAGTCTACAGGTTTAGATATCTTGGTCATGTATTGACTCCCGACCTCAAAGATGATGATGACATTGAAGGGAGCGGAGGGCGTTGTCGGTTAGAGCGAACATGCTGGCTCGCAGGTTTGCTCGCTGCTCACTTCCTGTTAAAATCACGCTCTTTCGAGCGTACTGTACTGCTTTTTACACGTGCAGCCTGTGGGCTAGATTCACGCAAAGATCGTACAGCGCACTCCGCGTTCAATACAACAATGCATTTAGGATGCTGGTGATGCTGATGCTGCCCCGTTTCTGTAGCGCGTCAGGGATGATCGCGGATGCGTATGTAGATTGCTTTCACGCAAGAATGCGTAAAAGGTGCGCTTCCCTGGTGCGCAGGGTGTGGGGCAGCTGCAACAGTGTCTTAAGCATGGTTGCTAGTCGCCTGGACTGTGTATACGTGAGTCACTGTTGTGCCGTCTCTCATGGGATGTCGCGACAGTGACCAACCGTGCATTGTTTCGTGAATGTTTTCTTTATTTTTGTGTAGTGTCTGTGATTACTAAAATAGTCGTAAGTTTTACTAACAACCCTTGTTGAGTCTTGGTAACTTTAATAAAGAAAAATTCTATTCTATTCTAAACGCTGACTTTTTTACAAGTGCATAGTGCTTTAGGGGTGCGAGGAACAGGGTGTAAAGTTCACTCATCCACCATAGAAAAGGGAGGATCCTCCAACCAGAGGGTGTTGTGTCTGGCGGGCCGACTGCCCGACTGTTGATTTCGGATAGTCTTATCTATGTCGTTCGCGCGGTAAACTCTAATTGCGCGATGCAGGATTTGTGTGACGTCATGTCTTTGATGCGTAGTTAGTATGTGGCGGTGTAACCGCTACAGTGCATATTAATGATTGTACCTTATATAATCATATATATAATATATATTCTTAATCTTTTTTATCGTGGTTGTTAGTGTTAGTGATCCTAAGATTTCTACTAATTTTTCTGTTTTTACCCGTGAGAACCTGTAATTAGCTTTATGTTTCTTAATCAACTGTTATCCATTTGTTATTGCTGTTGGTTCTCCTATTAATAAATAAATAAATTGTGGCGTGCCCATCACTGGGTTGCGACAATCGCACTATCCATGACGCCATGAGATCCCGCCGGAGCTCTATCCGCTGTGCCGCCATTTCTCGCGGCAGCGGAGTTACGCCCCGGCGTTTCGCCTCCTCGCGCCACTCCCGTGAGGACTTTTGCCTCCAGATCCCATGGCGGCAATCTGGCAAGGAGGCTCGCCGCCTCACCGGAGTGACCGGAGACTGTGCGGTATCCCTGAACTAGCCGGATGAGTGGGTTTCTAAAACTCGACGTACACCGCTATAGGATCTTACAACAAGTTTTTTTGTCAATATGACATTTTTATTTATTTCATAGTTCCGACTTTGGCCACGCGCCAAAAGAAACTTGTAGCGCTATATCATATTTAGCGCCGAGTACTACTTAAAAGCGGTTTTCCAAATTCTGTCCACAGGCCCTGGACAACTTCAGTCAAGAGACCCTGGAGTTGTGCAGCAAGGAGGCGGAGTTCAAATCTGTTTTGTTTGCTCTATGTTATTTCCATGCCGTTGTTGCTGAGAGACGGAAATTTGGCCCACAAGGGTGGAACAGGTACTTAAGAACCATTTTTACTTTACTAGGTTCATCTGAAGTCCGGTTTGAAACCAAAGACAAGTAGGTTTCGGTTTTCCCGGTATTTTTAATGTTTTATTGCCTTAAACGTGGATTAATATTTTTCTGTTTTACGTCTAGCAAATACACCGGATCGCAAAAATTCCGGGTCGCTAATACAGGATGCTACATAAGACTAATTTGCGAAACTATAGTATATTGTAGATGACTGATTAATATGTATAAAAAAATGTGTAGCTCTTTTGTACACTATAAAACTTTAATTAAATACTAAAGAATAAGAAAATTTCGCTTCTCACTTATGGCAACAAAAATACACACAAAAAAGAAAAGATTTTTGTCAATTTAATATTTTGTATTTCCTCCACGAGCCCGTATGACTTCATTAAGGTGATGTGGCATGCTGTAAACCAAATTTTTTATACGATTTTGGTCTATGTTTGCCCATTCTTCCACTAGCGCATTCCTTAACTCGTGTAAGGTAACGGGAGCAGGAGAGCGTTGTCTCACGCATCTCCCGAGCTCGTCCCATGCATTTTCTATGGGATGTAAGTCTGGGCTGCGAGCTGGCCACTCCAATACCGACGTCTTGAATATACATATTGACCAAACGAGCAGTATGTGGTCGCGCATTATCGTGCATAAAACTGGAATTTGCACCCACATTCACTAAGAAAGGACCAGCATGCTCATTAAAAACCTCTTCTACATATTTGACAGTAGTCAGAGAACCGTTTTCTATGATCACTAACTCCGTGTGATCCTCTGAAGATATCCCAGCCCAAACCATTATTGATCCTCACCGAATGGCACCTTTTCTTTAAAACACGCTTGATGATACCGTTCTCCTGGTCATCTAAATACTCTTCGTTTCCCGTCGTGCGTAATTAAACAAAATCTGGACTCATCGGCAAACATAACCTTGGACCAATCTTCATCTGTCCATCGAATGTATTCTCGAGCAAACCGTAACCTGGCAACTCGATGTTCTCTGAGCAGTTTGGGGTCGTTTGCTGGTCTATAAGGCTTTATATCAGCTTCACGAAGACGTCGCAGAATCATATCAGAGCTCACATTGTTGTGGTGAATTTCTTGAAGACTGTTTCGGACCCGAACAGCCATGTGATGTCGATTTCTTAACATAGTGCTCACGATGAATCGGTCTACTCGTGTAGTTAGTTGTACACCTTGGCCTGCCATTTCCTGGTCTCTTGAACCTCTTACTACACATTACTTATTCTAGCGATAATTTAATTATTATAGCGTAATTTATGGAGATATCACGGTTTTTTATTAGCGACCCGGAATTTCTGCGATCCAGTGTAGCACCACTTTTGGGTCATGTCTCTAAGTTAGACCTTATTGGACTCTGATTTTATATCAACTCGAGCTAAATAATAACATTGAGACAGTGCTTACATAACAAGAACTCATAGCCTACGCGTTTACCTTTGGTTTTCGTTCACTTTCGCTTTGGCATTATATGTATGGAATCCTTTTGCAGGGTATATCCATTCAACTTCGGCGACCTGACGATCTGCGTGTACGTACTGTTTAACTACTTGGAGGCGAATCCTCGTGTGCCGTGGGAAGACTTGCGCTATCTGTTCGGAGAGATCATGTATGGCGGGCACATCACCGACGACTGGGACAGGCGGCTCTGTCGCACCTTCTTGCTCGAATTTATGCAGGCGGAATTGGTCAGTCGCATAATAGAATTAAATTCAGGAGTAACTTGACTGTGGTTGATCGACGTCGGCCAGTCGATGTTGATCACATCAAAACATAATCGATGGTCGATCGTGAACCGGATGTCATGTAACATTGGATCTGGATCGATCTGAACGTGTGTGTGTCAATGTCATCAATCGGTGTCGATCGACCGCTATCTAGTTGCACCTTAACACGTTCAGTGCCGGGAGCCTCCCGGAGGGCTCATTTTAAATGTAGGTTTTTATTAGCGAATACAGCATTACAAACAGTGAAATTAAAATCTGACTACTACGACTACTAAACTATATTTTAACAAGATTTATTAGTACCTATATATGCGTTGGTTTTTAAATACAGGCACTTTTTTTTATTTTTTTTTTATTTGAAAGCCGTTTCAAATATTCATTAAACATTTTAATGGTTGGAAACTACTTATAGCGACAAGACCCCCTGAAAACAGAATTTTACTTTGTTTTAGTGTTTTACAATACGGTTTTAAACCTATAACCTAATGCCGTTGACCGTCCGCGATCGTTAACTTTAGCACAAACGTGACCGGTGACTCTACCAGAGAGTTTACTTCCAATATGTATGGCAGCATGGCGTATGAGCTCTATGAAAAGTAGGTATACTCGAAAGTGTTAATAAGCGCGACATGTATACCTACGCCTTTTTTATATAGCCTTTAAATTGGTATCGGTAGTCTTTAGGAAAATAACCAATAGTCGTATAACTACTATGTAACCAGCTTCTAATTTGTGCCTCATATTGGCCATAGGTCTAAAGTTCTAATCATAGGATAATTTAATTTTTTCTTCGTTTTTCATCAGGTGGACGGTGAATTGCAACTAGCTCCGGGCTTCATATCACCACCGAACTCTGATTACGTTGGGTACCACTCCTACATCGATGACTTTTTACCAGAAGAAACACCGTACTTATATGGATTGCATCCTAATGCTGAAATAGGATACCTGACCACTGTCTCTGAGAGACTCTTCAAGGTACAGATAGTGCAATCCTCGACGACGCGCCCCACTCCGCGATTACTGTACTGTAAGCTGTACTTTAGTACGGAGCGGAGCGGAGTGGGGCGCGTCGTCGTGGATTACACGTGGATTGATTGATTGCGTGGATTCCTTTCCTTTATATTTTTTTTCCTTTCCTTTTCTTTATTTTCCTTTTCCTTTTAGAACGAACTGACTTACTTAACTTACCAATACATGAAATATGTTAAATAGAAATAATACGTGTTATAATGGTTAGGTACAGAGGCCAGCACATCAACCTACCCGAAACTGTAAAATTTTCTCAATCAACTTTGAACCTTATACTTTAGTGATAAAGTTAAAAATCTATTTAAGAAATTTGACAGATTGTAGTAGGTTGATGTGCTGGCGTCTGTACCTGACGAGATCCTTTTTTTAAATGACTGTAAATTTTAAAAGGTGGTGTTTGAAATGCAACCGAGAGATACCGGCGCGCAGGCAGGGGGTGGTGCGAGTCAAGATGAGATGGTACCTTGCATCCTTTATTTACTATTAGATAACCAACAGAGTACTAGTAGATCATATCTCATTAACAGTCTTATCATTTATTCAGGTCCGACTTATACTAGATGACATCCTAGACCGAGTACCTGAACCTTTCAATCTGGCGGAACTGATGGGGAAAGTGGAGGAGTTGACTCCCTACACCATCGTAGCTATTCAGGAGTGTGAACGAATGAACCGCCTCATGGGGGAGATTCGAAGGTCTCTGAAGGAGACAGAGTTGGGGCTCAAGGTGCGATGTTCATTTGAGTACTTAGCTATGTACTATAGGTGCTATAAAAGGTGTTTGACATATTCACAATTACTAGGCAAATATAATATGTTAACATTAGATTCTAGACTAAGTTTCTAGAAGCCAACATACTACATGGTATTGTTCATAATCACTTCGATTCCATCGATCTCACGAGTAAGTTTATTTATTTAAACAATCTTACACTATCATTACAGGTTCACACCCAATGCGATAATGTGATTACACGTTAATCATTTACTACGTGTTATGTGGTCCCCCGCACTGTTAATAAGCGTAGTGTCCGTGCAGGTACATTGCTCGCTGTAAATACCTGTCGGACTAATTCAGGATTGCGTTGCCCTGTTCGTCGTATGGTGGAATCTTATAATCACAGCTTCATTGATATTGATATTTTTGTATGTTCCAAATCGAAATTGAAGTCCAATGTTTTAAAAATCTTATCTAATGATAACAAGAAATAGTGTGTCCTTTAATCAATATTTAATTTTATTTTATTTATTTCAACCGTTTGAATATTTTTATTAATGAATTGAATTGTACTGTCTATTCCTTCTTTTTTTTATCATTTATTTCTTATTTGTGATAACTGTGCTGGGGCAATCTCAATCTCATTTATTTTTATATTATTAATTATTTATATTATTTTTTATTTTTTACTAACTTATTAAGGCGAAATGGGTCCCAAAGAAGAGGTTTTGACGCATTTCGGCTGCACGCAAAATCAATTTTTGTCCTCAAAAACTACAAATTTGCCTTATTTTTTTTTTCATGATTATTAAAATTGAAGATATTTTTTAGTGAATTATGAGGGCCAAAACACGATTGACATAATTTGGCTCGATACAAAAAAATCGCAAAGTTTCCTCAAAATGTAGAGTTTTTTATTCGATTGTAATTAAAGCAATTTCAATAAAATTTTGTCTATACTTTCGTAATCTTAATATAGTTTTAATTCATAATATTGTTTTCGAAAGTGTGATTATTTCTATGCGATATGATGACGTTTAATTGTCATCTTTCAATAGTGTTAGACACATTACAAATTATTATCGATAAAATTATAGTCAAGTGCGAGTCTTATATAATTTTTTATCGTCGTTTATGAAGAAGTTTTTTTAAAGATTTTTTTATCAGATTCATCCATGTTACTATATTTACTCTCCATCGAACTGTCTTTGCTAATATCATATTCTATATTAATAAACATATACAGCCTTACTAATAAACTTTTACCCACGACGTATATCGGGGTTATAACATCAACGTTACCATTACACGATATTTGACGTTTCAGTTGTATACATCTGGTGTAATAGATGTCATTAATCAAAGAGAATTTGTACAACCGTTATTCAGCCCTCGGACCTTGTATAGCGAATGTATAACCTATAATAACTAGTTGCTTTTGTCGTATTGAGTTTGAAAACCATGGATTATTTACAATATTTCAATATTTTAGATGAAATTGACAATCATAAAAGAAAATGTTATAAAAATCGTTATGATCCTTCCTTTTTTCAAGAAAATGAGTTTCGATTGAAATAAAGGTTCAACAAACTATATGCAAGAAACATTGTTGAATTAGTTAAATGTCATTAGTTTCAGCCATTTAATATTATAGAAAAAAAATATCTTCATAATTTTTATCATTTCAGTCGTGCTGAATTCGCTTAGATATATTTTGACGTTCAAGATTGACTATGGGTGCATTCCGAGTTACGCTGTAATCGATTTTAGCGTGCTAACAACCGTACCGTATTAACGTGGGCACGATAACGTTGTGTCTTGAATCGTCATAGATGACGTCATGACATACGCCATCTTGCGATAACGCCGACCAAGCCTTTTACTAATATCACCGTGAGCGCTGTCAAAAATGACAGTTGTGCTGTTTTGTTTTGACTCGCATCTTATCTTTGAACTAACGTAGCATTTTCGAAATTGTGTTTCAGGCTACCGTTCGCCACCTAACCAAAGAATAAGAAATGTGTGGTATATACAGATACACAAAGAAATATGATATGCAAGTATTGACGTTGAGCGAGTACTGTGAGCGCGTTCACGAGCGTTCCGAATTGTTGACAGCCCTCAGCTGTCATAATCGTGATATCTTAATCGGAACGCTAATTATCGATGTCAGCGCTGTGAGCGATTATGTTCTAATTCGGAAAGCGCCCTATAACAGCTTTTGCTGTTGCGTTCTTAACCTAATGCATGCATCACTAGTGACAATAATTATTTTTTTTAATTCGTAAAAGATCGCAATATTAATAGTTTTGGAAATAAAATGGACGTAATTATTTAAATTTAGATTTTTTAACTGATACGTCTAAAGTTATGAATGTTTTTCCAAATGAAAAAATGACAATGATATTACGCAGTACCAGTTTCAGAACGCACCTTCTAATGTTGCCAGTAGTTTTTGTCATAAGCAGTGGGTAACTATGCATTGTGTATACACTGATTATTAGTAAGAGTAGTGTGTAACGCCTATTCACAGCTTATACATTGTATAACAATACAATAGTTAAACAGATGTTTAACTTATTTTTATTAGTAAGGCTGATAATATACAATTGGTCCGGTTGTCGGTTGTATAAAAAATATTTAAAACAACTTTCACTCTGGCAAAAACAATTAAAATTAGAAAATAAATGCTGTTTCGAACAAAAGTGCTATACTAACATGGCCCAATGAACACGATAAAAATCGTAATTATATTTTTCGAATAGCTGAGCCAGCAACACAATTTTTTCTTGAATCCGTGATTGTATCGTATTGGCTCAGTATGAACCATTTTCAGTTTTGAATACAAAAAGTCACTGGTTACGATATCGTATACGACACTTCTGTATACGATAAAATGTCGTTCTAAAATGTCGATGTCCTAAAATAATATATTCGATAAATTATAGCTGTAGCAGTAGGTACGTCACTTGGCAATAAAGTACGGCAATTGTTACTTCTAGAGCTGTCAATATTTACGAATCTTCATGAGTGGTGGGAAACATCCAAAACAAAAAAATATGGTCACAGTATAAGCGAAACAGTAAGACCATTTTTAGCCCATTCAACTTAATAAAAATTCTGAAGAAATAAAGATGAAAGTTTGTATGTTTTTTTTTTCTTAAATTCACTTACTTGATAAAATTCTTAAATTCACTGACATACAATGCACAACCTAAACCACGCTGGGTATAGATGCATGCAATTTTGCATATGATTTCCTTTTATAACGAACGAAATTACGACTGATATTTTCTATCAAAATTACATTTTGCGGGACCGTTGAGATACGCAGTAGAACCATTGCAATTTTAAACTTTCACCTTACTACCGCAAAGCCATGTTTATCTGAAACTAGTTTCTGTCCGCGTCGTCTTCATTCACGTGGCAGTCGTAAGATACCACAATATATTAAAATAACAGGCATATTTTATAAATCTTCACTGTAAGTAGAATAGGTTTGTAGTTTTGGTCTCGCCGACCAAAATATACAGAGAGTTAGGACTGGTGAAGCGACTGGCTGGCTGGCTGGGACTAGTGAGAAAGCGACAGAGTTGTCCGTGTGAGAAGCAGCTCCTCCTGAGGTCTAAACGCGCAGCCTTCAGTAGAAATTTCCCATTGCTTGCGAAGTTTTTCATTTTAAGTGAATTATTAAACGCCTGCGTACCTTATATAATACCTAATGGCACAACACTGATACACTAATGGATTCTTACAGATTATTCATGACTACCTAACTATCACTAAAAAATCCCGTGTGCAGTTTGTACACGGGATTTCTCATTAACAGTCACCTAACCATAGATATTGATTTTTATTAAAACCATAGATGACAGAAGAGGCCTAAACTTCATGTTTTTCTGTGTACGTTCTACGAACTATCCCATAACACTATATTAAAAGGTAAAAATGTTGTTTCTTTAATTAATAAAATGAATTGACTGTCACAACACAGCACATTAGCCGATAACGACACCGACCCGACATCGACACGATATCGGAGGTCAGATGATCGGATACGTTTAGTGCCTACCAAACGCTTTTACATTGTCTTGCTATTGTCACCTATATCGTCGCAGACAGTGACCGACACCGATATAGGTACGGTATCTATCGGCGAAGACACAGTGCGGTGAGAGTAGCGGCATTTTATCACTTGAACACACTTTTTCGCACTGCCGACTTCAAGACGTCGATACATAGTAGGTAACCATCGCGACGCACCAAACAACCACATTGTTTGGTGCGTCGCGATGGTTACCAATATCATTGGACCGATAATAATTATATCGATGTCGGTGTAATAGCTGCCGACATATCGGTATCGGGCTGGTGTCGTTATCTGTTAATGTGAAAACGCCCATTAGGTACACAGGACATTTTAAGTAATCATTTTAGGTCACTACACCGTACCTAAGTCCCATAAAATGTAAACTTATTGAAAAAAGTCGAACCTAAGAAAAACTAGTTCAGTTGGTCAACTGCAAATATTTTATGCTGTGGCATGGATTTTTCGCGAAATGATCGGCAGTGAATCGTAAATAAATACGTCACTCTGCATTTGGGGGAGGCGGAGGTAGCGTTTCAAAGGCCCACAGGCCGGGAAAACGTCGCCTTAATTGTATTTTATTTTAATAACCAAGTATCTATTATTTATGAGTAATGTTAATCTAGTGGCACTTTTTAAATTATCTTGATTTAGTTAACATGCGGATAATGTAGTGGGCTGCAATATTGTTAATACTCACAAGAGCCTCAGCAATAATCTGATGCTGCATTACTATTGGATAATGAGCGTAGGTAAGCGTTACTATAGCGATATTATAGCGGATGAGCGCTGCAGGCAGGAGCATAGTGTACATAATTTAGAACTATAATACAATCGCGTCAACCTGAGGTGGACAGCGGCGAGTTACAGGTCGAAGTTGTACCGCATCAGAGCTGGACATAAACAACGAGCAGGACTTGATTAACCACGCTAGGAATAAACCAAGCCAGAAAACGAAACATGAAAATAACGTTAGACAGAAAAACCGCAACCAAACGCATCAAGAACGTGCTAGCACATACGCACAGGCGCCGAAAAAAGCACCTGTAACAAGCAATACAAGACTAAATCCAAGAAAGCTGGCTGAACTATTTACGCATGTAATGGCAACCTCAAACAGGACAGGACTTACTTCGACAAGGAAATATTTTTTGGGTGGACATGGCTGAAGACCGAGATAAGCGGGATCAGAAGACAGGCGAAGAAGATGAAGCTATACTGTTTGAACATCGCGCTAAACTTTTGAGGTTTGACGCAGCTGCCAAAGAATGGAAAGAACGCGACCTTGGCAATATTTTAAGAAGACTGCTAGGGAGATTCACAAGAAACCTGAAACGGATAGCAGCGAAATCCTCAGGTGAAGAATTTGGAAACAACAAAAGGTAGATGCATCGCTGAAGCTGGACCTGAAACTGAACCAACGGAACCGTCTTAAAAAGATGCCCGTCCATAGATAAAAATCACCCGTCTCTCCACTATTCCATTGCTTACTCAAGGATGCATATCCGGTACGGCTCGTAAATCCTTTCCTATCCTAAGGGCACGTCTTCCTTACCATTACCGCGCCCCCCGGTCTACTCCTTGATATGCAATATATGGCCTTTGTAGTCCCATGAAACATGAGACTTCATGGGCTAGTGCAAATCTTGGGGTTCATTCGATTTATCGAGTCTGGTTAAACCACGCTGGGATCGGTGCCTTTCATTCATTTATTCATATAAGACCCTATATAAAAATTCGGGCTTTGAATCGATGCAAACCAAACGTTGAAAATCAATTCCCTCAAAAAATCTAAATCCTGAATCCTGAATGATTGTTAATCAATGTAACGATAGCAAGACAATCCATTCACTATAAACAACAATAATCAAATCAAACTCAAACTCAAACTCAAAGCATTTATTTCAATTAAACCCTTTACAGGCACTTTTGAATTGTCAAAGAGTCAGTTAGTCAGAAAGTTGAAGCTAGTTGCCCATTCCAAAACGTAGATCTCTATGGAGAAGAACGGGCAAGAAACTCCAAGGACACTCTTTTAAATATAGAAATTACAAAATCCTGGGTACATTACTCTTGTTGATTCTATATGTGAGAACAATGTAAAAAAAAAAAAATATATATAAATCAAAAACGATTAAAAACAAGCCCTGGCAGATAAGAGATGACCAGTCTCAACTGACGGCGCCCGTTCACGAACATGACGCGTGGATCAGCACCATCCAGCTCAACCATTTTGTAGGGAACCGAATGATCCAACACACTCGCCACCATCAGCGAGACATTTAAGTGAGCATGACATACTCTCAACTACCCTGCTCTTTCAAGTCAAAATCAACATAATAACATAGTAAAACGACTCCATGGTACTCACATTTACAAAAATTGAAAATAAAAATGCGTCTAAGTTATACAAAACTATAGTTTGCAAGAATTTTACCACCAAAAGAAAGAAAATCAATAGTATCTATTGGAGTATTCAATAATTAAAACTTAGTTAATAAAAAAAAAACAAAATAAACAAAAAGTTCGTAGTCAGAAAAAATAAAAAAGGGGAAGCAACTCTACCAATTTTTTTCATTTTTAACTAGTGAGCCCAAGTGGCTGTGGAGCAGGACCAGCATTTAGCCAAGCATTTTTATCTACGATATAATCATCCAGCTTATAGTATGCTTGTCTACATAGTGTGCGTTTAATGCAAGTTTTAAATTTCTTCTCATTTAGTTGAAGAAATTTAACTGCTACTTGTTGATTTGTTTGTTAATAGTTTAGGAAGAAATCATTAACAGTCGTGCATCACATGTTAAATACCTCAAGCAACACAAAAGCTAGATAACAGAATAAAAATATAGTAATAAGCAGTTTATAGCTTTATTACAATAGTACCCAACTGATAGGGCTTACCGATGTACCTGCGCAGAATCGATGAATTTTCAAAGAGCGGGAAATGCTATTGACCAATCGGCACGTATATTTTTAATCAAATATATATTTGATGAAAACTGGTGGCCCGATAAAATTACCACGAAGTGTAACTGTGCGGAGGGGCGTGACTTGCGAGTGAGACGGAACTAACAGCTGCAGTGTATGTATTATGAACCTTATAGTAGTGATTTTAGGTTGATTGTAAGTTTTAAGCATTCTTTCGTTAATCTTCGGGGCCATAGGTACTTTATTTTTTGTGCGAACGAAGATTCACGAAGTGCCTTATCAGTTGGGTACCACTGTACATAGCTAAAGCTTACGGGATAGACATAGCATGCTGTATTTAATGGTTTTTGGGCTATTATTATTCTTTATTCTTTAATCTTACCTAATACATTCTTTAGAGCACTGATTTCCTTTTTAGAGTTCCGTACCTCAAAAATAAAAAAACGGGACCCTTATAGGATCTCTCGTGCGTCTGTCTGTCCGTCTGTCACAACCAATTTGCTCCGAATCTAATGGACCGATTAAGTTGAAATTTGGTAGGTACCTACACATAATCGAGAGCATTTGTCGGGCATTAATGCTGAAATGCACCTTTTTGTCGCAGCCGTGAAGGCACACACTATTATTACTTTATGATTATTTTACTTTTTTATTTTGTTATTGTGTTTCACGAACTGTGTGCAAATAAATATTATTCTTTCTTTTTTTCTAACTACACACATCAAAAGTGTCTAGGGATCAAGTAAATTTTTAAATATAAAAAATATCCAATTTGTAATTACCAAATCTAGTCTTCCAGACTGGCTTCCTACTTTAATCCATAAGAGTTAACAAATTATCCCCATATTTTGTATAAATTAAGAAAAATTGCAATTTTTGCAAATTATGGGAAGTTAACCTAAATAAATGACAAAAAGGCAAAAATGAGAATTAAAAAAAAAAAAGTATAGCACAGATTAAAAATATATAATCTGTGTTTCCACTGTTAACACGAATCAAACAATCCCAGCGATTTGGCATGCTTAAAATCAGTTCATCAAAATAACTTTGTGGAATGGCCGCCCACGTTCTTTCTAACAAGTCAAAAAGTTGTTGTGGGATATGCACGGCATCCATACTCGGCAGAGCTCTTCTTTGGAACATATTTAATGTGTGCTCAATTGGGTTGAGGTCTGGTAATCGATATCCGTGGTCGAAACGAATCACCCAACCGGCTTTGCATTATCACGTCTAAAACAATCCTCTCCGCGTAAATCTGAGCATTGAGGTTGCCCCTGATCCAAATGAGATAGGTTCTTCTACCCATACAAATATCGGCCCTAACCATTATTGTTCCCCCTCCATATGAATGAACTTCCTGACTAAAGTTCCAACGTTCTTGACGTCCAAACCTCCAAACTCGAGGACAGTACTCGTACGACACAACTTATTTATTTAACAATTTATGTACACACATAATATAAAAAGACAAGAAAAATAAGGAACAGAAAAAAACGTACAAAGGCTAAGCTTAGATGTAGCATAAATGTAATAATAATTCATTTTAATTTTAAGAATGTATTTGGTTAAATGACTTCACAAGTTTTGCGTTTGCGTAAAGATCTGTTTCACCTAAAGCAGTAATAAATATTGGTGATTTTGAATGCGCACTCAATTCAGATGGTGTTCTTTTTGCGAATTTTACCAATGCTACATCTAAGTTGTGTCGTACTGTACGTCTTGTATTCGGTCTCATACTGAAACGAGATTCATACAGTTTTCTTCCTCGCAATTTCTGTGATCGCGAGTCCATTGTAAACGGGCCCTACGATTGCGGGGTGCTATAGGTGGAACTCTCAGCGGCCTTCGGGAACACAGACCCACTTCACGAAGGTAAACGATTTCGGATGGTTTGGTCGCTTATCAGCAAGCCTAAAGTTACTTTTATGTTGCGGAAGTTGACTCTGACGAGCCGGAACTTGTAATACCAGTGAGTTTGCTTGGTGGATCTTAATTGAGGACACGGCTAGTAAGTGGGTCGAGCTATTTGCCCTCACTGAAGCTGCGTCTGAGATCTGCGTTAAAACTCTTGTAAACGAGGTATTTATGCGGTATGGTGTACCTAGGAGAATGATCTCTGATAACGGAGCAGTTTGTGGCTGACGTTATGCAGAAGGCCATGGTCATTTTGGGGGTAAAGCAAAACCTCTTGTGCCCTTGTACCTCTTGTGCACTTAAGTGGTAACTTATACATTTTTTGCACATAGAATTTTTCATTTCATTTGACAAATATTCGCCACCATTAACGCAATATAAATTAACAATTCTCGAACCGAAATGAACTTCACACTTTCCAACATAATCTCGAAACGTAGCATAAACGTCAGATTTATGTGATTATGAGTGGCGACAAAAATTACAAAATAGTTTTTGTCGTCAAGTGTTGGAGGAAGTGATGGGACCACACACGTCACTATGCACATTAAATAGAGGTCGTTTTCTAACCTTTTTACTTAAAATTCAATAACTTTTTCCTCTTAACTAGTTGAGTTGCTATGCTTTTCCTTTCGTAGATGGAATCCAGCTTCATGAAAATTTCCTTCGCAGTATTTTTTTCACTTGTAAGTCCCAGCTAGGGAATGCAATCCGGATTATCCGTAATCCAAAAAATTCGAATATCCACTTCTTCCTTCGACTTGCAAATTCGGATTTGAAAATCGAATCCGGTTTTTTTTAACAATAAGAAGTTGTACCAAAAATTTCGTTCGTCCCGCGATTGCTGGAGTCTCTGGGCTCTGGAGGCGCGAGCGGGGTGCGGGACGTGGGTTAAGGGCACATCCATTGTACGCCACGCCACTTTACCCGGTCTTGGGCCCTTCCCGCATCCAACTCTTGCCTGCTACTTTGACTAGGTCGTCTATCCACCTGGCTGGTGGCCTGCCTGCGGTCTTATGGCCAGTTTTGGGTCTCCGCTCCAACACCTTACCCCATCTACCACCGAGTCTGCCGCATAAGTGGCCTGCCCATTTCCACGTCTTCCACGCTACCACCAGGGCTATGTCGGTTAGCTTCCTTCTTCTTAGGATCTCTGTATTTCTGTTATGATCATGAAGAGAAATCCCCGACATTGCCCATTTTTTTTGGAGGGGAACGTTTCGCCTCCTCGCGCCACTCCCAAATATGTGCGAGGACTTTTGCCTCCAGATCCCATGGCGGCAATCCGACTATGAGGCTCGCCGCCTCACCGGAGACCGTGCGGTATCCCTGGACCAGCTGGGTGGCCATGACCCTCTGGGACGCGTTCAACCGGCGAGATGGCAGCCGCCTCAATAAACGGTGCCCCGTAAAGGGCCATGGACCTCAACATCCACATAGCTACACCATTGGGAGTCCTTAAGACAGTGTTCCAGGACGAATGCATGGGTATTTCTCTTGCCGCTTCGGCTATTCTAGCTAGGGAAGTTAAGGACCACTCGATACGCATACTCTCAGACAGCATGGCTGTTCAGCAAGCGCTGAACAGTCACACTGTGGACTCTGGACTTATCACCAGCGCCTTAACCAGGTGGGTGACCTCAACAAAATAAGCATTCAATGGATCAAAGAACACAGCGGTTCGCTGGGGAACGATGCTGCAGATGAACTTGCCAGAAGGGGATCGAGCCTGGCACCAGTGGGGCCCGAACCCATCGTGCCACTCCCCTTCGGTTACCTACGCACTCTGGTAAGGAAACGAACTAGGGATCAGCATCAGAAACTATGGTCGGACCAAGGCAAGTGCAGACAGGCTAAGGAGGCACTACCTTCAATCGATGGCCGCCTCACGAAAAAGGTTCTTCGACTAACTAAACAACAGCTGCGTGTGGTTACAACAGCTATATCTGGCCATGGGTCATTTAATAAACACCTATTTGTCATAGGAGTCACAGACAGTCCGCTCTGCAGAGCCTGCATGGAGGACGACGAGACAGTAGCTCATGTGCTGTTAAACTGCCCGGTGGTCGCCACTTACAGGGCAAAGTACTTCGGTAACCCAGGTACCCTACGCGAGATTGCCAATAATACCAATGCGTTGCTGGCATTCTTTGAGGAGCTGGGGTGGATCAAATGACCGATTTTTCCCACCCGTACGCAAAATACGCGCTTTGACGTGGAGTTGCGGAAACCAGCCCGTATTACCTATTACCTAAGGGCCATGGACCGCACGACCCCAACATTGCCCTTACGTTGAGTTTAGTGATTGCCTGCTAATTGAGACACCATTTTTCAGCCCCATACATTATAACGGGGAGGAATCATCGTTAAAAAGTGCGTCGCTTCAGATGCAGTCGATGTTGCTAGTGAGTACATCGGACAACTTGCCAAAAGCCCGCCAGCCCAGTTGTATTTGGTGCTTCAGATCGCGTTCTTGGCTGTTTTTGTCCAGGCTGATGGTATAAGCAAGGTAGACGTACTTATCCACTTTGTTGATATGCTGGCTCTGGTTGTCTGGTTGATAGGCTGTCTATGATGGTGTCAGTGCACATGATCATGTTTTTCGAAGTGTTACCTTCAATCCCACCTTTACCGACCTATCGTACAGCTCTTCGATCATATTTT
Organism: Xanthia togata; assembly: GCA_963853775.1. NCBI lineage: Eukaryota > Metazoa > Arthropoda > Insecta > Lepidoptera > Noctuidae > Xanthia > Xanthia togata. Next base: position 21,419,228 of record OY970791.1, read on the forward strand.
TGAATCAATGTCTGACAATGTCAGCAAGCACGGTCTTAAAAAATTACTTAGTAATTCCGTGTGGCTTTGTTTTATATACATTTTTTATTGGCGTTTTTGTCGTAGTTGGCTTAATGTTTTTAACTTTCCTTACACAAATAATAACAAACTAATATAGTTAGAGTTGTCTATTTTGTGCTTATTTTAAAAGTCCGTTAAATTCGGATAATCCGGATTTGACCTAAAATCCGTTCTTAAAAATCCGGATTTTAAAACAGAACGGATTTGTATTCCCTAGTCCCAGCACTGAATCCGATAGATACTCGATCATCGTATTGTTAGCGATTCTCTGTCTTTTGTGCACTGTTCGGTTCTTCAGGAGTTTCTTCAATAATTATATTAAGCACTTCAACTTCATTTAATAAATTACGTATTCTAAGTTTCCACACACTATATTTAACCCCGTCAAACGGGAAAAAATATTTATTTTTTTAGCTTAGAAAACCAATATTAAAATAAGTAATCTATCAACATAAGTTGCTTAAAATAACTAAATCAATAAATAAAATATAAGTACCTGAAAAACTTTACATTCCGAATTGCTAAAATATCTTCATATTAAACAGTGATTCTCAAGGCTTGTTTGATCAATGAAACTATCAACTCGACCTGCTTTTCAGGGTGAGCTGACTATAAGCAGCGACATGGAGGCGCTGATGGAGTCTCTCTTCATGGACAATGTGCCAGTATCGTGGAGCAATCTGGCTTACCCCAGCCTGTTGGGCTTGGCCGCGTGGTTCGCAGACCTTTGCCAGCGACTCACTGAACTTGAAAACTGGACCGGGGACTTCAATGTATGTTGTCACCAATTCCCATCGATAAATCTTTAGATGTGTTCGCTGTATATGCACTATTTGGCTTAGTGGACTATACTGCCTGCTAGTTCTCTGATCTCTTCCTAGTATTGGTCAAAACGGCGCGGCGTGCAACATACCATACGTCATCATACCTACTTGTATACTAACACCTTTTCCGTTCTTTGCAACTTCTTACTAGAAACCCTTTAAATATTCTTGAATTTAAAGATACTCGGTAATGTTTTTCTGTGGCAGTTATGTCATTAGATGCCTTTTCACATTGTAACTTTGACTCATCTTTTCCAGCTGCCGCCGGCGGTTTGGCTAGCAGGGTTCTTCAACCCGCAGTCGTTCCTGACGGCCATTATGCAGCAGACGGCCCGCAAGAACGAGTGGCCACTCGACAAAATGTGCCTCAACTGCGACGTCACCAAGAAAACTAGGCAGGACTTCAAGTATGTGCCCTTTGGGAAATGAAATGGTTTAGAACCTGCGGGGTATGAGAAATTTTTGACCATCCTCCAGTCCTGACTGTATGGAGGATGATCAAAAATTTCTACTTTTTCCTGCTTCAAATACTCAATCGTTTGACGAGCGCTGTGTGAGTTTGCGTTGTCTTGGTGCAGGATGATGCGTCGCTTTGAGCTAGATTTTCGAAGTTCGGCGATGACTTGTAGTAAACAAACTGTGGTATACCACTCTGCGTTAACCGTTCTACGATCTTCAAGTGCATTAGTCGCAACGTGGCCGGTTTTTCCAACGAACGTAGCCACCATCTTCTTTGAAGTGCTTCGAGAACGAACAACTTTAGTCGGCTTTGGCTCTTCTTGAAAGACCCAGATTGTAGATTGTTGTTTGGAATCGGGATCGTAGGCATAGATCCAAGATTCGTCACCACTGACGATGTCGTAGACGTGATTTGACTCTCCTCGGTTGAACCTTTGCAGAGTTTTCTTACACCATCTGACGCGGGTCACCTTGTGATCGTCGGAAAGCAGATGAGGTATCCAACGGCAAACTAGCTTTCTCACACCAAGCGCTTCATGCAAGATCTTCTGAATGGTTGTCCCTGAAATGTCTAATAGAGCCTCTATCTCTCGATACGTCACATAACGATCTTCGAGAATTAGTTGTCTCACAGCAATGATGTTATCTTCAGTGAAGGCGGATTTTGGGCGTCCTTCGCGAGATTTGTCACTAACACTAGTATGTCCACGCTAGAATTCTAAATACCAACATTCGACAGTCCGCAGACATGGGGCTTCATCACTGAATACAGATGTTAGCTCTTCAAAACACTGAAGCTATGTCATGCCTCTTCTAAAGTTGTATAAAATTATTGCATGAACATTTTCCTTAGAAATATTCATTTTCGTACGTAACCTGACAGATTCGAAAGACAGAAATTAAAAGGCATGCCTAGTATCCTAAGTATTTGTATATGTACTCGTATGTTCCATGTTCATCTAACTGTGCGTTTGCACTGGCGAAACATCACAACAAAACATGTATGTGTATGGAAAATTGACAGAAAATAGAGATTCCAACATGTTTTGTTGTGAATGTTTCGCCAGTGCAAACGCACAGTAAGGAATCTATGGTTTCGCCTGACTGTGTGGTATATGAGTGTTCGTATGTTTGAGCTGCCCTGACTGATTTAATTTTACATTTATCAATTCCAAATTCCATTCCTATATCTCTATATATAGTCTCTAGTGAGGAAGCGTACAATTTAATGTCATCCATGTAGAGGAGGTGGTTAATTTTACAGTTGTGTCTGTTCCGTCCGTATGCCATCTGTAGTGTCATTGTAATTAAGCTTATATCCTGGCATTTGTGAATTTAATTGGTTTGATAGCGGGTTTAAGGCAAGTCAGAACCATAGTGGGCTTAGCGAGTCACCTTGGAATATGCCTCGTTGTATCTTGATGGGTTCTGTTTCAATAATACCTTTAGATGTCGTAAGATGTAAACGTGTTTTCCATTGTGTAATTGTGTTATTTAAAAAGGCAATGATTTGAGGGTAGCCAAGTATCTGGGACAGAATCGTCCGCGACAAATATTTTTGAAATAAAGTAATTACGGTAGTACCTTCGTTCCCGTGGGATATTTTCCGACATCCACACGGACGAAGCTGCTGCCAAAGCTAGTTATAAATATATAAATACGCCATGTCGCAGTACCGCGCCGCGCGAGGGCGCCAACATCTACGGACTGTACATGGAGGGCGCGCGCTGGGACACCGTGACCGGCGGCATCGTGGAGTCGCTGATGATGGAGCTGTTCCCCATGATGCCCGTCATTTACATCCGCGCCATCACGCAGGATAAGCAGGAAACCAGGAATATCTACGAGTGTCCCGTCTATAAGATTCGGTGAGTTGTCAATTTCGAGATACATCTAAGTCTGTTCCAAAATAATCTAACGAAATTGTAAACAAATGGATCAGAAATCGCAGATGTGGGTGCCAATTTGTAGTGCGACTTACGAATTTAAGTAAAGTAGATAGCAAAAGTGTCAAAAACGGCCGCTATTGGTACTTTTGCTATCTACTGGATACGAAACACTGAGTCCTGTTTAACAACGTAAAAATACTTTATCCTCTTTGTAACAAACTCCAAGTTTCAATTATTTTATCTTTATTTTCTATGATAGGCTACGATTTTTTATTCAATGAGGGCGCCACTTAGCTCGGGGTAGCGCCTTAATATAATAACCTCAATAATTTACGTTGATGATTTTTCAATTACAATTTTATAATGTTATTCAAAATATTATTCTGTTGGAAAAAGTGGTGAGATATAAAGTTGAAACCTTCATACAACAGATGAATGTGTTATTCCCTTTACTGAGTGTTTGCATAAGAATTTAACCTGAACACGGTTTGTATACACTTTCTAAAGATACTTTTGGAACGGACTATATCTGGGATCTTAAAATAAGGAGTAAAGGGCCTATACTACCTCAAATTGCTTAGCGTGATCCTCCGTTATATCGAAAATACTGCAGCAATTTTGAAATAAATATGTGTAAAAGTACTATGTTTAACGAAAACACCAATTCCATAAAAAAATCTCGATAGAAAAAATCCCAGTTACCTCTAAACCGAACAATAAAGCACTGGTATTCAAAAAATACTTCAAATTAGATCATGATACTTTGCATAATAACTGAACTAAATATAAAGCGGCGACTAAGTTTATTTTTTATTTTTATTACCAATTTTCGCCGTAAAAAGCAATTACCTAAACTATTGGCGCCTTGGAGCTGCCAGCACCACACTTCGTCTCGCTCTCACTCAGTTTGCGAGCAGTATGGTGTGACCGTGATAAAAAGTGAATTTGAGCTGAGGTAGTATGGGCTCTTTAGAATGGCTTCAATTACTGCCTTTCGTTTTTTTCCATCATGGAAGGCAATGAAGCGTAGCCCAATAGGGTCACATAAAATAGGTCTGTACATGTTCTTACTTGTCATCAGCCTTGTATTGGACAAGCTAATTCGATGGTAAGCCCTTTTATTGTGGGTCTCTCCTTTTTTTCCAAAGGTTTCATGAATTTGCTTCCTTCCATCTTGCCCTCTCTTTTGTAAATTGTAACACACCTCACGTTTATTCGTTTTAATTTTACTTATACCAAAAACATGTACTTTTTCCCCAGTATGCGTGGTCCGACTTTCGTCTGGACGTTCAATCTGAAGACCAAAGATAAGCCCACTCGCTGGACCCTCGCCGGCGTTGCCTTGTTACTGGGAGTATAAATATAGATATATTCTTATCCGTAGTACTTTTCTGATGCAGAAGCCCGTCTTTTCAGTATTGTGCATGTCATAGTTATGTTTGTGTGATCTATATAATGCTTTATTTCTAATTTTGCTAGGTTAATAAATATGTATTTCTATCAAAATGCACTTTATATCTTTACCTTATCTGCCAGCATACATTTATAATCGATTTCTAAAACACATGGCTTAGGTTACCTACCTACAAAACGCTACGGAAGACCAGTGGTGACTAAAAACCTTCAGAATGGTATACGACACACCAGCAGCAACTGACGCAGGTTATTCAAAAGGCCGTTTATATTTCTCACTTATTTAATACTGTTGAGTATTTTGTGCAGACAACAATAGGCGTTTTAAGTACTTACAATTTTCGTCATTTTATCTGTGCATTACAACGCTTTAACAGGAAGACTACACAACATTTAGTTACCTAAATCTAAAGATATTATTACAATAGAGACTACCGGATATTCATTATCTTTAATTATAATATACTTCTTTAAATTTATAAAAATAAATATGCCTTTTTATTTGTCGTAATGGACGGCTTCATTCAGTCTAATCACTTGAATCATTATTTTGAACATAAAGTGTATTAATGATCCGCCATAACGCGCTCTGTCGTCATGTTAACTTATTGAAAACTGGCAGTGATTAGGACGCGTTTGTCTTCATAACGTAAACTATTATCACAATCATCCAGTTCTCACACCCTTACTGTTTAACGTCGCGCTTGGAGAAGAATTGTCATTATCTGACGTCGGTTCGGAACCCTTAACAGTGAATGTGACGTAATATCGCTTATTCTTATCAAGTTTCTCCGCTGGCAATGCGATCAGCTGCTTCTCTGTTCCGTGGGAGACTTCTAGTGTGACGTGCGCTTTGCCACCGCCTGCTGGTGGTTTGGAATTGATCTTCGGGAGAAACCCTTTTGATTTTGAGCTCGGGCCTGCTGTTGCGGGCTTTGACATTGTGTGATGGTTCCACCTGTACGGTACTGAAACGAGGATAAAAATATCAGTGATATTAATTACACCATTAATTTACTCGACTTTTTGTCCCAAACTCCTTGACTAAAAAAGAAGATACTTACTGTATGCCGAGCACGGTATGCCAGTATACGCATGCACTGCATGGAAACATCTGTGAGTCTTACTAGTGCAAAGACAAGGGTTGTCAGGAATCGCACTCATTTTATACAGCTCACTTTCTCCGTAATCAAACTCAAAAGGCTTCTCTGGCAGTTTATCCAAATGTTTTTTGCCACTTTTTTGCAATTTTCTCAAGCTCTCGTAAAGGAATTTCTCAAAACTACTAAAGGAAAAATCTGGAGTATTGTATGGCCCTAATCCCACGTTAGCCAAACTCGATTTATTGTACTCTTCGATAGCTCTTTTTACTAGGACCGCTTCATTTGCTTTGCTTGTTCTTATTTGAAGTCGTTTTAACTCTAATAAATGTTGAAAAATCTTCCTTTCGCAATAATACCTGTAAAAATGAACAGAAAATATATGACAGAAAAGGAAGCATGATGAGATTATTACAGTAATAAAGAATGTACTTTTTATTATTAGTAAAGCAAGAATCGCTATGCAAGTGCACAACGTTCCTATTAAGTGCCAATGTAAATTTTTGCTAGATGAAAACTAAATACCTCCTCATATTCGTTTGTATTCTCTGAGTAACGGACTTCATATCAACAGCGTTTTTATCACCTGGTTTTCGTACCGGGATCCGACTATCAGATTTTCCTGAGTACCTGCCGCTAGCATTTCTTTGTTGGTAATAAGCAGCTAGCCGAGGACTTACAATTCGGCGCTGAATAGCTCTGGGGCTTGGTTCAAAACCAGAATCCATTAAACCACTGGATTCATAGCCCCTCTCGGAATTTTCGCTTTTGGATCTAATAGTAATACGACTTTTTGACCTGCCCTTCTTACGAAAACGTTTCCTTCTGCCATTTACCTCGCTATGACTGTACAGTTCATTATCACTGACACTGGGTACTCTACCTAAGTAACCATCTTTTGAGAGTCTGTCTCCCTCAAATACTTCTCCATCTTCCAAAGAACCATCATCCAGCTTAATAGATGTTTTTTTGAGAATCCCTGTTGTTACATCTGGCGCACTGGCAATATCTGATAATACCTTATAACTCTCTGTTTCGTAAATACTACTCTTTCGACTACTGCCTTGGCTTTCTTTTGAAGTCTTTCTTATCCTATCCTTGGGTGATGATTGCGGCAACGACACATCTACATCAAATTCCTCCGATAAATTCTCCAAAATAACTTGTTGAACTGCACGATCACTCGTAGGGATACTATCGTCTAGCACGGAGACGAGGCCTTTATCACTGCTTTGAGCATTTTCAGTACTACTTCCGGTAGTAGACGCAAAGTCCTTCCTTCTCTCTTCTGAACTCATCACGTTGCTTTCGCTGCTATCTTTTTGTAGAATACTATCTTGAACTTGCTTATCAGTTTCAGGATCCAAACTGTGATCAACTGACTCCCCCATTAAATGATCAGCTTTGCTTTTAGATTCGTTGGGATCAATAATTACATCTTTATTTGAAAATGATACCGCTGGGGAACCACCCTTTTCCTGAGTTTCTGTTTGTTCAATACTAGGCACATCACAACTTGTTTTTAATTCTCCAGATGCATCTTTAGTTGGTGATGTTGTTTCATCCGGTCCTGATAATATTTGAAATGACTTCCTTCGCGTTAATTCTAAAGAACTTGGAGTATTCCTAGGTTCATCATCTGACACTTGACTAAGATCCTTGCTGGTTTGTTGCGGTGGTTTTAAATTTTCTGAACTTTCTGTTTGTTTTGCTTCAGATTCAACTATTTGTTCTTCACTTTGAGATTTACTGCTGATTTTAGTTTGTTCATCTGTTACTTTTTCTTTATTGATGTTATCTTCAGTTAACGTTTTAGTTTGCGTATGATCGCCTTCATTCAACGTATCTTGTTTATCTGCGGTTGATTTGTCAGCTTTTGATGGTTCTGTTTGAGATTCATTGCTGGGAATTTCCGCAACTTCATCCTTACAAGATTCTATATCACCGATCTCCATCTCTAGTTTTTCACTGTCTGGCTTCGTTTCCTCTGTCATATCTTTGTGGGTTATCGACAAATTTGTAGTCTCAATAGATACATTGTTTGAAGAATCAACCGTTACATTTAATTCAGAGTTCCCTAGTTGACTCGATTGTCGTTCCATGTGAATTTGAGCTTCGGTTATAATCATATTGGTTTTGACTGATAAAGTATCCGTTTCAGTCTCACTGTGCGCCTTTACTAACTTATTTTCTTCCTTTTCAGGTTCCGATTTATTGCCCTCAGCTTTAGTTTCGGTATCAGCAGCTAAATTATCGTTTTTTTCCTTACCCTGTAAATTTTCAGTGGTTTTATACTTAACTATATTCACACTTTGCTTTTCGTCATCATGCTCTATATGAATTGACGTTTTTTTTCCTTTACGTTTAGTGCTGCGTCTTTCGCTTGATTCTGAACTACTACTTTCTGAGGGTGAACTGGACTTTTTTTTGCTACGTCTGTGGCGTCTGCTTTTCCTTTTTTCTGAATAACTTTCTGATTCTGAAGAACTATCCGAACGAGATCTGTAGCGATGATGATGTCTTGCACTACGCTTATGTTGCCTGGCCGGTTCACTCTTCGATCTATTTTTTTTCGAACTCTTTTTTTTACGGTCGCGTGAATCTTCTCTTTCATAGCCCTCAAATTCACTATCGTATCCATCACTAAAACTCTTTTGCGTGTGCATAAGTCTTTTTCGACGCTCTTTATGGTTATTATTTTTATATTTATAGGGTTCTGATCTTTTTCTTGTCATTCTCTTTCGATTATCGGCAGACGATTCAATAGATGTATCACTGCTATTTTTATCCTTGATCCTACGCCTTTGTTGGACAGGGCTAGACAGCTCAATAACCTCTCTTTTTTCTATTCTTATCCTATCATGAACGTCAATTTTTGTACTTGTGACCCTTCGCGTGGGTAATGCAGTTATTGGAGCACCATCTATCACTATTTCTGTATTAGCTAATTTAGAGGCAGGCATACCACCATGCATTTGCAAGTATTTTGCCGTAGATCGATGCCCACGAGTTGTTGCGCAATCTAAAGGTGTCAGTGGTTCGTTCTTCGATGACCTCGCTACTAAATTAGCTTCAGCGCCTCGGTCTAATAACAAGCGGCAAAGATCAGCGTTATCCGTAGCTGCTGCTATATGTAACGGCGTACGGCCTTCGTGATTGGTAGCGTTAACCTGGGATGGCCGACCGTCTAAAAGCCACTTCACCAATTCTCGTCTTCCAGATGCGACTGCTTCGTGTAAAGGTAAGTCGCCTTTGGAATTTCGCAACCAAAGGTTAGCTCCTCTTGCACCTGAAAATTATCAGATGACAAAATTATAGACTGACATTATGTAACTATAGTAATTATAAGGACTAATATATTATGTTACTAACCGAGTATTCGTACAGTTTCTATTTGCCCTTTAGCTGCTGCTGTATGCGCAGGACTCCGACCTCTTCTATCTTGTCTATGGGAATCCGCGCCATGTTGCAATAGAGCTGATGTTGCGTCGGCGTGTCCTAATGCAGCTGCGTAGTGCAATGGAGTACATCCATGCGAGTCTGCCACATCTACTCGGGCGCCACATAAGCCAACTAAAGTTTCTAAAGCTTCAGTGTGTCCTCTAGCGGCAGCACAGTGTAGAGCTGTCAACCCGTCTCTGAAACATATTTTTTCAAGTCATCATCATAATGATGCAGTGGTGGCACTGTGGTAACGTCCGTGACCTACCGCTTGTATGCCATAGGTTCCAACCCTGACAGGCGGGCGCTTTACTTTGTGTAAATTATTTCATCACCACTGATCTCAAAACGTTGAAGGAAAACATCGTGAAAAAATCGAAAAAAAATTAAAACATGTGACATCTTCCAACCCGTAGTGGGCCCGCGTGATGAATTACGGCCCACTCCCTCTGACCGAGAGGAGGCATGTGTCCCTGCATTGGGAACCTTATGGCTTCGACTTTTTGAAGCGCTATCTCTGTCACTCATTGAGTATCTGTATGGAAGTCTCTCTCTGGTCTTGACAATGTAACCATTAACAAAAATCTCCTGTAGTTAAAGATCTTTCGCACCTGTCAGCATCATCAACCTTGGATCCAGCCTGATGTAGGGCCAGCACTGCTGCCGCGGACCCTGCCGATGCTGCCCAAAGCAAAGGCGTCCGCCCATCAGCATCCCGTACGTCCACACTTGCCCCGCCCTCCTTCACCAGTGCACGTAGTACTTCAAGTGCTGCGCCTCTGCTCTGTGAAGATTATATTAAATAGAATAAGGAAGGTTAATCAGAACAGTCACACTATTTACTCGTAGTTCTTTGTAACCGGTACAAAGATCTCTGTTGGATAAAAGCGTTATCATACTTCACTATGACTCCGAGATTCACCTTCCGTAATCTCGGGTACATCCTAATCATAGACCTTGCCTAATGATTTTAATAGGAAAAAACGTTTTTTTCTCAATGCTTCAAAGTAATTATTTAGCCGCTATGTCGGAGAAACGTACCCAACAATATTTAATTTTATTACACCTCACGGTGTTTAAGATACATAATATTGGTAAAACCAAAGTATACTTGATGGTCGGTAGCAGCCGGAGCCCCGCACATTTGCGCGGCGTAGTGCAGAGGATACCCGCCATGCTGGTCCGGGGTGGCTGCGTCAGCGCCGGACGCTAATACCGCTCGCAGCGCCCCCACCTCGCCACACACTGTGAAACAATCTTATGTTAAAACAGCTATTAACTAATCGCAGTTAGCCTAAAATTAACGTAAGAGTCCTTTCGGGCAAATATCAAGACTTTCAATATCCCAGGCTTCGTACTTAGATTCGGAAATGAAAGTTTATAAAAGTTACCGGCCGAATTAGTATTTACTTACAACAAACCATTTAACAAAATTCAAAAGTCATTATTTTATTCAAACTACGCTGAGAATCAGCACTTTTCGAACGTCAAAAATTACATAAGACAGTCCCCCAAACGCCCGCCCTTCACCACTTCCTAGTGCTTTAGCTGGGAAGAAAAAGTGGCGCAACAAACTCCCCAGCAGCAAAACTGTCTGTTCAGTTAGAAAAAAAAATCTATATCTATCATAATCATTTTTTTTTACTGAACAGAAATAACTAACTGAGCAAAATAATTTACATTACGCAACACAAAAAAATATATATATTATTAGCATCAAAACGTTATTTTCAACCTACCGTGCGGTCGTGCCTATAAAAGCAGAGCGCGGCCAGTACTCGCCCAAAAAAAAAAAAAAAAAAAAAGTACTCGCCCCTTACTCCGTCTCGAGCAGCCGTCGTGATAACATCGTCTTGTAATAAACTTAATAAATTAAACGTCGTTATTTTTATTTTGTATCAGGAAGTATATTTTTAGTTTAAGTTTAAAATTGTATTTGTTTTAAATTGATTAAAGACGAGATTAAAGAAAAGAGAGAGTTTTTAGTCATTTCGTTTTTTTTTTTTAAATAAAAGTGATATTAACCGCCATTATCAGAAGTGGGATAGGCTCCATTGCCTATCTTATCTCTCTGTGTTGCGCGAACAGCTTTTGAATCATGTCCGAACGAGCTACCACTCGTAATAGAGGTAGAAATAGGCATGATCAAAATAATAATGCAACCGAACTCCAAGAAACTCTTGGAGCTATTCTGGCGCGCCTTACCGCGCTAGAAAATACCAGCCTACCCGCAACTAGCACCGTGTCGGCGACAACGACTCCTGATGCACGTGCCGTTGTGGCGCCTGGGCAGATCATCGCGTCTTCGCCACGGGAGCCACAACCAGCAGTGCCCGAGTCAAACACCAGCATTGTTGCAGAATCGCTTGCAAGTACCTCGACGTCACTGGATGCTACAGATCGCCTCATTGGAGCGTTGAGTGCGTTAACCAAGGTCAGATCCAACCATTATTATATTTCCAACTTTGATCCCAGCATACATGATATCGATTCTTGGTGTGAAGAGGTTGAAAGGGCACGTGATATTAATAGATGGGATGACAACGAGTGTTTATCCCGGATTGCTAACTGCCTGAAGGGTGATGCTCGTAGTTGGTTAAACGATTGGGTCACAAACGACCGCACTTGGTCTAATTTTAAGATCGAATTTAAACCACTTTGCTCACGAAGAATCGATGTTGCAAATATATTGTTTGACGTCATGAGTACTAATTCTGACAAATATTCCACGTACGCAGAATATGCTAGGCGCTCCGTCTTGAGACTAAATATTGTTAGAGGGTTGAGCGATGATTTAACGGTCGCGATTGTCATACGTGGTATAACTGACGCACAAGTACGTGCCGCTGCGACTAACGCTCTTTTAGCGACAAAAGATCTTGTTGAATTCTTTTCTATTTATACCAAACCGAATCCTAACTCATCTGTAACTTCTGTGAAATCCTCCCAAAGTAAACAGTTCGACCGAAACTCTCGAAAACATCCACATAGGTAGTAGTAATAATAAAAATCGCGAAATAACGTGTTTTTCTTGCGGTAGTGTGGGTCACATGCAGCGCGCGTGTCCTAAACAATCAAAAGCGATTAAATCCGATGAATCGACACACACAATTAATAAGAAACCGAATGGATCATGTTCATTCTGTAAAAAGCCAGGCCATGACGCCTCCGTCTGTTTTGCTAAACAACGATCTGAATCGCATAATAAAAACAATGTTAATTTTTGTTTCGAGTTGAAAGGCGCGTCAACAGACAGTGACGTCACAACGGCCGTAATACAGGGTATACCTACAGACGTGCTGATAGACAGCGGATCGCACGTTTCACTTATTTCGGAATCGGTACTAAAACATTTTAAATGTACCCAACTACCCACATATCAGGTATTACGTGGTATAGGTGATCAAACTATTGAGTGTAATAGCCGCGTCACATTAGTTATAGAATTTAGTGAAATCTCATTAGAGGTGGATCTTTTTGTTGTTCCCCCGAATTGCTTAAACGTGCCAGTACTAATAGGAACAGATGTTTTGAACCGCGAGGGGGTAACGTACATTCGAGCAAACAATGAGCAACGTATTACTCGAATTCCTAGTTCGGTTGGTCATAATGTATTGCTCATCAACTCAAGTGATCAGTTTTCGGTTAATACGCCGCTTGAAGGTAGCGATCGTGAAAAATTAATGTCAGTCGTAAACCAGTTTAAGGATTTTTTTATTATTGGGACTGCTTTAACAACAGTCACAACTGGTAATATGCACATTGAGTTGACGAGTGAGACACCGATTTGTTATAGGCCGTACAGACTTTCATTTGACGAAAAATTGAAAGTGCGTGATATCGTAAAAGATTTGCTAGATAAGAAGTCCAACTCTCCATACGCAAGTCCGATTATTCTTGTTAAGAAAAAGGACGGAAAAGATCGCATGTGCGTTGATTACCGCGCGTTGAACGCGGTTACCGTGAAAGATCGCTATCCGTTACCCTTGATAGAAGATCATATTGATCGCCTTGGTAAGAGCAAGTTCTTCAGCTGTTTAGACATGGCGACAGGCTTCTACCAAATTAAGCTGGATAGCGACTCTGTAGTGAAGACCGCCTTCGTGACCCCAGAAGGTCATTATGAATATTTGAAAATGCCGTTTGGTCTCGCGAACGCGCCGGTTGTATATCAACGAATCATCACAAATACGCTTAAATCATTAATAGTCTGGTAAGGCCCTCATTTTTATCGACGATGTGTTATTATTGGCGTCTTCTATCGATGAAGCAATCGAGAACGTACGCGAAGTATTAAAAACACTTACTTCTGCGGGGTTCTCTATTAACTTAAAGAAAAGTACATTTGTGGCTACAGAGGTTGAGTACCTAGGTCGAACTATCTCTGAGGGTCAGGTTAGACCGAGCGCACAAAAAATTAAAGTTTTAATTGAGTCCCCTGTGCCCACAAATGTAAAACAGGTTCGACAGCTACTCGGTTTGGCAGGGTATTTTCGTCGCTATATACCCGGCTATGCATCTAAGACCATTTCCAGACCCATTGCTAGTTTAACACGAGGTAACGTTAAATTTCACTGGGGCGACGAACAAGAAAACTCCCGTAAATACCTAATCCGTTGTCTTACAAGTGAACCTGTGCTTGCCATATTCGATCCGTTATTACCAACCGAGTTGCATACGGACGCAAGTTCTATCGGTTACGGCGCGGTTCTTATTCAGGTTCATGAGAATGGTAAACGGCGGGTAGTGGCGTACTTTAGTAAAACTACGCAAGGTGCCGAACCGCGATACCATTCTTATGAGCTCGAGACGCTCGCGATTATTAAAGCTTTACAACACTTCCGCCACTATTTGTTGGGGATTTCGTTTAAAATTGTGACGGACTGTAACGCGCTTAAACTAACAGAACGTAAGAAAGATCTCTTACCACGTGTCGCGCGTTGGTGGATATACATGCAGGATTTCAACTTTACGATAGAATACAGAAAGGGCGTTATGATGCAACACGCGGATTATCTAAGTCGAAATCCTGTTGATGTCTTCCTAATAACCAGGCCGAAAAACTGGGCACAGATTGCTCAATCTGCGGATGAGGAAACTCGTACGCTGATTGACAAAGTCAACAATAACGAGCTAGACTCTTCCCGGTACGTTGTTCGTAACGATCTCCTGTATTATAAATACACCCCCACGGGCCAGGAGCCAAGGCTACTATGCTTCATTCCCAAAGGGCACCGATTAAGTCTCTTAAGGGTTTTTCATGACCAGCATGACCATATATGTGCCGATAAGACTGTTGACCTAATTCTGCGTCATTTTTGGTTTCCAGGGCTCTATGTCTTTGTAAGGAAATACGTAGGTCATTGTTTGATTTGTCTTTCGTCGAAGAAAGTTCCTAGGGCTCCTCATTACCCGATTTCATCATGGCATAAGCCAGATACTCCATTTAACACGGTTCACATGGACGTATTAGGTCCACTACCTATTTCTAATGATAATAAGTATGTACTGCTTATTGTAGATGCCTACTCTAAGTATTGTTTGTTTTATGCGATAAAAAGGCAAGATTCCAACGAATTAAAGCAAATGTTTTCAAATGCCATTTCCCTATTCGGTACTCCCAAACTTATTGTGTGTGATAGAGGACGAATGTTTGAGAGTGCGAGTTTTCGGGGCTGGGTTACTGAAATGGGTAGCGAAATTCATTTTGTGACACCCGAGATGCATAATGAAAACGGCCAGGTCGAGCGCTATTGTCGTACTCTGCTCAATATGTTGCGCATAGAGGCGTCTAAGCCAGAGAGTAAATGGTCCGATTCCTTGTGGAAAATGCAGCTTGTTATCAACTGCACTAAACATAAGACCACTCAGATCTCACCTTTACAATTGCTTATTGGTGTTGAAGCAGTCACGCCAGTCATAAGATCACTTGTCCGCGATGTCGCTATTGATGACGTGCGACCGAATCGCGAGGGGTTAAGAGAATTACAAAGACAGCGTGCTAGCGAACTGCTTGACCAGAATAGACGTAAACAGGATGAATACGTTAATAAAAATCAGAAGGTCAAGCGTACGTTTAACCTAAATGATAATGTGTTTGTAATAAAAACCTCTCAAATTACAGGCAAGCTGGACTCAGGGATGCGAGGGCCATATCGTGTGGCGAAAATCCTTCCCCACGATCGATACGAACTACAGCTACTAACTGGTTCGTATGGCAAAGTTACTCAGGCTGCCGCCGAGTATATGGTTGCTTGGCGAGGAGAGTGGACCCCCGAGTCGTGTGCCATGTTTTTTGATAGTAAGTAGATTTTTTGTATTTACTTTTCTATCTGCTTGATCATGTATTGTATTAAATGTGTTTGATTACATGGACTGAAAGAGTCATGTGTACATGCATAGTGGCTGTGTGGCATTGAGCAATGGCTCTGCCGAGACATGCTAACTGGGTGCCTCTGTCTGTTTATGTGGGCATTGAGCAATGGCTCTGCCGAGACATGCTAACTGGGTGCCTCTGTCTGTGTATGTGGGCATTGAGCGATGGCTCTGCTGTGACATGCTAACTGGGTGCCTCTGTCTGTGTATGTGGGCATTGAGCGATGGCTCTGCTGTGACATGCTAACTGGGTGCCTCTGTCTGTGTATGTGGGCATTGAGCAATGGCTCTGCCGAGACATGCTAACCGGGTGCCTCTGTCTGTGTATGTGGGCATTGAGCGATGGCTCTGCTGTGATATGCTAACTGGGTGCCTCTGTCTGTGTATGTGGGCATTGAGCGATGGCTCTGCTGTGACATGCTAACTGGGTGCCTCTGTCTGTGTATGTGGGCATTGAGCAATGGCTCTGCCGAGACATACTATCTGGGTGCCTCCGTCTAGATGTGTTGTATTTAATTACAACAGACATGTTTAAATTAAGTAATAAGGATGTTACTAATATGTGCTATTCTCTAATTTTTAGCTGAAGAGGATAGTCTCGCAGCGCCATCTACCAGTGCAACTAGCTGCGAAGATCACTCAAGCGGTGGAAATGCAGACACACACCAGGGTCCATCAGCTCCTGATGCAGCCATTGCCATGAGCCTTTCGCATCGCCCGAGTCCACTTGCCGAAGAGCGTGACTGCAACGAACAAGGACCATCATCTGAACAATGTGGCTGAGGACAACCACACGTCAGGAGAGGCCGTATTAGCATCAAAACGTTATTTTCAACCTACCGTGCGGTCGTGCCTATAAAAGCAGAGCGCGGCCAGTACTCGCCCCTTACTCCGTCTCGAGCAGCCGTCGTGATAACATCGTCTTGTAATATTGTTAAACGTCGTTATTTTTATTTTGTACCAGGAAGTATATTTTTAGTTTAAGTTTAAAATTGTATTTGTTTTAAATTGATTAAAGACGAGATTAAAGAAAAGAGAGAGTTTTTAGTCATTTCGTTTATTTATTTTTTAAATAAAAGTGATATTAACCGCCATTAATATATATATAGGCATTAGCCTATATATATATATATTTTTATTTCTGCCTGAGTATAGTTCTCGATGTTTTTTGGTTGGTATATTGGCGTGTGCTAGCACTACACAGGCAGAAATAAAAAATAAAGACTAAACATAAACAATATCTAAATAAAAGCCTCCAGGCATAAAGGGCGTGCTCGCTTACACATAGATAGCTACGAGGGTGCGTTTTTAAGTTCGCGGAATGGAGGGGTCTCATTAGTACCTCAACGAGGTGGGTGATTCACTATTAGTATAAATACCGAGGATTATTGCGATCGGCTCATTAGTTTCTGAACTACAATCAAACAAGCAACTTAAACGAGAAGGCAGCATTCACAATGGAAAAATCGAGCACCGCGCCTTTATAAAGTTCCTTACCAAGCAATGAAAAAACGGAAATCATTACGGAAGAGATGTCCTCCGTTTATGGAGACTCTTTCCCTTGTAAATCCATGTTTTAAAAGTGGCATCGTCTATTCAAGCAAGGACGAGAATTACTTGAAGACGATCACCGACCTAGGCGCCCCATCGAGGTGACCACACCAAAAATAATCGCTAAAGTCAAAAATAATATTGGAAGACGCTCGTCTTAAGAAAAAACAGCTTGCAAAAATAGTTGGAGTATCTGATACAACCATTTTTAAAGTTCTTCATGACCATCTCGGTATGACTAAGGTCAGTGCAAGATGGGTGCCGAGAATGCTTACACCGCCGCAAAAGCAACCGCGCGGAGAGAGAGCAAGAGTGCACGTGTGTTTTTGGACCTCTGTAACGAAGATCAAGAGGGTATCTTGAGTCGAATTGTGACTGGAGATAAAACTTGGGTTCATCAAACTTACAACCACCAACCACCGCCTATGAAGTTCAAGGTGTCACAGTCGACCGCAAAACCCATGGCGACTGTTTTCTGGGATACTGAAGGAATCCTGCTGATAGATTATAAGGACAAGGGTGTTAATATAACCGGAGAATACTATGCGTCAATTTTGGAGCGTTTGAGGGAAGCCATCAAACAGAAAAGACGAGGAAAATTGACAAAAGGCGTCTTGCTCTTGCACGACGCGCCTGTTCACAAGAGCCGTGTTGCCTTGGCTGCCCTACACAAGTCTGGCTTCGAAATAATTAAACACCCGCCATATAGTCCAGACCTGGCCCCTTGCAATTATTATCTGTTCCCAAACATGAAAAAAGAGCTTCGTGGCAAGAAATTTTCAAGTGATGAAGAAGTGAAGGACGCAGTTTTAGCGTATTTTAGGACAAAAATAAATCTTTTTTTTTATGGTATGCATTATAAGTTATTGAAAGATCTGAAAAATGTATTAGGCTTGCAGGTGAATGTATCGAAAAAGAAAAATATTTGCGAATTTTTATTTACCCCCCATTACCTGCCATTCCGTGAACATAAAAACGCACCTCTATATATACTCAGGCAAAAAATAATATGATCATTTGTCGAGGTCGCTAGCTAACCACATATTGCAATAAAACTCATAAAAAACATTGTGAATGTCAACAATAAATTAAAATTAAATTAAAATAAATCGACTTCTAAATTCAAATTATAAACGATTCTATAAACTCATATTACGCATTCCCTCACTTCTAACACGCGTTGATATGTAGTCTTGTTTTAGTCATAAATAACAACAGTAAGTACATAAATTAATTACGATAATTATTATCAGAAAGTGCGATATCGGGCGGCTAACCTCGGCCTTACACATCAACTTGACCTGCATAAAACATTACTCGTCACTCAGTCAGAATCGACCTTTCAGCGCACAAAGTTTCTGAAAAAGCCAGTCCTAGATATAGACCGTATCGGACTGCGGACCGTGAGGGTTCAAGGGCCTGACCTTGCTGGCCGCTCAATAACATCAGACCGGACAACCCACTTCCCCCTAAAATATAGACTAGCCGTCCCCGCAACACATTCACTATGATAACTTATAACAATGCGGCATTCGAATAGCGCTTTACTTTGACGACACGGCACGCCGCCGCCGCGCCGCGCCGTTTTAAAGTCTGGGAATGAGGGTTGCGTATCATTAATGTTAGATTTCTTTACGACTCTTGAATATTTAACTTCGACTGTTCATAAGACCTGAAAATCGATCCCGAGTATGAATACTGTAAGGTTTCTTTTCTCTTTCTCCTTACTTCCATGTCTTTGAGGAAACACAAGAAACTGTCGGACGTCCGTATGTGCTCGTCACACAACTCACAAGAGCGGAAGACAGAGTGGCCTTGCATGTCGTCGTGATCTCCGACTTTGCATTATACACACTGCCATCTTATGTTATGCAACCTTGCGCTGGAACGCTATTTATAACATGCCCGTGTTCTTCACTCTACTTTCACCTTGCTTAAGCAAAAGAAAATTCCTGTCTGACACATTAGCATACTTAGTTGTTTTTATTAAAAGTTTTTGAGTCGCCCAAAAGTACCTGGTTTTCTTATGTGGTCTTTGATCTTGCCAGAAGAAAGAGTGATATAAGTATGTAAGACACATGCAAACAAAGAAACATTGGTTGTACGGATTCTGAACAGTAAATAATTTAGGTAAGTGCCAAAAAACCAGCACCCTAGTTGCGTAACACACTTTCAATCACAATCCGAGAGGTTAAAAGGATATTGCTAAACCATTGCTTCATAGATTTGAAAAATTCAACTGCTCAACAACGTCAATAACGCAATGAACGTGGGTGACCTGTCAAAATTGTATGTGTCTTACGCAATTACCCCGCAGGTGGTTTTTTTTTTTTAACTAAAAGTAACTGTGATAAAGATCTTGAGACTTTTATATAGTGGAACTACCTATGCTTACAAGGACATTTGGGGTGAGAGCCGGGCTGGCAGCTCAATATATTATGTAGTAAATTAAGTTCATGGTGACCAGTCTGAGCCATTTATCACGAGCTTGAAGGTCGCTGTTTATAGGCTGGTGCTATTAATCGACTACTGCAATTCTGCAATTTCCTTGGTATTAGGGGTTAAAGTACGAAATTGCCGATTTGTACTGAAAAATTGAAGTTCGTTTTTTTTTAAATTTAAAACTTAACTCAAACTCAAAGCATTTATTTCAATTAAACCATTTACAGGCACTTTTGAACTGTCAAGGGGTCTGTCAGTCAAAAAATATGAAGCTTGTTGCCCATTCCAAAGCGTAGTAGGTACCTATGGAGAAGAACTGGTTGTTGAGTTAACATAATATTTATTTAATCAATTAATTACCATTATTATCTATACATTGCTGCCATCTAATACTCGTAGGAAGGTCATTTATGCCTTTACGATAGAACTCTCGTGATCTAGATTCGACAAACTGTGTGAAAGCATTTTGTACTGCCTCCTGAGAAGAAAACTTTTTATCACGTATAATATTGTCCAGCTCACGAAAAAAAATGGTAGTCCGTTGGAGCAAAGTCTGGCGAATACGGAGGGTGACAAATGCTTTCTAATTGCAGTTCCTGTAGAGTTTCTCGGTTTCTCATGCTGTATGAGGTCTCGCATTATCATGGAGCAATAATGGTGAAGATTGATTCGTGAGTCGGGGCTGTTTCACTGCTAGTTTTCCTATAATTGTTGGGAGTTCGGCACAGTAGACATCTGCCGTTATTGCTTGACCAGATCGGAGAAAGCTATAGTGAATAACACCATGCTGAGACCATGCATTTTTCGCATTGCATTTTTCTCTTACGGTTATCGTAAAGAATCCACTATTCATCACATGTCACAATTCGATCCAATATTCCTTCATTTCTGTATCGATTCAACAAGGCAACAGTCAACACCACTTTCAACACGGGTTTCTTTCTGCAGATCAGTCAAATCATGAGGCACCCATTTCTCATATTTTTTTTATTTTATTGATTTGACGCAAATGAGTCAATATTGTCTGTAAGGTAACATTAAACCATGCCGCTAATACCTGGGTAGTTTGGCTCGGATCGGCTGCCACCATCTCTTTCAATTAATCGTTATCCACCTGTGCGGGCGGTCTTCCACGTGGTTCGTTCTTCAAATCAGTTTCCATCACGAAAGCGTTTAAACCAAAATCGCACGGTGCGTTCATTAGCAGTCCCATCTCAAACGCAACATTGCGAGATATTGCATATTGATATTCCGAGCTGTTTCTGCTACGTTAGTTCCGCGTCGGAACTCGTATTCAAAAATAACTCAAATTCGAAGTCCATCTTTCTTGTCTAAGCTGAATAAAAAAAACAACTGAAAGTCGATAATCGAATGTTGCACATTTTTTAAAAGAAGAACTTCATAGGTACCATGTGAAAAAAGTTTCACTGAAAAATAGCAAACCATGAAGGTTCTGTGTCAATTCGAAGTACCTATCAATAAAACGGCAATTTCATACTTTAACCCCTATTATTATGAGTTATACACAGAGCACCACCGACTTTCTATAATAGGTGCTTCCTATCAAGAAACATCAATACAACCAATCTCGATCCCGTCATAAAAACCTCACAATTGGAAAGTTTTTGTGATTGAATAAACCTGAGCAGTTTCATAATAGCAAGAAAGGAGCGACAAATAACTTCATAGCAGGCTTATGATTGACACGAGCGCGGTAAGTAACTAATTGGTTCGCGTGCAGCCCCCGTGGGGCACGCCTGGTGATAACCACGAAGGCAACGCTGATGCGCCGCGAGTGACACCGCTTAGATAACGACTCACTCCCATCCATCTGTTTCAGTGAAGGGGCAAAAGCCTGCTGAACTAAATGATTCTTCGTTGGATAGTTTATCTATGCACCTATCTCGGTGGAATGGAAATGGACTTTGAGATTTTTTCTCTTTGATTTCCAAATTCAAATTGATTAAATCCTCTGTAGGTACCTACGACTTCTTTACTAATTTCGGGTATTAGGTGTGTATCCTGTGACCTCATCACATTTCAATTTGAACCAAGTTTCCAGTTAGGGACCCTCTTAAGACTATCAGTCATGACTTGAGAGTACTCACCAGTAGCCCAATGAACAACAGTATGATGCTCATCGTCTCTCGCGTTGACGTCAGCGCCGGCAGCGAGCAGCGTCTGCACCAGGGGAACGTTGCCGTGCACGACGGCGAGGTGCAGCGGTGTCAGGCCGTCAGCGTCTCTTGCGTCAGCCAGGGCTGGTGCGGCCATCAGCACTCGGTCAGCGCAGGCCGCACGCGCCGCCTGCGACGCGCCCGCGCCGCTCGACGCGCAGTAGTGCAGCGCACAGCGCAGCCCGCGGTCACGTACGCGAACTGATGCCGGCTATTACACGACAATAATAAGTTTCTTATCAAGAATTTTTAGACCAAAAATACTTTTAAGCTAATAGAAATAGCACTAGCTTTTGCCAGGCAGCGCCTGCGTGTACTTCAGAGATTACCTCACGGGAACATACTACTAGGATTAAAAGTACCTTCAGTGGCGTAGCGTAGTGGGGGCGGCAGGGGCGGCCCTTTATAGTGGATTATTTTGTGGCGAAGTCGGGGAATCCCTTTTCTTTGAATGATATGAGTTGAGATGAAAGCTGTTTTCTTCATTAGATAGAATCATTATGAAATTCGTGAGCGTTTTCAACAGCTACAGAATTTAACGGATAATTTTGCTTGTCTAACGTCGGCTATATTATTAGATCCAGACAACACTGAATGTAATCTAGACTACTCGTACCTACGCATCTGACGAAATTGACGAACAGGATTTCAAGCTGGAACGACTTTGACTGCGGACTTTCGTTGCTGCTACAGGCAACGAAAATAAATTGATTAATGCACACTCACTCGAATTATTTAAATGCATTGTTAAATCCAAGCTGGAAGATACTTTGCCCAATATTTTAATAATGTTCCGAATATTTTTCACAGTTGCCTTATGCAATGCCAGCTGTGAGAGGTTTTTCAAAATTGAAATTGATTAAATATTATTTAAGATCGACAATGAGTACTCTAAGACTAACTAATTTGGCTATCTTGTCTATTGAGCAAGAGGTGTATGATGCCATAGACATTAATGGTGCAATAAAAGACTGCTCTTAAAAAAGTAGACGTAGGTATAAATTTTTTACTAAAGACGGAAGTTTTGTTTTTAATTCTAACAAATACTTATATTACTTTTCAATAAAAATATAAATATTACATTATACGAGTTCTTGTTATAGTTAAAAATTGAGTTGCGTTTTATATTCAATTCGCTAATTATTTAATCTTGTCGATCGTCAGGGTGTACCTAATCTTAAGTGATATATGTACCTAAATTTTATCAATGTATCTAAGTGGTTGAAGTATAAGATGTTTTGTATTAAAACGACACAATAAACGTGATTGTAAAACTTAGATAAACATTTTTATTTAAAATCTAACCTGCCCAATGCAAATTAATAATGACTGTTCTTGCCGAAAAGTTCAAAAGCCTATAATAGAATAGAATACTCTTTATTGTACCTACACCATAAAATTCACAGATATAAATTTAGAAATTTTACATAGGGTGACATAATGGGCGGTCTTATCGCTTAAAGCGATCTTTTACAGACAATCTTCCCCTCCTTCTCCTTCCTTTCCTTCTTTCTTTTATACTACCTATACATTAAATTGAAATATCTAAATAAGAGGGCGGCAAAATTTTCTTTCGCCCCGGGCAGCCGACAGCCCGACACCCACGCTACGCCACTGCCTATAAGTGCCCCGGTCATGGTCTATCTGTGTGCCCATTCATATTTAACAGAGAAGAAAGACAGACAAAGCTATTTATTTATAGTTAATTAAAACGGTACAACACCAATTACATTAATTAACATAGAGACAAAAATTACGTTGACAATAATATAATTTAAAACTAACATGGAACAGTGGACTCTTTTGCATACTTTCTCTCACAGAACACCAGACATATACGCATAATTAGCTATGTACTTTCGCATTAATCTGGACAATTCAGAAAGTACCTACACGATTTGGAGCATTGAGTTCAGACGACTGACGACTGTCGGCTACGAGCTGACTACTACACTAACGAGTTACTCAGATAAGGGAACAACTGTATGAATGAAAATTTTGTCTTGTGGAGGTACCTTTTTAAAAAGTGTCTGAAAAAGACTTGCCATAGTGTAATGCGGCCAGATGAACACAGGCTTACGACAGGCTGTGTACGATTCGATGGCGCGGCCACGATGATATTTAAAAAAACAACTATAGGTACCAAGGTTTTGTAAAAATTTGTAAAAGTTGATTCCCATAAATTTGTTAAAGTTATGGTTAGAAAGTTATAAGGGTTTCAATGTGGCCGGGCCATTGAAACGCGATGAACCGCGCGTACACGGAGATCTTTAAAACTAAGCGTGGCAGAGACCTGAAATTTAGGTAAACACCAGAGTGAATTTTTAAAAACATTGTAAAAATATAGAAAAATATCCTAGGGTTATATTTTAGGAGCTGCAACTCAAAATATAAACTTAGGTATATATAAACTTAGGATTTTTTGTGTATTTTTTAATTTTGACAAATTCAAAAATAGGTTTTACAAAAAACTACAAATCTCTGCGATGTTTTTTCAGCGAGATATCGGCGATAACGTGTTTCTCACCATTTCAATGCCGCGGCCAAGGGGTTTTACAAGGAGTCTTACAGCTTCTGACATATAAACATAGGATTTTAACTTTTTTTTTTTACATATTCAAAATTTACACCTAAATTTCAGGTCTCTGCAACGCTTAGTTTTAAAGATCTCAGTGGCCGTGCGGTTCTCCGCGTTTCAATGGCGCAGCCACGTTAAAACCCTTATAACTTTGACAAAATAGTTTTGGGAATCAACTTTTACAATTTTTTACAAAATCTTATAGTTCTTTCTTTTTTAATATCGCCGTGGCCGCGCCATCGAAACGCACACCGAGAGGCTAGGGAAGCTCCGTTGAAGAGTGCTTAACTGCAACCGTAGCCCGTATCCCCCGGTGCAAGTGTACGAGGGAACACGGGGTGGTTTTAGTCAGTAGAAGTCTGACAGACCTATCGGTCCGCCCCAGAATGGAGGACATCCATGAGGATCACCAAAGCGATACAAAAAAAAAGGCTAGGTAAGCTCGAGTTACTGTTCCGTTACAGGTATTTTTGGAGCAATTTAACGTAAACCAATATACCCGATTCATAAGATAGCCTCATGAACAAAATAATATAATAATTCCTAAACATAGTCTGCATGTCAGAATGAATAGCACCTAATTTCGACATTGAATCATCAAAGTCTGACCAGAATTACAAGTTTCAAACTTGCTTCTTGTTTAATAGCATTGTTAAACAAAAATAGCTTCATCGTCACCACGTCCAATCAACATCAGGAAAATGTATGTAGTAAATTTATTAAAAACAAATTAACAACTTGTGTAGTAACATCGCACGTAAGTAGGGTTACTATTTCGAAATTTGAAAAGTAAATTAACTTTTTAATCTTTTTTTTTCAGTAATCATAATTTCTTTTTTAAAGAAAACGCCTTTAGTCGAATTGTCCGGACATAGTTCGGACGGGGGGCCAAAAAGTCGGATATGTCCAGACAAATCCGGACGGATGGTTACCCTACATACAAGTCACTTTATGATGTCCTAAGCTAAACCACAGTGTATATGAAAATCAAATGAAAATAAAAATAGATTATTGACGATGTAATGAAAGTAAGCGTAAGTATCTACTAAAAGTGAAATATGATTAATTAAACATGGAGTTTCGAAGAATTGATGTCTATTCGGTGAATAACGTCGGTTCTTCGACATGAGTCGTTAGCGGGGTGAGGGTTTTGCCACGTGTCGTGTTACTAGACAACCGTTTGTAATCGTCACGCTCGCCGTGCATGTGAGAGCGGCTCCTTCTATTGTGCCAGTCAATTCTAAACCTATTGATTGACTGCCCCCCCTGCCCCCCTGTCTCACCATCACGCCGCGTGCTAGTGCATTTCCTTCAAAGCATACTGGTTCTATGGAATTGTCAACATTTACAATTGATGTAATTTTTTTGTTACAATTAAACTATTCGTCACTTTTGTGTTATTATTCAGTCAGTCAATTGGTTTGTAAAAGAAATCGTTTTTGATTCATTATTGAATTCATGTAGCTACTAATAACATCATATCCTACATAATGGGTTTGTAACAACTCGGTATCTTGACAAGTAATTGTTGTAAAAATGGGGGAAGTATTTGAACAGCGCAGTGAGCAAGCATCAAGGGTTGTTTACAGACAGGAGTGAAGCGATCGGGGACGAGGAGCATCGCGTGCTCTACTCATAAAACATTGAACGAACGTTTTACCATTTCATGTACTACTCCCAGTGTACTGACCAAGAATTGATGACTGCCTTTAATGTAGTTTATGATACAAGACTGCGAAATGAGACATCAATAAAGCACCATGCGTTACATTCAACTAAGATCTCGGTGTCAATGAAGTGAATCTGTTGAATGCTTCGTCCCTAAGAGACTGCAGCCGCTGAACTCACGTCCTTATTGAGTGTATCGACGACTGCCTTGTAGTCTGCCTGCTGGCAGGCGTACATGAGCGGAGAGCACCCCTGCTGCAGCGGCGCGCTCACATCTCCGCCTTTCTTCGATCCCTCCACCTTCTCGCGCTTGATCTTTGTGCTCTTGTCAACGAGGTCTCCTTTGTGGCGGCCCTTAGGTTTCTTGAGGATACTCGGGATGGGCTCGCCCAGGCCGCTGGTGGCGCGCTTGTCCATAACAAAGGTTAGCAAGGCGCCATGTGTGGTGTGGCGCGTGTGGGTCGCGGCTCGGGCGAGCGGGCGCGGAGGGCGCGGGCCTCAGACTGGCCCTCGCGCGCGCTGCCCGCTCGGACAGAGGAGGCGCTGGGCGGCGGGCGCCACGCAACTCCCGCCGCCCGCCCAACACCTAATCTATTAACGGGCTCAAAGCAGGTCACCGTTTTCCGACTGTTAAACAGTCTTACACGATTTATAAGTTGGTATGTAGCTTTATAACCATCAGACGTTTGAATGCTATTGACACATTGACATCGTTTATTCGAATAAATATTTTGAGTTTCCAATAAAGAGTAGGCCAAGACTATTCTTCGTATCGCTCGAGAATTTTATTATAGCACGAAGTTAGGTAACAACAAACTAATCGAAGAGTTGGCTTAGTTTAGTAATTATGACCAATTCCTAGTCCCCTGGTCACGTACTCTCAACTGGTCACGTTTTCTCAAAATCTCAACCACAGATCCATATATAAATTTACTGTTCATAGTACTCGTACATGCTCAACAGCAATTGAGGATTATTATTTATTTGCTTGGACTTCTTCTTAACAAACTGCGACAAAGTCAAAAGAACCATAATTATTAATAACAGCTATATTTTCTTTAGATCAACCTTCAAAATAAGCTAAAGTGGTGCTAGATCTGAATCACTGCCCTTGAACCACAGGGTGTTCAAATATTGCGTGTCCCTATAGTCATTAGTAAGGTAACATTATGCTCATGTATAATGTCAAAAGTTAGGACAATAACGGCAGCAGTAAATAATATTAACACCAGTCTAGTATTAGAACTTTATCGAACACGTGTGAAGACATTTTTGTATATAAGCGACCTTTTATATTGTTCATTATGACGGCTGACATGTTGACGATTCTTAAGTACCTATCTACTGGACGTGAATTATCCTCTTCGGGTACAGGCATAAAGCAACGGGATTTCCGGTATAGTAGATTGCTGCAGATTGATCTACGGAAAGATATAGTTTCAATGTTTTACCTATTTCTATATGTATATGTAGGTAAGTTAGACGCGGGTTCCCGGTAAAGGCAAGTCGGTAGCAATCGGTGCGGGTAAAATAGCCCCGAATTTAACCCGCACCGATGCAACCTGGGTGGTTAAACCCGTTACCAGCCTTGCTAACTGTGTCATAGGACCACTGGCGGACTAAGGGGGGATGGGGGACGGCTGGTGCGGTCCGCCCCGAGCCCCCGGCCTTGGGGGCCACCAAAGCTCAAGAAACCCCATACAATACCAAAATAATTATGTTTAGTAAAAGTAAAAGGAAGTTTGTAGTTGCGGGCAGTTTACGCATGCTAAAAATATAAACGAAGGGTGCAAAAAATTTCGAGTTCGCTTCTCTCGCTCTTGCATTCTACTTTTTTCTCAGGTGTCTCTGCGTAAATCGGCATAGTAAGGACTATTTATATATGTATGAATAGGTATTATGTCCTCTTTCCTCGGACGGCTCTATTTTTAATATTGCCACATTATAAAAAAAACTTTCCTTTTCTGCATATTTTACTTCAAGTGCTACCTGTTCACGTTTAGAATAAAAACATTGACTGCGTTGTATTTATTAGACTGCTGGTAGTCATTATTTCGATATGATTGTCAAAACCTGTCACAGTATCTTACCTATCCGGGGTGGGATGCAAAAATATTCGCGAGCTCGCTTCGCTCGCTCTACCATCCTCTGTTCGACTGATGCTCTAGCTTTACTGTTGTCGATAAAGTATCTCCTATTTCTCTATCACTAGCCAACGTGGGGGCCCCATTTCGCTTTGCCACCCGGGCCCCCGACAGGCTTAAATCCGCCACTGCATAGTAGTGCAGGACACGATCTCATAAACTTATTCCTACTATTCTCATATCCGTGTGGCATACCGATACAAGAATGAGTCCGTCTTTACTCGACTGTGGCGGAATGGAAAAAGTGGGTAATGTTTTATCGTTTTTATTTAAACCTCTTGTTTATAGAGATACTAATCTTATTCTAGGTGCATCGTCTTCACATAATATAGTTAATGTATACAAGATATTGTGAAAACATTTTTAAAGAGTAACGGTGGAGTCTCCATATGAAAACTACCTTTTGAAAGGGGCGACTAGAATCAATATTACTTTTTTTTTGTAAATTTTGACGTTCAAAGGTGCCTTTTTTTGCCTAATTGAAATAAATTATTTGACTTTGACTTTGAGAGGTACTCTCGGTTAAGTGGTTTTAGTTAGCTGCCTAGAAGTTATTCTAGAACAACTAATATCTAGTTCATTGTCCACGATGTTTTTAGTAAACTTAATCTGCTTAACCTTTTCCCAACTATATTGGGGTCGGCTTCCAGTCTAACCGGATGCAGCTGAATACCAGTATTTTAAATGAAGCGGCTGTCTATCTGACCCCACAACCCAGTAATTGAGTAATACGATACCCCTTGGTAAGACTGGTTGTCAGACTTTCGGGCTTCTGACGACCCGTAACGACTGTCAAAGATTCACGAATGACAGCCGGGACCAACGGCTTAACGTGCTTTCCGAGGCACGGAGGAGTCTCGGTATGTAAAGAGAGTCACCCATCCACGGACCAACCCCGGCAACCGTAGCTTAACATGATGGATCGCCCGTGCGGCTAATATTACTTAGCCACGAGCGAGTTTAATAAGGAGAGGGTGCAAGTAGCTCAGGTGTTGGCGAGTGATGCGTGACGTAAGACTGGCACGCCATGACGCCGCCCGCCCTACTCGCCGCCTGCCTTCCGCTGATTCTAATCATGCTAACATAATTTACGTTGCGAGTTTCAGATGATTTTCCGCGTGATTCACTACTGATAAAAGTTTTAAAGGAACTTGCTTAATCAATAGCGTTATTGGAATATTCGTTAGCGATTCATGTTGAATGGTTCTCGCTAAGGATTAATTACTTAAATTCATACTAATATTGCCAGTCCCGGATCTATGGGGGCAAACCGGGGCCCGTGCCCCGGGCGCCAACTTCAGGGATGACAAATGCACAGAAGACAAGTGCACCACGCAGCACACAGCAACTTTGCAATAAATGATGAATGACGCGCAGCACCTAAAATCTTTCTATTTCTTTCTTTTTGTTTTGGGGCCCCCGTTAAATTGGCGCATTATCGATCGATAAAAACTTGACTAATACGTTGCTGCCATCATTTTCATTTCGAGAAAATTTTAATTTCGTGTGCTACGTTAGCGCATCCCCATAAAGGGTTAGCGGGGGGAGGCAAACGGCAGTTTTTGCGCCGCCTCATTGCCTACCAGAAAAGTGATGAGAGCTGCTCCATTTAGTTATTTTCAAACTATTCAGGTTGCTTTCCACCCTTTTTGACTGTAGTGTCTAGTTCAATTAGCTAGCAAAACTACCAGACGTGACGGGTATCAATAACAAAACACGATAAAAAAATAATGTTGTTTACACAAAAAAAAAACTGATATTTCAAGTAACTACAGTACCTGCGGTCGGTTACCAAAAGAAAAAACTAATCAAATTAATTTATTTCGTGTTTAGTTATCGATACCCATCACGTTCGCGGAGTTTTGCTAGCTAATCCAATTTGACCCTGTATATTTGGAGTTGTTTTCGTAATATTATATAACAGGGACGATGCCTGGTTCTAAAAAAAGAAATGCTATTTAGTCCGTCAGTCAGATAAACAAAACGCATTAAACTTAGATAAAACCGGCCAAGTGCGTGTCGGACCACGCACAATGAAGGGTTCCGTAGTTGTAATTGAAAAACATGTTCTCCCATACGGAATATATGGGAGAACATGGTTTTGCAACCGCAAATTTAAGTTGGTCGATTATTACTCGTAAAGCCCACTTAAGTGTGATAGTTTTCCTTTTAACTTCGTTATATATAAGTACTAATGCCATGACATTTGAATTTCTAACTACAACCGTTTAGTTGGTAGAGGGGGGGACACTTGACTCTAACGAAAATTTGCCACTTGCGCGGAGAGGGGCCGGACCTGGACGATTGCCAGTTCGGGTTTCGGTACGGGCGCTCCGCCATACACGCTGTGTCGCGGGTGAGAGTCCTGGCGGAGGAAACGGTGTCCCGGGGCGGGGTGATGGTGGCTGTGTCGTTGGACATCTCCAACGCCTTCAACACCCTGCCCTGGAGTTGTATTCGGGAGGCACTGCGGTATCACCGTGTGCCTCTCTACCTCCGCCGTGGGACGTGATGGCGCAAACCAGCGCCGCATGTCGTGCGGTGTTCCACAGGGCTCGGTCGTAGGACCCCTCCTGTGGAACATCGGGTACGACTGGGTGCTGAGGGGCGAACTCCAGCCGGGCGTGGACCTAACGTGCTATGCGGACGACACGCTGGTAACGGCCCAGGGGAGTTCGCACAGGGAGGCAGCGTTGCTGGTGACGGCTGCGGTCTCACAGGTGGGGGGCCGCATACGGCGCCTTGGCCTGGAGGTGGCCCTCAACAAGTCGGAGGCCATGGTGTTTCATGGTGCCCGGCGCGCGCCGCCGCCTGGATCACACATAGTGGTCAGCGGGGTCCGGATCGCTGTCGAGTCTACCATGAAGTATCTGGGATTGATGCTCGACAGCCGGTGGGACTTTGGACCCCACTTCCCGGCGGCTGGCGCCCAAGTTGATGGGCGCGGTTGGGGCGCTGTCAACGCTGCTGCCTAATCTGGGGAGCCCGAGCGTCGCCTGTAGGTGACTCTACGTGTGGATCGTGCGATCGATGGCCCTGTATGGGGCCCCGATCTGGGCGGCTGACCTGACGGCCGGTAGCATCGCAGTTCTGCGGAGACCGCAGCGAGCAATGGCCGTCAGAGCCATCAGGGGGTATCGCACGATCTCCTACAAGGCGGCTTGCGCACTGGCCGGATCCCCGCCCTGGGACCTGGAGGCGAAGGTACTCGCGTCACTGTATCGGTGGCGCGAAGACTCGAGGGCGCGAGGCGAGCGGCTGACGCAGCGACATTTGGAGCTGCGTCGGTCGCAGCTTCGTGAGGTCCTGGTGGCGGAATGGCGGGACAGGCTCTCACGCCCTTCCGCCGGCCTCAACATCATTGAGGCCGTCCGGCCGGTGCTCGACACTTGGCTCGGGAGGAGGCATGGCTCCCTGTCGTTTCGCGTGACGCAGGTGCTCTCGGGGCATGGTTGCTTCGGGAAGTACCTGTATCGCATAAACAGGGAGCCGGACGCCCGGTGTCACCACTGCGTCGACTGTCGGGAAGACACGGCACGGCATACGCTGGCAGAGTGTGCCGCTTGGGAGGAGCCGCGCCGTGCCCTCGTCTCTGGAGTAGGCACCTTTCGCTGCCGGCCGTCGTGAATTCCATGGCCGGCAGCGAAGAGTCCTGGGACGCGGTGGTTTCCTTCTGCGAGACAGTCATCTCGCAGAAGGAGGCTGCGGAAAGGGTGAGGGAGATCACATCCTCTCACCCTGCCCGCAGCAGGCGCACTAGGCGCCGGAGGAGGGTGGACAACGCTCTCTTCCGGCCCCCCTAAATGGGTCCAGGGGCGACGGACTTGGGGACGTCCGTCGCCCCCCATACATCGGACCCGAGGTGGTGGCGCGTAGTGTTCCACGCGCGCCTCTAAGACGTCGCGGGGGGAGTCAAACACCTCACTCCCCCCCTCGATACGAGAAGAGGCCCGCCGTGGCGGGCCGGCACCAGTCGAGGGTTGCGGAAGTATTTACGTTCCCGCGACCCCCGGCTTAGGTGTGAGATGGAACACCGGGGTGGTTTTTAGTCAGTACGAGTCGGACAGACCCCTCCGCCCGCCCCAGGGCGGAGGACATCCATGAGGATTTTCCACCCCGAGAAAAAAAAAGAAAAAAAAAGGGGGGCACACTTGACTCTAACGAAAATTAGTACTTTAAAGATTGATAAGTCACGAACGGTTTACTTAATCAAAAAACGGTATTCGCAAACCCCTAATATTATTAAAAGACCTATCCAACGATATCCCACACTACGGGAAGGGCGAAAAAAAAAATATCACCTTAAATAATTGTTTTATTTTTTAAATTGTTTTACCACTTTTTCGGCGTCATTAACTTGTATACAAATTACAACTTTCTAGTACCAATCGTTTTTGAGCTAAACCGCGGACAGACAGACAGACGGACATGGCGAAACTATAAGGGTTCCTTGTTGACTACGGAACCCTAAAAACGCATTAAAGTTGCCAGTGGAGGTACAAAATAACACAAATGACAAAACAGGTCGCGAAAAAGCAAAGACTATTACAATTTTATTAATCACGCCTCTTCGTGTAGGTACATCATAATAACTCTATTAATTGACAGTCATTTAATTTATAACTGTTAATTGTATTATTACAAGTACCTGGGCGACTAAGCTCTGCTCGAGTGAAATTAGAGTAAGCGAATTTTCCCAGTTATGAGACCTAGCTACATTTTCGGCCTCGTAAACCTCTATATTGCAACTTTCTTCGAAATCGTTAGAGCCGTTTTGTATTTTTAACTTGCTCATTCGAGTAATGAACGATGAATGAACGTCTAATCATTGTGTAGGTGGGGTATGCGATTTTACATGTTTAATTTTAGTCTAATATTTATACTATTCTAATCCTAAGTAGGTAGTTCTTAAAAGTGCTAACGGAAAGACAGATAGTGACTGCGGATCATAATATTATGTAATGTATTTAAACATAAGAAAGGATGTGTCGTTCGGTAGTCATCTTATTTAACAAAATTCTCAACCCCCAAAACCAAAGTTTATAAATCTACTGATTCTAACGGACCTACATTAGGTTTTAGGACAGGGACTCCAAGCGACAATCCTGGATCCACCACTGCCCACATGCCTATCTATGGTCGTCCCCCAACGACACTGAACAATCTTCAAGTTCTGCTCTTAGGCCTTGAATACGTGAGTGAATAGGCAGTTCCGACATGTCGTGTCACCGACAATGCTAAACTACACATTACTTTAACATATATTGATTTTTACAATGGATTAGCAATCTGTTTCAAAACGATTCAGATTCTGATTGATTTTGCATTACGTAATTAGGATACAGATCATTATTACGAGTATAAGAAATGTAGGTACTACATAATACAAAGAAATTGATTTTTATTAAATAGGTTATATAATAATAATCTATCTATGTTATATCCTAACTAATATTATAAATGCGAGTGAGTTTGATTGTTTGTTACGCTTTCACACTAAAACGGCAAAACGGATATGGATAAAATTTGGCACATGGGTATACTATGACTTGGAAAAGGACATAAGATACTTTTATCCTGATATTCCCACAGGATCGAGACTTATGCGGGTGAGACCGCGGGGGGCAGCTAGTATGTATGTGGGTAGGTAATAGGTAAAACGGGCTGGTTTCCGCAACTCCACGTCAAAGCGCATATTTTGCGTATTTTACGTATCGCAGAATTTTAACGCGCAGTTCAATTAACTCGAAACGCAGTATTTGGCCAAAAATAAAGAATAACTAAGACAAGTCGACAAAGATGCCATGATCCTAGTAGGTCACAAGCAGCATTTAAACTTCTCATGAAGCGTCGTCAATCGAGGCAAGATATTTTTAACTCACTAATTAGACGGTAAATAATAAATTAAATTAGCTATATCACTCCTCAAACCATTAGTTGAACATAAACAGGAAGTATATCGAACCACAACCGTCCCACTAACCCTTATCAGCATTCAACTAATTGTTTTCGTACTTATTTACCTATATATTGTGCGGAATTATTTGCCTACAAACGTCATAATATTACATACAATACAAATGGTAACTATTCGATCTACCGACTACCTACTTCACGCCCAAATTACACGCCAAATTTCTTGCTTGCTACTCTCTCACGCAACCTTCAAGGACGGTATTTAAAATCATTCTCGTGTTTTTCCGTAATTTCCTTAGATCTGAAGTAGAGTTGACCCACTGCCCCCGATAAAAAATAAAAGGGCCAACCATGTTGTACAAATTTCGAGCTTGTAGTTATAATTATGCAATGCCTATAATTTTATTTTAAGCACGGCCTAGACTTGCCTATGAGCCTATTATGTAGTGACGTGCTTTCCAGCAATGAATGATATCATTGTAAAGAGATAACTCATACCATGAAGGTTTTTACAAATATAGATAACGAGGAA
Source organism: Xanthia togata (assembly GCA_963853775.1). Taxonomy (NCBI): domain Eukaryota; kingdom Metazoa; phylum Arthropoda; class Insecta; order Lepidoptera; family Noctuidae; genus Xanthia; species Xanthia togata. The sequence goes on from OY970791.1 coordinate 21,453,797, forward strand.
ATAACACTTTAGTTTAACAGGAAAAATCTATAATACTGACTTATTTAGAAGCCAATCATTTTTTCAAAAACCTTTTTCAAATGCTGAACGGCTGAGGTGCGGCCAGGGACTCAAGTCTGCTATTACAATAGTGTCAGAATAGTTGATTTTGACAAGTTTGGTAATCTACTAATATATTGGCGTCATTATGACTTTCCAATGGTCAGCCACTGACACTCCATTGAAAGAAATGGCATCTATTGGTAAACTCGTACGTACATAATGACAAATGAATGAGGCGGTATTCTGCTAAAATTTTGACAGTTCCTTTGATTAGTGACCTACCATTAGAACGTCAGTGTGCAGTCATTGCTTTTAATTCGTTACGAGTATCGTGTTTGTGGAATACAATGATCAACCAATGATCGACCATTATGAATTTATTATCAGATTACGAACTTTTAGCAAAATGTCAATGGGATCGTGTTGGAATGACGAATTTATAAAAATAGCAGACTTGGGCCCCAGGAAGTGCACCCTCACAGTGGCTCCACAATGATGGTATGAGCGGGTATTATGAAGAACAGACGAACTGAGCTCGTTTTTGTAGATGGCAATATGAACACTGAAAGTTACGTTGAAGATGTCCCCGGGCCTTATGTTCACCCATTTGTACAAAGTCTTGGCTCAGATTTTACGCTGATGACAATGCGCGTTCGCACACAGCTCGGAGGACCAGAGAGTACTTGGCAATGGAAAACATCCGGGTATTGCCGTGGCCTGCACGATCGCCAGACCTCAATCCCATCGAGCACGCAAGACATGCCCTAGAGACGTGTTCTAGAGAACCTGGACGGTGTCGACAACCCAACAACTGAAAGACTTGTTAAAATTCCATTGGGAGCGACTGCCGCAGTATCAGATATGATGACACACAATACATATGATGATACACTATACAGATGCGTGAGATAAACAATCTTATAAATTCAATGAAAAATCGTTGCCGACACGTTTTAAACAACAGAGGCGGTCACACTTTGTATTGAATTACCAAATAATTAAAAAAAGGTCGTTATTTAATTTTGTAAAACATGAAAGTTTCGTTTCGTTTTACCTTTAGGTTACGGTACACATATAATTAATTATTGTGATTAAATGAACAATTTAATGAAGGAATTTGTTGCTTTAGTCACTTATGCATCAAAAAATGTTTAGTTATTATTTATAAAAGAAACATAAATATTTTTCCATTGTAAAAATAGTTCAAATGTTCAAAACGGTACATGTTACTTAAACTATTTTTTTATGTATTTATGCTGGATGTCAGCGATTTCCTAGAAAGATGGGGTTATCACACCCTCTCAGAAGTCACTGTACAAGTTTGTAAACAAAACTAACCATGTTATCAACGAATTGAACTATATTTCTTTGGCAGTGTATATAGTGCCGCTAGAGGCATAATAGTGGCGCTGCCTCGGCCCTGCTAAAGTGACGTAAGCATTGCATTTTCATTGTCACTGTCACTTGTTATTTTGTTTGATTGTTGAGGTTAGTTCGCTGTAACCTTACATTCGCAAAACATTACATTCTCCTGTGCTTAACGGACCCTGGCACAGTATGTGGTCACAGTTCTAACCTACCTTTCAGCCATTCTCATTTGCTACTTCACTTTGCGTAAATTTGATATAATTATCTAAAACAAATACGATCAATCGATACAAAGGGCAGAAAACTAACCTCAACAATCAAACAAATTAACAAGTGACAGTGACTCAGTAAAAATAACGACTAGGTACGAAACTTAAGCCGGGCCGAGGCAGCGCCACTATTATGCCGCAAATAGCGCCACTTCATCCGATAGGGATAGAATGCCGCTCGGCACTCTATACACTTCCTATTTCTTTGCTATATCAGTTCTTCCAATATGTATTTAACAGGGGGAAATATATAGAGAAGTAGGCCGTGTGTCGACCTGGTTTACACCTCACGATATTTACCTACTTTTCCCATCGTGTGCGAAGTGTCAAGCTCTTGACGCGTCCGTAGAAAGTGCGGGTACTCGGGTCGTTACAGCTGCAGTGAGCAATAACCTATGTAATTCATCACTGTATACTCGAGTAGGTACGCCCACGATATACAAGAACATGCTATCGAGCAATTAGTGGGGTTGTGTTTCATAAAAATCTTGAATACATTCGTAATTTAATGTCCTAGGTATGTGAGACATCGTAATTATGGAGAATGTGGTATGCGTTTATCTTTGGTATACGTTCTTAAATTCTCTGGCTTAAAAATCTGTTAAATTATTGCATAGGTAGGTACATTAATTTGGAGAGAGCAGGCGCCTTCACCTTAATTGACTCTTGTGATACATTAACTCCTAGTACAAGAGCCAGAGCTACACTGCAGATGTCTGTGTCTCTGAAGTGAAAATAAATAAAATACTATTCAATTTGCATGAAGTAATAAGCACTTCAGAAAGTTTATCTTTTTATACAGGACAACCGGTGCGAGTGTACCCTTTGACGGTCCGAGAAGACGACATACAGAAATTCAATTATGAGTACATGTAGTTCTCATAATTGAATTCTTTTATAATACACCCCTTAATAGTTTTCAGTGCAATAAGTTTAAGAGTTATTTTTCGAACAATAAAAGGTAGAGTTAAAAAGCTCTAAGCAATTTTGTAAAGGCTAGACGTCATAGACTACATGTAAATTTCACGAAAATGCATAATTCAAAATTTTTATGCTAAGCCTAAAAACGATTAATTATGTAAATTATGAAACAGGTTTTTAGTTTACAGAGCTTTTTAGTATTCATTCGTGGCTATCGAGGTGGTAACCTGGTAATGGCGACGTTCACAGGGTGTAAGGGTGTTAAACTAAGCATTTGCTGCACACGATTATGTAGCAAATGTAGCACTACGTAGAAAAGAATAAGTCGCTGCAGCTACAAAATGTTGTTACTTGAAAAAAGCGGCCAAGTGTGAGTCACACTCGAAGAGTTTCGTACCACCGTACAATATTTAGCAACTCGTTTCCTGCATGTGGACCTCCTTTAAAATAACTTTCAACTGTCTGCCTATTACGGTTCATGAGATAGAGCCCGCTGACAGACAGACGGACACCGACGGCTTATGAATACGATTCCGTTTGGCACCTTTGGTACGGAACCCTAAGAATACTTCTAACTACATGATTATTTTAGGCGATACCACAAAACAACAAAGGTTTCCCAAATAAAATCATGCCACGGTTTATTGAAGCAATATTTCCTAGCGCCATTTCCCTCGACTGAATAAACTAGGTAGCCTGCCAAAATGTACATTGAGAGGAAATAACATCCGGCTGGCTGCCACAACCAAAATTCGTCGAAGGTCGTGCCGTAAGGTACTTCGGTTACTCAGTCAATCAGAGTGGGTGCTGTATTGTGGCGGTCAGTAGCCACTGTGCCAGTAGCCAGTCGTCGGGAATATGGGTCAGCGATCAATCGCGATAAGAGCAAGCTCGACTCCACTCGCGATTATATGGAAATTAAACGATCACCCGTCGCACTGCCCACTGAAGCTACACTTTCAAGCCGGGTTTATTGCTTTAACTTTAATCGTATAACATTCTAAAAGCTTTCTAATATAACATAACTCAAACTAGAACTTTATTTCCTTTTTTTTTAGCATTTAATTAACTAGGTCATTATAAAACTTACCACATTTCAGCTGCATGTTATTTATTACGAGGTATGCTTTCTAGAAAGGTGCACTTTTCACTTGAGAAATGTTTCAAACTTTCCACCGAGCTGTCAATCAACCTTAACCTTCCGAGCACTTACTGTTACGACTAACTCGTAGTAATGAAACACAATGCTGTTAGAAGACGGAGTATTTTTTGGGCACCGATTGTATCATGGTTGTCGATAATCGTGCGTGCAGACGGCCACGTCGATGTCCATTGTGGTAATTGGTAAATAAACGCCGATGACAGGGACATGGTGTGGCACAATAACGGTGGACGGAGTCGCCATGGCTACACGAGGGACGCCCGGCGGTTGCCATAGAGAGTCGCTGTCGAGCTCGTGCTATACCGTGCAAGGTTAGACGGATATTACCATGTCGCTACAGCTTTTGGGGAATTCGTAACTTCGTACGTAGTCAAAATTGATTTCAGTTTTTAAATAGCTTTTTTAAATCTACTTGTATGTTTCACATAAACTCAAACTAAAAGCTTTTATTTTAATTAAACCATTTGCAAGTACTTATGAATTGTCAAGGGGTCAGTCAGTCAGAAATATGAAGCTAGTTGGCCGTTCCAGAGCGGAGGTTTCTATGGAGAAGAACGGGCAGGAAACTCCACGGACACTCTTTTAAATCATAATATTGTTACAAAATATTGGTTACATTATTCATGTTGAAATTATTCATGTGAGAACAATGTAGAAAGACGTGCACGTAAAAAGGGTCCGTAATAAGAAGATAAAAACATTTAACAATTTTAATTTTTGAATTGTTTGACCAGTCCGTTCTGACGGCGCCCGTCCACCAACATGACGCATGGATCAGCACCGTTTAGTTCAACCATTTTGAAGGGAACTTAACGATCCAACACACACGCCACCACCAGCGAGACATTTGAGTGAGCATGAATACTCTCAGCCGCCAGGGCATATCAAGTCAATGAAAGACCTGCCCAGTAAATGGCAGCTTTATAGAAGGTCACAGTGCTCACACATGTGCACACATATTAAAAATGAACAAAAATTTAATATATTTTATAAATAAACTAAAACAATACCTAATCCATAAATGCTATTATAATATGAATGAATATTTTAAGGATAAATTAAAAATGGATAATTAAAAATGAATACCAAAAATAATAAATAAAATTTAAGTGGAATTTAAGTGGTAGAAAAACATTTTATATTTTACTTTTTTCAAATAATAATATTATTATTAGCCCTCTTCCTCTATCCTATCTTGCTGTGCCTGACAGGATCCACAATTATCTAAAATGATGTATATTTTATAATGTACCTACCACCTATGTTAACATTGTGGAATGCAAATAAATATATTGAGTATTGAGTAAGTATTTATAGTTCCTACGACCATGCTAAAAAAATAAACTTTCTTTTTGCAGGCACAAGACAAGCGCGCGAATTTGCACATGATTATAAAATTTTAGTTTTAACAATTTTAAAATGAATACTACTACTAATAGGGATGTTGACTGGGTAAAAAAAACACGTTATAGTCAAAAAAATATTAGACACGTATTTTTGCTTTATCATAAAAATGATTTAGATTAAACGTGACGTAGCGAGCCCCCACTGCCCAACAGTTGAATTAGTAGTTTAATAATTGGGGAGTGGAAGCTCTCTACGTCACAATTCAGTATAAAATCTACCGGACAGGGAATGACGTCATGCCACATTTTAACTCAATGTATTGCCGTAAACTTTTGATTGAGTAAAAAAGAAAAAAATATGTGTTCAATAATTTTTAATAATCAATCTAACGGACAAAAAAAAAATTCAACATCCTATTGTTTTTCTAAAAAAAACACATTGGAGTTTAACTTATAAAATTTTATTTAGGTTAGGTAATTAAACAGGAACACATTTGCCAGTAATACTTCTTTTGCAGCCTGGTAGACAGGGCGCACGCACGAGGGCTTGTGTGTCTTCACCGAACCTCGACTGGAGGTTAAGTTTCTCGCAATTGACAGATAAGCTGGTGGAATTCACCGTTAGGGCCGCAGGAATGGGCCACATATGCCTGCAGGGGGCAACCGTGGCCAGTTGCTCACACCTACCGTTGTAATACACGTAGCTGTCGATAGAACAAGGATTCTTTTCGCACACAGGGATCGCTGACTCTGATCTGAGAACTAGGTACTCTCCGTCTTTACAGGGACCTTTTCTGTAGGCTGGCCAACACGTGTCTGATTTCGGGTGATACAGGAATGCTAAAATAAAAATAAAAAACAAAATGAAGTTTTTTGTTTTCAACGACCGCTGGTATGGTTGTTACTTGAAGTATGAGTTGAGAAAATTTGTTTTCTTTTGGTTTATAATGGTTATAGTTCACGCGGTGTAGCATGGTGCGGGTGATAGGTGACAGAAAGGGTAAATTTATCTAATTTACTACAGTTTTCACTGAGTCTGTATTATGTACACAATCTGTATGTAGGTACGGATCAGTCGTAAAATACAGAATCAGTAAAAACAAGTAAATTATAATACATTTTACCCTTTCTGTCACCTGTCACCCGCGCCATGCTAAACCGCGTGAACTATAGGTATTGATACCTGTCACATCTGTAAAGTTTACAAAAAAAAACTGACTTTTTAAACTGATATTTCAAGCAGGGACCGAAAACCTTCATAAATTACGGTACAGCATGTCGATTCCCGTAACCACTTCACCGTGAAAACACGTGAAGTGAGCGTGGAGTGAGCTGTCAGTGTCATCTCACCCTGTTGGAATGACAACTCACTTCACCTAAGTTTTCACGGTGAGATGGTTACAGAATAGCACTGCAGGTATCGAAGAATGTTGGTTACTTCTTCGACTAAGGTTTTTGGTCGTCCATTAATTACTTGAGTCATTTAAGGGGGGGAGGGGGTCGAGCCGAATCTCATCCAATCTCACGTTGGGTAGAGGGGGGGTCTCGGCAAATATCACGTACAGACGCCAGCACGTCAACCTACCCGAAACTGTAAAATTTTCCCATTCAACTTTGAACCTTAAACTTTAGTGATAATGTTGAAAATCTATTGAAGAAATTTGACAGATTGTAGTAGGTCGATGTGCTGGCGTCTGTAGGTACCTAATTGTTTTTCCCGTAAGAGACAGTGTAAAATCGCGAAACAACGTAAAACATGTTTCTCCACTAAATTTGGCTTGCTAAATCCTACTCAAAAACGAGAGGTGTCGTGGGACCTTGTTGGAATGAAGTTCCTTTCACTTTGTATTAAGTATAAGTACTAGCTGATTCCCATTTTGAAAAATCTCACGGTAGATTAGGGGAGGAGGAGGGGTCAAGCAAAATCTCTAGACATCTCACCAAGGGGGGAGGGAGGGTCGAAAAATAGACAAAATCACCTCACGTAATTAATGAACGCTCCCTTACCGCTATCTGGGTAACCAAGAAGAAAAAATCCGATTTAGATTACCGTTTTAACACCAACGCGATGCGCGCCCTTTGACTAATGTCAACACTCAACGGCACAAGTAACATAGAGGTAATTTTTATTACGGTAACCGGTATTAATACTGGCTTTATTCAATTGGGTAATCTTTAAAAATACGTGTAAAAAATGTAAATGTTTAAAAAAATACCCGTCTTGCTCATACCGGTTTCCGTCCCTGATTTCAAGTAACTACACTAAAAGCGGTCGACGACCCCGCAAAAAAAATCATCATTTAAATTTATTTTTGGTTTATCTTGTAGATATACATCGCCACATGCGAACTACGCATCAAAAATCTGACGTCATACAAATCCTGCATCGCGCAATAAGAGTTTACCGCGCGAACAGCATTAATATAACTTCCCCAACATCACTTGCTAGCTAGCTAATTTATTTGACCCTGTAGTTATTTTCAAACCTGCCAATGTTTTTTTTTTCAATAAATTCTTACCTGGTCTGCAGTCGCATATCCAGTCATCCTTCTGGTCTCCCGGATAATAGAGCTCGCTCTCCGGACACATCGATGGAATGTACACCGGCTGACGGTTCTGGAAAATAATAATTAAATTGTTATTAAAGTAGGAGTGACTTGTCTGGAAGTAAGCATCTAGGTAACTATACGTAGATTATGTAGTATGAGTATCTACGTAGCACTTTTGTATGGATAGCGATATAACGACGACATAGCAGAGCGGGATAATTGCTTAACACATAAGGAAGTTTATATATAAACTTTGCTTAAAGTTAATTAATGATAAGCGACTGTTTAAATACACATTTTTGACATTTGAATTGAACGTCACTTAACTATAAGGAGCGTTTTTAAATAAACCTCAAAATGAAAATTGATCGCAATGGGTTTCATTTTGACAGTTAACCTAACGTCCATTGCGTTATTTACGTTGATTTCTCATCAACGTTGCTGACGCTGACGATTTTTTCAGACCTATGAAGGATTAGCTATATCTTTCAAGACTCTCGGACTGTGATTGAAAATGTGTGTGGTAACTTTAACTCACACACTGACTTATTAGTATTACTTGTAAATTTTTTAGGAATATCGTATACTTCTAGAATGTTTGTAAATATGTCTCACATAATCTGTCATAATCTTCATTTTCAATTATTTTTATTTTATTTATTTATTTGACAGTTTATGTACACAATTAAAAACAGACAAGATAAAAGGAACAGAAAAATACGTACAAAGGTGATGCTTATTTCTAAAGAAATCTCTTCCAGCATCCCTGCGATAGGAAAGTGGATAAAAAGAGATTTATACAACGTGTGTAAGAGCAGAAGAGAAAATGAAATACATAAAATAAAAATATTGAACCTTTTTTTACCTATTGTGGATAGTAATTATATTCTAGGTGCATCGTTTCCACATATAATTATATAATTACCTAATGTATACAAAATAATGTAAAACATTTTAAAAGAGTAACGGTAGAGTTTCTTGCCCATTCTTCTCCTTACAAAAACTACCTTTTGGAAGGGGTGACTAGAATCAATTTTGTTAATTTTGACGTTCAATTGTGCCTTTCCTAAGATAAGCCTAATTGAAATAAATTATTTGACTTTCTTACGCAATTACGGTGCAGAAATAGAGATGGAATAAAATGTTTCCTATTACAATTTTCCGGGAAGAAGTTGCGAAACTAGTAAATCTTTTTTTTTTTCAAGTAACTAAGTAGGAACTAGTACCTTAGTGTATTTTCTTTTAGTTCAGGAAAAGTGTAGAATTCTAAGCAGAAACCATAACTAATTTTTGAGATGGGGCAGTAAAGGCAGGTACCATAACCGTTGTCGCTACAAGAAAACGGTCTTAGGAGATCGTCCGTAACTTTTTGAGCCATTTTTATCTGCATTTAAAGATTTTGAAAATAATACAGACAGCAAGAAAATGGGCAGTTACACAAAAACTTTTATTGATGCCAATCGATCCTGTTTCTTTAATGGATCAAAAACGCTACCGGACCAACTGAAGTTTGAGTACCTACTAGAAAAGTCAGAAATTTAACTCTTACTGCCCCATCTCAATAATCAACCCTGTATATCGTCACCATACCACAGATTAACCATACTCTATCAGCGAACTGCGTTTGTGAGAATTAATATTCATCGACTGATGAGCAAACGGCATCGCAAAATTGCATTTTCGAACCTAACAGGTTTTGGATTAATGTCACAAGTTTTTAAGAGAATTCAGTGCAAGCGGATATATGAACGGAAGTTCATTGCACTTGGGAAATCCTAAGTAATAAGTATTTAAGGCCTTCGGGTGAAGACCAGTTGTGTCATATATAACTAGAGATCGGATATTCGGATGCATATTTACCTAAAGTTAATTTTTGGCTAAGAAATTATGGAAGTGGCTTCATAATTTATTTTTTCTTAACTTAATTCCCGGAATTCAATAAAATCCGGGAGTGCAAAACTAATCGGATATGTGGTATGGAAACGACTTATCAGCCCTCTTGTGAAGGTTATTTTAGCGGTGTTAACATAAAAAATTATATACTTACTGTAAACATTTTTTAATGAAACTCAAGGCACCAAGTTGTTTGTCACTGTGTGCTATGCCAATTTGGCAACCTAGGTACTTTACAACAGTAGCTAGCATTTTTATAGTAAAAAAGTACAAAATTTATCAATTCCGGAATAGCGAGATTTTTGCGATCGATACAAAAGTACAGCACTCAAAATCCACCTACTCAAAGAATGAATTTGTAAGTATATTAGACACACCATACTATTCTGGGAAACATTACACAAATTGTAAGTATCCGAACAAAACTTTACTAATTCGCTTTATCCATTATGCCTTAGGCTCAGCGCTGAGAGTTGAAAATCCAACAGTGCACTTTTATTAAGGAATTCATTTAAATCTCAAGATTCAAAAACCTAAATATTTTATTTCACATAAACCTACAAGGGCACTTATGAAACGTCAGAAGCTAGGTGTACGGTTTCAGTTGGTCGTTTCCTATGGAGAAGAGCCGGCGAGAAACTCCACGGTTACTCTTTTAAAAGTGAATGGTATTTACAATGTTTTCAAATTAAAGTGTTAATAGGTATGAGAGGACAGTGTAGGCCTATCAACAAGTACCAGGTACTTAGCAAGATTGAAAATGGTCGACAGATCTATAGTCTGTTAACAAGCAACGTTCTCACATTCACAAAATCTAAAAGAAAGAAATAAAAAAAAAGACCTATTTAAACCAAATGACATGGTTGCCACTACAGCTGTAACAAACCTAATTTAATAAAAATATAGAATATTGTAAGTACCTTTAAAGTGTCAAATAACGAAAAGGTTATGTAAAAGAAAAATAAAAAGGTAAAATAAAATAATCATCTTAATTTGGGAGCAGTTAATAGACATATAAATAGTTACTTAGATCCACTTAGTGTCACTTAGTTGTCGGTGAAAATGGGCATGAGGACTTCTAAGTTGGGGGGATGCTTGCATAATCAACAATTTGTAAAGACTACCTATAGATGTGACTTCTGCTGTAGTACTAGTAGGAGCAGTTAACTTCTTACGGCCCTTACGGCTAGCTTATCAGTCTATGTATACGTATGCGTATCATAAACGTGGATAACGAGTGCGGAGCCTAGGGATTGACTCCTAGGCATAGCAAAGAGCTGAAACATGGCCATGGGAAGTTTTTGGAATTTGCATCAGAATTTAAATGGCACAGCCAGGCCAAAAAAATCCTTGGATAGCAGGCTAACCAGGCGTTTATTACGCCTGAACAGGAACGGCCTGCGCCTGGTGACGGGGACCATCATGGGACACTGCTCGCTAAACAAAAACTTCCACACAATAGGCATAACGGACAGTCCTCTGTGCAGGGCGTGCATGGAGGCTGCGGAGACCGTTGCGCACGTGCTCTTTGAATGCACGGGCGTCACCCAGATCCTACACAGATGTTCTAAACAGACCAGGAGACGTAATAATCTTCTGGAGGGAGGTGGGCTTGTTGGAATAACCACCAAACGACCGCTATGGCCCACGCACAATGGTCCACCTGACGGACTAAGTGCGGAAACCAAACCCTTTAACATAGAACATAGTCAGGGAGTCAGGGACCCCTTGCTACTTTTTAGGGTTCCGTAACTGAAGGGTGCCAAACGGAACCCTATTACTAAGCCTCCACTGTCCGTCGTTCCGTCCATCCGTTTGCCTGTTAGGGGGTGTATCTCATAAACCGTAACCGTTGTATATTTCTATTACCGCTCTAACAACAAATTTTATAATAAAAAAATAATAAAGTTAATATTTAAATTGGTCTCCATACAAGAAATGTGCTTTTTTCGGCGTTTTTTGCTCGATCTTAATACGGTACGGATTGTGCGTAGATTCCTTCGTGTGCGTGTCTGACTTGCACTTGACCGGTTTTCAACTTGAAGAGGTTTTTTTTGTAGAACCGTGGTCTTAGTTCCTGAAAGCGGATCGGTACATTACACTTTTTTTTTGTTTGCAACAATTTTCCGTTTTCTGATGACATTATACTGACTGTGACGCATCTTAAATATTGAATAAGCAAATCGTAATTTTCGTACCTTTGATCGCTACAAACATTTTGCAAAAACGATCAACATTGCTTATAATTCATTGAACATGCAAATTAAATCGATGTTAAAAACATCATTTTGAATAGTTGTGAATAACAAACGTGACAGTGGTTGAGATCAGAGACCCATGACCTACGAGTGATCACCAATGGAAGGTCATTCGCGATATTAACTTCTTTGATACATTATGACGCGTATAGCTGCCAACACAGATATGTATATTTACCTAGATAAAAACATCATTATTAACTGAACATACTTATATCAAGTATAATTAATGTTGTATCCGCCTATTTTATTTAGCAGGTACCTAACTACCCAGTACATAAACTTGCTTGCTTCTAAGTTGTAGATAAGCAATTTCAAACTATATTCAAGTTGTTAATTATTTTTTGCCAAAAATCATCTAAAACGTGAAGCAAAAAATCTTGCTGCCTTCACAGTAACTATTGTAAGAGGATAATTTGAAAAAAAAACACGTCTGACATAAGGAAAATCATATTCCTATTTACAAGAATTTACCTACATAACAAGAAACTTGTTTACGCTTCAAGCTTAGGTAAAAATCTGGTACTCACATCTTTATTCACTAAATTGGGATCTTCTTCTGCCTCGGGAAAACCAATGGCTTGTTGTGTAGAATTAATCGCTAATGTGACACTAAATAACAGACATGTTACCACTAAACTTTTGAGGGAAAACATTTTGAACAAATTCAGCAATCAACCACTGTGACACTACAAACCGAGTTACATTAATGCGATTGACTAGACTGAGTAACTATCAAAACACATTTAAGTTATTATTAAGTACGAGCTCTTAAATACACTGCTCGAGAGCGACTAGGCTCCTCCGAGACAATGTTCAGTGCTATATACAAATAATCGAACGTCATGCGTACAAATTAAAACGGGTTTTCGATGATAAAAAATGTGTTTAAATAAAAAGTTTGAAACGTGAATTCCGCGGAATGACTGCTGATATGGCAAGAAATAGAAGCGCGGACAGAGATTAAACATAACTTTAGATAACTTTGAGATGATTTCGAGTAGGTACTTATAATGCATCATATTTTATACCCGACTGCGCGACATCAAAGACAGGGTTATGTTTTTCACGCGTATCTGGGTAAGTATTTATATTCTTTAATTTCTTTATACCCTCGAAGTATCCCGGCTGGATGGATTTTAATCAATGAGGTGACTATCGATTCGTCTAAACCGTGCGATGGTTACAGGCTAGGTTTTGTTAAAAAAAACCGGTCAAGTGCGAGTCGGACTCGCGCACGAATGGTTTCGTACCATTATCCATAAAAACGGCAAAAAAATCATGTCTGTTGTATGGGAGCTCCCCTTAAATATTTATATTATTCTGTTTTTAGTGTTTGCTGCTATAGCGGCAACAAAAATACATCATCTGTGAAAATTTCAACTGTCTAACTCTCACGGTTCATGAGATACAGCCTGGTAATAGACGGTCGGACGGACGGACATCCAAGTCTTAGTATTAGGGTTCCGTTTTTACCCTTTGGGTACGAAACCCTAAAAATACCGACCGTTTCTTTACCTAGGTACTAAGAAAAATCTTGAAAACAAATTATACCATGTTACCATGTGGGGTATTAAAATAAAGGGCTTGATGAGACGATTCCAAAAACAAGACACAAAAAAGGGTTTAAAACAAATTCAAACGGTAACTAAAAAGTTTATATTAAAAATAACCGGCCAAGTGCGTGTCGGACCACGCCCAATGAAGGGTACCGTAGTTGGTTAAACTTAACATTGTAAGTAATTAAAAACCATGTTCTCCCATACATTCCAACTGCAAATAATGTAAGTTTGTACGCACAAAATTGAGAGATTTACCAGACTTATAGGTTTTCCTGTAATCTATGAGTATATAAACATTCTCCGTATTTTTTTCAAAATTTTATGCTCAGTAGTTTCGGAGATAAGGGTGGGACAGGTAAATTTTCATCTATTTTCTTAAATATCTTTAAAAGTATTTTTTTTGTTAATTATAATAAAATAATATTTGAGATTCTTACAATAAGCCGTTTGATACGTTTTTTTTTTAACTTTCCGGTTGGTTTGGCCCCGAATATGTCCCACATATTCAAAAATCATTTATTTACGTTACACGTCCGTTTTCGGGTCACAGAAATTCATACATAATGTATGTGTACAAAATTTCAACTAAATTGGTCCAGTAGATTCGGAGCAAATTGGCTGTGACCGACGGACAGTCAGCCATCCAGCTAGACAGACAGACTGACACACGAGTGGTCCTAAGGGTTTCGGATTTTGAGGTACAGAACCCTAAAAATAAAAATAAGTAGTAAGTAACTAGCAACGGAACCCATTTTTCGCACGGTTTTTACGACTTGACAAAATATCCAGATTTATTATTTATCGTAATAATAATAAGATGTTTTGTATAACACTTTCGACTCCACCCATTTTCATAGTACTCATACGCCATACCGCCATAGTCAAAGTCAAATCATTTATTTCAATAAGGCACATAAAAGGCGTCACATTTTGAACGTCAAAATTTACAAAGAATTGATTCTAGTCGCTCCTTCTAAAAGGTATATATAGCTTTCGTATGGAGAAGAATGGGCAAGAAACTTCACCGTTACTCTTTTAAAATGTTTTCACAATATCTGGTATACATTAATTATATACTACTACCTCGTTGGTCGTTACTGCCTCATTAGTCTAGTGGCAGCAAGCGCTACTGCTGACCATGAGCATGAGGAAGACCTCCGAGCTGCTACTGAGAAATTCCAAAAAGAAAAACCCAATGACACTGCCCGACCTGGGAATCAAACCCAAGAGGGTTTGATTCCCAGGTCGGGCAGGCCGGTCTTCCTCATGTTCATGGTCAGCAGTAGCGCTTGCTGCCACTAGACTAATGAGGCAGTAACGACCAACGAGGTAGTATTATATAATTAATGTATACAAGATATTGTGAAAAAAAATTACACACACTGCCCGACCTGGGAATCAAACCCAAGAGGGTTTGATTCCCAGGTCGGGCAGTGTCATTGGGTTTTTCTTTCTGGAATTTCTCAGTAGCAGCCCGGGGTCTGGATTTGTGCCCGGTTGATGGCAATAGGCTCGCCCCCTATTACATGGCAGTTAAACATAACTGGCGAAATGTGGGTGTACTGTAGCGGTTACACCGCCACATACGAACTACGCATCAAAGACATGACGTCACACAAATCCTGCATCGCGCAATTAGAGTTTACCGCGCGAACGACATATAGACTATCCGACATCAGCGTAGTATAGTAGGGCAGTCGGCCCGCCAGACACAACACCCGTCTGGTTGGAGGATCCTCCCTTTTCTATGGTGGATGAGTGAACTTTACACCCTGTTCCTCATGCCCCTATATAAAGTACTATAGGTACACCCTCACTACTCTGGGATATGCTCGATTGGGAACCATGGCACCTCCGTGCACAAGACTTAAACGAGGACATGCTGCGCCGACTCCGCGAAATGCACGTCGAGGTTCTAGAGTCCCCTGGTGACGCCTACCTTGGATACGGACAGCATAACCTCCTCCTAACTAATACTAGACTAGGTGAAATCGACTATGTACCAAAAAAAGACAGGAGTCGGCTGCTCAGAAAGCGAACGACCGCTCCACGTCCCCATAAACTGTAATTAACTGTAAATAGGATAGGGCAACATAGAACAACATTATAAATTTATTCTGTACATACTAACTAGCTCACAGCACACACTACACAACACTTATACATATAGATCTCTTTCAGACAAACATAAGTAGACTGTAAGTAGCTGACACACCCACAGGCCGAATACACCACCGACCTGTGGACATAATATGTACTTAACTTATATGAGCTAGAGAAATAAACATCTTTCTATTCTATTATAGGTACATACACCTCTGCCCAACCTTCGGGGAAACAAGGCGTGATGTTATGTTTTGACTGCCTCGTTGGTCTAGTGGTCACAAGCGCTACTGCTGAGCATGAGGTCTTGGGTTCGATTCCCGGGTCGGGCAAAGTGTTATAGGTTTTTTATATCTGGAATTTCTCAGTAGCAGCCCGGAGTTTGGATTTGTGCCCGGTTGATGGCAATAGGCTCGCCCCCTTTTACATAGGACTTAAAAAACATAACTGGCGAAATTTGGGTGTACTAGAGGTACACCTCTGCCCAACCCTTCGGGGAAACAAGGCGTGATGCTAGGTTATGTGAAGACGATGCACCTAGAATAATATTAATACCACGATAGGTAAAAATAATGAAAAATAAAGCAATGACAGATATAGTTATTTGTGCAACAAATAAGTGGTTTTTGCTGCGAGTGTTGATTTTGAATCCCGAGTGAGTGAAGGATTCTATAATTGAATCACGAGCGTAGCGTGTGATTCTAGGTTAGAATCCTGAGCGTGGCGAGGGATTCAAAAACACGAGATGCAATGTGCAAATAACTTGGCTCTCGTGTAACAGCGAGAACATACTTCATATAAAAAAAACAATTTTTTAATGCATTTGGGGTAATTTTGGAAATAAAAATGTAAATTTTAAATGCCAATAACTGTTTATTGTTTATAACAATAATAAAAAAATACTTTTATAATGTTACTGCAGTACCATATGCCCTTTTCGGATCGGACAAGGTTTTTTTTTACATAATCTTCATAATTATTTTTTTTTTTTTGAATTGTACGATTATTTCGAAAAAAAAACGTGTGCGCTCGGGGGACCCTCGTCAGGCACGAAAGTCCTTCTCACGTATGATTTAACACAAAAGAACACAGAAACAAAATTTTTGCAGCCACTATCTTGAATTTACATTTTGACCGCACTATCGAGCACCCTCAAAAACTATGAAAACGATACCCATGAAGAAAAATTTGAAAATGTTCACAGCCGCTATCTTGGAATTTTATTTTGACCAAGTTCACACTTTCTTTCTCTCTTTCTTTCTCTTTGAATTTGAAGAAGACAGTCGCAAGCGCCTTTTCGCGTGACGATTTCTGCCAGTGCACTTTTACCGCAAGCCGCGTTAAAGAACTTCGTTCCAAAAAATATAATAAAACACAATTTAAATAAAACCTTTACAGATGATTTGCAATTTTACGGTTATACGTGTATCCGAACGTTTTATTGTTTGTTTCTTTTTGGGCCTAGGTAGTAGGTATGGAATTTTAAAATTGAACTTTGAATCGACTTATTTCTCTCTCGCTTTTTTCGTGTAGAAGTGAAAGTGACCGAACAAAGTAAAGTTAAAATCTTTCGAATGTTGTGAGTAGACCCAGCACAGTTTTAGGCATAAAAAAAAGTTACTTAGTCTCACACACGCAGCAAAATCGAATTTTGCTCACTGTCTAAAGACAGCAAAACCTGCTTGTTTGAGGTGCTGAGGTGAAATAGTTATTTGTGCAACAAGAGAGCAAAGTCGTTAAATAACTTTGCTCTCGTGTAACACATACAACTTTTCTCCTCAGCAGCGGGAACATACAATATGTAAAAAAAAACTGTCCCATTCGTGAGGGTGTTGTTAGGTATCGTACTGTGAGCATATTTAAGTGGAAATTTTCAGGAAAAAAGAATACCCACATATTTTTTTTCAATTGTGAATTTTACCGGGTAAAATGACGTTGGGTGTCCGCCGTCGTTTAGCGGGTGTCTAAAAGTCATAACAAGATAATAATAATATATAATATATTTATTCAAAAAATTACAAGGCATAAAAATTAATACAGTTTTGCTTAAAAGTAAATTATATTCCTAAGACTTACGTGCCTGAACTAGGTAATCCTGTGTTTCAGGCGGGAAGAGCTTAAATAGACATATAAAATAAATAAATAATCAAAAGGTTGACAATAGATCACTAATTATAAGTTGAGTAGTATAACTCTTAGTTTCTAAATTTGATTAATACTTAACGTAGGTGAAATTTGTACATAATTAAGTATATTCATTGTAGCACAGTTAGTAAATTCTCTGTATCTTCATAAGACATACTTTGAAGAGCATCCTTGAAAATTCTCTTACAATTTGTGTAGTTCAGGGAATAAATGTTTGCTTTCGAGTTTAGTCTATTATAGAGAAGAGGGCCGAGGTATAGGTAAAATTTGGATACAAAATCATGTTTTGTTGTATTTTGTGGACAAACTATACCTTTACGTCTTTTATTAGTATATGCAGTGCTGTAGGGTAGAGCTGTGTGTTGTTTTAATACAATACCCATTATAAATAGCTGTCTAACTGTTAATACTTCACAAGATTTGTATAGGAGGTTAGTAGGAAAAAGGAAAGGGCGGAAAGTAGACACTTTGAGGATCGCTCTTTGAGCTCTCTTGATGGTTAGTAACATTGTTTTACCCGCTCCACCCCATGAGGTAATACAGTAAGTTAATATTGATTGACACAGCGCAAAGTAAACTTGTCGAATTAATTTTGGATCAGCAATATAGCGTAACTTTTTAAAAACAAATATCAACTTGCGAATTCTATTATTTAATGCTTGTATATGTTGTTTGAACGAAAGTGTTTCATCTATTATAACACCAAGGTATTTTGTTGTACTTGCCATTTTAATTTTGGGACAAACACATTGGTTTTCTGTAGGAATTGTGCAATGATGAGCATATAATGTCAAGATAGTGCTTGTTGGTGTTTGCTTGCGCATCGAAAACTTAATGTAATTTGTCTTGTCTGGATTTACTGTTAGTGAATTATGTTGAAGCCATTTATTAACAATATTGAACCCATTTTGCGCAAGCTCGTAGACATTTTTTTCTGAGTCAGCCGAAAATAGAAGGGCAGTGTTATTAGCATAAGAAACAATTTGGCCGTGATCTAGATTTAGGTTACAAAGATCGTTTATGTATATTAAAAATAGTGTAGGCCCTAAAATACTTCCTTGGGGAACTCCGAAGGACGTGTTTTTTTATCATCGCTGAGAACATTACCAATCCGTACACATTGGGTACGGTCTTCTAGATAGCTCTTAAATAGTTTCAGCTGGGTGCCTCTGATACCTATGGCTTCAAGCTTGCGCAACAGAATTTGAATAGAAACCGAATCAAAAGCTTTGGCGAGGTCCAGAAAGATTCCTACTGTGTGGTTACCATTATCAAGTTCTTGTGCTAGATAGTTAGTCAGATGGTGCACGGCATCGTCTGTTGACATTTTAGGCCTAAATCCAAACTGCCTTTTAGATAAAATTGATTTATCCTCCAAGTATTTGTAAAGCCTTTTATTCATAATTTTTTCTAATATTTTAGAAATAGTAGGCAGTAAGGAAATAGGTCTATAATTTGTCACTTGATCTTTACTGCCTGATTTGTAAACGGGGACAACAACAGCTTTTTTTAGGCACTCGGGAAAAACACCTGTCGAAAAACATTTTTGGAAAATATAAGTAAGTGGCGGTCCCAAAATGTGCCTGAACTGTTTAATATTTTTATTTGATATGTTATCCCAGCCAACTGCACAGTCGTCCTTTAAACTCATAATTATCGCTTCTACCTCAGTCTCGTCAGTGTCTTGCAACACAAAGGATGATAAAATAGTGCTACATGTAAATGTACTTATTAGATATTGTGATTGGCCCTGAACATTTTCAGCCAGACATTTACCAACATTAACAAAGAAATTATTCGCAATGTTGGCAGATGCTAACTGTGATGAGTGTGCTTGTAATAAACCTGAAGATGACTGATTTTCTTTCGAGGTATACGTTACATTTTTAATAAAATTCCATATTTTTTTACTGTTTGTACCAGCTTTTTCTAGTGCAGTTTTATCGTAGTTGCTTTTTACTTTTTTTAGAAGATTATTACAGAAGTTACGATATCGCTTATACGACAGTTGCAAAATTAAATTATCTGGATTAGATTTAGCTTTCATATGCAGTTTATCTCTATTTTTCATACAGCGAATGAGTCCTGTCGTGATCCATGATTTTATATTGTAGTTTTTGTTATTTCGCCGAGATTATGACCGTGTTCTTCTGAATTGCATGTTGTACATTTTTGATTAGGTACAACATACAAAACTGCGGGTCAGCGGAATCGTAGACTGGGTCAAAGTCGATATTGCGTAAGTCTTCTTCAAGTTTATTTATAATTAATCTAGAAATTGTGCGAGTGACTACTTTAGGTAATTTACAATTTAAACTGAGTAGGGTAGCATTGTGATCGGTTACTGTTGAATTAATTACAAGGGTAAGTGCAGGGAAGTTTGTCTTGATCATAATATGGTCCAAACAGGAGCCACTTTGATGTGTAGAAGGCGTGTGAGCGGGAAGCAAACCATGGAAGGCGCATACGTTAAGGTATTCCTCAGCGGATGCGTCAGCACTTTCTGGAAGAATATTGATATTAATATCTCCAACTAAAACAGTATTTTTGAAAGACGACAGGTTCTGCAAGGTGTTGTTTAGAGAGTCAGTGAAGTTGTTTATATTTCTAAAAGAGGGGGGTAGATATAAGGCAAGTATAGCTAATTCAGACCCGACCGTAATTAACAATCTGTTACAGTCGTGCATATTTGGTTCCTCGACTGACACATTGAGATGATTTCTTGCATAAACTATCACCCCATCGTTCTGATTGTAGTTTATGTTACTTTTATACATATTATATCCCGGTATTAGTGGTATGTTATACTGTTTGGATAGCCAACATTCGGTTAATATAATAACGTCACAGTTTATATCTAGACGTTGTAGAAAAATACTAAAATTTTCAAAATTTTAAAAAATGCTGCGAATATTTTGGTTTAGTATGATTAGTGGACTAGTGTGGGAGGAGAGATATTGTTTACAGTGTTCAACGTCACAAACGTGGGATTCAGATACAGAGAAATTATCTATGTCATTAATTAAATTATTAATCATAATTATAAAAACAATACCAAGGGCTTAAAAAATACGTAATTAACGGCGCTCTTAGGCGCCTACATAATCAACAGAATTGATGTACCTTTTTTCAGCCATTATTTTCGCAGGGCAGTCAGAAGCACTTGTCTTGTGATTGCTCGGTTTTTTGAAGTACAAGCAAGTAGCACATTTTGGTTCCTCAGCCTTCTTTGTGCATTCTTTAATGGAGTGACCCTGATCACCACAGTGGCCACAAGTAATGGTGGTTTCACGACATGACTTGGCCGCATGTCCGTACTGCTGGCACTTATAACAACGTGTGACTAGAGTAAAGTCTCTCACAGGGCAAGACGACCAATTTACAAACACTCTATCTTTTGATATCAGGGCTTTCCCCCAATTTACCCCAATTACTTTAAAATCAACCCAAGATGGTGTTATTTGCAGATGACATATCATTGATCTTTAAAATAAACTGACAGTCACAAAATCTTGACGGCGTGAATAGCTCTATTGTTCAGGTCCAAGATTGGTTTACGGTAAATAAATTGGAACTAAAAAATAAAAATAAAACAAATGCATTAGATTTATATTACCCAATGTTAAAAGTAGCAAATGTGACATCATATTGAATGGAGAAAAACTAGAATTTATTAATCAAACTGTTTTTCTAGGAATCACGCTAGACGAGAAATTACAATGGGGACCTCTCTTGCGGGGCGGCTAAGCTCGGCTGCTTATGCTGTTAGAAATATAAGACACTTATCAGATGTAGAAACCGCGCGTTTGGCCTATTTTAGCTACTTCCACAGTATTGTGTCGTTAGGCATTTTACTGTCGGTCGAACTAGCGACACACGGGGTTGCGACAATCGTGGCCAGAATCCGGCAGTTGGGACTCGAGGTGGCCTTGCACAAGTCCGAGGCCATGTGTTTTCATGGTCCTCGGAACGCGCCACCGTCGGGTTCCCAAATAACGGTAGGAGGGGTTCACATCGGCGTCGAGTCGACGATGAAGTACCTGGGACTCGTCCTCGACAGTCGGTGGAACTTCGTGGAGCATTTCCGACGTTTGGCTCCCAGGCTCGACCGCGGGCCGGGGCTGCCTTGAAGCGGCTCCTGCCCAATCTAGGGGGTCCAAACGCCTCCTGCCGGAGGCTATACGCGGGGATCGTGCAGTCCATGGCCCTGTACGGGGCACCGGTGTGGGCGCGTTCCTTGAGGCGGCGGCCTGCCCGCCGGTTGAACGCGTCCCAGAGGGTCATGGCCACCCGGCTGGTCCGGGGATACCGCACGGTCTCCGGAGAGGCGGCGAGCCTCCTTGCCGGATTGCCACCATGGGATCTGGAGGCAAAAGTCCTCGCGCATATTTGGGAGTGGCGCGAGGAGGCGAAGCGCCGGGGCTTGACTCCGATGCCGCGAGAAATCGCGGCACAGCGGACAGAGCTCCGACGGGATCTCATGGCGTCATGGAGAGTGCGATTGTCGCAACCCAGTGCTGGGCACGGCCACTATTGCGGCGATAAGTCCCCTCTTTGAGGAGTGGCTGGAGAAGCGCCACGGCGTCCTCACCTTCCGCCTGACGCAGGTCCTCACCGGACACGGCTGTTTCGGGAGGTACCTGTTTCGGATAAGGCGGGAGGAAACGCCCGGGTGTTATCACTGCGTGGATCGCCCGGAGGACACGGTGGAGCATACGGTGGAGGTATGCCCGGCTTGGGCAGAGCACCGCCGTGTCCTCGTGGAGGCGATCGGTGACGGGGATCTCTCGCGTCCGGCCCTGGTCCAGGCCATGGTACGGAGCGAGAGGGCATGGGCAAGCAGTAATGCTCGCGAAGGAGGAGGCGGAGCGCGTGAGGGAAAGGCAAATTTCGCGCCCTCACGCCCCTAGCCGCCGCAGGAGGAGACGCCCTGGGCGTCGGAAATCAATTGCTGATTCCCGGCCACCGTAGGCGCGGGCTTGCGGACGGTGAGCAATGGGTAGCTCGACGTCCGGTAAGAACCAAGCCCGTGTCGACGGCGCGTTGTGTTCCACGCGCGCCTCAAAGAGATGTCAGCGAATGAAGGGGTCCGATGAGACCATTGCCTGCCGGGGTTGCGGGAAAGTCCGAAAGGGATACCGTGGCCCCCTGGCATTGCACAGGCAACAGAAGGAACACGGGTGGGTTTTAGTCAGTAAGAGTCTGGCACGCCCTCCCGCTCCACCCAGAGCGGGAGGAGTCATTTGATGACTTCCCACCCAAAAAAAAAAAAAAAAAAAAAAGGCGTTTTACTGTGGGGTCGGGCTGCTGACATTGAATGCATCTTTATTTTACAAAAGAGAGCTGTCAGAGCCCATTATAATCTATGTCGTCGCAAATCACTCAGGGAACTATTTAAAAAGATGAATATTATGACGGTACCTTGCCAATTCATTTATGAAAATATTATTATGTATGTGAGAAAAAATCTTCATCTTTTGAATAAAATAAGTGATAGGCACAAGTGCATTAACGTATCTACTCAAAATGTATCTATATTAATGCAAAGAAAATGAGCCATACAGCCAAACACAATAAGAAGTTCATATTATATATTTACTTTAATTTATTTGCCATATGTGTTTTTTAAGACATAAAATATATTAAAATTTAAATTCAAGTACGGTAGGTTATTTAATTAATTTAAGAAAATTATTATTACAACATAACATTCAATTTAACATATTACAATCTAACATAACATTTCTTTAATTAAAATTCAAAGTAAAATTAGTACAGTTTTGAAGGATATTGTTTTAAATCTTACGACATTGTTATTAGGCTTGGGCTGCAGACCTATACAGCCTAAATTAATTTTGTAATAATAATTTTCTTAAATTAATTAAATAACCTACCGTACTTGAATTTAAATTTTAATATATTTTATGTCTTAAAAAACACATATGGCAAATAAATTAAAGTAAATATATAATATGAACTTCTTATTGTGTTTGGCTGTATGGCTCATTTTCTTTGCATTAATATAGATACATTTTGAGTAGATACGTTAATGCACTTGTGCCTATCACTTATTTTATTCAAAAGATGAAGATTTTTTCTCACATACATAATAATATTTTCATAAATGAATTGGCAAGGTACCGTCATAATATTCATCTTTTTAAATAGTTCCCTGAGTGATTTGCGACGACATAGATTATAATGGGCTCTGACAGCTCTCTTTTGTAAAATAAAGATGCATTCAATGTCAGCAGCCCGACCCCACAGTAAAACGCCTTTTTTTTTTTTTTTGGGTGGGAAATCATCAAATGACTCCTCCCGCTCTGGGTGGAGCGGGAGGGCGTGCCAGACTCTTACTGACTAAAACCCACCCGTGTTCCTTCTGTTGCCTGTGCAATGCCAGGGGGCCACGGTATCCCTTTCGGACTTTCCCGCAACCCCGGCAGGCAATGGTCTCATCGGACCCCTTCATTCGCTGACATCTCTTTGAGGCGCGCGTGGAACACAACGCGCCGTCGACACGGGCTTGGTTCTTACCGGACGTCGAGCTACCCATTGCTCACCGTCCGCAAGCCCGCGCCTACGGTGGCCGGGAATCAGCAATTGATTTCCGACGCCCAGGGCGTCTCCTCCTGCGGCGGCTAGGGGCGTGAGGGCGCGAAATTTGCCTTTCCCTCACGCGCTCCGCCTCCTCCTTCGCGAGCATTACTGCTTCGCAGAAGGAGGTGACGGCCTCCCATGCCCTCTCGCTCCGTACCATGGCCTGGACCAGGGCCGGACGCGAGAGATCCCCGTCACCGATCGCCTCCACGAGGACACGGTGGTGCTCTGCCCAAGCCGGGCATACCTCCACCGTATGCTCCACCGTGTCCTCCGGGCGATCCACGCAGTGATGACACCCGGGCGTTTCCTCCCGCCTTATCCGAAACAGGTACCTCCCGAAACAGCCGTGTCCGGTGAGGACCTGCGTCAGGCGGAAGGTGAGGACGCCGTGGCGCCTCTCCAGCCACTCCTCAAAGAGGGGACTTATCGCCGCAATAGTGGCCGTGCCCAGCACTGGGTTGCGACAATCGCACTCTCCATGACGCCATGAGATCCCGTCGGAGCTTTGTCCGCTGTGCCGCGATTTCTCGCGGCATCGGAGTCAAGCCCCGGTGCTTCGCCTCCTCGCGCCACTCCCAAATATGCGCGAGGACTTTTGCCTCCAGATCCCATGGCGGCAATCCGGCAAGGAGGCTCGCCGCCTCTCCGGAGACCGTGCGGTATCCCCGGACCAGCCGGGTGGCCATGACCCTCTGGGACGCGTTCAACCGGCGGGCAGGCCGCCGCCTCAAGGAACGCACCCACACCGGTGCCCCGTACAGGGCCATGGACTGCACGATCCCCGCGTATAGCCTCCGGCAGGAGGCGTTTGGACCCCCTAGATTGGGCAGGAGCCGCTTCAAGGCAGCCCCGGCCCGCGGTCCAGCCTGGGAGCCAAACGTCGGAAATGCTCCACGAAGTTCCACCGACTGTCGAGGACGAGTCCCAGGTACTTCATCGTCGACTCGACGCCGATGTGAACCCCTCCTACCGTTATTTGGGAACCCGACGGTGGCGCGTTCCGAGGACCATGAAAACACAAGGCCTCGGACTTGTGCAAGGCCACCTCGAGTCCCAACTGCCGGATTCTGGCCACGATTGTCGCAACCCCGTGTGTCGCTAGTTCGACCGACAGTAAAATGCCTAACGACACAATACTGTGGAAGTAGCTAAAATAGGCCAAACGCGCGGTTTCTACATCTGATAAGTGTCTTATATTTTTAACAGCATAAGCAGCCGAGCTTAGCCGCCCCGCAAGAGAGGTCCCCATTGTAATTTCTCGTCTAGCGTGATTCCTAGAAAAACAGTTTGATTAATAAATTCTAGTTTTTCTCCATTCAATATGATGTCACATTTGCTACTTTTAACATTGGGTAATATAAATCTAATGCATTTGTTTTATTTTTATTTTTTAGTTCCAATTTATTTACCGTAAACCAATCTTGGACCTGAACAATAGAGCTATTCACGCCGTCAAGATTTTGTGACTGTCAGTTTATTTTAAAGATCAATGATATGTCATCTGCAAATAACACCATCTTGGGTTGATTTTAAAGTAATTGGGGTAAATCATTAATATAAACTAAAAAGAGGAATGGACCCAATATCGAACCTTGAGGAACGCCCATTACCATTTCAGATGGTGTTACCCTTTGGGGAAATAGCACAGATGCACCCTCACTCTTTATCCTTAAAAAAAAAATTAGTTAGAATTCTGGCAAATATTAATCAAACCGACAGCTGCAAACCTCACTTCCAAAATTATAATATCTTAACACTCCCCAGTATATACATATTACAAACCTGCAAATTTGTTCATAAATATCAAGAGTTTTACACAAAGCGCGAAGATATACAATCACGTTTCACACTCCGACACAAATCAAGATTAAACATACCATCATTGCATACCGCAATCTCGACTAAAAATACTCTCAACAAGCCCCTATGTAATGTCTATAAAAATATATAATAAACTACCTGAAATAATAAAAAAGAAGAAAAATTAAACATGTTTATAAAAAAACTAAAACAATTTTTAACAGAAAAATGCTATTATAAAATTAATGAATATTTAAACGATAAAATATAATTTAATAATGTATAAAATTTCTATGTGTATTTATAAAGAATTCTTATTATGGTATTATTGGATTTATTTTAGATATATTATTATTTTTAATTTTTTTTGTTTGTATTTTTAAAGTTTCCTCTCTCCTACTATATCTTTGTCTTTTGCTGTGCCCGACAGGGTCCATAATGATCTCATTTTTAATTTACCACCTAAGTACACATTGTGGAATGCAAATAAAGTTTGAGTATTGAGTATTTGAGACCCTAATGAGTTTGTGTCATTGACTTGAACTTTAACCTTTCTATCTTTTAGGTATGACCTTAGCAAATCAAGAGCTGTTTTCCTAATCACATAGTGCTTCAGTTTCAGCAGAAGTGTCTTGTGGTCTACGCAATCGAACGATTCCAATGGCACCTTGTGGTTCTCCCAGGCGTTAAAAATGTACTTTATTAGGGTGACACCGGCGTCAGTGGTACAACGCCCTTTGGTGAAACCGTACTGTTGATCATGAAACATGTAATTTTTATTAAAGTGACGTACTCGTAACATTTGATTGAACATCATATTCAAAGAAATCATCATATTGGAAGTGAACCCTTCAGGAGGGCTCCCGGCTTGCGGCGATAAGTCCCCTCTTTGAGGAGTGGCTGGAGAGGCGCCACGGCGTCCTCACCTTCCGCCTGACGCAGGTCCTCACCGGACACGGCTGTTTCGGGAGGTACCTGTTTCGGATAAGGCGGGAGGAAACGCCCGGGTGTCATCACTGCGTGGATCGCCCGGAGGACACGGTGGAGCATACGGTGGAGGTATGTCCGGCTTGGGCAGAGCACCGCCGTGTCCTCATGGAGGCGATCGGTGGCGGGGATCTCTCGCGTCCGGCCCTGGTCCAGGCCATGGTACGGAGCGAGAGGGCATGGGAGGCCGTCACCTCCTTCTGCGAAGCAGTAATGCTCGCGAAGGAGGAGGCGGAGCGCGTGAGGGAGAGGCAAATTTCGCGCCCTCACGCCCCTAGCCGCCGCAGGAGGAGACGCCCTGGGCGTCGGGAATCGATTGCCGATCCCCGGCCACCGTAGGCGCGGGCTTGCGGACGGTGAGCAATAGGTAGCTCGCCGTCCGGTAAGGACCAAGCCCGGGTGGACGGCGCGTTGTGTTTCACGCGCGCCTCAAAGAGATGTCAGCGAATGAAGGGGTCCGATGAGACCATTGCCTGCCGGGGTTGCGGGAAAGTCCGAAAGGGATACCGTGGCCCCCTGGCATTGCACAGGCAAGAGAAGGAACACGGGTGGGTTTTAGTCAGTAAGAGTCTGACACGCCCATCATCATCCATCATCATCATCGTCATTTGATGATTACCCACCCAAAAAAAAAAAAAAAAAAAAAGGAGGTCTCCCGGCACTGAACGTGCTAATAATTGTAAATGCATTATACACACAAACCTTCCGGAATGCTCTAAATGATAATGAACATATCAAAATCCATTGTGTTAACGCTCCCGCAAAAAGGCGCGACGCGACTCTAATAAAATAATTTCTAATAAAACTTATTGGAAAATTGTTCTACCAACCGCGTCATACCGTTGCGTCGTGCCTGTCTGCGAGAGCCTTTATGTGTAGTTTAGAAATCTAAGCACAGAGAGATACGAAAAATCCACATGAAAATATGTGTGAGTAACTTACTTCGATCAACACCTCGATATAGGTAAGAAGTAAGGTAGGTACACCGTAACTAGGCAAATCATAATTTATCAAGTAGGTTATCATGATCGTGGACAAGCAAAAACCAAGCTAAAAAATAAAGGTAGGTAATAGGTACCTATCCAACCAGTATTTGGTAAAATACCAGGTTTATTAAAATACTTAATTCGACCAGCTATTATTTATTTTTTCAGTCTTTAATTAATATCACGACTGATTCCTCACAGGGTATTAATTCTACAAGCTATAATAGCTTAGCTATTATTTTTTTTTTTCAAAATCTCGAAATCGAGAGACTGGACCAATGAACGTTGAACACTATAAAATACCCAGTGAATTTTGAAGTATCTAAGTCAAATATTAATATCAAGCCTTAGTCAAGACTTAAGGACGTGGAGAAAGACAGACCGGCAGACGTGAGGACTAACGCCCACTTTCGTCAGGTAAATGATCATAAATATTAGGTAAGTCTCTTGTAATATGGGTGAGTATTTTTTTTATAAGTAGGTACTGAGATGCTGTTTTAATTGTTAGTAGGATCCATTGGCACTACTAAGGCGATGCATAACAGCTATCTAATTGCGCAACATATTTTCGTAAACGATTACGACAAATTTGTTTCATTTTGACAGTTCGACCACATTCATTGCGTTATTTACGTTGT
Organism: Xanthia togata; assembly: GCA_963853775.1. Classification (NCBI taxonomy): domain Eukaryota; kingdom Metazoa; phylum Arthropoda; class Insecta; order Lepidoptera; family Noctuidae; genus Xanthia; species Xanthia togata. Next base: position 21,482,429 of record OY970791.1, read on the forward strand.
TGAGCAGATTATTTTTCGTGTTTATGAAGCAATGGATTAGCAATTTGTTTCAAAACGATTCAAATTCCGATTGATCGTATAATACATAACTAGGGTACCTACAGGTTAGGTCTTCATAGATGTCAAATCAGCATCTACAAGATTCATAGCAGACTGCATTGGTGAGTCCTAACCTAATACCGAATTACCGCAATAGCATTTAAATTTTTCATTCAGGTGCAACCTTTCTTAAATACCGAACACTTTTCGCAAAAGGAATCACACTTAGCTGTTTTTTTTTTTTAATTCTTTTAAGTATGTCTTTTTCTATTTTGTTTTAGTCAATCATAATTATCATCGTGTGGGCTAGGTAGGTACTTACCAGTTACATTCAACCAATGTCAGATATTTGACTTTAGCTGGAATCAGTTTTCGAGTGGTAACACAAGTATTTTTTTATTACATACGTGCCAGCTACTCAACTAGCTATTTCCACATGCTTTTCGTTGTGCAATCGAGTACCTAGGTAGGTAGCGCAGTCGACCACTTCATTACTTATGTAAGTTATTTTTTGCCTGGAATATTGTTCAGAAGAGGGGGCAAAATTAATCAGGTTGGTCCGGTGAATGAGAAACTTCCAAAATTAAAACAAGTTGACGGTTTACTATAACTTTCCCTCTCCGACCCAGACGACCCCACCACACTCCTCCAGGAGAGCAGTAGGGCCACCAGTACAGTGCACAAATACACCCGACACCCATCGTACCGACCTCGCCGCCGAGGTCCTCCGCGATCGCGACCCTCCCGAGTAAATAATACTCCCCCCCCGACCCTTGTCCGATGAAGCGCCAGCCCGCGCTGCAGCTGAGCGCGTAGCCTTAAATTCCCCTGATAATAATAATGATCTATCCTTGATCCAGCCTGTCCCATCTTGCTGTCCTCCCCTCAGCGATGCCCTAAGCCGAGGTTTGTACCCCACAGGGGGTGCCCTTAGCGAGCGTTCGCCTAATTATAATTTAGAATAGTTTTGCTCCTGGCTGGAGGCTTTGAGTGTAGTAAGCTTAAGGCAGCCACAGGACAGTCCGGTTAAGCAGTAGATACCTTAGTGGTATACCTGCAAGACGCCATAGTTAAAAAAATGTTTTAAAAAAAAATTACTATAACTTTATTATTGGTTTGCAATCAAGCAGGCATCCCATGTTATGGTAAGTAAGTACCTACTTTGTCAGCGCTGCCAATGGACTTGTACTTGATTTTAGGGGCGACGAGACGGAGCGGGGCTCATTGAGAAAAGTTCTTTAAAATAACGTTAAAAAATGAATATTTAACGTTATTACAAGCGGATAAAAGCATAATGTTACTGATAGGTAACGAACATAACAAAAATGTTTATTTTTTTTTGTTATTATAGCGTTAAAAGCTTTGGAACGTTATAATTGATATTGATAACATTTAGGGTAACGGAACGAAATTCATTTCGTTTTCAAGTTCCTGGCTAATATTCCAGTTTATGCTGAACTCGCATTGTATAGGATTTCCGCTTAATGAGAGGTCAGCTTATACTGGAAATGTACAGCTTGATATGTAGCAGTGTACCAAAAAAAATCTCTTCTCTCTTCAAAGGAGAAGATATTATATACCGATCTTTGAAAATTATATCTTAAGTCGGTAACGCAGGGGATTACCTCAATACCAAGAAAATAATACGTCATCAAAGTGTTATCTATCAGTTATTGATTTGAAAATCTGTTATTTATAGTTACGGGTTTCTGGGAGTTCCCTTAGGTAATAAATCCCGTTTATATTGGTACTTTTTCCTTTTACATAAGTAAGTAGGTAAATGCTATTTTTCTGTAGTATTTCAGTAAATGTTAGCTACTTACTACTTAAGAAAACAAATACCTAGGTATATTTCTCGTATATGTTTGCCTACAAAAATCCATGGTTACGACTTACGAACTCAACAGGGGTTGTTGAATTACTGTCATTGGTTGAAAGTTAAAACAGTTGTTTTATGGAGTATGGAGTCATGCATGGATGACAATGAACATTCTTAATCGTAATTTAGAAATAGCTGTGCCCCGCGGTTTCACCAGCATAAAGCTTCGTGCAGACTCGCGCGACGCGACAGCGCAACGCGACATCGGTTTTTGATACCTAAACGGTGAAATTTTCTTAGAAATTGTATTGTTCGAGTCGCGTAGCGACGTCGCGTCGCGTTGGTCTAAACGAGCCTTAAGTCTTGATCCCGTGAGAATATCGGGACATAAAGTATCTTCCCATGTACCAAATTTCATCCAAATCTGAAATCTGTTCAGCCGTTATAACGTGAAAGCATAAAAACCAAACTCACTTTCGCATTTATAATTATTAGTTAGGATTTAACTCGATTTGGGTTGTGTGGAGCGAGCCTAATTTAATTTATTACGAAGAGTTGGCGAAATTACTCTGATACTCGTAGTTTAGGACCAACTAAAAATAAATGTAAAGATGATTATAATAAGTTATTTAAAATTAGTAAAATTCTTCCAATCAGCTTAAAACATAAATACCTACTTCTGGTTAACAGTCATGGCAGTTGGGAGCGTCACTCGCTAGTTACCCATAACCACGCAACTAGGATGGTATCAGCAGGTAAATTTGATGTGCCTAGAATAAGGAATTATTTTGGCGATCGAACGCTTGATAAAAGAGTGCCATACCTTCTCAACCAATTGCCTACTGATATAAGAAGTCAGGAGAAAAAAGGTAAATTTGCCAAATTACTTAAGCAGTTCTTTTTCAATACTTTGTGAGCGATGTTTATAGGAAAGTAGTTTGCAGATTGTTGATGGAGAGCAAATAAGTAATTAAGTAGGTAGTTATATAAGTTGTAATGTATGTTATAGTGTGTATTTTTTTCTGTTCTGTTCCCACAGACAAACCGTGAAAACGGTTTTGGGGGGCATAGATCTTAAGTTAAGGTTTTTTTTATAAACTGTTCATAATAACTGAAACAATAAATAAATAATAATAATAATAACTTAAGCGTTTGTTTTTGTCAGGTCATTATTACCTAAAAAATTACTAAAAGATATCCAAGCAGAAGAACAGAAAGTATGAAGAACCATAGAGAGGCATAGACGTATAACTTTTTTATACGTCTATGTAGAGAGGTAACAAACTTCTTTCTTATTTCTAAGGTAGCTAAGAACCTATAAGAAAGTTGTATCTATAAGAAACGCTTTTTTGGGATCAACGACCGCTAGTCGGGTTTAGTTCCTTGAAATATAAGTTTACTTTTTTTTAAAGTTTCGGTTTTGATAGTATCGATACCCATCAATCACGTCTGTCCATAGATATCTATAATAAAGAAAGTGTTTTTAATATTTCTGTGCGTCTGTCGCTGGCTAAATTTAATACCTACCTACTGCCTTTGCCACCGCTTTCCACTTTCCAAGGGTAAATTTGAAATGCTGGGAATTTTCCCAATGATTAAAAAACCAAAAAAAAAAAAAACTTAAATGGTTCTAATCCGACAGGTTGTCACTTCTTAATAAATACTAAAAGCTCGCGTGAAACGAGGGCACGCTGAGATTAGTGTTACTTTTCACCCGACTGCACGACGCTAAGGAGGGTAATGTGTTATATGTATGTATGTAGGTATGTTCGTTCCTTTGTGGCGCTCTAGAGACCAAATGCGTAGGCCAATTTTGATGATTCTTACGTCAATCGATTTGTCTTAATATTGTGAGTTTCACTACAGACATTAGGTACAGTTGGTAATTAAGATTCAGTATGGCGACAACCAGACGCCATATTATTGTGAAAAAGAAAAAATGAAAGTCGTCGAACTATGTCAAGTGGGGTATCATTGAATAGGTTTCTCTAATCATTTTTAATTTTAAATGACCATTTAGAATCAATAAAGTTGGATTGCACCCACTAAAATTTCAAAACCTTTAATAAAGCTGTGATACAGTTCCCCAAAAAGCTCCCGAACCGGGTTAATCCAATTGAAACCTTATGATGACTTCTATAAAGCAAAAAATTCTTCTACTAATGTACTAATAACAGTTTACATAGGTTAGTTGCTTGTTTATTTTGATATGATTATGTAGGTATCTTCTATTACCACACATTACAAGTTATCTAGGGCCACAAATTTGTTCGGGTCAGCTTGATTCAGCATAGCCGGGCGGTAAAATCGGCCTGTAATCGGACTGTGCCGAATTGTGTTGAATTAAGCCGACCGGAAGCAGAACAAGTAGCAAGTAGCATGTCTCATATAAACAATCGATAGGATGCGTGCTGCGGGGTGAGATATGGTTAGTCTCAGTCTCTGGCGGAGGGTACTACCGAAGAACTTCATATCTAAGCAGTTTTAAAACAAAATCCCGTGAACACGATGACCACGTCTAATAACGCCCCGGATAAATATCCGCCGAGCGCTGCAAGCAGAAATAGTCCTTACGGTGTACCTATAGATATGAACTTCTTCGATGGTACAATACTAGGGCGTGCAAAACCGGAAGGTCTCCAAAACCAGTTTTGAATTCCGGTATTGAGGGCCCAAAACCGGAAACCGGTGTTAGCTCCGGTTTCGGCAATAATTTCATATTGTTTATATACTTAGTAGAATTTTAACAAGAAAACAATATTCTTAGATACCCACAAAATCTACAAATAAAACAATTCAGTTTACCTCTTTTTAATCAACCATTTATGCCTACCCCAATACCAAGTAGAACACATTCATAGTTTGGATAACATGAACTTAAAATAATAATAAAGATTAACTAACTGAGATCAAATCAACAACAAGTAAGATTGTGGTCCCTTTAGTAGATACCTAACAATTCTGTTATCAAGAATAATATTATATTTTAAACATACAAAACACATTCATCATCTAAGGACTCTAAACACTACCACAATTACTTTACTATACGTCTCAATTTCTACTAACAACATTATTAAAGAATTCATATTTGACTATAAAAGGAGATCAAATCAACTGTGTACCATATACCTACTAATTTAAATAAACAATAATATTTTTTTCCAAGATACCGCTGTTCTTTGTATTGTGTCCTTAAGAATAGAAGTGCATCTAACATTTTATCAGATAGCGTACTTCTTATTTTGTTGCAAAAGTACCCAGCACTCGAAAAGGCCCTCTCAATCTCAACACTTGTTGGTAGTACGCACATCAAATAGTCGTAAGCTTCTGTGAGATACACACCCCGATGGCCTCCGCTTTCATACATGGCTTGCTCTACCTTGTCAAACCCTGCAAGGTCGAAATCAGACCGATTCTGGGGGGTTTTCCTGCATTTATTTAATTCCTTATCAAGCTGCTCTTGAAGAGTTAGGTCATCAGCTACAACTTCAATATTGAATATTTCTTGACTGCGTTCGAAAAAAGTTGATTTAAATCAAAATGTAAATACGTAATCCAATAACGGGAAAACCGGAGGCAACTCCGGTTTTGTCTCTCAACCCCGGTTTTCAAAAATCGGGAAATTTTGTCCGGCTTCCGGTTTTTAGCAAAACCGGAAAACCGGGTTTGCACGCCCTATACAATACGTTGCCATCCTAGAGAGAGAGAGACAAAGCTTAAAAATGGGAAAAAATATAAAAATAAGTTGTTTTTTTTTTTTTTTTTAATAATACTTAAAAATATAATCTTTAAATTGTGAATGTCAATGTGCCAGCAACATTATACCCTTCCAACCGGAACAAGCACTTGATGGTTAAAATAGGAATGTCTATAGATATTGTTTGCGGTGCAGCATGGTGCGGGTGACAGGTGACAGAAAGGGTAAATTTATTTAATTTACCTACTACAGTTATTACTGAGTCCGTATTATGTAGATACACAATCTGTATGTAGGTACAGATCATAGTAAAATACAGAATCAGTAAAACAAGTAAATTATAATAATATATTTTACCCTTTCTGTCACCTGTCACCTTCACCATGCTACACCGCAAACAGTACTTAAAGCTCCTGGTAGAATCGTATTAAGTACAGATGCCAGCAGGTCAACCTACCCGAAACTGTCAAATTTTCCCAATCAACTTTGAACCTTATAATTAATTATGAAATTTGACAGATTGTAGTTGATGTGCTGCTTGCTCGGACGAGGTCCTTCACATAGGTATTTCTTTTTTTCTGTTAGATGCAGTAGCTGTCATTAAAACTTAGCGCTTATTTTATGGATACGCGCTTAGTAGGTGCGGTGAAGCAGGTAGGTAAAACCTGTGATAATAATAATGTATATCTACCACAACTAACGATTGATATTTCTATACATGATTTTAGGAACTAAGTTGTAATATTTTATCGTAAACAAAAAAAGAATTTGTCGTAAAGTAGTTCACTGGCAGTCTAATAAAATTCCATTGACAGAGAACGTTAAAAAAGGTAGACCGTGTTCCATTTAGCGTATTATTCGCCAATACGTCAAACCATATTATCAGAGATTAGACTACTACAATAAACTTTTAATTAAATGTCATGGAGCTCATAAAAGTCTTACTAGACGCAATGTAAAAAACAGAATGAGTTTAAAAGAGAAATTATTTCCATTTCTCATTTTAGGTTACTAACATAAAAATTGCAATTTATTTGAACCATTTGACGTTTTGATGCAACGGTACTTTTATGATTCTAACTTAAAACGAACACACCTTTAGTGTTTACGTCAACCGAGATTTTTATGTAAGTGAAATGTCAAAATGGGAGTGAAAACTTAAAGAAAACAATGTGAAATTACTGTATTTTTTACTCTGAGAATGAAAAGAATCTACGTAATGACGCTATAAAATCACATCCGAAATGTTTACCAAGAAATCTCACCAGGATGTTAAGAAATCGACAGTTAAAATACAAGACTCCAAAAAGGATTCAGCAACCCGACTGAAACACTTAAAAATCGTTTTAGGTAAGAAATATATGGGTTTATTGTTATTCCTAGGATGGATAGAGGATCTTGGGAGATGATGTGATTAATTGTGATGTTTTTGTAGCATCGATACCTATCACATTCCATACATGCTAATTAGTCGCGAATAACTGTATTTGATGCGATGCGCCTCAACTTACAAACTGTTTATTGTATCGAGGAAGTAATATTTGAAGTTTCACTTCAACTTGATTGTGATTTTAAATAAGCGAATAATGTTGCATTGACATCTAATTGCTGAACAATTCCTATTGTTTAAAATAATATTGTGTATGTGTACAATGGTCTCCTTATGAGATCACTATTCATTTCTAGGTTAATGTCTTTCTTGATTTGTGGATTTTAAATATGACGACATAATAAATGAAACTTTTCACCTCCAAAATTTTGCTTAATTCAGAAGTATTAAAAAAAAACATTTTAATATTTTTGATCCGGAATAATTACTATTGAAATTTTTAATTGAATCTTTCGAATTTGACCCTTGAGTTTGTTTAGCCAAATTTGACCCTTGAGTTTGTTTAGCCAAATTTGACCCTTGAGTTTGTTTAGCCATTTCTCCTCAGGGACAGTCAGAATTGTTGACACAATCTAGTTTTTATTTATTTTTATATGATGTATAAAAGTTATTCCAGTACCCTATTTACAAAATGAACAATAGTGCCCCTAAAATTCACTATTTATTACATAATGCTCATAGGTTACTTTTTGAACATTTAGTTTAGCTGTTGTTACACTAAATGTTTAAAAAGTAATTTCTTAAATCATTTATTTAAAAAGAAATGGTGAAGATGGTGATGGGAGCAATCTCAAATTGTATGAGCAGATAGAAGGACTCCACTTGACTCAACAATGAACAATGTGAATTATACAACCCTTATACCCATACTGCCCATCGTCTGTGCCAGCAGTCTGGGCAGACGACATAGCCCAGACTGCTGGCACAAACTGGCTGCCCTTTGCCAAAGATCGGGAAAATTGGAAACGAATGGAGGAGGCCTTTACCCAATATGGGACTACATCTCCAAAAGATACCCAAACAAATAACACTACTAACTAGAATAAGACGAAAACTAACACAACTAACACCCATTTCATTTAAAAAGTAGTTTTTTATACAAAAAAAATTTAAATATTGTGAGATAAGAAATAAAAGGCTTATTATTATTATTATATTATACCCATACTGCTAATAAAATAAAATAAGTGTTACTTTATTTATCAGCAAATGTATTGTTTTAGAACATTTTGACACTGATGAAGCTAAAAACTACTTTGAAGGCAACTTCAGCCATGTCTACTTCATATTGTACGATAACTTCATCCAAGCTGAAAACAACCTGCGACAACGAGGTAACTTACATTGCAATATTTATTAGAAACTGTTGTAAATAATTCTCATAAATAATTCAAAATCTAACTTTCACGTTGTAAAGAAAGAGTGATTGAGTGTGATGTGATGACGTCTTGCATACCGGTGAAAATTTTACAAACATACATTCATTCATTTAAAAAAAACTTTATTAGATGAAACACAAACTCAAAATGTCTTATGCAAGTTAACTAAGAATATAGACAAAATATGTATTGCTATTATAATTTTTTGACATAGATACATAATTCCAATGTACACACATATTTACTTATTATTTTTCTGTTTTTTGCGGTACAGAACTTCCATTTCATCTCGGTGAGTTTTGGGTGTTTTGATCATCAGACAGTCACTCATGTTCCATAAATCAACTTTTTTTGTCATACACTATAAACTGGTTGAATAATGTTTAAAGTTAAATAGGTAATTATGAAACAATAATGTGTTATGGAAAATTATGAAATTACAGATCTATTATTACTTTTTCCTCATGTGATATGAAAATATAATATCAGATAGGTAATCAATAATAATAATATACTAAAACTTTAAACATTATTAAGCTCTTCTATGTAATAGAAATCATTTTTCATGTGTGCATTGAATTTGGTGCTTGACTTTGATCCATTATCTTATAGATGTCATTATCTTATCTCATTAGATTAACCATCAACTTATCATAAACACTGGATTTGTCATCACTTGCCTTGGGATGATAAGCATGTACGGTCAGAGAATTATTGACCAGCTGATCTCTATATATACTTAACATCGTTGAGTAGGCTAAGTCATAATTTCCATATTGAACAGAGGTTTAAGCATTCACAGGACGTATTTAAACGAGGATAAATTTGAAATGTCCATAACAAAAGTCTGAGTCACGCCTAACAGATATGTCGCTAATGGGTTCGACAATAAAAAACATACAGTTCTTTAATGACCATATTAAAACCACATTGTTTCCAGCTTCATGTAACACTCATGGTAACCTTACACTGTCTCATTTACATGCAAATTGGTTCATTTCTTATGTGTTCTAGTACACAAGGCAGGCAGAGAAGAGCTAGAAGGGGCATTGTCCCTTCTAGACAAAGTATTATGCCTCCTGCCAGAGCTGATCGGGAAAAGATGGCAGTTACACTCATTGACGAGAATATTTTCGAAACTCCTCCATAGTGGGAACTCACAGAAATTAAGAGCAGAGGCTATAAGGTACCACTTATAACTATAGCAGATACATATCACTCACGTAAAAGTTCTAAACAAAAAGATGATTCTAATGATAATTCGCTTTTAGATATTTCCTGCTATGGTACCAAGCACTTGGTGATAATGCCCCAAATGAAGTACACAAAATGTTCGCCACACTCGTCCCTGGCATGCCCGAACCAATCATCATGCCGATCGGATCTCCTCTCAAGCCTAACATTACAGCCAACGAAACCCACGGCTCCGGCGACTTCAGTATAGAAGACATTATGCACCATCCGAACTTTAACTCTGCTGTCGATAATGCAAAGAAAGTTGTCGTGGAACAAACACCAACTGGGATCATGGGGAAACTGGCTAACGTCTCAGCTTCCATATTCCATGATACAAATGCCTTGAACCCGGTACAAAGTGTAGAGATCCAACCTCTCCTGCCACCAAGTGCTAACGAAAAGGCCGTTGACAATGAGACCAAATATTTCTTTGAAATACTTCTCGATGGAATGGCCACGTCAGGTACGAAGATCCAATGGAGAGACAGATGCCATACGAAGGCAATGAGATGTTTCGCATTTCTTCTGGAGAAATTCAAGATTTATTATTTGCCTGTGATCTGTCCTCAGTTTAATGTCAAGAATTCACTGTATAAACCTAATTTAGGTAAGTTGTGCTATTGTACTGATATGACCACCCTGATCTAACCCCTGTGTAAAAAATAAAGGCAGTGAGCTATTTGTTTCGCCAAAAATCTCACTAAAGAATAACTTTAACTTTTGAGCTAAGTTCCGCAAATGGTGTTTTATCCATAAATGTCCCATAGACCCATGAGTAAGAGACGAGGTTGGGATCAGTTTGAGATTTGAGGTTACAAATTAATTTTCGATAGTCTGACAACACCAACTTTTACTACTTCCACAGAACTGCCAGTCCAACACAACATCCTAGAAGATGACTACGTAGTTTGCCGCGTAACTCTCATCAAATGGGTGGCCGGCTACGCTCACTTTATGAAGAAGCAAGGCAGCGACGGTGGCCAGCCCTCTTCTATGACCAGCACCGGTTCACACTTACCACACTCGAACACACCTACCCCGGCCACGTCGTTACATCATGAGGAAGAAACTTCGTTCACTGTGGGACATCCATCGGATTCGAGTAGAGCTTCGTCACATGATTCTGCTTCTAATACTCCGCATCCTAGCTTGGAGTCAGGTTTGTGACTTTCTATCAGTTGGCTGTACGCGCACAAGGTCTGTTCTATGTTCGTTCCAGAGTCGATTGCACAAAAAAATCTCAAATAGAAAGTAAGCAGAAAATAAATTTATTTAACCCAGGTTAAAGCTGGTTAAACACACACAAAGCGGGTGCGTGTCGGGCGCGGGTCGGGACGGGAGTACTGCCGTACTCCTGTCTGTCCTGGTATACATATTGTACTTTCTTGTATTATATGGATGTCAGCACACCAAAAGCGTGCGCTGCTCCCGACTTGCTCTGCGCCCGACCCGCTCTGCGCCTGACCGCACAGCGCGCACGCGTTTCGTTTTGAGCTTAGGCACATAATATACACACAAAAAAAGAAACAGAAGAATCATGGAAACAGTATTGATTGCGTGCCTCACGACCGCCAAATAGCCCAAGTTATACCTAATTTTCATAAATCAATAGCATAGCATAACAATTTATTTTGTGTATCCCCTTTAATTTTTCTTAGTCAAAGCCTTCTTCTATCTCAAAGTATTGTCCAGAAAGTGTCTTGTCCAAGTTTTTATTTCGATAGTCTTACAGAAAATTTTCCAGCATTTTTCTCAACTGCATATTCATACTACCCAGGTTCCGGAGTATTTGAAGAGCTGAGTCCCGAGCTAGTGGTGCGCGATGTGCTGTGTTGTTCGTCGCGCGAACACGTCGACTTCACGATAGAGGTTCTCCGGCAAGCGTTCCTGCTCCCTTTCTCCCATGCGGCAGCTGTCAGACGCGTCATAGCGCTGTATAAGGACTGGATACAGATGAATGTAAGTTACTAGTAAATTAAATTAAGATTTTACATGTCCCACGGTTTTAAAAACCTTTGTAAATATTGAAAAGTACATATTTTGCTAACAAAACTTGAATTTTCATGATTGGAAAAGCCATGCACATATGTTCGCTCCCTACATAGGACTTAAAACTTGTGAAATCTCGATATACTATACAAACTGTTCTCACTCTTGAGTAAATACAGGTGTGATATTACGTATGTCAATCATGGAAGATGGCATGACATTTGGCGACAGATTAAAGGACATCGCTCATTATCAAGTTAAGATTTTAAATCAAATGCATTAAAGTCTATTTCACGTGTGACGGCTCGCGGGCAATGAGAAGCCGGCGAGCCGTCCACTATTCTGTATAGCCATCGTAAAATAGACTTTTCACCACTCCCGCACGAAAGAAGTGTCTTTCCTCTACGAAAACAGTGAGGAAAGTTGGTTTTTCCTCACTGCTTGAACAGTGAGGAAAGTTGGTTTTTCCTCACTGTTTGAACAGTGAGGAAAGTAATGATCCCGTTCAGAAACTAACCTTGCCTGATTTTTTTATGTTAAGTTTTACAGATATTTTAAAAAATAAAGAATTATTTTGATTTGTTTTGTGTCTATTTAATTTATTTACTTATGATGACTGAATACTTTCTTGCTGGTCGTGGTGAAAAGTTTTGTATGCAACATGTGAGCAAGTTCATTTGCTATTCGTTTTGTTGAGTCTTTCGCTTACTCAGGATTGAAATTTATAATCACTCGCTGCGCTCGTGATTCTATTTTTCAATCCTTCGTTCGCTCAAGACTCAAAATCAAAACTCATAGGAAAAACGAACTTTCCTCACATGTTGGATAAATAACTATTTCACCACTCCCGCACGAAAGAAGTGTCTTTCCTCTACGAAAACAGTGAGGAAAGTTGGTTTTTCCTCACTGCTTGAACAGTGAGGAAAGTTGGTTTTTCCAAACTGTTTGAACAGTGGGGAAAGTAATGATCCCGTTCAGAAACTAACCTTGTCTGATTTTTTTTATGTTAAGTTTTACAGATATTTTAAAAAATAAAGAATTATTTTGATTTGCTTTGTGTCTATTTAATTTATTTACCTATGATGACTGAATACTTTCTTGCTGGTCGTGGTGAAAAGTTTTGTATGCAACATGTGAGCAAGTTCATTTGCTATTCGTTTTGTTGAGTCTTTCGCTTACTCAGGATTGAAATTTATAATCACTCGCTGCGCTCGTGATTCTATTTTTCAATCCTTCGTTCGCTCAAGACTCAAAATCAAAACTCATAGGAAAAACGAACTTTCCTCACATGTTGGATAAATAACTATTAATTAATTTGATTTAAAATCCTAACTTGAATGACAAGTTATTTGCCGTGTCGGAGCGGTGCTGTTAAGCGCCGTCCTATTGCCATCGCTCGCGCGATGATGCGATGCGATTTCATATTGCGATGAAACTTGAAAGAAAAAATCGCATGATCGTGCGACCGTCAATTTATACATTCAATAGAAATCAGTATGTTTGAACGCATTGGACGCACGAATCATCGCGCGAGCGATGACAATAGGACGGCGCCATATAATTAGCGATGTCTTAACGCTGAAATGGACCTTTTTGGCTCAGTCGTGAGATACACACTGTTTTAGTTAATACATTCAATTTTTTTATTTTGTGTTTCACGATCTGTTGCCAAATGTGTTATTCTTTCTTTTCTTTATTCAAATAATAAGTAGGCTTTCAGGGTTAAAAGCGTTTATCTTAAAAGTTGGCAACGTCGCTAATAGCTGTCAAATAAATCTGTTTCGATTAATTTGGCAATATTTATTACTGTATTGAAATATGAAATGTTAAGCGCTCTTAAAATATATGGTAAGTTTTATAGTAAACATCGTCCTAAAAATTGGAGCTCAATGCTGTCAACTGTAATAATCCGCTCAACTGTTAATTTGCCTTTAGAAGTCGATAACAATAAAAAATCTAAAAGACGTAGATAGGTTACCTACCTAACATTCTATCTTGAAAAACGGCACTATGTCACACTATTATATGACACGTGGAAGTAGGAGGGCATGTCGTAATTATCGGGAGCGAAAAAGAGACAAAACGAAGAAAATGTGGCTAGTTAGCCAACTTTTGACTTGCCACTTGCGGAACGCTTATAACTTATCTACCTCTTTTTATATAATATCATTGCACTTTACCCCTAAAAGTTTCTCTCTACACTTAACATACCTACTCTATTAACCTTATTCAGGGGCCATCATTATTCTACTGCGAAAAAAGGATGGTGCTATCGGCCTTGTATAGCTCCGTCCCTTACTCTCACTGGAAAAATGGTGGCATTAATACTTCATAATAGGGCCCCTGTTTGCATATTATCATAGTTTTCGCTCGCTCGACTGGTTACGCCCTGATTGCTCGTGAGGCGAATCGACAGCGCCCAATGTGTTAGATATGCATAACTGATTATACGTTGTACTGCAAGAATAAGCAATGCAAATACTACATCGATTAAGTCGTTATACCTAGATACCGTAGCTAAGAACCAGGATTTGCATTCGAAAGCTGACAAGCATTAATTTTTTTAAAATCTTTAAGAGAAATCGGTCGCAATCAATCATGAAGTCTAGGTATTGTCTAAATATAGCTATCTAGTGTATAAAAAAGCCACTTTTACGTATCTTCATCATTAGTAATTAAAACCTGGTAGGACAGGTTTAAGCTACAGGAACTTACGAGTAATAAAACAACTTTCTTTTGACACTTTCGTGGATCTAGATCCACAAAAGTATACGACGATACGAGTTTGTATTTAAACCACTAGCTACTTATCAAATCGCGATTTATTTCGAGGATTCTACGAACCTTTTTTGATTGAAATTAAAGTAACTAACCCCAAAAATTTTATATGATGTTCTGTTCGACTTGGTATAACCTTTTATAACAAGTTACCCTCTTTTTTGCTAGATTTGACTTCTAATGCGTTTAAAACTAAAGTAAAGTCCAACCTTTGTTCAAAGGCATACTATTCTATCAACGACTACTTAAATGATAAGAATAGTTGGTACCTGTGATTAACTCAAGACAATGTTTAAATGTTCTTTCTCCAGAATTAGTTTACCTACTGACTGGTTATATGAGTTTATATAATTGTTTATAATTTTACGTTATAAGTCAATTTATTTTAATATTATTTTAATTTATTGTTGACATAATCTACTCATTACAATGTTTTTTTATGAGTTGTATTGCAATATGTGGTTAGCTAGCGACCTCGACAATTATTTATTTTACCTCGATGGTCCTAGTTTATCAATTATAACTTCTAGTTACAGCTATATGTGAGCGGGCACGCCCTTTATGCCTGGAGGTTTTATTTTCTTTTCAACCGACTTCAAAAAGGAGGAGGTTCTCAATTCGGTTGTTTTTTTTTTTTTTTTTTGTCTGTTTGTTACGCGATTACTCCGCCAAGTATGTAATGATTTTGATGATTCTTTTTGTTTTTGGTATGGCATAGTTCAGAAGTGGTCCCATATAAGTTTGGTCAAGATCTGATGAGGGGTTTTTGAGTTAGCTTCAATATTACGCATTTTTCCCACCTAGTATATGTGGACGATGTTCTAATAGTTCCTGTCACTGGAATTTACATAGCAGGTAGTGATATTGACATTTTTGTGGGGGTTTTGTGTAGGTACCACAAGGTTTTAGATATTGTTTACGTTTAGTTATTTTTATTTCTGCTTGAGTATAGTTCTCGATGTTTTTGGTTGGTATATTGGCGTGTGCTAGCTGTCATGTGGCTATTAATTTATAATTTAAGTTATGTTTTGCGCAATGTAAATTATCTTGCATACTATTGTATAGAATCATTTTTTTTCTAACTGAACAGACAGCTGTGCTGCTGGGGACCACTTGCGCCACTTGTTGCGCCACTTTTTCTTCCCAGCAAAAGCACTAGGAAGTGGTGAAGGGTGGGCGTTTTGGGGACTGTCTTATGTAATTTTGACGTTCGAAAAGTGCTGATTCTCAGCCTAGTTTGAATAAATGACTTTTGAATTTTGACAGGTGGCAGAAATACCGCCATTCCTAGTAGAGAATACATTCGAGCAGCAAGGAGCCGGCGAGCCGGCTGCCCCGCCGCGGCGCCTGCGCAACGACTCGTACCTCGGCGCTGTGGGACGCGATAACGTTATGGTACGGGCTGGGTTACAGGTAACGCATGCTATATTGTGTCTATGTTTTCACAAAGCTCATACTAACCTATTTGATGTATTCGGGAAAATATTCGTGTTATTTCGTTAGCACAAAATCACATAGCAGTTATCTGCGCTGGAAAACGACTTTTATTTTGCGTTGTGTAAAATCGCTATTTACTGAAGCGCACAATGTAACACACGCAAAATATTGTGCTTATGGGTGCATGCAACGGTACAGGAGTTGTGGGGGTATTTAAAGATAAGTTATAACATTTAAGAATTAACCTTCAATGTCTCCGTAACTAGAAGGTATCCAGGTATGGGCCAGTAGGGATGCAAGAACTGCCAACAATTATCGATATTTATATCGTAGCGATATTTAAAAAAATATCAATATGCATTTAGATATATCGATATATCGGTGAATTAAAAAAAAAAAAAGATTTATTATAGTTTATTCCACAAAGATTATACGAAACTTTTTCAGTAACTGTTCAAAAAGTTCCATTCTAGACAAGATTCAGAAATTTCACAAACAGTTTGTATTGTAATACGTAGCAGATTGCCGGTTGCGTTGGGTTTTATGTTAGTTTATTTATTTATCCACTTGCTATTTAATTCCGAGCAAGCAAAGTAACAGACACCTAAAAAAAAAGTCGACTTTTTACGGCTCTGAATCCCAGCGGTTTTAGTCAGTGGCGACTACGGTGTTGCTATTGAAAATATATCGTATTTCATTTTCCATACTCGTTTTTTTATTTTTTTGTATCGATATTTCGATATTTCTTCTGCAAGCTATGGTCCAGTCCAGAAGAAAAAAAAAGTACACCCGTTATTTTAGATTAACCAAGTAACGCGAATATTTGCCAAATACGCCAAATGAAGTGCCAGCATTAGACTTCAATCATCAATATACTGCTCGGTTCTCACCTGCACTGTGCTAATTTTTCTTTGATAACGTATAGTATGTTAGTTATACATAGGTTCTTCACTACGTAAATCATTTTATTCTTAGTTAAAGCTCCCTTTTTTTTTTTTTTTTTTTGGGTGGGAAATCATCAAATGACTCCTCCCGCTCTGGGTGGAGCGGAGGCGTGTCAGACTCTTACTGACTAAAACCCACCCGTGTTCCTTCTGTTGCCTGTGCAATGCCAGGGGGCCACGGTATCCCTTTCGGACTTTCCCGCAACCCCGGCAGGCAATGGTCTCATTGGACCCCTTCATTTGCTGACATCTCTTTGAGGCGCGCGTGGAACACAACGCGCCGTCGACCCGGGCTTGGTCCTTACCGGACGGCGAGCTACCCATTGCTCACCGTCCGCAAGCCCGCGCCTACGGTGGCCGGGAATCGGCAACCGATTCCCGACGCCCAGGGCGTCTCCTCCTGCGGCGGCTAGGGGCGTGAGGGCGCGAAATTTGCCTCTCCCTCACGCGCTCCGCCTCCTCCTTCGCGAGCATTACTGCTTCGCAGAAGGAGGTGACGGCCTCCCATGCCCTCTCGCTCCGTACCATGTCCTGGACCAGGGCCGGATAGTTAAAGCCCCTAAAAATAAAAGAAAATTATCTACCTGTTTTCGAGAGTAGACTAAAACTATTGCATGAGTATAGATATACTAGTAGTGTATAGTATGTGTACTGATGTTCTACTATTAAGTAGTCGGGAGTCTTCGTGAAACACCCGGTTGGGACAAAGTTCCTTTCGGTGTAAATGATGTAATAATACAGAGCTAATATATTGTAGAGCATAATCTAGTATAGTCTCAAGTTTCAAGTGGCAATTGCTAAAAACTTATATATACTAGATGGCTCCGTATTAAAAAACAAAAGCAACGCTTGAAACGGACTTTTTCCGGGCATAACGCTTCTTCGATTTCTGCCACGTTCTATTTACTCCTATCGAAAGCCGCGTTTAAAAACCTTCGTTCCAAAAAAACAATAAAGTTTGAGTCAACTTTATTCAATTTCTGGTATTTCTCGTCATGTTCAATTTTGCGCCAAAATAAATATGCCTTATCTCACTTTATAAGAAATTGTATTTTATAATCTGCATGAGTGTTTTGGGTAGACGGTTGAGCCTAAAAGTGTTATGTTTAAAATAAGATCTGATGTAAGTACTCAGTTATGCAATAAATATGTCTATGTTTAAAGTAAAACTCATTTTTGCAGAATGTCCTACAAATATTCATGACGCAAGCGGCAAACGTGTTCCTTGCATCCGCTTCGCCGGTGGCGCCGCCTGGTGCGCTCAGTCAACAACAGTTGTTAGAGGAACAGACTGATACGTGCAAGCGAGTGCTCAATATCTATAGATACATGGTCATGCATGTTGCAATGGATGCTAATACATGGTAAGCAGATCTCACTGGTGGGTGAAAAGCAAAAATATTTGTTGCCACATAAAAATTGATCCTATGCAAAATGGGCTTATATTAAAATTACAGTCCATAGACATCCCACAAACAGCCACCGTTAACTATTGCGTAAATTATAAAGTCGTACGGTCATGAGCACAAATTCCTTACACTTACGCAAGATGCAAAAACGATTTTCTCCTAAAGTATTGATAGATTTTAGGTGTATTGATAGATGATAGGTGTTTCGAACATAGTATTAACGAAACCATCGTCATTATCTGGCTATAGCAGTCCACTGCTGGACAAACGCAATTAATTGCATGCCATTCAGCTCGATTCTTGGCAACTCGCATCCAGCCGTTACCAGCCACCCTGCTAAGATCGTCGCTCCATCTAGCCAGAGCCGTCCTACTTTATGTTTGGCAATTCGCGGTCTCCAATCAAGAATACATCTACCCCATACCGCCAATATGGCCGGTCGATTGCTATTTCAGCGTGCTTATTTCACGAAACCATACTATAATGAAATAAGTATTTTCTCAAAGTTTCAATCATTAATTCTTGAGAAAATCGTTTTTGAATGTTGCGTAAGTGTAAGGTATTTATGCTCGTGACTGTACACTACGACTTTTTCTAAAATCTGCAGCTATATCACTTTATAAATTTTTCTTCCACAGGGAACAGTTACTGCTAGTACTTCTTCAAATAACATCCCTGGTACTAACAAAAGTACCGCCAAAACGCAAACAGGAATCTTTAGGTGAGCAAAACCATCGCAGACACGTTTGATTTCCTCTCCTTTATGATTTTAATGAATCATCTACTTTCTAGGAGGTTTCCTGGCACCAGCGCTATTCCAAACCCTGATAGTGACGTGGATCAAGGCGAACTTAAACGTGGCGGTGAAACCAGAACTGTGGCAGAATTTCATGGAACTACTCACCAGGCTTACGCATTGGGAAGATCTTATCAAAGAGTGGGCGGTAGGTCGTTGAGATGAAACTTTCACTAGCTTTAATTGTTTTACGGCTTTCGCATACCATATCAATTAGACACCAATGCAAACCATTCTCAACCTTAGGTTCAGTGTCAAGGAGTCGTCAGCTGGCCGTAGTTGGTCAGAAGTGGTTAATGATTTATCTAGTGTAGTTTTTTTGTTGAAAACTCTGCTATATGGGACACGACATAAAGATCACATTCCATTGCTCTTTACTTTCGGTTCGAGTTGTTGTCGAGTCTTTAACGTGCGGTTTTTAATCTTTATTTCCTTCTTTACTATTTAATAAGAGTAATTAATTCAGTGTCGGTCACTGCTTTACATATTAATTTTTTTGTAAAAATTGGCACAAAATATGTGAAATGCTCAAATATGTTGTGTTTTTGTTCTAGAAAACAATGGAAACATTGACGCGTGTGCTAGCTCGTCACGTGTACTCGCTGGACCTGTCGGAGAGCACGAGCGCCGAGCGCGGGCGCGGCGGGCGGCGCGCGCCGGCTGCGCCCGCGCCGCTGCCGCGCCCGGCGCTGCCGCTCCACGCCGCCGCCAGGCATAGCACTAGGACGCCCGGTTAGTGACGGATATGAGTTGTTAATTCTCCCTTATTTAAAACAACTCAACAACCCAACATCTGCTATCTATGAACACAAACACAACAACAAACTACGAAACTTGACAATGACTTCTCTCAATTAGAAGTTAACAGGCAAATCCCGCATGGGCCGCGCAACGAGGACTACAATCTTCACAGGAGATGTATGAAACATCCCGCACGGGTTCCATTTCATGGAAAGTCCAACTTTATCGCGAATACTATTTACTATAACGCGACATTCTGCACATGAAACTGAAAATTCCACGCACGCTCCGTGGTCAATTAATCAAACATTACCGTTGAAATTCAATCTGCAATTGATGATGGGTTAAACACAAGCTCAATGTATTAACAAAAAATTTAATTGCAGGCAAATCTCCAAAAACAGGCCACGAAGCACATCCTCGAAAAGAAACTGGCAGCACACGACGACAGCTAACGAGATGTCGTAGTGACCCTCATTTGGGGAAACATGCGCAAACGCAAACGGGTATGTATACGTCACTATACTTGTTAATCGGCAATCAATATTTGAATTTAAAATCTGAGACAATTATTAAGTTTTGGAACAACTAACTCAATATCATACTAGACAAAGTTAAAATTCCATTGCAAACAAAAAAAATAGGGCCTTTTTATTACAAATGGTCACTCAAAAATAAACTGATTAGACTGATTTAATACATAATCCTAAAGTGCATAATTGAGTAAGGAGGCGATGGAATGTAACATACATTTAATTCAAATTGAATCAAACTTGTTTGCTTATTAACTTTGTCCATAAGAATATCAATTTCTCTAGCTCTAACATACACTAGAGCTAGAGAAACTGAAATACCTGCGACACTGCGTTCGGCGCTTGACGTGGCAACACGTCGTGATCGGGTTTGCAATAAGTCAATCGTCATCCTGAGGATGCCTCATTGAGAGGTGAAACACGTGTCAATTTCTTACAGGGTTCTTTATGACTCTTTAAGAACAGTTAAGCGGATTAGGTTACTAAATATACGTCGTCGTGTTGTATTTTCTAATGGATTTCCCCAAAGTCACGCCTGAGTCAATTAACTATAAGTCATTTTAGTTTAGCTCCTAAATATTTTTGATGTGAAACATCTAACGCGGTGGGTCAGACTGACTGTTGGCGTGGCGACAGCCAACAGAAATTATCAAAACGAAATTTAAGTTAAGTTTCTTTTTTTCTTTAACAGAAATCAGAATATTTTATTTTGCCATATTTATTTCTTTTAATAAACCATCCTTTTATGCATATTTTCTGTAGAAAATACAGACAGAACAGTTATTACCAATCACGTTACTGCAAAATTCAGTGATACCAATCGCGTCACGCGTCACGTTATAATGAACGCACTGTAGGTTCTCCTGTTTTATGAAAACCAATAGAATCTACACTCCTACAAGGATATTTTGGCGCTCGAATAACGTTGACGGGGCAGCGCTGTTGATCAACATTAATGCCATTGTCTTGTGAAATATATTCAAAAATCAAGATGGCGGCGTAATTCCAATTTTGGCCACGCGCCAAAATAACCTTGTAGCGCTACTTTCTGATGGCATATTATCTCATGTCAAGTGATTTGATTACAGTCCGGTCGTCGAGAAAATGCGTTCCTGACCGTTCCTGTCAGTTGTACAATATCTAATAAGTAATAAGGATCATATTCGCAAATCACTAATAACGCTTAATAGCTGCTTTTTTAGCTGTTGTAATATTAAATAAATAAATAAAAATCTTTATTTCAGACCACATGAACATGATCCATAAAAAAAACACAAATTTAAAATAACAAAATCAAAATTAAAACTAAAATTAAATCAACATTAAAAAAATAGAATTAACATTAAAAGCATTTAAGCGGCTATTTGTAGCCACCGTGTGTAGGTCTCGGTAGCATACATCCTATCAGCAAGGTCCTTAACTATACTGTTTCTACACGTACCAACCCTGGACATGAATGATGTAATTTTGTTTCTCTGAATGGCATTGAATATTGGTGAACCAATGAAAACCAATGCAGCCAGAGCAGTTGACCAGTGCTCCACTGCTCTGACCCCAGTGGAAACGGCCGTAATATACAAGTTGAAGGTTGTAGGCTCCAACCCATCACCACTGCTCTTAAAACAGCGAAGGAAAATCATCTTGAGGAAGCCGGAAATAAAAATTCGAAGACTTGTGACATCCACCAAACCACACTGGGCCCGCGTGGCGGATTACTAGCCTCGATACTCTCACAGAGAGGAGGGTTGTGAGGAGGCAGTGGGCATTATAGCCTTATTCTTTTAATGAAAACCTTCAAATATTTGATTGCTGATTTACCAATCAGTGTCTTGGTCAAGGTTTTAGAAAGCGGGCGTAAGATATAAGATTTCAATGACACAGATTCGCATGAAGTGCTACGAACATTGTCCTTTTCGACTTCTTAAAATGCAGGTATCTAATCTGTTCTGTTATTTTTGTTTAGATACCAAAGAACCAGCGAACGACAAGCCAAGGAGATGGTATTCCTTAGACTCCTTACGAAATTCAACAACAAATGAAGAGAGAGATTCTGCTAGTGGTAAGTTCATTTCCAATACATTTATTTAAAAACAACGTCGTGGCTAAGTAATATCAGCCGCACGGGGCCAACCATCAGGTTAAGCTAAGCTTGACAGGGTTGGTCCGTGGATGGGTGACCATCTTTACATACCATGACTCCTCCGTGCCGAAAAGCACGTTAAGCCGTTGGTCCCGGCTGTCATTCGTGGACCTCTGACAGTCGTTACGGGTCGTCAGAAGCCCGAAAGTCTGACAACCAGTCTTACCAAGGGGTATCGTATTACCCAGTAACTGGGTTGTGGGGGTCAGATAGGCAGTCGCTCCGTGTAAAATACTGATATTCAGCTGCATCCGGTTAGACCCCAACATAGTTGGGAAACAACAACCAAAACAATTATACGACTGGGTGGAATGCAGCCTCCCCGCCTGCTTACCGTCTCAGATCCCGCGTTCGTGTAGTATGTACAGACAATCGCACGTTTGACATTGATAGGGCTTTTTAGTAAGTTGAATTTTTAAATTCAAGTTTTAATACTTACGTGCATTCGCCAGTACTAGAAATATTTACAACACTCTTACAAAATTCTTATTGTTGTGTTAATTTTTAGGTTCTCGTTCACCGTCGCCCGCGCCTTCGAGCGGCGTAGAAAGTAGTTCCATCAAAGATTCACCTTTACAGATTGACTTGGCTTCCGATGGCGGAAATGTCGGTATGTACACGAAACTCTTTATTTTTCATTTGTTTTGTCTTTCATAATTTCATAACAGTTATTTAAATGGGTGAATAATTATAAATCAATAAGAATTGTAAATTGATGAGATTTGTTATTATGGTTTGATCTCACTGGTTTACCTCGCCTTAGGAATGCGCGACAAGGCTGGGGGAGACGCCATGAGCGTTGAAGAATGAGCTGTCTGCACTGCCCCCCGCAGCAGTTAGGCGCGGTACAGAAGTTTCGGTCAAACTATAGCTTATTAGCATACAAGTTCGATACTCGATACTTCCTATACTATCTAAAGGACGATAAGTAGCAGTCTAGTCTATTTTTTACAGTCAGTGTAGAGATAGTCTGAACAAAGTGAAGACCCCCTATAATAACGGATTTCTCTGAAAAATAAAACATTTCTCTTTGCGAGGCAATTGTGAATTAAAAACCCACTTGTTTTAGAAAAAATAAGTAAAACTAACCAATTTAGCAGTATGTTCAAGATCAGATGCTTGCGCAAATATTCGGTTCCAACAGACTGCGTTAATTATTGCGCTTTAATTCTGCAAGCTTTAATTCTGCAATCATCGGATCTCAGCTTCACTAACAAAACAGGCTCAAATTAAGGCAAATGCGCTAAGTTACTTAACTTAGTTACCCGTAAAATTCAAATTGTCTTACGGTTTCTGCAAATTGCAGCAGCTATTCATCGCCGTGCAGTAAAAAACTCGTTTTTATTATGTTTTGTGCTGTGTGGAAAACGTCGTAAAAGTCGTAATGTATATTTAAATCAAACGTGCACAGCTCTTAGATGTTTTTAATGCCTATTGATGTAAATGTGTACCTCGGAGAACGTTAATGACTGCCATTTTTTCAGACAGTTTTTATCTTCTGTAAAATAACGTTTATTGCAATCACGAGGTTTTCACTGCACGGCGACGTATTGCATTTTAGCGCATCCGTCTTTAAGTAATCTATAGGTTTCGTGCACTTCATTAAATGTTTAGATATACATTAATTAAGTTAAAGTAGGTTCATTGGATATCGGTATACCAGAATGGACGGAGAACGAATCGGGCGAGTCCATGTTGGGGCTGGGCGGGGAGGGCGTGGGCGTGGTGATGGGCGGGCGCGCGCGCGGCTGGCTGCCCGACGTGGCCGCCGTGCTGTGGCGCCGCATGCTGGCCGCGCTCGGCGACCCCAACCTGCTGCGGGACCCGCATGCGCACGCCAACTTGTATAACTATCTTATACACCTCAACTGTACGCTGCTTAAGGTGAGTCTTATCAACTATGACTTGGTGTAACTGGTGATAGTGCTATGCGATAGAATCACAGAGACCTAGGCATGATGGTGACGCGATTGGATTGGTTCAAATTTCCAAAGCTTTATTATTACCACCGGTAACCGCGTTGCACTATCCGATATATGCCTTAGATATGCCTTAGAAAAAAACTTTCTCAAGGTTTTACGAAAGTTGGTTCTAAAAAAGTGAGAATATTATAACGATAAAGGTGATTTCAATCGGTGAATAATGTTATATTGGTAATAGTTGATGACAATATAAGCCATTTAACTAGCTAACTATGTTTCTGTTCTGATTTTCTTCGAGAAAGTATCTTTAGCTACTTTTAAATCCGGGTTATAAGCGGTTAACCATAATAAGGTATATTTTATAGCTTGATCTACAAACTATTGCAAATGATTGACAGCAATCTGTCAATCATTTGCAACAATACTGATAAGTCATATAAAAAGATTATAAATATGCGTTCCGCTACAGATTCCATTGGCTTCTTTATCAGCATTTGTGCTACATTATATTTTATCTTAGACAAAAAGGAAATGACTCATTGCTAGACGATTTACATACAATCTTTCCTATCACAGTTAAATCTTTATATAGCATTTTACGCGCTATAGTATAGTCGACCTCGTATTGCTATATCACCTTAAGGTTGAATGTCACTTGCGCGTTGTAAAACGACAAGGTCGGTCTATTTCTCTTTGTGACAGTTAGATAGTTTAAACTTAATGAAGTTTCAGTTTACTCGGAATTGTTGTCATAAGTGATATAGCAATTATGAGGTCTACTATATCATACATAACATCACGCCTTGTTTCCCCGAAGGGTTGGGCAGAGGTGTACCGGTAGTAGATACACCCATATTTCGCCAGTTATGTTTAAGTCCCATGTAATAGGGGGCGAGCCTATTGCCATCAACCGGGCACAAATCCAGACTCCGGGCTGCTACTGAGCAATTCAAGATGGAAAAACCCAATAACACTGCCCGACCCGGGAATCGAACCCAAGACCTCATGCTCAGCAGTAGCGCTTGCGACCACTAGACCAACGAGGCAGTCATACTATCAGACTATATCATACTTACATATAAATACATACATACATAAAGCATGAAGGAACTTGAAACGTTCTTTAAGATAAGAGGGATAAAATTCTGTAGAGCTGAAATAAGATATGAGAATTCCGGGAAGACGTATGGGAAGCCACTTGAGCTTTGTACGAAATTCAGAAATGTGATCATATTTGCGCAGGCCGAATATAAATGTTATACAAAAGTAAGTCGCTCAAGTTTATCTAGTTGTGCCTCAGTGAGATCGAGATAACTGTTATCAGCGTAGTCAAGGATGGGAAGTAAAAGGATTGTGCAAGCGCAGTCTTAGTGGCAGTTGGAAGAAACTTCCGTAATCGTCTCAGCGACTTACCAGATGCAAAAAAAAATCGGCTTACGTCCTGTAGCTGGGGACGCCAAGAAAGATGTTTGTCGATCCAAATGACAGTTCCGTTAAATTGAATTTGGGGAAGTTGCGACCAGTTTATTTTGGGGATCATCCTTGAGCTGCCAACAACATGAGTCTTCGATGGATTGACCTGTAACCCATGTGCCTCACTCCACTCGCAAATTGAATCATAGTTTATGCTATTAATTGCATCAGCCAAATCCGAAAAGGCAGCTTTTTTATATATTTGTAAATCATCTGCATAAAGGTGGTAGGAAAAGAAGTTTTTTGGAAATAGGGTTTATAAATATTGCGAAGAGTAAAGGAGATAAAACGCCACCCTGAGGTACACCGGCAGAAGTATAACACCAAGAAGAGCAAGACTCTTCTATGCATATACGTTGCTGGCGGCCATACAGGTAACTACGAAACCAGTCAATCGCCGTTGGATATATGTTAAGCGAGCGAATCATGCCAAGCAGGATATCGAAATCGACAGTATTAAATGCATTACTAAAATCCAGTAAGCAAAGAACCGTCAGATTTCCTCATTCCATGCATAACCGTATGTCATCAGTGACATTAACTAAGGCTGTAGCTTTGCTGTGACCAGGACGAAAACCGGATTGGAAAGAATTCAGCTGATTATTCTTACAAAGAAAAGCACTAAGTGATTGTGGGCAAGGCGTTCTAGGACTTTGGAGAGGAAAGGCAAGATCTGCAATCGGCATTTTGTTTTTGTTATGTTTTTGTTGTCATTTGCCAATGTCGCAACCACAGAGTACGTAATGTCTCAACAGTAATTACGCAATATTGTCTTTGGTCCGAGGCCTTGACATTAACCGTTGAACAACATTTCCAATCGTTTCCAAAAGATAGAGATGGACGCTATTATCTATTAATTTGCATTTTTGATGGTAAGGACGGTATTGTTTTGTTTATATTCATAAATAAAAACAAAAAACCGTTACTAAACTTCAATCTCACAAAAAATAATTAAATTCATACATGGGCGTGACTTAATGTATGTGTGTATGTATTTAATTTCTTCTTCCAATGGGTATAAGCAGATAGGTGGCATTCTACGATCTTTACATACTCATTTTGTTTAGTTCATACATATGGTCACATGCACGCTGGTTGCGTGTACTTCGCACTGTATTTATCTGAAGAACATCACCAATAAGGTCACTATATGTCCTTCTAGGGCGTCCCCTACCGGCGTTTCCACTCACATTTGCCTTGGAAATACCTTTTGTTAGTCGCCTTTCATTCTTCCTCTCAACATGACCAAACCATCTAAGCATACTCATTAAAAATTTTGTCACTACGTCTTCTTTTAAACCACCGTTACCTTATCACATAATTCCTCAGCCTATAATTAATTTATCGTTGAATAATAAAATAGTTCCTTAAAAATACATTTAGGGAATATCCTAATCCAAATTTACTCATCAGACATTTATATGAATACCACAATACCATTATCGGTACTGCTTTGTTTAGTTTTTGTTCATAATATCCTGTTGGTATTTTTATTCATTTGTCCTGACATTCATAGAAAATACATGGAAAATTCAGTCATGGATTCGGATATTGTCGGGGATTCTCACTCGGTGAGTTAAAAAATATATTTTGAATAGTTTACGTATTCCGTTTTAGGGTTCTGTAATCTGTAGTAAGACAACCCGCATCGGATTCACTCCGTTAACTATCCGTAGGTCTGTTGAGTATATCTGTCGACCTTCCCGTACTGTCACACTTCACAGTACATTGTCCCCTTTCCTAAATGATTATTTTGACGATAGATAGAACTAATCCAACGAGTTTTTACCCTTTACGCTTTCTTATGCTTTTGAAAAAAGCAATAGTCATTTACTATTGCTTTTTTCTGAAGCATTTTTCACAGAAAGAATTGGCACATCAATGATCACTTACGTAATTAATTATCTGTCGCACATCTGTGTCTCTCAACCGACTTTATACATTTTTTATTTTTGGGTGGGAAATCTTCAAATGACTTCTCCCGCTCTGGGCGGAGTGTCAGACTCTTACTGACTAAAACCCACCCGAGTTCCTTCAGTTGCCTGTGCAATGCCAGGGGCCACGGTATCCCTTTCGGACTTTCCCGCAACCCCGGCAGGCATCGGTCTCCTCGGACCCCGAGGGCGCGAATTTTGCCTCTCCCTCACGCGTTCCGCCTCCTCCTTCGCGAGCATTACTGCTTCGCAGAAGGAGGTGACAGCCGCCCATGCCCTCTCGCTCCGTACCATGGCCTGGACCAGGGCTGGACGCGAGAGATCCCCACGACCGATCGCCTCCAAGAGGACACGGCGGTGCTCTGCCCAAGCAGGGCAGACCTCCACCGAATGCTCCACCGTGTCCTCCGGGCGATCCACGCAGTGATGACACCCGGGCGTTCCCTCCCGCCTGATACCGAACAGGAACCTCCCGAAACAGTCGTGTCCGGTGAGGACCTGCGTCAGGCGGAAGGTGAGGACGCCGTGGCGCCTCTCCAGACACTCCTCAAAAAGGGCACTTATCGCCGCAATAGTGGCGTGCCCAACCGACTTTATACCTTGAGTGCATTTCGAAGATTTAAATATCGTATGTACATATATGACACATCGATGATAAGAACTGTGTCGTATAAAATATCAAAGTAAGAGAAAGAACTAAGTACCTACAAAAAACTGCTAAATCAAGTTCGTTTACCCAGCACCACCCACGTCGCAAGAAAACAATGTTTACTTGGAATTGTACGCGTTTAGAACGTTCAAATTGAACCGGTATCGTGAATAAACACTTGTAATGAAATCATTCCAAAGCGAAGCCATCTGTTAATGCTTATCGTAAATAATGGCACGCTGGAGTAACTTATCAGTCGATATCTGTCAATGTTTGGCAGATGGTGCTATACGAAAACCATTCACAGACATCTCGTCACTCGCATCATTTGTTATTGTTTGCATAGATAGGGTTTTATTACTCCGTCTGCATGTTTTCGAATCGGTCGCTTGGACCCGTGTTCCGTGAATGGTTTTATTGAGTTTGTGCGACCTGTTGTCCAAATCGAAAGTATTCAAGAACTGCCAATGCGAAAGAAGAGCAGGAAAAAGGAGACTCCTGAGGAGGCTCAGAAAAAAAGAGGTTGTTTTTTACAAATATATCGCAATCGTTTATAAATCGTTGTGAGGGTATTTCGATAATAAATCTTCAAATGTCAAAGATTGTTTTGACGTTGGAGAAATATGAAGTCGATGTGTATCATATTATTTGTAAAACAGACAATATTTTGAAATGGAATTTAAAAATGGAGATAACAACAATGATCCGATTCAGAAATCTTTTGAAGACGATCAGGAGTCAGAGGCACTTATACATTATAATAACTAACGATGTATTTAAGAAGTAGAGAGTTGTGTTTCGGTGCTGACATGTGGTGTTTTTTGCAGATAAGTGCGAACCAGACACTCAATGGGAACACGGAGATACACGTGCCGTTCAACTTGGTCGCTGGATGGTGCCTCGAAGCGGAGGCGCTGCCGCCCTCACACAGGTCAGATGTTCTTTTGTTTATGTAGAGATTATTGTTTATTGACTATTGTTCTTATACGATGACTCAGTCTTATTATAAAACAAGCGACCTGCCCCTGCTTCGCACGGGTGCAATGTACTGATGCACACGTCAACATCCCAATCTTGATACGGTTGAAAATAAAATGCACGTTATATATAAAAGAGATATATATATATACCTTCCGGAATACATTCTCTAAATGATGTTGAAAACCTCATCAAAATCCGTTGCGTATTTTAGAAGAACAACGCGGACATACAGACAAACGCGAAAAGCGACTCTGCTTTATAATATTTAGAGATATCCGAGTAGCCCAAATTACATTGCGAAATCTAAATGAAGGAAGTATTCAATGCACTGTTGACACGCGCTCGTTAATAATAATTGTAACCTTACGATTTCGCGCTTAAATTAAATAAGAAAAGGATTTGTAAGCGAAACCGTGGCTAACGCGAGTGTGGTATCTGTGCATTTGAACGATGCAGAATGGATTGGGGACAGCAGAAAATAGGAGATCACTTGACTCCGTTCGTATTTTTTTACAAGTTGCTAGAAAGAATTTTGAAAGCAGTGTCACTACATATTATAAAACAAAGTGCCCCCGCCGCGTCTGAACGCGATATACTTAAAAACCACCGATCGGATTTTCATACGGGTCTCACCAATGGACGGAGTGATTCATGAGGAAGTTTATGAGGTATTTAACATCCCGTTACGACCCTTAGGAGGCTAGCAAAAAGACTAAAACTCTGCGCAGGCGGGCGATGCGACGCGGTGGGTCGGGGCCGAGGGAGTTTTATAAAAATGTGGCAGTTGTTTTAGTTATATTGTATCTTACGACTATCACGCGAAAGAAGTCGCGAGCCGAGGTCTTGCAAACTGGTAACACAACAACAAACATAATGAGGGTATTCCACGAAGGCGTGAACTTTTTTATGCAAAATGTCACCAGTTCATATTACAGATTTCTTGAAGGCAAGCCCATTTTCCACGCGTCTATAAGCAGTCATTTATTATGCTGTTATTCGCTAATTACAGGCAAAATCCGAGCCTTTTTTTAAACTTATCTACATTTTAATCATGTATTTATTGACCCACGTATTATTTACTTGCATGCAGGGCGGGCAAGCTACTTGCATTGCGCCTGCTATGCGAGTCGACGCAGGCGCAAGGCCCTGGCGCACCATCTTCCTGCAACAACCGCCTGCATCTGGCACATCTAAATCTGTACCAGCGAGCGCTCCATCATGGTAAGTACTAAGTACCTAGCTGGTTTAAGGAACTTATCTAATTCAAAAGTATCTTAATTAATATCACGTAACACGTTAAGGTGCGTGAAGGGGCTTGTGGCTAAGTAATAACAGCCGCAAGGGTCGATCAATCAGGTAAAGGGGTTGGAATGTCAGACAGACAGTAATGTGCTAACGAACTACTTTTTTGTAGCTACTTATAAAGTTTCTTGGCCGGGAAGTTCACGAAAGAATGAAAACCGTCGTGACTTTAGAACTGAGTCTAAGTTTTCAATTTTGTATTAAGAACTATATCTTACTAAAGTTTAAAATATAATAACTTAGACTGAAGTTAGAAGTAAAAAGACGGAATTTTATCTGCTATGTCGGTCTAGTGTAGTTCTTCAGTACCTACAATGATTTCAGACATCGAATATTATACATCGGGTTTTAAAAAGAGACACAGGTATGACAGCGACAGAGACGACGCTCTACAAAGCCAAACTTAAAAAAAAAGCTCGATGTGCTATTTACGGCCGGCTTTATTCTTAACTCGAAATACCAGACAGTCTAATCGTAGAATTCCAGTCCAGTAAAGTATAATATTTGCGGATTTTCAGTACGAATGACTGTCAAAGCATTACTTGGAACCACATTGAGCATAAATCTGAAACTAAAATTCTATGAAAACCTCAAAATGGATACAACATCAGAATATTAGGAGTTATACTATACATTATAACTCCTAATATTCTGACGACCTCGGAATTGCTTTACCCCTTTTAACAAAAAATATTCCCAGTCAATTGAAACTTCACTAAGGCAAATATCTAACTGTTACATAGATAAATAGACTTTTGATGTATAATGAAACAGCAAAATATGGAAGAAAATAGGTTACATACCAAGACCCCTCCGTGCCTCGGAAAGCACGTTAAGCCGTTGGTCCTGGATCTTTTTCTCTGTCGTTACGGGTCGTCAAAAACCCGAAAGTCTAACAACCAGTCTTACCAAAAGGGTATCGTATTACCCAGTAACCGAGTTGTAGAGGTCAGATAGGCAGTCGCTCCATGTAAAATTCTGATATTCAGCTGCATCCGGTGAGACTGGAAGCCGACCACAACAGAATAGGGAAAAGGCTAGGCAGATGTTTATGTTTTTGCAAATTGCATACGACGTATATTGATCAAAATGTAATCAATATTTACTTAATAATAATAATAAATGAAATAATCAAGGCCTATAACTTGTATTTAATGATTTCTTTTTACATCGTGAGGAAACTGGCATGCCTGAAAGATATTTCTCGACGGCATGTGAAGCCAAGTCAGAGGCCCATAGGCGGCATAAAAACTCTAACAGTAGGTTAGTCACCACGAAAATGAAGAATGTTTTCTTGACTGAGCTATATTTAGGTACCATGTATCCACCTTAACGTATTGTTTTGTCATAATACTGTAACCAGAATTCATTAACGTTTTTTAGCACGTACAGAGTCCAGCACGTCAACCTACCCGAAACTGACAAATTTTCACAATCAACTTTGAACCTTATGCTCTAGTTATAAAGTTGAAAATCTATTAAAGAAATTTGACAGGTTGTAGTAGGCTGATGTACTGGCGTCTGTACTTGGGCTAAGCATTACTTCTGTCACTGCCGCACTACTGTCGAACTACAAATGCATGACAGAAACGGGAACATAAGCACTTGCAAAGTTACGTTTATCAAATTCAGTCTAAAGGCCTATTCAGATATTAGTGATATCGCTGTCGGGCTCGGTATAAGTACACTTTGTAAACAAGCATATTACAAATTAGAGTAATCCTCTAATTTTTTAAATCCAAGATAAGAATGCTTGGAAGCATGCTGGTCATTGGATAATCTAGAATCTAGACAAAATCGAACTGCTTGCTAATTTAATTGTTTTTTTTATTTTTATTATTTGTTACATTAATTTTTACATTCTTTGATTACTTCCTCACGCCAGTGTATGAGGAAAATCATCTACTTTTACAATGTTTGTAAATATGTAAGCACCATGTATCTATCACATAATTAATTTATCTGTTGTTGCTTCATTTTAATTCTTTTTACCTATTGTGGTATAGTTATTTTATTCTAGGTGCAATCTCCACATATATTTATATAACTAATGTACCTATACAAAATATTGTAAAACATTTTAAAAGAGTAACCGGTGGAGTTTCTTGCCCATTCCTTCTCCATATGAAAACTACCTTTTGGAACGGGCGACTAGAATCAATTAATTTTTATTGTACATTTTGACGTTCATAAGTGCCTATTTGAATAAATGATTTGACTTTGACCGCGTCAGCGATATCTCTTATATCTGAATAGGACTTAACTGTCATAATTCCATCTTTAAATTACTATTTCTCCTTCAGGTCTGACCGGAGAAGACCGTTCAGTAGTGGACGTGCTAGTCGAGCACGCGGCGCCGCGGTATCTATCACTAGCACTGGATGGCTATTCCTTACTACTGCTCGACTTCGTTCATGCTTCCACTGTCGTGCTCAACTCTTCGGACATGGGACCCTCGGTGAGTGAGAACATAAACCGATTTTAGCTGAATGTCTCTTGATCAAGTTACATTTTAAACGAAATAATGGTTGTATTCGCGGCTGGTGAACTCAAAATATAGATTAATTTGCCATTTGAACGTAGTGTTATTCTGTTTCGAAAGTTACAGACTGGCGGGGTAATTGCGTAACACACTAACAGTAGCAATGGCTTTGATTTTGACAGTTCAACAACATTCATTGCGTTATTTACGTTGTTGAGCAGACAATTTTCTCGAACATATGAAGCAATGAATTAGCAATATCCTTCAAAAGCCATCAGATTGTGATTGATAGTGTGTGACGCAATTAGGGGATTAGGTAGTATTTACCATCGAAGAAGTTCATATCTATACACCGTAAGGACTATATCTGCTTGCAGCGCTCGGCCGCTATAGAACCGGGGCGGTAACAGATGTGGTCATCGTGTTCACGGGATTTTGTTTTCAAACTGCTTAGATATGAAGTTCTTCGATAGTACATAATTGCGAAACACTTCCGCCGTATCTCATTGTAAGATCTAGGTTTTTCAAACCATGCAGTCCTGGGGCCGTATTATGACGTATTAATGCCACCATTATTCCAGTGAGAGTGAGAGACGGAGCTATACAAGGCCGCTAGCACCATCCTTTTTTCGCAGTGGAATAATGATGGCATTAATACTTCATAATGGCAGGCTCCTGTACATGTTTCTTATCTCTGTCAGGCTCAAATTTCACTTTTTTAGGTTTCCGTACCCAAAGGGTGAAACGGGACCCTGTTACTAAGACTCCGCTGTCCGTCTGTCACCAGGCTGTATCTCATGAACCGTGATAGTTAGACAGTTGAAATTTTCACAGATGATGTATTTCTGTTGCCGCTATAAACAGAATAAAATAAATATTTAAGCGGGGCTCCCATGATGACATGATTTTTTACGAATATTACATGATTTCAATGGTACGGAACCCTTCGTGCGCGAGTCCGACTCTACTTGGCCGGTTATTGTTTAATTTAGCGTACTAACACCTTTTTTTTTTGCAGTGTCCTCGCACGGCCGCGGTAACGTTCCTAGGGTCACTGCTATCGCTGCCCGACGGCCTTATGAACGCGCCCATGTTGCAGCCCTACCCTCACCAGTACAACACAGTGTCTTGTCCTGACCTGAAGGTACGTACTCCAAAAAATCAAGTGTCATACGTCACAGAATAACCATAGTAAGAAAGATAGATAGTAAATTTCTTTGACTCAGGTCTTTGTCTCAAGACAAACAATATTCACAAAACGAAAAAAACTAATATTATTTATTTATTTTATTATTTATTTCTAAAACACTTAACCTTTATTACACTTGTTTTAGCCACGCAACGAAAACCTCTCAGGGTTTATCTGTGTGCTGGCGAGTCGTTCATTTACATTTTACAATAAATTATAATTACTAAAATGATACTTACATTACTTTTCAAATGGTGATAATGAAATTTGTGGGTACATTAATACATACATTAAGATAAATTATGTGTAATGAAAGGTATTAATAAAATAACGAATAGTAGTGTGTGCCCAGTTCAGCATAAATGCCAGACAACTAGTGTCTGACGCTGGTTTTCAACTGGACCTCATGTTACGAGGATGTCTTACGGATGTAAATCAGTTTTATAGTGGGTACAATAGTATTATACAGATATACACCTCTCTCCCTTGAATTTGTATATCATCATCTTCTGCCTAGCCTTTTCCCAACTACGTTGGGGTCAGCTTCCAGTCTAATCGGATGCAGCTGAATACCAGTATTTTATATGGAGCGACTGCCTATCTGACCTCCACAACCCAGTAATCGGGTGATACGATACCCCTTGGTAAGACTGGTTGTCAGACTTTCGGGCTTCTGACGACCCGTAACGACTATCAAAGTTCCACAAATGACAGCCGGGACCAACGGCTTAACGTGCTTTCCGAGGCACGGAGAAGTCTCGGTACGTAAAGATGGTCACCCATCCACAGACCAACCCCGGCAAACGTAGCTTAACCTGACGGATCGACCCGTGCGGCAGTTATTACTTAGCCACGAGCTCCTCGAATATAGGTATATATTTTATTAAATATATATGTGTGTGTATTATAATTTTTTCTAATGATATATTTTAATAAAAAATGTTTTTTCTTTGTTCCTCTCAAACCGAGCACCTGCCATCTAATCTCTACCACCCTTGGTTGACTGGTAGAGAATGCCTAAGGCATTAAGTCCGCCTTTGTACTTTTTTGTGTGATAAATTTAAATAAATAAATATGAACTGCTGCATTCATGATAACTTCTTTAAAAACACGCACTGACAATAACGTCATAGCGTCATCTACGCTATTAATAAGTAAGTTTTATGTGGTCATGAGAGCAGTGGTGGCCCAATGGTAACGGCCCTGACTTACGAGGTCTGGGTTCGAACCCAGGCAGATCACCACTGCTCTCAAAACGGTGAAGGAAAACCTCGTGAGGAAACCGGCATGTCCTAGAATCAAAATTTCGAAGACATGTGACATCTACCAACCCGCACTGGCCCCGCGTGGTAGATTACAGTGTATCCCAGCAGTGTCAATAAAGGCTGATTATGTTTTGTGGTCATACTCCTAAACTACGAGGAAAAAAGAGTGTCCATGGATTTTCTTGCCCGTTCTTCTCTATACGAACTTACTGAATGGATAACCAGCTTCATCTTTCTGACTGACCAACTCCTTGGCAGTTCAAAAGTGCCTGTAATTGGTTTCATTGAAATTAATGCTTTGAGTTGAGTTAAACTAGTAAAATTTTACCTGTCTCCAAATCTACTCCTAGAGGAAGGGTCTACTCCCTAAGCGAAGTCCAAAATCGAAAAGCGAAATCCGTAGTTCCGGTCGAAGTCACGGACACTTCGCTAACCGTCTGAGTGACGGACATGCCGTAAGTGAGACGATGCGCGAAGCGTCCGTAACTGCGGCCGAAACTACGGACTTCGCTTAGGGAGTAGACACCCTGGCACCGAAAACCTTTATAAATTACGGAACCAGGTATCGGTATCTGTGCTGCTGGGGAGTTTGTTGCGCCACTTCTTCTTCCCAGCGAAAGCACTAGGAAGTGGTGAAGGGTGGGCGTTTTGTGGGACTGTCTTATGTAACTTTGACGTTCGAAAAGTGCTGATTCTCAGCCTAATTTGAATAAATGACTTTTGAATTTTGAAGAATTTTGGTAACTTCTTACCGCTATCTGAGTAACCAAGAAGAATAAACATACCTCTATTTACCGTTTTTTTTACCGGTTACACACACTGGCGATGTGCGCACTTTGACTAAAGCCGACGGCACGTGTAAGAAAGAGGTGATTTTTATTTTGTTAACAGGTATTAATACTGGTTGTATTCAATTTAAAGTAACCTGTAAAACATATAAAGGTTGTAACTGAAAAAATACCCGTGTTGATCATATCGGTTTCAGTCCCTGCTTCAAATTTAGAATTATAGTTACCAATAATTGCATTAGTTATAGTAACTCCATTGAAATCCGGTCAAAATTGATATCCTAATATTGTTTTCTTCTTTGCCATAGGAGCACGTCCTCAACATAGTGGTCCGCGTGTGCCGGCGCGAGGGCGGCGCGGCGGCGCGCTGCGCGGGCGCGTGCGGCCTGGCCGCGCACGTGTGCCACCTGCTGGCCACGCGCTCGCCGTGCGCGCGCCTGCCGGCCTACGTCACGTGCCTGCTGCAGATGCTCATGGTACGTCCACAAATTACCACAAATGCGACTGCGGGACATAATCCACCTGTTACTAGATTGATTCCGCCAAAGGAATTCTGTCGGTTTATATGTGTACATAAACTATTCAATACATAAATCAAATACAGTCAAGCCACTCAATTTCCTGATTCGTTACTGCTGTAATAATCAATTATGTTGTTAATATTACCGGAGAAATACCTGGAAGAGATCGCGGAAAGCGATAAGGCCGCCCATTGTATACAAGGTGGAAGGGACATCGACGCGAAAACTGATACCATGGATTCAGTACATGATTCTGAACCCGTTGAAACGTTCCATCGGTTATTAAAAAAAAATATCTGCTGTTCCATACATTTTGACCGCCTATATAGGTCTTAAGAGGGAACAGGGGCTGCGAGGAATTTGAAAAACAGGTATTTGAAGAAACTATTGCCGTCGCGCTGCGCCCGAAAAACCGAGTTAAACCCCGTAAAGTGCGATAGGGACAACTGCAGCTCAGACCGATTATATCACAAATTTTTTGACGAAAACAACGACGTTTGGCATTCTCCTTTTTTCTCCTCGAAAACTTAGCCGATTTAATATTTTTTTACATTAAAATTTTAAGAAAGAGTATGTCTAGGTTCCTATTATTTTCTTTTATGCTAAAAACTTTTCCGAATTAGTCTGGTAGTCCTCTAATCACGGCGGTAAAAATGGGGCATTTTTGTAATTTTTGGAGGGTCATAGTTTCCTTACTTATTAATTGCTGAAAAAAAGGAAATGACAGGGACATGCCTATAAAGACACTGATTTTATAAAAAAAAATAACAGCTCTAGAGGCATTATTCAGGAAGAAAAACGGGGAATACGTTTGTATGGAGAATCGCGGGCCCTGTTCCCTCTTAACTACTAACTTTTCTATGAAACAGCTGTTTTTTTTTTAAATAACCCACGAAAAATTTCAACGGAGGGGGTTCAGAATCATGTACTGAATCCATGGTATCAGTTCTCGCGTCGATGTCCCTTCCACCCGGTATATATACATTTTTTCTAATGTATTTTTGTGGTTTACAATAAAGTATATATAAATAAATACATGCTGCTGTCAAATTTTTTGACATAAACTCTTAGGTTCAAATCAAATTAGGTGAAGTATATTTTCCTTATCGAATACAATTAGCTGTTGTTTCTTTCTATCTTTAATGCATTCCAATGTTGAGAACCGGTTTACCCCATGTTCATTTTCAGCGAGAGATCCACCGCTTACTATGCACGTTTATTGCCTACCCCAAATGCAAGCCGATTGTTGTTACAACCTAACACTCAATTTGCATTTGGACAGGGTAATGCGTATATTTTCAACGTTATACTGGCGGTAAGGTAAGGAAGTTATTAAATTCTGGTTGAATCTGTTTACTTTTACAAATTTTTCGTTCGTCACAACGTATTTTCCCTTCATAAGTAGCTACGTCTATAACAAGGCTAATAATATTTTAAATATGTGGAGATCAAAATACAAAAGGACTGTTACGAAATGGCTACTTGAATTAGATTATGCGGAGACTGAAAATATACTAAATATTCTGAAATAAATTCGTCTATCGGAAATATTCACCTACTCAAATAAAATTAATCTTAGATCGCGTTTCACCTTGTTTACCACACACAGACACACACACACTTTCGGCCAAGTAGGTGCTCACGCCCTAGTGCCCTTCGCGGGCGCTGATCATGAGGACTTATATTGCACTCACGAACACACAACACTCTCCAAAGACACACATAGCCTTCCTCTCAGTACTTGGAGCTTTTATAATGTTGTAGTACATAAGTGCAATTAAATATTGTTATTTTAAGGGGGTGAGCCTGGAGATCTGTCGTACAGGTCCCGAACTCAGTATAGACGCCAGCTCACACAAAGGATTAGCTTTAAAATGTAACTTGATGCTATGAATCAAGTTGTACCTTTTTGAGAGAAGTAAAATAAATTACTATTACTTAGTAGATAGATAGAATACTCTTTATTGTACACCATAAAAATCACAGACATAAATTTAGAAATTTTACATAGGGTGACACAATGGGCGGTCTTATCGCTTAAAGCGATCTTTTACAGACAACCTTTGGATGGATTAAAGGTAATAGGAGAGACAATACTGCAGGTAGTCAGCGGTGTATGCGGTGTAGTAGTAGCATTTACAACTGTTAGATATGACGTCATCCGCAACACGGATATGAATGGTACCTTCTAAGACAAACGCAGTACAAGCGGCTAAGCAGACCGGTGTTGCTTTCCACCCATTTGTCTTATTGTCTTGGTCGAATAGTATTTGTCACTACTACTCTATTTCTCATGAACGTATTATTAAATTAATAAAAAAAAACAACTGTATAAAATACTATACTAAATAGTGAGTCAACGGCCTAGCCCCGCCCCTCGACCTTAGCGGGAACATCTGGTCAAAAAGTATCAATTTACTGTCAGTCAATATAAATGAACATACGATAATGATTCGAATTTAAACCTTTTGCTACGAAAAACTGACTCATAGTAGAACATCCAATAGTGTTAGTGAAAGGCAGTTTTGATGTATCTGTCAGTCAATTAGCATCTGAACACCTCAACTACGCAATATTTCTTATGAATGGTTTTGCAATATACCTAATCTGCGTTCGAAATTTATTTGCCAAACATGTAAACAAACACGAGTTTTCCACTTAGACAAACATCAACTTTATGTAAGTGTAAATAAGATTGATTTTAGACCGACTAGTACTGTTGAAAAAATCATAAAAAAAATGAAGTTGTAGCGCAATGTCGCTGTACTACTCGTGTTTGTTTACATGTTTGGCAAATGAATTGCGAACGCAGATTATGCGATCAGCAACTAATATGTGACCTCCTAACTCAGTGATGTGACGTCAGAGATGCGACACAATGGCACGTTAGGAAAGCAAATATTGAATGTAGATTTCATAATATGAAAGGTTATAGTAATTTCGACATTCTCTGGAATTACAATAGGCCAAGATTTTTAAGCTAAAGCTAGTTTTAATTGAGTATTAAAAATTTACGAAATAGAACAAAAATTCATATTCATTTCTTAGTGGCTTTACCCGGGCCCGACTTCGCACGGGCAGCACTTAGTACTTATTTATATATTTATTATTAGGAAAACCAACAGCTATAACAAATGGATAACAGATGTTTGAGAAACATAGAGACGATTAATTTCTTAATTGTCTTATATTTCAAGTGGCTTACTAATTTATTTTGTACGCCAATGGTGGCATAACAAGTTGAAACACACAAAAGAGATGTTTCAAAATGTATGGAGCCCCGGCCACGTCTATGTACACCATACAAAAAAATGGGGAACCACAATTAAAACAGTTTTCAATCATCCAATTACTTTAAGTTGGCTTTGTTTGGTAGTAAAACACAAGAATGTACACTTGAAATTGCACACACAACAAAAACCCGTCATGGCGGTAAGCTGTCATGTTGTTTGATTATTGACGTTTGAGGTTTGACATGTTTATTTGTCTTAATTGTCAAATCACTGCGTTTCGTTCAGTCTTTTGTAGACTCGAGAAATTAAAACAAAACGAACATCAAGCCGCGAACGACAACGAAAGCGACTGAAGTGACAGTAGACAGTTCATGATCTATGATCAATGGCCGATCTATGGTTTACTGTCATTGTTTTTAACCACAGAGTACCTAAATTGCCGAGACGCCATGTTGAAACTCGATAAAAGTAATTGATAAATATCAAATTATTACAAGAAAAGTATGCATTTAAGCAATTTATCTGTATTTTTCCCGAATTCCATAGATTTTTCTCGATTTTTCGAGGTACTGTACACATTCTGGGCCGGATTTGGAACATCTCCTTTTCACTTTTACATCCACATTTGCATTTATATGTATAATATTACACATGTTTACAAATAAATATATCTTTATCTTTAACAGGTTCTCACGGGTAATAACAGAAAAAGTAGTAGAAATCTTAGGATCACTAACAAGCACGATAAAAATGCAAAGCGCACCTACCTAATTACCTACCCTAACTACCTGTCTACCGAGATATCATCAAAAAAGCCGTTCCATACAAAAAGTATGAGAATGAATTTTAATCTTTTTTTTTCGTTTTTCTGATGTTTTAATTGTTATTCTGCTATTTGGGGTGGAGCCAAATCCAACAAATCAAAGATCATAAAAAATCGGTCCAGCCGTTCTTAAGTTATAAATGGTGGAACTAGCGGTGGGGTAGCGATAAACTTATAAAACGAAGTTGGGTACTTTGTTTTATAGATATAGATATTTAGGTTATCGCAAATTTAAATATTACCGAAGTAGGAGCGAAACCGATCTTGTCGCGCCCGCCCTGGCGCCTGTCTAAACTGTTAATAAAGCTTGATTTACACGATGCGATTTCATTGCCCGTGGCATACCATAAGTTGAAGCAACAATAAAAGTTGCATCGTCTAAACACTGTTTATAAGTTATTTGGTGCTTCAATGTCATAGGGATGATGACTAAAAAAATGTTTTTGTCCGTCATGTAGATTATGAAAAAATTACGAACACGTATTTTTTCTTTTTTTACGTTATCAAAAGATTAAGGCGATACATTGAGTTAATATGGGCCATGACGTCACGAGTATATAGATTTTATACTTACTTGTGACGTAGCGACCCCCACCCCCCAACTTTAATGTGTTTTATCTAAGTAATTTTTAAATAATATGATAAAGCAATAAATACGAGTTTAATATTTTTTTATTATCTGACCGACGGACTAAATAGAATTTATTTTGTTTGACCCAGGCACCATCCCTATTGTATGCCATAGGCAAGTAACTTGCATCGTGTAAATATTTAAAATCTTCAGGACCAACCACAGTTTTGAGTGACGACTCCAATATACTATTGTTTACAGATGAAGAATAAGAACATCGCAAAGGTGGTGAGTGACTGTATTCTGGTGCTCGCCGACTATACGGACCGAATCGTTGAGCAGTATCCTGGTCTTGCCGGTAAGGAACCATAGCTCATATTTCTTTACTTTTCAACCGTGTGTTAGGTTTGCATTCCTTTGGTCAATAGTAAATCTAATAGATTTCCTGAAACCAGTAAAGTAACTATTATTAATAGCTAGTGAGCCGTCTTCCTATACCTGGGGCAGCAATGAAAATTACCACGATTTTCTTGTCTTTGTCAATATTATGTTGTTTTTTTGTGATCCTTGTCATATAAATCAGTCTCAAAACTGCGCAGGAGAGTGTTTTAACATATTCCGGGATACTGAACGAGACACAATAGAAGTG
Source organism: Xanthia togata (assembly GCA_963853775.1). Classification (NCBI taxonomy): domain Eukaryota; kingdom Metazoa; phylum Arthropoda; class Insecta; order Lepidoptera; family Noctuidae; genus Xanthia; species Xanthia togata. The sequence continues at coordinate 21,524,541 of OY970791.1, forward strand.
TTATTGTTATGACGTCTATGGGCGTTTAGTGTCTCGGAAAGTCCATATTATAACTATGGCATCTCGCAGGTATACCACTAAGGTATTTACTGCTCAACCGAACAATCCTGTGGCTGCCTTAAGCACTACACTCAAAGCCTCCAGCCAGGAGCAACTATTCTAAATTAAAATTAGGTGAACGCTCGCTAAGGGCACCCCCTGTGGGGTACGAACCTCGGCTTAGGGCGTCGCTGAGGGGAGGACAGCAAGATAGGACAGGCTGGATCAAGGATATATTATTATTATACGGGGAATTTAAAGCTACGCGCTCAGCTGCGGCGCGGGCTGGCGCTTCATCGGACAAGATCTAATATTCTAAATGTATTAAGCTTTATTCTATTTTCCCAGGTAAAATAATCAAGTGGATCTGCGCATGCCTAGCGCAGATCTCGCCCACTAGCACGCGCGACTCCGTGAAGCCGTTAGCAGCCTCGCTCCTGCTGTGTCTTGCGGAGTTCGCAGTGAGGTGCGGCCCTAACTACCTAATGGAAGAGAAGGACGGAGACCAGACGCTGTTGCTTATGATATTTAAGGTTAGTTGTTTGGAAGATTTTAGTGAGATTTATTGATTTGACTAACATTTAGTTATTTAAAATGTCTTATTTATTATATTTAATAGCTATTGTAAATGATAGTGAATAAAACGATTGATAAGAGTGTAAAGTAATAGTATTATTTTACTAGTGCTGTGGCTAAAAGGCCAATGTTCAGATTTAAATTGGGTTTATAAAAATTATGTTCGGGTTTTTTACTAAGGTATAAAATTTGTATTGTTTGCTCGTGAATCTAAACTTAATTGTAAACTTTAATATGGGAGAGGTCTTTGATATACAATCTTTTTACCGGACTACGGCAGAGAGGAAGAGTTGTAGATCTCACTAGTTTTTTTCTGAATCAAATAAGAAGAAAGGAAAATCTTTCAAATTCATTCAAAAATATATTACTGCAATATATTCATACAAAAGAGATACGAAAAATGTACAAACAATGAAAATACAAAATAATTAACAGTCAGGGCATGTAGTAAAACCTACACAAACTGGTGAATATGATGGTAACTATGATAATGTTTGATCAAACATTGGCCACACACATGTTAAAACATTTTATAGTGGCTTTTGATCAAACATTGGTGCTTATTGTTGGTGCTCAACGTGCTCTTGGGGCTGGAAACCGTGCTCGTTGGCGATGAAGGTAACTGCGTATGTCAGGCCGTCGGTACCGACGTATTTGTAGCTACCGGTGACTTCTAGGGCCTGGTGGTCTTCGCTGATCTGTTTCAGGGTACCCTTCTCCTGGCGAGAGGTTCCGTCGCTGGTCTCGAACCTGGGGTAAGGAAAAGGAGACTTTAGTTTCAGCAAAATACAAACTTTGATTCCTGATGCTATGCACTTCAAAAAGCTGTTTTGGAATTAATTTTCCTGTGATAGATTAAGTTCATAGTTTCTATTTCGATAAATTTTTATTTTGAACGTTTGTATATTTCCTGTTATAGACTGAGTTCACATCCACTCCATTTAAACTGCAAAATATGCCTTAAGAATTTGTTACTGATCAAGTAATATTATGCGTCGGAAACTCGCTTTCTCCAACTTTTACAACTCGAAAACTATACGTACTCGAAATTATATCCATCGTGGCTGACATCAGAGTCCTGCTTGAGGATGTACACGGGGTTAGCTGCGGGGGCCTGGCCCTGTTGTTGAGGGGCGGCGGCGGCCGCGGCGAGTAGGGCGAGGGCGACGAAAACCTGGGAATAGTCATCCGTTAGATCACGAGGTCGGGTTGTTCCATTGGGCAGGATACTATTTGCTAAGGATTTACAATTCTTGACAGGCTTGCACCGTGGAATTAACACTAACACCTTGGGAAGGTGCTTACAGACTGTTCTAACTAGTAGCCGTTTGGGCCATTTTATCGGCTGCCGATCTTACGACCGATATTCGAATCTCGTAATTTAATTATCACCCTTATCACATCACAAACGTCACAATATCTCAAAATCTTCCAAAATCACTGAAATGTAAGATATGAAAATACTCACGATGTTCTGCATGTTGAGATTGTGTGGGTTGTTTGAGAGTAGGTGACTACGGCTGAATCAGCTGTTGACTGTACCATTCTCACCGCGCCCCGCCGTTTTAAACCAAACTTCTACATGATGACAACACTATCTCTCACATACACATAATAGGGTGCTAATAAATTAAAAAGCGGCATCCTACGAAATTGTGGGCTGGCGGTATTCTTACATAAACACTTATTTGTTCTTGCAAAATGCGCCCCGTGAATCTTGTTAGCAATTGTGTATGAATGGTAGACATTTGACATATTTTTGTGGAGGTCAGATGTTAGCTCTGTGAGATTCTTGATTTTAGAACCAAATGGAGCAAAAGCTAAGCAGAAGTAGAAGAAGAAGGATCCCTTCACAAGATGGACCGACAACCTATTTAAGTTTGCATTAATTCGCTGGATGTGAGAAACACAAGACGTTGAACTTGTAGAAATCATTGCCTGAACCTTGGGCCTATGTCCGGTTGTGATAAGTCTGGCTGAGATGATGGCTCCAATTTCATGTCATATCATAAGAAAAACTTGCAGTTTCTTAACTGCACAAGGTTTAGCTTAATAATAAAATATCATCAGGACAGTCAAGATAATTTTTCTAACGTATTTAAAAATGTTGACCTCATTCCAGGTCCTCTACACTGTAATGAAAGGTACTAACGGGGCGGACATCGAAGGCCTATCGCTGCCAGTCGACGAAGATTTCGACCCCAACATACAACTGGACAACTTGGGGCCAAAGACCTCACCAGCTTCTACGATAGACGTCAAGCTATGGGCTCAAACGGTAATTTGTTTAATCTATTAACATGTATTTGGTCGGTTCTTAGCTTGTGTTCATTATTGAAGTAAATATTAGGCTTATGATTAGAGATCGGATATTCGGATGCATATTTACCTAAAGATGAGGTGTTGGCTACTATGGAAAGCACTTTTGTATCGAAAAAATCCCGGGATCCCGGGATCGACAGATTTAGAGTTCTGATTATAGAATGGAATGTATTTTTACTTACGTTCAGGTGTTGGCTAATATGAAATGCACTTTTGTATCGATCGCAAAATTCTCGCGATTCCAGAATTGATGCATTTTGTACTTTTTGGCTATAGAAATGCTACCTAATTTTGTAAAGTAGGTTGCCAAGTTGGTACAGCACACAATGACAAACAACTTGGTGCCTTGAGTTTCAATAAAAAATGTTTACAGTAGGTATATAATTTTTTATGTTAACACCGCAAAAGTAACCTTCACAAGAGGGCTGATAAGTCGTTTCCATACCATATATCCGATTAGTTTTGCATTCCTGGATTTAAGTTAAGAAAAAATAAATTAAGAAGCCACTTCCATAATTTCTTAGCCAAAAATTAACTTTAGGTAAATATGCATCCGAATATCCGATCTCTACGTATGATGCTTTTACAGTGAGATCGTTAAAAATGAAGCTACACTTTAACCAAGGAATACCGAAAATTTGTGAAGGTAAAATGCACCCTAATACAAGAGCATAACGCCGAGAACTACAGATCATTCATCATTGTGATTTATCACTCCAAAACGCCATGAATTATTTGTCTTTTTATGAATTCCTTTTTTTTTTTGTCTGCAGCTTTTTTCGTAAGCTCAATGATTCCCGATTCTTTTTTAACTTTTTATCATAAACCTACTTTATTGAAAACTGGTGAAGTTTGGCTTCACTCTTCACCTCTCCCTACGAGAAATAAAATACTGAATTTAAGTAATATTATTCCTCAGATATGCACCCAACTAGTACTATTCCTGGGCCACTGGCCGCTATGGAACGGCTGGCAGGTATCATCGTCGGTGTGCGAGCAACACGACAGCCCCGCGCTGGGCGGCGAGCTGGGCCCGGCCGTGCTGGCGGCGCCGCACGTGCAGATGTTGCGGCTGAGCGACGCCACACTGGCGTCGCTTATTGAACTGCCCGCGTTGGATATGCCGGCCGCTACTACGCCAGGTGACAAATAAGATGCATAAATCGTAGATAATCATAATAAAATAAATCTAGATAAATATACTATAGAGGAGGCTTTTTTTTTTTTTTTGGTTGGGAAATCATCGAATGACGTTTCCCGCTCTGGGTGGAGTGGGAGGGCGTGTCAGACTCTTACTGACTAAAACCCACCCGTGTTCCTTCTGTTGCCTGTGCAATGCCAGGGGGCCACGGTATCCCTTTCGGACTTTCCCGCAACTATAGAGGGGCTCGTGTCTAAACGATAGCAGCCGCACGTGTCGATCTTAAAGGTTAAGCAACGCTTGCCGAGGTCGGCCCGTGGATGGGTGACCATCCATAACATACCGTGATCCCTCCGTGTGTCGGAAATCAGGTTAAGCCATTGGTCCCTGGGTCCATCCATAACATATCGAGTCCCGGCTGTCTTTCGTAGGTCTTTTACAGTCGTTACGGGTAGTCAGAAGCCCGAAAGTGTGACAACCAGTCTTACCAAGGGGTATCGTGTTAACTGGGTTGTGGAGGTCAGATAAGCAGTCGCTTAATGTAAAATACTGGTATCCAGCTGCATCTGGTTAGACTGGAAGCCGAACTCAACATAATTGGGAAAAGGCTAGAAGCAGATTGATTAGGTAAATATACTTTTCACTTGTCATGCTCTGAAAGTGCATAATTTTGCAGGATATAGGCTGCACAAAATCGAATTTTTTGCTCTAGTGCATTAACGTATCTACTCATAAATGTATCTATATTAAGGCAAAGAAAATGAGCCATACAGCCAAACACAATAGGAAGTTCATAGATAGAATTTGTTATTTTATAATATTTACTTTAATTTATTTGCCTTGTGTGTTTTTAAGACATAAAAGATATTATAATTTAAATTCAAGTACGGTAGGTTATTAAATTAATTTAAGAAAATTATTATTACAAAATTAATTTAATAGTAGGCTGTATAGGTCTGCAGCCCAAGCCTAATATCAATGCCGGGAAAAACAATAACCTTAAACTGTACTAATTTTACTTTGAATTTTAATGAAAGAAATGTTATGTTTCATTACTGTTTTATTTCCTCGCAATCGAAGTGAAAAGCAGAGTCTATAACTCGTCCACAAAACCATTGTATCCTCGACATTACTATCAGCCCTCGCCGATAAAAATGGTTCGTTTTGTGCACTCGTTGTAAAATCTATTATTAATTGCACTCTTGCATTAATGATGCTGCCTATCACTGGCCTGGAGAACAAATAAATACTTAATAATACCATTACCAGTAGTTCTGTGACGTCATATACACCAAATGGTATATTGGCGGCTATGGTATGAGCTTGACTCGTCTGGATTTTTATGAGTTTAGCTCATTTATTAGGGGAAATCTGCTCTCAGAATTGTGAAGGAAAACATAAGATAATAAGAACCAAAAATTCGAGGATATGTGACATCTACCAACCCGCACTGCATTGGATCCAATGCAGTCCCATTCCCTCTCGAAGAGATAAGGAGGCCTGCGTCCGAACAGTGGGAGCATTATAGGCTGATTAAGCTTATTTGGGGAAGCTTGTATCATACCAGTGTTGAGTAAAAAATAATGGTTTAGACGAAAATTAGAAAAGAAGCTCATGTACCTACAGAGTAAATTTTAATTCATGGGCATCCTAATAAGTGGTAATTTTACTCATCATTATAAACAACTTTCACAACGGGTCCAAACCTGAAATCGCGAAAAAAATATCTGCTGTTCCCTACACTTTGACGAGCTATGCGAACATAAAATTCAGCAGATTTTTTTTTCGCTATTTCTGGTTTAGTCCTATAATGAAAGTTGTCAAATGACCCCTTAAGAGGATGCCCATGTATTAAATTTCACCCTGTAACACGTAACCATGTTTCATTTTAATTTTGACATTATTTTGATCAGCAGCTTAATTATAATATTCCTTCAACAGGTCTAATGACGTCAGACAAACAAGTGCGAGTGTTACTACGTGACATCGCCGGCAAGGCGTGTTGGGATGCCTCAGCATTGTACTACGACCCCTCTATAGCTTCCTCTGAAACTGTGGAGCCACTCGAACTGCCTGACACGTAAGCTTATCAAAACATATACTCTGATGTAAAATTGCAGCAATATTTACAAATAAACAATTGCGCAGTATGCACACAAACACGATCTTTTCATGTGCAATTACAACGTTGCTCTTTGCAAAAATAGGACGTTTTGAGCTTCATTTGACAACGTTGCACGCTGTTGTGCAACGTTGCCAAACATATCGAGCGGCACATGGTCGTCAATTATTTCTTTTGGCTTCGATTTTCAATTATCAATCATCAAAACAACAACAAACCTTTAATAAGTTAGATTTTAATTATAAGTTGTGTTATTTTCTAGCGCGGAATGTCCGCGAGACAACACATTATCTTCTCTCCCGCCGCCGTTACCTCCGGATCTTTTACCAGATCACAAGAACTGTCCACCGGATAAACATCAATTGGATCACGTATGTATTCATGTCACTATAATATTTACGACAAAGAATGAGCTTTGCTTGAATGGATGAAAGAATACAGTCCAAACGCGAAACATATGTCTCGTTTCAGGGTCTCTAATAACCTTGGCTTGTCGTGATCAGTCTATACCTTTTTAACTCCTGGGCAAAAATGTTATTTCAGTGCCTCAAATTATTACATACAAATAAAAATAAATAATATTAATTTATTTCAGAGAAAACTCCACAATATGGTACATAATAATTATACAATGTGTTTTTTTTTTTTTCTACTAGGGCTATGAATGAAACCATAACAATTTTTTATTTTTTTCATTTTTCACACAAAATAATTCAACAGTCACGATTATTCATGTATCCCTTGGGTTAATTCTATAAATAAAAAAATATTTAATTCCGAATATTTTGGTCCTTAAAAAAGAAAATATGACAACGTCGCATTTTATTAGCTTTAAATATTAATGATTGGTTTGAATCAAAATTATTTATTCGTACTCATCAGTGAAACTTAGATACACACATCGATAGTCTATTGGTAAGTTATCTTAAAAAAATAGAAAAACAATTTATATGCTAGTTGATTCTTTGACATGGTCTCATTAATACCCTAGAGTTACGGGATATAAAAAAAACACCTTGTATAACAATAACATAAAATCACAAATTTTTAATGCGTGAAAGTAACAAATTGTGGCTAAAAATGATGTTAGTATTGTTAGTACATACCTATACTTAACTGAAGCCAATGCGGCAATGCCGTATCATTTATTTCCAACCAGTTCTCCAAAGTATCTTTCATTTGAACCAATTCTTTAATAATTAATAACTGCTTTACTGTCAATTACAACCAGCGCTGGGGCTCTCGCATATTTGCGTGGATGTGACGCATATTTTTCCCAAAGAATCTTTTTTTTTTTCATGTTTTTGTAAAAATACGAAAACTGAAAAAAAAAAGATCATTTGCGTCATGCTTACCGCAAGTAAACGTAATTTCTATCTTTTATTTTTTCTTTCTTTTAGATTTTTTTTGCTTTTGTCCATACAAACACCTATTTGACAGGTACTAGCATACATCGGTCACACGTCACCAGAGGTCGTGTGTGGACGGCGGTTGGACGAGGCTGGCCCATCTCCCCTACCACCCGGAGCAGAGGACGAATTAGTTGCCACTCTAGTTGCACACCGTAATAATGAGCGTCACTACCTGGCGAATAGAGATAGGTAAGCAATGTAAATGATGACCTCTAGGTGGCAGCACTGAGACATCAGGTCAATTGCATTTATTCGTTCATCATTTAGTCACGACTAAAGAAAATATAGGCTCTTTGACACTTTTGACAGGTGCCCGCCTGTCAAAAGTGTCAAAGAGCCTATATTTTCTTTAGTCGTGACTAAATGATGAACGAATAAATGCAACGAATGATTAACGAATAAATGAAACGAATGATGAACGAATAAATTAAAAGTAATGATGAACCTCATCATACATTTTATATTAGAAGACCTCTTGTCAAAGTGGCGCCAACTGGTGGCGTGAATTTTCATGAAAACCCTCATTGCTAGGTATCCTTTCAATTCACCCAACACAAAGCCGGTGAAAGAGGCAGCAGATCGAACCAATAACGAAACGCTACTGGTTTATAGTCAACCAGGATAATTAACAATTCAAGGGGTAGTTGAAAAAAATCCTGCAACAACCAGGCCCTAGATAATAACCATTTCGATTTACCCCTTGCTAGAATTATCATTTTCTGACTATACTTACTCTATTTTAACCCTATACTTTATCACTACAAAACAAGCGTCTGTTCGTCTGTACGCGATAAACTCAAAAACTACCGAACAGATTTTCATACGGTTTCACCAATGGACGGAGTTATTTATGAGGAAGGTTATAGTCTATTTAACATCCCACTACGACGCTTAGGAAGCGAGCAAAAAGACAAAAAGTCAGCTCGGGCGGGCGATGCGACGCGGTGGTCGGGGGCCGAGGGAGTTTTATAAAAATGTTGCTGTTATTTAAGTATTTAGTGTATCTTACGACTTCCACGTGAACGAAGTCGCGGGCTAGTGGGTAATCATTTCCACCGCTTATTAAAATTGGGATGGAATAGAATTTTTTTATTTACATAGAATGTAGGTATACAGGTGAATTGTTACAAACTAATGTTTGTTTTCAGAAACATTCTACCTCCCTTGATATGCGTACTTGCAACTAGTAGAATATCTAATTTGCGACTCGTAATTCTAGTTTTTGGTATAAAGTTTAAATTCCTCATGTACTAGAATGAGGAATTTAAACTTTATACCAAAAACTAGAATTACGAATTATCTAAAGGAATAATTATAATGCAACAGTCTCGTGATTAATTTCTCCACTTCCTTGTAACAATAACTATTTAGTTTATAAAAAAAAAAAAAATTGAAGTGTCTGTTGTCTCATGTCAAAATAACGGCTTTTTACTAAACGCGGAAGAAAGTATATGCAGTACTTATAACAAAAATCTTTTCTTTTTTTTTTGTCTATCTGTTTGTTCCGGCTAATCTCCGAAACGGCTGGACCGATTTTTACGAGAATTTCACTGGGTATAGCTGCACGCGTAGCATGACCACTATAGAAACGGTTTCTGTTGACGGACGAATAGACAAAACGACAGATTCACAATTACAATCTGTCATTTTGTCAATTCTTCCTTCGACAAAACCCGATTATATGACGGTCAGGCTACGAGTGCTGATAAACAGTAACTTAGGCTACTTTAATTTTAGAAAAAGAAATAGTGTACGAGCAAAAAAAAAATAGAAAACACGTGAGGTACTTTCTATCCCGATAGTACGTTCCCGTGGGATATTTTCCGACATCCAAGCAAAAGCTAGTTTTAACATAAATACACTTATAACTCCAATCCTTTACCTACAGTATGTCATGCAGCTACGAAGAGGAAGAAGTCCCTACCTTAGTAACAAAGTCGACAGCGCGTCCATTCGGCGTATGTCGTGCTTTAGCGGCGCAGCTCGGCACGCTCGCGCCGTCCAGAAGGAACCACGCGCATCTACTGAGAAGAACCGATAGATTGCTTCGAGAACTGAGGAATCTTGACGCACAGAGGTAAACTTAAGAGATCAATTATTTACGGTTTGATTTACATGGCCCAGCAAAAAAAAAATCGTCGTCCATAATATTAATCATTGTTTCTATTCAAACAAAGTTTATGAGTAGGTTCTACCTTTTAGAGACCTACATTTAGCACGTATGAAGTACATTATGCGGATCGTCGATTTTTGCTGTTACCTACTTACTTTCATAAATATTTATAAATTGTTAATCATTATCAATCTATCGAAGCAAAGTATTTAAGGAGCGTAGCAGGTGCCGTTATGGTTTCTGCCTACCCCCATGGGAAGAAGGCGTGAGTTTATGTATCATCTATTCATAAGTCGCTTTTCATGTTTGTCTGTCAGCGTTGTTCTTCTAAACCACGCAGCAGATTTTGATGAGGTCACCATCGATTAGAGAATTTATTCCGTGTTATGTGTATAATACGTTAGTATTAAAGTTATTTAAAACTAAGGAATCTCAATGTTTTGAAAAACCGTGCGAAGCAGGTGCGGGTCGTTAGTCAATCTATAAAAAAACGATTTCTTCTTATAAAAACAGGTGTCGTGAAACGCACAAAGTGGCAGTGATATACGTGGGCAAAGGTCAGGAGACTCGCAATGAGATCCTGTCCAACAGATGTGGTAGTCCCGCGTACGAAGCGTTCCTTGCTGCTCTGGCGTGGGAGGTAAGAACATTTTTAAATACTTATCAAAACCACAGATTAATAGAGATGGTTCAATACGCAAAATCATTTAAATAAAAAGCGACTCTTGTTATGACACAATAAAGTGCAATTCAGGTCGCACAGCTATAATTACCTACAGTTATATTCACCTAGAAGTTGCCTGTCTTTCTATCGCGTAACTGTTATGTTTATCTTCCAACTACCTCGTACTGAATTGGCTCGACATACGAGGCCACCGCGTACTTGTATCTTTATGAAGCTACAAGTATAGATAGTGCAATCCACGACGACGCGCCCCACTCCGCTCCGCTCCGTACTAAAGTACAGCTTACAGTACAGTGATCGCGGAGTGGGGCGCGTCGTCGTGGATTGCACTGTATGTACCTAAAATGCGGAGTGCGCCTTCTGTACTATTTTACTTTTTCTAAGGTTGTTAAAAGCTATAAGTAAAAATACTACAAAAAGTTCTAGAACAAGTGTTTCAAAAATACATAGTATCGAAGATAACATAACCTTACGACACTCGGAATCACGCCTCAACAACCTACCCCGCTTCGTTTCTCTGGTCTCCTTATCCGTTGAGCTTGCATTGCGGCGTTGCACGTCGTCACAACTCACAATGTGGCATGTCACAGTGTTTTGTATGTAGAATGACACAGCCAATTTTGTTTACTTTATTTGTATTTTGTTTACATAACACTAGACACTCGATGTGTGTATCAAGTTTCATTGATAAGTACGAGTAAATCATTTTAATTCAAACCAATCATTCATATTTAAATCTAAGAAAATGCGAGGTTTTCATATTTGTTTTTTATGGACAAAAATAGTATGTTGTTTTTTTTTTATATTTCGCGTAAGTCTGCTTTACATAAATACTCGTGACTGTCGAATTATTTTCTATAAATAATTAAAACACTTTTTTTAATAATAATTCATATCTCAGTTGATCCTTTGACATGGTCTCATTAATACCCTAGAGTTATGGGATATCAAATGGAACACGTTCTATTAGATATGAACTTTAAATTGGTTTGTTAAAATTAAAATCCTTTGGCACATGTCTCTTAAAATATAAAAAACTAAATACAGTTTAACTCCAACATCAAGGGTGAATTTATTTTGAGTTGAAAAGTTAAAGAGATAAGTACTCCAATTCTACTGAATAAAATGACGGTAGCTAGTGAGGTCGACCAAAAAAATCGAATTTTTCGTTTTTTCCTGTTCCACAAACACATGTCAGGCATTTGTCTCGTGAGCTACAATGGAGTGTCGTACAGGTGGAGTTGGAAAGCCACGTGGGCTTCACGGGCGGGCTGCGCGGCGGCGGCGGCGGCGGCGTGAGCGCGCCCTACGTGGCCTCGCTCACGCTGGAGGCGCTGTTCCACGTGGCCACGCGCATGCCCGCAGACTCGCCTGATGCTATACTGAATAAGGTATGTGACAAATAAAACAGATAATAAAAAAATATCTTCTTTCCTTCGGCAATTTAGCTTACTTTTGTTTGATGCCCTGGGATACTTCGTTTTACTTTCGAACTAGCCACGGCAAACGCAGTTTATATCAAATGCAAATCACGCGACTATTATTTAGCTAACTCATTTGTTTAAAAAAAACACTTCTTCCTTCTCCAGACTCGTCACCTCGGCAACGATGAGGTCCACGTGGTATGGAGCGAACACTGGCGGCCATACAAACGAGACACACTACCAACACAGTTCTGTGACGTGCTCATAGTACTGTACCCGCTGCCCGGCGGGTTGCTGAGGTGTACTGTGTCTAGGAAACCCGATGTGAGTATCACTTTTATATGGAATGAATTGTAACTACTTGTGTACTTAGTCTGGCCATAAATACTCTTACAATTAAAAATAAGAAAGATATTACATTTGAATTTGGAATCTGTCATTTTTATACGATTGTTCATTGAGTTTTCTCATTTTGGCGCCAATACATTGTACGATATTTTGCGATATTAAAATGGAGTGGGGTGATAAAGAGAACCGAATCGCTGTGATTGCATTACACAAAGTTGGTATGGAGCCAAATGCAATTTTTAAAACTCTCCATACGCTTGGTATTAGTCAAATGTTTGTTTGTGTACCGGGCTATTAATAGGTACAATGAGACCTCCTCTGTTTGTGACTCTCCGGCCGTCCACGTAGTGTTCGTAAGAAAAAGGTGGTCAAAGTAGTAAGGGGAAGAATTCGAAGAAATCCTGTCCGAAAGCAAAAGATTTTTTTTATCTCGGGAGATGAAGATAACACCCAGAACCATGTCGCGTATTTTAAAAGATCACTTAGGACTTGCAGCCTATAAGAGACGCACTGGTAATTTTTTAACTGATAATTTAAAAAAGAATAGGGTGGTAAAATCGAAACAACTACTGAAGCGGTACGCAAAGGGAGGTCACAGATTTTTTTGTTTACGGCTGAGAAAATCTTTACAATTGAGCAACATTTTAACAAACAAAATGACCGTATTTATGCTCAAAGCTCTAAGGAAGCTTCCCAATTAGTCGACAGAGTGCAACGTGGGCATTATCCGACTTCAGTGATGGTTTGGTGGGGTGTTAGCTATGAAGGAGTGACAGAGCCATATTTTTGTGAAAATGGTATCAAAACATCGGCACAAGTGTATCAAGATACCATTCTTGAGAAGGTAGTTAAGAGGGAACAGGGCCCGCGATTCTCCATACAAACGTATTCCCCGTTTTTCTTCCTGAATAATGCCTCTAGAGCTGTCTTTTTTTTGTATAAAATCAGGGTCTCTATAGCCATGTCCCTGTCATTTCCTTTTTTTCAGCAATTAATAAGTAAAGAAACTATGACCCTCCAAATATTACAAAAATGCCCCATTTTTACCGCCGTGATTAGAGGACTACCAGACTAATTCGGAAAAGTTTTTAGCATAAAAGAAAATAATAGGAACCTAGACATACTCTTTCTTACAATTTTAATGTTTTTTAAAAAAATATTAAATCGGCTTAGTTTTCGAGGAGAAAAAAGGAGAATGCCAAACGTCGTTTTCGTCAAAAAAATTGTGATATAATCGGTCTGAGCTGCAGTTGTCCCTATCGCACTTTACGGGGTTTAACTCGGTTTTTCGGGCGCAGGGCGACGGCTTCTTCAAATACCTATTTTTCAAATTCCTCGCAGCCCCTGTTCCCTCTTAAGCCCCTTAACAACACCATATTCAATAACCAAGTATGGTCCTTCCAACAAGACTCGGCGCCGGGTCATAAAGCTCGGTCCACGCAGTCTTGGTTGGAAGTGAACGTTTCGGATTTCATCAGAGCTGAAGACTGGCCGTCGTCGTCTAGTCCCGATCTTAATCCACTGGATTATGATTTATGGTCAGTTTTAGAGAGTACGGCTTGCTCTAAACGCCATGATAATTTGGAGTCCCTAAAACAATCCATACGATTGGCAGTGAAGAATTTTTCCCATGGAAAGAGTGCGTGCTTCTATTGATAACTGGCCTCAACGTTTAAAGGACTGTATTGCAGACAATAGAGACCACTTCGAATAAGCTTCTCATATTTTTTATATTTATGTATTAAACTAACACTGTAAAAGTAATAAATATTATTTGCAATAACAAATCTTCGTGACAATATTTATGGCAAGACTTTTCTTTTTGTGTTTTCCTCTCATGCCAAGAGAAATCTAAAGCCGATGCCGCTGAAAACTGTTTTAAATATAGCTAGTTTTTTTTTTTAAGAGGACTGTTTGAAAATTGAAATCTGTTTGTAATGTCAAAATAACAGGTTTTACTAAATGCACATGAAAGTGCATTAACATGACTTACACTGGCAGATAGCTGATTATAATTATAAGGAGTAACTTAGGCTACTTTTATTTTAGAAAAAAAATAGGGTCTACGAGGGTGATGCCGCGGGTAGCAGCTGGTAATATAAATAAAAAGGTTCAACTGCAAAAAAAAACTTATTTTATTTTTTGAATATACAATAATTATGTGATGTCTTGTAACTGGCCTTAATTTTCGAACCTACTTTATGCAGTATTCTTCTGTATTCAAGCAGATTTAATTTTCATAAAGTTAATACCAACATAAATTCCCACAGGTATGCGTTTTCGGCCCAATATGGGAAGAGTGCATAATCCGCGTGAGCTGCTGCGCCGCCATGGTGCGCTGCGCCGCCTTCAGCGGCGGCCGCGCCGTGCGCGCCACCATGCCGCTGTACCAGCACGCCTACAGCGAGCGCGCGCGCTCCCTCGGCGCGCTCGTGGCCGCGCACACGCTGCCCAGCACCTTCGAGGGCTTCGTGGAGCGCATGCGCGACCCCGCGCCGCCCGCGCCGCCCCCGCACGGTAACACTGACCCCGCCCCCGTCCGCCCCACGCGCCGCCTGCGCACTAAACATGACATGGAAGCGTTAACTTAGGTGGTTTTTTTTTTTTCTTTCAAGTGTGGGGATTTTTTTTTTCGTTTTTATTGGTCTACGTAAGCTTTGACTATGCTATAAATCATCAAATTAAATAGCTATTATAAACCAAGCCAGTAACATAATTCGGGCTGGGCTATTGAATATTAACGCTTAAATTGTAATCACCATCATCATCCGCCTTTCATAGTAACTAGATCCGATGTAACATGACATTTTACATGAAGGGACTGCTACTTAACCTGCTTATACTGTAAAATAAAACAAGCTGCAAAAAGATAAACATAGATAAAGAAATAATACTTAATCGAAGTGAAACTCAGCGTAGTATCACACGCCTTAACGTGTACGCTAAAAGGGCGATCGAGAACACGTTCGGATCATGAGTTTAACTCCTATACGAAGTAATATTTCTTTGTCTATAAAACAGGGAAGATACACTCGATACTAATCTATATTGTGTTGTCAGACCAAGGCTCGGGCCGGCTAGCTGCGGCCCTGCTGGACCACGGCGCGAGTGGCTGGGGCGGCGGCGGGTCGCCGCACGGCGTGTCCCCGCGGCCCTCCAAGCGGCTCGGCCCCTTCAAGCGCCCCCCGCACGCCGCGCCGCCCGCGCCGCACACGGCCCCGCCGCTGTCCGCGCCGCCGCCGCTCGCCGCGCCCGGCGTGTCGCGACGGAACCGGTGAGCAGAGCCACGCCTCTTCTTGTCGACAGCTTCCTAGGACCTCAGTTTCCGGTAATGGCGCTCAGCTTCGTGTGGCCAACACTCCATTTCTTGTACGAAAAATTGTGACGTAACAAATCTGTCTCAAGCCTCACTAAATGCGATGTAACACAAATGCGTCGTCCACCCGCACGACGTATGTTAGCATGTACACTGCGAAGCGTCGGTGCTTCGGCATCGTGGGTGGCGACAAACATTATCCGGTCGCTAAGCTATTATGGTGCGTAAAATGTAGTCGGTAATGTTAGAAATTGATCTGTTTTTTACCTGAGCCAAATTATAATTTCATTCCGACAGAGAAAATATTCGGACAAAATAAAAGATAAATTAAAATTCAGTAAATGTGATACATATTGAATTTTACCACGCAAATCTACGTATCGGTCTTCTTTCGATCTATGTCTATGATGCTATAATAATTATAATACTGAAGGCCGACCGCAGTCGAAATGTTCTGTGAACGTATCCGCGCTGTATCTTAAGTTAATTCGTCCATCGAGAGATTATAGCACTACTTAACGGACTTAAAAGGAATTTTCATGTACTTAATATTTTATAAGCTTTTATTATCTGTAGAGTCTTGCATTTAAAATGTAATGTACATGCTTGCTGTTAGCTTGAAGTGTGCAAACCGTAGAGTTAAAATGTTCAAAATGTTTTACACATATTTTTATGTAAATGTCTTCAAATATACAAACTGTAAGCAGCAATCATTCGACATTACATTGATGTTTTCTGTACATATGTAAACTAGATGTAGAGCTTTAACTGTTGTAGGTTTGTTTATACAATACTATTTATTTGCATAATTGAGATTTAAATCAAGTCCCATTCGTTGTTATTATTTATTTTTGTTTAGAGAGGATGTATGTATATCAGGCTAAAAATGTACACTATAGTAACCAGGTAAATTTTAATAAGAAAAAATACGTAGTCTCATGTCATTATTCCACAATATATCCTACAAGATGCTCTAGTATGCTTTAAGTGTTTCTGGAGATATTCAACATGAGCTTTGATTTCCCGTCCGTTTGTGTATTGGTATTGATTGTTGTATTAAATTGTTTTGATCTTACTGAGATTTGTATTGATAAAATAACCAACATTCCATTCTTTTGTTATTTTAAAGGTAATTTCGGATCTATTATTATTTTTCTACAAATGAATTGAAATAACGTGGTGATAATATTGTGTAACAATCGACCTGCATTTATGGTTTACCTGTGGTACTCACATCAACTTATCTGATGCATTCCATTCAAAATATTTTTTGAAGAATCTGTATTGTTTCTCAGTATCTCTTAGTTTTATTTTTCATTATAATAGTAATTATTATTTATTAATCTGAATGATTATTTCCACATTTTAATTTTAAACAGTATTTTTATAGTTGTTAAGACTGACACAAGATTATGTATTGCAAACACTAAGTATTAAAATGTTATATTTTATTAAAACAATGTGGTGGTATTACTTATAACTTATTACAGCTAATTTATTATTGCTAGTATTTGTTGATTGAAATAGCTTCGAGAAATGTCACTTACAATAAGTAATCCAGATATTAACCCACAGACATTATCTAATGTAACCAAATTTTTATATTTAAAATGATGTAAAAATAAAGTTTTGTTAAACTTTACAAAGTTGTTTTTGTGTGCACATATCCTAAAACAATTTTAATCATGAAGGAAGCGTATGAATGACTATGGTTTTATACAAAAAAAAAATACATTATAAAATTGTAACATAATTGTTTATTCAATAATAATCCTTATATCTATGTCTTCGGCAACTTATACATGCCTCCTTGTAAAACTAGCAGATGGGTTCGTACTTTCGTATCCAAAAACTGTCTAAGCTCTTGAAGACTGCATTCTGTCCCTGGAGCTTGTGATGCAAACATCTTTAACATCTGGTGAATACGGTCCAAAGGGAGAGAATCCAAATTTGTCAGCATTCCAACAATATAAGACCAGAAAACTTGGAGTTCCCCTTCCCTCTGGTCATGGGCTGAAGCCATAACACTCTCTGTTTCATCGTCCTCACAAATCATCTCCTGAACTTGGTTGGTAGCTACATTTGCCTTGTTCCCATCAGAACCATCTACCAAAACAAAGTGGTCTGAACTTTTCTCAGTGATGAGGCCCATTGATTGCCAATATGTTATTTTTCGCCTTAGAATGGTGACAGGCACTTTCATGACCTGGTGCAGTTCATCAATTGACCACTCTGGCTTATCTTGAAAATGCATTATGAGTGTTGCATTGAATGGCGACACCGTTAAGTCTAACTTCTTATCTCCTATTTCTATCTCAATATTCACATTCCCTAGATGTGGTTTCCAACTTAATGTCCTGTTGCCTTTTAGAGCTTCAAATGATTTTGTGTATGCCTCTAAATGGCGTTTAATTTGCTCTGGTACCTCCAAACTCTCATCTTTGAAAGGAGGCCAAAACTGTGCAGATAAAATCATTGCATTTGATGTAAACTTTTTGTTCAAAATTTCTATTTCCTTGTCTTGTTGAATAAGTGCATTAATTCTTTTGGAATCTGATATATCTTTGAGCATAACTTCACAGAAGTGTAGTTGTGATTCTCCAAATCTTAGTTTCAACAGTTCCAGATATCTGATTTCTTTCTCTGTGTTTATAGCATTTTGTGCCAATAATCTGTCTGCAAGAAGGGTCCTGTATTCATTCACAAATAATTCCTTACTGCCATATACATTCACAAGCATTGATATAATATCATTGGCTCTTCTATCACTGGAGTCAACATTGGGGTCAGCATCAACTGGGTCAGGGTTCCACTCATCCCATGCTTCATCTTTGTCACTATCGCCATCAGTTTCTGCAGCAAACTTGACCAATTCTTCAGCTAACTCACTGCCTGCTCCTTCTTCAGTCAAACTACTGACAACACTGCGCACTGTGTCATCTCTATTCCTCAGATAATTTCGAACTGGTTTGGTTACTGTTTCAAGAATCACCCCTGATGGATCAAGATGCCTCAAAGCCCTTATAGTAGTAACATAGGCAGTTAGTATATCAGGAGTGTTCACACCCGGGTGCAACAGTCTTGTTTCAAGTGCACTTTGTAAGTTTGTACATAAAGTAGATCTCAAGTCAGTCTTTTCCAAACATATTTTAATATCATCAACAGCAGGCTGTGAGTCTGGGTATTCTATTATTATATTAAAAAGTTGGTCTATTCTTAATTTTGTGTAGCTGTGGTATAAAAAATAACTTAATTTTTGCTTGAACTTTGATATAGCATTTAGAGTATTTTTATCATCAGGGGATGGTTTTGAGGAACCCCCACAGTAAATCCTAGTTAGCCATGACATAACAGTAGTGTCAAGCCAAGTTTCCAAGAATTCTATATGTGACATGTCAAATGTTCCAGTGCAAAGCTTCTGAATGTGACATTCTATTCTCATTTGTATGAAGTTTGTTAACACTTGACCAGTCAATCTTTCAAGTAACTGCAACTCCATCAGTTTCCTGTTGGTATCATGAAACACCTTCACGATATACATACAGTTACAGTCTGAACACTCATTCAGGCATCCCGAGCATGTGACATCTTCACCCATGTCAGAGTTCGCATATTCATTATCAAAAACATTAAAAGATACTTTGTAGAAATTATTGATGATCACTTGGAAGTCCAATGGCAACTGAGACAGCAGTGTGGCTCTAAGAAGTTGTTTGAATCCTGAAATAATATCCTTTTCGCCATAAATAGGCTTGCTGTCATTACAGCTGTTGTTCAATGTGGTCAGCCTTTGTAACATTCCTGAAAAGTTGGACACAGCGTCGTATATATCGTTCACAGCAGCCTTGAATAGTTGGAAGCCCTTCACATCCTCTTCTACTTTAACAAACTTTGACCAGAACGAAGGGGCTACATGCTGCCGCAGATATTTCTCCATGTGGAGAAGTACAAGATCTCGTATTTTGATCTGAATGCCGAGGCCGACAATTATTTGTTGAATCTCGTCGTACTCCGCGTTGCTGCAATCGCTGAAGACAGCGTCGTTGAGAATTGGAAAGGCATAGTTTATCTTGTTCCAGTAGACCTTTAAGTCTTCTTTTTTATAAGACATGGTGCACTGTTAATTACTCCTTTTATTTATTCTAATTAAAGTATGATTTTTAAAACAATACAAACAACTCCTTTTCACCGATTTGCCAACTTTGATTGATTTGATTTTCGTTCGGCTGACATTTGACATTGACAGTTGGACAGTTGCTTAGATTCATTTGGCCGCATTCCGTATTAGAACATAATCGCTCACAGCGCTGACATCGATAATTGGCGTTCCGAGTAAGATATCACGATAATGACAGCTGAGGGCTGTCAACAATTTGGAACGCTCGTAATCGCACTCACAGTACTCGCTCAACGTCAAAACTTGCTTAGCATTATTTCTTTGTGTTTTTACCACAAATGTCTTCTTCTTCTTTGTTTAAGTAGCGAACGGTAGCCAGAAGCACAATTTCGAAAATGCCACGTTAGTTTATAGATATGATGCGAGTCAAAACAAAACAGCACAACTGTCATTTTTGACAGCGCCCACGGTGATATTAGTAAAAGGCATGGTTGGCGTTATCGCAAGATGGCGCACGTCATGACGTCATCTATGACGATTCAAGACTCAACGTTATCGCGTCCACGTTAATACGGTACGACTGTTAGCACGCTCAAATCGATTACATCGTAACTCGGAATGCAGGGAATGATTCATTGACGTGACGTATGTCAATGCTTAGATTGTATCGCGCATCGTAAATAGAAACAATTGAAAAAAAAATGCGAAAGAAAAATTATCTTCATATTCTAAATTTCACATACCGGATTAGGTGCATAGATGATAGTAATAGTACCGGTACCCGGACGCTCATTCCGAATCTTTCTACCGAGTTCTGTGAGGCACTTCCCCCACGTCCCATACCGATTATCTTCACATAATACAGATAAGTACTACGAATGCTACCTTGCTTTTCATCATGGTTCACATTGAGGTAGGAGCACTATGAGATTAAGTGATGGTTCATGATTCGATCATGCAGGGAAACTCTGAACATAGCCAGGGCGCCTTGGAGGGCCCTGCGCTTGGACGTAGCCCGTAGGTACCTACGTACAAAAAAACAAGTCTTGCTCTCTCTACCACCGGTAGGTCCACCAATGGAATAATATTTATTGTTATTTACATGAACGGTCAAAAGATATCTAATCTCTCTCCGAGGCGGGATGCTAAAAAATTTCGAGCTCGCTTAGCTCTCTCTTGCATCCGAGTTTCTACTAATTCTTCAGATTTAAAGTCGACGAAGCAACTCCAACCACTCTTCTGTATGAACAATCAAAAGAACCTCTCTGGGTCGGGGTGCTATGAACGTTAGTTAGAGCTCGCTCTTGCATTTTATTTACCCATAGTCCTTTTCTTTTTGCATGAGTCGATGAAGTGTACCTTCTACTTTGTATGAAAAAGCGAAAGAACGAAGCGAGCTTGATAATTTTAGCACTTCTGATAGGTTTTGACCATTTGATAACCTATCTGAAGTGCTAAAATTATTGAGCTCGCTTCGCTCGCCCTTGCATACATGGTTCTGTCAAATCACCGACGCTGCCCGCAACAAATATGCGACCAAAAAAATAGTCCAGGTATTCCAGGTAAAAGCAGAGAAAAACTTTATGAACTTTATGGCCTAAAGCAAAATATGACTAATACAAGCTTTCATCAGTACTACGTTGAAATTTTTCGACGGTTATAAAAAATGCAAAAAATTTCTAAAACTTTTAAAAGTGTGTGCAAGATGGCTAAAGCTGTTCACATTAACAATAAAATAAAATCAGCTGATGTTAAAATAAAAACTACCTGGCAAATAAATAATAACTAATGAAACCGGTAGGAAAAAACAGCGTAATACTGAATTTATTTTAGAGACTGCACATGGTCCCATCAACTCAAATGTTGAAATAGCTCAGGAATTTGAAAACTTTTTTGCTAATATTCCCCATAAAACTACTGAAGCTTTAAATTCCTCACCCGCGCTTTCTGCTGCTTTACTTAGAAAGAATGTAAAGGCATGCCCTTTGGAGTTTAGGTTTCAGCATACAGGTTTGTATAAAAGCCCAGGCTGTTATAAAAGCTTATAAAGGTCTTAAAATTAAATCAACAGAAGATCTATGGGGAATGTCTGTAAAAGTCTGTAGATCTATCATCGAAACCATTGTGCCTTATTTAGCTTTCATATTTAACACCAGTGTAGACCATGAAGTCTTTTCGGATCTCATGAAACAAAGTAAAGTAATTCCTGTGTTCAAATCCAGTGATAGTAAGGAACCCAACAATTATAGGCCTGTGTCAATTCTGCCAGTTTTCAGTAAGATATTTGAAAAGTTGATGTTCAATCAAATATTACGTCACTTTAATTAAAAAAATTCATGATCAACATTACGGTTTCGCCAAAGGGCGTTGTACCACTGACATCGGTGTCATCCTAATAAAGAACATTTTTAAACCCTGGGAATAAGCACAAGATGCCATTGGAATCTTTTGTGGCCTCTCGAAGGCGTTCGATCGCGTAGATCATGAGACACTTCTGCTGAAACTGGAGCACTAGGTATGAGATTAGGAATACAGCTCATGATTTGCTAAGATCATACTGAAAGATAGAAAGGTTAAAGTTCAAGTCAACGGCACAAACTCATAGGGGTCTGAAATGGTAACGGGCGTTCCCCAAGGTTCGATATTGGGTCAATTCCTCTTTTAGTTTATATTAATGATTTACCCCAATTATTTCAAAATCAACCGAAGATGGTGTTATTTGCAGATGAGACATCATTGATCTTTAAAATAAACCGACGTTCACAAAATCTTGACGACGTGAATAGCTCTCTATTGTTCAGGTCCAAGATTGGTTTACAGTAAATAATTTGATACTAAATAAAAAAATTAAATAAAGCATTAGATTACCTAATGTTAGAAGTAGCGAATGTGACATCATATTGAATGGAGAAAAACTGGAATTTATTAATCAAACGGTTTTCCTAGGAATCACGCTAGACGAGAAATTACAATGGGGTCTAAATTACATCTCTCGATATAATTTCATTTGAACTGACGTATAACATCTTCATCTACTTTTAACATCTCTTGCATGCTGGCAATTGGTGTTGTATGTATTGTACAGACGCCAGCACATCAACCTACTACAATCTGTCAAACTTTAATACATTTTCAACTTTATCACTAAATTATAAGGTTCAAAGTTGATTGCTCGCAACCCACTGGTTGTCGAGGCCGCCAACTATGTCCCTAGTAGAATCAGTCAGATCCGCCGCCCGAGGCAAATCCTTACCGACCCAGACGACCCATAACCCTCCTCCAGGAGAGCAATAGGGCCACAAGTACAGTGCACAAACACAGACACCGACCCGCATTCCGACCTCGCCGCCGAGGTCCTCCGCGATCGCGACCCGCCCGAGTAAATAATACTCCCCCCGACCCTTGCTCGTTGATGCGCCAGCCCGCGTCGATGCTGAGCCAGTAGCTTTAAATTCCCCGATTAATAATAATGAATTTTCCTTGATCCAGCCTGTCCCAACTTGCTGTCCTCCCCTCAGCGATGCCCTAAGCCGAGGTCCGTACCCCACAGGGGTTGCCTTAGCGAGCGCTCGCCTAGTTTTAATTAGAATAGTTTTTGCCCCTGGCTAGAGGCTTTGAGTGTAGTAGCTTAAGGCAGCCACAGGAATGTCCGGTTAAGTAGTCATCACCTCAGAGGTGAGCTACGAGATGCCCTAGTAAAAAAAAACCAGCCAAGTGCGTGTCGGACCACGCACAATGAAGGGTTCAGTAGTTGGAATGAATTAGTCGTAAGAACAAACTTAACTTTGTAATTGAAAAACATGTTCTCCCATACGGAATATATGGGAGAACATGTTATTGCAATCGCAAATTTAATTTGGTCGATTATTACTCGTAAAGTTGTAAAGCCCACTTAAAGCGTGATAGTTTTCCTTTAAACTTCGTTTTAAACAAGTCCTAATGCCGTGACATTTGAATTTCTAACTACAACCGTTTATTTGGAGGGGGGGGGATACTTGACTCTAACGAAAATTGGTAAAAGACCTATCCAACGATATCCCACACTATGGAAAGGACGAAAAAAAAAATATCATCCCCACTTTACATGTAGGGGAGGTACCCTAAACAATTGTTTTTTTTTCAAAATTTTATATTATCCACTTTTTTGGCGTCATTAACTTGTATACTCATGCCAAATTACAACTTTCTAGTACAAATAGTTTTTGAGCTAAACCGCGGACAGATAGACAGACGGACAGACAGACGGACATGGCGAAAATATAAGGGTTTCTTGTTGACTACGGAACCCTAAAAAAATAAATAAAAAGGTACTCACACCTCTGCCCAACCCTTCCGGGAAACAAGGCGTGATGTTATGTTATATTATTTTTTATAACATTGATTTTACATTCTGTGATTACTTGAACTTACACACTGACTTACTTAATAGTATTAGGTACCTACTGTTGTAATGTTAGGAATATCGTATAATTTTACCTACAATGTTTGTAAATATGTGAGCAGCATCTATCACATTTATGTCATTGCTTCATTTTTCATTATTTTTACATAACGTGTAATCTTATTCTAGGTACAGACGCCAGCCCATTTTCGGCATCAACCTACTACAATCTGTCAAATTTCTTTAATAGATTGTCAACTTTACTAATATAGTATAAGGTTCAAAGTTGATTGGGAAAATTTGACAGTTTCGGATAGGTTGACCTGCTGGCGTCTGTACATCGTCTTCACAATTAATGTAAAGAAGTTATTGTGAAAACATTTTAAAGAGACGGTGGAGTTTCTTCTCCATACGAAAACTATCTTTTGGAAGGGACAACTAGAAACAATTCATTATTTTTTTTGTAAATTTTGACGTTCAATTTTGACTATGACTTTAATATAAAACATGTAGATTTTTACAAAACCACTTAAACATTGAAAAAAGAAAAACAAAGCATTGTTTGAAAAAATTAATCCGGTTCAAGCGTAGACAGAGAAACTAAGTTAGTTAGTTTCTCTGTCTACGGGTTCAAGTAACAAAACGTAGTATCCATATTTTATGTAGGCTGTGGTGTAACAAAAGAACGCCTTTATTTGTTTAGAAATATTGATGAAAATTGTACTCGTATCGGTAAAACTTTTTTGTAAAAGTACTGTTTTATTTTAATCATTGTAGAACCTAAATGAAACAAAGTTCTTACAAGAGGCCCCTTGATAGTATTTGTTACAACAGGCCCCGCAGTCCCGCACTGCACATAGCCCTTCGGTAGCCTTTACTTGGTTGAACGAAAATCCTTGTAAATTACTATGGATGGAGTCACTAGTACTCCTGTCTGTGTATTAGTTACGTTCAAAAAGTGCGGGAGATTTAAATGGTCACCTCACACAGGCACTTGTTGGAGTTGTTAGGTACTTCTTTGAGTTAAGAGGACTAGTCTATCTATCTATCCATACCTATAAAATAATAAAATGCTGTTCGTTGGTATCACTTGAGAATGGATGGACCAATTTGGCAATTTTTTGTTTTAAAATGTTTGGAATAGTAAAATTGGAAGTTTCCTGGAAAAATGGGAATAAGTAAAAGTCTTTTTTTCCTATGGGATTTGTATGAAGTATTGTTTGGACAGGACATTGTCTGTTGGGTCAGCTAAAGAATAAAACAAGAAAAGTATTGTATAACTTATAATTAAACTTATTTTATTAATGTCTTATAGTATAGGTTCAGGTTGCTGTGTGAGAAGGAGCCCAAACCTCTTCTTGATTATAATTCTGTGTCTGGAGTATTTGTCTTCAGGGGAGAAGCGAGCTGAAAATGTAAAGCAAAACTATCAGGCAAAATTCCATTTCATCCCTTCAGATATTAGGTATTCAGTACAGTAACTCTTGAATTGTAGCTTTTGGGGAGGTCTACCCTTAATAGTGATTGAAGAGTCAATGAGGTCTATACCTATATAATTTTGTCAATGTTATCACAAGAATGGAGTGATGAAAAAAAATGTTTTCCAGCATAAAAGTAGGTGGTTGCAGATTATGTGAGCCCATTGGACTCGGACATCAATTAATTTGGTTTTTCAACCATAAGTACTCAAGGCCTCACACACAAACTTGTAGAAATCTGGTTGTTTATTTACCTGGATGTGCTGATATTGTAGGTTTGCCATGAGGATCTATGGTCTGTAAATAATAAAAAAAATCTGATTACTCGATTCTCTGATCTAGCTACCTGGAAATAATTCTATGATTCATCAGATCAGATCTATCATTCTGGAAATAAGAATGGTCTATTAGGTTGGTAGATAAGTGTTCTTCGACCTTTGATCAGAGGGTCGTCTTTCTACATGGAAACTTATTTCGAAAGTCGAGGGAACTATTATCCAGAATTACTTTTAGAAACTATTTCCTAACGGAGGGAAACTAAAATACAAAATATATTTTGTAAACAAACACGTGAGTTTTAGGTTATAAAATATTACAATGAAAATTTACCGATAATGTGTACTGCCTGTCACCCTTTTCGTTCAAATAATATCTGAGATACATTTTGATACAACTGTCTTCACAAAATAAATGTAATTTTTATAAAGTTCTGATCGTTAAATGCGTCTGAAATAAAATCACTGTGAAATGGAGGAATGACCGAATAACGACTGACTCACAGACTACATAGGGATACTACGTATCTGACTGAACTGACACACTGACACTCTTATTCTCTATGTAGTCTGTGCGACTGACGAATTGTCCAAATAGAATGAGAATGAAAGGCAAGAGCTGAACGAGTCGGTCCATTGCATTGACTTATGTCAATGGTCGATTGACTGATTTAGTGATGGAAATAACCGTATTATTACTAATTTAAATTGTAATTTTATATCATTGCAGTTACTCTGTGGTTTACTATAAGCAGAATTTAATTAGTACACACAGCTACACATCGAGCTATACGTTTCCAGTATAAACTGACCCCTCGGACGGAATCCTATACAATGAGAAGGTTTGCTGATTTGCTGATGGTCGACACAAGCTTTGTCAAATGGGACAACTCCGGGCCCGGAACTGTCTATGCCCGGCACAGACTACTTAGAGATCAATAGGTCCCACAGACTACTTAGAGATACTACTTAAATAGGTCCGGATCTCTAAGTAGTCTGTGCCGGGAGCTGATCATCTGACAAGCAATGTCAAATCAGTTTGACAGTTAGTTTGGTAATGTTTGTTTGATTGATGGCGATTTCACTTTTCATGGATTGTTTATATGCAGCGAGTTTGGTATAATTTACGAAGTCATTTTGTGAAAATGGCAAATCTTCCCCCTCGAAAAGTATCGTCTTCAAGTAAAGTAAAACAAGATGCCTCTCCGCTTCAAATACTATTACAAATGGGATTTCCGAGGCACCGGGCGTAAGTTAAATTTTTTAAATTTTTTAATCACCCAAAGATTTACATATTGTTGTATATCACCTATATTTTTATTCAGTTAATAAATCAATCGATCGGTGGGTTCAATACCTC
The DNA here is from genome assembly GCA_963853775.1 of Xanthia togata. Classification (NCBI taxonomy): domain Eukaryota; kingdom Metazoa; phylum Arthropoda; class Insecta; order Lepidoptera; family Noctuidae; genus Xanthia; species Xanthia togata. The sequence goes on from OY970791.1 coordinate 21,551,650, forward strand.
TGGTTATTATTTCACCTAAAACAAGACGACCCTCCGATGGAAACCCTGCCTGTCTATCAATTATATTATATGGTTGGTGTGTAGCCTACTACTTGAAATCTTGCGGTATTATAATTTAAACTAAATAATGCTTGCTTTTTAAAATCAATGCTTTTGGTCTTGTTTCTAAAGAAGTAATATGCCCTTTATTTACAGACTGAAGGCACTATCAGCAACTGGTAACCGCAGTGTTCAATTGGCATCTGATTGGCTTTTGACTCATGTGAATGATGCCTACATTGACTCTGACGAGCCGAGAGAGTACATCTTCTATGCCAGTCCTACTGGACCTTTGCTCAGTCAGCTGCTAGAATTCTGGGATAAATCTAAAGAAATCTCTGGTTGGAATGGAGCACATAACTTTCCTCCTCATATTACACTTGTTTCATTTTTCAAGGTAAATGTTATTTCTGTAACTTGGATTTTAAAAAACAGGGTTCTTGGTTTGAAAATTGCTAACACAATCAGTAATTGTTATTAGAAGTTCTCTTGGCCTTGTCAGACAATGGATAGATCACAGTCTAATTTAATTATTGTTTTTTTTTTCTTTTGAGAATCAAATAAGAATGTCCATCAATGTCTACTGCAACCAGTCTGATCGGATGCAGCTGAATACCAGTATTTTACATGGAGTGACTGCCTCAAATCATCAATCAAATCAAAATCTGAATTTAATTAGAATGTACGTGTAGTTTATCAAAATGATTTTAAGGATATTTTATAGAATCTAAAATATTATTTAATTATTATAATATATTATGTAAACAACAATTTGTTGCAGGCTCCAGATGAGACTTCACTGCAACTAGGGAAAGCAGTAAAGCATGTGGTTGAGAATGTGGGAGACCCTCCTAACTGCCCTCTAAAGCTGGAGCCCTATGTGTCACACAACTTCATGGCCTTGTTTGTTTCTGAGGAGCATGCAGACTATCTGAAAAGAATAGCTGTCCAGTATGTGAAACAGGTGTCTTCCGTGCGTGAGTATCAGATATTACTTTTAGATACCAAAAAAATATGTTATACAATTACGCAGGGTGTTTTATTGAGTTAAGTCAATCCTTAAATGTATGGTGCTGATGATCAATAAAAACATTTCTTAATATAAAATCTGCTCTCTGACAGACTATTTTGAGTAATATCATTTTTTTCATTCTTAACCGAAATTGTTAAAAATTATTATACAATACATTTATTGACACGGTCTCCTAAATACCCTGTATAATTTAGTAAATTATCAGGGTACTGCCATATCTCCAGTTACCTCTACCTACACTATTTCCCATATACCAGCCACCGTAGAGACTAGAACCTGTATATTAGTATGTAGTATAACATTTCACCTAACATTATTTTATAGTGGGTGTAATGGTGGATACTTATGAACATCTGGATGCGTTGGGAACATGTTTTCCATGGTGTACTGTGCCTCAAGAGAAACCTATCAAATGTAAGAGTGTCCTATGTGACTTGCTTCTGCAACAATGTCTAGCATATTTCATGGTGTTGTTGTATGCTTCTTTATTTGCCATTGTTATTGAAACTGTTTATTGTTGCACCTTTTTTATAGTCCAGAATTTATTATAAGTATGTATAGCAAGCAATATGGGTACATTGTTTGTGTCCCACCCTGTTGCTCTTGGTTTTTCCTCACTATAAAATTCATAGTTTTATCAAATTTACGCAAATAATATTTTTTTATTATACAATTTGAACAAAAAAAAAAAACAGTCTTTCGTAGTTTTTGAACAGAAGAAACTATTTTCTTGGAGATGATTTATTTATTCATTCTTCGGTTCTTCCACAGCTTATGCTTCTTTAGTACCTTATTATTTTCCCTCATTTAACCATATTTTAATTTATTATTTTATTTATCAGCTATTTCATAGGCTAGAGAAGTAGAAGACTCCTTGAGCATGTCCAAAGGGCTTTTCAGGTAAATATTTTTTTAGTTTATTTTGCCATAACTTTGCCATAAGTATATATATATTTTTATTTTTTAAAATTATTATTGTACATTTTGAACATTACTATTATTGATGTATGTTATATATAAGTTGTTTAGCTACTTACTAATAAAATTAAGGTAGATGGTTTATGTGTATTACATTTTTAAGCAACTAAAAAAAAAGAGAATGTGCTTAATTGGATGTGTAGGTATGTTTTTATTTCATCAATTACAGGTTTCGTTTTTGAGATGGTTGTTATTTTTTTGTAATGACAAATTTGTTTCATTTTGACAGTTCAACAACATTCATTGCGTTAATTACGTTGTTGAGCAGATTTTTGTTTTTCGAAGTCTAAGTCAAAGTCAAATAATTTATTTCAATTAGGCACAAAAAAGGCACATAAGAAGGTCAACATTCACAAAAAAAAAAAAAAAAAATCTAGTCGCCCATTCCAAAAGGTAGTTTTCGTATGGAGAAGAATGGGCAAGAGAAGATTTTGTCTAGATTCTAAATTATCCTATGGAGCAGGACCAGCATGTTTCCAAGCATTTTTATCTTGGATATAATCCTCTAATTTATAATATGCTTGTTAACAAAGTGTATTTTTTATATGAGTTTTAAATTTTCTTTCATTTAATTCTAATATATCACAAGATATTCTGTTGTAACATTTAACACAGTACCCCATAAAAGATGTACCTATTTACTTTAGATAGTCTGAAAAATGGTTAATCTATTTTATCTTTATTTCTAGTATTAAAATTATGTCTATCACATATTTTATTAAAAAGATGTAGATTTTTTCTCACATACATAATATTTTCATAAATTAATTGGCAAGGTACCATCATAATATTAATATTTTTAAATAGTTCCCTGAGAGATTCGCGACGACTTAGATTATAAATGGCACTGACAGCTCTCTTTTGTAAAATAAAGATGGATTCAATGTCAGCAGCCCGACCGGCGAGTCCGGCGACCCCATAGTAAAATGCCATACGACATAATACTGTGTAATAATTGTCTTAACTAAAATAGACCAAACGCGCGGTTTCTACATCTGTTAACTGTCTTATCTTTCTCGTAACAGCATAAGCTGCCGAGCTTAGCCGCCTCGCGAGAGATGTTATATGGGGTCCCCATTGTAATTTCTCGTCTAGCGTGATTCCTAGGAAAAGTGTTTGATTAATAAATTCCAGTTTTTCTCCATTCAATATGATGTCACATTCGCTGCTTCTAACATTTGGTAATTTAAATCTAATGCATTTGGTTTTTTTATTATTTAGTATCAAATTATTTAAGTACCGTAAACCAATCTTGGACCTGAACAATACAGCTATTCAGCTCGAACTTGTGAAGCTATGGATTAGCAATTTGTTTCAAACCGACTCAAATTCCGATTGATCGTGTATTACGTAATTGGGGTACTGAAGTCCTATCACAAAAATTCACCTGTATATCACATTAGGTCTGACAGAATGTACTGACTGAATTTTTATCAGATAGTCTTTTTTTAGCCTTTGCCCAGCAGTGGGACACAATAGACTATCTACAGATCAGTTTGAGAGTCAGTCTTTTCTAAAATCACTGACGTGTATGCAGTGTAATAAAGCCGTGGTATGTGGTTGAACGCATTAACAGAAAACTTATGTGGGTTTATACAAGGTAATCTAGCTAGAGACTTATCTGCACTTTATAAGGGTTCCACTGATATACGGGGATTTAAACGTGATTGCGTGTAAATAAAGTCGTAATTGTACCTATCTCGTAGCCATACTGCTTGAAAACTGAAACCATTGTAATTTAAGAGTCACATGGGACTTAAACCTGGTGAAATGAAGGTACAATACAGCTCTGCCGAACCCTTCGGGGAATATAGACGTGATGTTATGGATTACGATCTGTCACTTAATTTTTTTTCTTCATCGTATCGCTGGCACGACTGTATTTCAAATGTTGTTGGTCCAAAACTTTACTCTCTACATGATTATTTTCGTTTATTCACGACACTCACCTTACAAATTAGGCCAAATTTGTTGAATCATATGAATCTGAGCATTTTTGGGTGCTTTGGAATTTATTCTTCGATTGGCACATTAACTCTCTTAATTCATGAACGTGGTTCTCACAAAATGCATAATGATGTCTAGGTACTCGGAATGATACTTGAGGCGTCTGTCGATAAAAGTATATAGGCGATGTCCATGTGTAATGCACATCACTTGTCCACTTGATTATTAAATAGGTAGGTACTTTGACGACGAATACTTCAACGCTAAATTAGTTTGCACAATATCAAAACGTTTTGTAGACGCCTCTTTGGTTTACTGGTAGCTAGCGCAACTGCTTAGCGTGAGGTCTAGCTGCCTAATTGTGTAACAAAGTTTCAATCACAATCCGAGAGTTTTGAAAGATATTATTTCTAATTCATTGCTTCATAGGTTTAATAATAATACATTTGTCTGCTCGACAACCTAATTATCGCAATGAACGTAACTGAACTGTCAAAGAAATTGCGAACAGCCGGTCTATTCTGTAATAATCTCACGGTGAAAACTTAGGTGAAGTGAGCTGTCATTCCACCTGCTGCTAGGGACTGACAGCTCCTTCCGAGCTCACTTCACCTAAGTGTACACGGTGAGATGATTACAGAATAGCACTGCAGTTGTCATTTAATTGGGATTGTTAATGTGGGTAGTGAAAAGGTTCACCACCCACATTAACAAATCCCCAATAACATTTTTTTTAAACGTAACATAACATCTCAGACACCGGTGTCTGGTTTTTTGGTTCTGGTTTTAGAATGTTTGAGTCTTTATTATAGATGTCATCAATTTATGGGTTGGGTGCGTGCGTCTGAGTGCAAGGTTGGCACATGAACTTTACCATTATCAAGGCCAATCTTATACGCCTAAATTAAAGTTAATTTTGCACACTTTAAAAAAATATAGACTGCAAATTTTTAATACAGGCATCTGTTTCGTTGTTTTCTAAATATGCTTGGATTAGAATCTCATACTCTCTTTAATGCGCAATGCAAAAAATATTCAGATATCAAATGACACAGCGCAATCCAGCTTATTATAGGGTCTAGGTTAGGTGATACGATAAGACTCGACTTCTACTGAAAGGGCAGGCAGGTTTAAATATGAACTTGAGAAGAATTAAGTTCCTAATTCCTCGACGATAGTATAGGTACTTTATGTTAGGTTGCATGATTGTGTGTGAGGAGCGCTTGCACCCCAACTACTTTATTTTTATTATCTTCCTTGGTGTTTACGTGTTGAGCGATGCCTATAGGTAGTACTACAAAAAACTTTTTCACAAAAAATAAAACCGACTTCAAAAAAAACCATTACAAAGTGAAAAATAACTTTGATTTCGGAAGTCGGTGTCTTTGGGGTTTTATTTTCGTTTTTTTGCCACCGACTTCTTTTTCACTTTTTAGTTGTGGTACCTACACAAAACCCCCACAAAAATTTTAATACCCATTACCTGCTATGTAAATTACAGTGACAGGAACTATTAGAATATCGTCCACATATACTAGATGGGAAAAATACGTATTATTGAAGCTAACTCAAAAACCCCTCATCAGATCTTGACCAAATTTATATGGGACCACTTCTGAAGTATGCCCTACCAAACAAAAAAAGAATCATCAAAATCAATTCATAATTGGCGGAGTGATCGCGTAACAAACATACAAAAAAAAAATACAACCGAATTGAGAACCTCCTCCTTTTTGAAGTCTGTTGAAAATAGAATGCTTTCTTGATGAAAGGAAATATGATTCGGCATAAATCTAAATTAAAATGGAGACCTCTCTTTTAGTGAGAGACCTGATGTCCTGATATTTTGATATACTATGGATAAGCTTTGATAGATATTGTAAGCATTAGTCTTCTATCTAGACATTTCATTGTGAATGTAGCTAAATAAAATAAAATAAACTTATAGAAACCTCTTTCATCCTGCTTAGGGCGTCACTAACATGTAACTTCGTCCCCTCCAGCGATAAACTTGGAAGCTCACGTGAAGTCGCTGCATATAACCCTGGCATACCACTTTGATGTGGCCGCTTACGATGAGCTGAAGAAGCTGGTGGATGATATGCAGCCCTCCGACCACTCCAGCTGGGAGCTGAGGCTCTATTCCAGGGATCCACGGTTTGCTAATCATCAGGTGATTACTTATTTTTGTGTTTATTTGTGTGATGATTATTCTATTGGTTTTATCTTTACAATTTATATATTTTTGTCATGTAAAGTTAAGTTAAAAAGTATACTTAGTAGGAAAGCCTTATATTATTATAAAACAAAGTCCAGCGCCGCGTCTGTCTGTCTGAACGCGATAATCTCAAAAAATAATGAACGGATTTTAAAACGGTTATCACCAATGTACAAAGTGATATATGCGAAAGGTTTTCGTGTATAATTAGTTAAGGTTTTGTGTAAATTTGCTGAAATATGACTAACGATTATCTATCGTTGACGAAGATGTCGGAAAAAATCATACCGACTGGGAGCCTTAGAGCGTGCGCCGCGTAAGCCGTAAGAGACAAATACATCAATTGATGACATAAAATTTTCAACAAAAAAGTCCGCGATATAATACATATTGTGTCTATCTTCTAAGGATGACCTACAGTAACCATTTTTATCTTTTAGGATTAAATAAAAATGTCATTGTTATTTCCGAAGCTATTTTGACCGGTGTTTATTTTTCCTTATCTAATAAAATATGTTATTTAAATTGGGCATTTAATTTAGATTAAAATAGTTGGATTTTATTTTATCATACAGTAATACTTATCTACGTATACATATTTACATCACTCTAAAATTTTACAAATAAAATTCTTATATCTTTTTATTATCTTTACATTAAACATATAAGTAACTAAAATTAATTATTAATACTAATAAATTGTTCATGCTTTATTGCATGTCAAGCCAAGTTCGGAGATGAACAGGGTGAAGCACACCTCACACGAACCATTTCGAGCTACTTTCGACCACCTAAATCTATTAGACGGGTCTCCCTTGTTTCATCGAAAAGAAATTGCCAAATTATCACTTCCCAAACAATTTTTCGCATAATTTCATTTGCCAAATTATTACTTAGCAAAAAATCTCTTTACAAATAATTGTAACGCAAATCTAATGTTTAGCATGTGAACGTTTATACAATAACTTGTTTACCAACTAGAACTTTTACCAATTTTTATGTAGTCAAATATTTCAGTTGGAATTACTCATTTTACGCAAAAAAAAAAATTGCCAAATATTTAGTAGATTTTTTTTAAATAATTAATTTCGTGTAACTAGTTCAGTTTCGGGTAGCCTGTTCTTTTCCATAGTTTCTTTCTATATAATCTAGTCGTTTTTGGCACTCGCCGGCCGCTGCCGCGGCACCGCTCGCTTCGCTCGCTCGGCTCGTGCGTAGGTCACAGTTTTAACCTAACCTAACCTAACCTTTATATTTTTGTCATACCAAATCGTATGACGAAACGTTTATTGTCTAAAGATTGTTTGCTGTAATAAATAATTATATTAAAGACCAAATGCCTAAATGACATTATCCTTGATAATATTCTGCCAAGTAAAAATTTGACCAAATGAAAATGTGCGTACTAAAATAATTCCAAACATTGCATTGGTATAAAAAAAGGTTGCAAAAATTTGTTTGGGTAGTGATTTTTTGGCAAAATCTTTTCGGCAAAACGGCAGGATCCCCTATTAGACCTACGAAGTTCGTTAAAGCAAAACTCAACAGTTGCAAACAAATAATTGACTTTGAAAACTTACCAAGTTGCATAATCAGTGGTGCCGATTCTCTTGTACACGGAACTAAACTAACTAAACTATCACTAAAATTCCTTACTTTTGGCTATGAGAATCTTAACGCTATTCTGTGGTAAAAAGTCTCTAAATTTAAAAATTATTTTGACACAACTAAATCGAATTTGACAATTGCGACTCCACGTGGTGCATACTTGTTTGTCCTACCCCGTGAATTTTTTTAGAGCCGGAGGCGCGCAGTGGTGGCAGCCTCGACGTGTTTTATAAGGAATTTTTCACTAATTGTACGCAAAAAAAAAAAAACCTACGTGTTGAGTATTATGGGTTTAAGGGTTTCATAAAGGGGGTCGAAAATTTCATTATTTTTGAGATAGGACACCATTTTCGAGATATAAGTACTGTTTTTGCACCCGAAGTCGAGATGTTCGTGTGAATTTTAGTTCATGACAACTAATAATATTCCACACCATTTTCAGTGGCGATTAAAAATGGTCAGAATTAGTCAGACAATTTAAATTTTAGGTGAAAAACGTCGAATTCAGAATAGCAAAATTGTCATTTTCACTAAATTAAAATCTCAGTACAATCTTAGTGCTGTCAAACTAAAATATAGTTAAGTTGTGCCACTTTGGTCTATTTCAGAATGAGAAATCATCGTTTGACAGGAGTAAACTAAATTTTGGTGATTTTTAGTCTAGTTTAGACGCTTTTGTGACAAGAGAATCGGCACCAGTGGCAAGGAATCTAATAAACTATCTTACCTTCCTAGATCTTGGCACTCATTTAGATTCTCTATTTTTTTTATCGTGTACTTTTTACCGAACTTGGCCCCTATTTTACATTTATGTTTTTGGTTTGACTTAGAGTTAATTTTGTACTTATTATCGCACAGCCGGAATCACTTGGTCAATAAACTTGAAACAAACTTGTCGATAAAATTGTACATTTATAAGACTAGTAGGGTTACTAGCATTTTAACTCCGTTTATTCATTTTAATTTACATTTTAATCATTTATAAAATAATATGAAAATAGTTGGATTTATCAGTAACAATGTGAAAATTAATGATATTTTTAACTTCTGTCAAAAGAAAAACCATTAAAAAAAAATTGTAGCCTACCGGTATCGGGAACAGTGTCCTATTATTATTATTATTTTCAATAAAAAAAACTATTTAAAAATCCTGTAAATTCTAGATACCATAAGATTTGGATATGATATTTTAAATTGATACTTCTTAGTGCCAAAGCAACAGATTGTCTCGAAATTGATTCCAAATGACATTGAATAAGCCCATTAAAAAATAAAATCTAAAATATGAAAACTTCAATGTTACTCACTACCGGTTAGCGATAAAAATTGAGCGTTTGCTGGATAATTTACTATAAAGCATCAAGTATTTGGAATCAAAGATAACAAAAATGGATTGGAACTAAACTCAACTCAAACTCAAGCATTTATTTCAATTAAACCATTTACAGGCACTTTTGAATTGTCAAAGAGTCAGTCAGTTAGTCAGAAAGTTGAAGCTAGCCCATTCCAAAACGTAGATCTTTATGGAGAAGAACGGGCAAGAGACTCCAAGAACATAGCATCACATCTTTTAAATATAGAAATTACAAAATCCTGGGTACATTACTCTTGTTGCTTCTATATGTGAGAACAATGTAAAAAAACGGGTTGCGCTCCAGAAGTGCCTTAAGTGAAAACTTAAAAGTTAACGTTGTGCATTTTTGATATTTTGGAATGGTTAGGGAATAATTTTGCACCGGTCTACTGTCCCTCCGTCTCACGAATTTTCGATCAGGTCACGTGTCCTGACGCGACTAACATTTTTTACCCATCACAAAAAAAATGCACAACGCCGCTAAAGAAGTTTTCACTTCAAAAATAATCAATAATATATTTAAAAAAAAAGAATAATGACTAGCCCTGGCAGATAAGAGATGACCAGTCTCAACTGACGGCGCCCGTTCACAAACATGGTGCGTGGATCAGCAGTCAGCAACATCCAGCTCAACCATTTTGTAGGGAACCGAATGATCCAACACACTCGCCACCATCAGCGAGACATTAAAGTGAGCATGACATACTCTCAACTACCCTGCTCTTTGAAGTCAACATACAACATAATAATATAGTAAACGACTCCATTGTACACCCATTACGAAAATTGAAAAAAAAAGGGTCTAATGTTCTTGCGATAGAAAAATAAAAAAATACCAGATTGGGAAAAAATTGTCACACGGGTATTTTACTTTTAAAATAACCGTTCTTTCGGATACGTTAATAAAAAGGGGATGCCCGTTTTTCGAGGCAATAACAATACTGTGCGGTAGTACCTACGTACCCGTGGGATATTTTCCGAAATCCACGCGGCCGAAGCCGTACGCAGAAGCTATTAAAATATACAAAGTAAAACATTCCCAAAAATTCATTTTGAGTTATTCTCTAGATTCTCGCTTTAGGACAAATTATTTGTAAGAAGAAACATAAATAATGTTTCCTTAGATAAATGTATAGGAGTGTAGTTCAAGTTGTTTCAGTTGTGTGTTGACAGTACCACAGAATACCTAAAGATTTCTTTAGGTATTCTGTGATAAATATTCGATTGGATTTCATGTAAGAGTCAAAACTTTATTTTTACTGTTAAATATGTGTTTCAACATCTGCTCTGATTTATTCAACACTATTTTGAAGTCTCATTCTCACTTCCATTATTGACTGTACCTTATTATGAGCGTGGGAACCATGTCACCCTAGAACGTAATTGCTCGACTTCTTCGTAAGGAGTCAAGTAACTTTTATAACCATATCTAAGCTCTCTTATGACGGATAAACAATGAGATAGTAATGCTCTTGTAATAGGTTATTATTGTTCTTATGACGATAAAGCTTTGTGCAATACTTATCTACTATTATCAATTTTCACGCCTCCCCTTAAGAGGGAACAGGGCCTGCGAGGAATTTGAAAAATAGGTATTTGAAGAAACTATTGCTGTCGTCTTACCTCAAATCTGCTTCCGTAGAGTGCGATAGGGACAGCTGCAGCTCAGACCGATTATATCACAAAAAAAATTACGAGCTCGACGTTTCGTATTCCCCTTTTTTCTCCTCGTAAACTGAGCCCATACAATTATTTTTTAAATTAAAATTTTAAGAGAGAACATGTCTGTTCCTATCATTTTCTTTTATGTTTAAAACTTTTGGATTTTGTCTGGTAGTCCTCTAATCACGACGGTAAGAATGGGGCATTTTTGAAATTTTTGGAGGGCCATATTTGCTTTACCAGTAAGTTGCTGAAAAAAAAAATTGCTCTAGAGGCAATAATCAGGAAGAAAATAGGGGAATACATTTGTAAGAAGAATCGCAGGCCCTGTTCCCTCTTAAGAGATAGGCCAAATATTTTTTGATATTCGGATAGCTCACGACATGACCTAAAGAGGTGCCATAAAGAATATGATTTAAAAATCACGACAGATTGAAAAGTTATGCATTACGCGAAATTCTGGTGTGCGATAATGTACTTAGTTAATATTTTCCTCAGGTACAAAAAGTGACTCAAGGTTACGCGCCGAAAGCTAGTGACGAACTTGAACTGGTGCTCGGAGACTATATTTATATCGAGGAGAAGGAATTTGCTAGCTCGCCCGATGGGTGGGTACACGGGACTTCCTGGCTCACAGGTATGCCTTCAACTGTTTAATATCCCATTGTTCAACACAAAGAAACCCATTTCTTATATTACCATTCATCTAAATACAGTATTGACCTTTATTTGTGTTCGCGAAAAGATTTGAACTCTAGATTGTGGTGCTATCTTTTCTGCTTGCGAAATCTAGGCAAATATTTGCATGCATATTGTAACTGTGTCGCCTAGTTATATATCTGCACATAGCGGCAAGGTACGCATTCGGTTCGGTTATCAATAGCTGACGCATTGCACATAAATAGCACTCTAATTGGTAACGCTCGAATAACGCGTTAACTAACGAAGTTATATCAAATTTAAAGTTATGTATTAACCGTTTTTTTATCGTGAATACGCCTAACAGTTGGTTCTTTGTATACTCGACCTAAAATATGCTGAAATAGAGTTACCTTGATATCGGTAGCCAATCGGGGCTTAGTTGTATATCTACTGTCAGCTGTTTTCATACAACGATTGCGATTATTTCGTGCTCTTTCTGTCATAAATTGGACTTTAACTCGCATGCATTCGCATGATTCGTTGATTCCACTCGGATATCGAGCTTGTCGTGAATCAATATAAGTATCAAAGTGACTTGCGGTATCGTGGTTCACGTGACGTTAACGATGACGAAGATAATCAAGACTTTTGGATTGTTGAACTTGAAAATTGGAGGTTAGTGTTGTGTTGAACTGTTAAAAATAAACCTTGTGTGTCGTCTGTGAAAGTTTATTTTGCATTGGACTGTTACTGAGTACCTAATTAGATTGGTTTACGTTGACACTTATGTAGACTTGTAGATAAGTAGGCATTAAAGATTTCCTGTAAATGTGATAAGTCTTTGGTACTTACCTACTTTTTATATGTTACTTTAGATATTTATAAAGATGTCTGCGTCATATTCAAATATTGCTATCTATGTAATAGGGATTATATCTTATCTTTTATGATAGATATCGTTATGAATCAATATGTAATGATAAAAGGACCAACTGCTATCTACAATCGATACACTGGTCAAACATCTTCCATAAAGGTTGGTTGTTGCAGTTTTTGCAATAAAATATTCCTTAGTGTAAGTATTTACGGTTGTTTTCAAAGTTGTGTTTTTCAGCTCTAGTCATTTATAATTATCACTCACACGAGTCAGGAAATATGTTATTAAATAAAGTTGTCTTTTCCTTGGTAAAAACAATAATACTGATAAATGAATATATTTGCATGTAATGCAAATAGATTCAAATAAATTATGTGAATCTATTTATCTACGTGGATAGTTGAAAAAAAAGGGTTATGACATTACCGGCCTTTTTGGCATCACACTCAATGTAAACATAATCTAAACTAAGAGTCCTGACGTCACCTCTAACTCACGCGTCACGGTGCTCTCTTCAAATGTTTTACATTACTTTGTTGTAGGAGTCAGTGGGTATTTGCCGGCCGTGTTCACACGACGCACCGCTGAGTCCGACGCTTGGACACTGCACCGCGCTATTTCACTTGGGAACAATAACAGTAAGTAAAATACATAATATCTTCTTCTCACATAAGTACACATTTATTACTATGACATAATAACAGTAAGTAATAATAAATAATAGTGACGTGTTATCTATTTTAATCTCTTAAAGTAAATAGTATAAAACAAAATCGTTTATCAGCGTTTCTTTGCGTATTCTGCTTGATGCATTTTGATGAGATTTTCACTATTATTTAGGAAATTTGTTAAGGAAGGATTAGAACTAGGAAATATAGGTAAACTTTGATAGGCTCATTCGAGCGAAGCCGGCGTCCCTAGCAGCATAATCAACCTGTAATGTTCCCACTGCCGGGAAAAAAGGTCTACTCTCAGTGGGACCCTAGTGAATCTAATAAATAAAGTGTTCGAGAAGTCCGATTTCCTTTATACATATAAGTACTTACACGTGTTGTTTTATCATTATTATTACTAAAATATTTTCAATGTACCTATCGTCGTTTAGATATACCTATTTATTAAGTGCCACGTGATTCTATTTGTGTTTTGAAAGTGATAGTGTGATACATTTATGTGATAATATATTTTATGTAATATTTTTTATGTAATCAATCGATTCTAACGCTAGTTCTGAGATTGATGCAGGTGATAAAATTTGGACTCGTGTGTTGTGCAGAATAGAGTTTATATTTGGTAAAACTACCTCATTCCGGGTCTGGTTTAATGATGCACCCCAGTTTTTGTGTCTAGGATTTTTTGTGACCCTGTTTTGTTGGTTCTTTGTTAAAATTGTAACTTTGTAGCGTCGGACAGGCGGGTATTAGACCCTGAAACGCGGCCAAAAGTCAGTTTTAAAAATGTCTCGCGTCCTAGAAATTAGCCTTACCTGCCTATACCCAAGGGATTAAGGATCAATGGGCAGCCATATTTTGACCTGATTCTTGTCAGACGAGTTTCGACTGCGCTGTTGGGTGCACGTTTATTTTTGCAGTGAGTGTTTGCAGTTTCAAGTTTCATTAATTGATAAATTCTGTTTCCACCGAAGATTTTCAACATGGATATTGCAGAACCAGATATATAACAGATTTTAACAATCTCGGTAGGTAAAGTGAGGAGCTCAGAGATTTGGGTTATGAAAAAGACTCGTAAAAACTAAAAAGCAAGAAATCCAAGAAAGGTTTCGTGAAGAACTTGGTTTTTTGGTTGATATTCGAAAAACTGGTTTTGGCAATACCAATGACCGAAATACGAGTTGGAGATTTTTTTAATGTTCTGCGGAGGCTTGCGCTATAACTGGCATCAATGAGGAATTGATAATTTCGCAACCATTTTTGAAGTTATTTCGTGTGGTTATGACATAAAAGTTTTCTTCATATTGTGATTGTGAGAGTACAGCAGAACTTTATGTTAGTTTACACAGCTGGCATCCGATGACACCCATTGTGTACACAAAGTGCTGATGCACGGGCCACTCATTGTGAAAAACGCTGTGATCCCAATCGGAACTTTGTCAGAAGAAGCAGCAGAATTTAGGAACAAGCATTTCCGAGATTATAGGGAAAATTATTCGCAAAAGGTTTCCCGTGAAGATTGTAATAGGCTGCTGCTCACATCAGACCCGTATCTTAGTTCAATGAGGCCTAGATCTAAGAAAACCTGTTCGGCAAAAGAAATGTCCCTGCCATTTCACGACAGTGGTGACTCGGACAAGAAAAATAAATAAGATTAGGGGAGGGGTTACTTGACATACCGTTTTATAGTTGTTTATTTAATAGATAGATAGATAGATAGATAGAATACTCTTTATTGTACACCATAAAAATTAATGTTTAATAAAATACTTTTTCAACTCCTAGATTCCTTTCCAATTGATATTTTACCATCAACTAGGTTTTAATAAAGCACCGAAATATTAAAGAAATATTTTTTCACACCACCTGCTCGAAAATGTCAAATTATATGTCAAGCAACCTTTACCTAAAGTGAGTCATTAGTGGCTGGGGGCACAGCCGGTCAATAATGTTGTACTGGATTTCATTATGACTCGCTGGTCAATAATGTGATTTGAATTTGGAATCTCACATGCTCAGCTAAATTGGCAGTATAGTACTAACAAACACCCTTTGGTGCCAGAAAGAGGAAAGCTATTCTCGATACCCTTACTACGCGTGGATGATATTCTCGATTTCCTACAAAATCATAACGACTGCTTCTTCATATCGTTGCCATGTTTTCGAAGACATAATATTGTAAGAATAATTAGATAACTACGAACCATTTTAAAAAAGGAATGGAATAACATTAAAACTGGCATTAATAATAACAAATACCGTACCGCGCCGTAATACCGTAATAGTAATTGGCTGTAACATTAGTTAATTAATATGTAAGTGCATATAACTAACTAGTTCTAAATATATTCTTACTGTTTGTTTATTTAATAAATACTTTGTTTTTCGTACTATGGCTATTATTTTCTCACAGTAGGTGTAAAAAGTAGAGTATCCTCCTCTAGGCTAAAGGTGTCTTTGCCTTGGGCTAGCTTGAATCCCTCGCTGCATTCAGGATTCTTGTATTAACTCCCTCGCTTCGCTCGTGAGTTAAACTCTTAACTCCCTCCCTTTTATATCCCGAATCCTTCATTGCGCTCGAGATTCAATATGACGCCCGTGACATAAGACACAACTTTAGCCCCTCGGTGCATAATCTACTATTAAATAGTTTTGGCCACGTTTTAGGGTCTAATACCCCTCTGTGCGTCGTCGGTGTGGTTACTAAGATAAGTTGTATTTTGGAAGGTTTTAGTGCATTTCCTTACCAGTAATATTTAAAATCCGAAAGTGTGTGTATGTTTCTTAACATTTTACAAAAATGTTAAAATAATACATACCTACTTAATAATACATTTATTGACAAAGCGACGAACTAAACGAAGGAAATTGAGTCATTCATACATCAATCATCAAATAGTAGGTAATACATGTATGCATTTAATACTATCCAATGTTTGTAGTTTTGTATTTATACCTACTGTGGAAATATGAATACACTTTTTTATCCTGCTTGTGATGGCAATATGCTCGCCCCCTACTAGGTATCCGAATTAAAGCTACCACGCCAGTGTTTCTTAGGCCTGTTTCTGTGACGATGGCCGATTTAAGGCAGAAATGTCCTGAATTTTTAATGCATCCGAAAAAGTCCTGATGAATCTCAATTCTACTTTAGCCTTGCAAACTAATCGCTACACTTCGCTACTATTTACTCTTTAATATAAGTATCACATTGTATAAATAGATTTCTGGTATAGTCTGGATATATCCAAGAATAATAGGTTTTTGGTATAGTCTAGATATATATCCAATGGCTTGTAAATAAATCAAACAATACGTACTTACATCGAAGTAAACGTTGACGCATCGTCGTTCCCTTATGCACTCGCACGCACTCAACTTATTAAGTACTGGTAGGTATTGACTGTACTCCCAAGCAGAGGCGGACTAGCAGTCTTGGCCACCGTAGGCCGTTTGGTGGTAGACGCCGATTTTGCAGCGTAAAAATTATACAAACATTGAGTTCGACTTAACCAAAATAGATTTTTTCTTCGGTTAGAAGTTATCATTTATTTAATTACTCGTCATCGCTCTATTATTTACTGAGCTGAGATATTGCGAGCCGCAGCCGCAGGTTGCCCCCCTGATATCTGGCCGTCCTAGGCCCGGGCCTTGTCGGCCTTATGGAAAGTCCGTCTCTGCTGATGAAATATTAGTTCAATGTCTCCAATTACTGATAATAAAGAAGTTATATAACAAACATGTACTGTAGTTACACCATTTCTCGTCGTTATAAGCTCAGTACGAACGCGGCGCAATGGGAGGAGGGTATTCTAGTCACTTTCGCAATATATTTTTTTTCTTCATTATAGGTATCGACACTAAGTCGGAATCGGATTCAAATACCGACGGAGAAATGGCTTCGAATTTCGCCCACGAAGATGCAACGCAGCTCGCTCATGAGAAATCTGAGGAGACGTATAAAGAATGGAACAAATACTGGACTGCAGTGCAGTTGGATAAAAGTGAAAGCATCCTAAATATAACCCAGGGTAAGACTACTTCTTAAGTACTTAATTTTATGTGACTAGCTGGGCACAACAGGACGGCACTTAAATCGCGATCGCAACGTCTACTGTGGTCCTCAGTTCCTCTAAGTGTCAGGTGTATGGACATATATTTGGGACTAGCTTCCACCAGCGGTTTCGCCCGCAAAAGTCTCAATCCCGTGGGAATATCGGGATAAAAACTAACCTATGTCCTAATCCAGGCCGTGGCCTACTCATGTGCCAAATGTCTGCATGCTAATCCGTTCAGCTGTTTTAGTGGGAAAGCGTAAAGATATGACGCAAGCAAAGGAAAAACACGAAAAAACAATTTGGGGGAAAATTTGCGTCACATCCACGCAAAACGGCCATCGCTCAGCATAATGCTGGGACCCTATGCGAGACAGCCCCAGCGATGGCTGCGGCCGCATCTACGTCTATCTTGACAAAGCAGTGCGTGCCGAAGCTTCGTATGTTTAGCTCGCTATATTATTAAAGTTATTGCGCTAATGCGGTGGTCCACCGCCCGGGCGTTAAGTGCTACGCAGCCCGAACTATCGCGACGATAACCGATAATGGTTAGTCACATCTGCGTGCATACGATAGTATCTCTGTGCGAAGCTTCGTCACGACAGACACAGATGCGGCCGCAGCATGCCAAACAAATAGGTACACTTTCGCATTTATAATAAATTACCTATACATATAATAAAACAGTAGACTCCTGTGATCTGTGTGGTAGACATGATAAGAACGATGAAAAAGTATTTCGACGGAAGTAAATCACAAAATATATCATTTAGTACTTAATATTTTTACATGATAAATTGGCTATAGCTCCAGAACTGGCCGACGAATATCGTCACTTCTTATACTGTTCACATAGGTATTGTGCATACTTTAATACTATAAAGTAAGTATCAGCCTTCCTAGTGATCGTTCATTTTTTGTAACCATAACAAGTTTTGAGCGGCCATATCTAGTGAACGGGCCGATGAATATTGTCAGTATTTACACTGTTCACACAGGACTACTTATATCATAATGCCGTACTAGTATCAGCCTTCCTAGCGATAGTTACCAAAAGTACGGCTATATCTTGGAATACATGATATTTATGCTCATTCCTGCCGCCGAGGGAATGCATTCCTGAAACATTATACACTTACTTACATTGCATGTACTATCGCGGACACGCATATCTGGACACCTTAAGGACTATTCCTGCTTGCACTTGCAGAGTTCGGCCGCTATAGTAACGCTTAACTACAAAAAAGGGGCGATAAACAGGTGGTCATCGTGTGCACGGGATTTGGTTTTCAAAGTGGTTAGATATGCGTGACCGCGATGAGTACATGCGAGAAGAGAACTTCGAATACGACTTTTTGTTTACCCGGATGCATGATATTGCGAGGCAATTGCTCCTTTTCAACATGCAAATGTCTTATTTACTGTTATATTGGTGCAATGTAACCTACCTATCTTTTTTCTGTCCTTTAATTATTCGCCTTTTCAAGGCTAAGATCTATTAACTAAGTTCCGTATCATTTGAGATTGTATAATTTATGCCCAGTGATGGTATTTTGATCGTCGTTCTTGTTTTTCAGGTATTCCAATCGACTGGAAAGCTAATGGGAATAAATCTGAGAGTGAAGCAGATGTGAGTAATTCCTTTATTTTTCTTCTCTGTTTCTCTTCTCCACAGTATGATTTATGATTTCTCCTAAGTATATCGTACCCTCGATACATAAGTCCCTATATAAATTAATCGAACCTAATTCTATAAAAGACCTTTGTTTAAATTTTAAGATAAATTTTAAAAAAATGCCTATAAGGCCTTCATTTACCCATCGCGGCACGTCGCGAGTCGTCGTCTCGATGAGTTTTGTTAGTAAAAAGTTTTCACACTACCTGATCGCTAATGTCAAATTATTATGTCATACAGACCTAACCAAACAAGTCATTAATGACCCAGGCTGTAGCAGGGCAATAATATTGTACTGTATTTCTTTATGACCAGCTGGTGCATAGTGTGATTTGAATATGGAACGTCAACTAAATAATTCGTATGAAATCTTTTACCATCTGTGATGAACTCATGATCTATGGCGGGAATGGTGGCATGTCATCGCAACAGCTGATCGGTTGCTGTGGCACGCACCCCCGCCACAGTATACTAAGTATTGTACTGTGCCCCGCGTTAGAATATTCCAATTTGGCCGTCATATTGACGATATTATATTATAAAGTGTTTTTGTTGAAATTGCATGAGTGGAATATAAAAATGTGCATGAAAGTGCTCATAACTAGGTATTCCGCGGTTATTTAACAGTTTCATGAACTACTAATCCGAGAACCGAATTGGTTTTTATTACCTCGCGTCCTCGCAGTGTGTGCGATAAGTAGAGTATTCTCCTCAGGGATAAAGGTGTCTTCATTTTTGGCGATCATGAACCTCTCGCACTCAGGATTCTAATCTTAACCACCTCCTTCGTTACGTTTGGGATTCAAAATTAATATCAGTCGGTCATTCTTCCATACAAACGTATATCAACGTATCAATTTTATTGTCATTATCTAGCCTTGTATGGAATCAGAATTGGAAAAAAAAATTGGTTTGGTCAAAGTCAAATAGTTTATTTCAATTAGGCACAAAAAAGGCGCTTTCGAACGTGAAAATTTACAAAAAAAAAAAAGATTCTGCTCGCCCCTTCCAAAAGGTAGTTTTCGTATGGAGAAGAATGGGCAAGAAACTCCACCGTTACTCTTTTAAAATGTTTTCACAATATCTTGTATACATTAATTATATAATTATATGTGAAGACGACGCACCTAGAATAAGAATACTATACCACGATAGGTAAAAAGAATAAGAAAAAAATAAGGAATGACAGATAAATTAATTATGTGATAGATGCATGGTGCTCACATATTTACAAACATTGTAAAATTATACGATATTCCTAACATTTTAACAAGTAATAATAATAAGTCAGTGTGTGAGTGCAAGTAATCACAGAATATAAAATCAATATTATAAAAAAATTATATTATACAATTTAACCAATTGGCAACCAGTTAGATTTTGTCTAGATTCTAAATTGTCCTATAAATGGAGCAGGACCAGCATGTTTCCAAGCATTGTTATCTTGGATATAATCCTCTAATTTGTAATATGCTTGTTTACAAAATGTACTTTTTATATGAGTTTTAAATTTTCTTTCATTTAAAAAAAGAAAAAAGAAAGAAAATACGTTTATTTGCGGTAAAAAACATTCACCATCATTCATTCATTTTTTCATTCTAATATATCACAAAGTATTCTGTTGTAACATTTAACACCCCACAAGTGTACCCCATAAAATATGTATTTACTTTAGATACTCTGAAAAATTGTTGATCTATTTTATCTTTATTTCTAGTATTAAAATTATGTCTAGCACTTATTTTATTAAAAATATGTGGATTTTTTCTCACATACATATTACTCACATATATTCTCACTTTGGAAGTTATGAGCGTCGAAACTTCCGTATTTCAACACTAATTTTTACTCGTCTTGGGTGTAAATACATAACTGATGTAGTAAAAAAAATGGCAAAATAGAAACTGTACAGGGATAGATAACTTATTAAATAGTTCAAATCATTTTATTTTGAGTAAATACATCCAAATAAAAACTAGATAAATAAATACTAGATACATTTATACTAATAAATATAAATAAAAACAACATATTATTTATCTAAATAAAACTAAATAAATAAATTCTAAATCAATAAAACTAAATAAATAAATAATTTGACTAATTAGCATGCACATTAGTCACACCCACTAATGCGTTTGAGCCGTCGACTGCTTTATCTTCTTAGTGAATAATCTACTATTACATCTGTTACACTTTCAATTATTTACTATCAGTATGGCGGTAACCTAATCTCACCCTTCAATAAGCCGGTACTAGGAACAATAAGTACATTATAAAATGTATGTACCTATAGCTGAGCTTTGTAGGGTATGTGTTTTTTGTGTGTAGTAGACAAAATTACAATTCGTTTTTAATATAAAAATATCTAGGAGTTGTGGTGCTAATTGGGACATGCCTGTGTCCAGCCGTCGACTGTGATAAGCCAAGTTGATTGATTCAAATATCATTGATCCAATCTATTTTGAATGACTCATCTTGAAAGCTCAATAACGTTCAAGTTCATTGTACCTCTTCTCCTCGATGAACGTAATGGGTAGCAATTAACTTTTAAAATAAGATCTATTGAAATACCTATGTGTTTCGACGAGTTGCGACGGTAAAAATATAAACTTCTTGATTCAAAGGTCATTTCATGATGTTTTGTCACTATAGATTCTCTTCCAAATCCACTTGTTAGCTATGGTTCATTAACTTATTATTATGAATACGTTTACCAATTTTGCCACTGATCACCAAAAACTACGTAAGTAACTGATTTATTTTAGACGCATCATGCAACATCATCAAAAAAATTATAGATTTACTGACACCTGCCACATGTCCTGGTGATCGATAAAGATAACGGTGATGACCAATCGTATTGTGGGTGTGTTGATATGAAAAATATTGTCTGTTGCATTTAAAATAAGTGATACTAAACCGGGGGCTTTAAGAGGGAACAGGGCCTGCGATTATCCATATAAATGTATTCCCCTTTTTTATTCCTGAATAATGCCTCTAGAGCAATCTTTTTTTTTCATAAAATCTTGGTTACCGAACCTAGAAATTGTAATGTAATAAATAATTGAATCGACTCAGTTTTCGAGGAGGAAAACGGGGAATACGAAACGTCGATCTCGTTATTTTTTTTTTGTGATATAATCTGTCTGAGCTGCAGCTGTCCCTATCGCACTCTACGGAGGCAGACTTGAGGTAAGACGACGGCAATAGTTTCTTCAAATACCTATTTTCAAATTCCTCGCAGGCCCTGTTCCCTTTATTAGCTGAAAATCACGTATGAATGCATAGTGCTGAACGTGATTTGACCATTATTTCAATATTGATAAGGTGGTGATTGGTAGACGGTTGATTTCGTAGCAAAATGATTGTTTTATTATAAAGTCGATATGTTGCATTAATTATTTTTTGTATATTAAAATCTGTATTAATTATAATCTGGTCAAATTATGTTCAGCACAATGCATTCATACGTGATTTTCAGCTATTAAATCCCCCGGTTTGGTATCGCCTGTTTTAAATGCGACAGACACTATTTTTTCACGAGTACGACACCCACGATTTGATTTGTCATCACCGTTAGGTATGTCTTTATCGATCACCAGGACACGTGGCAGGTGTCCGTCTATAATTTTTTTGATGATGTTGCATGATGCGTCCAAAAATAATCATTCGTTGCAAAATTGGTAAACGTATTCATAATAATAAGTTATTAAGAACCACACCTAACAAGTGGATTTTGAAGACAATCTATAGTGACAAAACATCATGAAATGACCTTAGAATCAGGAAGTTTATATTTTTACCGTCGCTACTTGTCGAAATAGCTATTGCAATAAATCAGAACGTTCGTCGAGGAGAAGAGTTCAATTATTATATTTATTGTATAACATACGGTACAATGAACTTGAACGTCATTGAACTTTCAAGATCAAAGCAATTAGACTGTCGAGTTATTTAAAATAAATTGGATCAATGATATTTGAATCAACCAACTTAGGCTATCACAGTCGACGGCTGGAGACAAGCACCACAACTCCTTGGCACATGATTCTAACAAACTGTCAAAGTGAGGACTGACCACCTGGTAATTTTGTCTGCTAGAGATACAAAAAAGCTACATTCAAGAACCAGTTTTGTTAGTGATTGTACAATGTTTGTAAAACTTCGACCTAAATGAGTATCGCAGGGGTAGGGGTTCTATAACGGCTGGCCCTACAAAGCTCAGCTATAGGTACATACATTTTATAATGTAGGTACTTATTGTTCCTAGTACCGGTTTATTGAAGGGTGAGATTAGGTTACTGCCATACTGATAGTAAATAACTGAAAGTGTAACAGATGTAATAGTAGATTATTCACTAAGAAGATAAAGCAGTGTCTTAAGGGTACACTAGTCGATGGCTCAAACGCGTTAGTGGGCGTGACTAATATGCATGCTAATTATTCTAATTATTTATAATATAGTATTTATTTATCTAGTTTTTATTTATATTTTTATTCATTTATAGAGTGAAATAGACGATGATTTATAACGTAAACGAACGCGTAATATTTCATGAACAGACCTTTGGGCGTATAGGTATTATGGATGTATTTACTCAAAATAAAATTATTTGAACTATTGAATAAATTATCTACTGTACTGTACGGTTTCTTGTTTCCATTTTTTGGGTTCCGTACCCAAAGGGTGATACGGGGCCCTATTACTAAGACTCCGCTATCCGTCTGTCACCAAGCTGTATCTCATGAACCGTGAAAGTTAGGCAGTTGATTAAAAAAAAAAAAAAATATATATATATTTAAGTGGGGCTCATACAACAGTCATGTTTTTTTTGCCGTTTTTATAGATAATGGTACGGAACTCTTCGTGCGCGAGTCCGACTCGCACTTCTCCGGTGTTTTACTACATAAGTTATGTATTAACGCCCAAAGACGAGTTAAAATTTGTGTTGAAATATGGAAGTTTTGACGCTCATAACTTCCAAACCAACATTTTTTTCCAATTCTGCTTCCATACAGGGCTAGATCAAATAAATCAAATGTCACCTATCAACTTCTAGCGCTATTGTTGTCAATTTGCGACTCTTGCTCTTGCTACTAACTTTTTTAATGCAGAAAACGATAGCGTAAGACCCCGATTCCATCATAGCGAAACGAAGTTGTCATGTGACCCAGTAGGTTATAGTGTACAGCTCTACGGAAATGATATGCTTGGCGAGGTGATTGTATAGGTACATATCTATTTCAGACTAAATCGGTAGGCGACAAACATCGTCGCTGGATATTCGCGCTGCGTCACGGTGAGAGAGTAGACCTCACTTACGGACAGTGGGTTCCATTCTGTTTCGATGAAAATGGCACCTACGTCAGGAAGGATCTGAACCTGCCGTTAAAGTTGGGTGAGAGGTACGTATTTTTTAAATATAAGTGCAGTTATGATGAGAAAACAAAACGAAAAAAGACGAAAATCCATTTCTGTTGAGGAATTTTAATATACTTGGGTTAAAGCGACCAAATGTTTACACCTACCCCCTTATTTATAAACGCTGCTTAAAGTTAAGTAATGATTAGCGCCTGTTTAACCATACATTTTTGATGTTTAAACATCTCTTAACTTTAATCAACATTTATGAATAAGAGGGTAGAATAGTGTCTTATCCTTTTTTTTTTTTTTTTTTTTTTTGTCAGACTCTTACTGACTAAAACCCACCCGTGTTCCTTCTGTTGCCTGTGCAATGCCAGGGGGCCACGGTATCCCTTTCGGACTAATCCCGCAACCCCGGCAGGCAATGGTCTCATCGGACCCCTTCACTTGCTGACATCTCTTTGAGGCGCGCGTGGAACACAACGCGCCGTCGACCCGGGCCTGGTCCTTACCGGACGGCGAGCTACCCATTGCTCACCGTCCGCAAGCCCGCGCCTACGGTGGCCGGGAATCGGCAATCGATTCCCGACGCCCAGGGCGTCTCCTCCTGCGGCGGCTAGGGGCGTGAGGGCGCGAAATTTGCCTCTCCCTCACGCGTTCCGCCTCCTCCTTTGCGAGCATTACTGCTTCGCAGAAGGAGGTGACGGCCTCCCATGCCCTCTCGCTCCGTACCATGGCCTGGACCAGGGCCGGACGCGAGAGATCCCTGCCACCGATCGCCTCCACGAGGACACGGCGGTGCTCTGCCCAAGCCGGGCATACCTCCACCGTATGCTCCACCGTGTCCTCCGGGCGATCCACGCAGTGATGACACCCGGGCGTTTCCTCCCGCCTTATCCGAAACAGGTACCTCCCGAAACAGCCGTGTCCGGTGAGGACCTGCGTCAGGCGGAAGGTGAGGACGCCGTGGCGCCTCTCCAGCCACTCCTCAAAGAGGGGACTTATCGCCGCAATAGTGGCGTGCCCAGCACTGGGTTGCGACAATCACACTCTCCATGCCGCCATGAGATCCCGTCGGAGCTCTGTCCGCTGTGCCGCGATTTCTCGCGGCATCGGAGTCAAGCCCCGGCGTTTCGCCTCCTCGCGCCACTCCCAAATATGCGCGAGGACTTTTGCCTCCAGATCCCATGGCGGCAATCCAGCAAGGAGGCTTGCCGCCTCACCGGAGACCGTGCGGTATCCCCGGACCAGCCGGGTGGCCATGACCCTCTGGGACGCGTTCAACCTGCGGGCAGGCCGCCGCCTCAATAGTGTCTTATCCTGCGAATACATTTTGAATTTTTGACAGTTTTTCCATACAAAAACTGAGACGTAAATTTTATTCGACGGTTAAAAGATAATATGTGGCTTGGCTATGGTGCCACCTCTACGGGCGGAAAAATCGCGGCGTTACTCTCGCCGTTCCATCAAATGGAATGGAAACTAATCAATCTTCACACGGCGATAAATTTGTGGCATGTCGTGACTACGAGTATCGTCGCGATTCTCCCGCCCTTGGAGATGGCGCCTGTTACTATACCTTGGAGTAGGTTCTCACCAGCCGTTTGAATGTGTTGCCAAAGGAAAAAACACCGTATTATTTGGCTAATAAATTGTCTCACAGAAATATTGATTGATGTCCACAACTCCACATGTGGCAATCTGAGTTTTGCTGCACGATTACTGATAAATTCGTGCAATGACTTGACAGGACAGGTCCACTCAATCTCTGTGGTTCTTTCCTCAAAAGACCATTTCAGACACCAATCTACATGGTTTTCACATGATTTGACCAAGATTATGTGTGGACTTTAAAATACCTCTAAGTTTATTTCGGCCTTTCTTCTCAGAGTAGTCGTACCCGACTACTCTGGAAACGCCGACCTCATCTAGTTTTCAACATAATATTGACGTGTAAAAGTGTTTGTACAAACCTACTTCATCATCTGCCTAGCCTTTTCCCAACTACGTTGGGGTCAGGGTGTTTGTACAAACCTACTTACAGAAATAAAATCATTAAAATCATTTTGTGGGTTTACGTTCAGTGCAACAAAACAAGTTGTATCGTGTCTGAGGATTGCAATTTGATTGATTCAGTCGTGATTTTGGGGAAAAAAAATAATGGAAATGTCATCATGCGTCGTCTTTTTCACTATCTTTACTAAGTTTCCATGTTCAATGATAGCTCAGGTTTCTAATTGTTCATGTTTATGAATCACGAGACGAGAAATCGGAGTCACATAATTGTAATGAATTATATCTCATGTCACAATCATAAATGCGCGTCAAACAATAGGATTGCGATAGTAATTATGTCATTGTTTTATTAGGGTTCCGTACCAGAAGGGTGCCAAACGGAACCCTCTGCGTTTTTACACGGAACCGTTTGTGTGCGAGTCCAATTCGCAATTGTGCCATTTTTTTTTCCCCTAGATTCCCAATGAATGGAGTACATTATGTTGATAAACCGGTATGAATCATGGGCATTCATCAATTTACAGGGCAGGTGGCAAGGACTCTTACGCGAAAGACACGCCCCTGACGCGAGTGGGTCGTCTTCAGGCGCAGTTGGTAGGAGAAGGACTGCGATTGGCCGGAATTAACGTAACGCACGTGTACGCGTCAGCCGCACTGCGGTGCGTTGAAACTGCGCATGCATTCCTTGAGGGTAAGGTGACTATTTTGTTTTGTGTTTTATTACAGTGAGATAAGGTTCAAATTGTTTTGTTACGCGGTTTCATGCATCAATATTATTGTAATATCTAATTTAGCAGAAATATCTTTTGATGAATAGTTATTTAAAACTAGACATTCTGTATGCTATAACCTACATTAAAACAGGCCAAATCTGTCTTTATTTGAGGCTATGATTTATCAGGAGTAGTACATTCAATAATTAATTATCAAAACATAATACATTCTATTCTGGTAGATCCAAAGTGCATTATCATAATTTATGTACAAATAGTTAAAGTTATTATCAGTAAAATAGTCTAAATACTGCCACGTCATTAATCAATGCTGCAATATAATAGGTTGGGGAAATAGTTATTTGTTATACAAGAGTGCAAAGTTGCTTTTTAACCGCGTGTTCAATTTTGATGACCGAGCAAGCGAAGGATTCTAAAATTGAATCACGAGCGCAGCGAGTGATTCAAAATTAGAATCCTGAGCGTTAGCGAGGGAATCAAAAGAGCACGAGGTGAAAAATCTTTGCACTCGAGTGCAACACGTAACTTTTCATTCCACCTCAGCGAGGAAATGACTAAATGCAAAAAAAAAAAACGTTTGCGCATTATTAACAGTTTCAGTCAATTCTGTTGGCGTCAAGCAAACTTCCTCGTCGCTAGAATCACTCATTTTAGTTTTTTCACTTGTTTTCAAGTTTCTTGTTTTTAATATACCTAAGGTTTAACAATGACGTGAAAAAATGCCGCGTAAAGAACCGCGTACAAAGCAAATTGAAAAAAGAACACCAAGAAGGTTCCGAGTCTGAGTTTTTAACAAATTAAAAAAAAGTTGTATGATATATTCGGCACCATAGAGGTAGCAGTAAATAGGTTTAATGTTTTTTTTAATTCACAAACTTAGTGCACACGATGTTCTAAATTCAATTTACTTTATCCTCTAGAGAATAAAAACGGCTTTTCCACTCAGATACTGAAGATTAAAAATACTCTTTCCGAGATGGTGGGATGAAAAAGTCTTTTCGCATTGTAGTATGTATGAACTTGTAATAAAATCTCTTTGGCTATACTGTTTGTATCTGGCTGGTTTTGGTATCATTAAAAGTTTAAATTTTAAAGAACATAATTCCAAATTCAAATTAGGAAAATGTGTGATTTTCATTTGTTTTTCGTACCGTCAAGATGAGTGAATCTAATGAAGAAATTCGATACATTTTAAAATTTTACTACAATAAAGGTTAAAAAGCAACGCAAGCCGCGAAAAAAAATTGCGATGTTTATGGACGTAGTGCAGTGTCTGTGAGAGTAGCATAAATTTGGTTTAAGCGTTTTCAATCCGGAAATTTTGATGTCAAAGATGCACGTCGCTCTGGTCGCCCTATTACGGATAAAATGGATGCCATTTTTGAAAAAGTGGAGCAAGATCGGCATATCAGTAGTTACGACGTAGCTGAAGAACTGTGAATTGACCACAAAACAGTATTGTCGCATTTGAAAAAAATTGGGTACACAAAAAAGCTCGATATTTGGGTACCTCACGAGCTCACTGAAAGAAACCTAATAAACCGTGTACTCATTTGCGATTCTTTATTAAGACGTAATGAAACCGAACCATTTTTGAAGAAGCTGATAACTGGTGATGAAAAGTGGATCACGTACGATAAGAACGTGCGAAAAAGGTCGTAGTCAAAGGCCGGTCAGGCTTCACAGACTGTGGCGAAACCCAGGTTAACTCGCAACAAGGTGATGCTGTGTGTGTGGTGGGATTGGAAGGGCATTATTCATTATGAGCTGTTACCACCAGGCGGGATCATCGATCGATGATGAGATTAAAGCAAGAAGTTGAGAGAAAGCGGCCGGAATTAATCAACAGAAGGGGTGTGGTTTTTCATCATGATAACGCTAGACCTCACACATCTTTAGCCACTCAGCAAAAATTAAGAGAGTTTGGCTGGGAGGTGTTAACGCATCCGCCGTATAGTCCTGACCTTGCACCTTCAGATTTCCACCTGTTTCGGTCTCTTCAGAATTCCTTAGGCAGTGCATAAGTTAACATCACGAGAGGACTGCCAAAACCACTTGTCGCGGTATTTTGATCAAAAGTCCCAAAACTTCTATAGCAATGGGATCATGGCCCTACCTACAAGATGTCAAAAAGTTATCGAACAAAATGGTACCTACATAATAGGCTGGGGAAAAAGTTGCTTCGCATTTTTTAAGAAAACTCAAAACATTTTTTAATACAATTTATTTACATTTAATTAAAGTTTGTCTTTCTCTCAACTTCTTGCTTTAATCTCATCAGTTGTTCGCAGTAGAGTTCAGAATCGATGGTCCTGCCTGGTGGTAACAGCTCATAATGAATAATGCCCTTCCAATACCACCACACACACAGCATCACCTTGTTGCGAGTTAACCTGGGTTTCGCCACAGTCTATGAAGCCTGACCGGCCTTTGACCACGCTCTTATCGTACGTGATCCACTTTTCATCACCAGTTATCAGCTTCTTCAAAAATGGTTCGGTTTCATTACGTCGTAATAAAGAATCACAAATGAGTACACGGTTCATTAGGTTTCTTTCAGTGAGCTCGTGAGGTACCCAAATATCGAGCTTTTTCGTGTACCCAGTTTGCGACAAAACTGTTTTGTGGTAAATTCCCAGTTCTTCAGCTACGTCGTAACTACTGATAGGCCGATCTTTCTCCACTTTTAAAAAAATGGCATCCATTTTATCCGTAATAGGGCGACCAGAGCGACGTGCATCTTTGACATCAAAATTTTCGGATTGAAAACGCTTAAACCAAATTTGTGCTACTCTCACAGACACTGCACTAGGTCCATAAACATCGCAATTTTTTTTCGCGGCTTGCTTTGCATTTCTACCTTTTTTGTAGTAAAATTTTAAAATGTATTGAATTTCTTCATTAGATTCACTCATCTTGACGGTACGAAAAACAAATGAAAATCACACATTTTCCTAATTTGAATTTGGAATTATGTTATTTAAAATTTAAACTTTCAATGACACCAAAACCAGCCAGATACAAATAGTATAGCCAAAGAGATTTTATTACAAGTTCATTTATACTATAATGCGAAAAGACTTTTACCCCAACCTAATATGACTTTGATCGATGTTCATAATAAATATTATTATTACTAATAATAGTACTGTTTAAACGATTACAGGATTACAAGCAGACCCGTCAGTGAAAATAAGAGTGGATCCAGGTCTGTTTGAGTACAAGATGTGGCATTTAACGAAGGGAATGGCGCCTTTCATGACACCCGTAGAACTTCACAAGGCGGGATTAAATGTTGATCTGAAGTAAGTAATAAAAGTAAACCATTACTAGTTTATCACTTTGATTTAAGAGTCCATACTACCTTAGCTCAAATTCACTCTTTATCTCGCTCGCACACTACTGCTCGCGGACTGAGTGAGAGCGAGACTGAGCGGCGGAGAGAAGTCTCCAAGGTGCCGATAGTTTAGGTAATTTCTTTTTACAATGAAAATAACGGTAATTACATAAAAGTCAAAACATTTGAACGTCAAAATTTACAATAGATTTGATTGTAGTCGCCCCCCCCCCCCCCACAAAATGTAGTTTTTGTAAGAAGAATGGGCAAGAAACTCCACCGTTACTCTTTTAAAATGTTTTACAATATTTTGTATAGGTACATTAGTTATATAATTATACGTGAAAACGATGCACCTAGAATTCAATTACTATACCACAATAGGTAAAAATAATTAAAAAATAAGCAACGACAGATAAATTAAGTATGTGATAGTTAAATGGTGCTCATGAGACTATCACATAGTTAATTAAAAAAAAAAAAATAGGAAAATCATCTACTTTTACAATGTTTGTAAATACATATTTACAAACATCTCTCTTTTGTAACATAAATATGGATTCAATGTCAGCAGCCCGACCCCACAGTAAAATGCCATACAACAACTGTCGACAACAGCCGACAAGACAATCGAATTTCACGTTAATAACC
The DNA here is from genome assembly GCA_963853775.1 of Xanthia togata. Classification (NCBI taxonomy): domain Eukaryota; kingdom Metazoa; phylum Arthropoda; class Insecta; order Lepidoptera; family Noctuidae; genus Xanthia; species Xanthia togata. The sequence continues at coordinate 21,582,515 of OY970791.1, forward strand.
TCAGAAATATTTTTTATGTACAGTTACAAGCCGTACGTTGAAGTTGAGATCAACAGCCCTGAAACATTAGAAGACTATTACAAGCGAGGAGAGAATGTCATGCATTCCGCTGTCAAGGACACGGAAAATGATGGTAAGTAAAACAATAAAAACTTTTCTAAAAAAAAAAAGTCGGTGTCCTTGGTTTTGTATTTTCGTTTTTTGCCACCGATTTCCAAAATTAAAGTAATTTTTCACTTTGTATTGTTTTTTATTGGAAGTCGTTTTTTTTTTTTTTTTTTTGTACTTAGCCTTCACCAATTCAAATAGTGACAGGAAGTTATTATAACATCATCCACATAGACTAAGTGGTAAAAATACGTATTATTGAAGCTAACTCAAAAACTACCCAAGCAAAGTTAATAAAATTTATATGGGATCACTGGGGATCACGTACCCTTTAAAAAAAAAATTTTTTCCAATTATGTCAGCCGTCTTCGAGTAATCGGGGAACATAATATTGAAAAAAAAAAATTTTTTAGGCGTACTAAGAACCTGCTCTTTTTTTATTGAAGTCGGTTAAAAATGTAACAAAACTACATTGGTTGACTTTGAAGTTATGACAGTACAAAATATGATGGAAGCAATGTTACAAGCAAGCGATTGTAAATTTCAGAAGTTTTTCAGGGTGGCGTGTTCTGCAGTCACATTACTTGTAATTTAGCAGTTGCACCGATCGGCCTTAATTTTCAATTGTTATTTCTTTCGCAGGCGGCAACATTATATTCATCGGGCACGCCGGCACCCTAGACATAATGGCGATCGCTCTCAAGCGCCTTGGCGATGTTAAGGCAGAGTACCCACCGTACCAAATACACAACAATCTCCTCAGGGTACCGTACTGTGCGCTCGGGGCAGTTCGGGACAACCCGTGGCAGGTCGTGTGCCCCCCCTGCCCTCCCTCCATCAACTCCAGCTCGGGCAGATTCGACTGGAAGATGCTAAAAGATGCATAGGAATTTGTTCCTGGATAAATATTTGTGATATACAATCAATCAATGTTGTTTAGGAATTGAAAATTAACAAAAATTGCATTTTTGGTCTTTATCTGTTAGCGCGTTGGTTCTGGCATGTTTTTGTTGCAAGTTATTTCAAGGCTGCACGTAACAGCCGCATTGAGCCGCAGCGTATCGAATTGCAAAACGAAAATGTCCGATACAGCCCGCCTGTAGAAGGCGAAATGCGAAAGTGATAGAGGAGGTTTTCTGTAATTAGTTGCGTTGCGGCGCGGCCCGATATGTGCTAGCCTTTACAAGCCAAAGACACTGCGGTTAAGCGCGCATGCAGTTTGTGCCGCAAGAAACACTGTCTGTATAGATCTGTCGCAAAACAATCGCATGAATATAAACTAAACTGAGACTTGTTTTGTGAAGTAGTCTCGAGTCTGGTTAGTTGTTTTCCAGAGCCAACGTGCTAATTCCATTACAAATATTATGTTAAACCAACTTTAGTGCAGATTTAATTATATGGTCATAAAAAGCCTGTTTCAAAATACATAGTCTTACATTTCCCTTACGCATATTTAAAATTCGTTATATTTTTTAGATTGTTCTACAAATTTTCATATTTTTATTTGTGTTTTAAATCATGCTTGTAACTTATGAAGAGCACTATTTTTTTTTATTCTGGGTGTACTTTTATCATTCCCAATAACTAAATATCACCCTATATTATGTTAAAAATGTAATTTTAAGATAATAATCATAAGTGAACGTGATTCCTCTTATTATAATAATATAACTATTGACATACTTGAATCGGATGTGTTTATTTTTGTGTAGGAATTGCACTGTAAATCATTTTATGCTGTTACACACTGATCGTATATTTTTGACATTAGTTATCAATTTTATTATAAGTCGTAGATAAATAATTGCTTAAGAACACTTGCTTTATTTAATTCTTTTATTTTTTAATATTTCCGAGGATTGTGACAAGGCTGCCAATTGAATAAAAAAAAAATATCGGTTGTTTTCAACTGCGCAAGCACAGAAACGCAAAATCCAGTAACGCTCTGGCCGCACTGAGTTGAATCCCGCGCAGGATGCGCGGCGCGACTGCGTGCGTCGATTGTATTAATGACCAGGAAGTCGACACCCTAATTGCGTAACACACGATCAACCACAATCTGAATCATTTTGAAGGATATTGCTAATCCATTGCTTCATATGTTCGAGAAAAATGTCTGCTCAGCAACGTAAATAACGCAATCAATGTTGTTGATCAGTCAAAATGAAACAGATTGTGATTGATCGTGTTAAATTAGGGTGCAGATGACGATTCGCGCCAGTTTGAACACCTCCATATAAGTCCGTTCACCAATCGGCGCGAGCGAATTTCGTCCCGCACCTCGCTCAGGATTCGCTTCAGTATTGCCAGAGTAAAAAAAAAGGGTTCAGCAGTAAGTGTTGTCATCACAAAAAAAATACTACGTCTGAAGCCAACAGAAATGACAGCGATACGATTTATTTTCCCATGGCAGATCACGCTTCCTGTATCTAATCAAATTATGGGCAAAAGGCATATCTAGTGTAATGTAAGGATACGGAAAACCTGTTTATACCGTAGCCTACGCTAGCTATTTTACAGACATTTTAGTGTTGTAACGGATTTCATTTAGCGCATGAGCATAGGACAAGGATACGGATGTAAGGAAATAACATTATGAGGGTGAGAATGTGGATATGAATGACAAAATAAATTTTGAAAAAAAAAAAGAAGATTCTTACCGGAGTTACTGGCAAATCCGTATAAAAAAATATTTAAAATCGTAAATATGGATACGCACTTAGGCTGTCTACTACGCGACCGTAGTAGACCGTACATTAGAAGTGAAAGTACATTACATTACATTGAAGTGCCAACCCAAATTAGATAAATAAAATAGAGCGTTAAATACTATTTTGTTTTTCTTTCGAGTGCTTCGCAGTTGCGGTTATCCGTCCGTTACAACCCTATATTGATTCTGTGTACTTTGTACTTCGTTGGTACCTGTGTATTTTAGTGAACTGTTTACTTTGTATGCCTAATTAGACTGATTAGATATATGTTCATAACACTTGTATGTATTAATGTTGATTATATGTACCTACGTCAAACTGGGTAAATAAAACGTCTTTATAAAATAATAAGGGTATTTTTATTAACACGTTTTGTTCATGGTCTAACACGATATGAAAGATCGCATGTACCATCGAAGAAGTTCATATCTACAGGATTACTGGTAATTCGACGTATATCCGTCAGGGGCTGATAAAGGGGGCCAAATGCAACAAATTGAACCCCCCATATGTATGGCCGAAATTCAATAGTATTCGAGATATTTGAATTTTAAGGGTTTTTCGATATTTACCCAAAATTTGACATTTAATTCCAAATAATAAAAAAAACTACACATTTGAATGGGTACCATTAAAAATCATGTTGTAGCTAGCACTTCAATTAAGCTATGGACATAGTTAAAACTACTTAATTTAACAAAATAATTAAAATAATGAACGATATAAGAATAACATCTTACCAATATTTTTATTTTACGCTTCAAAAATGTTGCCTCCTCACAAAAATTTCTATGACATTAATCGTAAAAATAACTAGAAAAACTTGCCTATTCTGTAAGCTTTCCAAAAAGGTATAAAAATCAATTTTAAAATACATAATTCGTGGCATGGCATGTGTTTGAACCGGCGCGGGGAGAGAAATAATGTGTGTTTTAGTTTATGATCCTTGCTAAAACAACCGATTTTACTGGCGGAATTCTTCGTGATGGGGCGGGGTGTGAGGGTGGGGGAGCACACGGCGTCTGCTGTGCTCGCGTCGCCTTCCTTAGTAAGCATAGATAATACATGTTAGTAAGTTTCGACTCTACGCCGCGCAAGCACGTGTGTTGTTATCTTGCTATTAACCAATCTCTCATCGCGTTAATTTGTTATCGATCATTATTGTTAATTCTTGTTTCTCTTGTTATTATTTTTGTTATCATTGTTATTTCGGATACCATGGCTTCGTATGCTAATAACGAATACGCAGACATTATGTTTTGTTATGGTTTTGCCGATGGAAACGCGGCTGCGGCTCGGCGAGAATACCAACGCCGCTTTCCCGATCGTCGACTTCCCCACGTTACTGTTTTCGGGAGCACCTATCGACGATTGTCTGAAACTGGCAGTGTTCAGAGAGCACAATTCAACGCTGGCAGACCTCGACGGTATACGGCTGACGAAGAGGACACCATTCTTCAGTGTTTTATTGATGACCCAAACATCTCAACGAACATTGTTGCAAGACAGCTCGGTATGTCCCAGTGGAAAGTGTGGTCGGTAGTACATCTATCAGGTAGACACCCGTACCATTATCAACCTGTCCAAACATTGCACGAGGGAGATCCTGCCAGGCGACTCGAATTTTCTCGGTTTATGTTAAACGCTGACGCTGACCAGGAACATTTCCTAAGAAATATTTTGTGGACTGACGAGTCAAAGTTTGACCGGGATGGTATAACGAATTACCATAACATTTTTGGGCACCTAAAGCAGGCAGGAATCCAAAAAAACTAAAAGAAACTGCGTCGCAAATGAGATTTTCCCTGAACGTATGGATGGGTGTCGTTGATAATTATTTGGTGGGCCCTCATTTCTTGCCCCAAAATTTGAACGGCGAAAATTACGAGGAGTTTTTGAGAAACAACCTAGACGATTTGTTGGCGGATGTTCCCGAAGAAATAAAAAACAACCTCATGTTTCAACATGATGGGTGCCCAGCACATTACCGGATTACTGTCCGACAGTGGCTAGATGAGAGATTTCCAAACCGATGGATTGGGAGGGGAGGGCCAATTCCGTGGCCAGCACGAAGCCCTGATATCACACCACTTGATTTTTACGTCTGGGGTCATATGAAGGAATTAGTTTATGTGACCCCAATAAATTCAGTCGAAGAACTTCGACAGCGAATAATAAACGCGGCGCAACAGATGAGAACAACGTTTTCATCAAGAGTGACGAAAACTGAAGTTAGGAAAAGAATTCGAACTTGCATTCGTAATAGAGGGGCTCATTTTGAACAAGATGTGTAAAATTTTTAATAAAATTTGACGTACATTTTTGAATGCATTTTATTTCATACAAATACAAATTCTCTCCCCGCGCCGTTTCAAACACATGCCATGCCACGAATTATGTATTTTAAAATTGACTTTTATACCTTTTTGGAAAGCTTACAGAATAGGCAAGTTTTTTTAGTTATTTTTACGATTAATGTCATAGAAATTTTTGTGAGGAGGCAACACTTTTGAAGCGTAAAATAAAAATATTGGTAAGATATTATTCTTATATCGTTAATTATTTTAATTATTTTGTTAAATTAAGTAGTTTTAACTATGTCCATAGCTTAATTGAAGTGCTAGCTACAACATGATTTTTAATGGTACCCATTCAAATGTGTAGTTTTTTTTTTATTTGGAATTAAATGTCAAATTTTGGGTAAATATCGAAAAACCCTTAAAATTCAAATATCTCGAATACTATTGAATTTCGGCCATACATATGGGGGGTTCAATTTGTTGCATTTGGCCCCCTTTATCAGCCCCTGACGGATATACGTCGAATTACCAGTAATCCTGTATACACCGTAAGGACTATTTCTGCTTGCAGCGCTCGGCCGCTATAGAACCGGAGCGGTAACAAATGTGGGCATGGTGTTCACGGGATTTTGTTTTTAAATTGCTTAGATATGAAGTTCTTCGATAGTACTTATTTAGAAATAAATATTTACAAAATAAATAAATATTATGATATATCCCTTTCTTGTCATGGTTTTTTGGTATAACGGTCGTTTTAATCAAGAAATCATTGACTGTATACATTTTGTATGGCGACCACAAATCCGGTACGCGTACTGTTCATACAAAATAAATTCGTGTAAATGATTCGATATGTAATTCATAATATTGCAGTAAACACTTAAATGACTAGAAAAAATTGGGGCATCAATCGTGATAAAAAATAAATACGATACATAATATTACTTAAGCAAAAACAAAATGCAATTCATCACCCACTTATAACAATAAAGGATTTCAAGGCACAACTTTTTTTAGCACCGAAGATATACTTGGTAATTGGCACTCCTTGTTATACTACTGTGTACAGTAACTGGCTGTAAAGATACCACATTGAGTTTAAAAAAAATATGGCTAAGTAGAATGTCATCTTTGTCACTCATAATACTAAGACAGTCTCTTTTTTAAAGCTCGGTTGTGTCATGTTAACTCTCGGATACCATAACTATCTACTCCATACAATGTTACATCATACACTGAAAAAAATGAATGTTATATAATTGGTGCGTCTATTTCATGTCTTGATCTGTATGCAACTCGGAAATTAAAAACACCAATTCTCTTTGCAGGCTAAGCACTATTAGTTAAAGAATTTGCTTTGGAATTTTCTTTACGCTTAAAGAATTGTATGGAGTTAGATTTACGACTGTGGTGTCTATTCAAAACTATATCGAGATTAAATTCAAACAAATCAGGGCCAATCATTTTAAATACATTTCCACACACTCACTTACTGCTATTAGAATTTGAATAATTAAGTTTCTCAGCTAAAACCTCTTCAACGATTTTCTGTATCATGAGCCTATCTTCAGGTTTCATGTCTTCGGGCTTCGTCTTATCGTCGTAAATTTTTCTATCTATTAATCTAACTATAACCTCTTCCACAATAGTATCTATATTTTCGTTTATTTTATTTGGGGCAATAGGTTTGTCTGTTCTCTCTTCACTATTTTCTGCATCTTTAGTTCCAGTTTCATCTACAACTTCTTTTTCTGGCACATCAGGGATCATCTCCTCTTCAGGTATATCTCCTCTGCCATCTTTCGCTTCTAATTCGACATTTATATCTGAAATGATGCTTTCAGAAAGCTCTACAGCGATATGTTTATGGCGTTTCATAATTTCTTTAAGTTTCTCTTTAGCTGATGCCACAACCTCTATCCTAGTCTCTGATTTAATTTTCTCAATTGCTTTCTTCTTTCTTTCTTGTCTTAATGTTTTTAAGTCATCAAAGGATTTCTTGGCTTTTTGAAATTTAGGACTTTTCTCTTCTTCCATTTGAATAACTTCCTCAACTATAGGCTCTTTAATAACAATTTCACTGTCAGACTCGAAATTATTCTCCAAATTATCTTCTAAAGTTGGTGCAGTATGGTCTACAAAACTTTCATTTTCTGGTGATTTGTCAATTATAATTTTTGGATCCTCCACATTTATTTCGGCACTAGATTCTTTCGACCCAGTTTCCTCAAAGGTATCGTAATTTATGACATCAACAATATTTTCATCACTTGGCATTGCTGTGAATATAGATGAACTATCAAAGGACCTAAAACTATGTCCTAGAGGAAATTCTCGGAAATCTTTCCGCTCCAGTATGAAAAGTGCTGGTTTAGTCTTGATTTTCACGGGAGGCATTAGTTTATAATGCATGGATACTTGAGAAAATGATTCTATACTATCTAAGATGCTGTGCGTTTGTGCAAAAGACTTAAGATTGGGCGAATACTTGCTTTTAGCTTCGATTACAAGATGTGTGTAGTCTTGTAACAGTTCAAAAGGCAAGGATTCGTTTTTGCTATAAATCCAACGGTCATTAATTTGCGTGTATCTTGTAACGCCAGTTTGAGCAGCTAGGTTACAGATATGTATATGTACGAATGGTTCATTCCTTAGCAGTTTGTGGAACCTGAAAATGTATAGAGGTTCATTAGTAACTGCAATTGCATGAGCACATAAAACACTCGTTTAAATAAATATTTAGATTATACAAACCTAGTGATTGCCACTCCACCAGGGTAGTTACTCATGGCTACCAAAACAAATGCTAATGATATGATAATATTGCCCAGTATAACAAAAACTGTTCCCCAAAAGAGCAACTCAAAAATAGGTGCCTTCGATCGTTTTATATATCTGAAAAAAAAAGAAGAGTTAAACTGGTTATTTTTACCATAGCCGTTACAAGACATTACAGTACTTATGTGAAATTATTGGTATGGATCGTAACCATAAAATTAGAACAGCTCTGTACCCTAATTACGTAATACACGATCAATCGGAAATTGAATAGTTTTGAAACAAATTTTGCTAATCCATTGCTTCATAAGTTCGAAAAAAAATCTACTCAACAACGTAAATAACGCAATGAATGTTGTTGAACTGTCAAAATGAACATATTTGTCGTAATCGTTTACGAAAATGTGTTGCGTAATTAGATAGCTGGCTGAGTTTGGAACTGACCGTAAACACCAATAGCATAATTATATGTATATGTGACCCCAGCCGTAAATACGACAGTTAAAGACAGAATTGTGTGGAAAAGGGAGACGGAGACCTTTGTCCTGCAATGGGACAATACAGGCTATTTAGATTAAGATAGATATACCTAGTCTTGCCATAAATATTGTCACGAAGGTTTTTTATTGCAAATAATATTTATTACTTTTACAGTGTGTTAGTTTAATACATAAATATAAAACAATTTAAAATATAAAAAGCTTATTCGAAGTGGTCTCCATTGGCTGCAATAACGTTGAGGCCAGTTATCAATAGAAGCACGCACTCTTTCCATGGGAAAATTCTTCACTGCCAATCGTATGGATTGTTTTAGGGACTCCAAATTATCATGGCGTTTAGAGCAAGCCGTACTCTCTAAAACTGACCATAAATCATAATCCAGCGGATTAATATCGGGACTAGAAGACGGCCAGTCTTCAGCTCTGATGAAGTCCGAAACGTTCACTTCAAACCAAGACTGCGTGGACCGAGCTTTATGACCCGGCGCCGTCTTGTTGGAAAGACCATACTTGGTTATTGAATATGTTGTTGTTAAGGGGCTTAACTACCTTCTCAAGAATGGTATCTTGATACACTTGTGCCGATGTTTTGATACCTTTTTCACAAAAATCTGGCTCTGTCACTCCTCCTTCATAGCTAACACCCCACCAAACCATCACTGAAGTCGGATAATGCCCACGTTGCACTCTGTCGACTAATTGGGAAGCTTCAGAGCTTTGAGCATAAATACGGTCACTTTGTTTGTTAAAATGTTGCTCAATAGTTAAGATTTTCTCATCCGTAAACAAAAAAAATCTGTGACCTCCCTTTGCCTACCGCTTCAGTAGTTGTTTCGATTTTACCACCCTATTCTTTTTTAAATTATCAATAAAAAAATGGCTAGTGCGTCTCTTATAGGCTGCAAGTCCTAAGTCATCTTTTAAAATACGCGACATGGTTCTGTGTGCTATCTTCATAAATAAGATAAAATCTTTTGCTTTCGGACAGGATTTCTTCGAATTCTTTCCCTTACTGCTTTGACTACCTTTTTCGTACGAACACTACGTGGACGGCCAGATCTTTTTCTGTCACAAATAGAGGAGGTCTCATTGTACCTATTAATAGCCCGGTACACAAACATTTGACTAATACCAAGCGTATGGAGAGTTTTAAAAATTGCATTTGGCTCCATACCATTTTGTGTAATGCAATCTCAGCGATTCGGTTCTCTTTATCACCCCAATCCATTTTAATATCGCAAAATATTGTACAATGTATTGGCGCCAAAATTAGAAAACCCAATGAACAATCGTATAAAAATGACAGATTCCAAATTCAAATGTAATATCTTTCTTATTTATAATTGTAACAGTATTTATGGCCAGACTAAGTATACTTATAATAATATTAAAAACGTGAAAGTGACTCTGCTTGTTTGTTACGCTTTCACGCTAAAACGACTGAACAGATTTGGATGAAATTTGGCACATGAGTAGACCAGGACCTGGGTTTGGACATACGATACTTTTCATCCCGATATTCCCATGGGATCGATAGTCTTATGCGGGTGAAACCGCGGGGTGCAGCTAGTACTTACATAAAGGAACAAGCGGCCGCAGACGCCATATTGAGCAAAGGGAAGACATAAATAATGAACCGTAGTTCTTTGTGCGGCAGGAAGGAGTACAGCAGTATGTACACGATTGCGGGCGCGACATACTGTATCAGTCGCCGGTCTAGGTACAGTCCCACTGGTATGAGTACCATGCTGGGGCCCAACCCTCGCGGGAGAGCCGAATAGAAGTACCAGAGGAATGGTGATGTCTGTAGTTTAAGTTAAGGATCTTAAAGCAATTGTTTGTGAAGTTTCTATGTGGTTTTTTAAGAATTTGGTTCGAAACATTTCTCTGGTAATGTTATCTGTTGTCTTGGTTTCATGACAACAGATAACATGACAGGCCGATTCTAACATGAATGGCAGAGAAATGTCATTAATTTTTAGTTCGGGCCCCGAATTAATCATATGTGGGTAAGTGATACGAAGTAGGAATCGGCCGTAACTACAGATTTCGTGATTAGAGAGTAGACCCCCTGAAACCAATGGTCAATAATTTATCAATGGCTGTAAAGTCGACCTCGTAATTGCTTTACCACTTTTGGAAAAACTCCTAGTAAATATATACTTCACTATGGTTGAGCTATCTGTTATATTGCACTTAAACGAAAAAACCGGCAGTTGTGTGTCCGACTACGCACAAGGAACCCTTGTTTCGTAGTTGGGATAAATTTATCCCAAGAACAAACTTAACATTGTAGTTGAAAAACATGTTCTCCCATACATACTGCAAATGTAAGTTTGTATGCACAATATTGATAGATTTACCATGTTATTTTAAGACCATACTTCACTTCACTTCACTTCTTATAGGTTTTTCTGTAATCTATGAGTAAAGAACCATACTATGTATTTTTTTTTTAATTTTAAGCTCCGTTTTGGAGATAAAGGGGTATGGAATGGGAAATTTTCATCAATTTTCTTATTTGCCCCCAAATATGAACACTATATTCAAAATTCCTTTATTTAGATGTGTACAAAATTTCAACTTCGACAGACAGACACACAAGTGATCCTAAAGGGTTCAGTTTTTTTCTTCTGAGGTACAGAACCCTAAATAAAACCTAGTCGTTTTATGACCTGCAAGTGCCATTCAACCTCAGGGTAGTGCAATTACGAGGTCGATTATACAATAACGCGACAAATTCTTCGCAATTCACGCTAGAAAGCCGAGTAGCGGGACTGCTGAGTTCCATGTTTAAATAATAAATAACAATTTATGAAAAAGGATACACCCCAATCCGAACTCTTGTTCATAATGGTATTGTACCAGAAGACCTCAGCTTCCGGCCACAGCAGCCGGCCCCAGAATATTGAGTCCACTGTCACAGTCAGGGCCACTAACCCCAGTCCTGCAGGCACCACTATCTTGAATAACCTGCAAAGATAAGATTAATAAAATTGTATGATAAAAATGTTTTTCAACAGCTTATCATTTTGCATACAAAATGATTTTGATGGTAAATGTCTTATGGCGAAAGCGTTATGGTAGCCCGCGAAATTCAAATTTTCTTACGTTTTGCATATAAGTATCAGGTTGTGTTGATCTAAATAAGATACGCGGCTGTATCAAATGTTTGTTTACAGAATTATAATCATAAAAGTCATAAATACAACTTGTATGTTCATGTAATCCTATTGTATGACTATTTCATGAAATCATGACATTTGAGGATTATGCTAACGACTACTAACTATTGTTACGGTCGCGAATCATATATTATAATCAACATACAGCCAGCTGACTCAAGGCATCATTTTAAATGTACTTATAATGTTTATTCAGTTGATAAAGAAGAAAAAGTTTTAAACATACATTACAAAACAAATAACTTTTTGTGTCATCCCTAGTTTTTTTATTTGTTTTTGTGATGGTTTGTTTAGTTGTACAGAATATATATTTTTATTATACATATATGAATATATTGTCTCTGTATCAGAATTTTATGTGTAAAAAATTTAACTTACTTCGTAAAGTCAATCTTCTTGAAATACAAGTCAATGATGAGGAACAGTCCAAACAACATGGCTAGCTCTGCTCTGAAGATGACGATGGAAGCACCAGCACTTACCAGGAATAGCTTATGTTTGCCAGACAACCAGCCTTCAAATGCTAGTAGTACTGAAACAATATTTTGAAGCTTAACTATTGGAAACTTTAGCACATTTTAATAAAATATCTGCTTTATATTTCTGTATTTAAAAAGTATATTTTCATTCTTATGTAATTAAATAGGAAGATAATAATAATATAGATAATTTTAAATACAATTGAATTGTATTTAAAAAAATATGTTGTATAGGTGATTTAAATTTTAATTATATAAAAACTAGATCTTAAAATGATTGCTAACAAATAATCTGATACCTAACTACCTTAGCTAATCTTATTATATTTGCCAACTAAAAGTCTTATCTTACCAAGGGGTAGCACCATGATGTTAGGTAATGGCCGGCTCATATAAAACATGAAATGGTACTGTGTGATGGTGATGAGAGTGTACCACCACACAAATGTGCTACCAAACTGCTTCAGCAGAGTGCTCCTCAATCGACTCCATGCTCCAATCACTGACATCGCCAGCACCAGACGCACTGCAAATAGATACCACAAACATACTTGAATTATACAATAATAGATTTAAGATAAATAGTAGTAAACAAATGAACAGCTATCTGCAATAAAGCTCTCATAGATGACGTAAAAGCAGTTAGATAAAACCAAAATAAACACATTATTAGTATCGGGTCTAAATTTAATATTTCTCACTAACCTACATATTGCATCCAAAATTTGTTGATTCCAATTAGATAAAAGAGTGACACCACTGGTGCTGAAAGAACTGATATTGCCAGCGGGCCAACAAAAGTGCGCGGCACAACTCCCGGGAACTCATTATGATCGTACTGGAAGAAAATAGTTATCAATGTATGTCTGCATGAAGCTACATAGGAATCCAAAATTAGATTTACTAGACACCTGTGAGAGGTTATGCCGATGATATAAAATGTCGTGTGTGGCTTGAATGTTGAAACTTTCTTCTACTTTTGTAAATGGACATAGTAACACATGTAAGCTGGCGACAATATAAAGTAATTGGACCATTTTATTGATAAAATCAATAACAACAACGAATCAACCCATAGCTCGTTTTCAACTGAAAAATGTCAGTTGTCAAATCAAGGTAGAATGTCAGAACAGTCAGACAGATCACCGAAACTAAAAATAAACAATACAAAACCATTTAGTCGATTGTAGTCATTTTGATTACTAACTAATATTGTGCTCATAGAACCTGCAATTATTGTTTTTGTTTAACACATCTAAACTTAAAGAATCATTATTTACATGCTAATTTTTACGCCTGGAATTTCTACAACTGAATAAATTAACAATAAATTTTAATTAATATTTATTATCGAGTTGACAACAAAACGTAGTTTTGACAACAATCGTCAACAATGGTGGAACGGATACCGTGACATTTTATGGCAGTATTCGTTTTCTGATACGAAAAATATCAATAATGATCAATAATTCACTTGAAATAACCATTGCGATTATATTGCAATAATATTTCGCTTAATCTTAACATAAAACATTAAGAATGTGTGATGTTTGTTCGGAGTTTTCACAGCTTTTAGTAAATTGTAAGTTACATTGTTTCGAAATTTAGCAGTCCATTTGTCCGTTCTATTTAACCATTTTAATCGAAAATGTTTTTAATTCGCTGGCGTCTAGTGTAGATAAATAAAATCTTAGTTATTGTGAGCAGCTATCATATTGTCCGACTGTGGTTTTAGGTGAATCCAGACTCACCGACGATGTGTCCCAGTATCCAACAATAACCCAATCTGAGCTGGAAATAGTGTTAAACTATATTCTCTCATGGCCACAAAGGTAAGATATTTACTATACTTCGAAACACAACCAGATTTTAACTCCTACAGCTGCTTGAATGTGACAACCAATGTAGGTGACTGCTGTGGTTTGTTAGAGCCCTTCTAAATTCTATCCAGTCATGATAAGTTTATAAAATTGGCTATTGCATGAAGTTACTGTTACACACTGTACTTTAATACAAGTAAACAGTCATTCTATTGTGACAAAGTGAAAACACAAAAGTAACCTTTCAATCTCATTGTCACTAAGTCACTAAGTCATTGTATTGGTAAATATGAGTGTGTAATACATTCTGTAACTTTGTTTTAGGCAATGTATGTGTTGCTATCGGGATGTGAAGAATTTTGAAAGATTCTATCTTGTAGTGCAGAGTATATTGTGCTTGTCTGTATGTCAACTGAAGCAGCTGAAAGATGAACTAGTAGAAGCAGCTAAAACCGCCCCGGCACCCGCACCACCGCAACCACCTGACAATGCAGAAGACAACCAAAAACCTGATGAGGATAGTTCACCCCCTGTTGAGGAGAAGAACAATGAAGAGAAGGAATCTCCAGACGAGCCAGACGAGCCTGGCCCTACAGCTGACACTCCAGGAGAGCCCAAAAATGCTGAGACACCTCCTTCTTCAACTGAGGACACTGAACTATGGTCCATGCAGCAAAAAGAGAAGCTCATGCACATTGTGTCTAAAGTGTTCCTCCTTAACTTCCCTTTATACCTAGCCTGCAAGCACTCGGCACTATGCCGCTTGGATGACCTCTCTGCTCAAGAAATATCTAATCTTAGTTTATATTGTGACCTACATGATACTGAGATACCTGCTTACTTGCTGAGAAATGTGAGCTTCTTCTGCAAGCTGGGTGGAGTTTGTGCAATGACATCAGTGTTTGAACATGCTACACAGAGCAGTCTCCCTTTATCAATGGCACATGCCATTGTGGCAGCAGTAGGGAACCTCAAGCTATGGCTGAACTTCAGAGCTGTCTCCCAACTCTTCATGCCATTGAGAGCCAAGATATTGAAGTACATGTGCACTTTAGAAGACAAAGATCTTAGGGTGCCCGCAGTGAAGTCTATGGCAGGTAAGAATTTGTATTGGTAAATTTTTATGTTTTAATTCATATGTGACAGAAAACTACAATATTTGTTCCACATATAAATAATGTATGATCTCGTTAGTTGGTTACCTGAGCAACTGACTTGACTAACTTACTCTATTACTTTTAGAAAAATAATAATGATATTTATTACTGTAAATTGGTTCAAACAAACACTTTTACAGTTCTGCAGTTCAGACTGAAACAAACACAGAGGTCGCAGTCTCTTAAAAAGCCCAGAAATTTATCAGTGTTCAGAATTTTAGCTTAGTTGAACCACCTACAAGTACAACTATTTTCTTGAATCTCCCTCGGGAATCATCGCATTTCCGAATACAAATGAATGCTAATTTCCATGTGTCCATTAATTATTGTATTTGTTGATTTATTGTGTATAATAATTTGAATTCAGAACTAAGTTATAGTTCAAATTTTTTTTTCTCTATTGAATTTTGTTTTGATTTCCATGTGAACTATAAAGAGCTGTAAAACTTCAAAAAAGGTATTTATAATAACATTTACTCCTTTTCAATATTACTTATAGTATACCACAGAAATTAATAAAAATATAAACAAAATAAAATACCTCTTCAACCGACTTCCAAAACAAGGAGGTTCTTATGTTCGACATGTAGGTATGAAACTGAAATAATATTATTTATCTGATTATTAATCTTTACAATTCAGTAAGAAAATTTCTTCATCTGATGTAGCTGTTTCAGTATGTTCACTAGCGATGGAATGATCACTTTCTTCACTGCTCAAACAGGTGTTTATTATAAAATTTTCTGTGTGAATCAAATATTGGTTCAAATTTTCTATATTCGTCCTCACATTTTATAGAATGATCACATACTTTTTTCCATTCTTCGGGGCCAATCATATTGATATTTTCCAATATACTTAATTTCTTTGATTGTTGTCACATTCATTGCATCATTTTGAATAGCTACGTATCCTTTAATTTGAGACCAAATATTTAAATTGGATTAAAATCCGGATGATATGTTGGCAATCGTAAAATGGTATGGCCATGTTCTTTCATAATGCGATCAATAGCAAACTAATAGAGTAGATAGAGTATCTTTTGTAAAAAAACATAATTTTTACAATGTCATCTAAATCAATCATCAATGAGTTTGGGTTATAAGGAATATTATGTTGCTGCAACCAAGCTATAATTTGTGGTTTAGTAGTGTTTGAGTTTGGGGGTTTAACTATTTTATATATTTAATTTATTATCGTATGGTATGGTGCATTATCTATTACTAAAACACTATTCGCTGGTAGATTTGGTATTAACTGATTATGCAGCCAATTTTGATTTCTTTTAGCATTGACTTCTTTATGGTAATCGCCGTCACTATCAATGCATTTGTGCACCTGGAATAAAACCTTTTTCATGCGACGTATGCACATATGATTCATCCATGTAGACAATATTTTTGCCATCGGTTCTCATCCTTTGAATTTCTCGGAGATCTTAAGCTTTTTCAATTAGTATTTCCCAATTGCTTTTTGATTTTTTATATTGAAAACCAATATCTTTCAAAAAAAATCTTAATGTCTCCAGGCAGCCTCCAAATTGGATAGACTCAACTTCGATTTTAAAGTCCTCAAACAAGGTAATTCCTTAGAGCGTAAATGAAAATCGTAAATCATGTTACATATGACAGAATAGTCAAAATCGTCCAAATTTAAACGAAATGGTTTGGTATTTTTTACTCTTTTTGGTGATGGGGAGGGAGCCAATTTATTTTTATTTATAATTTTACAATATTCTTTACAGTTCCGACTGAAACACCACAAGCTTCAGAAACACGTTTTTGAACTTTTTGAAAATAACCATAGCTTTCTTTCTTTCTTCTTTTTTGCTTGTAAAAAATACAAGTATACGCTTAAAATGATCTGTAGTGCCTGCGACTTCTTTCCTCCCATTTTTTAAATAAATTACATTCAAAATTCAAAAGTCATTTATTCAAACTAGGCTGAGAATCAGCACTTTTCGAACGTCAAAATTACATAAGACAGTCCCCCAAAACGCCCACCCTTCACCACTTCCTAGTGCTTTTGCTGGGAAGAAGAAGTGGCGCAACAAACTCCCCAGCAGCACAGCTGTCTGTTAGAAAAAAAAAATGATACTATACAATAGTAATCAAGATAATTTACAGTATGCAAAACACAATTTAAATTATAAATTAATAGCCATATGATATGATAGCACACGCCGATATACCAACCAAAAAGAGTATTAACAACTCTATATACTTCCAAGTCGATTGAGAGCGTCCGTTCTGCACCAAGGGCAACTGATAGAAATTCGACGACTGCCAAAACACGAAGTTTGCCGAGGGACATTAAGAAAATAGTTGTACTGTACCTGCCTGGCAATATGAGTGCATCAATATTGATGTTATCCAACAGGTCAAGCCTTATAAAATTTATTGCAATTAATTCTGTAAATTATAATAACCCTTCTTCCTCAAACAGATTTCATGTGGGGAGCAGCAAAGGAGCCTTTGGACGTACCCCTAACATTTGACGGAGATGGACTAGCGTTAGCTTTCAAGTACTTCAACAGCAGTACACTAACGATGCGCCTAGCGGGAGTGGCGCAGATCAACGCGCATATCGCGTCGCACAACGAGCTTTGTGCTGGGGAGTCGGCGACGGATGCGGAAGTGGCTGGTCAACAGCTGGCGACGTGGCTCACAAATAATAACATCATTGAGCATCTGTTTGGGCCTAATTTGCATGTGGAGGTTAGTAGGAATAGAGAATGGTGTAGGATTTTGCTGTGCTAAATTTGATCACTATGTTTTTTTTTGGTGAGTCATTCTTCATATTATTACTTTAACAGCTACCTATATTAAATTGTTTTGTTGGTGGTGCCTTGGATGGCTGTTATCACTATCACTACATATTATAAAACCAAGTACCCATGCCGCGCGATAAACTCATCGGCTGAAATATGAAGATGATTGTTGAAGATGTCGGAAAAAATCATGCCGCCTGGGAGCTTTAATGGCGTGCGGCGCAAATACGGCTGAGAGGATTTGGATGAAAGGCATCATCCCTATTAAACTATCTGTCTAACTAGACAGATAGTTTAATAGGGATGATGCCTGACTCAAAAAAAAAAAAAACAATTTAGTCCGTCAGTCAGATAATACAAAAATATTAGACACGTATTTTTTGCTTTATCATATTAATAAAAAATAACTCGGTTTTTTCGCATTAAAGTTGGGGAGTGGGGGTTGATACGTCACAAGTATGTATAAAATCTACATACAAGTAACGTCATGGCACATTATAACTTAATGTATCGCCGTAATCTTTTGATAACGTAAAAAAAGAAAAAATACGTGTACGTTATTTTTTCATAATCTACATTACGGACAAAAAACATTTTTTTAGTCATCATCCCTATTAACACACAGTATTTGTAATCCGTTCCCGTGGGATATTTTCCGACATCCACGTGGGCGAAGCCCCGGGCAAGAATTTGTTTGTTATAAATGTAGGTTATTCATTTAGCTGTGGTCACAAGATCTGTAGAATTTACTGACAAACTAGAAGTTAGTTCGTCAACTAACTAAATTTGTTCAGTCAATCAAGAGCCACAAAACAGGAATTCCTTAACTTAAACCTACATACTTCAACATTACCATCTCCACAGGTGATAAAGCAATCTCATATGATCCTGAAGTTCCTGGCGGTGGAAGGTCGCGTGACGCCCGAACACGTAGAACTGGTGTGGGCCGCCGCTCAACTCAAGCACTGCGGCCGGCAGGTGTATGACCTGCTGCCGGGGTTCATCAGAGCGTTAGCGCCAAAGCCTTGTGCTCATCTATATAGTCTGCTGTGCGCATTGCCGCCTAAGGAGCATACGGAACAGGTGAATATTTTATTTAAATAGCACTGGCGTTAGAGCCTTGAACTCTTTTCATATTTTTAGAGAATTTGTGTATACATTTTGCGATAAAGAATCTCTTTTCCTCAACTCAATGTAATTTTAATATGTCGAATAGAGACTTAGCACTTAGATAAATATATGATATACTATATGGATGAATAACTCACGCTCTGAAAGCGTTCGAAATTACGCTATTACTATTACTCTATATTTTCGGGGCATATGATACTTTTAAACCAGGCAGGATTTTACCAGGTACAATCTTGACTGGTCACTGCAATACCCACTTTCCCTTTTATATGAAATATTATTTCAATAGTCTCACCCCCATTACATGGGACTTAAACATAACTAGCGAATGGGTGTACTATAGGTACACCTCTGCCTAACCCTTCAGGGAAAACAGGCGTGACGTTATGTATGTATTCCCTTTTCTTTTTCTCATAAGCCTGGCTATAAAATATTTTGATTAACATCGTATTTCACCCACCAGAGTCTCTACCTAGCGTCCGCACTGATGCGCGCGATGTGGTCGCGCGGCGCGTCGGGCACGCTGGGCGGGTCGCCGAGCGCGCTGGCCGACGACCCTCCCCTGCGCCCCCCGCAGCCGTCCTGCAAGCCGCACCATAACTCCTCCTCCGAAGCCAGCGTGAGCATGGATCAGACTAACTCCGATGATGACCCTGTGAGTTTACAAAACATTGACAGTTTTAAAAAAGGTTTTGCAAATCCAAGCTTTTGTGCTGATTCAAAAGTCATATTAAGTACAATGATCGAAGTGACCTCGTGAAATGCAAAAACAAAGCCTTTACCTTGATTTTGGAATTTCAATAGTGATTAGTTGGAAAGCGAAACTAAGGCCCACTTGCACGTTCATGGGTTATCCTAACCTAAATAACTCTGGAATTAACGGCTAATTCAGGGTTAATCAAATGATTCACCATGCGCCACCCAAAGTTAGAGGTAAACTTTTGAATATTTAGTTCAGTTGCTAAACTCTGGGTTAGTGTTAGTAATGTCAAATAAAGTTGAGGATATGAGGTACAGGCACAGCTGATAATTAATTTTGTATTGTATATTGTTTTGCTTAATTTTGCAAAATTGCTAAGATCAATGAATAATTTTGTTTTCTGATTAAGATGAAGAAATCATTGAATTTAGTCGTTCAAACTTCTATGATAGAAGAGTTTCACAACGATCTGATTATTAGAATTCACAAAGATTTTCATAGAAGATTTTGACTATAAAAAAAAACCTTTTTTTTTAAATAAAATTTATGGGAACCACCTCTGAAATGTCATTTAAAAAAAACACAGTCGAATTGAGATCCTCTTCCTTTTTTAAGACACTAGTCTATAAAAAACAACTCATATAAGGAAATGTCCAAAAATTCTTCAATTTCTACGTTCTCTTATCCTCAGTGTGAGGAGCTGAGCACATCGGGCGAGGAGGCCGGACCGACGCCGCGCAAACAAAGTAAACATCAACGTGACCTGACTGGTAAACATATACCTACAATATAATGCCGTGGCCAAACAAGCTGCTGTATACACTCTCACTCTTGTCTTACAGCCGAACAGGAGTGGCTGAGGGAAGGGGAGGAGCTGACCAAGAAGGAATGCCCGACGCTTAAGTCTTGCCAGAAGTAAGTATTGGACACAGGTATTAACTTCAAATCTTAGGCTTAGCTTAGACTTCAGATCTCCCACAAATTACAAAATTTTCTCAAAATAATTGTCAACTTACCTAAACTAATATTATAAAGAGGAAAGATTTGATTGTTTGTTAGTATTGAATAAGCTCCGAAACTACTGGACCGATATGAAAAAATCTTTTGCCATTAGAAACCTTAGTTTTCAGGGAGTAACATAGTTTACTTTTTATCCCGGTAAAAATAACGTGTCCCGCGGGAAAGACCACGGGAGCGAAGCCGCTCGCAAAGTGCTAGTTATGTATAAGAATGTAATTTGTGGAGATAAATAAACATAATGCACAAAAAAAAAAAACTAAATCGTGCCTTGAGGTAATGTTTAATTAATCTTTCTATGCGTAACTCTTATATCTTCTGAATACGTTACGCTCACTAAATTGGCCCGACAAGACGGACCCGCCGCGTACTTGTAGTTTGATACCTAAAATGTGGAGTGCGCATTCTGTACTATTCAATCTGCCTAGCCTTTTCCCAACTATATTGGGGTCGGCTTCCAGTCTAACCGGATGCAGCTGAATACCAGTATTTTACATGGAGCGACTGCCTATCTGACCTCCACAACCCAGTAACTGGGTAATACGATACCCCTTGGTAAGACTGGTTGTTAGACTTTCGGGCTCCTGACGACCCGTAACGACTGTCAAAGATCCACGAATGACAACCGGGACCAACGGATTAACGTGCTTTCCGAAGCACGGAGGAGTCTCGGTATGTAAAGATGGTCACCCATCCACAGACCAACCCCGGCAAGCGTAGCTTAACCTGACGGATCGACCCGTGCGGCAGTTACTACTTAGCCACGAGCTCCTCTCTGTACTATTCTGTGACTAAATTATATATAACTTCACCTCTGCACAGACGTAACAAGCGCGCTGGTAGCAGCGGCAGTGCTAGTAGCGGCGCCGAAGAAATGCTGCGGCCGCGTAAGAAGAAGTTCTACAAGAAGCGCCACAAGCCAGGCAAACCCAAGCATTTCCGTGAGTGCATGGTCCATACATCAAATACTATCACTTTTATAGATGTCTTTTTATTATAAAACCTCTTTTATTTGAGTAGGTATTGGTTTTATTTTGTATTTTTTATACAATTGAATTTATAATATTGAAGCCAAATATAATAAAATTTGAATAGAATATGCATGTACAGTCCTTTGACAGTTACCATACCTTCTGTCAAAATCACAGTGATCTTTATAGACGTTACAATAAGGTTGCTTTTAGGTTGTTTCCACCGACTAGTCTGTCAAAATCATAGTGATCTATATAGTCGTTGTAATAAGGTTACTGTCCCTGCTCTCATAGGTAAAATAACTGTGAAAGGACTGTAGTGTAGACTTTCAGGGTATAGCTAAAACAGCTTTGAAACAGTGTTTCTCACACGTTTAGGAAAGATGAAGAAGGCAAAAACAACTGCTATAGTCCGTGCGCGACTGCTAGTCACCGGCTGAGGTATGTGAGTGCGGTGAGACGGGGAGGGCGCCACTGACAAAATTGGCAGATTGTGTTAGTTTGGCCTTTGTCTACCTCCCCTGTCTCACCGCTCACATACCTCAGGTGGTAACAAGCAGTCGCGCGCAAAGTATAATATTCAGAACTTCAATAGACACTTCTAAGATATTATAACTTTCAAGCTATTTTTTTTTTTTAAATGTTGCCCCCCACTTTGAATTTCTCCTGTATTGTGGGTGCGTTTACAAACATTTAAACTCACATAGACAAACAACCAGACCCGGAACAACTACTTGTAGGTCATACAAATATTTGTTATATTATGAGTGACAAACTGTAGAATAAAGCTTAATTGCATGCTGTGTCGAAATAAACTTTTCACCACTCCCGCACGAAAGAAGTGTCTTTCCTCTACGAAAACAGTGAGGAAAGTTGGTTTTTCCTCACTGCTTGAACAGTGAGGAAAGTTGGATTTTCCTCACTGTTTGAACAGTGAGGAAAGTAATGATCCCGTTCAGAAACTAACCTTGCCTGATTTTTTTATGTTAAGTTTTAAAGATATTTTAAAATATAAAGAATTATTTTGATTTGCTTTGTGTCTATTTAATTTATTTACCTATGATGACTGAATACTTTCTTGCTGGGAGTGGTGAAAAGTTTTGTATGCAACTTGTGAGCAAGTTCATTTGCTATTCTTTTTGTTGAGTCTTTCGCTTACTCAGGATTGAAATTTATAATCACTCGCTGCGCTCGTGATTCAATTTTTCAATCCTTCGTTCGCTCAAGACTCAAAATCAAAACTCATAGGAAAAACGAACTTTCCTCACATGTTGGATAAATAACTATTGTTAAACTGTACTTTCTTGTAATAGTGTACAACTACAAATCTAAGTGTAACATTATTCAACAGCAACTCAATTGAAAACAGCTGATCTAGCTGAATCTGTGTCTGAAGTGGAAGAAGAATCGTCGGGCAGTGATACCGCGCATTGCCAACTGATTTGCGACAACGTTGATGCAAGGTGAGCCTTATTATCAAGAGTCATGAGTATTATTTTTGCTTGCACGAGAAAAAATATGTTGCTGACCCTACCTACTTCATGCATAGCACGATAGGACCAACCGCTTTTGCTTACCTAGGCGAAACCGGTTCATTAAAACAATTCTTTTCAATTCAATTTCAATACAATAAAAAAAAAAAACATTGTTTGAAATGTTCTTTAATATAAAAAAAATACATTCATAATACAAGTAACACATTTAATCATTAACAGAATATCTCACATCGTAATCAAAATTAACTCATGATAAAAATAAATAAAAATTACCTATTACAGTTAGTGCAATCCACGATGACGCTCCCCACTCTGCGATTACTGTACTGTAAGCTGCAGTGCTATTCTGTAACCATCTCACCGTGAAAACTTAGGTGAAGTGAGCTCGGAGTGAGCTGTCAGTCCCTAGCAGCAGCGGTGCTATTCTTGTACTGGCTTGTACTCACAAAAGTACTCATATGGCAACTACAATGATGTTTTATAACCTTTACCTTCCTACGTCAGGCGTCTTATGGAGCTCCGTCTAATGGAGAGCTACAAGCGTCGCGGCGCGGCCGGTGAAGAAGAGGAAGGAAGTGCATCATCAGCTCTGTCCCCTCATTCACATCCTCACCTTGCTGATTTGGATGAGGATGATTCGGCATGCGAGGAAGAACTGGCCAGGCTCGCTGCCCAGGTAACAATAAAATACTGATTATTTAGTAATCCTATTCGCATATTTTTTCGACCTAGTTGACTTTAGCTTGACTTTTTGGTGTAGTTTCCGACTAGTGCCTTGTGAATCAAAAGTCAAAGGCAAAGTTATGAAATAGTGTGAATTTTAATTATACAAAGAGCTTATAAATTATACATTATGCGAAGCTGTGAAATGATGTGGCCGTTCCACTAAAGTTACTACAGCTACTACTACAAAACGACTCAATGGAGCGCGAGAATGGCTTTTTGTAGGGAAATGTGATCTACAATTTTTAAAGTTTTTTTTTGCAACGTAGTTACAACATTGTAAAAATACGACCTCCTTGTTAATAAAATTCTCTAACATTTAAACTATTAAGAATATTCCAGTGATTCATCCCTCCAAAGAATCTCTATGATTTGGACCAGTTTTTGTAATACGTGGGCAAGTTTCGCTAGTGTAACTTTTACCCATGAAAATCGCTCGAAAATTGAGTAATTTTTTGCCAGACCGAAGCCTATGCTGTATTAAATGTTTTTTCTTATTAAACACATGTTTTCTAGCTGCGTATAAATATTACTAAAAGAAAGGCCCACTCTTCTACAACGTTCTGAAAAATAATAATAATAATAGCCTTGATAGTTTTATTTTTATGATTTTTTTCATTGAGCTCTACGCAAAGTGATTATTAAAAACAAAAATTGGTCATAACTTTTGAAAATTGTACCAATATTCTCAGGGTATAAAAGTGCCTACACTTCCAGGGACACCCTGTGTACCTTCTCTATTTCTCCGCCGTTATCTCACAAAGCTATACCACGACTATTCTTGTTGGCCAGGCGCAGTGCCTCACCGAGTACGCGGGCGCGGGCGCCGGCGCCAAGCGCGCGCGCGGCTCGCCGGGCGCCTGCGACGTGGACGGCGTGTGCCGGCCCGGCAGCACGCTGCTGTGGGACCTGCTGCAGGACGGCGCCATTGTGAGTTGTACGGCCCCTGCACTATCGGTGCTTAGTGGTGTGACCGTCGGACTGCCAAGTCAAAGGTCTCTACTACGAACCCATGGCACGCACCTGTCTTTTCGGATTCATGCGCGTATTGTATAATTATCACATAACACACACATAACATCACGCCTTGTTTTCCCGATGGGTTGGGCAGATAAACCCACATTTCGATAGGGTACAATTAGCACTTGCTTCAAAAACGGTGAAGGAAAAAATCGTGAGGAAACCGGCATGCCTGAGAGATATTTCTCGACGGCATGTGAAGCCGAGTCAGAGGACCATGGGCAGCTTTAAAACTTTGACACCAGGTTAATCATTAACCATACAAAAAATAAACAAACTAAAGGACAAAAGAAAAAAAAGAAAATAATTTCCAACTAGTTCATACTACTACTATCTACACAATACTCTACTACTTCTGTATTACTTTTCCAATGTTGGTAAGAGGCCTCTCCCCAAATATTGACACAACCTCCCATCAACAATAGCACTAGATTAAGGATTAAGAACAAAACCACATCGCTCAAATGGCCACAATTGCATATATATTGATTATAAACCTTAATTCGTTTGCAATATACTTACTGGTTCGATTGCAAAGTAAACGTCTGAAGAAATATTTATGTAAAAATAAAACATAGTTTCTAAGCAATAAAGTTAAGACCACAATTTTATTTGTGGTCTTATTTTACCGGCCGTTTTTGATGCGCTCATCGGAAATCTAGTAGTATTGTTAATCGAAGGACACAACAACCCGTCCTGCGCTCCAGTGCTTCGCTAGGTAACTGGTCCTACTCGCCCTACCCACGCTGCGTCTTACGGTACGCGGTCGCCAATGGAAAACTTTATGACCTTAATATGTTTGGTAGAGGACGATATAAAAAAAAATATCCATAATATTAAGGATTAAAATATGAAATTGCCGATTTGTACCATTTTTATTTTTTTTAATTTTTTATTTAACATATTTATTTACTTAATCATAATAATTACCACTATTATCTATACATTGCTGCCATCTAATAAGAAGGTAATTAATGCCTTTGCGATAGAACTCTCGTGATCTAGATTCGACAGACTGTGTGAAAGCTTTTTGTACTGCCTCCTGAGAAGAAAACTTTTTATCACGTAGAAAATTGTCCAAATCACGAAAAAAATGGTAGTCCGATGGAGCAAGTTGGAGAATAACTTCATAGGTACCATGTAAAAAAAGTTTCACTCAAAAATCTCAAACCATGAAGGTTCTATGTCAATACGAAGTACAGTCACGAGCTTTAATTTGGGACCCATTTCCGTTAAATGTTGTTAGAACAATCATAATGCAATAAGGTCGAAACTTTGAAACTTAGCTTTAAGGTTGAAATGTTGAATGTCAAGTTAAGACATAAAATGTCTTATCTAATCGACCTATGAAATGATAACCTCGTTGCAAAAAGCTATCATTACGATTTTCTAATTACGAACATGTGTCGTGTCAGTGTCATTTAAGAAAATAGTTTAATGTGATATTTTCACAAAATATAATTTACCAATTAATAAAATGCTTGCGGCTAATCGTGACCAAATAAGGCTCCAAATTATTGATTTGCACTAAAAAGGGGGAGGCATTCACGAGATATCGCGACGAATAAATGTGACAAGAAACACAGTTCGCCGCTGGGTTCGACGCCACGGGAACGAGGAAAATATTATTGACTTACGACGAAACAACCATCACCCGCAAGTTATAACACAAGAGCAGAGCCGCTTGATGCAAAGGCAATACCTGATGAATGGATTTACGCCAACGAGGCATTTTGCGGAAGCGTTTGAAGTCCACCCTTCAACAGTTAGAAGGCATCTTAAAGCTATGGGACTGCATCACAGGCGGCCTGCAAAAAAAATTGCGTTGACGGATGCCCATAAAGCTGCTCGACTTATTTTCGCACGTCAGTATCTAAATTTTGATTGGACGACGACGGCTTTCATCGATGAAAAGACTTTTCAATCTTCCCAAACGGGCAGACTACATTTGTGGCGAATTGACAGGACGCGATACACGGAAGACCACGTCATAGCTAACAACGCGTCTGGTCGCATTACAGTTAACATGTCTGGCTGGATTAGTTCAGCCGGCATTGGAGAACTAATAAATTTACCACCCAGGGCCACTGCTCAAGATTATGTCGATTAGACGAGAGTGTCCTTCCAACATTGCAACTATATTATCCACAAGAAGATGTTGCTCCAATAAACTTTGTTCAAGATAACGCAACAATTCATACGGCAAGAATCGTTAGAACTTGGTTCGACAATAATAGAGCAAATTTAAATCGTATTCCGTGGCCTGCAAAGTGTGCCGATTTAAATCCTATAGAAAATTTATGGGGCTTAATGGTTCAAAAATGGTCAAATAGAAACGAAAGAACTAGAGAAGCACTTATGGATCACTGCCTCACAGTCTGGGAAAGTTTA
The DNA here is from genome assembly GCA_963853775.1 of Xanthia togata. Taxonomy (NCBI): domain Eukaryota; kingdom Metazoa; phylum Arthropoda; class Insecta; order Lepidoptera; family Noctuidae; genus Xanthia; species Xanthia togata. The sequence goes on from OY970791.1 coordinate 21,609,772, forward strand.
AGGGGTACTGACATATGTGACAAATTGATTGGATCCATGCGTAACCGGCTCCAGGCTGTGATTGACAATGAAGGTGGATATACGCGGTTTTGAATATTTATGATAAAAAAATTACTGGAGAGATTTAAATTAATTTAGTCGTAGCCTTCGGTGATAAGTGTTTATTTTGTGCACCGCTAACCATGCTTTCTATATAATTGTGTTAAGATTGAGGTTTGTGTCATAAATGTCTTAATAAATATAAAGAATAAATAACTTTGTTTTTCTAAAGATTTAATTAATCAATATTTTAGCTGAAATCTTCTAAGCCCCCATAATCATAAACGGCCTTTAAACCTATTTTATTTTAAATATGTTGTTTTGGTCCGTCACTTTGATATTTATGTTTGAGAAAGAGACAAAACTTTTTAACTTATATAGGTTTGAAGAATAAGCGGGTTAGTTGACTAGCTATCATATATTGACAATATAATTTTGTTCTTTTTTATTTGTTTCTTTTTTCTTATGGGACCACAGGACCAAAAAGTAATTATTACTCGGAAATCCGTAATGATCGTTTGCCCTCGCTCCAGTTGACGTTAGCCCCTAGAAACGTAAAGTTGTCGATGGTAAACATTATGACGTTTATTGTCTGTGCAGTGACAGCGTTAACATAATAGCTCTAAATGGCGAAAGTTTGCTACACGATATTCAACCTTAGGTGGGTCCCAAATTAAAGCTCGTGACTGTACCTAGTACAATAAAATGGCAATTTCATACTTTAACCCCTATTATATCTAATTTGAGAACTTTTCTAATATCATTACCCACTCTGTTTCACCTCTTACCCAGAGAATGTATCTGCGATCTTATAACTTTAATTACTTCTGTAGACCGTGGACAGACAGGCCGCTTAAAATTTTTATGTTTAGAATATTTCGCTAAAATATAATTTATCTATCTGTCGGAAATACGTCACTGAGTTGTCGTAATCGGGACGCCAGCACCGCCTAGCAGCGTTCGACAGAGTCTACAACATAACGCTCGGACCGGCCGGAGCTGGAGCTAAGCAGACTTCATGGGTGGCGGTCAGGCAGTGAATACGTTTAAAAACTGTCGCGCATTCCGAATAGTTGTGTCGTGTACCTACCAGTGGCGGCTGGTGCCTCAGAAAACCGGTGGTGCACTGCATGGGTTTAGTGAATATTTTCAAATAAAATATCTCATTTTTACCTTATAAAAAGGACACCCTCAAACTCAAAGCATTTATTTCAATTAAACCCTTTACAGGCACTTTTGAATTGTCAAAGAGTCAGTTAGTCAGAAAGTTGAAGCTAGTTGCCCATTCCAAAACGTAGATCTCTATGGAGAAGAACGGGCAAGAAACTCCAAGGACACTCTTTTAAATATAGAAATTACAAAATCCTGGGTACATTACTCTTGTTGATTCTATATGTGAGAACAATGTAAAAAATATATATATATATATATAAATCAAAAACGATTAAAAATAAGCCCTGGCAGATAAGAGATGACCAGTCTCAACTGACGGCGCCCGTTCACGAACATGACGCGTGGATCAGCACCATCCAGCTCAACCATTTTGTAGGGAACCGAATGATCCAACACACTCGCCACCATCAGCGAGACATTTAAGTGAGCATGACATACTCTCAACTACCCTGCTCTTTCAAGTCAAAATCAACATAATAACATAGTAAAACGACTCCATGGTACTCACATTTACAAAAATTGAAAATAAAAATGCGTCTAAGTTATACAAAACTATAGTTTGCAAGAATTTTACCACCAAAAGAAAGAAAATCAATATTATCTATTGGAGTATTCAATAATTAAAAGTTAGTTTAATAAAAATAAAAAAATAAACAATAAGTTAGTAGTCAGAAAAAATAAAAAAAAATAAAAAGGGGAAGCAACTCTACCATTTTTTTTTTTTAACTAGTGAGCCCAAGTGGCTGTGGAGCAGGACAGGACCAGCATTTAGCCAAGCATTTTTATCTACGATATAATCATCCAACTTATAGTATGCTTGTCTACATACAGCCTTACTAATAAAAATAAGTTAAACATCTGTTTAACTATTGTATTGTTATACAATGTATAAGCTGTGAATAGGCGTTACACACTACTCTTACTAATAATCAGTGCATACACAATGCATAGTTACCCACTGCTTATGACAAAAACCACTAGCAACATTAGAAGGTGCGTTCTGAAACTGGTACTGCGTAATATCATTGACATTGTTTCATTTGGAAAAACATTCATAACTTTAGACTTATAAGTCAAAAAAAATCTAAATTTTAATAATTACGTCAATTTTATTTCCAAAATATTGATTTAGCGTTCTTTTACGAATTAAAAAAATTGATTATTGTCACTAGTGATGCATGCATTAGGTTAAGAACGCAACAGTACAAGCTGTTATAGGCCGCTTTCCGAATTAGAACATAATCGCTCACAGCGCTGACATCGATAATTGGCGTTCCGATTAAGATATCACGATTATGACAGCAGGCTGTCAACACTTCGGAACGCTCGTGAACGCGTTCACGGTACTCGCTCAACGTCAAAACTTGCATATCATATTTCATTGTGTATATACCACACATTTCTTCTTCTTCTTTGTTTATGTGGCGAAGGGTAACCAAAAACACAATTTCGAAAATGCCACGTTAGTTCAAAGATAAGATGCGAGTCAAAACAAAACAGCACAACTGTCATTTTTGACAGCGCTCACAGTTATATTAGTAAAAGGCTTGGTCAGCGTTATCGCAAGATGGCGTATGTCATGACGTCATCTATGACGATTTAAGACACAACGTTATCATGCCCACGTTAATACGGTACGGTTGTTAGCACGCTCAAATCGATTACAGCGTAACTCGGAATGCACCCATAGTCAATCTTGAACGTCAAAATATATCAAAGCGAATTCAGCACGACTGAAATGGTAAAAATGATGAAGAGATTTTTTTTCTATAATATTAAATGGCTGAAACTAATGACATTTAACTAATTCAACAATGTTTCTTGCATATAGTTTGCTGAACCTTTATTTAAATCGAAACTCATTTTCTTGCAAACAGCAAGGATCATATCTATGTTTATAACATTTTCTTTTATGATTGTAAATTTCATCTAAAATATCGAAATATTGTAAATAATCCATGGTTTTCAAATTCAATACGACAAAAGCAACTAGTTATTATAGGTTATACAATCGCTATACAAGGTCCGAGGACTGAATAACGGTTGTACAAATTCTCTTTGATTATTGACATTTATTACACCAGATGTATACAACTGAAACGTCAAATATCGTTTATTGGTAACGTTTATGTTATAACCCCGATATACGTCGTGTGTAAAAGTTTATTAGTAAGGCTGTTAGTGTGCGTTTAATGCAAGTTTTAAATTTCTTCTCATTTAGTTGAAGAATATCGAGTGGTATTTTATTATAACATTTTACACAGTACCCCATAAAAGAAGTGTGTACTTTAGACAATCTGAAACGTGGTTGATCTAATTTGTTCCTATTTCTTGTGTTAAAATTATGCCTGTCACTTATCTTACTATAGAGATGTAGATTTTTTCGAACATACATAATGTTTTCATATATATACTGACAAGGTACCGTCATGATATTAATTTTCTTAAACAGTTCCCTAAGAGATTCGCGTCTGTGGAGGTTGTAGATGGCTCTAACAGCCCTCTTTTGCAGAATAAATATAGAGTCAATATCTGCGGCTCGTCCCCACAGCAAAATACCGTAAGACATGATGCTATGAAAGTAACTAAAATAGACCAGTCTCGCGGTATCCACGTCTGTTAGTTGGCGGATTTTCCAAACAGCGTAAGCGGCTGAACTTAGCCGCCCTGCAAGTGATGTTAAGTGAGGACCCCACTCTAGTTTTGAGTCAAGCGTGATTCCCAGGAAAACCGTTTTTTCGACGAATTCTAGTGTCTCCTAATTCAGTACAACGTGACATTCACTACTTCTAACATTCGGTAACGCGAATCTTATGCATTTAGTTTTCTTCTCATTTAATACTAAATTATTTACAGTAAACCAATTATGGACCTTTAGCATAGCGTTATTTACGTCGTCAAGCTCCTGTGCGTGTCTGTTTACCTTAAAAATAAGTGATGTGTCATCAGCAAATAACACCATTTGTGGTCGGTTTTTCAGTAAATGTGGTAAATCATTTATGTATACTAAAAAGAGGAATGGGCCCAATATCGAGCCCTGTGGTACACCCATTTTGACTTTTAAACCCAATGAATTTACACCGTTTATTTGAACTTGCTGCAGTCTATCATTCAAATATGATTTGACTAAGTTAAGCGCAAGTTTTGCCAGTCCGTAATGCTGAAGTTTCAAGAGCAGTGTTTCGTGATTAGCGCAATTAAATGCTTTGGATAGGTCGCAGAAGATACCTATTGCATCCTGTGCCTCTTCCCACGCGTTAAATATGTGTTTTAATAAAGTGACACCGGCGTCAGTTGTGCAACGTCCCTTGGTAAAACCATACTGTTGATCGTGTAAGATGTTATTACGATTAAAATGATTGAGCATTTGATTTAACATTACTTTTTCAAACACCTTGCTGAAAACCGGCAAAACCGATACGGGTCTATAATTATTAGTATCCTTGCTGTCCCCGGATTTGAAAAGTGGAATAACTTTACTGTACTTCATTAAATCCGGGAAGACCCCTTGATCTACACACAAATTAAATATTAAAGCTAAATAGGGTGCAATTGTCTAAATAATAGATTGACAAACTTTAGTAGACATGCCCCACAGATCTTCGGTAATTTTGATCTTAAGTTGCTTAAAAGCCTTAACAACGACCACAGGGTTTATATGATTAAATTTAAATTCTAAAGGACAGGCTGACTGGCACCCTATAGATATGCCTCGTGGTCTACGGGAAACTGGCAGGTATAGCGAGGCGCAGTGATGAGATGCAGGCGACGACACAAAACTTTACACACACACAACACATTTTAGTCTAAATTGTATCTACTCAATATTGTATTTTACACTCATGTTTACTCACAAAATGTTCACTATTTTCTTAGATAATAATTAATTAATTACGCAGGTACAAAATTACTCTGTAATCGCGCGTGAAAAGTAACAATAACAAGTGCGTACTGCGTAGGTCAAGGCCTCGGATCATGCATGCGAAATCGAGGTGTCCCCGCTACCCCCGCCGCCTGAGAATCTTTCGTATTCTTTCGGCAATTTCCGGTCGCCTGCGGCGCACTTAGCTATCCTAAAAATGCATAAATTTTGTTCTAAGCATCTTCCGTCTCACGCGCCCGGCGGTTTACATCTTGTTTCATATAAATTGTTAGAGCTCGCTGTGTGCGCTTTAGCGAACGCACGGGGCCGTTTTTATTCAAGCAAAAATAAGATTTAATTCTTTTGCAGTAGAAATCAAAACAGGTCAGCTTGATTTACTCAACTCCAATAACAAAACCATGTTATCTTAAACGTAATTTCTGTGTAGGGTAGGTAGTAGATCATTGTTTTGAAAGTTTATACCTAAGGTTTATACTGTCTAAATAGTATGGTATTGGTAAGGTAGCTGTATATTAGAATAAAATGGTAGGATTTCCGGCCACCGTAGGCGCGGGCTTGCGGACGGTGAGCAATGCGTAGCTCAATGCGTAGCAATGCGGGTGGGTTTTAGTCAGTCTGACACGCCTTCCGCTCCGCCCAGAGCGGGAGAAACCATTTGAAGATATCCCAGACAAAAAAAAAAAAAAAAGGCACAGACACCACTGGTACCTACTACAGTGTGTGAATTGCTAGTGTGATTAATTTGATAGTAAATTATAATGTGATCTGAACTGCAAACGGTTTTTATATTGCACAATAACCAACACTACCCACAATACGCCCACAGTAGTAAAAATAAGGCTGATGATAACAAAAGAGAGACATACCCTTCTCCGTTATATCTATATTAAAAAAAATGAAATGCTGTTCGTTGGTGAGCGCATCACTTGCCCCGGACCGATTTGTTTATTTTTTATTTTAAAATGTTCGTAATAGTCTGAATCAGGTTCTAATCTAAGAAAAAATGTAAAAGTTGCCGGAAAAAGTGAAAATTCGGGAAACCAACTGCATTTTGTATGGGAATTTTGTATGAATTATTGAAATTTGGACAGGACAACCTCAGTCGGGTCAGCTAGTTAATAAAATGTAACTAAACTTTGTTTTTTTCATCTAGGAGCAATTGGGCGAGGGTTTAGCGCTCGAAGCGGAGAAGGCGCTGTGCGCGTTACTATGCTTCAGTACCGACAAGTTCATAAGAATAAAGTTCATTGAAGGATGTCTAGATAATCTTGCCAACCATAGGTATTACATAATTCAGTTTTGTGCTCTTAAAAAGGTAAATTGTTGCTTTAGTAAACGTGTTAATGAAATGTGTTTTGTCTCAGATCTGTTGCGGTCTCACTTCGGCTATTACCGAAGTTATTCTCTTCATTTCAACAGCTACGAGGCATGGATATGCATCAGGTAAATTGGCAATTTTTTGTAACATTAAGTCTTTTCAGCGTACTAGGATAGCCTTCGGAACAGAGCTGTTAAACCCAGAAATCGAATTCGAGATCAAAAATGTAAACAAAGAAATGTCATAGTCAAAGTGACAGTTCAGGGGTAGTAAACATCTATTTTCTCTACAGTTCCGTCTCGGAGTGACGAGTGTTCATAATTATATCCATCACCAAGGTAACAATTAAAAAACAAACTTGTGAGTCGCGTGCGCGTCGATCACAAAACGCCAAGTCTTGATATGTTTAAGTATTTGTTTTAGTAGATTATCATAATTTTGTTTTACAGGTGGTAATGTGGGCAGAACGCGAGCGTGGCATGATGCGCTTATTCCTGGAAGACCTGCGGCACTACATGGCCCAGCCGCGGCCCGCGTGCGACGCGCCGCACTACGCGCACATCACCGAGCTCACCGTGCGCCTGCACTTCCTCACCGCCATCTTCTCTCCGGTCGGCTCCCCGCAGCACTTCAGGTAATACATCAGCATAGCTATTCATCAATCATTGTTATAAAAGAGTCCTCTAAAGGCGGTTCACAAAATCAATCCATCGGAAAAACCGGATCCAGTTCTTATGGAAAAACAAAAACCAACTTTGCCTACGTCAAAATAAAGTCGAAAATTAATTAACTTAAATGCATGCAGTTTGGTTGTTTAAAACCGCGTTTCACCCAGGTCTTGACTTGACAACTAGATCAAAGCTGATGCACTCATCTGCAAAGCAGCCGATGTGTTTCTTTTGACAGACCCACAAAATGTTCTTACAAATAGTTAAACGATATCATTTCTATACCAGGTTAACAGTGGAACAAGTGGAAGAGCTCTGGCAATGCCTAGTGGTACGCGGTAGCAGTGAATGCGCGGACTGCCTTTACTCATGGTTGCTCTCTCATACAAAGTCGCCGGATCAGCACGCTTTGGGACTTGATGCGTTACGCTTTCTTTACGTCGAGAAGATGCCTACTTTGGATCCTGAGGTAAGTCAAATACCGGTAATAGGAGATGTAAACCTTCTGTCAGTCATCAGTTTAACAAAATTATTACTTTTGCTCGCGTTTTCTCCCGGACAGGAGTTTTTTTTTTTTGATAAATAGATGTCGCTCTCTGGGCTATAAAGTTTCTTTAAACCGAAAAATCACGTCGTTCAGTTGCTCCGTTGCTGCGTGAAAGAAGGATAAATGAACAAACAGACTTACGTGACAGATTATTTTCACTTTTTCAACCGACTTCAAAATGGAGCAGGTTCTCAATTCATATAAATTTGGTCCAGATCTGATGAGGGGTTTTTGAGTTAGCTTCAATAATACGTATTTTTCCCACCTAGTATATGTGGACGATATTCTAATAGTTCCTGTCACTGTAATTTACATAGCAGGTAGTGCTATTAAATTATATTATTATATTAAAATTTTGTGGGGGTTTTGTGTAGGTACCACAGCTAAAAAGTGAAAAATAAAAACATTTTTACATAAAAATAAAACCGACTTAAAAAAAAAAAACACTACAAAGTGAAAAATAAATTTGATTTCGGAAGTCGATGGCAAAAAAACGAAAATAAAAAACCAAAGACACCGATTTCCGAAATTAAAGTAATTTTTCACTTTGTAGTGTTTTTTTTTGGAAGTCGGTTTTTTTTAATTTTTTATTATGTGTTTCACGAACTGTGTCCAAATAAAGATTATTCTTTCTTTCTTTTCTTTACTTTAATGGATCTGACGAGCACTAAGTATTTGCCAGAACTTTACGTCACTGTTCGCGACCGTTGCGCGTCGCAGGACCATATTTGTTACTGTTTGCATGCTATGTGTATGTGCGTCAATTTTCTTGATTGTAATTTGATGTCGACCTTGTCCACAGACGATCAGCATAATGGGCCTAAGTTTATATCAACAACTGTGCAACTTAGCGCGCATGGCTCTCGGTACGGGTGACTCAAGAGATGCGGCCCATCCTCACACGTTAGCTATGGACCATCTGTGGAAGATCGCGCTAAGAGCTAATAGTACTGGTAAGTTGTTTCAGTATTAACGAGATATGATTCTTCTTAGTACAGACAACAGTATTTCAATAAGATAAACCGAGTCCCCTAATCCCGAGTCCGAATTCCCTAGTCGATTGCAACATTGAACATTTTAAAAACAAATAAACTCACCCTGTATTTTGTTATCAATTAATTACGATGTAACGCCGCAATGTTCATAATTATCCATCTGTTCCAGACGTTTCAATGGGCGCTATCCAATACCTAAACAGCTACTACATGGGCCAACAACTCCAACAAGAAGACGACTTCGTAGCCAAATGCATGTTTCATCTCTCTTCGGCCGCCGAACGACTGATCACTAAGAAACACACGGTGGACGGTGAAGACGCATCGACGTCACAAATGTGTGAACAAGACGTCAAAGAAGAGAAAATTGTTGATAAGCTGAATATCTATGAGCATATGGCTGAGGAAGCTGCACTGCAGTGCATACAGAGGGCGTTGTTGCTGCTAAAAACGCATCTTGATACTTTTAAGAGGAGGTTTGTGTTATTTCGCTATTGTTTTACAGTTTGAAGTATTATAGAAGCAATAAAAAAAAAAGTTTTAAAACTTAAACTGGTTGACAATAATTTTGCAGAAAAAAATATGTGTAATTTTCTACAGATTCCCAAATCAGAACAGTTTATTCTAAAGCGTTTTGTAGTCATTGGTCGCATTGTAATTTCAAGCGTCTACTTCGTAGTGTTTCGTAAAGTCTTGAGAAATATTGGTTAGATGTGACGAATTTTTAAATCTACGCCATAATGATTACGCCATAATTATTACTACGCCTTAGTCAACAAGTCTGTGGAAGCGCAACGCGGTGCAGGGCCGCCACAATTGGCAAATGCTCGTGTGGGTGGTCTAAACCCGGCTGTTGAAACAAGGACTGTTGGCGATGCTGTATATTTATTACAGCATCATTCGCTTAAACTAAAAAAAAAAGATGTAAGAGCCTAGATAAACACTGTCTAAATCCGAATATCAACTTAATTTGGTGGAATATGCTCAAATTGCAAATGATTTGGGTATTACGTTTATATAGAAAATTCATCCGTCACCGCATTCTTAAAGTTGAGACTTACGCACCACGTGTATGACTTGCGCAGTAGACGATTTATGGGTCTCTTTAGCGGTATGAGGTCCCCGCGGGGCGCCATCGGGGCGGCAGAAAGAGCGGTGGGAGGCGCGGTCAAGACTCAACTTTAATGCACGACCTGTACTTAGATGGCAACTTAAAATTTTATGCTTTCATTGTTGACTGTCGGGCATAGTAAAATAGTAGAAGAGAGAAAGCTTTGAAAACTTAACTAATCCTTCTTCTGAACTAAATCGAATGTTATTACATTAGATTTTTAATATATACAGTTTCGGGATCTGATTGGTCAATATACATTACACCTATAGATACGCGTACCACCTCCGTCGCTGGGCACTGGCCGAGTCGGGCGCGTGGGAGGGCTCGTGCGGCGGCGGCGGCTCCGTGCGCGTGACGCTGCAGCCGGCCGGCGCCGGGCCGCGCGCGGCGCTGGCCATGCACCACGCCGACCTGGTGGCGCACCTGCGCGCGCACGTGCACGTGTGGTGGGAGACGCAGGTACGTGTATGCCTTCGACCGAACCGCAACCACTTTGGTAAAAATCTAAAGTAATTTGTTCAAATTAGGCTGAGAATCAACACGAACCTCAAAATTACATAAGACTTCCAAAACGCTCGCCCGTCACTACTTCTAAGTGCTTCAGCTGGAAAGAAGAAGTGACGCAAGTAACTCCCCAGCGGTAGGGTAATAAAGTTATCTTCGTGTTTCTGAATTACCACTATCGTCGCGCCACAGAGTAACCGCCCACAGATGCAATGCTTCTAAAGCTCACAAGGCGGGTGCATGTCGGGCGCGGGTCGGGACGACAGTACGGCGGGCTGGTATACATATTGTACTTCCTTGTATTATATGGATGTCAGCACGCGAAACGGGTACTCCTTCGGTGCATGTTGTTACATAGATGTTTGAACAAATCACCGGAAGCACATATTTAACTTTGGAAAGATTTAGATACGTGGCAGCCCTACGGTGCGCGTATAGTGCGTGTCTAACGGAAGAATCAGGTACAAACAACTACCGAATGTATTTGAAATTATTACCATCCTTCCAGGTGTTGAAATTACTCAAGTATACAAACAACTTTTGTTTTAGCACTAACTCAGAAGTATAAAAAGCTGTTTCATTCGAAAATCGAATTACCTACCCCACCTAATTGGTATTAAACAGTTGCTTTTTGTTTTTCAAACTTGGCTCAGATTATAAATTCCTCTTCCTTCTGGCGGCGGTTCGGATCGGACGTGTTTCTAGTAGTGCGATTGTTTCTCGAATTTAAATATTATTTAATTATTTCTTTAAACCGAGCGACTCCACATCTAAACTCGGGCCCTCCTTGTCTATCTTTCGAGAGTGTCCATTGAGTGCAGCGGCCATATTAGATTGTGTCGGAAATCTCTTTCTTACAATCTGCACTGTCGACGGGCGCGCCATCGAAGAGATTGCGGCTGGATAAATCATCACTTCGAAACATTGAAAAAATCTTGCGGACAACTGGTGAGATTTGAACCCGGGCCGCGGCGAGCGTCGTGTCAAGTGCGTAGCCGCTGCGCCGAGTCAACGTGTGCGTCATCGCGCGTAATTAGTCTCCTGCCTACGAGTAATTGTTGATATACGTCACGCGCGCTGCTACGGTCCCACATTGAGTGCTACGCTGCTACAGTGCTACGACGCGACGGTCGATGCTTATCTGCTACGCGATACCTCACACAGTGGTCTGGAGGGGGATCGGCTACGCCGCTTGCGCATTAAAATAATAGAATATTTTTGTAATCGTACGGACTTGTATTGCATCTTTGTTACACGAAATTCCAATTGACAAGATGACCTCGCTGATGAATAAATCTTCTTCAGAGACGGAGATTGACCAAATGGAAACGGTTGCAAAGCGAACGCCACCTAATTTTGTGACCCAGAGGTCTAAAAGGAGCCGCGAGGACTTATTCATTGGGGAACAGTTGGATAACTTTAAACAAGAAGTGAAGGAAATGTTGGCTTTTATGCTGACTCAGCAGACACAAGAAGTCACCTCAACTTTAAAAGAAATACAACAAACTAATCTGAACATAGAAAATACGATCACACACCTTGCGTCACAAAATCAAGAATTGGGAAACAAAATATCTCTGTTGGAACAGCAGTCGAAAGAAGACAAGAAATATATTATGCTCTTGGAGAATAAAATAGAAGAAATGGAAACAGGAAGCCGTAAGGCCAACTTTGTGATAAAAAATGTGCCGAAAATAGCTGGAGAAACTAAAGAAGAACTTATTGGCTTAGTTATGACCCTTTCCAAAGGTATAGACTGTTCCCTAACCAAGTCTGACATAAAGGACATTTATAGAGTGCAGGGAAAAAATGACATCCAAAATACTCCCATTGTTGTGGAAACTGGATCCACTCTTATAAAAAATGAGATACTAAAAAAGGGAAAGTCATTCAATAAAAAACATCAGTCCAAGCTATGCTGCAAACATCTTGGCTTCAAGTCCCAAGAAGACACCCCTATCTTTTTGTCTGAGCATTTAACAGCTAAGGGATCTCGACTGTATTTCCTTGCCAGAGATCTAATTAAAACTGGAGAGTATAAATATTGCTGGACTGCATATGGCAAAATATATATAAGAAAGGATGATCAAGCGCAAAAAGTAATTGTAAGAAGTGAAGAACAAATTCATAAACTTTTAGTGAAAACATGACTATTTGCAGTGTATTTTTTTAGTCATGCATCATTTATCATACGTTATCTCTTGCCAGTCTATCATAGCAGTAACTGCGTAGCAATGAGGTACTTATCTAATATTTTTTCTATATTTTTAATAACTTTTTGTAATCCTAACCCACACAAATACTCTAAGCTCATTATACACATGCCTACATTCAGTCTATACGAACTAAATGTACATGTACATTTCAATAATACAAACTCACACAAACAAATAAAACATAAGTTGTCTATCTACACCATAACACAAAAACAGTTTATCAAGCGTGCACCTAATTTTCACTTAACACATATGAATTCGGAAATACACATTAAATTACTAGACCAGTTTCATAAATATATTAATTATAAAAAAGAACATAAAATTAAAAATAAATATTCGAAATCATTCTTTCATAAAAAAACATACACAATTGGAAATATTCACACAATTAGCTCGATACTTTCTCTCATAGTTTACCTTTATTATGTACAATGTGGTATTTACGACTGCCTTGTGATGACCTCAATAATATCTGGTATCATTTATGAGTAACACATTGCAAACAATCAATGACATAGACAACATTGAAATTGCAAGGGCAGTTGAATGTGATCCTTCAAATCTTTCTGATCATATATGCGTCAAAAAAAGCGATTTCACTATTTTATCTCAGAACATAAGAAGTATATACTGCAACTTTGATGATTTTGTCGTTATGATGCCTACTTTTGAATTCGAAACAGATGTGATAGTATTGACAGAATGTAGATTGAATAAGAACAAACATATACCTCAACTCAGCAATTATCAGTCTTTTGTATCAACATGGCAGATGAATCAAAATGATGGAGTAGTAATTTTCGTTAAAAAAACGTTAAAATCAAAAATTCAAGAAATTCGGCTAGACCAGGCGACCTGTCTACAATTAGACATTCTAGATAACACTCTTCTGTGTATATACCGGTCTCCATGCAACACCAACTTGGATAGGTTTATAGATTCACTGAGTCAGCACTTAGATACGTTACCTACACAAAGAAACATAATAATAGCGGGAGACATAAATATCAACATTACAGCGAAAGATGTAGAAATGTCTCATGATAAAAAAAACCGAGTGAACTATCTTAACATGTTGTCTACGTATGGTATTTTACCTGGTCATACATTACCGACCAGAGAACGGAACTGCCTAGACCATTTCATGTTGAGGATTCATAAAAAAAAGACATCAGCTTCAATTGCCGTCTTAAAAACTACAATTACCGATCACTATACTACATTTTTATCACTTTCCAAAATAAAAAGTCACGAAACTGCTAATAAAATCACCACGACCAAAAACTTTGAAAATGCACTAAAATATTTACAAGAACAAAATCTTGCAGAACTGCTTTTTTGTGACGACCCGGATTTGCTAACAGATAAACTTATTCAAAAACTGATTGATGCTATTAAATACAACACTGACACAAAAGTTATCGCTAGTAGCAAACGTATAATTAAACCGTGGATCACCCCAGGATGCATTAAAAATCGTAACAAATTACAAAAAAGTTATCGATCAGATCCGTATAATGACATTTTAAAAATAACGTATATTCGTTACAGGAATTACTGTAATAATCTTTTAAAAAAATTGAAAAGAAAATTCGAAAGAGAATTGCTTGCTAAATCGGTTACGAACTCGAAATTATTATGGAAAAATATAAAATCAATTACTTACTCAAATAAACCTAAAAATCAAAGTACTGAATTATTAAATATCCTACCCTCTCCAACTGCATCAGTGAACTCAGTTAATAGTTTTTTTGCTAACATTGGAAAGCAATTAGCCCAGCAAATTCCAATTAATAATACTTCTCGCCAATCTAACATTCCACCAACACAAATTAATTCTTTTGGTCTCTTGGACACTGACCCCATGGAAGTAGAAAGTGTTCTGATGGGTTTGAAATCCGACAGTGCTCCAGGGTGGGATAATATTCCAACAAAATTCCTAAAATATATTGGCAAGGAAATTGTACCTGTCATTACTCATTTGGTAAATCTCTGTTTTAGAAAAGGTATCTTTCCGACACTACTGAAACAATCTATTATTACACCGGTTCACAAGGGAGGGAACAGCGACGATGTCAATAACTACAGACCTATTTCTGTCTTACCAGGTTTATCCAAAGTTTTAGAAAAAATTATTAATATAAGACTCTTACATTATCTAAAAGAATTTAAAATATTATCACCTACACAATTTGGCTTTAGACAGGGAATATCAACTGAGGATGCAGTTTCAGCGCTTAGCTCGCTGGTAACTGACTATGTCGATTCAGGGAAAAAGTGTCTGGCTGCATTCCTTGATCTAAAAAAAGCCTTTGACACCGTTGCTGTTCCAACCCTTTTGTCCAAGCTAGAAAGAATTGGAATAAGGGGAACCCCTCTTATGCTTTTTAAAGATTATCTCTCAAACAGAAGGCAGAGAGTTAAGATAGGGACATACATCAGTAATGACGTGGAGGTATCATTCGGCGTGCCTCAAGGAAGCGTATTAGGACCAACACTTTTCTTAATGTACATTAACGACCTATGTAACTTAAAAGTAGAAAGCGCAAAAATTTTTTCTTACGCCGATGATACTTCCATTGTCTTTTATGGGGATAACTGGTCCGAAATAAAGCTCAAAACTGAAATAGGTATGGCTCAAATTGCAAATTGGCTTAATGAAAATCTTCTTACGCTAAACGCAACCAAGACCAATTATATATGTTTTACAATTAGAAATCGCTCACAACCAGATCAAGACTTAAATATAAAAATACATTCCTGTAAACGAGCCATGAATTATGCCTGTACATGTCCTGTAATTAATAAAGTATCACAGACAAAATATTTAGGGGTTATAATTGACCAGCACTTAAGTTGGTACTCCCACCTCGAACATGTTGCTGGTAGAATACGAAAGTTGGGATGGATATTTAAATCATTGAGATACGTAATCCCTGCAGGTGTAGCCACAAAGGGGGGCGTCAAAAGAAATCTTTTAAATGAAATCTACAAAGCCCTTGCACAATCTGTGATAGTCTACTGTATACCTGTATGGGGTGGGGCAGCAAAATCAAAATTTATAGACGTGGAACGTGCGCAAAGAGGTCTGATAAAAATAATGTATTTTAAGAAACGGAGATTCCCCACTGAAAGTCTATATGAGATCAGCGGCCTGCTATCTGTTAGGAAACTATATATCTGTGCCGTGATCTTAAAAAAACATAAGACACTTACATATGATAAAAACATAACATTAAAAAGGAGAAAGGATATTATTGCTCAAGTCACACAAACTAAAACCAATTTTGCTGCTACGCAATATAATAATCAATCATCACGGTTATATAATAAAATAAATAAGGACATATACATTTACACTGAATATCTTCATAAAGTTAAGAAAATGTTAATAGAATGGTTAAAATCGCGCACTTATGCAGATATTGAATTATTGTTATAATAAGTGGAAATTAGTTAATACTGGTACCGCCACTCCCACACGCACATCATCCCTCATACACACAAACACACCAACCACACAACTCTCACACCTTACATACCTCAAACATATCACACACCACACTCGCTCTACACACCGCACACACCTCTCACACACCACACACTCCGCACACCCAACACACCCACATTAATGTACTTTTAAGAAAATAGTAAAAATAATTCTGTAAGTAGTACAAACAGCCAAAGCTATGGAAGTGCGGAGTCTCCTAACACAGGCGTCATCATGCTTAAAAGGAGGCTCCAATCATAAACTAATGTATACTAGTTGGTACAGAAATAAACATTTTGTATTTTGTATTTGTATTTTGTATTGTATAAATTGATCATTAACCTCTTATTACCCAGAATCTGCTACATATTCATGATGACCTGAAATAAATATCGTTGATTAGCTGCGCCCCGCGTTTTCACCCGCATCAAGTCTAGATCCCATGGAAATATCGGGAAAAGTGTCATGGTCTACCCATGTACCAAATATCATCTAAATCCGTTCAGCCATTTTAGCGTGAAAGCGTAACAAACAAACTTGCGTTCGCATTTATAATATAGTTAGGATAATATGCTACTAACATCGTTCACAGATTCAAGGAGAAGAAGGCGTGACCGCGCTTTCGACAGATGGACCACTGCGCATGATCACCCAGGGCCAAGAGCTCACTATAGACTATGACGAGAGGACACTCTATGATATGGGGTTCAAAGATAATCAGGTATTGTTGACGTATTATTGGTATTTTTATTGTCACTTTTTAATGTCCTATCTGTGTATGACATGTTTTTATGGAATGATATAATTATATTCTCAAACGACTTTACTCGCATTATGGATAATATTTTTATGCGGTTCTGACGATACCTAAAGAAAGCTTATGATTTTTATAGTTTATGTAAGTGTACATATACTTAAGTATAAGATCGTAGTATTGGAGATAGATTCTTTCGAGTAGGTTACTTCTTAAACTACAGTGCGTTCTTTATAAATTGGCCCGTAACTCGATTGATGACACTGAATTTTGCAGTCAAGTGATTGGTAGTACTGTTCTGTCAGTCGCCATTTTGAACTCTATTAGTATTGAAACTAAGACTGCAAAATTCAGTGCTATCAATCGCGTCACGGGTCAAGTTATAATTACACTGTACTGATTTAATTTCAACAACTAAGAGATTGTTCGATTTATCGTGATCTACAGCGTGTTGCAATCTCAATAATGGCGAACGATAAAAATCATGTGAATTCTTAGATCCCAAAACTGATCCTGTTATAAAACACAGTTTTAAAACAAACTTTTTCCATCGCAGCTCGTTTTCGTATCAGTGGGTGTAGGCGGGCGGGGCGCGTGGGCTGAATGGCCGTCTGCACAACCCGCCCCTGCACGAACGCGGTTACCTACATTATTGCTACTCGACCCTACGTACTTCCATCATCTGTTCACGTTGATGCAAGCGTTGGGGCAGATGAAGGAGCCTGGTGCTAATGGGGTAAGTTCAGTTCCACTGCAAGTATATATTTGACCTTATGGAATTGATATAAGGTTGAAATTCAATTGCTAGCGCGCCCACGTCATTTGAATCAACCATGGTTTGTTTACTGTTGGATAGCGATAAGCGGGCATGGTCGTTGGCTCTCATTTCATAAACGGTTAACTGCCAAGTAGTGTCAAGAGTTCCACTTACTAAATAATTGTCTTTGTCCGTATGTCAATGTTTATGATTCACTTAATATAGTGCCCGATAAAATCTTGACAAGTCTTGCACGATTTCTCTAATCTTTGTATCAAAGTTATATATACTGAAAGAAAGACTAATTTAAGAAAAAGACTGACTAACTCTATTTCCCACAGGAGCCCATAACCCACACAAAAGCTCAACTCCTATCCCGTCGCGTATGGGACATCCTTCAAGCCGTGCCATTGAACCCAACCCTACTGGAAGCGTTCCAAAACCCAACAGAGAGCAAGCTACCTGAATTACTAGACCCGACCAGTCCACAGAAACTCATGTATTCCCTACATATCATTGACAAGCTGAGCTCAAGTCACACTGGTGCCTCAATTATTAGAGAGAATACGGTCAGTACGCTCAGTCCATTAATCTCTAATGAAAAAAGTGAGGAAGATAAAGCTGCGGTGGAACACTGGAATGAACTGTTTATTAAGAAAGGAGGTTTAAGACTGCTGTATGATATTATGATGTCGGGTGAGTTATTTACTAACATGTCATTCTATAAGGCACTAGATTGTTACTATAAAACCTTGTATCCCAGTTCTAAATCATACTACGTTGAAGTAAAACGTTGGTCGCTTTTCCTAATATTGCTAACCAATCGTTAACTGTGACCGTTGGACGCTAAATACGCATTTATTTCTAGTTTGTTACATTCAAGTTTGTTTAGGCGTCATTTGTCACTCTGACCTATAACTCAACAAAACATTCACTGTACTTATTCCGCGAGTTTGCAAGTAACTTGAGACAAAATGTTCCTCAGCTTACAGTATTTTTATCTCACGAAGTGACGCGCGTTTTACTTTTGGTAACCAAGAGTACAAACAGATTCTGAATGTGTGCGTGAAGACGATCGAGTAGCGTCAGCACATAAGACCTCACACACACTTCTGACTTCGCCCGTGTCTCGGACGGTACCGAAAACTCCTGCGCTTACAAATACATTCACAGCGTGTTTGTTCACTTGGTAACCACAAATACAAATAGTGCAATCCACGACGCGACGACGCGCCCCACTCCGCGATCACTGTACTGTAAGCTGTACTTTAGTACCGAGCGGAGGGGAGTGGGGCGCGTCGCTTTGTGAGATAAAAAGACTGTGCTAGCCAACTGGATCACTTTGAACTATAGGATGTCTTAGTGTGATAATAAACATAATGTAATCTTCTGTTGTAGGTGTTTTACAGAGGAATGACGACAGTGAATGGCGACAGGACTGCCTAGCGCTATTATTGCAGCTATTATGTAGAATCGGCACGCTACCCTTAGCGGACCCGGCGCAGACGCCGAAACTACATCCGGTAAGTTTACTGTTTATTAACTACTAGCTTTTGCCCGCTTGGATGTCGGAAAATATCCCACGGGAACGTACTACTGGGATTAAAAGTACTCTATGTGTTAATCCAGGTTATAAACTATCTGTGTGCCAAATTTCATGCAAATCCGTTCAGCCGTTTTTGCGTCAATCCGGAACATACATCCAGACAAACAAACATTCTAATAACTTTATTTTCGGGACCAGACTAGTTAACACCTCGTAGCGACTACTTTTTTTTTAAATATTCATTGTACAGTTTTGACTTCGTTACTATTTTATTATATATATAGATAGATAATCTTGTTACCTCATGCTTGTTGAAATAGGGGGGTAGTTTTTAAAGCTAGCTATGTTAAAGCCATCATTGTTATGTTGCGAAAAAGGGACGGTGCTATAAGTATAAATCTATCTCCCTCTCGCATTGGAATAATGCTTGCTGCATCATAATATTACCAGTCTATTTTTGTCGAAGACGTTGAATAAGATCTATTTGATTGTTCAAAAAGTAATTTTGAATACTAGGTTTTTTTTACACGACTGCCTAAAAAAGGAGTGTAATGTTTTCAGGGTTTACATATGCATGTTAGTTTCTTTATTCCACCATAACTTTTAAATGCCTGAACAGATTTGGATGAATGGGTATCGTTAGAATCCTTACATCATCCCTAGAAATAAAATTGTCATTGCTGGGCAGAGAGCATGGGGGGATTTCTTAGATTAAAAAGTGTTCCACAGAACGGTCCCCCGAAAGCAATGACAATTTTATTTATATGTTTAGACAGTGAAGTAAAGCAATGACAATTTTATTTATCTGTTTAGTCAGCAGAGTAAATGAGCGACCCTTCGCTTTGTGTAAATTATAGATTTACTAATTGGTACAACTTGTATTTTAATTTTTAGTTCGTTTTTGGCAGGGCAGCCATGTTTTTTAATTTAATTATTTACATGTCCTATTGCTAACTTATGATTATGACATAACGGTTTTTCTTTGCAGTCATTGTTATCGTTGATGAGTGTGGAGGAAACCACAGAGCGATTGATATCGATACTCTGTGAGGCGGCTACGTTGAAGGAACCCACCACTTATAAGACTGGATTCTGGGGAAGGGCACAGGTATGTAACCTTGAATTAAATTGATTGCTCATCATCTTGTGTTATAGCTCAAAATATAAATTAGACCTTACTATACATGAGCAGTTGTGGCACAGCGGCCTCGACTTACGAGTTGCAGGTCGTGGGTTCAAAAAGCGCGCATGGGTATGAACCCAGGCGCTTTATATTGTGAAGGAAAACATCGTTAGGAAATCGGCATGTCCTTGAACCAAATATTCGAAGACATGTGACATCTACAAAACCTCACTGGGCCCGCGTGGTCCCAGCAGTGCTGCATAGGCTGATACGTGATGTACTGGCGTCTGTACAAAGCATAGTCATAGCTTTGTACAGACGTCAGTACATCAACCTACTACAATCTATCAAATTTCTTTAATAGATATTCAACTTTATCACTAAAGAATAAGGTTCAAATTTGATTGGGAAAATTTGACAGTTTCGGGTATGTTGACGTGCTGGCGTCTGTACATGGGAATAAGTGGGAAATGGCCTAATAAACCATTAAACTTTCAATCAATGCGAGCTAAAAGGGTAGGTCTTTACTTACGTCCCGAGTTGGTATTCTGTAGGTTGGGTTGTGAGATTCTCCTCCGATTTTGAATACAATCAAAAATATATTTGGTTATTTTTCAATAATAAACCGTGCCAACATTATAACGTGATGATTTACCAATAAATTGCTTAATTTCCCCAGCGTCATTGTAATTTAAACGTAACGTCAATGCGTTGTAACTCCTTCGTTGGTTTAGTGGTAGCAAGCGCTAAAGCTGAGCACGTGGTTCTGGGTTCCATTCCAAGTTCAGGCAAAGTCTTAACGGGTTTTTCCATCTAGAATTTCTCAGTAGCAGCCCGGAGTCTGAATGTGTGCCCAGTTGATGGCAATAGGCTCGCCCACTATTATTTGATTAACAGACGCCAGCACATCAACCTATCCGAAACTGTCATATTTTTCCGATCAACTTTGAACCCTATGCTTTAGTGATAAAGATGAAAATCTATTAAAGAAATTTGACAGATTGTAGTAACCTGTGCCTAACCTTTCGAGGAATACAGGCGTGATGTTATGATAAGTGAATGCTTTAAACGTCTACTATGACAAGTGATATGTTTGCAGGTGGTACAACACGCAATGCGAATGTGCGTGTGGTGGGCGCGTGGCGGTGGGGATGCTGTGGCGTTAGCGTGGTCCTTGCGAAGAGCTGCGCCGAGACTGTTACTTGACGATGCTGACCCTGCGGTAAGTATCACATTATAATGTATACCATTAGATAGTGTTACTCGCGATGCAAATTCTTGTAATGCCACTACTCGTCTTTCGTCAGTTGATCGTTGCACCGCGTTGGGCTGTTTACCGCACATAACGCACACAATTAAAACAGGAACCAAGGCCTAAAAAAAAATACCAAGAAATAAACCGTGCCATCATTATTACATGATGATGTACCATCGAAGAAGTTCATATCTATACACCGTAAGGACTAATCCGTAAGGTCACACAGCCAGACACGAAAATCGACTTTAATTTTAAAACCGGCCAAGTGCGAGCCGGACTCGCGCACGAAGGATCCGTACCATTATCTATAAAATCGGCAAAAACAGTCACGTTTGTTGTATGAGAGCCCCCTTAAATATTTATTTTATTCTGTTTTTATGGGACGTGTCTACGGTTGCATCCGGGGGGGATCCATCCCCTCCGGGTGTCAAGGGGTGTCCCTCAGGGATCGATTCTGGGGCCTTTGTTGTACATTCTGTACAGTGCGGATATCATATAATCTTTTGTTAACTGTAAATATCACATGTATGCTGACGATATTCAGTTGTAAATATCCTTCAAGGGGAATGAAACGTATTTGGCAGTGCAGAAAATAAATGAGGTCTTGCATAGAGTGGTTTTATGGTCAGAGGAGAACTCTCTGGTTCTGAACCCCCTCAAATCTAAATTTATGGTACTGGGTTCAAAGAAACAAGTTGGTGCAATACTGCCTGGCAACCCTGAGATAGTTATCAAGGGAGATTAAATTGAGAGAGTGGAGCAGACATGCAATCTGGGGATAATTATGGATCCAGAGCTGCGCTTTGAGGCCACGTGGCCAATGTTCTCCGAAATTGTTTTTATAGACTAAAGGTCTTATATGGAATACGGAAATACCTAAGTATACCAGTACGGAAACAACTTGTTGACAGTCTCATCCTATCCAAGTTCAATTAATGTGACACAGTCTATGGACCATGCTTTCAAGAACAAAGCGTGTAATCCAACGTATCCAGAATGCTTGTGTTCGTTTTTGTGTAAACATCCCGCGAAGAAGTCATGTTACTCCATATATTAACCAACTAAAATTATTAAAGATGGCTGCCAGGAGGAAGCTTCATTTAGCCAACTTGTTGTTTGGTATCGTTACAACCCATAAACCACACTATCTCTATGAGAAGCTAACTTGGAAACAAACCCAACTAAAGTATAGTCTTCGGTCCATGGTAAGTCCACTGTCGGTGCCAATGCAAACTACAGCATTCAGGGGATGTTTCAAGTTCGCAGCCTCGCGCTGTTGGAATGATCTCCCTACACCATTGCGACGCCTCGAAAAAATACAATCTTTTAAATTTCAATATAAAAAGATACTCATACATGATCAAAATTCCCTTCTATCATAATCGTGTACTTTAGTGTTGATTCACTGTACCTTAGGTGTCATGGTAGCTTTGGCTTGGGATCTTCCTGGGGGGGGAGTGGGCTGCTTGGAATTCCCTCTTCTGTCCAGTGGGGCTGTATTAGACTCTATTTTTCGCCAATGCATTCATCCTTTATGCTTAGGAACACCACAGTGTTTCTATAAATTACGGTTAAACATTAATCAACTGGCACACTACGGCTTGTCAAGTAGGTACAGTTCCCTACTAACATGTTATTTTAATTTATATTATTCCAATCTAATTTCCTCTTATTTCATTTATTTTAATAGTATTATAATTCAATACAATCTCGTTGATAAATACAATTATTTTACACCTACCATTAATGTCCTTTATGTCACCAAGCTTGTCATCTACACCTTCTAACACTTTCACAAACACTGTTTACAAAAACCATAGCTACACAATCACCCAATACATCCTTTGTTATTACTTATTATGCATTGCATCATAATATTCAATGCGCCATTTATTACGTAATCAGTACTTTTATCCACTAAGCCAAAACGTCAAACAAATAGTTTTTATGACAGCTGCGCGCACAGAAGTCCGCGGCGCGTGAGTCGCCGATGCTACGAAATGTTGCCATTTTAGATAATTATTATATTTTATTTATTTAGGACTAACTATTTTTTATTTTATTTTTGTCTTATTTTGTTATTTCTGTACATGATGCACCGGTTGACGTCATCACGTCAACGCCGGCTGTCGCTGAAAACCAGCGCTGGGGCTCCGTCTCGCATAGGGTCCCAGCATTATGCTGAGAGATGGCCGTTTTGCGTGGCGCATATTTTCCCCCAAATTGTTTTTTCCTTTGCTTGCGTTATATGTACGGCAAATAAACGTATTTTTTTTTTTAGTATTTGTTGTTATAGCGGCAACAGAAATACATCATCTGTGAAAATTTCAACAACAAACGTCTAACTATCACGGTTCATGAGATACAGCCTGGTGACAGACGGACAGCGGAGTTTTAGTAATAGGGTCCCGTTTCCCCCTTTGGGTACGGAACCCTAAAAAGGAGCTCGACATCATTTGAACAAATAAATCAAAATAAAAAAATATTTACTTTACTATTTTTTACAAAATGTTTGTATCATGCTGCATGCTACATTTAAATATGTATGTATTGTATGCAGGTGCGCCGCGAAGCTGGCAGCGCACTATACCGCCTGTGCGCGGGCGGCGAGGTCGCGGTGCTGGCGCCGCTGCTGCAGCTGCTGCTGGAGCACCTGCCGCGGGCTGCAGACATGCGGCCCCATCACCAACACCATCACCATCATCACCATGACGTTAGTATTGCATTAAATCGTTTTATTTTTCACTGGCTACGTCCGCGTGAAATTTCTTGTTTCTCCGACCCACCCTGTCGCATCGCATCGCCCGCCCGCGCTTTTCGCTTAGTTCGTAAGGGTCTTAGCGTGATATTAAATAGCCTATAGCCTTCCTCAAGAATTGCCTATCAAATGCAAAAATATTTTTTCAAATCCGAGCGGGTAGTTCTCGGAATAAGCGCGAAAAAAACAAAGAAAAAAATAATTTCTCTCTTCAGCTTTCTTATTTGTAGCTGAATACGGGCGTTTTGTTATGTTTTTTTTTACGAAAGCCTTCGTCTGGTGTTAAAATATATTATGGTTAATTTCTGGACTGCCCCGCTCGAGAGACTCGGGATAAGGTAACTTGTTGATGCCATCTGACGCAAACTGATTGCAATAATTATAATAATTCTTTCATTCAGACCACAGAAAGTCCAAACAGTAGTGTCAGTAAAGAAAACTTAATACGAATGTTAGTATCAAATGCATGCATGCAAGCATGCATTATTCATGTTAAGTTTATTTTTCCTCACTTTTATTAATACAATCACAGAAAGCCGAGCGCTACGAAATCAAACACTACGGCCCATTTGCTTCACAAATCATTCGATAAAATAAAATTTAGATTCAAAACATTATAACACCTAATTGTATTAATTACCTACATTCTATGCAAATAAATAAATATATCTATCTAACAATATACGAAATTAAAACATCGTTCTTTTTCTGTCAATCGTTTGAAGATGATAGAGACAGAATGATAGGTAATAGGTAATACGGGCTGGTTTCCGCAACTCCACGTCAAAGCGCGTATTTTGCGTACGGGTGGGAAAAATCGGTCATTCAATCCACCCCAGCACCTCAAAGAATGCCAGCAACGCCTTTAGAGAGACAGAATGATATTGTAATATGATTAGTTTATAGCGTACTCGCTTTTGACCGCGGCTTCGCTCGCGTGGAGGTCGGAAATTATCTCACAGAAATGTACTACCGTAACGCGCACGCCATTAAAGCATCTTTAACAATCATCGTCATATTTCAGCCAATTTACATAAAACCTTAATGAATTATACACCTAAACCTTCCTTATGAATCACTTCGTCTATCGGTGAAAATTTTATGAAAATCCGTTCGGTAGTTTTTGAGTTTTTCGCGTTCAGACAGACAGACGCGCGGGGGCGACTATGTTTTATAATATGTAGTGATTTAGCGAATTGTGGCGCAAGTGGGTCTAAGACTTCGTAATTTACTGTATTTGTCTCACAGGTTGTTCACCATCATGTGGAGGAAGGCAAGGAGCCTTATGGGCCAGCGTGTAGAGATTACTTCTGGCTTGTTTGTAGGCTCATAGACGGGCTCCCTGAAGACTTTTTCAAAGGTAAGTTACCTGTTATTAAAGAAAAAGAAAAAACTAATACTCGCCTCGTTTCCAAGTCATAACTCAAACACGGATATACATAAATACCTAAATAGTTTTTTTTTTCATATTTTCCAAACGGAAATGGTTGCTAAAGCGGTTTCATAGATTTTTTCTTAACGTTCATGCCCAAACCTTAAAGCACTTATCTCTTTCTAAATTCCTCAGAAGGCGCAACATCAGAAGACAGTGGCGCCCCCGACCTAAACGAACTTTGCGAAAAAATCCACACTTCATTAGAAAAACGTGAAATCATAGAGCGAAGGACGGAGCCGTGTTCACCGGACGACGGACTCTATGGTCAACTGAGTTTGCTCACACATCTGCTCAAACACCCGCTACGGTTTAAGATGTCGGATCAGGGAACTAGGACTCTGGAAATGGTGAGTTTGGCTGGATAACGATATATAATCTTTGTTGGAAACTCTTTTTATGCTGAATTTGATTTTTCTTTGCGTAAGAACCTGATTCGGACTATTATGAACATTTAAAAACAAAAGAAAAACCAAATCGATCCAGTCATTCTGAAGTTATGAGCTTAACAAAGAACAGCATTTCATTGTATAGATAATTCAATGCAGTCATTGTTAGTCTCTGTGTCCGCAGATTGAACATATCAGATCTTTTAGCTATCACTGTGAACAAACTATATGGGTGGGGTTTATAAGCAGCAAATATGTTATAGGCTGTTTGTATGTACTTCCCAGCCAGACTGACGGGGACAGTTTGAGCTGAGACCCAGATAAAGAGCTTAAAGCGAATTTTTCATAGAATTAAAAAGTATTTAATTAAAAAGTTCATAAATGGGTATTATTCATATTATTATATTTCTTTCAACAGGTCTTTGGCTTCCTCTTTGACGTTCCGAACCCAGAAAACCGTAACCTGCCCAAGTGTAAGTCGCAGAAGTCTCGCGCGGCGGCCTACGACTTGCTGGTGGAACTGGTGCGCGGCGCGCCCGACAACTACATGGTACTGCACAATAAGCTGATGGAGCATCATAAGCCTGGTGAGTTATATGGTGTTTATGTTCTTTTGTGTAGATAGTTAGATATATACGATACTGGACTGGACTGCCTCATTGGTCTAGTGGTAGCAAGCGCTACTGCTGGGCATGAGGTCCTGGGTTCGATTCCCGGGTCGGGCATTGTTATTGGGTTTTTCTATCTGAAATTTCTCAGTGGCAGCCCGGAATCTGCATTGGTGCCCGGTTGATGGCAATAGGCATGGGACTTAAACATAACTGGTGAAATGTGGGTGTACTATAGGTGTACCTCTCTGCCTAACCCTTTTGGGAATACAGGCCTGATGTAATGTTATGTTATGTCGGTCCAATGAATGTTTCTTCGTATTTAGTTGAATACGAATAAACGTGTTGAATAAAATTGTATTCTTTGCCTTAGGCCGTGCGCACTTTGCATGCGTTTTCGTACGAATTGAGTGCGCACACTGGATACCTTTTTCTCCGTCAAATAGGTAGTGTTCCGGTGATATCGCACTGAACGCACGAAAAATTCCAACAAGTTCGGATTGTTTTCGGACGTCGGAACTATACGTACGACTAAGTTGCACTTAGTCTGCGCGCTCCCTTTTTACTTGGAAGGTCGGGATCGTTCGGGCGTGTTTGTACCATCGAAGAAGTTCATATCTACGAGTATACACCGTAAGGACTATTTCTGCTTGCTGCGCTCAGCCGCTATAGAACCGGGGCGGTATCAGATGTGGTCATCGTGTTCACGGGATTTTGTTTTCAAACTGCTTAGATATGAAGTTCTTCGATAATACGTGTACGCACGAGTGAAATTCGTACGAAAACGCATCCAAAGTGCGCGCGGCCTTAAACCATTGGACCCTTACCTGTGGCGCCGACCCCAAATAACATAGGACAAGGGCAGGAAGGTAATATTGAAATGTCTTAAACCATTGGTATACTTTATTCATAACATCAATCCCCGAAGGGTTAGGCGAGTTGTCCCTGTATTACACCCAGTTTACGGAAGTTATGTTTAAGTCCTATGTTATAAACTGAAAAGAACAAACTCCCTTGCTTTGGATAAGGGCTCGTTCTTTGCAAATCTTGGCCATTCGTACCTTGTTGTCAATCGATTACTGATGACAGTCATGATTAGTAGTTATATGTCATAACATAACCCTAGACTGATAAAATGTTACGATTTAGAATATCGGTATCCCAAGTCTGTCATGCATAGTGCAGTGTTTATGTAGATAAAGACTGCACTATGCATGACAGACTTGGATGATTAGTAGTTATATGTTATAACATAACCCTAGACTGATAAAATGTTACGATTTAGAATATCGGTATCCATGTCTGTCATGCATAGTGCAGTTTTTATGTAGATAAGGACTGCACTATGCATGATAGACTTGGATTATTAGTAGTTATATGTCATAACATAACCCTAGACTCATAAAATGTTACGATTTAGAATATCGGTATCCAAGTCTGTCATGCATAGTGCAGTGTTTATGTAGATAAAGACTGCACTATGCATGACAGACTTGGATGATTAGTAGTTATATGTTATAACATAACCCTAGACTGATAAAATGTTACGATTTAGAATATCGGTATCCATGTCTGTCATGCATAGTGCAGTTTTTATGTAGATAAGGACTGCACTATGCATGATAGACTTGGATTATTAGTAGTTATATGTCATAACATAACCCTAGACTCATAAAATGTTACGATTTAGAATATCGGTATCCAAGTCTGTCATGCATAGTGCAGTGTTTATGTAGATAAAGACTGCACTATGCATGACAGACTTGGATGATTAGTAGTTATATGTTATAACATAACCCTAGACTGATAAAATGTTACGATTTAGAATATCGGTATCCATGTCTGTCATGCATAGTGCAGTTTTTATGTAGATAAGGACTGCACTATGCATGATAGACTTGGATTATTAGTAGTTATATGTCATAACATAACCCTAGACTCATAAAATGTTACGATTTAGAATATCGGTATCCAAGTCTGTCATGCATAGTGCAGTGTTTATGTAGATAAAGACTGCACTATGCATGACAGACTTGGATGATTAGTAGTTATATGTTATAACATAACCCTAGACTGATAAAATGTTACGATTTAGAATATCGGTATCCATGTCTGTCATGCATAGTGCAGTTTTTATGTAGATAAGGACTGCACTATGCATGACAGACTTGGATTATTAGTAGTTATATGTCATAACATAACCCTAGACTCATAAAATGTTACGATTTAGAATATCGGTATCCAAGTCTGTCATGCATAGTGCAGTCTTTTTCTACATATTGTATTCAAAATGAAACAACATCACGGAATTATTTTCTTACTTTTTAGCAGGAATTAAACCCTTGTCGATTTTATGACCAAATTAAATTGTCGGATATTTCTAAACATTACATCATTTGACTTTAGAATTGAAACCTGTGTTTAAATCAACTAAAAATAAATGTTACAATTAATATTTTCCTTTTCTAAGGCTACTGTTTCGAACCAGGTCCGCAATCCACCTACCCTTGGGACTACTGGCCGGCCGAAGAGTCCCGGTCTGAATGTGGTTACGTGGGGCTGACGAACCTCGGAGCCACGTGCTACATGGCTTCGTGTATGCAACACCTGTACATGATGCCTCAGGCCAGGGCTGCGTTGCTGCAAGCTGATCCAGCTGCTAGCAGACATTCAGTTACCCTGCATGAAATGCAGAGGATGTTTGCTTATCTTATGGTGAGTTTGATCTAATATTTGCATTTGACCTCTATCTTATGTTGCCTTTTAGTATGTAGTTGTATTTAGTTATTATTCTTTATTGTGTCTAGGAGACGATTATTTGATTCGAGAAGAGACCACTATTAAATATACTTTTTCCATAAAGTGGGGTAGTTTTTGTTGCTAACTTCGCCAACTAAGCGCAAGAGCAACCGCTTCTTTCTGCGCTTGTCTAAGATATACTCGGGTAGCATCTCGAGACCACTTCTCTTCCACTCTCCACGACTTTGATGCAACTCGGATATTTTTAGGGCTTAGCTATTAGGGCTATTAGGTAGTACAAAAGAAAGAAAAAACGAATTCCGAAAACTATTGTACTCCGTGGAAAGGAAACACAGAGAAGGCCGACCCCAAGTAACTGGGACACACGGTCTAGGAGGAAGAAGATAATGAAAAAACAAAATGTTCTCAATTCTATCCATTGATAATCACCGTCATAATTCCCCCAACAGGAAAGCGAGCGCAAAGCCTACAACCCGCGCAGCTTCTGCAAGGTGTACCAGATGGATCACCAGCCCCTGAATACTGGGGAACAGAAGGACATGGCTGAGTTCTTCATAGACCTGGTCTCCAAACTTGAGGAGATGACTCCTGAGTTAAAAAAGCTGGTGAAGACGCTGTTCTGTGGAGTGCTGAGTAATAATGTGGTGTCCCTGGTGAGTCAAATTTTGTTTTAACTAATGTACTGTGTTACGTATTGAGAGTCAATCTGCCTAGCCTTTTCCCAACTATGTGGGGTAGGCTTCCAATCTAACTGGATGCAGCTAAATACCACATGGATTGACTGCCTAACTAACCTCCACAACCCAGTTACTAGGTAACACGATACTCAAGAGAGTTCAAATAATGGTATTTCATAATAATCGACGCTTTTCTGGTTCATAGCCAATTTTTTTTTCACCACTCCCGCACGAAAGAAGTGTCTTTCCTCTACGAAAACAGTGAGGAAAGTTAGTTTTTCGTCACTGCTTGATCAGTGAGGAAAGTTGGATTTTCCTCACTGTTTGAACAGTGAGGAAAGTAATGATCCCGTTCAGAAACTAACCTTGCCTGATTTTTTTATGTTAAGTTTTAAAGATATTTAAAAAAATAAAGAATTATTTTGATTTGCTTTGTTTCTATTTAATTTATTTACCTATGATGACTGAATACTTTCTTGCTGGTTGTGGTGAAAAGTTTTGTATGCAACATGTGAGCAAGTTCATTTGCTATTCGTTTTGTTGAGTCTTTCGCTTACTCAGGATTGAAATTTATAATCACTCGCTGCGCTCGTGATTCTATTTTTCAATCCTTCGTTCGCTCAAGACTTTCCTCACATGTTGGATAAATATCTATTTCAAAATGTAAAAGTCCTTTATTCAAACTAGGCTGAGAATCAGAACTTTTCGAACGTCAAAGTTACATAAGACAGTCCCACAAAACGCCCGCCCTTCACCACTTCCTAGAGCTTTAGCTGGGAAGAAGTGGCGCAACAAACTCCCCAGTAGCACAGCTGTCTGTTCAGTTATAATAATATAATATATTAACTACGTAATATTTGTCCCACAGGACTGCCCCCACGTATCCCGAACTCTAGAAGAGTTCTACACGGTCCGGTGTCAGGTGGCAGATATGCGGAACTTGCACCAGAGTTTAGACGAAGTTACTGTGAAGGACACGTTAGAAGGAGACAACTGCTACACCTGCTCGCAGTGTGCGGCCAAAGTGCGCGCGGAGAAACGGTAACTAACACATCTATACACATTATAAATTTAAGTCGCTTTAGGGGTATGAGGAACAGGGTGTAAAGTTCACTCATCCACCATAGAAAAGGGAGGATCCTCCTACCAGACGGGTGTTGTGTCTGGCGGACCGACTGCCCGACTGTTGATGTCGGATAATCTTATATATGTCGTTCGCGCGGTAAACTCTAATTGCGCGATGCAGGATTTGTGTGACGTCATGTCTTTGATGTGTAGTTCGTATGTGGCGGTGTAACCGCTACAGTCGCTTTTCGTAATTAACGCTCTTCTCGCTTAACGTATCTTTATCTTTTCAGGGCATGCTTCAAGAAACTTCCGCGCATTCTCTGCTTCAACACTATGCGGTACACCTTCAATATGTTGACGATGCTCAAAGAAAAAGTCAACACGCACTTCTCGTTCCCCATGAGGCTGGACATGTCCGGATATGTGGAGAAACATCTCATGCCGGCGCAGTATCAAGGTAGCGTGACCATACCAATATAGTCTATTCAAGTGCTTGTTTTCAATTGATGTTATTTCCACTTAAACGAATATCAACCTTATGATAGTATAAATTAAGTTGATTTCTAAATGACTAGTACTATTCGAAACGGCATAAAAATGTTTGTAGTTGTAGGGCAAATTGAACTTTATACGTCGGTATTAAAGTTGTTTTTTCAAAAACTTTAATTTGTTTACATGTTTGGAAACTAAATCGTGAACGCAGATTAGATGTTTTTTGTTTGTTTTTTCATTGGTATCCTACCAGGGAGTAAAAGTAAGTACTCATGATTCACACAAGTATTACTCAAACTGAAATATGGCAATGACCCTGGAAGTAATTATTTAAAATAGAACCTGTATAATAAACTAGTTTTTGCCCGCGACTTAGTCCGAGTGAAATTTTTGTTCCGCTGACCCACCGCGTCGCATCGCATCGCATCGCCTGCCCGCGCGATTACTTCGTTTTAACTTAGCGTTCTTTCTGACTTTTTTTCTTTTGGCTCGGGTCATAGCGTGATGTTAACCTTTAGTCTATAGCCTTCCTCAAGAATTGGACTTGGCTTTTTAATCCTACTGTTAGTTCCAGAGATTACCGCGTTCAAACAAACAAACTCTCAGGTTCATACAATTAAATTTATTTCAGCAACAATTAACATTGAGTTTAAAATCATAAATAAATAAATAAAAACACGTTCATTAAATCTATAAAAATAACACATTCATAACATAATACAATCAATAATAGAAAAAAACAAAATAAAAATAAATTCAACAACATTCCAAATTACAATAAAAAACAATGATAAATTCACTAACATTACTATAAAAAATGCACTGACATTACAGGCTAGTACATTGTAATATCACGTCTCACATTATCTAATATCAAATTTTCTAAATGTGGATATGTCATCGTCTGTCGAATACATACATTTCTCCAATAGGAACGCTCTGAGTCTTGACTTAAATGAGCTCTTGTAAATTATAGTTTTTAAGTCCAATGGCAACAATCCGCACTGCTTGATATTGAGGACTATGCTGAACAATCCTAAGTTGGGGTATTAATTTGATTTTAAAATATTTCCTGCGCGTACTTTCCCTCAACTGTCTCTCCTAAACTGTTTCATTATTTTTGGTATAGATCGAGTTTCATTAGTTCTATTGTGAGTATCGATTGTGAAAATACAAGTAAATAGCAGATGCTGCATGTCTATAGAAACAGTCTAATTTGTGATGTTTATTTTTTCAGAAGAGAAGAATAAATTATTAGCAGAAAGGAAAGATGGCGAAGCTAGTCCTACTGCAGCAGAAATTGAAGATAATTCCGAATTTGAGGAGCATTATGAGTAAGTTTTTGACTTTTAATTTGCTTCTCAAATATCAGTAAAAACCACGCAAGTTCTTAAAAAAATGCGCTAACTTACAAAGCTGACATCAATGCCAAGTTAAGAGGGCTTGTCCTAAAAGTTGGCAACGTCGCAAATAGCTGTCAAATATTTACCCGTTTTGATTAATTTGCC
This sequence comes from Xanthia togata, assembly GCA_963853775.1. Classification (NCBI taxonomy): domain Eukaryota; kingdom Metazoa; phylum Arthropoda; class Insecta; order Lepidoptera; family Noctuidae; genus Xanthia; species Xanthia togata. Next base: position 21,642,852 of record OY970791.1, read on the forward strand.
AATAATACTGTATGGAAATATGAAATGTGGTTAACTAGTGAACTAAAATATTGTTAATGAAATGCAATAATTAATATCGTAACACCGAACATTTACTTTTGTGTAAAAAAAGTAATTTGGAAACTTTCAAAATGCCTTTTTTACTCCTAAAACATCAAATTCAGTGGTAGAATTGCAATTCATTATTAATATTCTAGTTCGCTAGTTAGCCACATTTCATATTTCCATACAGTAATATTGCCAAATTAATCAATACAGCGAAATATTTGACATCTATTTGCGACGTTGCCAACTTTCAGAATAAACGCTCTTAACAGCTTCTGAAAAGTTTGGCATCGTCTTTGATAGACACGAACCATTTCTTGTAATAAAACCCAGTCATTCTAAAGCCCATGTCATACTGCTCCCTCTGACAGATACGAGCTCATAGGCGTGACAGTCCACACAGGCACAGCGGACGGCGGTCACTACTACTCGTTCATTCGCGACCGAGAACACGAACATCACGACCGATGGCTACTGTTCAATGACGCTGAAGTTAAACCTTTTGATCCTGCGCATATTGCGGCCGAGTGCTTCGGTGGAGAGATGACGGTTAGTATGACGTAATGATAATGTAGCAGAAATTGGTTATTGCCAAGGGTATCAAGATCATATCAACTCAATGCCAGTGTAAATTAAGTTGATTTCAGAATGACTGAATAAATGAAGTGGTTTTTCCAAAAACACATTGTTTATATGTTTGAAAACTAATCGCGAACGCAGTATAATTTTGTTCTGCATGTTTACTGAAAAACTGCATTGAATTGTGTGGGAAGGTTAACCTTTTTGGCAAAAACTGTATCTTCCAAAGTGTTGTGAACTTTGGTGTAACAAACTGTCAATAATAAATTTCGTTTTGTCATTTATCTTCTAGAGTAAAACCTACGACTCAGTGACTGACAAGTTCATGGACTTCTCGTTCGAGAAGACGAACAGCGCGTACATGTTGTTCTACGAGTGGAGTCCGCCTCGCAGTCAGCGCGGGTCTGAATGTGGACAACAGGAGGAGCCACAGGTAAGGACTACATAAAACTATTTGTCGTGAAAACCAACAAAGGTATTGTGGTGTGAGAACGTCTGCACCATGCCTCTTTAGCTGTCTGAAGAGGCATCGAATCCTCATTACAACACCGCAAAATAACGCGAAATCAATTTTCAAATTGATTTTTAAAAAATCACCCACCTCTGTGGTGCTTAGACCAAGAGGTCCCGGGTTCGATTCCCAGTGGGAACAACATTTTATGCATAGCCCGCCTAAACTAGCTAACACCAACTTATCTAAGTTTACAGCATTGTTGTGTTTCGGCAGTTAGAGGTATAATACCCAGTTCCCCTGAGATTGGGGATTCCGGGTGAACCTTCTTCTACCTTCGGCCAGATCTTCACTTATCATCAGGTTAATAAAAAAAACCTTTGGACGATATATAAAGGATCAGGAACTTTGTACGTACAGGCAATAATTTTCTAACCCTGGGATATTCTTTTCGCGATACATTTTATATTAATTTATTATTATAATTATTAGTTGATCAATAGTTGCCGTTGACGATGTACTCGTCAATTCACAACACACATTAGTTGAGAGGCATTTCTATAAAACATCTGGTTTTTGTACAACAGTTTTCAACGTCTTACTTAAACTCCTTGTATTATAGCCATCAACAGCAGAAGGTGCCAGTCCAAGTTCATCGGTAGAGCGACGAAGCAGCGACGCGTCACCGTGCATCAGGCTACCTCCCGACCTACTCAAGTGGATATGGGATGACAACATGCAGTTTTTACACGACAAAAATATATTTCAGCATGCATATTTCACGTAAGTAAAGTAATAAAGGATCTCGCGCTCCAGACGGCTATGACTCCGGCCAGTCGAGGCCATCTAGTGGTATTGTATGGCCGTTGCGATCAAGTACGCGATTCGTATCGGATTCTATAGTTTACCTGATCGCGGTGATCACTGGTTGTGGTCGTGGCCGTTAGTGCGCTAGATCCCTAAGAGTAAAAAAGACTATCTCCCTACTTTGTCCAGTAGGAAACAATCATCATGTGGAAAATAGATGAACCGATGGTACCCTCCACCTGTAGAAGATGAATGGTTTTTAACTTTTAGCAACTTAATTCATAGCACAGTGTTTTCCCAGCTACTTCAAAGCCCGGGGGGGAGGAGGCAATCACTGGTATAATAACTTGTTCAAAACTCAAGCCATTTATATCAATTAAACCATTTACAGGCACTTTTGAATTGTCAAAGAGTCAGTCAGTTCCAAAACGTAGATCCCTATGGAGAAGAACGAGCAAGAAACTCCAAGGACACTCTTTTAAATATAGAAATTACAAAATCCTGGGTACATTACTCTTGTTGATGCTAAATGTGAGAACAATGTAAAAAAAAAAAAAAAAAACTTTTTCACAAAAAATAACAGCCGACTTCCAAAAAAAACTTGTGTCTTTGGGGTTTTATTTTCGTTTTTTTGCCACCAACTTCCGAAATCAAAGTTATTTTTCACTTTGTAGTGTTTTTTTTGGAAGTCGGCTGTTATTTTTTGTGAAAAAGTTTTTATTTTTCACTTTTTAGTTGTGGTACAGTCACGAGCTTTAATTTGGGACCCATTTCCGTTAAATCTTGTTAGAACAATCATAATGCAATAAGGTCGAAACTTTGAAACTTTGCTTTAAGGTTGAAATGTTGAATGTCAAGTTAAGACATAAAATGTCTTATCTAATCGACCTATGAAATGATAACCTCGTTGCAAAAAGCTATCATTACGATTTTCTAATTACGAACATGTGTCGTGTCAGTGTCATTTAAGAAAATAGTTTAATGTGATATTTTCACAAAATATAATTTACCAATTAATAAAATGCTTACGGCTAATCGTGACCAAATAAGGCTCCAAATTATTGATTTGCACGAACAAGGAGTAGGCATTCACGAGATATCGCGACGAATAAATGTGACAAGAAACACAGTTCGCCGCTGGGTTCGACGCCACGGGAACGAGGAAAATATTATTGACTTACGACGAAACAACCATCACCCGCAAGTTATAACACAAGAGCAGAGCCGCTTGATGCAAAGGCAATACCTGATGAATGGATTTACGCCAACGAGGCATTTTGCGGAAGCGTTTGAAGTCCACCCTTCAACAGTTAGAAGGCATCTTAAAGCTATGGGACTGCATCACAGGCGGCCTGCAAAAAAAATTGCGTTGACGGATGCCCATAAAGCTGCTCGACTTATTTTCGCACGTCAGTATCTAAATTTTGATTGGACGACGACGGCTTTCATCGATGAAAAGACTTTTCAATCTTCCCAAACGGGCAGACTACATTTGTGGCGAATTGACAGGACGCGATATACGGAAGACCACGTCATAGCTAACAACGCGTCTGGTCGCATTACAGTTAACATGTCTGGCTGGATTAGTTCAGCCGGCATTGGAGAACTAATAAATTTACCACCCAGGGCCACTGCTCAAGATTATGTCGATTTATTAGACGAGAGTGTCCTTCCAACATTGCAACTATATTATCCACAAGAAGATGTTGCTCCAATAAACTTTGTTCAAGATAACGCAACAATTCATACGGCAAGAATCGTTAGAACTTGGTTCGACAATAATAGAGCAAATTTAAATCGTATTCCGTGGCCTGCAAAGTGTGCCGATTTAAATCCTATAGAAAATTTATGGGGCTTAATGGTTCAAAAATGGTCAAATAGAAACGAAAGAACTAGAGAAGCACTTATGGATCACTGCCTCACAGTCTGGGAAAGTTTAAGGGGTACTGACATATGTGACAAATTGATTGGATCCATGCGTAACCGGCTCCAGGCTGTGATTGACAATGAAGGTGGATATACGCGGTTTTGAATATTTATGATAAAAAAATTACTGGAGAGATTTAAATTAATTTAGTCGTAGCCTTCGGTGATAAGTGTTTATTTTGTGCACCGCTAACCATGCTTTCTATATAATTGTGTTAAGATTGAGGTTTGTGTCATAAATGTCTTAATAAATATAAAGAATAAATAACTTTGTTTTTCTAAAGATTTAATTAATCAATATTTTAGCTGAAATCTTCTAAGCCCCCATAATCATAAACGGCCTTTAAACCTATTTTATTTTAAATATGTTGTTTTGGTCCGTCACTTTGATATTTATGTTTGAGAAAGAGACAAAACTTTTTAACTAATATAGGTTTGAAGAATAAGCGGGTTAGTTGACTAGCTATCATATATTGACAATATAATTTTGTTCTTTTTTATTTGTTTCTTTTTTCTTATGGGACCACAGGACCAAAAAGTAATTATTACTCGGAAATCGGTAATGATCGTTTGCCCTCGCTCCAGTTGACGTTAGCCCCTAGAAACGTAAAGTTGTCGATGGTAAACATTATGACGTTTGTTGTTTGTGCAGTGACAGCGTTAACATAATAGCTCTAAATGGCGAAAGTTTGCTACACGATATTCAACCTTAGGTGGGTCCCAAATTAAAGCTCGTGACTGTACCTACACAAAACCCCCACAAAAATTTGAATACCCATTACCTGCTATGTAAATTACAGTGACAGGAACTATTAGAATATCGTCCACATATACTAGATGGGAAAAATACGTATTATTGAAGCTAACTCAAAAACCCCTCATCAGATCTTGACCAAATTTATATGGGACCACTTCTGAAGTATCACAAGTACCAAACAAAAAAGAATCATCAAAATCAATTCATAATTGGCGGAGTAATCGCGTAACAAACATACAAAAAAAAAAAAAAAACAGCCGAATTGAGAACCTCCTCCTTTTTGAAGTCGGTTGAAAATCAAAAACGATTAAAAATAAGCCCTGGCAGATAAGAGATGACCAGTCTCAACTGACGGCGTCCGTTTACGAACATGACGCCTGGATCAGCACCATCCAGCTCAACCATTTTGTAGGGAACCGAATGATCCAACACACTCGCCACCATCAGCGTATCTCGCTAAGTGAGCATGAGATACTCTCAACTACCCCGCTCTTTCAAGTCAAAATCAACATAATAACATAGTAAACGACTCCATGGTACTCACATTTACAAAAAATGAAAATAAAAATGCGTCTAAGTTATACAAAACTATAGTTTGCAATGTATTTGTAACCTTTGAAAATACGTTTTTTGCGGTAAACATGACGCAAAGAAACAACACAAAGCAAAAAAGAACGAGTTGAGGGAAAATATTCATCACAGCCACGCAAAACGGCCATCGCTCAGCATAATGCTGCGACCCTAAGGGAGACATTATAAATGTGCTTATGGAGTAAAGCTTTTACCGAATGGTGGCCAAAGTTAGGCTAAAGAAACCAGGGGGTCTACTCCCTAAGCGAAATCCGAAGTTACGGTCGCTTCGTTCTCCGTCTCACTTAACGAACATACCGTGAGTGTGACGGAGAGGGAAGTGCCCGCAACTCCTAGGGCCGTCTGATGGTTTTATGATATCGTCAAAGTCTCTTGGATGAGGGACGCACGGAACCGGGAAGTATGGAAGAAAAAAGGGAGGAACCTACCCAGCACCACGTTTAGCATGACCACAGTAGAAAAAGAACAGATTCTGATTGTTTATCTGTCATGTCTATTGTTCCGTCGACAAAACCCGTAGAAAACCCGTTTCTATGCTTGTCATGGTACGCGTGCAGTGGGTGATTCTGGGCTGCTGATGATAATTGTGCTCAACACTTTACAGTGGTTCAGAACGTCGTTGTTTCTTGTGCAGGTTCATGGGTCAGATGTGCAGCTCAGTGCCCCAGTCGCTAATGACTCTAAAACCAGAGGTCACAGAGGTCGCCGCGCGGCTGTCGACCTCATTCTTCATCGAAACTTTCATCCACGCTAAGGAAAAGGTAAGAATGTGTGACTATTGTTACAGATTAATAAGGAGTCCGCAGTTTAGATACTTGCTGGGCCAATTCAGTGAGTGTAACGTGGTCAGAGGCCCTAGTGTGAGTTTCTTTTAACTATCTCGACCTTACGCATCGACCGCGTTCGGCGCTCCGATTGGCCCTTCACTGGTGAAGGACGCGGCTGCCAATCAGAGCGCCGAACGCGGTCGAAGCGTAAAATCGAGATGGTTAAAATAAACTCACACTAGGACCTCAGAAGATCTAAGAGTCACACGATGAATATAACTGTAGGTGATTAGCTCTGTGTGACCTGAATTGCACTTTATTGTGTCGTAGCAAGAGCGGCTTTTTATTTAAATGATTTAAGAGAGTGTCCCATCTGTATTAATTTGTGCTATTGTTTACGTAGCTGTTAGGAAAGAATTTAGGCTTTGTATTCTATCCGTTAATACATAGGGTCAAATAAAATTACCTAGCGAAACTCCACAGGCGTATTGGTTATAAACATGACGAAACAAAGAAAAATGGTTTGATGATTTTCTTTATAGGGTCAATGACCTTAGGTGATGTAGTTACTTGAAGTATAAGTTAGAAAAATTAGTTCTTTTTTGCGTAAACTTCAAAGACTTGATGGAACTATTTATCCTTGTATTTTTCAGATTTAAACAGTATTTTTTTCGTTTCTGTGCATCCCTAATTCTTTTGCGTGCCAAATATTATTGTGTGCGATAACATTTTGATTAAAGGTATCAATTTTTTTTATTACTTTTTCTTAGCCAACGATGGTTTCATGGGTAGAGTTGGTGACAAAGCAGTTCAATGCGTCTGCAGCAGCTTCAGAATGGTTCCTAGGTCATATGGCCGACGACACCTGGTGGCCGATGCAAGTGAGTAGGCTTCTTATTTTATATTTACATTATGACTTTTATGTCAATTGATATAAGGTTTTGTTTTGTGTTTAACTTTCTATTTCTTTGGTGGTAACATAGTAAGCAAATGTTTGTTTTGTTACAGGTTTTAATAAAATGTCCGAATCAGATGGTCCGGCAAATGTTTCAAAGACTTTGTATGCATGTTATACAAAGGCTCAGGTAAATAAGATATAATTTTAAGGGCTGATTTTTCCAATTTCAGATATCTTTTATCCGTGAACAATATTTTTTATCCTGTCAGAAATTACAAAATTTAGTTCATAAGATTTGTATATCAGTAAAAATGCGTATTATGAAAACTAGTTGAGTATCAATTTAATTATTTGAAATCATCCTTGTGCTATAGTGATAGCATTTCATCATAAGTGTTGCCAAAATAAAGCCAGGATTTGCCGAAAACTTTATAAAACGATGTTGTTTTGTTTCAGATCTAGTCATTGTGCTTTATACCTGCAAGGTATGGAGGAAGGCGAGGATAATAGCAAGTTGGGCGAAGCGAGTTGTGTTACTAGGTTTATAAGAATGTTGTTATCATTGGTGAGTACTTTATTTATGGCACAAATTGTATACAATAATATTTCATCCGTGCAATGTCAGCCGTCCCGTTTAATAATTGAACAGCTTATATATTTAAGGCGGCACAGTAGTTATAGTTTGACCGGGACCGCTGTTCTGCGCTTTAGAAATGCGCTGCGAGGCGGGCAGCGTTGACGAAAGCGGCGGGCGGGACGCCGCGTGCCGTGAGCCGCGCACATACCATAAATCCACAAATGACTTCTCCCGCTCTGGGCGGAGCGGGAGGGCGTGTCATACTCTTACTGACTAAAACCCACCCGTGTTCCTTCGGTTGCCTTTACGTTGCCAGGGGCCACGGTAACCCTTTCTGACTTTTCCGCAACCCAGTTATCGGTCCCATCGGACCCTTTCACTCGCTGACATCTCTTTGAGAAGGTGTGGAACAGCGCTCTCGGTCAAACTATAGTTTTACATGTGTATTAACATACTATTGGGATCATTTGCGAAGTTGCATCAGAAACTTGAATTGAGCAATAAGTTGTGCAGCACACATGCTACGCTTACCCAGTATAGCACATTCTGCATATTGCTATGACGGCAAAACGTTATTATTTTTAGATGGAGAACGGCGCAAGATCTCACTTGCGCCATCTGACGGAGTATTTCAGTTTGCTGTACGAATTCAGTAAGATGGGAGAAGAGGAAGGGAAGTTCATGTTGCGCATCAACGCCATATCCAGTATGGTTAACTTTTATCTCGGACAGAATGCTACTGCGGTAAGTACACGACTTTACTTATATCCAGAACTAGGTTTTCCCCTTGACTTCGTCCGGGTGAAGTTTTTTGTTCTCCGACCCACCCTGTCTCATCGCATCGCCTGCCCGTGCTATTACTCCGTTTTCGTTTAGTGTCCTTTCTGATGTTTTTCTTTTGGCTCGACTCCTAACGGTCCTAGCGTGATGTTAAGCAGCCTATTCCTGTTAACCTTAGCCTTTTCCTCAAGAATTGGGCTATCAAATGTAAAAATAATTTTTCAAATCCAGAATTGGTAGTTCCAGAGAATAGCGCGATCAAACAAAAAAAAAAAAACTTCAGCTTTATTAGTAGTATATATAGACTAGTATAAATAAAGACTGTTATATTCATTTACTTAAATTTTATTGGGCTATACAGTGGGAGTTTATTTGTCATCTACAACGTTGCTATTTGTATAGGTCTACCGGAATCTCAATGCATTAAAAAAAAAGTGATTTTCATATGGCAATGTCAAAAATTTTATTTCTCCATTTGCCTTGAGATTCTGGTACACCAACTGAGTATTTAACTGCCATAATTTTTGAGGTGTGGAACCTCTACGAAAATATGAAGGAAATGTTTTCAAGTAGTTATCATATAAACTTGACATAAGCTTTGCCCCGAAACAAGAAAATTTTCAATATGCCGTTGTTACTAGTGTGTTTGTTATATCTTCTAAAATCTTCCAAGATAGAAGTTAATTTTCTTTTTGCTAATAATGGAACTCGCGCCGCGACCACGACCAGTGATCGCAGCGAAATGGTAAACTATAAAAATCGATATAAATCGCGCACTTGGTCGTAACGGCCAACTAGCCGCAGACCATACAATACCACTAGACGGCCACGACTGGTCGGAGTCATGGCCGTCTGCTGCGCGAGATCCTTAATTCTTACTTGATTGTCATTATGATAATGAGTTCTGATCATTAACAGAATGACTCACCGACTGAAGAAGCGGGGGGCAGCGGTAGCGGCACTAACGCAGAAAGTGGCGGCGACAAGCTGCGGCCCGGGGCCCTGGACAAGATGGTGGCCCTCGTGGCCGGCCTGGTGGAGCGCTCGCGAGATGCCGCGGGGCACCTCGCGTTGTTGGAGCCCGATGCGAGAGCTTTACTGCATGCGAAGGTAAACAGCATTTTGTTAGATTTAGATTCCCATAGATTTTTGTCTGATGGTTTTGCTGTGAAGTTCGTTCGTTCTTAGTACCGTAGTATCATTGAGGCGTATTTATTGTATAAGATAGAAATAACAGATATTTAAAAATAACAATTAAATTGTTCCTAACAATATAACTTATCTGTTACTTAAAATAACAGATCCTCTATGACTATTTCTGCGGCTGTTACTGTTATTTCATTGTAACAATCCCCACACAGACTGTTACCACGGCTGTTACTAACATGTACTCGCACAAAGGAAGGAATATAGCAAGGTTAGCTATGTTTCTCTCTTCCTCTTTAAAAAATGACCCTTGATAAAAAGAGAAACACCTATTATTTATTTCGAAATATGTTTACTTCTTACTCTTACTAAAGCGGTTAAACTACGCAAAAAAGAGAAGCACTTAATATTTATTACCCCTAAAAATGCAGTTGGTGGTCTTACAAGTACAAACATTTACGAAAAAGTGACTACTAATTTTAGTTTGTGTTACTGACCAGTCATTCCTAGACAAAACTTCGGATAAGATTTTCGACTTTACTTTTTTTTACGAAAGAAGATATTCAATAGATATTTAAATATGTATTTATCGTCCGTACAAATTTAACAGGCGTTTTTTTTAAATAACAGATTGATCTGTTATTTTTGTGTAACAGTAACAGTGATAAACTGATAACAGATATCGTGTTTAACCTGTTACAACCCATCTCTAGTATCATTTTCTTAAGATTTTTGGGTATACCTGTTTATACAATCGTATTTAAAAAAAATAAACTGGCCAAGTGCGAGTCGGACTCTCACACGAAGGGTTCCGTACCACCGTACATGATTTAGCAAATAATTTAAAATACGAAGAATATTATTATGTTTCATCTTAAAAATCGCAAAGATAAATTTGTGTTTCATAATGATACTATGAATTACAAAGTTATTTTTGCAGGTGCAGAAAATCACCCATATTTAAATAACTACCTTATGAATCGTCGTTTTTAGTATTTGTTGATCATTTATACAGTATATGGTACATGATATACAGAAGTTTTAATCTAACCTAACTTGTGTAGTTGTTGAAACAGAGCTCGTACAAAAAATGGTCTAAAACTGACACCTTTTAGGGCCCCCTATTTCATCATATTAGAAGGAAAAAAAACATGTGTTTTCTACTCGATGAGCTCTAGACAATGACACCCCACATGCCTGGCTTAGTTTTTTTTTTTTCAAAATACTTTTTCTATTTACAGTTCATGAGATACAGCTCGCTGACAGACAGACAGACGTATAACGGAGGCTTAATAATAGGGTACCGTTTGGCACCCTTTGGGTACGAAACCCTAAAAAGATCTACATATTTCTATGGCTCGGATCCCTAAAATAATGAGAATTTTTGATACTTTGCCTAGTTTATTTAATTAAAAATTAATTAAATAACAACTGGAATTCTACTGGAGCTTTGTACATGTGGGATCCTTATATTTATTTCTTAACTTCGTGTCCACAGGGGTTTCCTTTTATCTACCAGCAGACGCGTGACTGCCTGAACTTACAACAGACGCGATCGCTCATCTTTGCGCTATGTCGCTGGAACGAGCCGCTCGCTCAGAAGATAGTTAACATGATCTTTCAGGCCATCGCCAAACATTCAGAGGTGAGTACCTTTTAAGTTGTTCGGCAAAAATAAATAACTAAGAAAGAAGATTGTTTTTTCTTTTTGATCTACAAATAAGATTGCATCCCATATTTGCTGAATTTTTCGTGTTACCATATTGTGAACCTAGCTTTCTTGGCCAGACTTTCGACTAGCATTACGAGAAGCATGAATTATGATTGTTTGTTTGTGGTTTACGACGAAAACAAAAGAAAACTCAGGACAAAGTAGTGTCACGAGAAGGTTTTGCGCATCAACCTTCGCATATGACTTTCTATCAGATACGGTAAAAGTTTACAATTTTACGCAAAATATTGAGACAAAAGTAAGGCCGCGCGCACTTTTGACACTAATTCGTATCGTACTTAAACGTACGATCGCGGTCGTACGGATTGAGTGTGCTCACTGAACAAATAGGTAGTGTTCCGGTGATATCTCAATGAACGCACGAAAAATCCCAACAAATTCGACTAACTCGCATTCTGTCTGAGTTGCCCCTTTGTACTTGGAATGTTGGGATCGTTCGTGCGTGTTCGCATGAGTGAAATTCGTACGAAAACGCGTCCAAATTGCGCGCGGTGTAATACTCCTTACTTCTATTTCCAGAGCTGCGGGCCATTTTTTAAGCTGCTAACGTTGCTGGTGGAGGGCAGCGGCACGGGCGCGGGCGCCGCGGGCGGCCTGCCGTGCTGCACGCAGCTGGTGCTGGCGCGCCTGTGGGACGCGGCCGACGCGTGCCCGCACGCCGCGCTGGAGTGGCTCGCGCTGCAGGTGTGTGGATATACACGTCGACCTTAAGCTGGCCGTGCTGCACGCAGCTGGTGCTGGCGCGCCTGTGGGACGCGGCCGACGCGTGCCCGCACGCCGCGCTGGAGTGGCTCGCGCTGCAGGTGTGTGGATATACACGTCGACCTTAAGCTGGCCGTGCTGCACGCAGCTGGTGCTGGCGCGCCTGTGGGACGCGGCCGACGCGTGCCCGCACGCCGCGCTGGAGTGGCTCGCGCTGCAGGTGTGTGGATATACACGTCGACCTTAAGCTGGCCGTGCTGCACGCAGCTGGTGCTGGCGCGCCTGTGGGACGCGGCCGACGCGTGCCCGCACGCCGCGCTGGAGTGGCTCGCGCTGCAGGTGTGTGGATATACACGTCGACCTTAAGCTGGCCGTGCTGCACGCAGCTGGTGCTGGCGCGCCTGTGGGACGCGGCCGACGCGTGCCCGCACGCCGCGCTGGAGTGGCTCGCGCTGCAGGTGTGTGGATATACACGTCGACCTTAAGCTGGCCGTGCTGCACGCAGCTGGTGCTGGCGCGCCTGTGGGACGCGGCCGACGCGTGCCCGCACGCCGCGCTGGAGTGGCTCGCGCTGCAGGTGTGTGGATATACACGTCGACCTTAAGCTGGCCGTGCTGCACGCAGCTGGTGCTGGCGCGCCTGTGGGACGCGGCCGACGCGTGCCCGCACGCCGCGCTGGAGTGGCTCGCGCTGCAGGTGTGTGGATATACACGTCGACCTTAAGCTGGCCGTGCTGCACGCAGCTGGTGCTGGCGCGCCTGTGGGACGCGGCCGACGCGTGCCCGCACGCCGCGCTGGAGTGGCTCGCGCTGCAGGTGTGTGGATATACACGTCGACCTTAAGCTGGCCGTGCTGCACGCAGCTGGTGCTGGCGCGCCTGTGGGACGCGGCCGACGCGTGCCCGCACGCCGCGCTGGAGTGGCTCGCGCTGCAGGTGTGTGGATATACACGTCGACCTTAAGCTGGCCGTGCTGCACGCAGCTGGTGCTGGCGCGCCTGTGGGACGCGGCCGACGCGTGCCCGCACGCCGCGCTGGAGTGGCTCGCGCTGCAGGTGTGTGGATATACACGTCGACCTTAAGCTGGCCGTGCTGCACGCAGCTGGTGCTGGCGCGCCTGTGGGACGCGGCCGACGCGTGCCCGCACGCCGCGCTGGAGTGGCTCGCGCTGCAGGTGTGTGGATATACACGTCGACCTTAAGCTGGCCGTGCTGCACGCAGCTGGTGCTGGCGCGCCTGTGGGACGCGGCCGACGCGTGCCCGCACGCCGCGCTGGAGTGGCTCGCGCTGCAGGTGTGTGGATATACACGTCGACCTTAAGCTGGCCGTGCTGCACGCAGCTGGTGCTGGCGCGCCTGTGGGACGCGGCCGACGCGTGCCCGCACGCCGCGCTGGAGTGGCTCGCGCTGCAGGTGTGTGGATATACACGTCGACCTTAAGCTGGCCGTGCTGCACGCAGCTGGTGCTGGCGCGCCTGTGGGACGCGGCCGACGCGTGCCCGCACGCCGCGCTGGAGTGGCTCGCGCTGCAGGTGTGTGGATATACACGTCGACCTTAAGCTGGCCGTGCTGCACGCAGCTGGTGCTGGCGCGCCTGTGGGACGCGGCCGACGCGTGCCCGCACGCCGCGCTGGAGTGGCTCGCGCTGCAGGTGTGTGGATATACACGTCGACCTTAAGCTGGCCGTGCTGCACGCAGCTGGTGCTGGCGCGCCTGTGGGACGCGGCCGACGCGTGCCCGCACGCCGCGCTGGAGTGGCTCGCGCTGCAGGTGTGTGGATATACACGTCGACCTTAAGCTGGCCGTGCTGCACGCAGCTGGTGCTGGCGCGCCTGTGGGACGCGGCCGACGCGTGCCCGCACGCCGCGCTGGAGTGGCTCGCGCTGCAGGTGTGTGGATATACACGTCGACCTTAAGCTGGCCGTGCTGCACGCAGCTGGTGCTGGCGCGCCTGTGGGACGCGGCCGACGCGTGCCCGCACGCCGCGCTGGAGTGGCTCGCGCTGCAGGTGTGTGGATATACACGTCGACCTTAAGCTGGCCGTGCTGCACGCAGCTGGTGCTGGCGCGCCTGTGGGACGCGGCCGACGCGTGCCCGCACGCCGCGCTGGAGTGGCTCGCGCTGCAGGTGTGTGGATATACACGTCGACCTTAAGCTGGCCGTGCTGCACGCAGCTGGTGCTGGCGCGCCTGTGGGACGCGGCCGACGCGTGCCCGCACGCCGCGCTGGAGTGGCTCGCGCTGCAGGTGTGTGGATATACACGTCGACCTTAAGCTGGCCGTGCTGCACGCAGCTGGTGCTGGCGCGCCTGTGGGACGCGGCCGACGCGTGCCCGCACGCCGCGCTGGAGTGGCTCGCGCTGCAGGTGTGTGGATATACACGTCGACCTTAAGCTGGCCGTGCTGCACGCAGCTGGTGCTGGCGCGCCTGTGGGACGCGGCCGACGCGTGCCCGCACGCCGCGCTGGAGTGGCTCGCGCTGCAGGTGTGTGGATATACACGTCGACCTTAAGCTGGCCGTGCTGCACGCAGCTGGTGCTGGCGCGCCTGTGGGACGCGGCCGACGCGTGCCCGCACGCCGCGCTGAAGTGGCTCGCGCTGCAGGTGTGTGGATATACACGTCGACCTTAGACAACTGGAAACACAAGGAACTCCTTTAACTTCCTGTGTGCTGAATTGCGCCGAAAGACTAGGTGGTGCACGCATTCAGAATAATAATATGATAATAGTGAATATCATGATAATGAAATGACATACCAAATATATTTACTGTCTTTCTCAGGTCCCGCGCAACAAAGCCGCTCACGCCTGGGCTTTACGCACAGCCGAGCGCTGGGTGGAAGCCCAACTGCTGGGCGCGTCCGCAGCCAGGGTCCGCGCGGCCGCCGCCCTGCTGCTGGTGGCGCTGGTGCCGTCGCAGCACTTCCGCGCCGGCTACGCGCGCGCGCGCCCGCCCGCGCCGCCGCACGGGCCGCACGCGCCGCACGTGGCGCACGCCAACCACGCCAAGCTGCCTGACACTGCGCACCATACTCTACACCAGGTATGAGCCACATCATCGCTCAGCCGTCGCAGCACTTCCGCGCCGGCTACGCGCGCGCGCGCCCGCCCGCGCCGCCGCACGGGCCGCACGCGCCGCACGTGGCGCACGCCAACCACGCCAAGCTGCCTGACACTGCGCACCATACTCTACACCAGGTATGAGCCACATCATCGCTCAGCCGTCGCAGCACTTCCGCGCCGGCTACGCGCGCGCGCGCCCGCCCGCGCACGGGCCGAACGGAACCAAACGCCAGCAGTTCTACAACATCCTTATTTTAAAATGGTCTTCTTTTATCAGCATGACACTAATGTATACTGCCGTGGTGAAACAATCGCCTGATTTTTTTAGCAATAGCCAGGGTCCATGTGAACTTTACCGTTATTATTAAGACCTTGGAAACACAATGTGGTATGCAATAAAGATTTGAATTTGAATAGCTAATTGCTTGGCGCTAGACGATCTTGATGACCTTTGCTTGTGTTTTCAGAATCAATATTTGCTAACGAAAATCCTTTTACATTCGCAGGTATACACGATGCTACTGGGCAAGTTGAAGGCGGCGCGCAAGTACACCGACATAGCGGTGCACGGGACCATGAAGTTAACGGCCTACTTCGGAGTCATGTCCTACTGCGTGGTTAGTAGGGTCGAGAAACTTATGGTGAGTAAGATAAGCTTTTGTCCAGTTTAAGTAAAACAAAAAAAAAAACGAAAGTAATAACAATCTGGATAAAACTTCATGAATAAATAACAAGATCCTCAAGAAACTCTGTCATTTCATTCTTTCATTTTCGTGTGGTTAGTGACTGACCTGGTGTCAGAGTTTTATTCCGCCCATGGGCCTCTGACTTGGCACTCTCTAAAGGAAAACGTACCTACTACCAAGATTGTCTTTTGTTTCGTCACATCACGTTCAATTTGTCAATATGAGTAATGAGGTTTTATCTTAGCGCATTTACCGACCTAAACTTAGACAAGATAGGAGCTAAAAACCATTATGTTAAAATATTTTGTAAAATGCAGAAAAACACACCATGCTCATATGACATTTAAATGCAAGAATGAAGAATAATTTTAGCACAAGGAATACAAGTCTCAATTGAAACTTTCCCTTTCCACAGTTTGGTCAATACTTCAACGACCTATGGGAACTGTACCACCCTGCGATCTCGGAGCCTTCAGTCGCAGTCCACCCGAACAAGCAAGCACTACTTACGTTCTGGCACGCCGTGTCTGTGGACTGTCCCGAGAACGTGCAGCTCGCGGTCGCCAACCAGCGGCTCACCAAACATATCGCTTTTAATTATATACTGTGAGTACCGTTACATTTTACTAGCTAGTAGTGAGACGGACTTATTCTGTTGTTCTCTGTGTGAATTCACCAGGAATGCATTGTATTATAATTAGTTATAGATGTTACTATCGATAAAGTTACAATCCAGCCGTCGAGAGAATGCGTTCTTGACAGTATGTGTTTTGCGAATTTGATTCTTATTAGTACTAAAAATGGACCAATTTACACGATACAAGAGCAGAAGCCCTAGTGTGAGTTTCTTGTAACTATCTCGACTTTACGCATTGATCGCGTTCGGCGCACTGATTGGCCCTTCACTGGTGAAGGCCGGCCGGCTGCCAATAGGAGCGCCGAACGCAGTCGATGCGTAAAGTCGAGATAGTTAAAAGAAACTCACGCTGCAGTGTGAGTTTCTTTGGAGCAAAAAAAAACAACACCGAATTTGTTGACATTATAATTGTCACGTTTTAGCTCAAATTACTTGTTAATATTTACTGATACACCAATGCTCTAAAAACCATACATCCAAGCCCATCTATGACCCAGTTTTGTTATTATTTTGATCATATTTTAATTCTTTGACTACTGATAATTTTATTCCAATCATTCAACACAGCATAAAAATGCGTAGGTGTTGGGAAAACAGCATGAATCACATATTAACATAACTGACACAGATAAAACAGGCATGTTTTTTGCATCAATTCACTATCGGAACTGAAATTATCGCTGATTTCCACATACAAATTGATAACACATGCAATAAGCAGGCAATATCTTTGTGCTGATGAGTTATTTCGATGTCTCTTTCATTGGGGATATAGCTCAGTGGTAGAGCATTCGACTGCAGATCGAGAGGTCCCCGGTTCAAACCCGGGTGTCCCCTGATTCTTTTTTTTTGCATTTTCTGTTAGCAATCTGTAACATTTTTCTTTTGTTTTATTTATATTTGTTTGGTTTTGGTCAAATGACGTTAATTTTTGTTTGTTAAATGTAAAAGATGTAATTATTTTACAAAATAACGAGTTCGGATGACTGTGCCTTAACTTTTTAACCTCTTTCACTTTTTATAATGGGTCACATAAAATGCTAAGTAAACATAACTTAGTATCATGTCACCCGCTCTGTAATAGTCAATTACATAACATACGTTCACGCTTGGATTCTCCGAAGGGTTAAGAGGGCGTATCCTAAAAGTTGGCAACGTCGCAAATAGCTGTCAAATATTTACCTGTTTTGATTAATTTGGCAATAATACTGTATGGAAATATTAAATGTGGCTAACTAGCGAACTAAAATATTGTTAGTGAAATGCAATAATTAATATCGTAACACCGAACATTTACTTTTATATGTAAAAAAAGTATTGGGAAAGTTTCCAAATGCCTTTTTTACACCTAAAACGTTTACAACATAAAGGAGTATGCCCATTTTGTTAGGAGTTTTGGGCCCCTAAAAAAACTTCGCATGTCACGGTAGTTTTTACTTGGTTTTGTAGACCTAGAATTACCTTTTCATATCCTGAAATCGATTTTCAATTTTTCACCCTAGTTTAAGAGAAATCTTAATTTTTCGGATGCTGAAATTGAGGTTATAAAACCAATTTTTTTTGTTTTAAACATATTTGAAATTAAATTAATCATATTGTTTATGTATTAATATTGATTCCTGAATTTAGAAAACACTACATAACTTCTTCTCTTGCTAGATATTATGTAGGTTAAGTACTTGCGCTTACAAATATCTCTTGTTATGCTGTGCAGCGTTAAGCAGGCTTTGCCCTCACCATGTAGTTTTGTTAAAAATAAATACTTACCTGCGGCTCCTTAGGTCACAGGAGCTCATGGCTAAGTTACAACAACCGCACGGATCCATCTCAAGTCAAGTTAAGCTGCTCTAGGCCTGCTTAATTAAAAAAAAAAAAGACAATAAATAGTAAGGTAAAACATTTATTCTTCAACAAATATAATATGGTCTAGAAATTGCGCTGGGGCACTTATATCATTACAACGACCCAAGCTTAAATACCACAATACGGTCATAGTATGAGCGCAGCACCCTACTGTACGATTTCCCACTAAGCAACTACAATAATAAGCAATGATACTCTCTAAAGAATTTGCCCTATGTTGGTCTCCACTTATGGATACAAGGGATATGGTTGATGATTTCGGTTTTGTAATAATACAAAACATTCAAGACAGGATGTCATCAGCGGATATCTGAAAAGATAACAAAAATAAATCAGAGAATTCCTAAATAAATAAAACGTACATTTATTCATGTGCTCATTGCAATGGTCTAGGTTTTCTCATATCACCATATGCCTATAATGTACGTGTGTAAACGTTAATTTATGTTATAGCGGAAATAATAGAGATTTGCAGTTGACGATGACCCCTGGATTGGCCAAACATAGGCATCCTAAGTGTTCGTATAAATCTGGTAAATGACACAATAGACACTTACCGGTGTTACCCAGGTTCTCAGAAGGATAAGCATTGGTTCATCTAATTCTTCGATTTGACGTCTACGAAGATTCTGCGCCAAACGTTGGGAGCAATTGATACACCAGCGAGAGAGAGGGTGGTTTACCCGACCTCTACCAGGTGTAGACATTTTTCAGGAGTAAAACGAGTCCAAGGCTCACTTAAAAACTAAAACAGAGTCATTTCCTCACTTATCACTAAAACAGGAGTCCAATATCTCAAAACAAATCCACTGCAGGAACGTAAACGCTCAACTCAACAGCTTCAAATTGTAACGAAGTTAACGAACTGAAGTAAATACGGGAATAAATTCAACTCGACGCAAAACGGACGGCACGAAACAATTTGATTGATGCATTGATTTGACACTTGACAGATAGATCTGTTTAAGTGTGACCATATTAAATATTTTGGTTATCGATTTAGCAAATCGATGTGTTGTAAAAAATATTATTTACATAATTAAAAAGATAATTATAAACGCTATTTAGGTATGTATGGGAGGTATTAACCTGAGTACTAACCACAATAATGTATATGGTACTAACTTTTGTTTTTGAAAGAAACTAATCAGTTATGAAGGTAACGGAATATTTCTGACGGTAGAAATACCATGAAACACATAATATTTATGTGGGATTATGGGCGGAAACAGACGCTCCGGTTGCTCTTCCGATTGTCTGATCAGACATTCGGAAGCGTAGCTGCCATACATTTTGCTTTATACAGCACAGACTCTCCGTACCGATAATCGGATCTGATCATAGAGAATATAGATCTTGTCTTTGGTCTTCCGACCGCTTCAGACTCTTTTGGCTGGAAACAGACGCTCTGGTTTCTCTTCAGAAGGCAAAACCGGAGCGTGTAGGCAGTTAATCAGATTCGATGTTCCGATCAGACAATCGGAAGGGCAACCGGAGCGTCTGTTTCCGCCTTAGTTCTTCGCTATCGGACAGAGGACCTTCACATCATTTCAGGATCGTACTTTAGCTACAAGCACCGCAGAGGTAAGACAGGCAGAATCTCCTAGTTATAATATTATACGTTTGTGGGTAGAATATACACTCCTTCAAAATATAATTCCTTCGTGTTTTTTATTTTAGTTCATTAACTACTTTTATTTTCTTTATTTGAGCCCACCCGTCGTCTACTTCGCGCCAAATCAGTTACATGAGAGTGTTAGCTAGATTATGACGAAAGAAAAGCTATTGTAGCCTATCTCCGGTCATTTTAGTCGACGGATTAGTAAAATATCGATATTTTCAATCGATTACAATTATTCAATTGACATAGTCCGCGTCTGGCAACATTCACGTCAAGTTTTAATGGCGGAACTGATCTAAATTCAATAAAATATATATTAATTTTGTTTTCCAATGCTAGGGTAAAAGAAATGTTGAAAAAAAAAACTTGAACATGTAAAAATACGACTTAATTTTTGAGAAGTAAATAGTCTTGACACGGCACCAAAACTAAGGGGCCCATTGGCGGTCATTCTCCTTTAGTGTTATATTTGTAATTCATTATTAATATTCTAGTTCGCTAGTTAGCCAAATTTCATATTTACATACATTAATATTGCCTAATTAATCAAAACAGCGAAATATTTGACATCTATTTGCGACGTTGCCAACTTTCAGAATAAACGAGCAGATTCGCTAGTAGGTACAGTATGTAGGAATTTGGTTTTCTTAGCGATGTTTTGTATATTTTGTTGCTCCATGTAATCAATTTATATCATCACACAGCGCGGACCACGAAGACGGCGAAGTAGTGGCATACAACCGGGCCATGCTACCTCCTTACTACGCACTACTTCGCCTGTGCTGCCGACGGTCCAGTTCGTTCGCGCGTTCGCTCGCTCAGCATCAGAACATACACTGGGCGTTCAGGAACATCGCGCCACACGCTCATCTGTACCCCGGCGCGGCTGACGAGTTGTTGAGGTCAGTAGATCGACTTATTTTGCTTTTTATGTAAAATAGATTGTTTATGTATGTTGATAAGGTAGATCGAAAGTTACGGGTGTGTAATGTTTGGTATAACAACAGATAGTCTAATTTCATTTGACATAACTTTCATATGATATAAAAACATTTAACCTAATTTCATATGATCTAATGTTATATTTGATATATTTTTTATTTACTCTAATTTCATTTACTAAAACGTTCATTTCATATAATTTTCAAATTGTATAATGCTCTTTTTATATAATATTCTTTTGACCTAACTTTCATATTAACTAATGTTTTAAGGTAACGCATCGTTCTTGAGAAAAACAAATTATATTGTAACCTAACTTCAAAACAATAAAGTTGCTTCTGCATCGTCTCCGGCGCTGCGGGAAGAGCAACCCCTTCGCCCTTACGTAACAAAGGATAGGGGCCTATGCTTCGTTACAGCGGGCGGGGGTTGCTCTCCCTCCGCGCCTCCGGTTTTTATATACACTAGCGGTAGGAGCCAAAAGACTACGTAAAGTCGGAGTGGCCCGATTCGGTTTTGGAGCAGATTCAACCTATTAACTACAAGCCGGTGTATAATTATGCTGTCGCCATATCGGAGATACGATACGATAGTGGCAGGCGTAAATCTAATCAGTTTTTGCAAAAATAAAAGTAGACATTTCCAAATTATATTAAACGTTACTTATAGATTTTGAATATTATAGCAACTGAATATTATATGAATTGAATATTATTTCAAATGTTCATTATATAAACTGTTCATTATACCGTATGAAATTAGGTAAAATGAAATTATATCAATAATTCATTATATCATTTGATCTTTATATTAAAAAATATTTATATATATTAAATGAAATTAGGTCTTGTGATCATTAGAACTTTTGTTATTATATCAAACGTTACACACCCGAAAGTTACACCCTCATTATAAGCAATTTTCTCGAAACATATCAAGATCACTAAAACAAGGCAACTAAAACAGTTATTGAAGGCAGATTTTATCAGTAATCCATTTGACCAATGTTTGGCAGGGTTGAAGAATAAATTGCTTCATGTACAATCTACAGTAAAATTAATTATTTTTAATCACAAATAATAAGTAGGTACCGATTATTGTTGCAACATTTCTCAAAAAATGTGAATCATGCTTACACTAAAGAAACATTTCTCCCTCGCCAGACTCGCCCGCATACTAGCAGCTCGCGGCGGCAACGGCAACGGCAACAACGGCAGCACCAGCAGCGGCAACGGCAGCGGCAACGGCGCCAGCAGCGGCAGCGAGTCCGCCGACGGACGGGAGGCCGCCGCCTTCCGCCGCAGCACGCTCTCCGCCTACTTACAGGGTGAGCACATAGGTATCACTCACTTCCAACACTAATAGATGTAGCTAGTTTATGTTGTGGCGTAGTTAGCAACAACTGGGCCTAGCAGTTGTGAGCATGTTCTTATTTTATATATACGGTGAAAAGGACATTAGAACGAAAACTTTGACCATGGATTCAGTACATGATTCTATAGTCTTTTCGCCATAAGATGAGTTCCCTGACAGTTCTTGTCTGACAATTGTAGTGACGTGACCTAACGAAATATAATCGATTTTTTATAATATCGATTCAGTTGGCAAAGAAAATGGAATCGGATTATCGAGTCTTTGATTATTTATATGTCTAGATAGTGTCGCGCTGCAAAAGAACTAAAACAAACGCCAAATTTGTTATGCTGGTGTGCGTGCCAGTCACGTCTTACACTCGCGCCACGTCATTGTGCTTTTTTAGTGTGCGTGCGATTTTTGACGAGGTCACAGCTTTGACTGTCTATCTAGACATATTTATATCTTTGATTCCAGTCTACAAAAAATCTGCAATGAACGCGCCCCTCACCCAGAGGCCTAGAATCATATCATTGTACTGAATCCATGGTAAAAAGGTTTCGTGACGATATCATAACTATTAATGTTGATAAAGTTGGTGCTTGTAAAAAAAAAATGTTTGAATAAACAATAATTATAGCTTTCTGTAGTTTCGTTGTTGCTATGTATTGTCTTTGGGTACCTACCGAAACCGCGTTATTTGTTTTTTTCACATTTCATGTGTAAAAAAAAAATAACACCATTTCAATTCCCACATGTGACAAGGTATTTATTTGGCCTACAATCAGTGTGTTTGTGTACTTATGGGAGGTTTGTGTCATTAATCATACTAGGGTCTTGAAAAATATTGCAGTCTCTCCATGTAAAATACTGGTATTCAGCTGCATCCGGTTAGACTGGAAACCGACCCCAATATACAGATAGTGCAATCCACGACGACACGCCCCACTCCGCGTTTACTGTACTTTTAGTAAGGAGCGGAGCGGAGTGGGGCCCGTCGTCGTGGATTGCACTATCTATAGTTGGGAAAAGGCTAGGCAAATATATTTTTGGTCTCGAAAAATATTACGGTCCAACATTTAATAATAAATAAATGGCACTGACCTGTGCATTATAGCGATTTTGAAGGCAGTACATATTCTGCAATAACAGACTAACATGTTTACACATGGTTTCTGGAATGAAGATCGACGCGTTGCTATGACTGACTGACTGACTATCTGTTCGCACGCGTCCCTAAAATGTACGTGACTGATCGGCGACTGACCTTTATCAACAGCCAATCAGATCACTTGACATGAGTTTGATTTTGAAATGTCACTGTTTTTCAGTTTAAAAAAAACAGGTTTTACCCGTAAATAGTGGAGATATATGCTTCAAACACAGTTGTTCTACATACGTTTTACTTGCAGGTCTAAACGGCCGGACGTGTTGGTCCACGCTAATATCTGCGTTCTGCACGCTAGTTGAGAACGAGGACGACAGGCTGTACGTTGTGTATAATGGAGGACTGCAGATGACTTTCGAAGTAAGTACAGATACTTTTCAACAATTTTTATAACTGAAAAGTTTGCAAAATCTTTGCTGATTCATTGTCCAAAATTACACAATTACGGTTTGTTGGTTGTGGTGGATTGATGGCACGTTTATTGATTTTTATTCGACCAGGAGTTATTAATACTAAATCTAAGCATCTACAAAAGAGAGACAATATTATTCGTGTCTCGTAGGTCATAGATATGTAACCTATAAAATTATGAAAATCCAAGTGGAAGTTGGTGAAGGTGTTTGTTACTCAAGCACGATTAAACGTATGGGTCAGTTCACACCGAAAAGCGACGCGACGCTGCGCACACTTAAAACAAATATCGACCTTATTTTCTTCATGAAATGGTATAAATTTAGTGCGAGTGTGAACGCTGAGATGCGCGGTGCTGCGCAGCGCGTGTACCTTATTGTCTAGTAAATTTATTCGTAATTATATCGGATCTTAAAAAAGTGCGCGTCGCGTCTCGGTTTGAACTGATCTTAACACTTTACCGTTTTAAAAGGCACTCAGATAGACGATGTTTTAAACTAACACAAAGGATCCTTCTTATCTTACCTACTAATGTATTTTATTTACAAAAAAATACAAATATTCATAGTTTATACAAATATTTAATAGTTTTCAACTAAAATATTTTCTTTGTCCCCCAGGCCCTACACAGTCTCCACGCAGTCTACGTCGATGGAGGCGGCGCGGGCGGTTCAGCGGGCGCAGTGCGAGCAGAATTAACGGCCGCGTTACGATGGGCGCGCGCCTTATGTCGCACATTACGGACTAGGCGAGATAACAAGGAGGCTAGAGCACTGCTACTGGCTTGCAAGGACTGGCCTGAGTGCGCGAGACGACTGCTCACCATGCTCAACTTACACCATAGGCATAATCATCTGAGGGATGCTGCGTTAGGTACGTATTTTTACTTCTTGCTGATCAATGAAAATTAATATAGCGTAAAAGCCATGAGAAGGATATGAATGTTCTTATACGGAAAGCGAAATGATAAAGCATAATTATTGTGACTGTACACTAAATTAAACTCTACCTACCTTTATATATATATATATATATAATATACAGGGTGTAAGGGACAGCCCTCCGCAGACTGATGGGGTGAATACCGGTACATGAAATTATTTCAGAAACGTTATGGGAATGCAACAAAGCTGATTTGTTTGATTACCCTACACGCAATGTATCGCTACCGTGGCAAAACGCACGTAGCGAACGGCAGCGCAGAGAGCTTTCAGACGCCCTCCCCGCCGCCCCGCGGGGGTGAGGGCAGGCGCTCCCGCGTCACGTTATTTATTACGGCACATTGAAACGAGCGAGAGCGATTCTGATTATTTAGCAGATAGCCGTGTGACGTATAAAAGAGCATGTAACAATCACAACACGTTAACAGATTAAAAAAAAATAAGTTTAAGAAAATGTATCGTAATACCTTAGAATCGCTCCGGTCGTATGAGATACGGCTCGAAGTGACCTCCACCGAGGCGTTCGCATACATTGGCACGACACAGGGTCTCCGCGAGTAAGTGGGTCATCTAGTTGGGATCTTCGATGCAGCAGCGCAGTTGCTGGAACGTGTTTGTGATGCGATCTCGCATTTCCTCCTCACTCGCACTGACAAACACTTTTTCATCACATCTATTCAAAAAGAGCTAGTTTGTTCTTCATAAACAGGGATCAAAATAGTCCCTAGGGAGCAAAGTATATTTGAATTTGGAATGTGGATATTGTTAGTAAAAGTTCCAATCACCAAAGAGATCGATCACGAACATTGTATGAACAAGTAACAGGCTGGCAAGAAAGAGAGAGAAAGTGTGAATAATTTGGTCAAAATGAAAAGCCAAGATGGCGGCAACGACACATGACGAAAATGTGTGTCGTTTTCATAGTTTTCAAGGGCGCCAAAGCCTACAGTAAGGTCAAAAAGAAAATCCAAGATGGCGGCCATGAAAATTTCAAAATTTTTGGTCATTGGTGTCCTTTTCATAGTTTTCGAGGGATCTAAAGCCGATAGTGAGATCAAAATGTAAATCCAAGATGGCGGCTGTTAAAATTTTCAAATTTTTCATCATGAGTGTCGTTTTCATAGTTTTCGAGGGTTCTAAAGCTGATAGTGAGGTCAAAATGTAAATCCAAGATGGCGGCTACGAAAATTTTTAAATTTTTCGTCATGTATCGTTTTTATAGTTTTTAAAGCTGCTAAAGTCGATAAAGAGCTCAAAACGTATCCAAGATGGTGGCTGCGAAAATTTTGTTTTGATTTTAAATCATAGGTACGTGAGAGATGAGGGTAGGACCGCACACGTTTCTTTTTCTCATAGAGGGTGATGAAAAGTAGTGTTCACCTCGGGAGCAACACTATTTTAAGCTCGAGTGACGTACTTTGAAACCCTCGCTACGCTCAGGATTCTACTCTAGAATCCTTCACTCCGCTCTGGATTCAAAGAAACACTCTCGCCTTAAAAATAGTTGTTTGCTCCCTAGGCAAACAATCTACTATTTCTTTTACGTAACCTAGCATTTCCCCGAGCTTCCCCTTAACACATTAGCGTTTCTCCATACTCACGAGCATTAAATTTACACCACAACAAAAAAGAAATCCAAAACCGTTACGTAACTTCACAACGCGACTAATCCGCACCGACATGCGCTCGCGGCACAACAGCGACAACTGCGACTGCCTGCGACACAAACCAACTGCTGTTGCCAAGTACACAAAAAAAAAATCCACGAAATTTCGTGCAAAAATGTTGTTTTGCACAACATTATGTTTGACGAAATGGACTAAAAGTTATCATTCTGATATGTGGAGAAATGAAACGATTAATTCGTCAATTTAATTCAAATTTTATGTTATGACAGTAGTGAAAGCCCAGTATGATAGCTGTTCTAAAGCCATGTTAAAGCCCCTTGGGTGGCTTGGAAACTAGCCTGAGATCGCTTGAAAAGAAGTATTAATTAATTAGGTACATGGCACGAATACTCAATGGCGGGCACATTAAGTGCGCTTTTCCTTTAGAAATTAAGTGCACGAAAAGATTTGCATTTATCAATAAAAAAGTTCTTCCGTTTATGGTGAATCAAATTATTTCTAACATTTTCGTTCACAAATTTAGGTCTAATAAGTTGGCAATACTGTTGCGATTGGGCAATAATTGTGCAAACGCCGATCATCCGACCGAAAGGGACTCAGCTATTATTACACAAATCGTAGCGTCTGTACTGGTTGGGAGGGGTAGTAGGTATGCGGTGCGGTGAGTTCAAAGAACTCTGCAGCTAGGCAGAAGTTGAACAGCTGATTTCACGCGTAGTTCGATAGAGAATTTCAACATACATTGCTGTTTTATTTACATTAATGGAGTACTGCGTACCTAGAATGTAATTTTACATTGAAATAAAGGAATAGTAACTGAAAACTCGATAAAAAAAATGAAAATTGTCCTGAGAAAATTTTCACTGGAATATGATTCAAAATAAGGAGCTGAATGCACCCTGTTAGTTTGCGGAGGGCTGTCCCTTACACCCTTTATATATATATAGGTAGGTACAGTTGAATGTGACTAAGGTGCAGCGGGGCAATCTCGGCTGGTAAAACATAAACCACAACTTTGAAGGTATAAAAATATTAGATGATATAGTTTTATTAAAAATGTAATGTATTGACGCTCCAGAGTCATTATCTGTGTATTATTTTTACAAACTCATATTGAAAAATATTCAATAGATAGGCTTAAAATGTGTTCTTGTCAAAAAACATGTGACTGAAACTTGTGTTGCGATGGTAATATAGGGATGGTAATCTAAATTGAATCTTGACATTTATGCAGCTATGCTCAGTTTTGAATAAAAACACGTTAAAGGTTTAGGCGGGGTAATTTTGACTGCTCGCCATAGTAAATAGTGATGGGAACGCTATAAAAAATAAGTCGATAGATACACCAATAAATAATTTTGGTCTGCTATCTACTATAGGTACTATATCTACTAACTAATCATAAATCAAAACTTCATTTTAAGAAAGGAAAATGTATTTAAAAATAGAACTAGAGCACCCCTCGTCCTAAATCTACAATCGCTAAACGTTACGCAATTTTATAATTTAGGACCAAGATTCATCTGTCTTTTATAGTTTTAAAACATAGCAATTAATAATCTTACAAATATAAATATTAACAAAAGTCTTATAAAAAATAGTTTTCCCTAACATGTAAGCTATGGGCAATTCTTCTTTCCACATCTTTCCCGAGAGCTATAGGTCTTTCAACGCTGTCGTTAAGATGATTATTGTATAGTTACAATGGTTGATCTAGGAATGCCATGTTTCTTCAGCTTGGTAACTCGTCATTACTTTATTTTTAACATCTTGCACTGCTTGCTGCAATTCTGCCATTGTGTATAACTTGTCCGTTTTTTTATATGGTGGCGAACCATCTGCAATGAATTAATAAAGTAGTAAGAAAATTATTAATCCTTCGAAATGCATCGATTTTAATTGTGTTGCGATCCTGAGAATAGAAAGATTACAATAATATAGCTACAAGTTAAATATTTTGTAAAGTATTTACATCGACAAAACATATCGAAACGTGCACATCACTAGTGTTTGTTCATTTCCATATAAAATCAGGTGGGGCAATTTCAACTGCAAAAAAGTTGAAATTAGCCGCTATTACAATCCAGGTGGGGTAATTCAAACTCACGCCAAAATGCTGTTAAAACGCAAGTTACAACAGATTTTTTTTTGCTAAAAACATGTAATAGGCTTTAATTAAATGTCATACCTTTGAAAATCTTCGAAAAACACATTGTATACCACTTTTTTTTGCAAAAATATGAGACACTAATTGGCAAACAGTATTGGGTCTAGCAGTGCCATCTATGTAGAAATTATGAAATTGCTTTTGCGCTATGGCACTTATTCAAATAAAGTAAAATGTAGAAGTTATTAAGATTAGTTGAAATTTCCCGCTGTCGAGATTGCCCAGCTGCACCTTATAATTATATAGTATAATTCACATTCTTACATTTTTACATTTCTTATGAAGACATGTTTATAGTTTCTTGCCCGTTCTTTTCCATTTTTGAAATAAATGCTTTGAGTTTATCATTTAATTTCATGTCCGATATGAATGAAGAATGAATCGTGTTAAATGGAATTAAGGTATCTTATCGCATGACTTTGTATCTAAAACATAATTATCTGGCAATTATGAATGATGTTATTTGCAGGCGTGCTCCGCGAAGTAGTAATGCTGGGCGGCGGCGCGGCGCTGGGCGCGCTGGTCCCGCTGGCGGCGGGCGCGCACTGCGCCGCGCGGCCGCGCCCGCACGTGTGCGCCGCGCGCGCCGCGCACGTGCCGCCCGCGCCGCACGCGCCGCCCGCGCCGCCCGCGCCGGCGCAGGCGCACCGCCTCGCTACGTCCTACAGGCCTTACCATAAGTTTATAGGTGGGTTTACATCTTCTACTTGATAAAAATCAGTCATTCATTCGTTCACTGACAGACGACGCAGGGCTTTGACCGCTGGGTCTAGAACATTCAATTTTGCGCAAGGGTTTCTTATAATTACAATGAAAGGGAGCACTAAAGTAACGATTTTTAAAACTTCATCCCCTAAAAAGAATAAGGGAGGGAAATTTGTATGGAAGATCAGTTTTACTGATAGAGAAAATACCATCGTTCTGTTAAACATAATTTTATTGAACAGCAATTATTGCTGATTTTACTTTATTGTGCTAGATAAAAATGCACGCAGTCAACCCACAAAAGTCTATCCGATTTTTTTTTTCCGACTAATTGTAATTTTGATGTGCAAGTATAAATAAATTCAGTGTAGCAGAAACAAAGTGTTTTTATTAAAAAGGACCCACGGAGCGCCATTCTAACAGTTCGCAAGGCTTATTTCCTCATAATTTCTCGATTGGCAAGCCAAACACGTTTCAATATAATATTTCACAGCATGGGGGTTTCATAATTCAAATATTACTACCGTCGTGAAACACATTTGCATGCATTTTCAGAGCAATGTACTAAATAATCAATTGCATACCGACCTTGGTTCATAAGACGAATCCGCTACCTACAACTCGGGCTATTACCTCTTTTTCATTGATATTTAAATAAATAAATAAAAAATCAATGAAAAAGACGAAAAATATATATTTTTTTTTAAACTGTTTCAATTCAAAACACAAATCCATTGTAATATTTCAGATACTTGCTGTCGTGTAGCTCGCAGCCAGCGCTGCATGTCGGAACAATTAGTGTTGCTGTCAGCTCTCTGTGCACTTGAAGCAGTGCCCTTGCGCTTCAACTACTTCGCAGCTTTCTGGAGAGATGTGGCTACTTCGCCGGTGAGTATCAGATAACTTCACATTTTACATAATAACCATGTAAAATTCACTATCCACAAAATATAAACAAACAAAAATCGAGGATATATTAAATTGGTCATACTAGTAAATTCTAAAAAGTATTGTCGAAATAGACTGTCATGGTATGAGCATCTGATGTGGAGGAATGAGGGAAATGTCGTCAGGAAAGTTTTTAGTTTGAATATGGATGGCTATACGGGTGGGGGAAGACCAAAGAAACGGTGGCTGGACAATGTGAAAGATGATATGGCTAGAAAGTGAGCGAGTACAGTGATGACGACAAATCGAGTAGAAGTAGTATGGAAGAAAAATACACATGATCGCCAACCCCAAATTAAATTGTGATAAGGGCAGGAGAAGAAAAAAACCTTGTAAAAATTGAACATTTTTTCTCGATAAGTTACGGTAAAAAATAACTCTGTGACAGACAGACTGATAGACTTCTGTGTAGTTGTGTACCGTGGACTACGTAATAGAGTCCTGTCCTTTGGTTATGGAACTGTATAAAGAAAAATTCCAAAATTTTAAATATTTTATTTCACATATGCACTTATGAAACGTCAGAAGCTAGGTGCTCGGTTCCAATTGGTCGTTTCCTATGGAGAAGAGCCGGCAAGAACACCACGGTTACTATTTTAACAATAATTGGCTTTTTCGGCGAAAACTATCTTGTCTTCTACTTGACGCAACAATAAATTTATAATGTATTTTTCTCTTGATTGCAGTTTGTTAAACTTAAATAAATAAATTGCACATTTAATTTAAACTTTCGGTATAACGGAACGTAAATCAACGCTCCAAAATAAGTTACCGAAGGCTGCTGGAGCGTTATTATCGCACTCGCGCTTTTATCATATTCCACGTCAGACAGCGCTTTAATGTACGCGGTGTGGCCGATGATAATAATACCCCCATTTTTATTCTGAACATCTTTGTGTTGTGGTATTTTCAGTAGTTTACAGAATCTATCTTAGTTCAGTGTGTCTTTGGCAAAGGCCTCCTCTAACAGCTTCCACTGAGTCCTATCTCTCGCAACTCTTCTCCAATTAGGACCCGCTGTAAACTTCGTCCTCCCATCTTTTATATTGTCTTGCCCTTTTCCTTTGGCCATCTCTGGGGTACCATTCTGTCACAACTTTACTCCACTTGTATTGACTGCATGTGGCCTGTCCATCTCCACGTTTGTTGGTCTATTTTGATAAGTTTTCTCTATCCTGTCTTGTTTTTTACGTGGCCGTTACGAAAGGTTAAATAAATGTGTTATAATTATTTGCAGGCTGATTCAAAGTTGGAGGAGATGCTACTAGAGTGCAGTGTCGCCACGGAGTATGTCGATGCAGTGTTGTTAGATGAACGAGAGTCGCTGGAGGACCCCGTCATATATCAGTTCATGCAGCATTATTATCCTAAGGTATGCTATACTTCATGTCCAATCTTGGTCTGACAGTTTGAGTAATTAAGGGTCATATCACACTGGCGATTTGCGAGCGTGTTTCACGCCACGTGTGCGCAACGAGTTCGCCGCGTTTGCGGAAAGAGAGCGATTGACCTGAGTGCACAAGACAGAGCGAGACAAGCGAGTGTATCGCCGCGTGGTCGCGGCTAGTTAGCTTCGCACCCGCAGAGAGCACGTTTACAAATCGCTTCGCTGGAAAAACGCTGGCAAATCGACAGTGTGATAACGCTGTTATTCGGCCTACCCAAATATCCTTATTTCGGTATTATTCGTCGAATCGTTGAGCTCCTTAATTCTGAGTTGAGCTGCACGATTACTGACAAATGCGTGCACTGACTGAACAGTCAATCTGTGTGTTTCTTTCCTCAAAATGCCATTTCGGACACCAATGACCAACCAAAATGTTTTCACATCTCTGACCATGTCTTCACATGATCTGACCATGATTACATCTGGACTTTAAAAGAGACTATGACCTCTGAATTGGTTTTAGGTCTTACTTCTCAGAGTAGAGTAAACGCCGCCTTCATTCATTTTAAAATATGATTGACGTGTAAAAGTGTCTGTTCATACAGTTTGTAAGTAGCTACTTACAGAAATAATAGTAGATTTTACAACAAGTGCACAAAACGAACCATTTTATCCTCGGCATTACTATCAGCCCTCGACTTCGTCTCGGGCTGCTAAAAGTCTCGGATAAAATGGTTTTGTGCACGAGTTATAAACTCTGCTTTTCACTTCGATTGCGAGGAAATAAAACACTAGTATACCATAACATACCTTTAATTAAAATTCAAAGTAAAATTAAACGACATTGATGTTAGGCTTGGGCTGCAGACCTATACAGCCTACTATTAAATTAATTTTGTAATAATAATTTTCTTAAATTAAATAAATAACCTACCGTACTTGAATTTAAATTTTAATATCTTTTATGCCTTAAAAACACAAGGCAAATAAATTAAAGTAAATATTATAAAATAACGAATTTTAACTATGAACTTCTTATTGTATTTGGCTGTATGGCTCATTTTCTTTGCCTTAATATAGATACATTTATGAGTAGATACGTTAATGCTCTAGTGCACAAAATTCGATTTTGTGCAGCCTATATCCTGCACTAATAAGCACTTTCATAGCATGAGAAGTGAAAAATCATTTATTAATACCACACAATTGATGACCACCATACTCTCACCTGTAATCTCGGGATACCGTTAATTAAGGGCTGTTTTGTCGCTCAGAAATATCCTTAACAATTACAACATTATGTTGCTTGCAAGCGCCTGACAGGAAGGAGGAAGGAGGTCGCCGGCGCCGGCGGCGTGATTCTCTGGTTTACGTTTTCTCACTTTTTTGAAGGATGTTACTGAGCAAAATAATGAAATAGTAATGATTTTATAGTGTAGGTACTTTACACATTCTTTCTATCGCGCTTTCTTAGACCTAGAAATGCACGTTGAAAAGTCTCCAAACATTTCGGTGCTTCGTCCCCTTGCGCATATTAACGCAAAATAATAGGGTATCAGCCTAGTTTTTTTACTAGAAACAGTAAGCAAATAAGCCACAATAGAAAATAATTGTAAAATATCTGACAAAATGGCGATATTGTAAGCGTTCTATAAAGAACGCTTACAATATCGCCATTATTATGCTAGACAGAGACCGCACTGGTAGTATCTGACGTCACAAGACAGAAGTGCTAAGAAACTTCGCGCCATTTAGTACAATGATCGTTTTTTATTTCTCCACTGATTGTTATAAAGTTTAGGGGCATGAGGAACAGGGTTTAAAGTTCATTCATCCACCATAGAAAAGGGAGGATCCTCCGATCAGACGGGTGTTGTGTCTGGTGGGCCGACTGCCCGACTGTTGATGTCGGATAGACTTATATATGTCGTTCGCGTGGTAAATTCTAATTGCGCGATGCAGGATTTGTGTGACGTCATGTCTTTGATGCGTAGTTCGTATGTGGCGGTGTAACCGCTACAAAAGTACGTGGGCGACCGAGCCCTGCTCGGGTAAAAGTCACTGTCAAAGTCAAAAGCACTTCCGAACGTCAAAATTTACAACAAAATAGAATTGGTTCTAGTCGCCCCGGTGAAAATAGAGAAAACTAATTTTCTCAGATATGAGACCTATATTGATTTTTCGGCCCCCGTAAACCCCTATACTGCAACTTAAATCGAATTCGTTAGTCGTTTTCGAGAACGTGATTACAAATTTATATGTAAATATTACTCATTTAATAGTATAGGATTTATTTATTCGCATAATTATTGTTGTTTTAGCAAACAACAATAAAATAAATAAATGTGTAATATTTCTTGTAGCTGGGCGGCGGCGGCTCAAATGGATCAGACAATGCCGACGGCACAGACAGCGGTTCAGGCGCCGGCTCAGGCGCAGCGGAAGCATTGCTGGAAGAACTCATGTCTGCGGCTGCGCGCGCGCCGCTGCGTGCGCTGCTGGCGCCCGCGCGCGCGCTGGCGCTGCTGCACGCGCGCGCGCCCGCCGGCCCCGCGCGCGCGCAGGAGCTGCAGCGGGTCGCGCGCGCCTTGCGGGCGAGGCTGCAGCACGCTACAGGTAGCTTGCTCACATTCAAAGGTTGTCTGGCAGACATGGCTATTAGCGATAAGACCGCCGTTCTACCCTAAATATTAATGATTATGTAAAGTAGCTTTGTTAAATAACATCGAACCTAGTTGGCAAACCTTTAACGTCCGACATTTAAAAAAAAACTATTTTGCGATGAAACGTGTCAATCGACAGATTAAGCGATTACAAATAAAACATATTCAGTGATATACTTTCTGAGATATTTGAGTTCAAAATTTAAAAACGGCTGAACTTCGCTGACTCATTTGTAATCCACTAAATTTAAAAAATCATATTTTTTTTTTACAGAAGAAGAAAGCTCCGAGCCAGAGAGCGGGTGCGCAGGCGGACCGAGCAACACGGCAACACGGGGCGGGTCCGGTTCCGGCAGCTCGGGCGACGACGCCGCTTCCGAAGCAGCGGAACCCGACTCTGAACCGGACGAGGCGACGCCCCGCGGAGCTGCACTAACGCACCTGGCGCACGCGCTGGACGCGCTGGACGCGCTGGCGGGCGCGGCCGCGGCGCCCCCGCTGCCGCCGCAGCCGCCGCCGGAGCCCTAGCCGGGGCCCGAGCCGGGGCCCGAGACGGGGCCCGAGCCGGGGCCCGAGCCGCCTGCGGCCGCCCAGGCCGGCGGCACTCCGGTACTGTGTGCGACTTCGCGATCGATATTCTGACTCTCGGCTTGACGATGGTATGGAACTTTGTTTTATGAACTGCCAAATTAATCGCGAAGTGTTGTGCTTTATTTGGAAGAAATTGACAACGTAATGATGTATTACTGCGCAAATAATATCGCGAGCAAAATGTAGTTTGAAAATGGAGTCATTGTATGACATTGATCAACGTCGTTTTGACCTCTGTACAAAAACTAAATAGGAATGAATTTACGGCGTTTGACGCAACAACAACAAACTTCTAGAATTTTAGGCCAGACATATTGAACTTATAATAATATGAACTTTTTGCCATTGATACGCTTAGAAGAAGTTTGTGTCTCGTTCAAAATAAATGAAATTGTTTGTTCAGTGAAAAATGGTTGTCCATTTACCTAAGGGTGCAACTAGACTGAGGTTGACTGAGAACCTTCCGACATATTTTGAGACATTTATGATGTATGTATTGACATATTTTGAACTGACGTGAAGGTCGAACTCACTCGGCCGTAGTCTAATTGAACCCTAATTGTGGGTACACATAGTAACACTTTGAAATAAATTCGCCTAATCGTGTAACTTTTCATGTTGCATTGCATATATTTGGACGGCATGTTCGTTTCAACTTATATTACATTTCATGTTAAGTTTCACATTGTGTACCTACCATTATACTCTTTACTCGGGAGACATCGACACAAGTTTCAAGAAAGTAATTCCCTCTTTGACATTAGATATGAGACATCAAATTAAAAAACAATGTACTCCCGCGGACAATTGCGATTGTCCACTTTTCATCCTTATCCCCTTAGTAATAAGGTTGAAGGTCAACCGCCACTGTCCGCGGTTCTACAATTTCATAGCGTGTATGTATTTCCTTGAATACGTTGCATAGACTGTCCTATAAATAAATATATAAAGATTAATTTTCATCTCATTTGAAAGTGCAAATGATGTGAAAAAAATTAATATTTTTTGGTTGTTTCTAATAATATTTGTAAGTTAATTAAATGTAAATACATATATTTGTGATTGTTGCGTTTCAGTAAGTATATGAAATAATAATTATTATTTAGTTAGGAATTGGAAACAATACAGTGAGTTTGTCTACTAATATTTGGTTCGTGTAGAAAGTAGGATGAGAGTTTGTATAAAACATCTATGTTTAAAATACATTCCAGACGTATCATCACAAAAGCAAACATTCGCAGCGCGACAAAACTCTTATTTTAAAACGAGATAATGACTGTTTAACTTGTCATGTCTCCTCGGTGCGAGATAATGCGACGACAAAATTTTGTCACGCCTGCGTATTTTAGCCTGGCGGGACTCGTACTTTTAGTATATATGAGGTATAACATGATGATGCCTATACTGTGTCGGTGTCTAAATAGAGGCTGATTAGATTAGACTAGATTATCTGCACTCGCTAAAAAGACATCCCTGTATTATTGTATTCAATTTTATCTTAGATATTGTTCAGTATCTTATCTTACTAAATAGGAAAAAAAATCGTATGCATGACACATTGACAGAACAATATTATTTTGACGAAGCGCCCGCACCATTGACTCGATATTCGCGAAATGATCCTACTTTCCTAACCTTTGGTTTCTACCTCCACAAGCCGTCTTTGAAACACACTTATTGTATAATGCGTTTCATACATTAAGTGTGTTTTCTAATGCATAGATTTTTGTATATAATCAAGAGTACATGTCTTGTATCTCTACCTTAAAACTATGTCCATGGTGTGCCCGCTTACAATTTAATTTTTTTTAATGTCCTTATTTCATACCGACCTCAAGGAATATGGAACAAGGGCAGTGAGATGACGATGATAATTTCATACAATGATCTATCTTTTCTGCGAGTGCAGCACTTTCTATGCAGTCTAAACAACAGGTGCATCGATAAAGGCGCTTAAACATTTTCTTGATTTCCGAAATTAACCATTATCGTTCAATCCTGGAAATATTTAGTCACCTCTATAGATGAAGGTTATTGACGAAAAATATCACTAACATTTATCTAATCAGCATGACAACCATAGAGACGAGTTTTGTCGACGGAAGAATAGACAAAATAACAGATTGTGATTGTTTATCTGTTATTTTGTCTATTATTCCGTCGACAAAACCCGTTTCTATTGTGCTAATGCTAAGATTGTATTTGAATTCTAACTAAACATGACTGTATCATCTCTTTAGATTATAAACTTCTTAGTGCTCCTTTGAAACATAATAATGTTTCATAGGACTACTAATTCTGATGTGCTTTTATTTATTTAATTTGTAAGCTTAT
This sequence comes from Xanthia togata, assembly GCA_963853775.1. NCBI lineage: Eukaryota > Metazoa > Arthropoda > Insecta > Lepidoptera > Noctuidae > Xanthia > Xanthia togata. Next base: position 21,679,714 of record OY970791.1, read on the forward strand.
AATATCTGGAGCTGGCGGCTATTAGGAAAAGGACTGTAATATTCCAATTTTTTTAATTATCTTAATTAGATAATGTTTCTTGGCACATGAAACTAAATTAGGAATCTTACGGTCAATGTTTTTTTATATATTTTGTAAAATTGCGGTCTGTTATTCGACCTATGATGGAGAAAGTCGATACAGTATCGCTAGATGGTATTTTTAAAATTGCTGCTTTATACAAATTAAGTACTTTCTTTGATAGAAACTAGGTCATATATTTTATTATTATTTCATTCAGTTTTCATAATAATCTTTCATGTTACGAAATATATGCTCATATAGTGTGAAATAAATGTAATTTCATAATTGTACGTTATACGTCTTCTGTTACGAAACTTGTAGACTTCTTATAAATAGCTATAGCTTTTATGCTATGTGCATTTCTAACTTAGTGTCTGTAATTAAATGGTATTTGTGTGTGTATGGCTGTCGCAAAATTGATATTGTATGTCAAAATTATAATTATGTACATTTAGGCTGTGAGCATTGTTAATTTATCTTAAATATTGTAATCTAATTAGTCAAAAAATACCCCACCCCCGCTATCTATGTATGAAAATGCTAAACGACATATTGAACAAAACAATTACCCGTCCAGGCGCGTACTTTTATTTGATAATCAGATCTTTGAACATTAGGCAAGTATGTTGTGATAGTTGGATCTATAAGCTCTTTCTAATATTATATCTGTAAAAACATTTTACCTTAAAATATATATTTACGTAATATTTAAAAATCTTCTCGATATATTCAATTTTAACTGCTATTATAGGTGTTATTTTAACGTAAACTTGAATAATATTCGCATAGGTGGCAACACAGAATCACTTACACTGCCCAGTTCGATAAGATTTTAAATAATTAGTCATTGTAAATCATATAATCTCACGTAGAAAGTACGGTTCATATTAATTGTATATATCGGCAATTTACCTGAGGATGTTACGGAGGAACCTGTCCATTTTATATCTTTATAGTGAACACTAGCATGATCTATTTACGCTATAGCCCATCACAAATTTACTTGTCGTTTAGAATGTTTAAACGTGAAAATAATTGTTGTACGTAATTCACCATGTATTGTATTTAATGGTAATCTCTCGAATATCATATTTGAACACGCGTACCACCTTTGTAGCTACAAATAGTTGCATGTGGAAATCGCTATCGAAAGGAAGCAATACATTCGAATTAATACGAATTATCAAAAGAATAATGTGTCATTTCTTTTTCAAGTTAATTATTTTATTTTCTTCGTGTACCTATAATATTATTACGATTATCGTATCGGTAAAGCATGCGGTGGGCAGTCACTGGCCAGTTTGAGGGGGTATGAAAGTAAAGTGGTGCTATCTATCTGATCGGAGTGACTGGAGCATAAGACAAAACATGTATTTAAGTTTGTCCTGTTTTTAGAGCTTATTAATATATACAACTTAATATAACTATGCTGTAATTATCTTTATTAATTTTAAGGTTATAATATGTTTGTAATGAGATGTGGCATATGATGATCGCAAACGTTTTGTGGTACTTATTGTGGTCACATTGTACCCCATTTCGTTTTATGGCTTTGAATTTGTGTATTATATTAAAATGTGTTACTGGAACTAGAGTTTCGGTCGAATATAACTGTGTTATTGAATACAATTTGTGAAAATTAATGAAAATACTGTAAATCGGACTGGAAAGCCAAAGTAAACAGTATTTTATACAAGAGTATTTTATTTCATGGAAACTCAACCCAGTCCTGTCGACGAAACAATTTGAAAAATATAAGCTACTGAAAGAACTTGAAATAATTACAACAGTACTACTACAAGTTATTAAAGGTTTTAAGTGAAAAGTTCTTTAGGCACGTTGAGCGATTTTTGGTAGGGCATAAACTTATGGATTCGCGTCATCGACATGCTCGCGCCGCGCGCCGTCGTCATCGTACCGTATAGGGCCTATAGAAGCGCATCGAGGCAGCAATGACGAATGAGCCGTGAGCGTCGACCAATGAGCGGCCTGCACTACCCCGAGTGCAGTGCATGCTCTTGAGAATTTAATTAAAAAGTGTTTTTGTGTGTAATCGACTGTATTGTGTAAGTTTTTATTTTTTTATTGTGTCCGTGGAGTATCTTGCCCGTTCTTCTCCATAGGAACCTACGCTTTGGAATGGGCAACTAGCTTCATATTTCCGACTGACTGACCCCTTGACAGTTCAATAGTGCCTGTAAATGGTTTAATTGAAATAAATGGTTTGAGTTTGTAAGAGGTCATCTAAAATAAGTACAGAGCCCATCATGTTTGGATTAAAAAATAAACTATGAAAATGTTTATAGTAAAATTATTGCTCGGATTGTCAATAGATGAGAAAACCAGACTAATGTTAATCATCCCAATTTACAATTTTTTTTTTTAATTTTTCATACTAGCATTAAATTATAAATTTAAAAATAAACAAATTCCAAATCCTTATGTTTTCACGTCTGTCGGCAGACCCATGACTGCCAATTTTTTTTTGGTATCCCTACACCCAACGGCCCCGAACCATAACAGAACACGGGTAGTTCTGAGGCTTAGTGATTTGTTCCAGCTTATTCCACAAATCCCCCTTGAAAATCCCCCTTAGGGGGAAAAGTGGAATCTATAAAAAAAAAGTAGAATTTCCCCCTGATAATCCTCCCTAGGGGGGAAAACTGGAATCGAAAAAATACTTAGTCCACAGATTCCCCCTGAAAGTGTCCCCGAGGGGGAAAAACGGGCTCTAAAGTCTTGATTTCCCCTCTGATAATCCCCCTTACGGGGGAAAACTGGAATCTGAAAAAACCAACTTCCAGAAATCCACACTGAGGTTCTTAAAATTTAAGGAGTGCTTCTGCTACTGGCGCTGGGCGCCGATTCATTATATCAACACAGAAACGGAGCGCCAAATGTAGAGAAAATGAGTTTCAAACATGTAGCTGATGTTTCAGTTCCACCAAAATTCAAAGCTTTTTTGCTAGCAGACTTCAATGATGGGTATATTCAGTTACTGGTTTTTTTGTTCAAAAGATGCTCGCCACCATATGACATAATAGAAAATATTTTTCGGAGATGGGACATTTAAAATCTGCACTTTTCCCTTTTATCAAGTATACACAATACATGGCGATCTAGGTAGCACAGGCGACAGTACGAATATTGTGCCATGTATACGTATAAAAACTGGAGCGGAACGTGGAAAAACCGAGAAATCGTATTCAATCACTGATGTATTACAAGAGGTAGATACGGGACTTAGTCACAGCGCCTGGTCCTACTCAACTAAGTGATTGCCCGTAGTTGGCACTCAGTCGCGCACGGAACATCGTAGATCACACAGCTCAACAATTTCAGTTTTTTTGTAATAAATACGAATTAAAATGACTTCTTGTGCAGCTAAACAGTGCTTTAATAATACAAGAAAGAAAAATAAGACACATGGGATTACCTACCACTCGCGTACAGTACAGCCAAAAATGTTAATTTGTTGAAAATTACAATAATATTTTAACGTTTGCTTCGCCATGTTTGTGAGAGTGAGATAGATATTAAAAACATGCGTGAAAGACACGATACACACACAATGCGCGAGGTGCTAACGCGATTTCGCTCGCACGTCAGTGCCGTCTCCTATCTCTATCCTCGTCTATCTGTAATAGCAGCGTTACTAATCATTCAAATTTTTCGATCTCAACCGAGGGGACAACTGCCTGGGCAACGCTTTACCAGCCCTATAGTTTTCGGATAAACGAACCGCAAAACAATGCACAACGGGGAATGGAATCGGCTAAATTCAATAAAAATTTCTGACTCGCATCAAAATTTTTGCATCAAGGTGCTTAAAAAATCATGTTACGCAGTGGAAGAGACTCCGTACCAGAACCATTAATAAAAATAGTGAATGGTTATCGCATTCCATTTCAAAAGAAACCGCCTCTGGTCCCGCCAAGGCAGGTGATACGTTGCTATCTTACTCTACCATCCCCCGAGGTGGACAGAGTCATTCAATATTTGTTGACACAGAGAATTTTAGAATATCCTGCCCCCCTGACTCCGAGTTTTGTATCAAATTTCTTTCTGATTGCCAAAAGCGGCGGAACTTACCGCCCCATTTTCAATTTAAAAAGCTTAAACATTATTATCTGAACATAAGCAAATTTCGTTTGATTTCGGTAAATCGAACTCCCGATTTTATTCAGGAGCGGGATTGGATGGTAAAAATAGACCTCAGGCAAGCTTACAACCACGTAAATGTAGCACCCGCTCACCGTTGTTTTCTACGTGTATTGTATCGAAATCGGTTACTGCAAATTACCTGTTTGCCGTTTGGCCTGGCGACAGCGCCCAAAGTATTTGCATCGTTGACCAACTGGACCGCCGAGATTTTCAGGAATCTAGGCATTCGAGTAGTAGTTTTTCTCGACGATTATCTCCTAGTAGCACAGGACAAGATAACACTTATAAAACACGTCAACATTGTTCTTCAAACTCCCAGTCAGCTGGGTTGGCAGGTGAACAGGGAGAAATCGATTCTTATCCCTCGGAAGATAATAGAGTATTTGGGTTTGATGTGGAATCACTATAGTTCATCGTATGTGCCGAAGGGCGACTGGACGATTGATATCCACTAGGTCCAGGGTACGCCGCCTGGGGTCTAGGGGTTTTCTTTTCTTGCCCAGAAAAAATAATTTGATTTGCATAAATTTTATTAACTCCGCCATTAATCTTAAGAAATACACTAAAAGGTACTTTAGCAAACAAAAATTCACTAGACGGCGGTATTTTCTTCAAACATGGCTTAAATGATTTATCTCATAATTGCTTTTAATGAACACTTCGCGTCTTTGTTCAATTATATCGGCCCTACGGCCACAAGCTAGTTGCAAACAATCACGTGAAATCTTTTGATAATCACCGGAAAAAACCTCTTTTAATTTTAATGCCAATTGTTCTGGGTCCATGCTACCCGTATCCTTAGCCCAATCCACTATCTGTCGAAAATCCTGTTGCATAGCGTCGCTTTGCATTACCAGTGCGCGAGTTACAGAGCCAATAAATTTATCCGCTGTGGGTAGATGGGTAACTTTTTCTAAAGATTTGATTTCATCGTTTACCTACTTCAAGGTCAACATATCCAGGACAAGCATTTTAAGCTTTTTGTGATTCCACAATATCGAACATTATTCCAGTTTTCATTATTAAAATATTGAATTGAATTGAGCAAATCTAACTGATTATATGGAGATGCAGTGACAGCTGGCTCCTTTAATTGCGTTGCCAAATCAAAATCAAATGATACACAATCTGAGACGTGTTCCTGTGCCATTTCCAAATTATCACTATTATTTAACGGATTATCACAATCATAAAACCCCTATCGACTAAATGGGCTAAGAACTCACACTGATGCACGACAGCGCCCGTCCGCACACAGCACGAGTGGCGACCAGCTGGCTGCAGGAGCACGATGTAACGGTCTTAGACTTGCCCGCGCAATCACCAGACCTAAAACCCCATAGAGCACGCGTGGGACATGTTCCAAAGAAGGGCTTTGAGGAATTTTCCTGCAAACGTTGCGACTGAATAGCAACTTTTTTGGACCAGGAACAGGACCTGGGACAATATCCCGCAGCAAGACTGATAACTTACAACGCATGAAAAACCGTTGCAGGATAGTTTTTAACGTCATTCGTGGTTCTACTGACTACGGATTCTTCGCATATTTGCAAAAACTGAATAATTTCGCTTTATTTTTCACTTTTTCTTGAAAAACAGATTCATCGTTAGTTTTACAATCATTTTTAGCGTTTAGCTAGATTTACTAACAAAAACAATCCTGTCGTTTCAGCTAATAAGTAACATAAAACTAAACTACTACAAAGTTCAAAGTTCGATGGCTCGCCTTGCTGCATTGCCGTCACCACATGACGCTGGCAGAATAGTCGACATTGGACCAGTTGCGAAAAAAAAAATACTTAGAATTTAACTGCGTGAATGTTGTTTTACTACCTAGGTTTATTGAATTTGGATTATATTCGCCCACGACGTGACTTCCTAAAGCCGAAATTTGTGTATCTAGGTAGTTCCACCTCACAGTTCTTTAATAAATGAAACGAACAAAAGTATAAAAATTACTTTTTCTTTATTTGTATTAATTTATTTATTATTTCAACAGGAAATGTTTCTTTATTAGCACAATCTAAACAATATATTTTTTTATAAAATAAACTGCACTCTTTGTTGATACACACAGTATGTCCACAAACAGTACAATCAGATCCCAGTACCAGAATTTCTCCTTTGCCTGGTGGACTAAAGGGGTCCTTCATCACATAGCTTGGGTACGTCAGCACTACATTGCGAGAAAATGGTGGATTTGTGCCTTTGTAGTGAGGTGTCTCATTTAATCCACATGAAATGCACTTAAAATCATAGACGATCTGCACTGGCTCTTCCTTTGGTGTTGAAGCTTCCATAGTGTTACTGTAATAAAGTAATTTTACATTGCTAAGAAAACAATAATTATTCAAATAAATGCAATTTTTTTTCAGTGTTCTGTTATGTAAACTGAACCACATCAGTGGCAATTTTCTCTAAAATTATTTCCAATATAGATACAATGACCATAGGCTAAAACAGTTGATTCTTCTAACTAATAAATTATTAGTTAGAAGAATCAACTGTACCCTAATTACGTAATGCACAATCAATCCGAATCTGAATCGTTTTGAAACAGATTGCTAATACATTGCTTCGTAAGTTCGAAAAAATATCTGCAGAGCAACGTAAATAACGCAATGAATGTTGTTGAACTGTCAAAATGAAACAGATTAGTCGGAATCGTTTACGAAAATAAGTTGCATATTTAGATAGCTGGTTTAGCCTATGGCGCCAAACTATATGGAAGCCAAACAATTTTTGCTTAGGGCAACTTAACTTGTACAAATACTCGATACTGATAGGTTGTATAGTAATTCAAGCTCAAGCTAGTATTTAAAGAGATATAAAAAGCAATTCCATTAAAAATACAAAAAAAAAACCCACGAGAATAGTGACTGCTTTGATATCTTCTTTAATGATTCACTTAACTTTAAGTAACTTTGTGTTTTAGGGTAACGTGAACCTTACTTCTAATGCCTTTAAAGCATCATTTGTATATGCTAATTTGAGCAAGCATTATACACATAAGAAGTTTATTATTTTAACAATAAAGTTTACCCCTCTTATTCATAAACATTGTTTAAAGTTAAGAAACATATAAACGTCAAGAATGTATGGTTAAACAGGCACTAATCATTACTTAATTTTAAGCAGGGTTTATATAAGGGGGTACATTTGTATGAGACTCTTACTTAAATAAAGTCAAAGTGTCTGTGAGCCTTTGAATTTCTCCAAATGGCAAATGGAAAAATTCCTGTAATAATTGAGTATCTAGTTAAAAGGGCTACTATTCTATAATATTATAGTACTTACTTGAATGAGTTAATTAATACTGTATAAAATGTGTTACCTAAAGTTTTATACTGTATAAAAGATGACATCATTTGGCTTAGACAGTTGTTGTGCTTCCAGGTTTTACAGTGAACTTTTCTTTAGGAGCTTCTATAGGCCACCAATATGGCTTAATAATTTCAATTGTGTTCGACCCAATATTTATAGTTTCCGCTTCTAGTGCCTCTTTTATTCTAACTAAACCTAAACCAACGGTACCCGCATAAACCTTGAACTTCCCCAAATTAGTTCTTCTATTCTCAAAATTACCCCAGATTGTGGCATCTCTTTGAAGTTCCTCCTCTTGTTTTATATCCTTGAGTTGAATGGGCATTATTCTTTTTCTTATTACACCTGTGTGGTGAACGCGAGCAGTCAATTCTTGACCAATATAACAGCCTTTATGAAAACTGACTCCATGAAGGTAGTCACAATTTACTTCTAGAGGGAAACAAGTACCGGGGTACAAATCTTCAGCCCCCTCGCTCACACCTAACCTATACCTCAGAGCTTGATACTCCTCTTCATTACTTTTAATAATAGTATCTTTTCCAACGGCTTGAAGAATATCCATCAGACCTACCTCAGGTGTAGTTATCAGTCTATGACCAAGATCTGCCAGACGTGGATCCTTGAATACATGAATATTATGTTTTATATCTAACCACCAATCCTTTTCATTGTTTGGAGGAGGTGCTATCAATGCCCATATTCTGAACAGCTCGCTTACATCTTCAACTTTTATTTGTCTTTTCAACTTGTAAATCTTTAGATGTTTTTGTAATAAATGTTGAATACCTTTGTCGCATTCAAGCATGAACGCATTTTCATTTCCCCATTTGTGTACTAAAGTATCATATAAAACTCTGCCCTTGGTATTCAAAAACATAGCATACATGGATGTTGCGCCTTCATTCAAATGATTCATGTCGTTCGTAATAAGACCCTGAAGAAATTGGTCTGCTTCAGGACCGCTAACTTTAACAAGGCCCCGGGTATTTAAAGGATAAGCCACTTTCGATGTCAATGGATCTTCGTTTGACAAGAATCTAGACCATTTATTTATGAGTGTAAATTTGTTTACCTGACTTGCAAATGGAATCATTGTTGGAATTTTTATTTAACCTCTGTAAACACGAATTATTTTGTAAAATTATTTAAAAAAAACTCAGTTTTCACATGTTTTTCTGTTTTTCCTTGCAGAGCAGAGACACGAGCACCCACAGACTACATAGAATACAATACATGTCAGAGGGATCGAACACCACAGCCACAACAGCCACAGAATAAGGCCGCTTTCCGAAATATTCCGAATTAGAACCTAGTTAGTTTAAAGTAGACTATGATTAAGTAAAGCCATCAGTAAAGCCAATATCATTTGACGTCTGTCAGTTTAGTGAATGTATATGATTAAGTAAAGCCATCATACCCATTGACTTATATTTATAAGTCAATGATCATACCGCATCATACCGTCATCAGGTATCATTTGACGTCTGTCAGTTTAGTGAAAGCAAATCGTAAAATTACTCGTATCGGTCATTATTACAATAAATATGTAATCGTAATTGAAAAAAAATAAGCAATTGTGCAGTTCTAACAAAACGAAAAAATATATTATTTTATGCCCGGTGGCGTTACAAGGTTACGTTGTTGAATTTTGATGAATTGTCAAATGTTACATAATAAAATTGCCTTACTTTAGAACATACGCTCACAGCGCTGACATCGATAATTTGCGTTCCGATTATGATATCACAGTTATGATAGCTGAGGGCTATTAACAATTCGGAACGCTCGTGAACGCGCTCACGGTACTCGCTCAACGTCAAAACTTTCATATCATATTTCTATGTATTTATACCACACATTTCTTCTTCTTTGGTTAGATTTTGAATGGTAGCCAGAAACACAATTTTCAAAATGACACGTTAGTTTAATGATAGGATGCGAGTCAATTTCCTTAGTCTGAGGTCAAAACAAAACAGCACAATTGTCATTTTTGACAGAGCTCACGGTGATATTAGTAAAGAAAGGCATAATCAGCGCTATCGCAAGATGGCACGTCAGCACAAGAAAACCTTGCGCTGCGGACCATTGTTGACGCTCCTCGCTTAGTGAGGAACGATGTACTCTACCAGGACCTCGGGATTGAGAGCCTGGATGAGTTTGTAGGGCGACTGAGTGACCTTGAGCTTTCTTATGAGGCCCATTGTGAGAGACCACGTTACAGTTCCATATGTTATCACTGGTAACACACACTGTTTGTAGCCTTTCGTCTTTAGGCACTGAGGTATGTTGGACGAGAAGATGTTGTGTAGTTTCCCGAACGCTGCCCAGCCGAGTTGGATTCGACGATTGACCTCCATCTCGAAACTGGACCTACCCAACTGGATCACTTGTCCCAGGTAGACATATTTGTCAACAGTTTCGAGAGTAGAGCACCCAACCGATATTGAGTAGGGCGCAACATAGACTTTCGACATGACTTTCGTTTTGTCCATGTTCATTCGGAGCCCTACTTGTTAGGAGACTCGGTGTTCCAGCGATTCTGCCATGACCACAATATCGTCGGCAAACCGAAGGTGAGTGATGTACTCGCCATTAATGTTGATGCCAAATCCTTCCCATTCCAGGAGCTTGAAAGCGTCTTCCAATGCAGCGGTTAACAGTTTCGGAGAGATAACATCTCCCTGTCTTACGCCTCGCTTCAGAGGAATCGCTCTCGTGCTCTGCTCCTGTACTCGGACCAACATAGTGGCGTTTTTGTACAAACACTTCAGCACCTCGATGTACCGATAGTCAATATGGCACCGCTGGAGAGATTGTAGCACTGCCCAGGTCTCGATCGAATCAAAAGGCCTTCTCATAGTCCACGAACGCCAAGCATAGTGGCAAGTTATACTCCTCGGTATTCTGTATAACTTGCCGCAGCGTATGGATGTGGTCTATGGTACTAAAGCCTTTTCGGAAACCGGCTTGTTCGGGAGGCTGGAAGTCATCAAACCTACGTGCGAGACGATTCGTGATGACCCTCGAGAACAGCTTGTAGACATGGCTCAGAAGCGAGATGGGTCTGTAATTCTTTAAGGAGGTATTATCCCCTTTCTTAAAGAAGAGTACCACCGCACTTCTGTTCCATGCCTCTGGCGTTATTCCTTCGAGTAAGACGGAGTTGAAGAGCCTCTGAAGGACCTTCAGTACCGGTGTTCCACCCGCTTTCAGAAGCTCTGATGTGATTCCGTCTTCAACCGGCGCCTTGTTGTTCCTAAGCTGTTTGAGGGCATCCTAATCTCGTATAGGCTGATGTCCGGGATATCGTCGGTATAGTGTCGGGTCAGCTTAGCTCTAGGATCTTGGGCTGAGCTACCAACAGGTTTATTGACCGACGTGTATAACTGTCCATAAAACTTCTCGATCTCCCTCAAAACTTCGGCTTTTGACGACTTTATACTGCCGTCCTCCCTTTTCAGCTTTGTCAGCTGGCTTTGCCCAATAGATACGTCTCTTGCGAACACTTCGGAGCCTTGATTCCGCTCTATCGCCTCTTTAATACAGTTCGTATTCAAGTTGCGAATGTCATGTCGCAAAGACTTCCATAACCGTCTATTGAGCTGCCGATATGCATTAGCGTCAACGGAGGTCTGCATACCGTGATTACGGTATTACAAACTTGTTTAGATGTTTTAGAGGCATGAGGAACAGGGTGTAAAGTTTACTCATCCACCATAGAAAAGGGCTCTTCCTCCGACCAGATCACCAGACGGGTGTAATGTTGTGTGTGCGGGTCGACTGCCCGACTGTTGATGTCGGATAGTCTTAAATAAGTCGTTCGCGCGGTAAACTCAAATTGCGCGATGAAGGATTTGTGTGACGTCATGTCTTTGATGCGTAGTTCGTATATATGTATATATTACATCACTGGGGTCCGGAGACCGGAGGTTGATAGTGGGCTGAGTCTTGTATCTTGCGATGCTTCACAGTACCAATGGAGGTTCCAGTGAGTCGGAACCGGGTGCCGCATAGTTCGCGGTGAGTCGGAACCACAGAAATATTTATCTATGGTGGGAACTGTCTGCGGTGATTCCCCAGAAAGTCACACTATTTTATAACTAAGTACGGCTGAACCGATTAGGCTGAAAATTGGTGGGGAGGTAGCTTAGAACCAGGAGACGGACATAAGATACTTTTTATCCCGGTAGGGTAGGTATGTAGGTAGGGAAAGTAGGTAGGGTAGGTAGGTAGGGTAGGTAGGTAGGGTAGGTAGGTAGGTAGGGTAGGTAGGTAGGTAGGTTAGGTAGGGTAAGGTAATGGCGCCTATGTTGGACGCGAACCAGCCATGGACAGTTTTTGAGTTTACCCCCAAAATTAAGCAAACGCGTGGTATTTTTTTTCAAATGTCAACACCAATCAGTTGTGGCAATATTTTAGCTGTCATATCAACTGTTTTTGACAGCCGACACCCATTTTGATTGCGGCCATAGCGGTTGTTAGTTACGCGGTGTCATTTGGTGTCGGGAATCGTAATTTATTACAAGAATCGCGATTTAAGTAAGTACACTTAGCATTTTATTTAGTATCAGGTGTATAGTCATTGTTGAAATTCATATTATTTAGTGATTTATCAATAGTAATACATTACTTTTATAATTTTTCCCAAAATGTCATTGTCATTCTAACCCTAAAATTTCCGGTGTCCATAACTGGATATTATTCAAGCACGTAAACCCAATCATGGACAGAGTGTCCATAAAGGGAACTACCTTATTTTTTATTTTTTCATGTATCATACTGCTGTTCTATTATATCTTCATGTTTCTCTAGAAATCTGCAATAAATTATTAGTCTATCCAATAATGGACATTCTGTCCATGACTAGGTGTCTGTAATAGGTCCAACAAATTTCTAATACAAACAAATTTATTTTCAACCTAGAAATGGCACCACGAAAAGATTACACGAAAGAACAAATGGCCAAGGCTATTGAAGAAGTAAGAAAAGGAGAGAAAATATCTGTTGCCGCTGCAAGATACGGAGTCCCAAGGATAACTTTACATAATAAAATCACCGGAAAAAGCCCTATTGATTGTAATCTAGGTCCAGCTACTGTACTTACATATGAGGAAGAAAGGATACTCGTGAGATGGATAGCCTTTATGGCTGAAAAACACTTCCCTGTGACCAAAGAACAATTGCTTGATAGTGTCCAAAAAATAATATCTGAGAAAAAATTAGATTCCTGTCCGTTCACAAACAATCGGCCAGGAAAAAAGTGGTTCTCTTCGTTTTTAAAAAGGCATCCAGATCTCTCTGAACGCACAGCGCAAAATTTAAGTAAAGCTAGAGATGAAGTTACAGAAGATGATATACTCCGTTGGTTTGAAGTAATTAAAGGTTACTTTGAAAATAAAGACTTGCTTGAAGTCATAAATAACCCTGAAAGAATGTTTAATACTGATGAAAGCGCATTCTACTTACAACCAAAAGCTGGACGAGTCATAGTGCGCAAAGGTGAAAAAAATGTCTATACAGCGTCAGGAGATGATAAAGAAAATTTAACTGTGTTGGTTACTGGTAGTGCTGCTGGAGTTTTTGCTCCACCAATGATAGTATACCCTTATGAGCGTTTACCTGCTGTAATTGCTAATAGCGTACCAAAAGATTGGTGCATAGGCAGGTCAGATTCAGGCTGGATGTGTGCTAGAACTTTTTATGAATACGTTACTAATGTGTTCAATCCATGGATAGAAAAAAATAATATACCTAAACCAGTTATATTATTCTTGGACGGTCATAGGTCACACATGACCCTGCATTTATCAGATTTTTGTAAAGATAATGGGATTGAAGTTATCTCTCTATACCCTAACTCGACACATCTACTTCAGCCGATGGATGTTGCGGTCTTTAGGCCTTTAAAGGTATCGTGGCACAATCAAGTGAAGAGTTGGAAAATGGAAAATCCAAAACAAACGATGAAAAGAGAGCATTTTGCTCCAAACTTTGAGTTAGCTTTGCGAAATATTGCCGCAGATACAATAAGAAACGGATTTCGAAAAAGTGGGCTTTTTCCCTTTGGTCCAGAATACGTCGACATGAATAAAATAAGTTCACAAAATCGTTCTACTGTTTCCACATCGGCATTAGACAAAACAATGAACACGACAAAACAGTTTATGAATACCTTGGAATCAGAAATACGAAGCGTGTTTACAAATGAAAAATTGAATTTATTCACCAGGCTGTACTATATACCCAGAGCTAACGTTGAGAACCTGCTTCCGAATGAAGATCTGTCGTTATATACCATTTGGGCTAAAACTAAACACTATTTGAATGAAAACTTACCTCAGATAGTTTCCGCAACTATCACGGAGCCATCAATCCAAGCCTTGCATTCTTCCGAACCTGAACATGTTAGAGAATCCGAACTATTGCCACCACAATCATCTGAGGTATTCGTGGCCGACAATTCATTTTCTAGTTTACCTGAACACGTATTAGACGTCTCACACCACATTTCTGAAGAACCACCAGAAGTGTTGGCTACAAAGAATATACAGGGAAATTTACCTCAGAGAGTTGCCGCAAATATCACGGAGCCATCAATACAAGTCTCGCATTCTTCCGAACCTGAACATGTCCGAGAATCCGAACTATTGCCCCCACAAACACCTGAGGTATTCGTGGCCGACAATTCATTTTCTAGTTTACCTGAACACGTATTAGATGTCTCTCACCACATCTCTGAAATACCACCAGAAGTGTTGGCCACAAAAAATATGCAGGAAAATTTATCTCAGAGAGTTGCTGCAACTATGACGGAGCCATCAATACAAGTCTCGCATTCTTTCGAACCTGAACATGTCAGAGATTCCGAATTATTGCCACCACAAACACCTGAGGTATTCGTGGCGGAGATGTCAATTTCTAGTTTACCTGAACACGTATTAGACGTCTCTCACCACATCTCAGAAAAACCACCAGAAGTGTTGGCCACAGAATATATGCAGGGAAGGTACTTTGGACCAAGTACCTCACAAGTTTACACAGACATTAATGCTTCCGGTGGTGGCAATCCAGATTTACAAGAAGAGGACATCGGAAAAGCTGAATCCGTTCTAGAATTATCGAAAATGGTTTCGAAAGATATAGCTGAGCAGGTAATGCATACCCCAAACAAAGTTCAGACTGAAAAAAATGGCACTATATCCGATCCCATGCCTTCAAAGCCACAAAATGTAATGGAGGAAAATATTCCATCGCCATTTAAACGTGCTTTATTTTGGCCAGAACCAGAAATGAAAAAAAGGCGTAGTAAGGAACGTCTTCCTTCGGCAATCACTGGAGAGAGTTGGAGAGCATATATGATCAAGAAAGAAAATGAAAAGAAACAGAAGGAAGAAGAAAAAACCAAAAGAATGAAAGAGAGACAAGAAAAACAACTAATGAAAAAGAAAATAGCTGAAGAAACGAAGAAAGTTACAAATAAAAAGAAAATAGCAAAAACTGTAAATTGTTGAGAGGTCTGAATAGCGAGTGTATTGTTAATCGGAATCCACAAAGGTTAGTAAGTGGATGCAGGCAGCACGTGGTAACAGGTGGTAAGATACTCGGAGTCAACCGAAATGAAACGAAGAGCACGTTAGTGGTACATACAATTATTCCTATTTATTCTCAAGATAAATAGTAGTAATTCTATAGTAATTTAAGGATATTATAATTACATAGGCTATCCATGCCGGGAGTCCAAAAACGAGAAGAAGGAGAAACGTCAGTGTCAAAAAAGTAACTTGACACTCCGCAACAGTGTTGCCGTTCATCAACACCATGATATTGATGGATTATACAATGTTACCACATTCTAACATTACCCCTTAATCCATGCAACATCATGTCACACTATAATAACACAATATCGGAAAAACATGCTTAAATACCTACACTAGAGCTCTACATTCAAAATCAGAATTAACTCTAGAACTCCATAAAATTAACAAATTGCTCTATGGCTCTACAATTTTTCTTATAATTTATAGAAGTCAAGTGAGTACTCTACAACTCTCTATTAATATAAGGTAAGTACCCACTCTACCAACTTTTACAACATAGTCAATAGATAATATCAACATCTTAGCAAAAATAAGCAGGTATTATTTATAAACAGATTTATCAACATAGTCCGTCAAATAGTATTATTATCACAACAACATATTAAATAATAAGTCAGACTTTTACATTCATATCTTTTACGAATCTATCATGTTTTACAGCACATAAAGGCTTTGTAAGCACATCTGCAATCATACAATCTGTCTGCAAATACTTAACTGTTACAGAGTCATTTTGAACAAAGTCTTTTACAAAATGGTATCTGATGTCAATATGCTTAGTGCGTTTATGACAATATTCTTTAACTTGTAACAATTTTTGAGCAGACTGGTTATCATTAAATATTGTTACATTATATTCTTTAGGTATGATCTCCATCATGAAGTTTCTTATAAAACAAATATCTTTACATACATCTGTTATTGCTAAATATTCAGCTTCAGTACTGGATAGTGCTACGCAACGTTGTTTACGTGATTCCCAATTAATTACATTATTCCCAAATTTTACAACAAACCCAGTATATGATCTTCTATCATTTGGGTCATTGGCCCAGTCAGCATCTGCAAAAGCAGTCAAATTCAATTTACTCCCTTTATAGTAATATAAAGAATAGTTAATTGTCCCTGCTAAATATCGCAATATTCTTTTAGCTGCCTGCCAATGTGTCACATCAAAACAGTTGTTAAACTGACTCAGTTGGCTACAAGCGTATGAGATGTCAGGTCTAGTACATACAGATAAATACATAAGACATCCCATAAGCTGCCTATAGTTATATTGATCATCACATAAATTAGTGTCTCCCCTAACTAATTTACAATTGGTAGGCATAGGGGTCTTTACAGTTTTACAATTTTTCATACCGAAGCGCTGTAATAGTCTCTTTATGTATTCAGACTGGCTTAGCTTCATAATACCTTTTGCTCGATTTCTATCAATATTTATTCCTAAACAGTTTTTCAAACTTCCCAAGTTTCTGACATTGAAATTATCATCAAGCAAAGGAAACAGCTCATTATTTTTAGTACCGTAAAACACATAAAAATCATCCACATACAATGCAACAATTATTATGTCCTTATTAGAATGCTTTAAATACACACAAGGTTCACACTTACATTGCTTATAGCCATTGCTAGTTAATAAATTATGCACTTTAGCATTCCAAATTCTGCTTGCTTGTTTAAGGCCATAAATGCCTTTTAACAATAAAGACACCTTGTTTTCACAATTATTATTACTAAAGCCAGGAGGCTGTTCCATAAATATGGTTTCCTGGAGGTCACCATTTAAAAATGCAGTTGTTACATCTATATGGTCTATACTTAGATTCAGCTCATTTGCAAAAGAAAACAGTATTCTCATGGTGCTATGACGCACAACAGGGGAGAATGTATCGTTGTAATCTACTCCTTTTACTTGGGTAAAACCCCTGGCAACCAATCTTGCTTTAAATTTGTCAAAATTGCCATTTGCATCATACTTTTTCTTGTACACCCATTTACATTTTACTACATTTTCATTATGGGGCCTATCAACTAACTTCCATACATTGTTAGAAAGCAGTGAGTCATACTCACATTGCATTGCAGCCTTCCATTCATGACTATCAGGAGAATTTACAGCTTCCTCAAAAGATTGAGGTTCAAGAAATGGATAATCATGCGCTGTCAAACAGAAGTCTGTTTCGTAATCATTGTACTTTACCGGTAATCTGGATCTGGTACTACGCACAGGACGCTGACTCTCAGCTACCGGGGGTGAAGAATCACCTCCGCCCTTAGCCGACGCCTCGTGTGAAGGCGACACACTCTCGTGGTGCACGCCACACACTGACGAAACAGCAGGGATGCTCTCGTCCTCGCTGCCTGTGCAGTACTCTTCTTCAACATCTGAAAAAACTATTACCTCACCTGTAGTATCATTTAATACAGACCTTTCCTTACCACAACTTGTATGCTGACTAGTATTCATAACATTTTCATTAATTGAATTCAAATTATTAATATTATCACAGACACTTTTGCTAGAATTTATCACATTACTATCATTATTATTACAATTAATTTCATTAATACCATTTGAATTCAAATTATTGACATCACTAGTCAATTCATAATAAATGCAGTCTTTTTCAGTATTGTTATTGTCATTGAAACTATCATAAAATTTATTCTCAATAAATGCAACATTTCTGGACAAAACAACTTTCTTAGGAGCTGAAGGGTCCATTAACCTATAACCTTTTGAAGTTTCAGAATATCCAACAAATAAATACCTTTTGCTTTTAGGATCTAATTTACGACGTTTCTTGTCAGGAACAAGAGAGTATGCTATGCAACCAAACACATGAAGGTGACTTAGATCTGGTTTAGATCCGGTCCAAACCTCCTCTGGCGTACGGCCTGAAAGAGCAGCAGTGGGGCACCTATTCTTTAAATAAATGGCAGTCATAACTGCCTCCCCCCAATAGCGCCCACAGAGACCAGCACCTCTCAGCATACATCGAGCCTTCTCCAAAAGTGTCCTATTTAGGCGTTCACTGACGCCGTTCTGACTCGGACAGTATGGTATGGACTTTTGGTGAATTATTCCTTGCTGTTGCAAAAATCTAGATAAACTTTCATTGCAATATTCACCACCACCATCAGACCTAAAAATTTTAATTGGCAACCCTACTTGTTTCTCTACAAGTCTTTTAAAATTAACAAAATGAGACATTACCTCCAATTTGTGCCTCATTAGATACCCAAAAGTCTTCCTGGTGTAGTCATCAGTAAACGTTACTAAGTACTTCGCACCATTCCAGCTGCTCTCAGGTAACGGCCCACACACATCAGAATGGATCAATTCGAGGGATTGGGTAGCTCGCCTTGCCTCTCCAACTGGAAACTGCTTGGCAGCCATCTTTCCCTCTAAACATGGAACACATGACTTCAGATCCTGCACATTGTCAGTCTGAAACAGAACACCAGTTACACTTCCATTCTTTAAAGTACACATACCCTGTATACCAAGGTGGCCAAGCCTCCTGTGCCATATATCAATAGGCACAGTATGAGCAGCATCCTTTGCACTCTGGTCCTCCTGTCTATCACACAGGAGAGAAGAATGCACAATTTGCGAATACCTACCAGATCGACACACCTCAAAGTCTACCCTAAAAAGACCATTATCTTTGGAAGCACAAACAATTGGGTTGCCAGAAATCTTACTGCTATTCTCATGTATGGAACAACCCTGGTCATTAAATAAAATACTAAAGCCCCTTTGTGTAAGACAGCTGACAGACAACAAATTATGAGCAAGTTTAGGTACATATAAAACATTTAATAGTTTCCTTATCACATTTCCAGTCTTAATGTGTATTATTCCTTTACCTAAACATTCTAACTTCTCATCATTTGCGATGCTTATTGAATTATTACAATCTTTTAGCTCTGAAAACGAATTCTTATCATTACACATATGTGCGGAGCACCCAGAGTCAACTAGCCAACTATCTTGTGATTTGGCCATAAATGCTGCAGCCACAAGCGATGTATCTTCTGGTTTCGTCATGTCCTTCTTCATCTTGAAACACTTCGACTTGATGTGACCAATCTTCTTACAATAGTGACAAATAACCTTACTTTTTGGTACTTTTCTATTCTTTGATACATAAGCAGTATCAATGTTTCTGTCACAAAAGTTTTTCTTCCGATAGTCTTCTTGTATCAATCTCGAACGAACCAGCTCACTAGACAATGCGTTTGTGATACATGCTGTCTCCAAATTAGAGACCAAAGCGTCAAACTCCTGGGGCAATCCACTGAGCAGGAGCTCAGCGACCTCTGCATCTTCTATGATTCGGCCTATGTCCGCCAACTGTTGAACTCGTGTCATAATTCCATCAATATAATCAGTCATTGAACTAAACTGACCGTAATCGGTGTGATGCAGCTGCCGCAGTAGTAAAACTCGCCGATAAAGACCTTTATCTTCAAATGCGTTTGCGAGCTTTATCCAAGCATCCTTCGCTTTTACACAATGCCGCACATGTTGTTGACACGCACCTTTCACACTAAGGCATATGCGTGCTAGAGCTCGTTGATCTCGCGATGTGTCTGTCTGACTGTCCTCACCCTCAATACAATTCCATAACCCCTCTAGGGTCAACAACATTTTCATTTGAAATTTCCAAGAATTGTAGTTACCAACGCCTTCCAATTTTTCGACGTGTATACCTCCACCGAGCGAGTACATCGCTGCGCCGGTGCCAGGAACCACTACTCCATTATCAGGTAACGTGTCCACCATGATGACGTGCGACCACGTGCACAATGTGCGCACTCACCCTTGATGTGTAGAAAAACACCACGGCTTGTCTTGCCTTTAATCCACTGAGCCCATAACCTGTTGAGAGGTCTGAATAGCGAGTGTATTGTTAATCGGAATCCACAAAGGTTAGTAAGTGGATGCAGGCAGCACGTGGTAACAGGTGGTAAGATACTCGGAGTCAACCGAAATGAAACGAAGAGCACGTTAGTGGTACATACAATTATTCCTATTTATTCTCAAGATAAATAGTAGTAATTCTATAGTAATTTAAGGATATTATAATTACATAGGCTATCCATGCCGGGAGTCCAAAAACGAGAAGAAGGAGAAACGTCAGTGTCAAAAAAGTAACTTGACACTCCGCAACAGTGTTGCCGTTCATCAACACCATGATATTGATGGATTATACAATGTTACCACATTCTAACATAAATAACAAAAGGAAGAGAATTGAATCATCTAGTTCATCAGCAGAAGAAAATGATATACCATATCAAGAAAGTGACCAAGATTTAGAGTTGTCTGAAGAAGACCAGATAAACCATCCAAAACACAGAACTGAATCACTAGAGTCAGATGAAAATATTCCTCTAAAAGACATATCCCTGCAATTATTAGAGAAAAATACATATGTTATAATTAAATACGAAGGAGAATACTTTCCCGGGATGATTAAAAATATTGAGAACAATACTTACGAAATAAGTACAATGGTTCTATCAAGAGGAAATACGTTTCGGTGGCCCGACACTCCAGATCAAATTTGGTATAATAGGGGAGCTATAATGGAAAAGATTCAAAACCCTAAAACCGTCAACAATAGGGGCTTTTTAAAAAGTACCTGAAATGGAAAAATATTTACCATTTATATGTTAAGTTTTTAATCACAATATTTTGTTTTTATTTATAGGTCTTTACAGGTTGTTACTTTTTGAGAGTTCCTTCCTATATCTACCTACTATTTGTTACAATATTTTAGACAGATATTTATCAATAGTTGTGTCTCTGTGAAAACTCAGGGAAGACATAGATCTCAGTTGAATTAGTGTGTTGATTTTGGAATTTCAATTTAACCTTTAAAAAGGTTTGTTTATACTTATTTTGATTGGACGTCATTGTTAGATTGTTCACAAATTTTGGAAAATAACGTGATTTTTGAGACTGATTTTTCAAAAAATAGATATTTTATTTAAGTTCGTGTTAATTTAAGTTAGCTTTTGAGTATTGTCTTGATTTATAAGACTGATATTGATAATGATGTTAGATTGTTTTTATTCAAATAACATAGCTGACGGGTTGGCTTAAAGAGAAGCATTTCGTTAATATTTTTGTCCATTACTTGATTATTCATATATCCCTACCTAGCTGTTCATTTAGGGGTCCTACACTGGATTATTAGTGCCCATTTATGGCTGTTCATAATTAGATAATGTCCATAATTGGGGGTCCACTGATGGTGTCTAAGTAGGAGTGTTGTTTATTTATAAAAAAAAAATGTACTGAGTACTAAACTGAAATGAAACATTGAATACTGATTGACAAAAGGGCTTTTCATTTACATTCAAATCCCAAAGAATGTATGTTGAAAAATGAAGACATTACAAAGCAAATACAAAAAAAATGCCCATAATTGGGGGTCCTACACTGGATTATTACAGTCCATTGATGGTGTCTAAGTAGGAGTGCTGTTTATCTACAATATTTTATTGTACTGAGTACTAAACTGAAATTAAACATTGAATACTGATTGAGAAAAGAGCTTTTCATTTACCTAAAAATCCCAAAGAATGTATTTTGAAAAATGAAGAAATTACAAAGCAAATACAAAAAAAAAACGCTTATACTGTCCATGACTGGTGACTTTACCTTAGGTAGGTACGGTAGGTCGGTAGGGTATGTAGGTAGGGTAGGTAGGTAGGGTAGGTAGGTGCACCGTAGATAAGTACTTAGTGCTACCCGTGCAAAGCCGGGGTGGACAGCTAGATATATTAAAGATATAATATGTATATTGTCATCAATATGTTTTGTTCCATCTGAATATTATACTAATAAATCCTATAAAAACTTGTCTATCTGGCCCGGGTTTAAACTACAATAAAACACCTTATATTTACCTACTAACTCCATGCTTTTCTCCCATATTCCGCAACCAGACCGTAAAGCTACGGTTTTCTAGAACAGCGGTGACCGCTCACGTAGCGTCCGCAATTTACAATCGAATGACGGCATCGAAAAAGTTGATTAAGAAAATAAATTGGTGACGTTTCGAATCGCTCGATTTGCCCCCATCGTACTCAGTCACAAGAAAAAGTGACCATAATGAGAAGAGTGAGCTCTCACATGATTACCTAAATAGCGTTTCCATGACAAAAAAGTGCAGTCAGTGAGTAATTGTGTGTCAGAGATGTCAAAACGAAACTGAACCGCGACTATCTTTTGATGGGGCGAATCTAGCGATTAAAATCTTCGCCGCTGTCATCATTTTTATGAGAGCCGTGACTGCGGCCGTCAAGTCCGGCCACCGCTTTTCTAGGAAACCTAAGGCTACGGTTTCCTTTGACATAATTTGTATAATTTAGTAATAACCGCGCAGCAACTTTGTTCGTCGGGACTCGCTGGCGATTTCAAAATCTGCACATTTGTTTGGTCCAGACAACCAGCCCAAACTTACCTTGCCCTCCTTCTAAGGGCCCGTTCACACGTAGGTACCACAACCACATCACATCGCAGCGACAAAATGTGGGCACACAGTAGTCGCTGGAACTTCTTGCAGATCCATTGTGCAAAATCAAATGGTCGATCCAACGTTCTCGCTGGTGGTTGCGTTCGTTGTGGCTGCGACATGGTCCTTGATTGATGTGGTCGGTATCGCCCACACGGTTGATTTGACGGCCGAATATCGTCCTTGCGAATAAACTATTAAGTAATTTTCATAAAAAGGCCATTATAAAAATGCTAGCTACGCCAATTCTCATCGTACAGAAAAGCCAATACAACACCTACAATGCGAGGTCACCTTATACTGGACACGCATTGCTTTCGAATCGAAATAAAATAGCTAATACGATTTATGATTTGTATTTATTTTGTAACTTGTATGGCAAATAATTATAAAATTCATAAAATTGTAAGCTTAAGTAACTGCTTGATGGACGATTCATTTAAATTCACAATACAAAAATAATAGTGCCTACCTACCTATATATATAAACTTGTATATTTATAAATGTACCTACTTAGGTACACAAACTAACTTTATGAACTTCAGATTAGGCGATAATCACAAAAATACCATCTAGTATTCCGCCAGGTTAGGTACTATTAGGTAGGTAATTTTTTTGTCATGTGAACTCGAGCGCAAAACCAGAATGCACCATAATAAATTAGCTTGTTTTGCGAAACCTTCAAGGAGTCGAATCAAAAAAGAGTAAGTTAACAGGCCAAATCACCCTAAAACGCTGGTAGGTATAGGTACATCTGGTTTCCAGTTTCCTAAGTAAAGGCAAAAGAAATATTAACTCTATTTCTGATTGTTAATGCGTTCTTGCGATGTAAATGACATTTCAATGTCGTCAGTTTTATGCGGTGTGTTGACTGGCGTCACCGTCTGGGAGGTTGGGGCGGAGTCCTGTCCCTGCTCCACAGATGCCGTCACCAGTTCTGTGGTGATCGTTGGCTCTGACCGCATCGACGCGTTGTCACGTTTGCTGGGCGAACTTTGGTTGGACCGTTTATGATATTTTTGAGTCTTCAACAGGTGAGGGATGACTTTCTGTAAAGAATTTGAAGTAAGTATCTTAAATTGATGCTAGTTAAAAAGAAGAGGTTTTCATTTACGTACGTTCACATCGCTCGCTAGTTGTAGTGGATTGGCAATTGGTTGAAAATACCATTAGGAGGGTCATTATCTTGTATGTTATCTAAAAAGAACTCTTACCTGTTGTGGGTCCTTAGCAAGATAGACATCCGTGCGTCTGAGCACGAAGTCAGGCGCCACGAGGCAGCGAGCCAGCAGCAAGGCGGCGGCGCACGCCCAGCTGGCCAGCACTCCGGCGCAGGCGGCGCGCGTCGCCGCCACACGCCCGCTGAAGCCCCACGTTGCATTCCAACTCGGTTCCAGGAATGCGTTAACTGAAGAACATCTGGAATAAACAACATTCGTGATAATAATTTCAAATCATTGTACAGACAGCGTCCGTCCTATTAGCTCAGCGCGCGGTCCCTGACTCTACCTATGGTAAATACTTTGCTAACCAAAGTAGACTTTGCTGCTCGTTAAGGACTGTTAACTTTTACCTGCTTAAAATGATCTCGGAAGGATGAACGACTACGTTTCGATATTTCAGCGAAGGTATAACAACGAGGGCTTTAAAACTAAAGCCCGAGGCGTTTTAAACTAGGTACTAACATAACTAATGTGTATCTGATAACGGTCAGTAAGACTGTTAGTAGTTCTATACATGGGCGTACCTAGCTTTTGGCCCAGGGGAGCAAATCAGATATTTCTTAAGGTGGACCTGCAAAGAAAGCCCGCGAAATTGAAATTTTCTTACGTTTTTTGCTATTTAAGCCAATGTATTAATGATTACTATTCTGTACTTATAAGTATACATATTTGTTACCATCGAGAATCATATTTTGATCAAGATACAACATAACACCGATCAAAGACTGAGAGAGCAAACCTCATTTAACCTGTCTTTGACCATTGTTGAACTCAGCCTTGTTTGTACGCGTCTGAAAGTACAGGGGCCGTATTATGACATATTAATGCCACCATTATTCCAGTGTGAGTGAGAGACGGAGCTATACAAGGCCGCTGGCACCATCCTTTTTTCGCAGTGGAATAATGATGGCATAGTTAATACTTCATAATAAGACCCCTGAATGACCTTTCAATTGAAGCCGAAGAATAAGGCATTGCTAATAACATTTACAAAGGCTGTGCACCACAGTTTTTTTTTTTTTAATTAATGCATAATATTTTGTAATTGCAAAGTAAGTATTAACGTGACTCTAACATAACTTTTATCGAAAACAGTAGTTACTTGGGCATACAAAATCCAGGGGCGGCAGCTGCCCACCCCTGCCCCCGCCTGGGTACGCCCATGGTTCTATACTTACGTGGTAGAATTAGTGACGTTATAGAAGGCTGCACAAAAATCGTGCAGGCCTCCGTTGGTTAACGTGAAGCTGTGTCCAGTAACCCCGACCATCACCAGTGCGAACAAAAGCGCTGGAGGCAGGATACGCCATGGCTGTTGCAGCCTGAAATTTATAATACTTACAATAAGTGTAATGACCTATCTATGTTCAGCAACATTGCTGACGCGGGACGTCAACGAAAGCGGATTCAAATGGGAACATATCCTCCACGTTATTGATCGAAGCCTCCACGACAAAACTATAGTCAAACGGACATAGACTTCGATCAGTGTCCATAAAAAATACTCAGTACCTTCTAACATAACATCACGCCTGTATTCCCCGAAGGGTTAGGCAGAGGTGTACCTATAGTACACCCATATTTCGCCAGTTGTTAAGTCCCATGTAACTATTTATCTATATAGTCCTCCAGACCGTATTTCGGCCACGGCGGCCAATCTCAACGTCAACGGAGACTAGCCTTCGGCGCGGGAGATATTATAGTGCACAAGTGTGTGCGCAGACACAGGTACACTCTCTCTTCCCTCACTCTCATAGTCCGATGGGACGGCAATCCGACACTATTAGGCGCAGGGCCAACGGCGACACGTGCTACCGAGGCACGATCACACCGCCAACTTCCAAACTCCGGGCTGTTACTAAGAAATTCCTAATGGAAAAACCCAATAACACTTTGCCCGACCCGGGAATCGAACCCAGGACCCCACGCTCAGCAGTCGCGCATGCAAACACGAAGCCAACGGGGCAGTTAACTCTTTATCTATCAAGTATAGGTAAGACATATAATATGGGATAGGACATAGGTCATATTATCTCTCTATCCAGTTAGTAATTTTTTCAGTAAAATACTTCCAAATAGCTCATAAATTTGAAATGAAACTGCATTGGAATGACTTCATGAGGTATTTATACAAATCAAGAAGTCGTATTTTAACCAAGTAAGGTGAATGGGGGGAAGTTAAAACGTTTTTTTTTAATGCATAGGTATTATTTCATTATTAGCCCACCGGGGTAAGATTGTTGATTGAAGTAAAGGTTCTCTTTTCCTCTTAAAAATAAAACATAACTATCAATCATATAAATCCTTTACCTCCTTTACTTTATTCTATTAGCGAGATATTACAAAATTTTGCATCATTCTTTCATCTTAGGTAGTCTTCTATATTATGTTCATCTTACCCCGTCAAATATTTATGGGTAAAGACGGAAAATTGAAATAAATCCTAAAATACGAAAAATAGCCATATTTATGTAGATGCAATAACACAACTAAGAATTAAAAATAATGAGTAGATATTGTAATAAAACACTCGTACCTACCACGTAAGTAAAGTTACAGGACACGGGGTAAGATTAAAACACTATATATTTTTCACACAAACCAGTCACTGCAGGTGTGTGTGTGACTGAGGTGTGCGACGTAACATCTTAACACTGTTGGCATCACTGCAAAAAGGGAACTGAATCTGGCGTTATAGACGACTTTTTTTGTTACCCCGTTTTTCGTCTTCCCCCCAACTCACCTTAGGTATTTTAACATGTTTATTATTTAATTATCCGACACCGCTAACAAGATTTTTCAACTATTCCGCATTCTGACCTCGTTGGACTATAGCCAACCAGCGCTGTTCCAATTACAAATTTGTCTTGTATGTAATTTATTGTTGTCTCACAATGTCGTAGGTATAAGAATTTAAAAAAAAATGTGTTGGGTGGATTATGGCCTGTCTCAAAGGACTTCCTTTTAGGTTGAGCCGAAGTAAGTAAGTAATTAATATTCCAAGATATATGAAGAAATACAGATTCAAAGCCAACTTAGGTGTAGGTATCTGTATACTCGTCAATAACTAATCGTGTTTCAAAACGGATTAAATTAGTTCATCAAAACAAACGGAAACTCCACTGAAGTTGATATTCAATCAATTTTCCTTATATTCGCCACGTTTTCCATATACCATAATTATTGTTTAGTCACTAACCCGGATCTTGCGCGTCCTCCCCGTGGACACATCGTGAACAGGGTGATCCACACTCCAGCGAAGATCATGGACATAATGGGCATGTACTCTGCAAAGTCACAGTCAGTGTTCGTCTCGAACAACGTCCTTGATGTGTCCAATGCTAATCGATGCGTTTTGTTCTCTGAAACCAGTTTGAAAAGAAAAATAAGTCCGTAGCTCACAAATGTAACTTAATTAAGTCAAATTGCAAGTAAGTAAAGTCAGGGAAATTAATTGTTAGGCAAATTGAAAACCAATTTAGACAGTCAAACTTCAAATCTCAACTGCCATTCTTTGACAGTTGTTTGAATGACAGATAGATACAGCGTGTAACAAAAACCCTGTCCGATCCGTGAACCCTGTACTGAGTCAATTAAGTTATGACTTGTAGACACCAGCTAATCGGCGGCCGGCCGCCCGCCCCATTGAAAAAAAATGCGGCGACTTTTTGCTTTCTTTTTTCCAGAAAATTACCACAGTATGATGTGTAGGTAACTGTTGAAAATTTACCATATTTTTATGGAATTGGTATTGGATTTCTGAATGTTGGTAAGTACCTACTAAACGTTTTAATTTACAATAATAATGTTATTGCAGTGCCTATGTGCCCTTTTTGGATCGGATAGGGTTTTTCTAACACATTGTTTAAGTGGTTAACAATTAAATTTCCCCATTGTGTAGATGCTAATGCTTAAATGGGACTATCCTAGGTATTGTTACGAGTACCTACGTGGCTTACTAATAGGTACTATTCTAGAAAAGAAAACCATGCAACTATGTCGCTGTATTCAGCACCCCGAAAGTTACCTAAATGATGGAATTCACAATAAAAATGCGACAAATTTTATCAAAAATAAAACGCAAACCAAAAATTGTTGACATTTATTAGTTAATTTTGCCTCACAGTTAGTAACTCAAATGTAAATAAATAATTCAATCCACACGCAAGGGTAAGAAGACCAATTCCCGTTACTTTTAAGTTTCCGTTTCACGAAGAGAGTTATAGAGAGATGAGTAATCCATGGTCTACCGACGGGACGTGTTTCAGGGCCTTGACAAACAATTCAAATATAAGAAGATGGGTTTTAGGTAAAGGCCGAAAACAAGAGACTCGCCCAATATTGGTGGGACTCAAACACCTGGTGAAATGTCTGTGTATCTCTTTGCCGTACCCTAAGTATGTATTCCACATACGTAAAACTAGACATGTTAAAAGTAAAACAAGGGATGGGCTCCCAGATTTTCCTTTCTGGGAAAACATATTTTCTTTGCATAACAGTACAAGCATTCAGGCGTATAAAAAATGTAGGTTAGTATTAAAATTCTATTGTTTTATGTTGACTATTTTTAATGCCTAGACATGAAGTGACGCCTCGTAAAACGTAATTTTACGGTAAAATAATTACTACAGTAGTATTATCGATATCGAGGCAAGATTCCTCATGAAACAGGTAGACAACTTACCGGTAAAGAATGCCTCGCCATCTAACGTTGCCTCAGTCACAACTGTTTCATTGTCGTATGTGTGTCTCTTCACTTTTCCATTCTCATCTGTATTAGGGACGGTTGAGTTACCTTGAGCATCATCAGCCACATTCTCAGTAATTTCTTGTATTTCATTATCATTTTGTGTTTCAGGAGTCTCTGGCACCGTGACGGTATAGAACTCAAGTTTACGCGGATACAAAGGGCAGTTTTCGCCAACCATAACCTTCGTATTTTGTAGAAATACGTAATTGGTTATGCCGAAAACGGCAGCACATACGTATAGTATTAGATGACATGCTGAAAAGAATTATAAACTTATGAAACTGATAAAAACAGTGTAATAGGCAGGTTAGTTACTTTATTTAATGCAACTGTTGGTCTAACACTATTATAATATAATAGTATCACATGAGTGTTTTAAACCTAATTATGTACAGTTGCGTACAAGACTTTAACTACACCCATGATATGAATCCTTTAAAAACTCCTTTCTGTAACCGTAGGGTGTTCAACAACACCGGTACGTAATGCAAAATCAATCCGAATCTGAATCGTTTTGAAACAGATTGCTAATCCATTGCTACGTAAGTTCGAAAAAAAAAACTGCAGAGCAACGTAAATAACGCAATGAATGTTGTTGAACTGTCAAAATGAAACAGATTTGTCTTTATCGTTTACGAAAATATGTTGCGTAATTAGAAAGCTGGTGTTGTACAGTGTTGTAAAGTTAAAACGCGAGTGCATGAAAATGTTCTTTTTTTGAAATTGGAGTTGCATAATGAAGTTTAGTTCAGCATTTTAACACTCGTTTGGATATGGTTACTATGACACTGGTTGTTTTAATGTTGGCAATTAAGCTAACTACAGAAACTTTAACTTTTTTATTCAGAAACTTATAGAGGATTTATAGTAGGGGTGTAGATAAAATAATAAATAGCTAACGCACGAGGTGTTTAATTTTCAAACAATGGGAACATTAACAGGAATTAAATTGCTGGGTAACCGTTGAATATTCTTTTACACTTCTTTCTTATAAGCTTTCTGGCTTAAAGACAGCCACTGCTTCATAGGCCTCCGTAAGGATCCCCACAGTGACCAATGCTGCGCTGGCCATACCCAGCGGATTCCCACAACCTTCACGGTCGACGCATTTCTTCTGATTAGTACCTACTTATCATACTAAGAATACATAATTTTGATATAACGACGGTTATTTGCATCATTGTTAATGTTACCACCAACGCAATGAAAGCCTTAATTTAAGTAAGTAGGTAAGTACTTTCCTTTGCCTGATCATGGTGTAATGCAAATTACCAAAGACTTTTGAAAGTGTTAAAAAATTCAACTGGCCTAAAACAAGGTGTGGTGCTGGCAAACGTGAGCTCATAGTGACATAAGACTGATAAACGATGAGTACATACTTGAATGTACTTGTTATCCGGTTGATTGACTTAACGATTAGCCCATGTTCTGCAAAATATGGTGATACAATCAGGGGATAGGATTTATTCACGTATATCGTCGGCGGTCAGCCCCCCTAGCCAAGTTGCAAACGATAAACGTGAACGCTTAGTAATCTCCAATAGATTTTCAACTTTATACCTAAGAGCATAAAGTTGAAAATCTATTAAAGACTACTGAGCGTTAGCGACCGGAACGAACGAAAACACTATGTAATCTTCAATAGATTTTCAACTTTATATCCAATGACATAAAGTTGAAAATCTATTAAAGACTACTGAGAGTTTACGTTTATCGTTTGTGACTTGGCTAGAGGGGCTGGACTGATTCATTTTCATATCCCGAACAGTTTCATTTTGGCTAGCTGAATCACCGCGCCTATATGCAGTTGCACGATGTTTTACGTTCTACATGAAACTTTTTATTAAGGTAGCTCTGGATATGAGTGAAAACAGTATATTCATATTTAGAGTACCTACCTTATTTTTGTTACAGTAAACAGTATTTTAGAGTAAAAACAGATACCTAATACTGTTTTTAACAGTATGGTTGGTTGGCAGCCTTAGGTACAGACGCCAGCACGTCAAGTCAACCTACTACAATCTGTCAAATTTATTTAATAGATTTTCAACTTTATTATTAAAGCATAAGGTTCAAAGTTGATTGGGAAAATTTGACAGTTTCGGGTAGGTTGATGTGCTGGCGTCTGTACTTCCCACCCAAAACCTAAGTTGCCGTAAATAGTTATTTCGGTGAATGTGTGATTTTTGTAGTCAAGAATAAGACTAACCGATTCATATTTTATTAAGCATGTTAAAAATGAATAACATTGAAACGTCTGTCTGTTTAAGTTTCCGAAATAACTATCTGTTTTTTCATCGGTCTGTTTATTTGATAACTGAACAATATTTTATAAACACTGTTCGTGATAACACGTCATGAACATTAATTTAAAATGCAAGTAAGTATATAGGTACAACATGTTCACAATCCTTTAAACATGAGCTAAACAGCTATCATAATGCAACACATTTTCGTAAACGATTACGACAAATTTGTTTCATTTTGACAGTTCAACAACATTCATTGCGTTATTTACGTTGTTGAGCAGATTTTCTGGACCTATGAAGGATTTTTTTTCAAAACGATTTAAATTCCGATTGATCATGTATTACGTAATTAGGATACTGAGCTTAGCTTTATCATAAGCCTGAAATACATACTTAACTGTATATCTTTTGAAATGTAGTTCACCGATGCACATCAATGAGTCAACTTTATCGTGAATGTCTACATAAGTTAAAAGATAACGATAATATATCTTTAAAATGTAGTGCAAAATAGTTTTTCATGAATGACGTTATTGTGTATGTAAAGTTATGCGCAAACGCATCGAAGAAGAATCTAATACCTAAAGTAAGGCCATTTTACTAAGTAACATTTGACATTAATTCATCAAAATTCAACAACGTAACCTTGTAACGGCGGGCATAAAATAATATTTTTTTTCGTTTTGTTAGAACTGCACCATTGCTTAACTTTTTTCAATTACGATTAGGTACATATTTATTATAATAATGACCGATACGAGTAACTTTACGATTTGCTTTCACTAAACTGACAGACGTCAAATGTTAGGTGCCTTAAAATGGCCTGACTTGAATGAAATGCTTACTTGCATCGAAATTTAAGCATTTAGGTCAGGGCCTGATTAACCCTTAGGCTAATTAGGCTGCAGCCTAGGGCGCGAGGATCTAGGGGGGCGCGGGCGCGCTGCTGAAATCGTGTCTACATTTTTCAACTAGACTGAGACAAAACACTAAATGAACTGTGAACTGAAAAAGCTTACTAGTCCCTGATTTTAACGAAACATTTTGAAATTTTAAAAAGCGCGCGTAAAATCAACATTGACTTGTCACTCAAATCGTTCGGTGGTCGAGCGAGTGAGGCGGCAACAGCGCAGCTCACCGCGCGCCATGAAAAACAAATCAACGACTCGCGGGGACTCCCCGGCGGCGGCGGTTAATAGTTTATACGTAGTAACTATTTAGTAATCTGTGTTTATACTTTGTCGCGTTTCATATGTTTGCCTTTTTTCGTCCGTCATACATATTATAGCTCGTGTGTATTCGTTTTTGGTGATATTTATTGTCCTTTATCGTTAGTGTTACCGTGTTTTTTTAAGACTATGAGTGTTAATGAGAATAGTTCGATAGTAAAAAAGCCAAGTGGAGCAGAATACAGAAAAAAAGCAAAAGAAAAGGAAAAGAAGATAGAAAATGTTTTAAAACATACTCGTAAACTTGAAACATTTTTTACGAGCTCTACAGAAAGGAACGAAACGGTGAAGAATGCTGCAGTATCTTCAGTGATTTCTTGCCCTGGTCCCTCTACCGCGGAATGTTCACACGTTTCTCCGTCCAACACTAGCTCTACAGTAGTGAGGAGTGAAGACGAAATTATAATAGAAGAAAAGTCGTCCGTTCCCTCAAGTGACCCTGCACTGTGGCAAGTCAACGATGAATTTCGAGATTATATTGCTAAAAAAGGACTGCAACAGAACGAAGAGTTAGATTTTTCCCGATCAGAAAGGCAGTATAAAAATCAAAAAAGATTTCTATCTAAAAATATGTTTGAGATGAAGCTTGTTAATGGCGAAATTGTGAAGAGAAGCTGGTTAGTATACTCAGAATCCACAGGTCACGTGTTTTGTGGTCCTTGTAAATTATATGGAGGAACATCCGTATTTGCCAGAAGTGGATTTAACGATTGGAAAAATTCTCACTTAATAATTGATCATGACAATTCTCCGGATCATCGTAAGTGTTTGGGACAGTATGTATGCAGAGGAAAACTTTTACAGCGATTGGATACCCAAATAGTCAAACAATATAACGAAGAAATAACTTATTGGCGAAATGTATTACTACGTGTAATAGAAACAATAAAGTTTTTAGCTTCTCGTGGGCTTCCATTTCACGGTCAAAATGAAATTATTGGATCTGCACTAAACGGAAATTTTCTTGGCTGTATTGAGCTTATATCTAAATTTGATCCTTTCATGGCTGAACATTTGGTGAGATTCGGACAAAAAGGCAGAGGATCTCCATCGTACTTGTCATCCTCTATAGTCGATGAATTTATATTACTGCTCGCTGACGAAGTTCGACTTTCGATTGTAGGAGAAATAGAAAAAGCAAAATATTATTCGATTAGCATTGATTCTACTCCAGATATTTCACATACCGATCAGTTGACATTTATTATCCGTTACGTTTTGCCTGATGGAGAACCTGTCGAACGCTTTGTCACATTTTTACCCAATTGCGGTCATAAAGGTGAAGACATGGAGGAAGCTGTTCTTACGACAATCGATAAAACTTTGGGACTTGATATTAAAGACTGCCGTGGCCAAAGTTATGATAATGCTAGCAATATGTCTGGTCAATACAAAGGTCTTCAGTCAAGAATTAAAGCTGTAAATCATCTGGCTACTTTTGTTCCTTGTGCAGCGCATTCTCTCCAACTTGTGGGATCAGCTGCCGCGGAAAGTAGTGTGGAATCAGCTGCTTTTTTTACACTGGAACAACAACTATACAATTTTTTTTCTGGATCTACAAGCAGATGGCAAATTTTAGTATCCAAATTGGATGAAGAATCGAAAGTGCTAAAAAATCTATCAAAAACTCGATGGAGTGCACGAGCAGATGCAAGCAAAGCCTTATACAGTTCATACAAACAAGTTTTGGAAGCATTAAACTCTATTTGCGAAGATAAAAATCAAAGTAAAGAGACCAAAATAGAAGCAAAAGCAATATTAGAAAAAATGAAAACTCTAGAAATTACTATAATGTTGTGTTTTTGGAACTGTGTGCTCGTAAAGTTTCAAATCGTTAGTGCACAGCTACAAGCAAGTTCTATTGATTTATCTGACGTTGTTACTCTTTATGAGACGTTACATGCTTATCTTGATACGTTGCGTGATGAAAAAGAGTTCGAAAATTTTGAATCAGAGGCAATCAAGAGATGCGAAGTAACCACATACAAAAAAGATTTAAGAAGAAGAAAGAAACCAAAATTTCATTTTGATGAAGTTCAAACGGGACATATTGAGTTAGAAGGGAGACGATCTTTCATCGTTGATAATTATTATGCAGCTATTGACTGTCTTAAAGTGCACTTAAAAAACCGGCAAATTATTTATAATACAGTAAGCACCAAGTTTGGTTTCTTATGGAAACTGTATGAACTAGACGACAGTGAATTTATTAGAAGCAAAGCAAAGGAGTTACAACAACTATATGCCACTGATTTAGGAGAAACCTTTGCAGAAGAATGCGTCCATTTGGCGCAGTTTTTAAAATCTGACACCGAGACCGAGCATTTTATTTCTGCCAGAACCCCAAAGGGTTTGTTGCAGTTAATAAAGAGTTTTAATATTTCATGTCTGTTCCCGAATGTAGAGATAATATTAAGAATTTTTTTGACAATGAGTGTTACCAACTGCAGCGGCGAAAGGTCTTTTTCAGCACTTAAAAGAGTTAAAAATTACTTGCGCTCCACACTCCGTCAGCAAAAACTTGCAGCGCTCTCGTTATTGTACATAGAAAGTAATTTTCTGCAAACTATCAAATTTGAAAAAATAGTCGAAAACTTTGCAAACGCCAAAGCACGAAAAAGGACTTTTATATAAACTAATAATAATTGTACTTAATTACTATAATTTTTAAAATAAACAATTAATCAGTTGAAATAATGTTTCACTGGTATGATCTCATTCCATTCATCTTTTATTAATGACTAGAGTTCCACCCGCGGCTTCGCCCGCGTGGATTTCGGCTATATCGTGCGCCCTCGGGAACATTCAAGAATTTCGTGATAAAAAGTATCCTATGTTCTTTCTTAACCTATTACCTATGTTTGTTCCAAACTTCATTAAAATCGGTTCAGTGGTTTAAGCGTGAAAGCGTAACAGACAGACAGACAGACAGATAGATAGAGTTAAAGGACAACGTTGTTTTCGCTTGCAGTTCGATCTGAAAACTTTTATAGACAGTATGAACCATGATAAAATTATTCCTATTAGTAAGCAAAGTCAAAACTAATATACTGCTTTTTAGTCCGACCGTCGTAAACTCGTAACACACCTGGCACCTAGGGGGCGCGTCCTGATAAATTAGCCTAGGGCGGTCAGAACTCTTGATCAGTCCCTGATTTAGGTATTAGGGATTGACAGCTATGTGATTGACTGCATTAGTCTTAATAATGATGCATTACATTGTTGGAAAACATCAATGAAGCAAAAATGAAACTTGAAAGAGCAGGGTAGTTGAGAGTATGTCATGCTCACATAATGTCTCGCTGATGGTGGCGAGTGTGTTGGATCATTCGGTTCCCTACAAAATGGTTGAGCTGGATGGTGCTGATCCACGCGTCATGTTCGTGAACGGGCGCCGTCAGGTGAGACTGGTCATCTCTTATCTGCCAGGGCTTATTTTTAATCTTATATTTTTAATCGTTTTTGATTTATATATATTTTTTTTACATTGTTCTCACATATGGAATCAACAAGAGTAATGTACCCAGGATTTTGTAATTTCTATATTTAAAAGAGTGTCCTTGGAGTTTCTTGCCCGTTCTTCTCCATAGAGATCTACGATTTGGAATGGGCAACTAGCTTCAACTTTCTGACTAACTGACTGACTCTTTGACAATTCAAAAGTGCCTATAAATTGAAATAATGAAATGGTTTAATTGAAATAAATGCTTTGAGTTTTGAGTTTGAGTTCAATCCTAGCTATCCTTCTTCCTATGGGTATTAGCATAATCAAAATGCCAATGCCAATATTGTTTCCACTGCAGGGACACAGGCCTCCTCTATTTGCGAGGGAGTGGGCTGTAATCTACCTCACGATGTTTTCCTTCACCGTTTTGAGAGCAGTGGTGATGAAGTTATTTATACAAAGTAAAGCGCCTGCCTGCCTACTCGTGAGTCGAGGCCATTACCATTGGACCACCACAGGGCCTCAAGTCTGCTATTACAATAGTGTCAGAATGGTCTATCATTGATTTCACAATTGTTGATTTTGACAAGTTTGGTAATCTACTAACATGTTGGCGTCATTATGACTTTCCAATGGTCAGCCACTGACACTCCATTGAAAGAAATGGCATCTATTGGTAATCTCGTATAATGAAAAATGAATGACTGACTTAGGCGGTAATCTGCTAAAATTTTGACAGTTCCTTTGATCAGTGACCTACCATGAGAACGTCATTGTGCAGTCATTTCTTTTAATTCGTTACGAGTATCGTGTTTGTGGAATACAATGACCAATCAGGAGCCCTGTTGGAAGGTTCACCTAGTTGCATTTGGGATGCCTGGGATCGAAGTATTCCCGTTTGAGCACCTATTTTTTGTTCACCTATACATTGAGCACCAAAGGTATTCCCATTTGAGCAACAACCGTTTTAATAGCTTGGTGCTCAATGGGGAACACTAAAAAATATTCTACTTTATTCCATTTTGAGCACCTACGGTGCGGTTGCTTACCTATAGTGATGTGCGCGGAGGGCTCATTTTCAATGTAGTTTTTTTAGCGAATACAGCATCAATAAAATCTGATATATATTTTAACAAGATTGATTAGTATAAAAAGCATTTTCTTTCATTTTATTTTTTTTGTTCACGGCTACAAATATTCACAAAAATATTAAAATGTTGGAAACTACGTATAGCGACAAGACCCCCTGAAAACACTATTTGACTTCGTTCTACAGTGTTTTATAACACGTTTTTAGGGTTCCGTAGTCAACAAGGAACCCTAATAGTTTCGCCATGTCCGTCTGTCTGTCCGCGGTTTAGCTCAAAAACTATTGGTACTAGAAAGTTGAAATTTGGCATGAGTATACAAGTTAATGACGCCAAAAAAGCGGTAAAATAAAATTTTGAAGAAAACAATTATTTAGGGTACCTACCCCACAAAAAAATTATCATCCCCACTTTACGTGGGGATGATAATTTTTTTTTCGTCCTTCCCGTATTGTGGGATATTGTTGGATAGGGCTTTCAAAAATATTAGGGGTTTGCGAAGACCGTTTTTTGATTAAGTAAACCGTTCGTGACTTATCAAGCTTTAAAGTACCAATTTTCGTTAGAGTCAAGTGTCCCCCCCTCTACCAACTAAACGGTTGGAGTTAGAAATTCAAATGTCACGGCATTAGTATTTATATATAACGAAGTTTAAAGGATAACTATCACACTTAAGTGGGCTTTACAAGTTTACGAGTAATAATCGACCAACTGAAATTTGCGGTTGCAAAAACATGTTCTCCCATATATTCCGTATGGGAGAACATGTTTTTCAATTACAAAGTTAAGTTTGTTCTTACGATAAATTCATTCCAACTACGGAACCCTTCATTATGCGTGGTCCGACACGCACTTGGTCGGTTTTTTAAACCTAATGCCGTTGACCGTCAGCGATCGTTAACTTTAGCGCAAACGGAATGCCGGCAACCCTCCCGGAAAGACGCGTTGAGTTGAGTTCTATGAAAAGTGGGTGAAGTTGAAACTGTTAAGTAAATTATCCCACTGCAGAGCAAGGAACTGACTCTCCGTTTTCCACTCACCATTCGTTGCGTTTAGCAGGAATAAAGGCATACCTACGTGGTGTGGTGAGAACTACCTTTACTCAAAAATCTTACCTTTCCACACGTTTAGTGTGTTGGAGGACTTCTCCTCCAGCTCAAAGTAGTCGTACAGAAGTATCGTCATGTTCGCTTCACTCCATGGTCATGACAGATCTGGGAAAGATAGAGAAGTTCCTTGTTATTAACAAAATTAAAGTGGTCGATGTTGAAGGTTTTGCTAAACCTTGCGTTTTCTGTTACATATCTCTGATATCAGGACTTCAGGACTGCTGTCTTTAAGGACCTAGTAGTCGCAAAACAAACAAGGTACCTAAGAAACTTAATTAGATAACCTACTTACTCAGTTGAACTCAGTGGTTCTCGTGTAAAAAACAATTAAAAAAAGAAAGTTCTTGAAAACATTTATTTTCTTCACCAAACACAATGGTATCGAAAGCAAGGAATATAAACTCACCTACGGCGAGGTAGTAAAAGTACTCTAAAATTATGTAGACTAGAGATTTTTGGGATGCCAAATTTTAATATCTAGTGTACCTAGTCTACTCTACACAAAAACCTCTTTTGGATGGTGAGAATCATTCCCAATTAGCACAAAATTACTTTAATACTGGATGGATAACAGAATTCGCATATTCTCAGTTTTAAAAGTAGTCCAGAATTAGGCATTATAAACCGCTATACAGCTATGTAATGCTAATTTGAGCCCCAAATTATACGGGCTTTAGTTTTAGTATGACATTTTAGCAGCATTATATTGGGTGTCTACCGGAAGTCTAAATGCATTATATTATGGGCTGAGAAAACAGCTATCTAATCACGCAACACATTTTCGTAAACGATTAAGTACTAATCTGTTTCATTTTGACAGTTACAATACAGTTCAAGTGGACATTAAACAGCTACAATATACAATGTTCACAAATAACAATAGTATAGGCTCATTAGTAGTATTAACAATAAAGCGCCAGTCGTAATACTCGTGAGTCGAGGCCATTACCATTGGACCACCATTACCATTAGTTAACATTATCTGAATGTTAACTAAATTAAGATAACGTAAAAAGTGTCACTAGATTGATTATTATAATAAAATACAATAAATTAATTATTACAAAAAAATATATATAAACATTATTTTTTGGATAAAATTAAATAAAAAATGAGATTGTTCCATAGATCACTAATAAGAATTAAAATTATAAAAAAAAGAAGGAATAGACAGTACAATACAATTCAATAAAAAATATTCAAACGTTTGAAATAAATCAAATTTAGAATAAAAGGACACACTATTTCTTATTATTAATGTTTTTAAAATCTTATCTTAAGATAAGATTTTAAAAACATTGGACTTAAATTTCGATTTGGAGCATACAAAAATATCAATATCAATTTTTTATAGAGGTAGTAAAAGTACTCTAAAATATATAGACTAGAGATATTTGGAATGCCAAATTTTAATATAGATCTAGTGTATTCTATGATGCAACTCTACAAAAACCTCTTTTGGACGGTGAGAATCATTCCCAATTAGCACAAAAAAAATATTTAAAAAAAACAGATTGCTAATACATCGTTTCAAAAGTTCGAAAAAAAATCTGCTCGACACAGATAATATCTGTGTTGAGTTTTCTTTTTTTTTTCGAACTTTTGAAGCGATGTTTTAGCAATCTGTTTCAAAACGATTCAGATTCTGATTGATCGTGTAGTACGCAATTAGGGTACTGGTTAAAGCAGCGCACGTATCTTAAGCGCAGCTCTCATACAACTTGTATCATTACAAGGGCAAAATTAAAACATTTGCAAATGTTATTTTGAATTTCTGCTAAAATCTTCTGTAAAAGGACATGGTATGTGATAGGTTATGTGATAACTACGAGTAGGTATTACGACAAAAAATAGAAGTGGTACGAGTATTTGAACTCTTATTTTTCCTGTAAGAGTGAATTAGGGTTGCAAGTATCGGTTTACTGCGGCGATAAGTCCCCTCTTTGAGCAGTGGCTGGAGAGGCGCCACGGCTGCCTCACCTTCCGCCTGACGCAGGTCCTCACCGGAAACGGCTGCTTCGGGAGGTTCCTGTTTCGGTTAAGGCGGGGAAACGCCCGGGTGTCATCACTGCGTGGATCGCCCGGAGGACTCGGTGGAGCATACGGTGGAGGTCTGCCCGGCTTGGGCAGAGCACCGCCGTGTCTTCGTGGAGGCGATGGGTGGCGGGGATCTCTCGCGTCCGGCCCTGGTCCAGGCCATGGTATGGAGCGAGAGGGCATGGCAGGCAGTCACCTCCTTCTGCGAAGCAGTAATGCTCGCGAAGGAGGAGGCGGAACGCGTGAGGGAGAGGCAAATTTCGCGCCCTCTCGCTCCTAGCCGCCGCAGGAGGAGACGCCCTGGGCGTCGGGAATCGCAGGCCGATTTCCGGCCACCGTAGGCGCGGGTTTGCGGACGGTGAGCAATGGGTAGCTCGCCGTCGGTAAGGACCAGGCCCGGGTCGACGGCGCGTTGTGTTCCACGTGCGCCTCAAAGAGATGTCAGCAAGTGAAGGGGTCCGATGGGATCGATGCCTGCCGAGGTTGCAGGAAAGTCCGAAAGGAAATAAAGAGCTATTTGTTACAAAACTATTGTAAAACGCTGTGGAACAAAATTTTTTTCATATGCTTTTACGAAGAAATCTTAAGTTTTAGTCATTATGATACTTGTCTTGAGCGGTTGGTCAATCCAAAGTTTGAAGTCCTTTTCTAAAGCATTATTTACAGTAAAATTAAATTGTAATATTATCGAAATACAAAGCGAATGGCGGAAACATAATTAAAAAAATAAGGCGTTTACTACATTCTTTGTAATTCTTTTAGCTTGACATAAGGCTTACACTTTTGTGTTATGCTTACAGCTGTATTAGAACTTCTAATACAGCTGTAAGCATAACACAAAAGTGTTTTTTAGAAGCTGTACAGAGACATAAATAATATCTAAAATAAAACTTTTGGCTGCACAAAAGATTGAAAAAGAGGATTATTTAGCTTTAGTAACTACAAAGTTATTAAAATGCTGCTATAAAGGAGCACGATGTTGCTAAAACCATACAAGTTCTCTAGTGAAGCTAGAAGAAAATTTGTGGTCTTACTTTTTCCATTATATCGATTTTGTGTTACTTGGGTGGTACCTAGGTAAGATTTTCTCTACCTCTCACTCTAGGTATACAGTGAAATACGAATCGAATTTGGTTCATCAAAATTGATGTCTGTTCCAGGCGTATGACACGCTAATATTGTTAATTTATTAGATAGGTAGATTAGCCATTTGTTTCTACTTTTGTAGGTCAATTAGCGTATTGAATTGGGACATCAAAGCGTCCCTGGAGTAAATAATTTACGATCCAAATTTATGTAGATATTCCTTATGGCTATGGAAGTTCGTGTTTTAATACCGAAAGTAGGACAAATTCGTCGATTAATGTCGGCGCTTCGTCGAATACAATTGGCTCCTGCTCCAATGGTTTTAAATTAACTCTTGCACAATTGGTTATTTTTAACATAGTATGTTATTAGTAGTACTATACTCTAGGTACCTCAAGGTTATGTGGTTTCCTGTGGTGGGTATATTGTGGTGTTATCAAAGGCACATATTTATTGTCTACTCAGATTGTAGTTAAAATAATATATTGTTGGACAACGCCACGTGGAAATTGCGGAGTCTACTATTACAAGCAATTCCTTGTTAAAAGGAAAAGAAAGAAAGAAAATACATAGGTATTTTATTTGGCACAAACTAAAAAGGTGACTCCAAACGTTGTAAAGAAACACATTTATGAATATATAAATACAGGGTTATTGGGAATAATATATCGGCAATCCTTTATGGAAGTGTAGGAGAGGTCATTTACAACCAAATGACCTCTATGCAAATGTCAACCATCTTCGAATAATTTGTAATTTTTATTTCATTCATTTTAAAATAAAAAAATGTCAAAATATTCGAAAATGGTTGACATTTGCATAGGGGTCATATGGAGTCATTTTGTTGCAAATGACCTTTCCTACATCCCCTAATCGATCGATAACATATGACCAATAACCCCGTATAATTGAAACAAACTCCTTAACTGTAGTTGACGTTAACACGTTGATGAATTCTCGTTAAACTATGATGATCTTTGAGGTTAGTTTACATGATTAGATCTAGCATGAACTACTCGCCATTGTAAAAACGATTATTTAAGAACTCGATACTAAACCTACGCTAGTTTTCGTACACTAATTGAATTAATTTATGTGCATCGCAGTTATAAGAGCCCATCAGGAAATTAATTTAAACATTAAGGGGTTTATTTATTGCGTTGCTTAAAAGGTAAGTAATAATTAGCGACTTTTTTGACGTTTGACCCCGGTAGCACACCTCCGCTGCGAAATTATAGCAGCGAAATCATAGCA
This sequence comes from Xanthia togata, assembly GCA_963853775.1. NCBI lineage: Eukaryota > Metazoa > Arthropoda > Insecta > Lepidoptera > Noctuidae > Xanthia > Xanthia togata. Next base: position 21,721,884 of record OY970791.1, read on the forward strand.
GCGAAACCGCTGTAGTTAAATTCAATAGACTCGCGTCATGTTCCGCTACTCGAATCGGATGCGAGTAGCGGAAAATGACGCGAGTCTATTGAATTTAACTACCGCGGTTTCGCTGCTATGGTTTCGCAGCGGAGGTATGTTACCGGGGTGAATTGAACTAGCAATGCTGTTTTGCTGCTATGGTTTCGCGGCGGAGGTATGCTAAATTGCTAACAGCGTGAACGTCACTGTTTATCAACGTTTTTAAATAAACCCCTGAGTGGCCGTTATGTTTGGTTAGGATATCGATATGGGAAAACGATTTTCCTGCTTGGTATTATTATCGGATTGGGAAGTTCATTATTATCGTATGCGACAGTGTTCACGATAAATTTATTTCAACAGGAATTTATAATAGGTATAATATAATACCTACCCAAAATACCGTAGGTACCTACCTATTTTATTAAAATCAAATCAAATAGTTTATTTGTGATGCATGGGTTACATACAGGTGTTCATTACATAATTATATATCTACTAATAATGTTCATTCCATGATCAGCCACTTGGGCATAACGATTAAATAGCAGAATGAAAATATAAGTCTAAAATTCTAATTCCATTTCAGATATATTATTACTATTAGTCATGCATGACAGACATAAGATAATCAACAACAATAAATTATCGCCAAGCGGACATGAAACATTTAAAAAAGTTCTAGTCGATATAAAATCATCTACAAAGTAATAAATAACACTTTTCCATAAGAAATTGGAACAATTTATTTTTATTAAAGTTAATATTGCTACCATAGACGTATATTACTACGATTGCTACATTATTTTATTTCATTATGAATTTTATTGTAGATCTTCGTGGCCATAGCAAAGATTATTTTCCCAAAGAGGGTAGTTCTATATTAGCTGGTAATTATACAAATGACTTCTATTTCGCGATCTGAGCTCTAATGTAAATAGTGATGGATGATGTCTAATAATCAAGGCCATTTCAAGAATATATAAAGATGGCACGGAATTATTTTGTAACTAGCTGACCGACAGAATTTGTTCTGTCCAAACTATAATTCATACAAAATTCCCATGGAAAAAAGGACATTCAGTTTGTCCGGAATTTGAATTTCCGGGACACATTTACAGTGCGATGGTTAAAAACAAAAAAAAATTGCCTAGTCTATCCAACCGTTCTCATGTGATGCGCTTACCAACAAATAGCATTTCATTTGTATTCATATAGAAGAAGATAGATTATATGCTTCCAAACCAATTTTGGTACCCACCGTGCCGAAAAGCAGCAAAATTAACGCAAAATGTAACCATACAGTGTTTAAGACACCTAAGTCTATTTTGAAAATTATCCTGTTCCACTTACTGTTAAGCTTTAAACTTGGACTTTATAATGTAGTGTATCTGTGTAACAAATGAGCTGTTAGTCAGTAATTAGTAGATTGTTATACAAGGGATGAAAGGGACCTATTTAGGCACGTAGCGAGGGCGCTAATAGGTCAAGTGCCTAAATAGGTTTTTCACCCGAGGTAAACACTCTTTTCATTTAAAATATGAGGAAAGTAAATAAAAACCTGATTAAATCAGTAGCTGAATCCGTATAAAAAGCACTCGACAAAACGACTGAAGATCGTATCGCCGCTTTCCCGCCTTTTTTCTTTTTCTGTGGGCAGTATTTTTCAACCGACTTCAAAAAGGAGGAGGTACTCAATTCGATTGTATTTTTTTGTATGTTTGTTACGCGATTACTCCGCCAATCATGAATTGATTTTGATGATTATTTTTGTGTTTGTTAGGGCATACCTACTTCAGAAGTGGTCCCATATAAATTTGGTCAAGATCTGATGAGGGGTTTTTGAGTTAGCTTCAATAATACGTATTTTTCCCACCTAATATACATATGTGGACGATGTTCTAATAGTTCCTGTCACTGTAATTTACATAGCAGGTAGTGGTATTCAAATTTTTGTGGGGCTTTGTGTAGGTAGCACAACTAAAAAGTGAAAAATAAAAACTTTTTTACAAAAAAATAAAACAGACTTCCAAAAAAAAAACACTACAAATTGAAAAATAACTAAAATTTTGGACGTCGCGCGTCGGTGGCAAAAAATCGAAAATATAAATCCAAAGACACCGACTTCCGAAATCAAACTTATTTTTCACTTTGTGCTTTTTTTTGGAAGTCGGTTTTATTTTTTTGTAAGAAAGTTTTTTTATCATTCATCATGGTAAATATTTAGCTCAAATCTATGTCAATTAAATAATAATTGATTGAAAAGTGAATTCTTATAAGCATAAAGTCTTAATACAAAATTGTTGATAATTTTTTTAAATTAAAATTTTACGTGCCATTTAGCGAATAAAAAGCGAACAAAAACAGCAGTGGCTGAATAAAAAGTTGGGCTTGCATGGTTTTTAAATTTTTTGACAGCAGGGAAAATCGTTTTCCAGGGACGAAAACTACTGTTTTCATCCCTCTGGTAACTTCAAGAGTACTTTCCACGTACGAGAAATGAAAAGAAACTATTGATCTTCGTGATTCAATCTGCAATTACCGCACTAGGAATTATAAATACAGCAAGCCACATTGAGATCAAGATCAACGCACAGCCAACCAACGATCGGTATAATATGCTCTACACAACGTGTTCCTTTTGATATCTCTATCTATGTCAAAGAATCAACTGGCATTTGAATTATTATTATTTTATTTTCATTCAAAATAATTCGACAGTCACGATTATTATGTAAAACACCCAACTGATGTTTGTGTTTTTGTATGTTTGTTACTCAATCACGCAAAAACGGCTGAACTGATTGGAATGACAATTGGCACACAGATAGTTTACAACCTGGATTAACACATAGGACAATTTTTATCCCGGTAGTACTTTCCCGTGGGATACTTTCCGACCTACACGGGGGCGAAGCTGAAAGCTAGTTTAAAAAAAAAAACGCTATATTCTCATGCAATTTGCTTTTGCACTTACATACAATATCTACATTTTCGATGATCAAAATTGAACAGCTATCTAATTACGCTACATATTTTCTTAAAAGATTACGACAAATTTGTTTCATTTTGACAGTTCAACAACATTCATTGCGTTATTTACGTTGTTGAGCAGATTTTGTTTTGAACTTATGAAGCTATGGATTAGCAATTTGTTTCAAAACGATTCATATTCCAATTGATCGTGTATTGCGTAATTAGGGTACGGAAGACCAGGATATATAGGGTCGAACCGAAAATGGCAATGAACAAAACCCTTGCGGCAGGATTTAATTTTCTAATGTTGATGAGCAAGATGTCGATGCTCAAGTTAAGCACGACCAACACATGAATATTTAAGATCTATCGTGTTTATTTGTAAAAGCACTAAACTAAACTTAAAACGATTGTCTCATCGCTTCAAAACACAAGGTAAGCCGATGTAACAACATAAGTCACGTCACGTCTCCACCGAAGCAGGTATGTTTAAGAATTCCTGAAAATGTTTAAAAGCAGCAAGCAAATTAGTTTCACTTGTCCTCAAATTTCCATACACCCAGCACAATAAGATCAATAAATAAATACACGCCATTCTTATTTACTATTCATTGTATTGTACATGTAAATGTTTTGATTTTTTTTGTACAAAATATTAGCGTCTTGGTTCAATACTCGCACGAGGTCACCCACTTCGGATGTGGTGTATTTCGTTACTATGGTCACTGTTCAAGTTTATTGGACATCTATATTTAAGCATTACGTCGACTTATTAGTCGGTAGGTAATGGCCTCTGGCAGCTGTTGCTCAGTTAGATCACGCCTACTTTCGTATTTCAGATGCAAAGACTGAGATCATCGATTGAAGACTTGTCAAAGAAGCTAAACCAAACTAGCTACAACTTTCTGACTAACTGACCAACTCCTTGACAGTTCAAAAGTGCCTGTAAATTGTTTAATCGAAATAAATGGTTTGAGTTTGAGTTGAGTTTGAGTATCTTTTGCAGTTCATTGTCAAATAATCTGTATGAACTTGATCCTGAAGAAGTCAGAAAGCCTGCCCATTGGTCATTTTGCGCTGCAGTTTACGCTATTAGGTTTAAATATATTGGAAGGCTGATGAGCATGCTATCAGTCATGATTTGCTCTATGTATAGCGTCCACAGCTGTGAAATTCACAAGCTGAGACCAATGCAGTACTATCGCCGGAAAATTTAATCGACTGTCAGTGCTTTTTGCCGAAAATTTAAACTGTGTATTTTTCTTAGGGTCCCGAATAAAATTATTCTGCAGTCACAAAACACAGACAAATTAGCAATTTCGCTGTCGCATCCTTCAGGGAATAGATACCACAAATACCAGTCCTAATATTAATATTCGTGACGAATTTAGACGTCGCAGTTATGATCAACACATTACAAGTTACTTGGACGCAATACTGTAAATATTGAATGATTTCCCTCGAGGTTACTCCAGTTAATTATTGGCGAGAATCAACATATAATAAGTACCTAATACAAGGGTTTATTTATGATGAGTGTTAGTAATACATTTGTTTATTAGGGAGGAAGAAAAGCAGAGTTCCTTAGTTACTTACTTCATAATTAATAACAACATCCTACTAGATATAACTAACCTGCCTCTGTCTCCCAAAAAGGTTAATATGATATGAACGGGGCGATATTATCCTAAATCGAAACCTATGGATTTGGGCTTAAAAAATCATCATCGCGCGTGGTCCGCTCTTATCCCATTTTTTCTGGGCCTCTCTCCAGAAAAGATGGGATAAGATTTGGCTTCTTCTGTCAAACCTACATCTTTATTAGCCATCACCTCAGTTTTTTATTCACCTCTTGTTTTTGAATACTAAACTTTTTTTTTAGGTTGCAGAGAAAACGCTTGGAAAATAGGAAAAATGAACTTAATTACGTATGACTTACGAATTTTTGAAATTGGTATGATAAATCATTTATAGCAGTTTCATACTTCTTTTGTGTTTTTTTCTGTAAATTCGAAAAAAATATGCCGTTTTATCTAAGTATTGTATATTTGATCAATGATAATGTGGCGATCGGGGGTGTCGCATGTCGCCATAGACTCTGCGTCGTCCGTATTTTTTGCGCAGTCGCAAAACCACTTTAGAAATATGTAGTTATAGCTTCAAGTGTTGTTAAATATGCATGATCCTATTCATAGCCTGCTACCTCGATGTGTGAATCATGACATCACTCGTAGCTATAGTTAATTTTAATTATCGACACTGTATGAATGTATATATTGTACTTTTAAGAAGACATTAACGACTCGACGGGTACCTAATTAATTTGAATTTATGACTTGTTCATTTTTTAAGACAATAGATACTTATTAAACAAATTCTAATTAATGAGGACTGAGGAGTTAGTTCTTCTTTTAAGTATATCTATGGTTAGTTCAAATGGCATGGCACACGGTTGGTTTGACATAAAAACGATTGAACCAATTGATCATAAATCTTCGGACACCTGTCTGGTATCTGAATGGTTTCTGCTAAAAATATACACTGTGTGATCCGTGTGTGCGTGTTAGGTATCGTACTAATAGTATATTTATGTGGTAATTTTCAGGAAAAAAGAAAAAAAAATCGTCACATTTTTTTCTAAAAGGGAATTTTAACGGGTTGGTGTTGAAATTTTGCAAATTTTTAACAGGGATGATTATGGTTCCCAGAGTCATGGCCACCCGGCTGGTCCGGGGATACCGCACGGTCACACGGTCGGTGCCTCCTTGCCAGATTACCGCCATGGGATCTGGAGGCGAAATTCCTCGCGCACATTTGGGAGTGGCACGGTGGAGGTCTGCCCGGCTTGGGCAGAGCACCGCCGTTTCCTCGTGGAGGCGATCGGTGGCGGGGATCTGTCGCATCCGGCCCTGGTCCAGGCCACGGTACGGAGCGAGAGGGCATGGGAGGCCGTCACCTCCTTCTGCGAAGCAGTAATGCTCCCGAAGGAGGAGGCGGAACCTCGCGAGAGAGAGGCAAATTTCGCGCCCTCACGCCCCTAGCCGCCGCAGGAGCGTCCCTGGGCGTTGAAAACCGCAGGCCGATTCCCGGCTACTGTAGGCACAGGCTTGCGGATGGTGAGCAATGGGTAGCATGCCGTCCGATAAGGACCAGGCCCGGGTCGACGGCGCGTAGTGTTCCACGCGCGTCTAGAAGAGATGTCAGCAACTGAAGGGGTCCGATGGGACCGACGCCTGCCGGGGTTTCGGGAAAGTCCGATAGGGATACCGTGGCCCCTGGAAACGTAAAGGCAACTGAAGGAACACGGGTGGGTTTTAGTCAGCAAGAGTCTGACATGCCCTCCTGCTCCGCCCAGAGCGGGAGAAGTTATTAGATGATGTCCAACCCAAAAAAAAAGGGTCGTTGTTTATATTTTTTATAGCAGTTTTTATGTTCATTAAAATGTGATTAATAATTTTCAATAAGAATAATGGTTTTTTTTTTACTTTTAGATAGGTATCTTTTAGGTAGGTGCAGTACCTATGTGCCCCTTTCGGATCGGAAAGAGTATTTTTATATATTGTATTTGTAGGTCTTAAGCGGAGAGCGAATGAATATATGAGCAGATATGAAACTTGTAGGTATAATAAGTACCTAAACCACAGCCTGGGCAGTTCAAGATCGATCTTTTGAGTCTATTGCGGACTGCCCAGATTCAAAATATATTCTAGTACCTAACTAGCCCCAACTGCGTTTAGGGTCTGAAACCAGTTATACTTTTCCCTAATAATATTTGTCTAGGACTGAGATCAATCGATGTTTCAGGGCACCACTACCTATTATTCGATTCGCAATTAACGATTTTTTTCCCAGAAACATCATGTTTCTTGAAAGAAAATGGTGGCAGTTAACACTGTAACGAATCGAGGTAGGTACTGTCTACAGAAACGGACATGATCAAACTGACAGCCGAGCAAAACAATAAAAATTCTTTCAGATGCATCAAGACGGATTACTGACGTCAATCTAAACAGGTGTCCGGCCTCAAACGAAGATCAGAAATACAATCCATTACCATCGCCAACAACAGATACACAGGCTGTCAGTAGGTCGTATATTATATATAAATTGCAATTTGCAGGAGATACACTATCGGGTCGAAATTGAGTGTTTGACGGCAGAATACAAATAGGGAGGATTTTGAAGAGTGTAGGATGTAGGATCATTGGCTTAGTTGGAATTTTCCTAGAGGATTTTTATTTTTCTAGAGGAGGATCAGCTTGGAAAATCCTTGTTTAGATATGCCATTTGTGTTTATGCCTCGCCAAATAGGCTGCGTTCTACCAAAAAATAAAACTGGTTTCGATGAACTTTTGAAGCTTATGCTGCTGTATGGGATCGTTGCCTGGGCAGGGATTTTCCTCTACTCTAGAGTTCAGTCACAGATTAGCACCGAAAACCCCTGAATAGGTAGTCATGCCATTTAAATACTGGTTCCAGTGGCGGTTCCAAGATTTTCGCTAGGGGGAGCTTGACCCCGCTGAGTGTAGGTTTTAGCAAAGTAAACACTAAAAAAACACAAATTTAAATTTGCTAAACCACATAGGTAACTGATTATTTTTCGCAAATTCCTCAATGACTTCGTTAGGTTGTAGACTACCAGAGATATCTCGGTGAATAGAGATGAGTGGCGCGCGGATTCAAAATTCGTCGGGTAAACAAAACATATAGAAATTTTAAACTTGAAAACATATCTAATATAATTATTTTATCCGAGTTAAATTAATGCTTGCTAAAAAAAAATTAATAATATCAAGCTCACTTTATGTTTTCTCACAGAAGAACTCAGATGCTTTGGGGGGGGGGGTCTTATTTTTTTTGGTTTACCAACAATTGTACACTGTTTATGGGCATAAAAAACAAGCAAAAACAGATAAACAATAGTGCACAATCACTTATAGGTAAACTCAGCATGCAAAACATCTTGAGCCCCTTAATCCTCCCTTAACCCCCCTGGATCCGCTACCGGCTGGTTCTCCATAAGTCTTATATGCTTTTCATGCCTGCATAGTAATACTATGGCAGAATGTCTATAATGACTAGGGCATCATTATGAAGTAGGTAGGTACCTACTTAAATGATTCACTTCTATATGTTTGAATTTGGAATAGGTAGGTACTTTGTATATTCAGAGATTGATAAAGTGAATTTTATTTGGTTACAGATGAAACAAAATAAAGAATACAGTTTACCTACCTACACCATTGTATAAGTTGTCGTCTAATAATCTCGTTTACGGGCATGACGTAATACCCTCATTTAATATTCTGTTTTTATAGCCACGCCTCGGCGCAGGAGCACGATTTATGTGGTAGTCATGTTACTGTTTATATTTTTTATAGCAGTTTTTATGGAAACTTTGAACCAAATGGCTACGCTTCGCTTGTGGCTTCAACGCGAATGATAAGATAAAATAAAAAATGTGTCGAGTACTGGTGATAGCAGCATTATAAACAGTTCTATATTTTGTTAACTCAAGTGCATTATCTTTTGTTATGAATACGTGTATGTCAAACTATGTAGGTACAAGTGTTGCAGGATTACCTACAGGAAAATGTGACCAATTGCCGTCGAAACTCGTGAAAAAACAACTCACCCTGTTTAAATAAACAGATTCTACCGTGGTGCGGTTCAGTTCAGTATTGGGCTAGGCTTCAAGGTTTGAGGGAAACTGCACTATAATTAGTTCCACCAATCCATTATTTTTGGAAGTCTAGCTTTGTGTAATCAGCTTGTAAAAGTAGGTAACATCTCTCATCACCTATAAGTGGGGTTTAGTTTTAGCTGAAACTCGATCAGTCACAGCAAGCGATTTTATACATCCTCTTGTCAGAATTGTCTAAATCCTGGAAGTGACTATATCCACGATCCACCTCCTAATTCCCACAACGAGGAAATAAAGCAGGATTTGATGAGACTTTTTTAAAAACACTAGCCATTCTAATCAATAAAATTTAGACCTTACTTCACTGTCGCAAAGCTTAATTCTTATTACGTCAGGATCTGATACCGTCTCGACGTCGCGTCGAGTCGCCTTCGCCGGGGCCTCGAGGTAAAGCGAGGTCAAGGATTTGAAGAAGGACGAATTCTAAGGCCCACTTCGGATATCTTGGAGATTAAAGAGTACCCTAACGAACGAGTGCAGGACGATGAGGTGTGCTGTGTACAGTAGTGTGTACTTATCCCAAGAATGGATCTTTATCAGGGCCAACTTGAGATTTTGTCAAAACTTAATTATGAATTCATGTCGCAGAGTACCTACTCTAGACTGCAGCAGTATCTTCCTCACATTATAAGGAAGACCCCAAAATAACGAATGAGTAATGATGACCCTAATTAAAAAGTGGTTGTAAAACGAATTCATTAATATAAAAATCTATAGACCGCAGAGTCACACAAAATACGATGGATACTTGGGTTACTGGTTAGGGTTTTAATTCCATAATTATTTTATGCTTCCGTCAGCAGATTACTTGGGAACTTCGAGGAAGATACGTAATGTCAGTTAGAGAGCAATCTTCTTCACAACGAGACGAGATCAATACCCAGTTGCCATCGTAGCTGTACCTACATGTATTCTTTTTTTTTTGTCTGCATCAAGCTCTTATTACATAAATTAAAGATTTATCTCATTGTTTCTGTTCTGTTTAACGGTTTCGACATCATGTTTTTTTATTCCTTGTTTATTTGACAAAATACGAATAATAAACCAAATTCCTACCTTATCAGAAATAGTATCCGAACGGGAACGATAAACACCGATAAGTAGTTCATGAACAATTCACATTTTCATTGATAAAAATATATTTTGTAACTTATTTCCTATGAATATTCGTTTCGGTCCGACAATCACACGGTTGTTCTACTACGCATGCCGCGTTGACTGACTCCAATAGAATTAATTCTATGAGATAAGCCGTTTTAGATTCGGAGCTTGCGGCTGTAGTAACTGCGCGGTCAGAAAAGAGACAACACGAAAACACGGCAAACGAAGCCTACATCTGAAAGAGATGGCGGCATAGTTATCGACTCCCACTGAACCTACGAACTTTTTGACAGTTTTGTTTACGTGACGTAACCACATGATGTCATGGCAACGCCGCCATTTGCTATGTTCTCGGTTTTAGCGGGTGTTTTGTTTTGTACACATTGACTGAAATAGCAAGCCGTTTACGAATTCACAATGGTCGTTTAGTTACAGATATTAACTTTCCAGATTTTCACCTCATTATAAACAGCGTAAGACTCGGAAAACCTAATTTGTAATTTTATGACTTCACTTATTAGGAAGGAGTGCAAAAAAGATAAGGTAAGTACCTACAGTTACTGATAAGGAAATCCACAGAACACCCTCCTTTTAAAAATATTAAAGCTATATAATTATAGAGGTAGTCCTTTTGATACTAATCTAGGAATCATCTGGAACTGACGGTCGTTATTCAATTAATTAGGTAGGGTAATGTTTCGAAACAAGACTTAACCAATCACCCTAATTCAGTAGCAGTTTCAATCACAATCCGAGAATTTTCAAGGAAATTGCTAATCCTTCAAAGATTTAAAAAATTCGCCTGCTCAACAACGTACCTACATAACGCAATGAACGTGGGGTGAACTTTCAAAATGAAACCCATTGCTATCAATTGTCATTTTATGTGTGTTATGCAATTACCCCGCCCTAGCCTTTTCTCAACTATGTTTGGACCGGCTTTTAGTCTAATCGGATGCATCTAGAACACCAGTATTTTACATGAAACAACTGCCCCAGTTGCTGGGTGACACGATACCCCTGCGGCTTCTGACTACCCATAACGTCTGTCAAAGATCTACGAATGACAGCAGGGAACAATGGCTTTCCGAGGCACGGAGGGGTCTGTCTGGATAGGTAAAATGGATGGTCATCCGTTCACAAACCGACTACGGCAAGCGTAGCTCAGCTTGCAATCGACCCGTGCGGCTGTTATCATTCAACGACGAGCACCTAATTACCTATCCAATGTATCGACATTTTTCACTTTTGAGTTCCCAGTAGGTTTGCCAACTTTTTGTAATAGAAAAAAAGTTTATTATTGGCAAAGTCGAAAAATTAACAGTATTGCGGAAAAATAAACATAATATTTTAAGTCATTAACTGAAAATATGTTTATTTTTCCGAAATACATAATTCATTTTCATTTTTTAATACATACAAAATTAATTCGCGCAACTTATCAATTTAGCCCCAATTTTGAAGGCTTCGTAAGCCTCACCAAATAAATGAGGAGCAAATTTTTCATTAAGGGTTTCATACCTACACTTCTCTATTTCTGCCGTTCCACCACTTAGCATTCATCACTAAAAACATTCATTCTGTGAATACTGAGGTGGCACAATTAATTATAATATATCTATGTTGGTATTGGTATTTATTTATTTAATACTTCAAGCACATACAAGTACAGAGGCGGACTTTTAATGCCACGGGCATTTTCTACCAGTCAACCTTTGGGTGATGCAGAGACAAACAGTGGTAGGTGCAATAGCGAGAATTGAGGAAAAAAATATATTTAAATATAAAGTTATACATAAAAACCTATTAAAACTATAAATATAATAAATACACTAAATTATATATAAATATAAGCACAAATAAGACAAACAATGGGAAAACATTACCGTTGTGATGATACAGCCAGCTTCTTGCGAATGTGCTCGCGAACTTTAACTTTAAAATATATCTAATCGGTTGGTCGCTATCCTGATTTCCTGGGGGAGCGCATTCCACAGAGAGATAGACTGAATGATGAAAGAAGAGTGAATGAAGTCTGTGCGGTGAGTGGGACATTGAAGAAGAAGACCACGTATTCTTATAATAATTATCATTTACAGTTTCTTCTAAAGAAATTGAATTCACGATAAGCAAGGACGAGCTTACGAGTTATTTTCGCGCGATGTTTTGTTGTTGGCACTTAGTTGATGAAACTTTTTTTTGGGTATAGCTTGGTTGGGATATCAGTGAAAACAGAATATTCATAATAGGATGGTACTTCATAATACTTTATTTTTGTTGAACAGTAAACAGTATTTTAGAGTGACAGTATAACACTGATTTTATGGTTGGCAACGGTAGTTCCCAGATACTGTTTCGGTTGAAGATTGGGAATAATCGGGATCAGGTGAAGGTTTCTAAAAATGGAACATTCAATCCATACCAACTCTCTGATCTAAGTCAAATAATTTATTTCAATTAGGCACAAAATAACACATTTGAACGTCAAAAATTATATTTAAAAAAAAACAATGATTCTAGTCGCCCCTTCCAAAAGGTAGTTTTCGTATATATGGAGAAGACTGGGTAAGAAACTCCACCGTTACTCTTTTTAAATAATGTTTTCACAATATCTTGTACATTAATTTTACACGGGCAACATTTTAATAAGTTGTACGCACGGCTACACATCAATTATATTTGGGCAACATTTTAATAAGTTGTACCACACAGCTACACATCAAGCTATACATTTCCAGTAGGTATATCCTGACCTCGCATAATTGTACGGAAATCCTATAAAATACGAGATCAGCATAAACTGGAAATGTATATAGTGTGTACAATGCTTAGACCTGTAAATCCGACAGGTTGGCAACCTACTTATTAAGACTCATTTAAAATTTTATAATTAAACTTACCTAGCCCATACCTAAGTATAAAGTATCATTATCATGAATTTCAGCCGTGATGCCCCATTTAGATAACCGCTTTGCGCTTTATCTGACTTGCGTCTCTTTCTTAAAGGAGTGAAGGATACTACCGATCTTCACTCTTTACACCGTAAAGAGTGAAGATCGGTAGGTATAACTCGTAACTAGGAAACCTGTATACATAATAACAAAAGGGGTTAAGCAGAAATCCTTGAAATTATTTCTTCAAAATACTCAAGGTTTTTCTTCCAAACAATTGGAAATTGAATTATTTTTAGAAAAAAAAAACGGCCAAGTGCGTGTCGGACCACGCACAATGAAGGGTTCCGTAGTTGGAATGAATTTATCGTAAGAACAAACTTAACTTTGGAATTGAAAAACATGTTCTCCCATACGGAATATATGGGAGAACATGTTTTTGCAACCGCAAATTTACACTTAAGTGTGATATTTTTCCTTTAAACATTGTTACTAATTCCGTGACATTTGAATTTCTAACTACAACCGTTTAGTTGGTAGAGGGGGGGGGGACTTGACTCTAACGAAAATTGGTACCTAAAATCTTGATAAGTCACGAACGGTTTACTTAATCATAAAACGGTCTTCCCAAACCCCTAATATTTTTGAAAGACCTATCCAACGATATTCCACCATAGTGTGAGTTTCGAAGGACGAAAAAAAATATTATCATCCCCACGTTACATGTAAGGGAGAGGTACCCTAAATAATTGTTTTTTTCAAAATTTTATTTTACCACTTTTTTGGCGTCATTAACTTGTATACTCATGCCAAATTACAACTTTCTAGTACCAATAGTTTTTGAGCTAAACCGCGGACAGACAGACAGACAGACGGACATGGTGAAACTATAAGGGTTCCTTGTTGACTACGGAACCCTAAAAACAATGTTTGACATTATTTGCTTAACTGAGCATTGGTTAAAAGATTATCAAATGTTAATTAACAATGAAAATTATAGTGTGGCCAGTTGCTTTAACCGAAAATCAATGCGGAATGGTGGTTCACTAATCTTAGTTAAAAATTGTATAAATCAAAAACCCGTAATGATATAATTGAACTATCGGTTGAACATAGCATTGAACTGTCTTGTGTTGAGCTAGATAAGCATGTCATAGTGTGCGTTTTCAGACCCCCTAATTATCAAAACTACTTTATATTTGAGTCGGTAACGGAAGATGTTTTGGCAAAACTTGTAACTGGTAATAAATCAGTAATTATCTGTGGTGACTTTGACATTAATATTTTAGAAAATAATTCAAATACCACTAGATTTCTTTTGTTCAAATCATTCAATTTGTCAAATGTGTTTGTAGAACCAACCCGAATAACTACGACTACTGCTACATGTATTGATAATGTGTTTTGTTGCTGCGAATATTTAGATAAAGCTATAGTTAATTATCTCCCTTCTGATCACAGTGGTCAAACCATAACTTTTGACTCCAACATTCCAATGCAAAAAGTGCAGATCATCTGTTAATTATTTAAATAAATTTAATAGCACTTTAGTTAAGTTAAGTAATCCTTACAATGAACAATGTTTTGTATGAAGAATTCTTTTCGTTAATCCAAACCGAGTTCGATAATTATTTTAAGAAGAACACTAAGATTATCAGCCCTACGTTTTTATTTAGTGACTGGGCAACTAAAGGACTCAGGAAAAGTAGGGATAGACTTTTCGAGCTGTATGGCTTTAAGCCTTATAATAACACGGAAACTTTTAATAAATATGTTGCTACTTACTCTAGAACTTTTAAGAACACTTGTAAGGCAACTAAAGCCTACATATACATCATCATCATCATATACTGTTGTTATACATTAGCAACAAGGTTAAATCAGCAGACAATAAAATACACACGGTTTGGAAAATTATCAAAATTATCATTTGCGATAGCAAAGAAGTTGCTCAAGAATTTGTAAATTTCTTTACCAGTATCCCACTTAAAACTACTGAAACCTTAAATCACAGTAATATTATACTATTACCGTGCTTAAATTCCTCGCCCTTGCTCTCTTTTGATTTAGTAAGGGCGAACGTTTCAGCATGCCCGATTGAATTTAACTTTAAGCATATTAACCCCTTAAGAGGGCCCTTCCCGGCCTGTCTATCGACAACGCGAGCATGTTCGAAAATATTGTTGTTTCATCGAGCGCAAGTGAGAACTACTAACAAGCAAGTGAGAACGCGATAACATTGTACGAAAAATAGTGTGTAAAAATTTGTTTCAGGAAATACGTGTTTTTGAGTAAGCCTTACAAGCTTTTGAAATACATTTTTGTCATTTAGAATCTCCATTACATGTGCAAGGTTTCTATGCAGATGTTTTCTTTACTTTTAAAATACTATTTAAGAGTACAGACCGGCCAAAGTTCAGGTGAAATTTGTGCAAAAAAGCAGATTTTTGGAGGCTTATACTGAATTTGTTTCTCAAATTTTCTTTATTTTGCTTTTATAGAATCCTAGGTTGTATAGTGCACAAGATACATATTAGTTACAAAAACACAAATAAAGATGTGTTGCAATTGCAACGCCATAATCACGTACGAGCGTTTGTATGAAAAGTATGAAGGGTTGGCCGCTCTTAACAGTGATAAAAGCTTTTAAGCAAATCAAGATCAAATTGACCGAAGATCTTTGGGGAATGTCCATTAAATCTGTACCTCCATAATTGAGACCATAGCGCCTTATGTACCTAACCTATTTAATTTGTGTGTGGATCAAGGAGTCTTCCCGGATTTAATGAAATACAGCAAGGTAATACCACTTTTCAAATCCGGGGATAATAAAGACACCAATAATTATAGAACCGTATCCGTGTTGCCGGTTTTTAGCAAGGTGTTTGAAAAGGTAATGCTTAATCAAATGCTCAATCATTTTAACACAAATAAAACCTCCACGATCAACAGTATGGTTTCACCAAAGGACGACCGACGCCGGTGTTACCTTATTAAGACACATTTTTAATGCGTGGGAAAAGGCCCAAGATGCAATACGATTTTTTTTGTGACCTTTCTAAGGCATTTGATTGCGTCGATCACGAAACCTTACTTTTGAAACATGTGCATTACGGACTTGGAAAAATGCACATGCACATGCATGCATTTAAATGATAGACAACAGCAAGTTCAAATAAACGGTATCAATTCACTAAGTTTAAAAGTAAAAATGAGTGTCCACAAGGCTCGATATTGGGTCCATTCCTCTTTTTAGTTTATATTAACGATCTGCTCCATTTATTAAAAAATCAGCCACAAATGGTGTTATTTGCTGACGATACTTCCTTAATTTTTTAGGTAGATAGACGTGCTACAAATTTTGACGACGTAAATAACGCCCTACTGCAGGTCCAAAATTGTTTCACTGCTAATAATTTAGTTTTAAATGGAAAAAAAACTTAGTGCATAAAATTTTCTTTACCAAATGTCAAAAGTAGTAATTGTGAGTTAATTGAATCAAGAGAAACTAGAATTTGTCGATAATACTGTTTTCCTGGGGATCACGCTCGACTCGAGGCTACAATGGGGTCCTCATTTAACATCTCTTGTAGGACGGCTGAGTTCGGTAGCATATGCTGTCAGAAAAATCCGTCAGTTTACTGATGTAGGTAGATACCGCGAGGTTAGTCTATTTCAGTTATTTTCATAGTATCATGTCTTACGGTATTTTACTGTGGGGACGGGCTGCAGACATCGAGTCTATTTTTATTCTGCAGAAAAGAGCGATCGGAGCCGTATATTATCTCCGCAGGCGCGACTCTCTGAAGGAATTGTATAAGGATATTAACATCATGACGGTACCTTGTCAATATATCTAAGAAAACATACGTACGTAAGAAAAAAATTACATCTTTTTAGTAAAAGAGGTGATAGACATAATTATAGTACAAGAAAAAGGGACCTATTAGTATCTACAACCAGGTTTAAGACTGGCTAAGGTAGACTCATATTTCATGGGGTACTGTTTAAAATGTTACAATAAAATTCCTCCCCACATACTTCAACTGAATGAGACGAAATTCAAATCTTGTATGAAACGCACACTATGTAGGCAGGCATATTATAGATTATTACATCACTGATAAAAATGTTTGGCTCATTGCTGGTCCTGCTACACAACCACCACTGATTAACATTTTGAAAATACTGTTGGAGCTGCTGAAGATTGTAAGACCATCTTTGTATTGTATTATATAAACTCAATCTCCTTTGTATTATATAATTGCATAGCACGGGTGTGAGTACTATGTACCTACTAAAGAGCTATCATTTACCGGGTAATATGTATTTCATTGACTTGAATGTGCCCTGGCGGCTGTGAGTATGTCATGCTCACTCAGATGTCTCGCTGATGGTGGCGCGTGTGTTGGATCATTTAGCTCCCTTCAAAATGGTTGACCTGAATGGTGCTGATCCATGCGTCATGTTCGTAAACGGGCGCCGTCAGTTGGGACTGGTCATCTCTTAGCTGCCATCTTCCAAGCCATGTGCCAAGTTTTTCTTTATATTTTCTTTTTATTACGGACCCTTTTACGAACGTGCTCGTCTTTCTGCATTGTTCTCACTCACATGCATAAATTCAAAATGAATGATCTAACCAATTATTTATTTACAATATTTATAAATTATTGATTTAAAAGAGTGTCTGTGGAGTTTCTTGCCCGTTCTTTTCCATGGGTACCTACTACTCTTTGGAATGGGCAACTAGCTTCAAATTTTAGACTGACCGACCCTTTGACAATTCAAAAGTGCCTGTGAATGGTTTAATTGTAATAAATGCTTTGAGTTTGAGTTTGACCTAAGTATCAGTATAAAATGTAGATTAGATACCGACTTATATTAGATAGCAGCAGGCATTTTCGTAGCAGGTGGCATTCTGTAGTTTCTGCCTACCCCCATGGGAAGAAGGCGTGAGTTTATGTATGTATGTTATATTAGATAGGTACTCTAGGTAAAACTTTTCCCTACCGTAGGTAATTACTACATACTACCCATAGGCACAATTTACGATAAATTTTAGCTATGGAAATGCATATAACCCTGTTCAAAATAATGTTCTAGCAATGCAGCAATGTGTCGAGCTACGCAATTCAAGTTTTCTATGTCCCGGATAGCCGGCACAACCTACAACAATCGCTTCTTCTTGCAGCTGCTTAGTCGGTGTTTAGTCTTCCATATTTTATTGAGTCAATTGGGTGTCTTTGGTAACTAATCTAGTTCTTACCTACTCCATTTGAAATAATATTAGACATTTAAACAAATCTTTTTTAGAGTCCGTTCAACCGATTCTGACTTCTATACCGTAGGCATATAGAAGTGATTAAAATACCAATTGTTTACTGCAGCTACCATTTGTCATGCCACCCACATAATAGAAGTCAAAATCGGTTGAACGGACTGTAAAAAAGGTTTAGTTAAATATGTAATCTTATTCTCTTACACTCATGATTTTTTATGAATTTACTAGCTGCTGCCCGCGGCCTCGCCCGCGTGGACCCTAATTATTTTTTTAAATCAAGTTACTCCTTATAAGATCAGCTATCTGCCAGTGTAAGTCCCGTCGAAATCGGTGCAGCCGTTTCGAAGATTAGCCGGAACAAACAGACAGACAAAGACAAAAGCTGTTATTTTGAAATTATAAACAGACACTTAAATTTTATTCATTTGTATCTATGAGTATCTACTATCTAGTCTCAGAATGATTTTAAACATAAAACCATAAACGTTCATTTTTAAATGCGTTGTCACCGAGATGTAACAATCCGAATCCACAGAGCTGTGGATTCGGATTTTTTGGGGAGTTTAAACAAAGCTCTTTGTTTAAACTCCCCAAAAAATACGTTTAACCTCTCATCTTGTTCTCCACTTTGTTGTTGCGCTCCACCATCCACATCCTCCACCGAGTTTGTTCAACGGGAATGTATGGGATTTTTTTCAATGGAAATAAGGTATCATGAAAAAAAAGACAGTCATAGGACTTTAATTTATTGTACAAAACATTTAATATAGACTTGGACCCAAAGAATGCGTGGGTAGCTCTACTTAGCACCTGGGTACATGTAGGTACATATGAGGCGCCTTCCGTGAGCCTTCAACATTTACCAACTCTAAACCTCGACGGTTCAACATCTCCAAATATTTCCTTTATATTACATAATTAGTCTCCTCGCTAGCAGTGCTAACTCTTGGAACCTGTAGCACTAAGCAACAACGAAAATACATGGATAAAACAACATACCAGAGAAGGGCGTTTTCATAAGTTTCTAAAAGGACATCTCAGAATCGAAGCAACGATATGAAAAAAAATATTACTTTGAAGCTTCGACGAGCTACAAAATATGGGTACGGTGGTTGTGGAAAAACCTCAATCGGTGAGGTGAAAGTAGGTAGGTACATAGTATTTTCTTGATTTTTTAAAACAATGCAACAAAATGAATACCTACACAACAATGAATATTCGCCTAAAGTCACATAACTTGTGAATATTACAACATATAAAATCGATCACAACAATGATCGAGCACGTAGCATATCGCTTACTTAATTAGGTACTAATTATAATCTTAGATTACTTTCATAATTATCACCTCAATCGAATACTTTTCTAAACCCTCGACTTGGAAAAGGTGATGTTAAAAATTTCGTTTTCAGCAGTCTTATCCGAATGTAATAAGCCGGTGGTCAACAAAACACGTATGGTCTGACACAGATGGGACATCTATCAGACGTGGCAAGGCATTTCCTTAAGCAGTCTGCATGGAAGAAGTGAGCGCAGGGCGTGACACGTGCTGACTTCATTGACCCCAAGCACACAGCACATACGTCTTCAAGGGTCGCCAGTTCATCTGGTGTCGCCCGCCTGAACCTGGCCAGAGAACCTCTAGCTTCCTGCAGCCTCATAAGAGCTTCCCCAAGCCTATGTCTTCCATGAACGAAGACACACACGTACAACAGCAGAGCGGCTAGTCTCCACCGTTCATACCATACTAAAGCTGGCACTAAGGGCAAGGCTAGCGCTGTGGTAATGCCTTTCGCCAAAGCACCGAAGTACAGTAACTCCATGCCTTCTAATATATCTAGTTTTAAAGCGGAGATGCCAATAGGCCAGAGCTCCAAAAAGGTCCTCTCTGTCAGAAGGTAGTATGTGCTAGTTATGGCTGTATATAGAGCTGTGGGTTTGTAGTGTTCCAGTCCTTGTTCCAATCCTAGAGCAAGGAGTACGAATGTTATAGTGACAATGAAAGTGACTGCCTTCGTCCATTCCAGGACAATCTTCGTGGCTGACATGGCAAGGTGCTTGACGCGGGAATGGCGGTTGACGTTGACGTAGGGTGACCAGTCTTCCTTGGTGCAGATCTCGCGGACGTAGCTGACGGAGTAGGTGACCACGTTGTAGAACATTAAGGAATATAGACAGGTTAACCTGCCTTGAGAGACTAGCAGTCGGTCGCAGGCTGTAAACATCAGCAACTGGAAGAAAGAAGGTTATTATTTTAGACTAATGAAGTCGGTAAGATGACTAATTGGGAAGAGGAGGTAAGGCACGTAGACATGCATTAGTTAACTGATTTTGATTTACTGTTCCATAGAGAGGTTATCAAAAATCCACCTTATTTGTCTGGTGGTAACTATGGAGGAGGTGAACGTACCTTTTGATGTAAATTAGCAAAATTTCCAGCATTTTTGCCTTAATATAATAATGAGAAAGAGTAGACACTACCTGTCCAATCATAGTTGAAAGATTATTCATCTGGAGGAAGAGTTTCTCAGCGCGTTCCACCGGCGCGTACACAGCCTTCATCACGCCCAGCACGCGAGACACAGGGGCTCGCAGCTTCTTCGCACATTCTGGAAAAATTGAAATGTTGTTTTTACCTTTAATGTAGGTAATAATTATATCATCTAAAAGACATAATTATTTTCCGCCAGGCGTAAACTCGCATGGTGTACCTACTAATTAGTGCCTCTTTGTATCTATTTCCAATCCAAATGATAAACATGTTCATCCATAGCACTATCTAAAAATACTAGTTCAGAAATCTCTGGGAGTATAGGTACCGCTATTTTATGATAATTTTGATATCTTCTACAATTTTTTTTTTGTCATTTTTAGGTAAGTACCTACTCTCCACCCATGTTCAAGATAAATATGCAACGCAAGCGCAGATCCACCGTTCGCGTTGTGGGCACGATGGGCATGCCCACAACCTTAATAGACTTGTGACATCACTCTTTCACGGTCTATTGAGGTCGACAGGCTGATTATATTATATCCACTGCCTTAATAAAACAATGAATCGTGCGTGATTCGGAACGCAGCGAAGTACTTAGTCAATTCACATAATTGTGCATGTCGTAGCCAAATTCAAAATCCAAAATCAAAAGTCATTTATTCAAACTAGGCTGAGAATCAGCACTTTTCGAACTTCAAAGTTACATAAGACGCCCGCCCTCCCGTCCCAAAAACGCCCGCCCTCCCGTCCCAAAAACGCCCGCCCTTCACCGCTTTCTTGTGCTTTAGCCGGGAAGAAGAAGTGGCGCAACAAACTCCCCAGCATGACAGCTGTCTGTTCAGATAGAAAAAACTAGATTCTACACAATATTACAATTAAATCATTTTCTATAAACTTTTGACGGAACCAGAGTAAATAAATACCGAATTTTTCATAGCTTTTTTCTCGGAATGAAATTCATATGTCGCCTAGCACACGCGGTCACACGCCAATATACCAACAAATAATTAACTCTGAGCCACGCTCCTAAACTGGAATGTCCAATATTTGGTTCAGAATTTTAGGATCGTCATTAGTTATCCCATGTTTATACTGCTAAGTGTTGATGTATTTACTACATTATCTGTTTATTTACGAACTATCCGAAGCCACTTCCCTGAATTAAAAGAGATAACTGTTTTCAATTCCACATAATAATTACTCGTTGGTTATCGAAATGAAATGATATGAAATTGTTTATTCTGTAAATAGGATATTGGCATCACTTTTACACGTCTGAATATTCTTCTTCTTAGCGTGTCGATCTCGATAGCAATCTAAATAGACTCGGCCCAGAATCCAGCGACTTGTTTGGCGCCATCACCAACGTCCATTAGTTCCTGTAACGTGCAGCTGACAGGACACGCAGGACACGATATTAAGTGTCCCGTCGTTTGTGGAACAGCACCACATTTACATTCCAAGGCGGAGTCATCTATGAATCTCCAACTGAACAGGTTTTCCTTGCTTCGGCCGACCTGGGTCCGGAGTCTGTTTAAAGACTTCCAGGTTACCCAAGGTAACTCATGTCCAGGCGGGAAGTCTTCAGCGGGTGGAACAAATGGGTTTGGTAAGGAAGCACCGGCTCCGTCAGAATTTTAAAAAATATTATAAATTAGCTAGATAAGTTCAGCGTTTACTATCTGACTACTCTGAGAAGAAAGGCCGAAATGAATTGTCATGAACTAAAATTCACACCAACACCTCGACTAATAGGGATGTTGACAAAAAAAAAAATCCGACGTAACTTATAAAAAAATATTGGACACGTATTTTTTATTTTTTTACTAACAATACTTTGAGTACTTAGACAATACGTTAAAATGTGGCATGACGTCACCCCACGCCGCCACGTGGCGAGCCCCCACTCCAACTTCGATGCGTTTCATGTAAACCTTTTATTATTATGATAAAGCAAAAAATACGTGTCTAATATTTTTTTATTATCTGACTGACAGACTAGTTTCTTTTTTTTCCCTAGGCCACATCCCTACTCAGGTGCAAAAACAAACATTTTTTTCTTTTCTTTTACTTTTAACTCGAAAATGGTGTGTCCTATCTATAATAATGAAAATTTGGACCCCTTTATACCCATAAACCCCTAAAACTCAAAATGCAGGTAATCATTTTTTTTCGTAGAAAAAGTGAAAAAATCCATATAAAACACGCCCCTTCCGCCTCCAGCACTAAAATATATTTTTTTTGCAGGCTACCTTTATGATTCTCATACCCAAAATTAAGGAATTTTAGTGATCGTTTAGTTCGGCGTACAAGAGAATCGGCACCAACTGTACAAAATCTTGGTCAGGGCGTCATATATTTTGTAAAAATCTCCTTTGTATGTGATGCACTATATCGATCATGAGCGAGTCCATACTCCGACTCGCACTTGGCCGATTTTCGGGTGGCTGTAGGTACCACAACCTTTTTTGAGGGCTGGATTCGCGCCTTCTGCACCGTGCTCTGGCAAACCAACTTTTGACCAGCACATTGACGCCTAGGTACGAAAATTTCAAATTCTTAGGTGAGTACCTTTAGGTATATATAATAATATATATATATATATACACATGATTTTTTATCAAGTAATTAAATAAAATCAGTGTAGCAACAAGTCTTTAATAAAATGTGCGTGGGAGGGTGTCCACAGCCTGTCACTTCGAGTTGTCTACAACAAGTTTACTCTTGACTGTTTCATGAAATTTTCCTTCATTTGCATACTTTTTCTCAAAGGACACATTTTAGTATTATTTCTAAAGAAAGAGGTAAAAAATATGGACCGAGTATTCGAGATAGTGCCATGAAACTAATTTATTATTATTTTTGAGTAAAGAATCGAAAACTGATTCGAAGTTATTTAAAAATACCCACTGCCATGCGCGAAGACCGTGTAACAAACATGTGATTTGTGGCTCTTTCTCGTCATCATATCATCTGCCTAGGCGTTTGCCAATTATGTCAGCTTCCAGTCTAACCGGATGCAACTGAATACCAGTATTTTACACTACCCGTTACTGGATAATACCCTAATCCCCTACCTAAGGGGCTAGGGGCCCCTTGGTAAGACTGGTTGTCAGACTTTTGGGCTTCTGACGACCCGTAACGACTGTCAAAGATCCACGAATGACAACTGGGACCAACGGCTTAACGTGCTTTCCGAGGCACGGAGGGGTCTTGGTATGATGGTCACCCATCCACGGACTAACGTGACCCGAATTACACTATATTGTGTCGTAGTAACATCCAGGGGCCCTACCACCACCTCTTTAGCAGTATTAGGTATTTTAATCTTACTTGAGAGTGGGAAAGAGATGGAGCTAGACGTCCTGTCCTCCACTTCTTTCTCGCCCTGACGTAATATCAAAATAATACTGCTAAAAGAGGTGGTGGTTGGCCCCCTGTTCATCTGTGTCACAAGCCAATAATGTAAGTATTATTGTGGTCTTATCTATAGTAAGTTTAGCAGTAGGTTGTAGGTACTCTCCGACAGACTGAGTTGATTGACACAGATAACTTAACGTTTTATATTTTAACCATCACCATTAATTAGCGGCTTACAGGTGCCGTCTTGTGAAGTAGCTGTTTGTACCCGGCGTCGCCCGGGTGTTTTCCGGTGAATTATCCAAAATTTTGTTTCATGCAATCCTTGTCTAGACAATTATGAAAAAAAAAAAACTGCCAAATCTGTCGAGCCATTCTCTAGTGATGATCTTTCTTCATACGTATGTGGCAATAGATTTTTATTTATAGACAGCCTATTTTATCTACTCGAAATAAACTAAACGTGAATTCATGCAAGTCATGGCAAGCCTAGTACTTTTGTTAGTTATAAACTATTTGTGCGCCAAATATCCAAATCCTATAGTGGAATATTACTAATGATTGTAATATATTATTATCTTGAATTCATGCAAGCCTAGTACTTTTTGTTAGGTTAGAAATTGTGCACAACAAGTCGTGAACAGAAAGAATACCGTATTTTATGACGATAGCGTATTTTTGCAAAATCCGATTTTAATAAAACAAATGAATCTCTGTCTACCTGTGAAAACTACATGAAAATCCGTTCAGTAGTTCCGGAGATGTGCGCGAACAAACAAACAGACAGACCGGATTTTACTGTTTTATTATATGTATAGATTAATGCCACCATTTTTTTAGTATGAGAGAGACGGAGCTATACAAGGCCGATAGCACCATCCCGTTTTCGCAGTGGAATAATTACTACCCCACGGCGGTTCATTTTGAGGATGAGCTTCACAACAACGGAACTACTGCGGTCAGGAGCAAACCTAGGTACATAAATATTTCATTATTTATTCGAACTCATGGTCCCTTAACATTGAAACTGTTCGCAGTCGCAGTAACAGTGGCTGTCCAGCAAAATGTTCAGTATAAAAGGACCCCCAAGAAACAGGGATGGTCAGTTCAGAACAACGCTTCATCAGAAACATCCGCCTTCCAACAGTAACTACATCGAAAGGAATCTGGTAAGTTTTTAATCACTTCAATATAATTTACTCAATAATTGTATCATGGATTACTTATTACTTCTTCAATCCATTTTGTGTTCCACCCGTGGTTGCACCGTAGATCTTATAAAACTTACTGGTCACACTATAATTCAAGCTGTGTGATACTCTAAAGATATTTAATATAATTATTCACAAAGTCAGTACACTCAGTACATTCCTTATCTCGGCTCAACCTAACCTAACCTAAACTTTTTTTTTTTTTTTTTGGGTGGGAAATCATCAAATCATCATCTCCCGCTCTGGGTGGAGCGGGAGGGCGTGTCAGACTCTTACTGACTAAAACCCACCCGTGTTCCTTCTCTTGCCTGTGCAATGCCAGGGGGCCACGGTATCCCTTTCGGACTTTCCCGCAACCCCGGCAGGCAATGGTCTCATCGGACCCCTTCATTCGCTGACACTCTTTGAGGCGCGCGTGGAACACAACGCGCCGTCGACCCGGGCTTGGTCCTTACCGGACGGCGAGCTACCCATTGCTCACCGTCCGCAAGCCCGCGCCTACGGTGGCCGGGAATCCGCGATCGATTCCCGACGCCCGGGGCGTCTCCTCCTGCGGCGGCTAGGGGCGTGAGGGCGCGAAATTTGCCTCTCCCTCACGCGCTCCGCCTCCTCCTTCGCGAGCATTACTGCTTCGCAGAAGGAGGTGACGGCCTCCCATGCCCTCTCGCTCCGTACCATGGCCTGGACCAGGGCCGGACGCGAGAGATCCCCGCCACCGATCGCCTCCACGAGGACACGGCGGTGCTCTGCCCAAGCCGGGCATACCTCCACCGTATGCTCCACCGTGTCCTCCGGAACCTAACCTAACCTGACACACTAACTAGGTAAAATCTGGTGACGTGTAACATATCTTTTGTTACTATTAGTCAAACCCTGCTGATCGAACCGTGTAAACTACTTGACTAGTATTAACAATTAAGTCAGCATGATACAGATCGACAAAATCAGACTTCTAAAAACTGCATACATCTAAATCGTGCTTAAAATCACGTACTGATTTTAAATAATAAATAAAAATGTGCTCCATTTACAAAAATAGTTATTTCAAATAATTAGAATTCCTCGCATCGTACGATGTCATGGCACTACAATATTGGAATTTCTTTGGCAGATCTTCTTGTTTATCAGGTTCACGTTTAGATTCTTAAAAACAAAAATAATAACACGTCGTCGGTACCTAGTTGGTCGCAAATCTGCGCACCATCTGGAACTATGTATCAAAACAAAATTGTATTTTGAATTCGTAAATATCACGACGTTATTGATGTTGACATTCCCGAGGCCGCATTTGGTTGAAATTGTTGAAAATATTATGTTTCGCAGTTATGATATCCTATATCCAGCACTAATGGTGCAAGAAAAAAGTACTGCTACCATTAATATTTATTTTAATTGATGCAGATTTGCTACTCTGAATACTGGCATATCTACAATGTAGCAAGTACGAACGGCAGATGATTTATTAAGACAATAATATCAACATCAACAGTTGCGACGTAAAAGGTCGGCTCGAGCCCAGACTTTCATTGGTTCGTTTCAAACGATTGAGGAGTACACAAGACATGTGTTCTTGTTTAGACGCAGAAAATACAAGTAAACGGGGATGACGCACGGACACTGGCCAGTCGCCAGCTTCCGTCGCCCCATTCAGCTTCTACTCGACAATGACCTGACTTTTCCACATAAATATAAACTCAAGAGTACAACAATAACATTGCAAAGCTAATGATTTTACAGTGAACTTTGGAATAAATAATTAACCCTTGTCGGAAACTCGGAAGTAGACTTGTGTGCTTATCACAGAAAGTGGAAACCAGACTGATTTTAAAACCGCCGATGGCCCTGGCTGAAATCGAATCGTCTCAATCAGGTTAACACATTGTTAATAGCCAAAGCATGATGCTCTCCAATAATGTTGAGGCACACGCAGTTAGTGCACTACTAACTGCGTGTGCCTGCAATGCAAAGAGCCTGATTTGAAGTGTTTTCAATCTATGCATGATACTTGTATGTACACATAGCTTTAATGATATTTTTACACATACTTAGATCTTCAAAGCCCAACACGGCATCAAGTACGACTGGTAATTTCAAATGACTAAGAATTTTCTCAACATAGTCGCTGCAATTATTTTCAAGATGAGCATCACTGATAAATCTTCTTAAAAATATTTCTTCAAATAAATTAATCTGCCCAAGACATCAGAGGTTACAAAAATACAGTTGCAAATAATTTCTAGAACATTTTCAATCTAATACTTCAAGTAGGTACAGAGCTAAGAACATTTGAATACGCAAATGTTACACCACGTTATGCATTTCCTACGTCATTCGATGGCGAGATCTGCGACCGCCTCTTTAGTCAATGACGAGTGCAGAAAGACTGTAGCGTGAGACGCATAGGTCAGGAGATTGGCACACCCTAGTGTTTTGCTAGACAATTGGTACCTATTTGCATATTTGTGTTATTGTGTTTACTTTTCCCCGCTCTAGGCCTAAACACAAAACGAAGCTAATGATTTCGTGTGTGTCTGTTGTTTTCAAAACGTTATGTATTTTATCCTTCCTTTTTGGCTTTTTATTGAGATACTGCCAGGTTCAATATCCGGGTATGACACTATCTGCAATATGTTTATCTTTAATTTGTGATATTTATGAGCATTAAAAATATATCTAAATTCCTTATCAGTCACTCAACTCTCCAATGAGCCCTTTATTTTTTTCTTTAAGTACATACTTTGTACATAATATATATAATAGTTAGTTTACATAATGTATATGGAAATAATATTGAAATAAAATTAAATGCTTTTGAAAAAAAAAAGTCAATCAACACAGTCTACTATCCAAATAGATTACGAAACGTGAACACTGTCGTTCTCTTTGATTCTACCTCCTTGTATACCTAACAAAATATTCGTTTCACACTTCCTACCTTGAGCGAGTTTGACCACGGCAGGGTACCACCTCGCTGGGTACTTGTAGTTGGCGGAGATGAGCACTGGGACCACCAAGCAGGTGTACGCGGCCATCAGCCACGCACCGCCAAGTGCGACCAGCAGCCCCCGTGGTGCCCAGTACGGCAACAGCAGGACCAGTGACAGGAGCCAGACTGAAATGTGAATTTAGGAGTTGTTAACTATCGGTGAACATTAAACAATACCTTCAATTCCCAAATACACCCTAAAACAGCCATTAACTAGTAAAAAAGACGAAACGAAAGAAATATATAACGTGCCAGTCAGTGCACTGTAAACAATTATTAATAACTCTCTAAAAATAAAGCATTGACGCGACTGAAAAATAAGGGTATTCCAAATATTTTTCTCGAAGAGTTTTCCTTCTGAAGTTAAAAGCTCATTTTTATGGATTTACGTCAGCATCGCTCGGGCTAAAAGCTTCCATTATGATTAACAAAATATTTCCTCTGTGTGAGAATTGTTCCTCGAACTGAAAAGTGTTTTGAGATATTGAAGGTCGCCCAATATTCCAATTCCGTTCCAAAATTGTTTACGATTATCTGACAGAGAGGGAAACATAAAATATTATTCTACGATTTTCTAATGAATTCGTAGGGTATGCTACGAAATTACGAATAGCACCTACAAGTGCCACGAAGATTTGAACCACACAATATAGTGTATCATGCAGCCCTCGAACTTTGCACTCCCATGATCAACAAAGCTAAAAGAACATACGGCGAAACGAGATGATGTTGTCCAGGGTCTACTAAATTCGTCATAAGTTTGAAAATATATTTTATGTACTGACGCCATCAGGTCAACCTACCCGAAACTGTCAAACTTTCCCAATCAACTTTGAACCTTATGCTTTAGGTATAAAGTTGAAAATCTATTAAATAAATTTCATAATTGTAGTAGGTTGATGTGCTAGCGTCTGTACATATTGAAATATCATAACACGATTGCTTGCTAGATTAGCTGCAACACCACGCGAGTAATGACGAAAATGAATGATTACTTGATTACAAAAAATCGCGATTTAATTCAGACATGATTCAGACTGAAAACACTTAAAGTGAAAATGTCTACATTGAATATTATTTATTCGCCCGTATTCGTCATGCAGTCACCTCGTTCCATTTCTCGTTATACTTTTCTCGACTTTTTATTATTTAATTAAATAGTGATAGAGTTTTGAAAATGTTAATAGTAGTTTTATGATTCTTGCGACTACCATAAGAATCATAAAACTTTAAGACTTGCCCTAAACCGCGAAATTATTATCTTGTAATTAATAAACCTGAAGGTAAGCGATCGCAGTACGCAGAATGTTGGCACCTCCCCCCTCCCCCCTATCCCGCCATCCTATTACTTCAAAAGATCCTGCTACGACGCGTAGGAGTATTACACATAAAAAACCGGACAAAATTGAAAACAGTGATGTTAATCCAACCGCACCCAAAAAACATGTTTCTTTACCTACGATAACCGGATTATCAAAAGGCAAGACCCCCACCAACCCTCAACTCCCGCGCATGTGCCACAACGTCAGTCTGCGTCAGTGTCTTTGTTCTCGGCGCTCTCGTTTGTGTTTATCAGTTTTCTGTGCTAAAATGGCTCCGTGTAGGTACCAAACAACAGGAGATTAACTATTCGGACATGGATATAGAAGGTTAGTATTATATACTGAAGTATATTTTATTATGTTTCTCCCAAATTTTCTACTTGTATAGCCATCAATAAACAGCGGCACTTTTTTTACTCGTTTTTTAAAGAAATTTGAAATACATTAGTGTTTTTGTTTATGTGTCGCGCCTTGTCGCCTCAAAATTTTTATGTGGGCATAAAATGTCGATTGTAAGGAAGTAGAAACATGAATAAAAAGTCCCCCCAACGTACCCCCTATTTTTTTATAGTACTTCAAACTATATGGGAAAGATTATACCTAAATAAATTGAAAAAACTTATTTTTTTCAGTTCCGACGACGAAGATGATGAGGACCAAATCACCTGTGAACTCGGAGACAGTGATTCTGATTGATTCAGTGATTATCCTCTTGAAAACAAGAGAGTTTTAAGAGTAAATACTCTCTTTGATTTGTAACTTTTTTTAAATTTCTTTTTTATCAATTATTCTTTTTAAATAAATGCCTAATTATGATGAATTATGACTTTAATTTCATAAAATAGTAAAATATAATATAAAATAATTATGTCCGGTTTTTTATGTGAAATACTCCTATGTGCGACGTACGCGTAGTTGAAACGTAGCGCTACGCTTCAAAAGATCCTGCTACGTCGTAGCCTTACAGCTGCAGAAGCGTAGCTCGTAGGCCGTAGAAACTTCGTAGCGTTCGGGACACTAAAACTTACGAAACCATGTAGCCTAATTTCCAGCTACATGATATTTTAGTTAATTTTATTACTGTGCGTTTGCACTGGCGAAACATCACAACAAAACATGTTGAAATCTTTAGTTTCTGTCAAAGTTCCATACAATATTTGACAGGAACTAGAGATTTCAACATGTTATGTTGTGATGTTTCGCCAGTGCAAACGCACAGTTCTATTTGATCTTCATATTTCAGTTTATTTTCCGATGTTTATTTCGCAGTGTGGGTATTCGCCCGCACTTTACTTTAATAATGTAAACACCTATGTTGTCTACTGTTAGTAGGTCAATACATTTTATTTGGGTTAGTTCATTACATAATGAAATGAACATTCTTTTGATAGAGTAATCGCGATTTATAGCAAATAATTTAGATTATTAAAATTCATCTTCTGCGCAATTCTGATAAACTGCAATTCGACTACGTTTATTCATTCTTTTGTCACAAATATTAAATACAATATTTGTATCTAACATTAAAATACTATATTATACAAGGATACGAAGCAAAAAAAAGGGGCATCAAAAAATTCGTCCGCATTGCTGTCAGAGTAAGAAAAGTGCCCAAAAGGCTGGCGGTGCCACGTTGGATGGCAATGCTAATTCTTTGGCGTAAAAATGGGCTAGCCCTCCGGTCACGCGAAGAGTCGACCAACGATGGATGCTGGAGCTTGGCGATGGATGTCCCGAAATACTCGATGAGCACTCGGACCCCACGGCCCTAGTCTAAAGGTCTACGTTTTTATCAGTGACAAATGGACCCGCGAAATATTTGATAAGTACCTACCTATATCATGACCCGAATAGCGTTTATGCCTTCATGACTGTAAATCCTTCATCGATTGCGCTCAAAACTTTACCTACATGCATATTGCGGCGTTGAAGCCACTTTCTCTAAGAACATATCCAGCTATAGTCATATTCATTCCCAATTCTCACACAGACATTCTTGGAAGCAGTAGGTAATGACAGAGCAAGTTATGCCAGAACAACCCTCGTGCATTTGTGCCACATGTTCTCGATACACGTGGAAATGACACCACAGGCATGAGTCAACAAAGTAAGGAAATTAATCTGATATAAACAATAACACGTCATTTGATACGAAATTGTTTTTTTAACTTTCATTTGAGCTAAATGAGAAACGTCTTTGCTCTTTGCTGGGATTTTATTTCCCGAAATACTGGCAGAAATCCACATTGAGACATTGACATAGAGATATTTTTGTTAAGTCCCATGTAATAGGGGGCGCGTCTATTATCATGCCCAAATCCAGACTCGGCTTCATGATAAACAATACGTCTTACATGATACGAAATAGATTTTAGAACTTGCATTTGAGCTGAATGAGAAAGGCCTTTGGACTTTGCTGGGATATTATTTCCCGAAATACTGGCAAAAATGTGGCCCACATTTAGATACAGGTTTAATTTATTTTTGTTAATACCCATGTAATTGGGGGCGCGTCTATTATCATGCCCAAATCCAGACTCGGCTTCATGATAAACAATAGATAATACGTCATTAGGTACATGATATGAAACAGATTTTAGAATTTGCATTTGAGCTGCATGAGAAAGGCCTTTGCACTTTGCTGGGTATTTTTTTCCCGAAATACTGGCAAAACTATGGCCCACATTTATGGATACAGATTTATATATTTTTGTTAAGGCCCATGTAATTGGGGGCGCTTCTATTATCATGCCTAAATCCAGACGATCGGCTTCACGATAAACAATAATACGTCATTACATGATACGAAATAGATTTTAGAACTTGCATTTGAGCTGAATGAAAAAGGCCTTTGCACTTTGCTGGGATATTATTTCCCGAAATACTGGCAAAAATGTGGCCCACATTAGATACAGGTTTAATTTATTTTTGTTAAATCCCATGTAATTGGGAGGCGCGTCTATTATCATGCCCAAATCCAGACGAACGGCTTCACGATAAACAATACTACGTCATTACATGATACGAAATAGATTTTAGAATTTGTATTTGAGCTGCATGAGAAAGGCCTTTGCACTTTGCTGGGATATTTTTTTCCCGAAATACTGGCAAAACTATGGCCCACATTTATGGATACAGATTTATATATTTTTGTTAAGGCCCATGTAATTGGGGGCGCGTCTATTATCATGCCCAAATTCAGACTCGGCTTCACGATAAACAACAACATACGTCATTACCTGATACGAAAAAGATTGTTGAACTTTCATTGGCGTGAATGAGAACAGGCCTTTGCACCTTGTAGTGGGATCATTACAGGCCGATACAATCGCAAACTTGTATTTTTCTTTGTAATACCAACAAACATGTGAATTGCTCACATTTTAGAGATAGAGATATATTTATTTTTTCGACAGTAATAGGGAGGGGGGTATTGTCATGCACAATACCAGATAATTTAAAAACATACTTCTTATACTACTTTCACTTAGTTATGCTAAATTACTTATTACAAGCCTCTAATTCCGCCATTAGTTTCTCTAATTTCAAATCACTAAGCTTTTTCCGCAATTAAAGATAAAAAATAAAAAAAACATCGTACTATGCTCATTTATTCTTGCAAACATTGCTAATCGGTCAGTCCAAAATAATTATGAGCACCTATTAGTGATAATGATATCGATCTTGAAAATGAAAGCATTAATTTTAATAACTCGTCAGAACATAATTATTAAGACTGCATTAGCACAATTTTTGTCGAAACATAGCATCAAGAATTCCGAGGCTGATATACATACCTAGCTTCTCCGACAAAGCTATTCTCAGCTCATGAATTCTTAAAAGAACAGTATAATAATCATTTACAGAATCTGTCTTCTCTTAAAGAAGAACAAGTTTTCTACTTACCGATATTGGCAAGTTTGTCCTTTGATTTTAACGTATGAATCTTCGAGAAAGAATCACTCCGTATGCGTCCGCGCACACGCGAAATCATTCCCATTTTAAACTTAAATATCAAACGATATATTCAAACAAACACTTTCTTTTGTAAAACACCACAATTGTTTTAGAAATAAAGTCTTTTTACTCCTATTTTTAACGTTAAAATAATATTTATTTGGCCTCTGTATTCTTCGAAGCGTGTCACATGAATGCGCATTTAGCAAACGGACGCCGACGTTTGGGCGGGCGGCTCTCGCGCAGACGTATCTCTACTCCGACATAAACGAACTCTAAAATAATAAAATTCTGCTAAACATACATTGCCGTTTTCATCCGCTCAGATAAAATTGACTTCGGTACAAAACCAGTAATGTTATATCAATACACATTGTCAACGATCGCGCTTTCAGCTGCGCCCACGTCACACTGCAATGACGTTTATTTTTAAATTTAATTCTATGTCACTGACTTGTGAATCGGAAATTATTATGTTTGATTTCTCCCTATAAGTATTTGCTATATTTTATGGGCAAATGTGAGCACAAAGAAATAATTACGCAGCATGAAATTTTGACCCCTCAAGTGTGCACGAAAACTACGTCATTGTTTAAAAAAGGATAACGCAGATTTGGGCAGGCCGCACTGCATTGCAAAAATCCTACCTACCTACTCATAAGCAGGCCGCACCGCGCTTTTTTTGTATTGAAATGCGATGTTCTGCGGCCCGTTGCGGCTATAAAGCACCACTACTAAAAAGTTCGTCGTCAACATTTGATGCTCATTTCTTAGATCTAACCAGGAAGGATATAGGTACCTATCCAGATTCTACCGATGACATGGTCATTTGCCTTAGCTTCAAACTTTGAAGCCAGTGTATCTACAAATGGAATGTCTGATCTGGCAACGATAATATTACACTCAACTTCAAAGGCTTCCTTTCAACTTTTTGCAAGCGTGCTAAAAAATGCAGTTTGGTTTTGTCTCAGACGACATCCTTCCCAGGAATCGGCGGGAATGGAATTACAAGCCAGTCAGGGGCCTTATTATGAAGTATTAATGCCATCTTTATTCCACTGCGAAAAAAGGATGGTGCTAGCGGCCTTGTATAGCTCCGTCTCTCACTCACACTGGAATAATGGTGGCATTAATACGTCATAATAAGGCCCCTGAAGTCTATAGTTTCTCATTCCTTTAGTTATACAGATCAGCTGTGAGCATTATCACAATCATGTCTCTTACATCAATTAGTGATGCTAGAGACCGTGTGATAAGTGTTGCCTACTTGTTGGTAAAAATAGATCGTCTGAATACGTGCGGTTTGCCACGATGTTTACATTTTACGGAAACACATAACTGCGCCGTGATTTTAGGCCGGAAAACAAAAACGTGGGCAGTATGTAGGCCGAACCATTGTTGTGAATACAACACGCCCTTGTAGAGGGAAAGCATCTTCTCGTTCAATGATGAACGAGCATAGATCGCCATACCTACTTGCTCGGGCTCACTGCATGTTATGTACTCACTGACTTCTGAACATTAATAACAGTCGCATGACCTTGCATCCTATCCTCTTAACATAACATGAAAGACGGCTTTGCCAGACGATTTTTTCTTACCAATTTAAATTGTGATAGAAAAAAAGAAAAAAAAAAAAATTGAATTAGCTTTATAATTACGCAACATTATTTTCGTAAACGATAACGACAAATCTGTTTCATTTTGACAGTTCAACAACATTCATTGCGTTATTTACGTTGCTCAGCAGATTTTTTTTTTCGAACTTACGGAGCAATGGATTAACAATCTGTTTCAAAACGATTCAAATTCGGATTGATTTTGCATTACATAATTAGGGTACAGGTCAAGGCACACAAAATTCACACAAAATAAAAACAGAAAAAAAAAACTAGAGTAGTACTGTGTGCCTCACGACTGCGCCAAATAGGGCCAGTTCAGCATAAATGCCAAACAACTAGTGCTTTAAGCTTATGTTTCTGGAATTTCGATTACCTAGGAGTCCTAGGACAGACTGAGTACATGACCGTGACTGCCCCTCGCCTACTGTGTTATTCGATCAACAAATATTATCTAGATTTAATATCTACTACGTTATACTACAGTCGAATGCGTCATTATTCATTCATGCCACCTCGTTGACTTTTGCATAAAAATAACTAATGATGTTACTCTTAAAGGCCATGATTAATTTATTTGTAAGTTAATATAAATGTTTACCAATCATAATTATGTGCCTGTCGGCGTGGTTGGTAGAATTTCACTAACTCATTTTGTATTTTTGGAATGTTTCTCATTGAATTTAATTTACTAGACGAAGGTTGACGAAGAATCACGGGTTCGCTTTCCGCATGGATCACGGGATCATATTAGGTAACGTAAAATAATAAACATCACGCCTTGTTTCCCCGGAGGGTTGGGCAGAGGTGTACCTGTAGTAGGTACACCCACATTTCGCCAGTTATGTTTAAGTCCCATGTAATAGGGGGCGAGCCTATTGCCATCCACCGTGCAAAAATCCAGACCCCGGGCTGCTACTGAGAAATTCCAGATAGAAAAACGCAATAACACTTTGCCCGACCCGGGAATCGAACCCAGGACCTCATGCTCAGCAGTACCTAGCGCTTGAGACCACTAGACTAACAAGGCAATCTATTAGGTATAAATTCAAAAGAGAGATTGTTTGTTTGTTACGCTTTCAGGCTAAATCGGCTGAACGGTTTTGGATGAAATTTGGAACGGGGGTACTGTTTCTTTTGGATCGTAGACAAAGTTGCGGACAACAGCTAGTTTACCATAAACCTACCCTACAAACAATTCGTTCTTAGGTATGGATAGAATACCTCAGCTCCAAGGCGCCGATAGTTTAGGTAATTTCTTTTTACGGTGAAAATAATAGTACCTACTTAATACAAAATAAAAAAACAATATCTGATTTAAATATTTAGTGCAGTTATTATGCAAAGTTTCATGATCTAATTTGAAGTATTTTTTTAATACTAGCGGTAGGTATAATATTCGATTTTGAGGTAGGTACCATGTAATTTTCTTTCTGTTGATAAAATTTATAGATTTATTTCAAAATTAATGGCTGCAGTATTTTCGACATAATGGACTATACATCTGCCATCCCTTTTGGGGTCGGCGCCGTCATCTCGTTCTCGTTGACGTCCCGTTCATAATGCGGTGGACAAACTCAAGACACAGTTTAACATTAAAAATTGTGAGACGAAACTAAGTGCCGCTATTCAAGCAACTTATTATTTTAGTTTAACAACACAATGTAAAGAACAAAAACAAAATAAACCTTCAAGAAATTTATTTATTTGGTATCTCCAACAAAGGATAGGTACACACATACACAATATAAATTACAATCATAAAAACGGTTATTTTACCTACGTGTGCTCCTTCAATTACAAGAGACCACAGCATGCGCACATAACTAGGTGTAAACAGGAGAATAATAAAAATAAAGAAAATAAATGATGAAATTAAAAAAAAAAACTAAGAAAATTGAACATTAAATTAAATGGATTTAAAATGTATCTATTAATTGTTTAATTGCCTTGAGATTTTATTGACAACCTAGACTATTAGTTAATTGGGTATTTCATTGATTAATTACCGGCTAAATTATCTAATTTTTAAAGCCATTTCAAATTATTTATATATTTAAGCGGTCATTTTAAACTCATTATTAGGGCTTTGGACCTGATTCGATTCCTAGTTACGACATTTATCTCCTCCTACGATAAAGTTTGTGATCAGGTCTTACTGGACATCTTTCTTTCCAGAACTCTTCAAAATGCATTCCCTGGTGTACCTGATGCTCGTCGCGTTCAGCTCCTGCCTGGCGCACTACAGAGGCTCCTACGAATCCCGGAACTTCATCACCAGAGAAGAGCCTGCTCCGGTCGAAGGGTAGGCTTCTCCGCTATTTCTCATCCATCAGCCATTGAGCCACTCTATAACTATGTATTTCAGCTGTTAGAAGGATACAGTAAAGGTTGTGTGTAAAAGGGAACCTTATCATGCAGGCTGGTAGAAAAATGATTCTGATTGCATTCGATCACTAAAGAGAAACTAAAATTATTTTTCAATATTGTAAAAGAAGCGTTTGTCAATTATTGTTTATTCAGTAGGTATAGTTTCTTAGGTACCTATTTAGCGGCAACGCCAACGAGCCAACGGTACGCTTTTCTGGTACCAGGGGCCCAGGGCTCTTATGTATAAGAGCCCTGGGCCCCAGGTACCCTGGTAGAATAGGTAAGTACTGTAGGCCTTATACATGCATAAGGCCTACAGTACTTACCTCAACCTCGGTTTATGAACTCTGAAGAAACCATTCAACTATTTCAACTGACATCATCTTTTATAATTATGTATGGAGGAGTACCTACCTACGGGTGATAGGTACATAATCTAAAAAAATTATAACACGTGCTCTAAGTCTCTACAGATAATATCTAGGTACCTACATTTAACATCATAATGAGGCACCTACTCGTAACAGATAACTTTAAAATTAAGTTGTAGAAATTCCCGAGTAAGAATAAGATGTGCTGCCAGACCAAAAATCTTATTATCGGTCGGATTGATAACACGTTACGCCACGCGTAACTTGAAATCAATATCCGTTACTCGTAACAGTTAAGAATTAAATTGTAGTAATTCCCGAGTAAGAATACGATGTGTTGCCAGACCAAACATCTTATTATCGGATTAAAAACACGATAAGCCACGCGTAACTTGAAATCAATATCCGTAAGGCGTAACGGTTTCCGGATTTTTTCAACCAATGTTGATCATAGAAATATTCAATTTTCTCCGATATTTCTCAGCTCCATAAGCAAAATTTAATCAAATTAATGACATGTTAGAACCATGTTTTCTATTCTAGAGTGCTCGTCGAATGTCCGGTGTGCGAAGAATCTGACCACTGGATGGCGAGTAACGAGGAATGTCCCGTCAGGAAAGGCAACAAGACCTTCAAAATCTGCAAGTTCGGCACCTACACCAATGAAGTTTGCGGCAAACGCCTTGACTGCTTCAGGGTACGTCATAGAAATCTTTTTGCTTTCTTTCTTACATCTATGGGGTACGTCCTCGCCACATCAGTCACAATCTCAAATAAGTAACTACTTTGTCAAAGAAATTATAGGATCAAAACAGATGTCT
This sequence comes from Xanthia togata, assembly GCA_963853775.1. Classification (NCBI taxonomy): domain Eukaryota; kingdom Metazoa; phylum Arthropoda; class Insecta; order Lepidoptera; family Noctuidae; genus Xanthia; species Xanthia togata. The sequence continues at coordinate 21,760,369 of OY970791.1, forward strand.
AAATTTTATTGTCTAATCATGTCATTTATATAGTAAATCATAAGTGTGCTCAACAAAGAAAGGAAGGAAGGAGCGTTTTAAAACAAATTGATAATCAATTCAAAATAAATAAAAAATCTGCTCAACAAGGTAAATAACGCAATGAATATTGTTGAACTGTTAAAAACAATTGCGTTATATAATGTTGATGCAGACAACTTTTTAACCGACTACGGCTTTTTGTATTAGAACTTTTATTTTTTATTTCAAACATTTTAAGCATTTTCCTTATGATTCAAATTATGATTGATCGTGTGTTATGCAATTAGGGTGCTGTGCAGTATGCTCTGTGAAGGCTGATGATGTTTTGAAGCTTTGAAACAGCAATTTTTTCGACTTGAACATGGAAAATCATCATCTTATAAAACAAGAGACGTCCACAGCTGGACTCTACACATAGGCCTAATGCCGTGCATAATGCCTATTAAGATTTTATTTAAATCCTCATAAAATGTTTTTCACCCAGGGCCCTCGTGAACAGTGCACCGAGAAACGTGAATTCGACATGTACGGCCAAAAGTGCGCCCCCGGCTACTACTGCCACAAAAAGGCTGGCGTGTGCACCGGACCCGATTTCCGCCTGGACACCACCAACAACTGGCAGTGGCTCATGCCTTTCACCGGCCGCCGGAGCGAACTCAAAGTGCAGCCTGAAGACATCAACTTCGCATTCGAAGGAATCCGCAACTAAATTCAAATTTCGAAAAAGCCACCTCGATTGTTTCCCGGATAGTATTTGAATTATTATGATCTCATTTTCTAGTCTATTACGCTTATATCTTATTAAAAATTCCTGATAGTGATCTCAATTTATTATTATGATATTTTTGTACGAAATCCTGTTAATATAATTTATGTAAAAGCATCAAAGACGTTTTATTGGACCTTTATCAACAAGTTTCATAGGCGTGGCAATTTGTTTTGTTCTTGTTTCCGTTTCTATTTTTGCATGAAAGTAAGGAGGCTATTAGTAGATCTAGGAGGCTACTGTAGAAAATCTTTTTCTACCAACATATTATAATAAAATTATAATACAATTAAGTGTGTTATCTATAGTTTGTCTGATTTTAGTCTAAAAGCTATCTACTTAGAAGAACTGGCAATGCAGTCTGATTATTGTAAAATACTTGAAAATCCCCGGCTTAAATCTATATCTTTACCAGCTCAAATAATATTTCTTAAGTACCTAACTTAATTTCAAGTAACTCAGTAACTACGAAAAGTAGAATAATATCGATCTATAAAAATTATGATAGTTTGACCAAGTTTGACTTACGTATAACAACATATTTTTATAATGTGTAGCAAAATCAGGTCTCTTAAATTTACACTTTACGAAAAACAAACAGTATTTTATACCTAATTTCCCTTTGAAATTACATTTTAGCTAAGCATTCACCTTAAAAATATTTTTAATCTGGTAACCCAGCCAGTCGCCTCTTCGTCAGTGTTGTCAACTAAGTGGGATTTCCACTAAACCTGTGGATTTGATCACCCCTGCTGGGGAAGAGAGAAATTTTGCTTTTAGTGGTTGAAGGTTTTGCTTAATGGTTTAATTCAATAAAATAAGAAAACAACACAATGAATTACTAAAACGTTGACTCAAGAAAATATTATAATAACACGTTATTGGTACGTTTTATTGTTTGTCTAAAACCTTTGTCGGTAATTTTACGATTTATATCTTTCAAATGCCGAAACCAATGTATATTCGAGCGCTGTTTAGGAAAGACCGTTCAGAATGAAGAATACAGTGAAGGCAAACAGTCTCCGGGACAGTATACTGGTACGGGTCTCTCCGCCCGACTGATGATAAAAAAACAACGATAATTCGAAAAAAGAATCCCACGGGAAAACACTTAGCAGCAAAAAAGTTGGCAACACTGCATTTCATAATCTTTAATCTGGCTGCACCTGCAGAAATCACAGACTACAAATAAATAGAGATAATCGTTCGTTCGCTTCTTATTTTGTTTTTACTCTTTTGGTTTTAAATAGGAGTGCACCCACCGTTTAGCGGTTGACTTTTGTCTTTTAGTTAATTTGTGGTAAAAACCTTTAATCATAGCACTTCGAAACGAATTCTAGAAAGATAATAAGTTTCTCTTTGTAACATTCAAGGGCCGATAGGTGATACCTACCTATTTACCTACCAATTTGATAAAAAAAAATCATTTAAAAAATGAGTGATTGTACAGTGTGTTCGGTCCGGGACGTGCAGCCGGAACATTTTTCTACAGAAAATCATAAGAAAAACGTTTCTTTAAAACAATTCGCAGCTAATAAGTAAGTCTTTGTTTGTTTTGTTTGCCTATGTTTATAAAAAGGTTTTTTTTTTGTTAGCTGTGAGGTATTTTTACCGAAAACAGTTTTTCCTGACCATCCTGACATGAAATTATTTATTTTGTTAATCATAGATTATTAGACCACCTTAGATTGAATTCTATTAAAATGTATACCTACTGCTTAAAAATGAATCACCCAGGCAGACATTATTAGATTCATATTCTGATAGTTTACTATCAATTATTTAATACTTAAATTTATTTCTGCATTACCAGAAAACAATTTGTTACACATCAGAACGGAATCGCAGCGGTGTGCTGCTCTGGTAAGACAAGTCTTGGATCAGTAATTGAGAACAAGAATGGAAAAATTAAGATATCTGTAAGTACTACCTACAACTTTTAGACATTCAGGTCATTCCTCCTAATATTGTGTATAAGCTTGCCTTAACTCACCAATGTATAAATTAAAAATATTTTTAATATTCACAATAGACCTGGCCCGATGATTGTTTTAGTTCTTAATTAATCCAATTTTAAATTAATACTGCGGAAGAATCTTATTTATTATTTAAACCTTTGAGTAGTTATTACACATTTATTAAGAAAGATACAGTGATGCAGTTACAAGAGACTACAAAACCAAATTTTTCTTAAACTATACATATATACCATAATGGATTATGGCTGGCTAATAGATGTGGTGTCTGGTATGACAAGAATTTTTCAAATCTGACTGTTAGTTTTGGAGATTACAAACTTGCAAGCAAACATATACCTACCTCTATAAAACATTAGCATAGATAATCCCAAATACATAAAATGAGCATTTAAACTTTAACAAAATGCTACAAATTGGATTATGTATATAATAAAATGAATGGATGATATTTATATCTTTATTGTGAAAAAAATTATGTTACTATATATAATAGTAACATAAATTTGTATGTATTATGTTACTTACAAAATCAATATCTTCGGCAGGCAAAACCTAAAGAGAAAGTGGAATTTAAATTTGTATTGTCCAATGAGAGCCAAACAGATGATATCCATGTAACATACATAAAGCTGGCCCACTCACGTTTCAATTTTGTGTTGGAAACCAATCTTTTTAGTGCCGAATGTAAGGCACTCCATTTGCCTCCACGTAAGTTTGGTAAAATATTACAACTTCTTAAAAACTCTTAAACTAACCAATGGCTTAAGGATTGTAAACATTACTAACACAGGGTGTGGTTGTGGCATTGAATTTATTCATTTCATATTTGTTTTCCGTTCATGACTTGTTTTGTTCTCATTCTTTCTTTTTTTATGTTGCCCCTCACTAGGAATTTCTTCTGTATCGTGGGTGGGTTTACAAACATTTAAACTCACATACACAAACAGCCAGACCCGGAACAACTACATGTAGGTCATACAAATATTTGTTCCGTGCGGGAATCGAACCCTCGACACGCAGCGCAGCAGTCAATCGCCTAACCACTGCGCCAACCGTGCCGACAAAAATAATACATTTAAATAATTCTTTCATTCAAATAATTCATTTTAAAGTGTCCATTTTAACTAACAAAGTTTTGGGTGTTGTGTATATATATATTATATATTAAAAGGGTGATAAGGGTGGAAAGGGTGGGTTAGATTTGACAGGGAATCACAAACAGCAGTTGCTTATTTATGTCTAATTTATAAGACAAAATAAGTGTGATTTCTTTTGAATTATTATTACTTATCTACCATAATGTTACAATACAATGTTGCAATCTTCAACAGTCCATAGAGCCCAATTCAAGCTTAATGGCGGCTCGGAACATGAGGGGAGTCGCTGCGCAGTAACGAATTTATGTGTAAGCGGGGGTGAGGGGTACTGCGCAGCGAGTGGCTAACTTCCGAGCCGCCATTATGTTTGAATCGAACTATAACTAGACTGATAGTATACATATATGAGCTAAATGCCCGCTCTAATTCATATCAATTTGCCTCAAGCCCTGTGTAGCCTTGTAGGGCTAACATTATTTTATAATTAAAATATTATCTTTTCTAATGACTGTTCTGTGTGCGCTGTAAGGTTGGTAATTAGGTTCATAATTAAATAAATAATTAAATTGGCCACTATTCAATTCAGATTAAAGCCTCGTGCAGACTAGCGCGACGTGACTCGAACAATACAATTTCTAAGAAAACCTCACGGTATAACAATAACCGTGTCGCGACGCGCTAGTCTGCACAAATCTTTATAGATAAAAAAAAGTTTGAAAAAATCAATAAAATATGTCTCACTATTACCTAAGTACTTATGATTTTTTAAAGAAATATCTTAGTCTATTACTCTTTTTATTAATTGACTTTATAATGTTTTAGGGAACAAACTGTTGGAAGAAATTGTGGTTTCATTTAGTTCACCGAACATCGGACAGTATGAAACTCCAATAATATTCTACTTTCAAAAGAAAGAAACAAATGAAAGTATCATCATCATGAAAGAAATGGTAAGTCACCTAAGTAATGCATTTTCTTTTTTACCATAATTGAGTTGTAAGTTCTTTGAAACATATTCAGGCGTGATTTTTTAAAAGTATTTAAGAACTTATTAATTGCAAAGATTTGGCATGTGTTTAATGAATTTTTCACTCGATAAAGTATTTGCTCAGCCAAAATTCCTTTGAAAAAGAATTAATTTGTATTCATAACACCAAATAATTATACCCATAAAATTAATGACACTTTATGTTCAGTTCAATTTATCAGTTCTGCTTAAAAGAGACTACAATAGTCCTATTATGATTATTAGCATAAACTTATTGTTTATATGTATAAGAATACTTATTCTGGATAGGTCCGGGCCGTTGGAAATGCTTACATCCTAAATATTCAGAATTGATTAGCAAAACCTAGGTACCTACACACCAAATGCTTCACAATATAAAGTTTCTTTGTTTGTTGTAAAGGATGTATATAAGTATTCGTATTCTTAATTAATGTCTGACTTTATTCTTTAACTAGCACTTTGCCCGCGGCTTCGCTTCCTTGGTCTTTCCCGCGGGACCCGTTATATTTCCAGGGATTGAAAGTAATTTACTCCTTGAAAACTAAGCTTTCTAATGGTAAAATAATTTTTCAAATCGGTCAAGTAGTTTCGGGGCCTATTCAATACTCTTTATAATATTAGTATAGATAACTTAGTTAATCTTTAACTTTTTTAGGTCAGAATATGACCTGTTAAAACGAATAACAGATGTGTTCTTGTGTTGATGCTCAATAAAATTGATGACCAAACAGATAATCCCTGACTGAAATATAATAAAAAAGATTTTTTGTCCATTTGTCAGTTTGACTGGATGTATGTCCCGGATTGGCCCAAAAATGACTGAACGGATTTGAATGAAATTTGGCACACAAATAGTTTATAGCCTGGATTAACACATAGGGTAGGTACTTTTAATCTCGGTAGTACGTTCCTGTGGGATATTTTCCGACATCCAAGCGGGCAAAGCCGCGGGAAAAGCTAGTTCTTATTCATCATTGACTTTTAGAGGTCAAAACCTGACCTGTTAAAACGAAAAACATATGACTGTGTTCTTGTGTTGATGCTCAATAAAATTTACCAAATGAACAAACAGATTACTCACTAAAATAAAAACAAGTTTGATAGAAGACGCGGTTTTTCCAATTTTGCTTCTGTACCTAATGATTTTCGGATAACAGCAAGACTAGCTGTGGCCTGTGTTGTCAGTGATTGTTTTGTTCAAGACTTATTCAACATTCAAATAATAGTGAGTATTATTTGAATGTTGAATTGTACTCCCATAATTGCGTCTACTGTTGATCAAACTGGTTTAGGCAATAATACAAAATTGCGCGTGCGCCTTTAATCTCATGAATGAAACTACTTCTGGGGTTTGCTAAAACCCCCTTTTAAAATTGCAGAGTACTAAAACGAGTAATTTTTTAGTGTTATGTCGTCCGTTCAAATCATACAAAAGAGTTGTCGAGTCATATTACAGTGTGTTACACTGAGTCAAATAAATATGGCTTTTATCAACAAATCTTTAAAACTCATAATAATTATGCATTCAATTTAATCCGAACTCGACAATTTCAATACGGACTTAGTACCTAGTATTAAAATGGTATCATGTATCATACTTTTGTGAGGTCATTATCTAAACTTAATTGTGTTGGTACAAAAAGATTTATTTAATTTTATCCTGTGTCGAAACCATATTTACAGCGATCTAAATTGTTACACAAGGACATCATCATTTATAAAAGAAGCCTCAGTACAGTATTATAGCGAGATCTTTACAAAGGAAATACTACCATCATATCTATTTCCGCCGCCATGCGCCAAGCCGTGTTGCTGTTTTCCGGTTTGAACTGTTTAAGGCGCAGCATTCTGAAAACGGGTTTTTTTAAAGCAGTGTGTGTACTCTTAAACCGTAAATTATTTTGACCAAAAAAAAGAATGATATTTTCGAAGTCTTATTTTAATACAGTGATGGAACTCAAATCATAATTAAACATACATTAATGCTTCAAAAAAATCTTCAAACACACCTCTTAATTGTCTTTAAAAGCAGTTTATACCTTCACTAAGAATTATAATTATAGTTAAAAATATACCTTTTATAATGTCTAATGCCAAGCTGCATTGAGTGATGGATTATGATGAGTAATATGAGCAATATGATGAAAAAACAACGAAAAGCATTGAAAAAGTACAAAAGTTTGGTTATTTTCTTTACCCTTCACTCGTAAAGAAAAAGATAGAGACAAAGGCAAATGGTTGGTAGGCCCTTAAGTAGACTGACGGTGTAATTCAGGCGCGCAAGATATTTCAGTTTATTCTCCCCGCCTCGCCCCGCCCGCCGCTCGTCGTGTTTCAAAATCAATAATCAATCAATCAACTCAGCCTAGCGCTAAAGAAAGAACGAAAATACCTTTATTTGTGGTAGGTACATAATGACGCAAGCAAAGGAACAAACACTAAAAAACAATTTGGGGGAAAATATGCGTCACATCCACTCAAAACGGCCATCTCTCAGCATAATCCTGGGACCCTATGCGAGACAGAGCCCCAGCGCTGGTTTTCAGAGACAGCCGGCGTTGACGTGATGACGTCAAACCAGTGCAGCATATACAGAAATAACGCTACATCACCCTGTCCTCCGCCTTTCGCATCCAGTCTGTCCCAGCCACCTTCCTCGTTCCATCTAGCTGGGGAGCGTCCCACATTATGCTTGCCGATACGCGGCCTCCACTCCAGGACTCGTCTGCTCCACCGGCCATCGGTCCTTCAAAATCAATAAAATCATTTATTCAAATTAGGCTGAGACTCGCAAAATTACATAAGATAGTCCCCCAAAACCTCGGCAGGTGGCCACCCACATAACATCACGCGTTGTTTCCCCTAAGGGTTGGGCAGAGGTGTACCTATTGTACACCCACATTTCGCCAGTTATGTAATGGGACGATCCTATTGCGAAACAAACGAATTTAAAGGCATGCATTCTGAAAGTTGGCAACGTCGCAAATAGCTGTCTTATATTTCGCTGATTGACTAATTTAATGTTTATCAATATTTGGTACCTACTAGAAATTATGAAATATCGCTCTATAGTAGTTAACTAAAATATTGATTACTGGCTTCTGCACTTCGCCCGCCTGGAGGTCGGTTATTATCCCACGGGAACGTACTACATACTGGGATAAAAAGTACGTATCCTATGTAACGCATAGGATACGGATCCAGGTTATAAACTATCTGTGTGCCAAATTTCAACCAAATCTGTTCACTCTTAAAAATAATACAAAAATGTTTATTTCTTAAGTTTAGTCTTCTTGCGTGACTGATTATCAAACATACAAACTTCCACATTTATGCATATATATTTATTAAATATACAATCATATTTAGCAATATTTGTATACAAGGTGTTTTTTTAGGGTTCCGTACCCAAAGGGTGAAACGGGACCCTATTGCTAAGACTCCGCTGTCCGTCTGTCTGTCAGCAGAGCTCGGTTACCCAGGCACTAATATTATTATAAGTGTATTTCATGTTGCAATTCATCCTGAATTGCAATTGTAACACATAATAAGTTGTAAATCCTGTAATCAAACTCAATTTTTAAAAAAACTATTTGACACTTGAATTTCTGTATTCAATGCCCTCTTAATACATTCCTAGAACCATAACCATGGGGTTATTTTAACTTCTCAGTATAGAATGAGCCTTCCCACAAATATTGTATCGTTTCCCGGAAGCTGTCGCAAACAGAAATGTATTGTTATTCAACATATCTATAAGTTCGTCTATTTGTTTCAATCCTTTGCATGCTACCGAGAATTTAGTAATAAGGATTTGTAGACTGAATGGAGACAATAGTAAAGTCTCGAATTATGCAGATAATTAACTTTTAAAGCGCGTCTAAGCCAGATGTTTGAATATGGACAGCACGTGGCGTTCTGTAGTTTCTGCCTACCCCCTATAGGAGAAGCGTAACGTTACAAACTTCGGTTTTAGCACGGTCATGATCCCATGATTTTGTGTAAACATTGATAACAGTGCGTGGCGGTCAATTACAAGAAGCCGGATCGTGGTGCTAAAACCTCGACACTTTTGTTTACAAATTCTTCATTAGATAATTAGATACCTTACAGTTACCACTTCCTTTAATACTTTCTGGATGAGACATCATCTGACCAAGATTGTGTCTGGGCTTTAAAAGAGACTGACCCCTGAGTTTGACTGGCCATTTCTTCTCAGAGATAGTCAGATAAGAAATGTCGACTCCATCTTGATTTTTTGTCTTCTTAATATGACGTGTAATGTGTAATAGCACAGAATAGTACAAACTCAAACTCTCAAACTCAAAGCATTTATTTCAATTAAACCATTTACAGGCACTTTTGAATTGTCAAGGGGTCGGTCAGTCAAAAATATGAAGCTAGTTGCCCATTCCAAAGCGTAGTAGGTACCTATGGAGAAGAACGGGCAAGAAACTCCACGGACACTCTTTTAAATAAAATATAAAATTGATACAAAATATTGGTTACATCATTCATTTTGAAATTATGCATGTGAGAACAATGTAATAAGACGTGCACGTTCGTAAAAGCCTCCGTAATAAAAAGAAAAAAAGAATCATTCAAAAACTTAAAATAAATTAAAATAAGCCATGGCAGCTAAGAGATGACCAGTCCCAACTGACGGCGCCCGTTCACGAACATGACGCATGGATTAGCACCATTCAGCTCAACCATTTTGAAGGGAGCTAAATGATCCAACACACACGCCACCATCAGCGAGACATTTGAGTGAGCATGACATACTCACAGCCGCCAGGGCACATTCAAGTCAATGAAATACTACATATTACCCGGTAAATGGTAGCTCTTTAGTACATAGTACTCACACCTGTGCTATGCAATTATATAATACAAAGGAAATTGAGTTTATACAATACAAAAATGGTCTTACAATCTTCAGCAGCTCCATCAGTATTTTCAAAATGTTAATCAGTGTGTATGTCAATTAGTTGTGGAGCAGGACCAGCACTGAGCCAAGCATTTTTATCAGTGATGTAATCTCCCAACTTATAATATGCCTGCCTACATAGTGTGCGTTTTATACAAGATTTGAATTTCGTCTCATTAAGTTGAAGTATGTGGGGAGGAATTTTATTATAACATTTTAAACAGTACCCCATGAAAGATGAGTCTACCTTAGCCAGTCTGAAACCTGGTTGTACTAATAGGTCCCTATTTCTCGTACTATAATTATGTCTATCACCTCTTTTACTAAAAAGATGTAATTTTTTTCTTACGTACATGATGTTTTCATAGATATATTGACAAGGTACCGTCATGATGTTAATATCCTTAAACAGTTCCCTAAGAGAGTCGCGCCTGCGGAGATAATAAATGGCTCTGATCGCTCTTTTCTGCAGATTAAAAATAGACTCGATGTCTGCAGCCCGTCCCCAAAGTAAAATACCGTAAGACATGATACTATGAAAATAACTGAAATAGACTCCGCCTCGCGGTATCTACATCAGTAAATTGACGGATTTTTCTGACAGCATATGCTGCTGAACTAACCTAACCTAACCTAACCTAATTTTTTGAGCGAAAATATTACCTATCATATTGTACTATAAACAAAAAACTGTTCATTTGTCAAAATTATTAGGCGTAATATTCATTTAAGTTTTTACACTTCACAAGTAACTGTATTGAAATAACAATGTCTTTATTTGTTTCAAACACCGTTAAATTAATAACTAATTTAACTCTTATACTATACATGTAATACGACAATATCCATTGAGTTCTGTAAAAAAATATTCGACTGCAATAATACGCATGTCGATAAAATCAGCCGCACGCACTCGATTGCTCCTCTCTAAATCCAAAACGTTCGTTCTGTTCGGCAAGATTCGGGCTAGTTCGTATCGCTCCGGACGTAAGTTAGTAAATTATTTAAAAATTGATTTAAAATATTAAACGGTGACTTAAATGTTTACTTACCGGTAGTAGGACACGCCATTTGTCTTCAGGTTGATGGTACTAGACCTATTTTTACAAATTATTACTGCACAACTCGGGCATTTTGGTTTTTTACGCATCAATAGTACACTGTACGCAATTGCAAAGCGACTGAATGAAGCGTACAGCCGCCGTTCGAACATAAGCCCAATTTAGCAATATCCAGGCGCCACGTGCCACGCCTCCAAGGCATATCCCTCGATATCCGTGAGATACACATTACGTCTGTTATGTTTACTCAAAAAAAAAAAATGAATATTCCAAGTAACACAACTTAAGTTCGAAAAAATACCACCAATTAGTTTTTTTTTTTAATGATAAAATCGTTCTATCGATATCTAAACTAATGTTTACCCATCACGTCCGCGGAGTTCCGCTAACTAATTTAATTTTACCCTATAAACCACTTGGAACGGGTATAATATATACCAAGTGCACGGCTTCTTTGGATGATAACAAACTATACGGCAAGGGTTTTTATATTCTACTATACGTGTATCTACTTGTTGGGTACTACATGAAACCAACTGCTCGCGTTTCTCCACATTGCCAGCTCATTTGATCCCGTCGATTTTAAAATTTATATTAGCGAGCGACGTGAAAAGATAATGGACCCTCGTAGTGCAATGACAGCTTGATAGGATTTGAATTGACTTGTACATAATTTATATATATTAGTGTTAAATGTATTTAAGAAGATACTATCCATACTAAGATCTTAAACATATAAATAAAAATAAATAAAAAAACGAAATCAAACATTTGGTATAGATGCGAGGCGAGTAATTTATTTTGAGCTGAAACTGCATAGAGATTCTGATTTAACTGTCACCCCTTTTGGGTAGATATTAGATATTGCCTTTCCGTTACACGTTATAGATTTAAAACGATTATTATTATAATCTGACATACTATGAAATAATAAAATATCCAAAATAATCATCGACTATCGCTGGTTTTAGGTACCTCTAGCAGTGAATTGGCAACTTGATATTACAGTAGGTTTTACAGTCAAGGTTAAAACTATAAAAATAAATAGCTCTTGAAAAGGGGTTTCCCTCGTTATCTATGATCTTGGGAGTATCATTCATAATGATTTAACACAATAAATAATATTAGTTATGTATATACATATGTACACATAATTAATACGTATAAAACATGGTCAATTTTAAACAAGATTACATATCTTGGTTATTTCTTGCTATAGACGAGGATGTGGAGATATTGCTAAATGTATGTTTATAGATTTTAAAGTAATTTCGTATTCAGAACATGAGGCTTGCGGCACGTTTTATGTGTGTAAAAAACCCGTTTAGTCGTTGAATTCCGATTACGCGTCGTATTTGATAATATGAGTTCTATGGCTCGGACATAAAGTTCAAATTATAATGATTCGATCTCAATGGTCAAAATTATTAACATGATTATACAGGCTGGTTGAATTTAATACTCTCTACTATACCCTTAAATTAATTATCTTTTATATTAATCTGCTTCGTCGTATCGATGATTCCCATGTTTGATAACACCTGAACGACCTTTGTGAGGCCTATGCTACCGGTGTCAACGTGGTTGAATCCTGGTCAAACCTTATATTGCACAGATAACATCTTGGCTCTCTACTAAATGATAAGAGTTAAGTTAAAATCGTCGTTGTCACGTAAAAGAAATCATTGATTTTTGTAGGTATTGATAATATCTAAAAATATTTTAGTCCACGGCTTATTTGAAGTATTGGGTTGTACCTATGAATCGTTTTTTTTTCTCACAAATAGAGAACCTCACACTTCTATGATTTAAAATATTCATCAATTGCTTGATATTATATCAAATAATGACCATCATAGACAACTACCAATAGTAAAAAAACTTATTACTTATAGTTTTCTAAACATAAAAAATACCTTAAAAATGACTCCTCTTTTTGTTAGCAGAAATGACCATTTGTTTTAAAACTTAGCCAAAACTAATTTTTTTCACTTAATCTAAGTGGCATACGTTATCTTAGTTAATTTAATTATTAAGAAAATGTTAGTATGAAAAATACAACTTCTTTAAAATTCTCCATACAAAACGCTGATTTCATAAGTTGGGACCTAATATTACATAATAATAAAGTTGGCTGTCTAATAAAACTGCTTATTAGACAGCCTACTTTGAATACAAAATTAAATGCAAGCATTAATTCCAGGTGGTGTTCGTGGAGGCGAGCCAGACAGGGCATGACAGCATAATCAGTCCGTACGCAAGAAAAGAAGTGTGGGCTAAAGAACTTATCAAGTCCAGTTCCATTCAGTAAGTATTATAATAAATTAGGAGAGTGTTGTACACACGCCTTTATTCCACCAAGGGGTAATCATAGGTGTTAAGGAAAGGAAGTTTTTTTTTTTTATTGAGATTGGCACTGGATGATAAAAATTTCGTGTATTCCCGTTCGTCCCACTGACTTAAAATTAAATTTGTTCCCGATCGTCCCATTCATGATTTTAGGGGGACGAACGGGAATTTTGCACAGGAATATATACTTAATATTATGACAAAAACAGAACATAAAAAATCAAAATGAGAATATGAAATTTAAAAAAGTAATCATGTGTACAGTATTTTTATCAGCGACTATAATAACCCATACACCCGAATACTGAAACGCCACTCAAATCTCATAATCATCTAAGAGCTACTTAAATATAAGCATCCCTCAAATTTAAATGGTATACACAATCGCCACTCAAGCAATTCGAAACCATGATTAGCCAAGCAGTGCTCAGATGGCAACATCCTGCTCAAAAAATGTTATCAGCGCGTTCTCAGTTACAAAATAATTTAGTTTACGTCTCGTATTCGTTTTACGCAGTCTTCTTTGAACAAATATTTTCTATAATTATTAATCAGTTGAAATAAAAAATCGTAATGTAAGTTTGGTTTGAGTTTCGATTGAAATTATGTATTTATTTACATAAATATTAAAAGAAGACATCATAAGAAAAGAAAATTTCTTGAGATAATTGTCGTAGATTGGAACGTCACACTTGACATTTTACGCGCGATTATTTGACAAGATCATTATTAATTGATTTACGATGGAGGAGTAGAAGAAACGTGGATGCAATTATACACCTGCTGAGAAAGATATGCTCTTGGACCTGATAAAGAAGGAAGTACGCGGTCAGGTTGTTTCCGCCCTCTGCAGCCCCATAGTATGAGCGCATGACGTTCTCGTTGATGGATTGTGTCCATCTCATGTGCTGCACACTTCCGCCGGGAGCTGGGATCCTATCAGAGGCAAGTGGGCCTCGAGGTCGTAAGCCGTCCGGCGGCCGGCGTCCTGTCCGTCAACAAGCAGGTGGTGGCGTCGTGGGCAGAGAGAAATACTCGTCGCTCGAGCTCGACATAACTGCCGCGGCTGGTGTCGTCCCAGCGCTCACAGTGGGTCTGGGTACCAGCGGTGGCGAGGCGGAGCTGAGCGACGAGTCCGGAGGAACAATTAAATACTGTACTTTATACTTATATAACCGCAAGAGCCTGGTGCATGTAATAGTTTGCTAGTATACAATACATGCCTATAACATACTCGTACATAGCCAGGGGTGGCCACGGCAACCGTTGTCTGTATCAAGCACTTACTTACCCACTGAAAATTGTGACCACTTACACTATCTGAAAGGCTCAGAATAAATACACGATTTATGTCAATGTATAAGTACTTTTATTCCTACAAACTGTATAAACACGGCCAGATAATTAAATCATCAAATCATTTATTGCAGATAATCTATACGTAAATTTTACACAATAAAATACACAAGATTACATTGAAATAAAATGGCTATCTTGGCTGTTACTTTATGCACTATTTGATGCACCGTGGGTTGTTCAACCTCAAAAATATCCCCTATTACGCGTTGGTAGCTGCCTGTCGCATAGTACCGGAGCTGTATGGTTCGGTTTCTTTTGGTCAAGGGTTTACTTGTACTACCGGATGCAGAGTCCAAATACAACACAGTTTCTTTCGAGATGCGGAACCGTGAAACAAACTCCCTGTCGTCGTACTTTTCAAAAGCGTTTAACTTTTCTTCATTTCTGCACCCCACAGTTGGCTTTTCGTGATCCGAAAGTGCAGACAAGGACGATAGAGACATTTGTATCACTATTTGAAAACTTTCAATAGATTTAACTTGATTTGAGGGACCTCGCGACCACTCTCAAATCTAAGGGCTGCTCAAATCAGTTTGACAGTTGATTTGACAGACAAATAAAGTTGAGTAGCGTTTCTGTATACGACTTTAAAACTGAGTGGTGTTTGAGCATGACTTATTTTAAGCAGCACTTATATTTAAAAGACGTCTGATGCCCGATTTCACCTTCCCTAAGTAACACTTACATGAATCTCTAAATAAAAGTGCACTGTTGGATTTTCAACGCTAGGCTCAGCGCTGAGAGTTGAAAATCCAACAGTGCACTTTTATTTAGGGATTCATTTAAGTGCCACTTAATTGTCGGTGAAAACGGGCATAAGTATACAAAATTAAAGTTTATGAGCTGCTCAAACGTTTAAGCAGCCCTTACATATTTGAGTAGCGTTTCAGTATTCGGCCGATAGACGTCTAATTCTTGATTTAACGCACCCAAACTATTCTGTCAAATAGCTGAGGTATGAGGAAGCTGGGTACTGCGTTCTGATTGGCCCTTTGGTAGGGCATTCCGTCTCACTAGAGATGGGACAGGTTTAAATAAAACACGAAGGTATCGATATTTTTGTTTAATAATTGTATAATACATACAATACAACATTAAAACAATGTGGGTGTACTATAGGTACACCTCTGCCTAACACTTCGGGGATTACAGGCGTGATGTTATGTTATGTTATTATTAAATCAATCACAATAAACAATAAAAGTATTAATATCATGCATTAGTTAAAATCAATGAAATACCTAAAATCCATTATCGTTTCACAATTAATTTAATGTCTCTATTGTAATTAGTGATTCAAAAGATCTTCGTATAAAATAGTAAGTACCACGTTTTTGCTTTATCGAATAATTTGTGTGATAGGCTTTGGTGCATCACTAGTTATGTTTACAAAATAATAGAGGAAAAGAGATAGCAAAAAATTTACATTCAGAAGAAAGGGACGCAAACATAAATTGACATCAACGAGAGTCCTTGCACCTTTTTTCACCTACAAGTATGACTAGTAAGATGAACTCCGTTACAGAAAATAATTCTAATTATGAATATTATGTAACTATTACGAGTAACTTACCGATGAAATGTTATGCCATCTTTCCGGAAACTCGAAGCTTGGCTATTGTTACCACACTAACGTATAGTGCAAGAGGCGATTATAATATTTATCTACGCCCATACTACTCGTATAAATCCTCTATAATAGTTTCTAAAACAGTTAGCTTATTGCCAATATTAAAACACCCAGTGTCATAGTAACCATAATGCATCCAAACGGGAGTTATAATGTTGTACTGAATTTCATTATGCATCTCCTTTTCAAAAAAAGAACATTGTCATGCCCGCGCATTTCACTACCATAATTTTAAAAAAAAACTTATTGGTTATTCGAATTAACGTCGTATCCCGCCATTTGCGTTCAATATTAATAATGCAATTTTTTTAAAGTACTTTGTTTCTTTTTTTTTTCCGTTTGTTTTGTTTGTTTGTCCTATACATAGTTTGTTTGTAGGTATTAGATACTCAGCAATTAAATTTTCCATGAATTTACATAGAGTTCTTACAACACTGTACAGCACCCTATGGTTTCAGAACGTTTTGTAGAGGATTCTTAACATGGGTGTAGATAAAGTCTTGTATGCAACTGTACATAATTAGGTATTAAAACACTCATGTGATACTATTACCCTCATTCGTGTTTTAATACCCCTTATTATACAACACTTGCATAAAAACTATTATTTTCACCAATTTTCATTGACTAACGCAAAAGTGTTTACGGCTCACAGAAGTGGTCGAAACTGAATCGAAATTGTTGAGTGGTGACCTATATCAGATCTATAAGTCTGATGTGTTGACAGACATCGGTCGCCTGTTATTAGGCGTCTATGGGTTATATGGTCGCTGATTTTTATCTCACGAAGCGACACGCGCTTTACTTGTCGTAACCATGAGTACAAACACGCCGTGAATGTGTGCCTCAAAACAAGTAGCGTCAGTACAACACACGTACACACACACTTCCGACTTCGCTATTGTCTCGGACGGTACCGAGCGCCTGCGCTTACACAATCATTCACATTTGTACACTTGGTACGCTTTGTACTTTGGTCGTAACCACAAGTATAGCGCGCGTCGCTTCTTGAAATAAACATACTGTAACTATTGTTGTTGCATTCCACTAGCGAGCGCCAATCATTGCAATGTAAACCTTATGTCAATGACATAAAAGTCACAGACTCATGATTTGAAATGGCAACAGTTAGGGATGAGCCTATTTTATTAGTAAAGAGGCGCAAACATGACCCAATAAAAAAAATTACCATATTTTTACATAAAATATTACTGTTTTTTTTATATCTATGCCTTATTTATTACAGTCGGAGCGATGATATGTTCTGTATACCAAAGAATTGCAAAAAAATATTTGCTAACAACTTGAAAGTGCAAGAAACGGCAACTCCAGCTGAAAGAGATTTAGCAACGGATATCAGGTAGGTGAACGTTGGTGGTAGACCAATGTTTAACCTTATTACTAAAGGTATAAGGGTGAAAAGTGATCAACTGCCGTTGGTATATACATCCATACTATAATATTATAAATTCGAAAGTAACTGTCTGTCTGTTACCTTTTCACGGCTAAACCACTGAACGGCATTCCATAAAATTTGGCAAGGAGATAGATGGAATCCTGGAGAAGGACATAAGGTACTTTTTGTCTCAAAAATAATCCTAAAGGGGGTGATATAGGGGATTAAAGTTTGTATGGGAACTCCAGCATTTCCTAAGTTAGGGATATGAAATTACAAATGTAAGCTTTTGGTAAGAAATAAAGAATTACGCATTTTAGCTTTTAGTTAAAATCGTCCCCCAAAGGGGTAAAATTGGGGATGATGTTAAAATTCACAAGTAATTATTATATTTAACTGCCCCGTTGGTCTCGTGGTCGCAAGCGCGACTGCTGGGGGGCGGGTCCTGGGTTCGATTCCCAGGTCGGGCAGGTCGGGTGTTATTGGGTTTTTCTTTGTCTCTCCGGTCGTGCCGAATTGCCATCTCATCGGACTGTGAGAGTGAAGGAAGAGACAGCGCACCTGTGTCTGCGCACGCTCTTGTGCACCATACTATCTCCCGCGCCGAAGGCTGGTGTCCGCTGTGATTGGATTATTATATTTGGAAATGTTAATGCTACTCACACGATTACAGCTGCGACAGATTCACCCTTTTACTCCCCGAAGGGATAAACAGAAGTGTTGTACATTTAATGCATATGCTTCTTTTAATATTAGGTCCCTACCTATGAAATCAGCGTTATGTATGGAGAATTTTAAAGAAGCATTTTTCATAACATTTTCTTAATTAATTTAACAACCATGAACACTAATGTTTTAAAACTTGTATGCACTAACAACCATGAACACTAATGTTTTAAAACGTGTAAACGTATGCCACTTAGATTAAGCGACAAAAATTAGTTTTGGCTAAGTTTTAAAGCAAATAGTGGTCATTTCTGCTAACAAAGAGGAGTCATTTTTAAGAATTTTTTTATGTTTATAAAACTATAAGTATTAAGGGTTTTTTACTATTGGTAGTTGTAAATGATGGTCATTATTCGATATAATATCAAGCAATTGATGAATATTTTAAATCATAGAAGTGACGAGGTTCGCTATTTGTGAGAAAAAAATCGCCAATTTCATAGGTGGGGACCCAATATAATGGGAGGCGAGAAAATATGGATGCATTGTGAAGGAATGATATGAAAGAGAAGGGAGTGAATGATAGAAAAATAAAAATAAATTAATATTATAATATACACTGAATTTTTAGCCACCGTCCAAATTTTGATATATTAATCTTTGGCGAAAATCATTGATTCATAATTTTTTTCTTTTAGTATCACTCAATACAAAAATATTGAGATTTCACATCACAAAGTTATCAGAGCGAATAATTCTTTCGAGAAAATGATTTAATATGAAAATTTTACGTATCGATTTTTTTTCAAAAATGGAGTTAGTGAATTCAGCCTGTATAGTGTGACAGCTGACAAGGGAGAATGGAAGATGAAAACGTGTTGCGCTGACCCCACGTAACATGAGACTAGGGCAGGGGATGATTAAATGAATGTATTGGTATATGTAGTATTTCATTGAATGTGCCCTGGCGGCTGTGAGTATGTCATGCTCACTCAAATGTCTCGCTGATGGTGGCGTGTGTGTTGGATCATTTAGCTCCCTTCAAAATGGTTCAGCTGAATGGTGCTGATCCATGCGTCATGTTCGTGAACGGGCGCCGTGAGTTGGGACTGGTCATCTCCTAGCTGCCATGGCTTATTTTAATTTATTTTAAGTTTTTGAATGATTCTTTTTTTTCTTCTTTTTATTACGGACGCTTTTACGAACGTGCAGGTCTTATTACATTGTTCTCACATGCATAATTTCAAAATGAATGATGTAACCAATATTTTGTATCAATTTTTTTTTATTTAAAAGAGTGTCCGTGGGGTTTCTTGCCCGTTCTTCTCCATAGGTACCTACTACGCTTTGGAATGGGCAACTAGCTACTTATTTTTGACTGACCGACCCCTTGACAATTCAAAAGTGCCTGTAAATGGTTTATTTGAAATAAATGCTTTGAGTTTGGGAGGCAAGCAATAGGCTTGCCTCCACTCATCTTGTTCATTAGAACTTTTAAGTCTTTTAATATAATTAATTTGATGTCATTATCCCAGTCGGCCTATAATGTTCCTCCGCTGGTACACATGCATCTTCTCTATGAGGAGTGGGCCGTAATCCACCACGCGGACCCAGTCCGGGTTGGTACATGTCACATGTCTTCGAATTTTTGGTTACCTTACGATATTTTCCTACGCCCTTTTGAGAGCAGTGGTGATGAAATAATTTATACATTTATTATGATGTACATCATATTAATATTAAAAAAATCATATAAACAAATGTTTGGTTTGGTATCAAAATTGTGAAAAAAATTTTTTCAGGCACATTTTCAACACGAATGTAACTAAGGATAATTACATCAAATTCTTCCACAATGTTCTGTGGTATGAAGAAACCGTCATCCGAATTAATATAAAGGTAAGTTAATGTGTGTCCAAGAGTACTAGTTTATATTGTTATTTTATTAGTTACTAGCGGCCCGCTCCTGCTTCGCACGGGTGCAATGTACTGATGCACACGTCAACATCCCAAATTATACAGTAACAAAATATCGTTCTGATCATCGCCGTGTGACACCCCTTACAATTAAAAAAAACAAAAGTTGTCTATTGTCTATGGATGGGCCACTATTTCGTTGTACTGGATATATGAAAAAAAAATGCAAGTCCTTTTCTATTTGTGGAGTTTGGACGCCCAAATACTTTTATTAATTCAATTCATAAATTAATTTCAATAATCGCAGTTCCTTAATAGCCGAGGAAAGGTCATTGACCCCTGTCAGTCATGGCGCCACGCCGCGCGCCTTTAGCCATAATTATTTTGCTGCGCGTAATTTTAAATCTGTGATATCTTTTGATGACCAGGCATATTTTAATCTTAATTAAAAGTTCAATTTTAATAATATATTTTATCAGAAAAGGATTAATAATATACTGGTCGAAATAACTTAGGAAATCTTTGTTTTTTTTTAAATTCTTAAAGATAATAATGGTTATTGTGAGTCATCCTTAGAATATAGACATAATTATGCTTTCGCGGTCTTTTCTGTTGATTTTGTTAAGATATGCAATCCAGTAGAACATAATTTTGATCTATCTGTAAAGATTTAGTCAGCGCACGCGCTCAAAAAAGTGCCTTTTTCACGACTTGACAAAACGTCAAATTTTAGTACTACGTTTAAGATTAATATAAAATAATTATAAAACATTCTCTAAATGATGTTAAAAACCTCATCGAAATCCGTTGCGTAGTTTAGAAGAACAACGCGGACATACAGCCAGACGTGAAAAGCTAATACTGTGTTTTATAATATTTAGAGATTAAATTCACCTAGAAGTTGTCTCTCGCATAACTCTTATATTATTATCTTGGTTGATTATCGCGTAACTCTTATATCTTCTGAATACGTTGAATTGGCTCGACAAGACGAGCCCGCCGCGTACCCTTGTAGCTTTATAGCTAAAAATGTGGAGTGCGCCGTCTGTACTGTAAATTGGTTGTATTTAATTAATTTGTACGACAATGGTGCCGATTCTGTTGTTCACAAACTAAACTAAATTTAAGTTCAGTGCATCTTTTTCTTTCTATTTCATTAAGAAAAGGACAGAAGATACATTTTAGTTTAGTCCTGTCAAATTAATCAGCGCCTGACGTAAATTGACGTAATTTTAGTGGGCATGTTTTTAATCATGTCAAAACTTGTATGGATTAGTGTCAGGGGCTGATTAATTTGACAGGACTAAACTAAAATGTATCTTCTGTCCTTTTCTTAATGAAATAGAAAGAAAAAGATGCACTGAACTTAAATTTAGTTTAGTTTGTGAACAACAGAATGGGCACCACTGTTGGAGCAGTGACTAAGTGTTTGACGGCGCTATGTGTTGCAGGTTCGATTCTCGCATTTTACTCTATGACCTGTCGATAGTTGTTAAGTTCCCGACTGTTTTGACAGAAATACAACATGAGTGGAGTGACAGTCGTGATGCAGCACCACATGTGCGGCACCTGCTACGCGCTCGTAGTGCCGGGCCTCGCGGAGAAGAGGCCTTCCTTGATGATTGGTAACTTGTATTAATATTAAGACTTCAGCAAAAACAGCCTACATGCCAAAGACATCCTTCCACTTGTCCATAACTGCTGCCATCTGAGGCCTAGTCAATACAATATGTAAAAAAATGTCTGTCCAATCGAAAGGGCCATATAGGTACTGTTGCTTATTGCTCTTTAAAATTCTCATTTTTTGGTACCAAAATTACCCCTATCCATTAAAAATTAGCAATTTTTCAACAGGGGTCATAAGTTATGACTTTTAGACAACCAAACGATGGCCGCCCGCGCCCCATGTACATAAATAATAACCCGGTAAAATTCCTCATTGCAAAAAATGTGGCGAATTTTGTTTTTATTTTTTCTTGATAATTTCCTCATATATATACTCAGTACGATACCTAACAACACCCTCATGGATCAGACGGGATTTCTTTTTACGTGTTGTGTAAGAGTATAGTTTATACAACTTGACAAAACATCGAGATTTCTGTATCATGTCATAGTTTAATATTAATGTGTTATGCAGATAAATCTTCTCGAATAAATTCACTAAATGTTGGTGAAAACTGCCTCAAAATACGTTGCGAAGTTTAGAAGAACAACGCGGTCACACAGACTGAAACGAAGCGTGACTTTAATTTATAATATGAATTGACTAGTCACCTCCTATGACTCCCAAAAAGAGGGAAGTTTAACCCTTTTACTGGAACAACATAGTAATATTGCCATATTGACAGTTTTTATACACAAAATGTGTATACCCACATCTGCCATTGATTAAAGAAAAAAACTATACTCTTTTATCCGACTATGGCCAAGCTAAAGGAAGGTTATGATTTTAACAGGCTGTATATTATGTATACACGGTGACATTTGAATCACAGTTTTGCTAGAACAAACGTTGTTCAGACCATGTTCTACTGCCATTCTATAGCATCAAATATGTAATTAAAACAAACTAAACTAGGCGTTCTCAAAGTAGTCGTATGTTGCTCAAACATGTTCAAACATTAACAGTAACATCAAAGTACTCATCGCGGTAGCGATATGGCATTCAAAACAGTTATGAGGAGTCCACGTGAACTACAAGGATATGCGGGCTGAAATACAAAGAAATCATTAGCCAATGACATGCAATCGCGCGAAGTACTGTTCCGCCCATTTCTTTTGTTGACTACCGCCCGAGCCGCCCGGGCGGTAGCCAGTCTACTGAAATCTCTCGAGCGAGCAACGCATATGCATCCGATGTACTTACGTCACAGGCACACATCGCGCGTTTTCTGTGAAAATGTTCTATTTATTCGGAGTGGAGTGGTTGGATATTGTGCGATTTTACGCAGTTGCTGGTGACAATCTGGCGGAAATTAGGTTCATGTACTATCGAAGAAGTTCATATCTATACACCGTAAGGACTATTTCTGCTTGCAGCGCCCGGCCGCTATAGAACCGGGGCGGTAACAGATGTGATCATCGTGTTCAGGGGATTTTGTTTTCAAACTGTTTAGATATGAAGTTCTTCGATAGTACTCTTGGAGTCAATGTTGTCTTGGTGCTCACGGAGCTTACCCGAAATCCGGTTGGAGTGTCTTAGGGGCGCTATGGCGCGAGTACTTGGAAATTTTACGAAAAAAAAAATTTTTTTAACGGTTTGAACTTGACCGTTAAGTTCTGAGAAGCATGGCCCTATGAAGCACCGTTTCCGAGTTAGGAGCTTTCAATTTTTTTCTTTTTTTTACATAACGCTCTATATTTCCAAAATGGTAGCTCGCATGAAAATCTTTTCTGCAAAGAAATTGTTGCTCTAGTCGAAAACCATGAGATGATGTAAAAATATCGCGAAATAATGAGAAAGAAAAAAATGTTGAAGAAAAATTCTGTCGGTCGATCTTTCAGTTTGAGTATTCTTAGGGGCAAAGGACAGAAAATTTTCGGAGATTTTTTTGTTAACCGATTTCGGTCATTTTTGATTGCAGCATTATTAAACCTTGTCCATACATTAGGTTCCGAGAAGCGTGGCCCTATAACGCACCGTTTGCGAGTTAGGAGCTTTAATTTTTTTTTCTTTTTTTTACAAAACTGTTGCCAACATGGTCGCTCAGATGAAAGTCTTTTCTGGAAAGAAATTGTTGCTCTAGTCGAAAACCATGAGATGATGTAAAAATACCGCGAAATATTGAGAAAAAAAATATTGAAAAAAAATTCTGTCGATCTCAGCTTGAGTATCCTTAAGGGCAAAGGACTTAGAATTTTATTTTATTCGGATAATTTCTCAATTTTATTGCAGTACCAGGTTGACCTTGACCATAAAAACCATTTAGGTTCTGAAAAGTAATGGCCCTATGACGCACCGTTTCCGAGTTAGGGCACCCCGAATCGGACAGGTTAGGTTAGAAGGGCAAAAATAACCACATGTTTTTTTTTTTTAACCACAGAAGTAGGAACCCCGCGGAGCGGGGGCTCCTTCGACAAAGCCTTAGTTCACATTGACCTTGAAAATGTCCATGACCTGAGAGCTTGTTACAAGGTAAAAAAAAAGAAAAGCTCTAGGTGTATGAGGAACAGGGTGTAAAGTTCACTCATCCACCATAGAAAAGGGAGGATCCTCCAACCAGTCGGGTGTTGTGTCTGGCGGGCCGACTGCCCGACTGTTGATGTCGGATAGTCTTATATATGTCTTTCGCGCGGTAAACTAATTGCGCGATGCAGGATTTGTGTGACGTCATGTCTTTGATGCTTAGTTTGTATTGTGGTGGTGTAACCGCTACATCACTCCCCTCCGGAGACCGGAGGTCGATAGTGGGCTGAGTCTTGTATCTTGCGATGCATCACAGTGCCAGTCCAGTGAGTCGGAACAACCGGGTGCCGCATACTTCGTGGTGAGTCGGAACTGGCTGCGGCGATTCCCCAGTGAGTCGGGGTGGCGCTGCGTCATGATCCAGTGAGTCGGATGTGGTATAGCGCCGGGTTGTGGCTGACTGCTAGTGTCGACCAGGAGAGGGTAGAATGGGCTCTGATTGTGAGACCGGCCGAAAGTGCAGGTGCTGTGCCAAGGTTGCTGATGAGGCTGAGGGTCATGACCAGGAATGCGCGTTCGCTGCATGCTCGTGGTCAGGATACCCGTTGAAGCCGTGGGTGCTGGCTGGCTGTTTGACTCGCCTCACGAAAGCTTGCGGGAGTGATGATGATGATGACGTCACGCTGAAGTATAGTTGCACGAAGGCTGCGCTGACGTTCATACTCGAGGTCACCAATTCAGGGGCATGAGGAATAGGGTGTAAAGTTCACCCATCCACCATAGAAAAGGGAGGATCCTCCGAACAGACGGGTGTTATGTCTGGCGGGCCGACTGCCCGACTGTTGATATCGAATAGTCTTATATATGTCGTTCGCGCGGTAAACTCTAATTGCGCGATGCAGGATTTGCGTGACGTCATGTCTTTGATGCGTAGTTTGTATGTGGCGGTGTAACCGCTACAGCTCCTAACTCGGATGGTCAAGGCCAACCCGGTACTGCAATAAAATTGAGAAATTATCCAAAAAAAAAAAAAATGAAAAAATCTTTGCCCCTGAGAATACTCAAGCTCAGCGAGACCCACCGACCCGAAATACGCCCCTAATACGACCCACCACTGACCCGGTTTTGTGGCAAGTTTTGTTTTGTCTTGTTCCTGTAATATCCCAATAAATAAATAATGCCTAATAATGTCACGTTAAATACAATGGGTACCCGTACCTAGTACCTAAAGGAAAGAATTAAAACCATGTCTGATACCTGCCGTAAGTTCGCATCTAGAACGAAATAAATAAATAAACATTACAGGTCAGCCACCTCTGGGCACGCCACTATTGCGGCGATAAGTCCCCTCTTTGGTAGTGGCTAGAGAGGCGCCACGGTGTCCTCACCTTCCGCCTGTCGCAGGTCCTCACCGGACACGGCTGTTTCGGGAGGTTCCTGTTCGGTATCAGGCGGGAGGAAACGCCCGGGTGTTATCGATGCGTGGATCGCCCGGAGTACTCGGTGGAACATACGGTGGAGGTCTGCCCGGCTTGGGCAGAGCACCGCCGTGTCCTCGTGAAAGCGATCGGTGGCGGGGATCTCTCGCGTCCGGCCCTGGTCCAGGCCATGGTACGGAGCGAGAGGGCAAGGGAAGCCGTCACCTCCTTCTGCGAAGCAGTAATATTCGCGAAGGAGGAGGCGGAACGCGTGAGGGAGAGGCAAAATTCGCGCGCTCACGCCCCTAGCCGCCGCAGGAGGACGCCCTGGATGCCCTGGGCGTCGGAATCGGTAATAGGCGCGGGCTTGCGGACGGTGAGCAATGGGTAGCTCGCCGTTCGGTAAGGACCAGGCCCGGGTCGACGGCGCGTTGTGTTCCACGCGCGCCTCAGAAAATTTGCCAACCAAAAAAAAAAAGTGCTTACTAAATTTCGTTTATGGAGGTACATTTCCCTGTAGACAATGCTGTGTCCCGTGCACGCACGGGACACGAGACCCAGACGGGGACGGTTCACGAGCCGCGCGCGGCGCCGCTTCTACTTTGGGACGCGAGCGCCGCAGTGTCTGTGTTGTAGGGAGTAACGATAATCCCGACGAAATACGAAATTCGAATTTTCAAGAACTAATGACGTTTTTTTTATAGGATGCTATAGAATGGTAGTAGACCATGGTCTCAACAACGTTTGTTCTAGCAAAACTGTGATTCAAATGTCACCGTGTATTAATGTTCATTCATAACTCCTAAGCTAATCATCGTAATTTGACAACGTATAACAATACCAATAGTTTATTTTGTGATTGCAGGAGACTTATTGTTCATAAAGCCGTGCGATCAAAACGAAAGGATGTTTGAAGCTACGGTAAAGGAGATCAATGAAAATGTAGCGCTTATAGGGGGCTTGAACCAATTGTAAGTATGATTTTAGTTGCCTAAGTACATAATACTAATATAAATCTTTTCGTTAGTTATATAGGTAAATTAGCAAAGAAAATCAGGGTAACAGACTGGCTCCTTGCAATGCAAGTTCTAATAAGTAAATATAAATGTAGACGGAATCGTCCATTGCGACCCTCAGCTTCACAACGCACGAATTCATCATCAGCATCATTTCAGCCGAAAAACTTCCACTGCTGGACATAGGCCTCCAGGCACCGCCACTTCGACCGGTTCTGTGCTTCTCGCATCCAGCGGATTCCTACGGTCTTCCAACGCTAAGTCTTCCGGAACGCAATCGCCACGCCAGAACCTCTCGGCCCCATCGGCCATCTGTTCTGTGAGCAATGTGCCCTGTCCACTGCCACTTAAGTTTGGCAATTCTTCGGGCTATGTCGGTTACCTTAGTTCTCCAACAGATGTCTTCATTTCTGATTCGATCACGTAGGGAAACTCCAAGGCCCTCTTCATTGCCTTTTGGGTGACTTTTAACCTTCTAATAGGGCACATAGACCATAGGTCAGTGGTCGACAAACTCATTAGTCAATAGAGCCAAATATCAATACGATAACGACTAAGATTGCTTATGCGAGCCAATCCTTTTTGGGTGTCGAACTGTCTCAATACACTTATCTCCACAACGCTTTCTAAAATTAACTTGCTAAGAATTAGGATGCCTTCATCATCGTCATATCGGCTGATAATAATATTACGAAGGCATGTTACTTATTACTTAGAAAGGTATACATTGGTGCCGATTCTCTTGTCACAAATGCGTCTAAACTAGACTAAAAATCACCAAAATTTAGTTTACTCCTGTCAAACGATGATTTCCCAACTTAACTATATTTTAGTTTGACAGCACTAAGATTGTACTGAGATTTTAATTTAGTGAAAATGACAATTTTGCTATTCTGAATTTGACGTTTTTCACCTAAAATTTTAATTTTCTTACTAATTCTGACCATTTTTAATTGCCACTGAAAATGGTGTGGAATATTATTAGTTGTCATGAACTAAAATTCACACGAACATCTCGACTTCGGGTGCAAAAACAGTACTGTACTGGATTTATTTCTTTTCTTTTGCTCATATCTCGAGAATGGTGTGTCCTATCGCAAAAATAATGAAAATTTCGACCCCCTTTATAAAACCCCTAATACTCAACACGTAGGTCTAATTTTTTTTTTTTTTTCCTTATAAAAAGTGAAAAACTCCCTATAAAACACGTCGAGGCTGCCCCACTGCGCGCCTCCGGCTCTAAAAAAATAACGGGGTAGGGCAAACAAGTATGTACCACGTGGAGTCGCAATTGTCAAATTCGATTTAGTTGTGTCTATTTTGACACAACTAAATCGAATTTGACGTTTAAATTTAGAATTTGATGTTTAAATTTAGAGACTTTTTACTACAGAATAGCTTTAGGATTCTCATAGCCAAAAGTAAGGAATTTTAGTGATAGTTTAGTTCGGTGTACAAGAGAATCGGCACCAGTAA
Source organism: Xanthia togata (assembly GCA_963853775.1). NCBI lineage: Eukaryota > Metazoa > Arthropoda > Insecta > Lepidoptera > Noctuidae > Xanthia > Xanthia togata. The sequence continues at coordinate 21,788,588 of OY970791.1, forward strand.
ATGATTAATTTTAGATGTCCTGTTAATTTTTGGTGAAAATAATTCGAAAATAAATCTTTGAAATATGGTTTAAATTTTGAATCAAACTTGATATCTTGCTTAATAACCGAAACCCCGACTCCCGACCCCCGCATTTATCGCTCTCATCGAAATTTGTACAGAGACGCATTCTATAGGCCAAAGAGCCGCATGCAGAGCTGCAGTTTGCCGACCACTGCCATAGGTCTCCATGTCATCCTACATACAACGCTACAAAGTTTTTGTGGCACGTGGCCACAACGGTGCCATCTTGTTTTCTCATTAAAATTTCTGTGACCTAATTTCACAAATGTTTACCATCAACATCATTGTTGTTTTTGTTTGACTGCCTCGTTGGTCTAGTGGTCGCAAGCGCTACTGCTGAACATGAGGTCCTGGGTTCGATTCCCAGGTCGGGGAGTGTTGATAGGTTTTTCTTTCTGGAATTTCTCAGTAGCAGCCCGGAGTCTGGATTTGTGCCCGGTTGATGGCAATAAGCTCGACCCCTATTACATGGGACTTAAACATAACTGGCGGTTGATTAAAAAAGAAACGCTGGCTGTTTCGTGCCAAAATCAAAAAAAAAAGTTCATACCACTTTTTTCCCCAGGTTCACAAATTACTACGCCCCGGACAAGTTATTCGACGTGCGTTTCTTCATGTCCCGCGTTCCTCTCGAACGCATGCATAATGCTGTCAACTCCGTGAAAGTTGAGGGTCATGAGACCAGGATCTTCCCGGAAGAGAACAAGAACATAAATGTGGTTAAACCGATCATGAAGTGAGTAGAATTGTTCGTATTTTTCTTCGTATGGTATTTGTTTTTATTATTTTCAGATATCGTACACAACATAATAGTTAGAAGGCGAAAGGTTTGACAATTTGTTTTCTTATTCGCACAGCTGGGCAAAGGGGCCCTGGCCTAGCGGTGGGAATAAGAAAAAAAAAAAGATCTTTAAAAAAATTCGTTGCTGATTTGGCATAGTTTGATAAAAATACTTGCTTGACAACAGATGACTTTTGCGTTTATACATTTGATACATTTTTCTTATCGAGTACAACCGACCTAGTAAACACTAATAAAAACATAATTGAGGAAAAACTAAATTTTATCAATCGCTGACCCGACAGGCGTTGTCCTGTCAACAATTTATTTTCGAGTTTTTCTTAAACCTCCCCAGCATTTAGGCGAACAAAACAAAAAAATAATTATTCAAATAGGTAAAGCCATTTTCGAGCTTTTGCGAGATTAATGCACGGCAATTGATTTTTATTGAAATAGATGGTTATTTAGGGACAGTCACATGTCTCGGTTTTTAAGACAGCATCCCAATTAACATTCATTTCTATACTACAATAAAGCTGAAGAGTGTTTGTTTGAACGAACCGAACGTTTGCTAATCTCTGGAATTACCAGTCGGATTTGAACAATAGGGATGATGACAAAAAAAAATGTTTTTATGCGTCTTGTAGATTATAAAAAAAATATGTACTTACACGTATTTTTCTTTTTTACTTTATCAAAATATTACGCGATACATTGAGTTAAAATGTGCCATGACTTCACGAGTATGTAGATTTTATACTTACTTGTGACGTATCAACCCCCACTCCCAAACTTTCATGCGTTTTATCTAAGTCGTTTATAGGGTTCCTTAGTCAACAAGGAACCCTTATAGTTTCGCCATGTCCGTCTGTCTGTCTGTCTGTCTGTCTGTCCGCGGTTTAGCTCAAAAACTATTGGTACTAGAAAGTTGTAATTTGGCATGAGTATACAAGTTAATGACGCCGAAAAACTGGTAAAATAAAATTTTGAAAAAATCAATTATTTAGGGTACCTCTCCTACATGTAAAGTGGGGATGATAACTTTTTGTTCGTCCTTCCCATAGTGTGGGATATCATTGGATAGGTCTTTGAAAAATATTAGGGGTTTGCGAAGACCGTTTTTTGATACTTAATCAAAAAACGGTCTTCGCAAACCCCTAACCGTTCGTGACTTATCAAGCTTTAAAGTACCAATTTTCGTTAGAGTCAAGTGTCCCCCCCCCTCTACCAACTAAACGGTTGTAGTTAGAAATTCAAATGTCACGGCATTAGTACTTATATATAACGAAGTTTAAAGGAAAACTATCACACTTAAGTTGGCTTTACAAGTTTACGAGTAATAATCGACCAACTTAAATTTGCGGTTGCAAAAACATGTTCTCTCATATATTCCGTATGGGAGAACATGTTTTTCAATTCCAAAATTAAGTTTGTTCTTACGATAAATTCATTCCAACTACGGAACCCTTCATTGTGCTAGGTCCGACACGCACTTGGCCGGTTTTTTTAATTAATATGATAAAGCAAAAAATACGTGTCTAATATTTTATTATTATCTAACTGACGGACTAAATATAATTTCTTTTTTTTTGACCCAGGCATCATCCCTATTCTTGCTTTGATAGCCCAATTCTTGAGGACGGTTATTTAACTAGGCTATTTAATTTATTTATAAAACGTCACTCTACGACCTTTAGGAGCCGACAAAAAGTAAAAAAAAACAGATAGAATGCTAAGCGAAAACGAAACAACAGCGCGGGCGGGCGATGCGATGCGACGCGGTGGGTCGGGGGGGGTTAGAAATTTCACGCGGACGAAGTCGTTGGCAGAAACTAGTTACGAATAAAAAACAAACAACCACTACACTTATTTAGTACAGTAAGACACAACTTAGATTGTCAAAATTCGTAAAACCGATCACCAACTGAACTGAGTGCGCATTCAAAATCAATATTTATTACTGCTTTAGCTGAAAATGATCTTTACGTAAACGCAATAACTTGTGAAGTCATATAACAAAATACCTTCGTAAAATTGAAATTAATTAATGCAAATTTTCAAATTTATGCTACATCTAAGTTGTATCGTACTGTAATGGGCTCTCTTTGAGTAGGAAACAGACAACGAACTCTATTTTTAAACAAGCTTGTTTTGAGGTTGCCTAAGGATGCCAAGTTTTAATTTATCTGTTTGCTTTCTATATGCAAACCCTTGTCCCTCCCACCAGTTTCTTCAACCCACTTGTGGAAGCCAACTTGGAACAGCGTTGTGCCGTGGAACACATCGTTAGGGGTACTTCCGGCACCGCCCCTTACTTGCTGCACGGACCCCCCGGAACTGGCAAGACTGTCACCATCGTTGAAGCTGTGTTGCAGGTACAAAACATAGTATAGATAGTGCAATCCACGACGACGCGGCCCACTCCGCTCCGCTCCGTACTAAAGTACAGCTTACAGTACAGTAATCGCGGAGTGGGGCGCGTCGTCGTGGATTGCATTATCTGTAACTTTATAATTGCAATTTTTTTTACACATTATTTTCACACGAACTACTCGTTTTGGGCAGTCGTTTAACCAGAACAAAACGTGGGCTATCTTTCACATAAGTGCCATCGAAGAAGTGCATACCTATACACCGTAAGGGCTATTTCTGCTTGCAGCGCTCGGCCGCTATAGAACCGTGACGGTAACAGATGTGGTCATCGTGTTCACGGGATTTTGTTTTCAAACTGCTTAGATATAGTACATAAGTTCTTCGATAGTACATAACTACTTTTAGTTATGTTTTTGTGGTGTGCAAACACGGCAGAGACATGGACGCGCAGAAAAGTGCAATGCCTTTGCGGTCGAAACTGTTTTTTTTTTTTTAGAAACTACGAGAAATATCAACACTTTTGTAAATTCAAAATTTAAAAGTCATTTATTCAAACTAGGCTGAGAATCAGCACTCCCCCAAAACGCCCACCCTTCACCACTTCCTAGTGCTTTAGCTGGGAAGAAGAAGTGGCACCACAGACTCCCAAGCAGCACAGCTGTCTGTTCAGTTAGAAATAATTGATTCTATATAATAGTATGCAAGATAATTTACATTAGACAACACAAAACATAATTTAAATTATAAATTATTCAAATATAAATTTCTGCACTATGATATCCCTGATACCCTGTATGAACCTTTTCCTTATTATGTAGATGCGGATACCATTGAACGTTACTCTTGTTGTATGTCCTTGGGGAAACAATTTCAGATTCAATTTCTGCAAAAACCTCGTGGCCAGTTAAAATTTAAAATCTCAAGCATCAAGGCCCGCTTGCATCAAAAAGAAATTAGCGCTAAATGTATTTCAAACATAATTCAGTCTTTGTCAACATCAAACGATTGACAGAAATTGAACCATGTAAGGTCTATTTAAATCCATATTTCCAATTGATGTTATTTCTACTTCACCAAATTATCCACTCTATGCTAATGTAGATTAAGTTGATTGGAAAAGTCATAAAAAAATGAAGTTGTAGTGCAAACTGAACCTTATGTGTAGGTGTTAAAATAATTTTCCAAAAAACCGTATTTGTTTACATGTTTTGAAATTAAATTTCGAACGTAAAAACCCGTATTGTCGACTGCTGGGAAAAGGCCATTGCCCTTTCATTTTCCATTCAACCCGATCCTGAGCCAATATGTACCAATCCTTCGTACAAGCGTCAAGTTCGTCCCGCCATCTACACCAGCCCCCCTAGCCAAGTCACAAACGATAAACGTAAACTCTCAGTAGTCTTTAATAGATTTTCAACTTTATGTTATTGCATATAAAGTTGAAAATCTATTGAAGATTACATAGTGTTTTCGTTCGTTCCGGTCGCTAACGCTCAGTAGTCTTTAATAGATTTTCAACTTTATGCTCTTAGGTATAAAGTTGAAAATCTATTGGAGATTACTAAGCGTTCACGTTTATCGTTTGCAACTTGGCTAGGGGGGCTGGGTCTTCTACGATGCCGTTGGACGTTTTCAGGAACCCATGTTGTGGTGGTCTTAGCCCACAATGCATCCGACACGCGGCAAACGTGTCCGGCCCAGGCCCACTTGAGCTTGGCTGCTTTATCGGTGACGTCAGCGATTTGTGTCTTCGACTAATTCTTTTTTTTTTTTTATGCAACATACTCCCCCAGCTCTTAACCTTACTATAAATTAACCCACTTCGTTCAATTTCCCATACCAAAATTTTAACACAGTAATGTTTTCCAGCTGGTACTAAAAAACTCTAAGAACCGCATCATGGTGTGCACTGATTCCAATATGGCGGCGGACCACGTCGCCACCATGCTCATCAAATACTCGCACATGTTTCAATCAGAAAGCTGGCTGCTACGTGCCAATTCCAAGTTCAGGATATGGTAAGTACACTAAAATAAAATATTGTTTACGCCAACTTGCGTACGAGCAATGGTGTCACGAGCATGCATCATGTGATGGGCATATGCATACAATTCTAGTTACAATGATTGACGCTCTCGTGCAATGCAACACATGTCTGGATTTGTAAATACTGAACAATAACATGTATTAATCTTTCAGGGAAACTCTCCCCGACTGCTTGGCTAAGTACTCGAACGGCACGAGTCGCCAGGAATTCCACAACGTGAACGTGGAGACCTTCATGGCATACAGCATCGTCATCACCACGCTCTCACATGCCGCTAAGTTTGCTAGGTAAATATAACGTGAAGTACTCGAACGGCACGTGTCGTCAGGACTTCCACCACGTGCAGGTGGAAGATTTCATGGCACACAGCATCGGTATCACCACGCATCATGTCTTAAGTACTAAATCATAAGTGTGCTTCATAGCACAAAGGAAGACCTGTACCCTAATTACGTAATACACAATCAATCGGAATTTGAATCATTTTGAAACATATTGCTAATCCATTGCAACAAAGTAACAACGTAAATAACGCAATGAATGTTGTTAAACTGTCAAAATGAAACAAATTTGTCGTAATAATTTACGAAAATGTGTTGCGTAATTTAATAGCTGATCTACCATGTATAAGCATGATAGTTGTTATGATCTCCAAACCCCATTCGTTCCTCAGACACATGCGCTCGCGTCACTTGACTCACCACATCACGCACTTGTTCATCGACGAGGCAGCACAGGCGAGCGAGCCGGCGTGCCTCATCCCCGTGTGCGGCATGCTCAAGCTGAACGGCTCCCTGGTGCTGGCCGGAGACCCTCACCAGCTCGGCCCAGTCGTCATATCGCATAACGCGCACACGATTGGACTTGGTATGTTTGCATATAATATGGCAAATAAAAACCGTAATCTTTCAATAGCATATAAAACTTAACGTTCAAGTTTCCCTGTTAGCAAAACTCATGTGCAAAATAAGGGGTAAGTCTGACCAGTTTCGGACTCACCCACCCCGATCCTTGGTCAAGCTTTAAACACGTCCCAAAATATCCGATCTACCCTGACCCTCGCTGTCCTCCACTAGCGACGCCCTAAGCCGAGGTCCATACCCCACAGGGGGTGCCCTTAGCGTGTAGTCTTAGTTTAAAAGTTATATACCCTGGCTGGAGGCCTTAACTTATTGAGGCAGCCACAGACAAGCCCGGTTAATCAGCCGACAACCTCCTAGGTGATGTCATTTATAAAAATAAAAAAGTTTCGAACTCATATATCCTTTGCTAAAAGTATGCAATTCATACGAATATTAAACTTTTTATACGAATAATGATCAAATGTGAGCAAGTTCATAAGAATTTGAATATTCATTTTATAAGCGTAACGCGTAGCGTATTTAACTACCGTGTTTATTTTATTTTATTTTTGTCTTATTTTACGAGTATGATTTCTGTTTATGCTGCACCGGTTCGACGACATCACGTCAACGCCGGCTGTCACTGAAAACCAGCGCTGGGGCTCTGTCTCGCATAGGGTCCCAGCATTATGCTGAGTGATGGCCGTTTTGCGTGGATGTGACGCATATTTTCCCTCAAATTTATTTTTAGTGTTTGTTCCTTTGCTTGCGTCATATGTACCGCAAATAAACGTATTTTCTTTCTTTCTTTCTTTCTTCTTTATAAGAATAAAGTATGAGACGCTTACTTTACTTAGGAAAGGAAAGTCTAAGAGAAGTCTTTCAGAAAATATCCCTGTGTAGGTTATAAATAAGGGTCCCGGGAACATAATAACTATCCCTAATCGCGTCTATCTTAGTGATATATTTAATCCGCGAAACCATAGTCTGTACGAAACATTAGTCATGGTTTTTATTAAAAAAAAATATTTTACGATGGGTTTGCTCTTGACGGTCTAGGTCAGAGGTGACAGAGAAAAAGTCGACGATGGAGTGAGCTTACCCACTACACATACACTTACTTTGAATAGATTCGGGTTGTATGCGTTCGGAAACACAGACGCAGGCAGAGAGTTCCACTCCTTTGCTGTGCGCATTAAAAAATATGATAGTAAACTCATTCTGTATATTGATCACGAAGTTACCATGTTTATTTATTAAAACTTTATGCACAAGTAAAAATAATTCTATACAAAGGCAGACTATGCCTGAGGCATTTTCTACCAGTCAACCTTAGGATGATGCCGTCAAAACATGTCAGGTGCAACATAAAGTATACATAGCTCAAAAATAAAAATTCCTTTTTACTGATAACGTCATTGTAACAGGAAAATCGTTGATGGAGCGTTTGAAGAATGACTTCCCGATCTACAGCGACATCCGTAACGACCCCAACTACGTCGTCATGCTGCGGAACAACTTCCGTTCCGATCCGGACATCCTCGAGATTCCGGATAAACTGTTCTATAAGGGACAACTCAGGGTAAGTAAACAATGCCCGTTTTCACCGACAGCTAAGTGACACTTAAATTAATCCCTAAATAAAAGTGCACTGTTGGACTTTGAACTCTCAGCGCTGAGTCTAGCAGTCTAGTTGAAAATCCAACACTGCACTTTTATTTAGGGATTAATTTAAGTGTCACTTAGTGTATGTGAAAACTGTCATAAGTCGCGCAAATAACCCGCGGATTCTAAAATAATTACTACAGACCGTTCACTATAACTTGTCCGTTGCCGTCATGTTGGCACCATTGCTTGTTAAGCTTAGTTTCAATACTATTAAGGGGCGGGGAGCAAAGCTATCAACTGCAACTCGAGATATGTGCAAAATTCGTTTGGAATATTGCTATCTCTGTTTGACAAAAGACTACGAAAGCTGTGTGCAGCCGTGTGTGTGTGAATGGATAGATAGCTATTATTAGCTGTACTTGCAACGGCATGGCGGCATTTATGTTTTTTTATTAGTAACTAGGTGAGGTATGTTCATTATTTGCTTTATTTATGTTGACTACTTTGGTTTTTTCTGTCTTATTGCAGTAGGTACCTATTCCTTTTACTAAACTTCAAATATTGTTATTGCTAAATAATGAATACAAGTCAAATAATAAAAGTGTAATGCAAAGTAGGTATTTAGTAAAAAAAACCTGTTGCGAGCGGCACAGGTACCTACAGTACCACAGTAGCCCTAGGACGATCTCCAACATGTTTGTTTGATGTGAAATAAAATTTCCTTACATTAAAGTAACTACACATTTTTATTGCGTGGACAGATTTTAAAAAACTAACATATAAATTAGTTTTGAATCTTGACCTTTCATTTAATACCAAAATTAACAAAATATCTCTATAAACAAAAAAGTATGTTCTCAAGTTACGTAAATTATTTTACCAAGAAAAGGATACCAATGACGAATAATTTGAAAATTTTCGCAGCCGCCATCTTGGATTAACAATTTGACCTCACTATCGGCTTTAGCATCCTCAAAAACTATGAAAACTACACTCATGACGAAAACTTGAAATATTCGCAGCCGCCATCTTAGATTTACAATTTGACCTCACTATCGGCTTTAGCATCCTTGAAAACCAAGAAAACGATACCAATGACGAAAAATTTGAAAATTATCGCAACCGCCATCTTGGATTTACATTTTGACCTCACTATCGGCTTTAGCATCCTTGAAAACCAAGAAAACGATACCAATGACGAAAAATTTGAAAATTTTCGCAACCGCCATCTTGGATTTACATTTTGACCTCACTATCGGTTTTATCGTCTTAAAAAACTATGAAAATGACACCCATAACGAAAACTTGAAAATTGTCGCAGCCGTCATCTTAGATTTACATTTTGACCTCACTAATTGGCTTTAGCATACTTGAAATCCAAGAAAACGATACCCATGATAAAAAATTCGAAAATTTTCGCAACCGCCGTCTTGGATTTTCATTTTGTCCTAATTCACACTTTCTCATAGAGAATGTCGCATGAAGGGGCACGAGGGGGGCGATTTCTACCCAGTTTACTCCCATTCCAATAAAAATAAAATTGGTCATTAGTTTCAGAAATATTACAATACAATTTAGCAAACGTAAAAGTAAAGTACCTGATCCTGAACCTAAAACCTAAATACTGACAAAAAATACCCCGAACAAATTCCTACCTAGCACGTGGCGCTAATAACGGAACGATAACAACTACAGTGAGCAGTACGACCACGCACACATTGACAATGATTGCTTGACGCGATAGCACTACTAGCTATCGATTTATGATAAATTTGGATGTTCCGTAATATTATTATAATACTTACAGAAAAAAACAGTATGAAAACATGTCAATAATGCTGTAAAAATGTGCGAAATTCAATTCGCTTAATTTTTGGTAAGTTTTTTGAAAAAAAAAAGATGTACAAGCCTAGATAAATACTATTTAAATCCGAATATCAACATAATAAGGTAGAAATATAATCAAATTGCAAATAATTTAGGTATTACGTTTGTATGGACAATTCATCGGTCGCCGCATTCTTAAGAGTTCAAAATGGCGACAGAACAGTACTACCAATCGCGTCACGGATCAAGTTATAATGAACGTACTGTAGTTGAATCTGACGTCAAATCTAATGTAAATTTTTCGGTTGGTTCAGTTATTACGGACAACGAATCATAAGATTTCGCGCACGGTTTCTACTGTTAAACGAATATCAACACTGCAGACGTTGAAATAAAGTCCAAGACAAATAAACTTCATCCCGGTGCCGGTGCGCAGGGCTTTGCTAAGTCTGTCCCAGTCCATACACCTAATATGTTGTAAGACCGAAAAAAAAATTGCTCGTGATCTATCTTCTACTTCTATGTTAATTAAAATATTGGTTGCAGGCATTGGCCGAAGAGGACAGCATCAGCAAAGTCGACATTTCGGGTGAGAACCAACACAGTCGCGCTGTGGTGTTCCACGCAGTGCTCTCCAATGAACAGAAGATTGGAAAGTCGCCCAGGTACGTTAATATAACGAAGATTTATTCTCTATATGTTTTTTTTTTTGACATAGGTACGCGCTTTTTAAGACCTATAATATCTCTTGCGCCATGTCATGCCTCTTGTTTTATTAACTTTTTGGAACTTTCGCTTTTATAGAGTAGTCCCATATTTTCTAAAATAATTTTAAAACAATAGTTAGTTTCGCCCGCGCAACATGCGATGAGTATTTCACTACCAAGCCAAATAATTTTCCAAAAGGCTTATCAGAAAAAGAAACATCATGAGACATACGTAAAAAGACATATAGATAGTGCAATCCACGACGACGCGCCCCAGTCCGCTCCGCTCCGTACTAAAGTACAGCTTACAGTACAGTAATCGCGGAGTGGGGCGCGTCGTCGTGGATTACACTATCTGTACGGAAGTGAAGCTTCTGCATAAATATGCAGAATTATACTAGTGTTTAAATGATTTTTGTGCATTTTGTAACATGTTTCTAACAAGTTCTTTTCCTACAGCTTCTTCAACATGATGGAGTGTGAAATAGTGCAGCTGTACGTGAAGCGTCTGGTGATGGTGCACCATGTACCGATGCATGAAATTGGGATCGTCACACCATACATACGACAGGTGAGCTTACATAACATTACGGCTGTATTTTCTGCATGGGTTGGCAGATGTGTAATCGAGTCTCTAGACAAAATCGAACTGGTTGCCAATTTAATTGTATAATATATATTTTTTTAAACATTTATTTTATTTTTTGTGATTACTTGAACTCACACACTGAATTATTATTAGTATTACTTGTTATAATGTTAGAAATATAGTATAATTTTACTATGTTTGTAAGTATGTGAGCACCATGCATCTATCACATAATTAATTTATGTCATTCCTTCATTTTTCATTCTTTTTACCTATCGTGGTATAGTAATCTTATTCTAGGTGCATTGTCTTCACATATAATTATATGTATAATTAGTGTATACAAGATATAATTATTTTTTTTTAAAGAGTAACGGTGGAGTTTCTTTCCCATTCTTCTCCATACGAAAAATACCTTTTGGAATGGGCGACTAGAATCAGTTATTATTATATATTTTTTGTGCCTAATTGAAATAAATTATTTGACTTTGACTATAACTTTGAGTATGGTACATAGCAAGGGAACTGATGACCGTCCAAATTCTTGATTTGTACTAATATCGGATCAGGGCTATGACTGAAAATTCCTTGCGGCACTGGGCCGCCCTGGGGCCTTGCGCTTAATAGTCGTGTTTGAGAGAAATAGGTCAACGAAGCACTTAATTAAGCATACCTAAGGTAACTAATAACGCTGGTGAAAGACGTGACAAGGACAACTTCAGTATGCAAAGTAGAGGGTTTGAATGTGCGGCAAATGCTTACAGAGTGACTTCGCAAGTCATTCATAATAATTAAATTCTCCGATTATATTCTAGGTGTACCAAATTAAGAAATGCCTAAAAGAAGTAGGCTACGACAAAATAGAAGTGGGCACAGTGGAAGCTTACCAGGGGAAAGAGAAGCGTATCATTATTATATCGACCGTCCGCGCCAACTGCAACCTGTTGGACCATGACGCCAAGTTCCAGCTCGGATTCCTTGTTGATGATAAAGTAAGTTACATTTATTTATTAAACACTTTATTGTACACTACATAATCACAATACAAAAAGGTTATATATACATTTAAAGTACAATGGGCGGCTTTTTATATTTGTTGACGTTGAATATTAAAGGAGATTGTTCAAAACCAGTCTCGAAAAGTTGCACGTATGAAAACCAAATTAATATACAAATTATTTACTTGTTTTTTACAAGCTTTTCACTTCAGGAATTTTATTTTCGTATCCGGAATTATGATTTTAAGATTAACAGTAAATTAACGATTGCTAGGTACATTTCCGTATAGTCATGATGGACGTTTCGTTCTCTTCATTTGTACGAGTTACGTAAGTATGAGCCTTTACATAAAAACATCACAAAAATTATATTAAACTCATAGATAGCTAAATAATTAGTAATATCATAATCATAACGTAGGTACTGTATAATTATGTATAGTTCCGTTGTGAAAATATTTATTTTTGTGTTTCGTCTCACGCAGATGCAACTGTCAAGGCAGATGACAGACGTACCGGTAGGGATGACGATTATTCCTAAACAAGATCGATTTTTAAATCTATCCGAATCGCGGGAGAGAATCGATTCAGCAATAAATTGAGTTCTGATAGATCTGTTCCCGCCATTATTCTAGATCGACAGCTTTACTATAGATTCGTTTTGGTATTGCCAGCATAAGTAGTCAAATGTAATGAATAATCGAATACAAAATAAATTAAATAATATTCTTGGTTACAAAAAACAGAACAAAGAAACTGCGTATCAAAACTTATAAGTTGCAATCCGCAGGAAAAACATCGGAACTCGTTTTCAAGTTTCGAACAATCGATAAAAAAAATCTATAATTCATTGTTTATGATCGGTAAAAAAAAACAATTTACTTGACCTATAAAAACGATTCTAGATCCCTAAGCCGGCGCCTGCGGAAGCCGCCATTACTGTTTATGCGTCGATTGAGAATCTCCGAATTTGTTTAACTACCTTAAAACTCGGATACTTGTGTGAAAATGAACACTTTTATTTAATAGTGTATAAAGCGTAGTCTTTATTAAATAAAGATTTATTGTGTTTCAACTTAAGATGGATTTCCATACATCATCGGTCATGATCCTTTATTGTTAAACGCATAAAGTGCAAAGTACAAGGAGTGTGATCGAGGACACCCAAGGATGTTTGATGTCTGTGTCAATATTAATACAACTTTGAACGTTATACATTATATAATACTAATAGTTTAAAGATAAAGTTCGTTTTTTTGTATGTTTGTTTACAGTTTCACGGTAAAAAGGTTGAACGGATTTGGATGAAATTTGGCACATAGATAGACTATGACCTAGGTTCGGACATGGGATACTTTTTATCCTGATATTTCCACGGGATCGACACTTTCGCGGGTGAAACCGCGGGGCATAGCTAGTATTATACGTATACATAAACTCACGCCAACTTTGCACGTTATAGAGTAGACGACAAAGTTGATTATTCAATGTCATCATGAAATCCTAACATTTTATCTTCTGTATGTAATTTATATGGTGTACAAGTGTCCATACAATAAAGAGTACTCTCTTCTTTATCTTTACTTTATTCTGCGCTCCTCTGAGTCTGATCAATTCTTCATTATTACGAGATTGATAAAAAATTACAATCAGCTGTCTCCTTACTATTCTTTTTTGTAAGTAATAAACATTATTCTTTACAGCGCTTCAACGTAGCTATCACCCGCGCCAAAGCCAAATGTATCATCGTGGGCAACCCACTCTGCCTCGAAAAAGACATCAAGTGGCGTATGTACATGCAACGCTGCCGCGAACTAGGTACCTACCACGGCTTCGACTCTATGAGTATGGAAAACGACAACGACGCCTACGGCAAAGAAATAGTCGAAAATCTAACGCCCATGCTACAAGGTAATAATATAATTTTATTGAATAATTTATTAGAATACACGCACATGTGACATTTAGTCTTGTTGTCCCACATTTTTGATGTGTAACATATTTCCTCTCGCTTTCCTGCAACCTGTGGGAGTGATTTCGTGAAAAGGGACGGAAGTGTGTTACAAGAATCTCGGGAAGCGCGCGCTATTTTATTTGACCAATGAGCCCGCGTGATGCTTGAGTTGGCCGACAGATGGTACCAACCTATTTTCCGAGAGGTTGGTACTATCAGCCAAGTTGTTACAATAGGGTAATACACCCATTTTTGAAAAGTGTCACAATTAGATTCTATTGTGGTAGTAAACCACAAAAAAAATCACAAAATTTTTATTCAATCGTTAAGTGCCATAAAAACGCATTTAAATTTTGCATTTTCAAATTTCGCGCGTAATTTGACGAAAACGTTGGACGCAGTGGACGCCATATTGCTCTGTGGTCATGACGTCAGTTCACTATGTAAACAAATTTATAGATTAAAGGTACGCTGATAGTTTACATAGCCGTACGACGTAATAACATGGCGACTACTATCTAATGGTGTTATGAAACAGATTAAAAAAGCTGAAACCTTTGAATTGAATTTTAAAATTTAGTTTGCTATTTTATGAACTAAAGCTAACGTTTTCCGACTGCTTTTTACCTAAGCTATCTCAATAATATATTTTTAGATTTTTTCTCATATAGAGTAAAACACCCTATTGTACACATTATATGCGACTGTAAGGCTGGCTCGTTTTTATTTCTTATTAAACAAACAATACAGTATCACATTTCCTAATAATTATTATCATTTACTAAACATAGATAAGTGTTATTTTATATTTTTTAAAAACGGATAAACGTCTGTTAGGCCGCGTCCTATTTAAGAGCGGCGATCGCGCCAACACGCGATGGGCCGGGAGCATAATATGTCACTTTTTGTTCGGAAAAATGGAAAACGCCCTTTGCGTTCAGGTTCACCAAACAAAAAGTGACATATGAACGTAACCATGGTATAATAACATACTTCGCCAGTATGTTATTATACCATGGACGCGGCCTACATCTAAGTTCAAAGCACAATTGCCTGGTATTTTGCTGAACTGGGCCTATTTGGCGCAAGCACACAGTTTTATTTTTTATTTTTTTTGCTTTAACGTTGTGTCCTGTGATTGTGTACTTATTACAAATATATTTTATTTCTTTCTTTCAAGGTATCAAGATTACTGTTGATAAAAAAATACCTAAGAAGAAGAAGTCGGCTGTGTACACGCCCTCTGTTCCTGTGGCTGTCGGTTACACTGACTAAGGGAGTCAGGAAATAGTGGATGAGCAGTAGCATTCACATTACAACTACGGGCTATAGCAGACGCAATACTTTTAGGCCCGTTTGCACCACTAAATGAGTTTAGCTCTAAACATAAATATTTAAAACATAATTCTGACTCTGGTAATCTTCAAAAGATTGAAACAGAAGACCAATTCCCGTAACTAAAAACGTTCCAATTCACAATCTCATCTCAACGATAATCAATGTCAAAAATTATTGAAAGTTAGAGGTATTTTTGACAGATTGAGACAGATTTATCTGCGTGCGTTCTTTAAAATACGGGTATTGCCCCTTAGGACCATGTTTTAAACACGTTTAACGTTAAACTCATTTGGTGACGCACCGTGAAAGCCTTAGCATCAATGATCGGTGATTTCGTGGCTCACGGCGTTCGGCTTGGTGTTCGCTTTTTGTCAATCAGTGTTCGCGTTTTTGTCAATCGGTGCATCGAGTTACCTACTGAAAACGCTGATCGCTAAAAGAATCGTGACTGCTATGATATCGTGACCCTAAGGTAGAAACTCGATTATCCGGACCTCGGTCATCCAGATTTTAAGATCGGGATCAACAATTAGTCTGATTAAGACGTGCGTCAATTTTTAATCCCGGATGAAGTGTTTAGTGTTAAAATGGACGCTTCACATCAAACAGCGCTCGTTCTAGTCAGTGGCGACTGATTTATCATACATTTACAACATAACGCTATAATTCGGCGGCTGACTATGTTTGGTGTGAACCGTCCCTAAATCACAAGACGGGAAACAAAAAAACAAAAACTTCCACCCCGGATTTTCAACTATCCTACGACAAAAATTAGTCTGGTTCCGATAATCGTGATTCTACCGTATTTAATGACTACTGCGAAACCATTCAGCATTCACTTGTATTGAATGTTATGCCAACTGCAATCGCCAACCCGCCTATCAAGCATGGTGATTATGGCATCCCCTGATATAAAAAATGCATGTAGTGATCAAAAGGGGGACGCCATCGAGCAGTTTTTTTAAAATGTGCTATTAAGGTGTTTTTTGTACTCCTAGATTATGGAGTTTCGATTTGATTGAGACTCTGTGGTGACATTCCACTTTATAGGTATAATAGGTGTCCAAACGTCTGTGTTGTATTTAATCCTTACAGCACGTCCGCTGATACGATATAGGACGCGAACATTATTTGTTCGTATACAGTTTATTAGTATATAAGTTTGCAGTGATATTGACGCACAACCTGTTACCATGGGATTCATGGATTCATATACATGTACATGATTTTGAAAATGTTTCATTACTTTATTCAGTACATCAGCTGTTTCCTACAAACCGTCAAAATGTATGATACAGATTTTTTTTTTATAACTAACGACAAGTTTCAACCTCCAGAATCATGTTCTGGATCCAAGGTGCGGGTTGATGTCCCTGCCAACCTGTATTTTGTCACTGCCTGCGGGATAAGATTTAAATGTAGTGTAATGTGGGCGTTTATTCGCACAAATATTGTGTACGCCACGTTTAGCCAATGTGTACTGCCCTTTTGTGGTGTGCTGACGCCGACTTCTTATGTCTAAACACTAACAAAGAAAGATAAAGCAATGTGGTGTCTGACAACGGAGCCTTAAGCTGGGATACGAAACTGCTCGTTTTGAATTTCTACCATACAATACGGCATTTACACTTAAATTGAAGTTAATTTTTTTATTAGAAGATTATAAAATGACTTGTAAGGCTAAAACTTTTACATGACAGCTATTTACTGTGCCAATACTGGTACGAAAGTTGATGGAGCTTATTAGATCTAACCACAAATCTTCGATGCCAAAAAACGAATTTCAAAATGTGAACTACTTGAGGTAAAAAAAAAAACTGGTCCTCATCAAAGTCGGGCAACTCTACTATTAGGTTCTTGTAACTTCCAATTCACGAACACGTGACTCTTAAGTCATTGTCATAAGGTATAAATTGCAATGATTACCCGCGATGGTAAAAGTTACATTTCTGTTCATCTGTAGCAGCGGACGTGCTAGTCAATATCTATCTCCATGTGACGTCTGATAAATGTGATATTTTTGTAGCGTTGTTTTACTCTCTGACCATAGAGCAATTAAACAGGAGTTTATTCCTAAGGTGACTTTCTGCCGACCCTATAGGTCACGATGACCATAGTCAATTAAGATTTGAAATCAACAATAAAAAAAATATAATTATGCTTATGGAGATATTCCCTTGAAATTAAAATTAAAACGTATGCTTGAGAAGTACCAGAGATATGAGCACATTTACATGATAGACGTAGATCTCAAGATTATTTCGCCCAAAAAAACTACTATAAAATGCAAAAAAAAAAAACATATTCTGTACATTTTTTTTTCTGGAATTTCTTTATTTTTAGTTTATGAGTAAGTACATTGCTATATTTTTATGGAAAAAAAAATGTGTTTCGTAATTCTGTATATCCATTACGTTGGAGGACAAGGGTCTTTTACCGACTCCGCTTTATATGCTCATAACTATTAAAAAATAATTTTAATATCACTTGTTATTTACATCGTAAGTTAATGTGGTAAGAGTCAAGCGCGAAACTGTTTTGGCAAAGCCCTTTATAGTAGTTGTAAGATTAACGGATCTTAACCAAAGATTCAATCTAAGTATTAGACGGTATGTCGTAATTCTTCTATTTTTGTATTAGTCCTTAAGGTTTTTTTTTTTTTAATGACTAAATGAGATGGCAACATTCTCATCATCTTTTTATTCGCTGACGTGATCATAATTGAATGATAAATAAATGTCGATCATGATCATGAATCAATTTAATGTGCACTAGGTATAAGAAAGTTTTATAGAATGTAACATGGTTACAGCCACTAGACAGTTGTCAAATATATTATGTATAAATATGAGTAGTATCGAGTTTCGGTGACTACAGGGATATACATAATAGGTATACATATATGAAAGCCAAGATTTTTCCAGATAATCTCCTGCCAAAGGTTTTATGTGTGTTTTCTTGTTGACATTGTTTTTGAGTGATGCAAAATTACTTACTTTTTGATACGTTTTTAACAAATTCTATTCATTTGTGTGCCATATTACGTTTGGATATCTTTTATAAAAGAAATCGATTCTATTTTAGTACAATCATTTAAAGTTTATATTTTGGAGATGTTATTGAAATATCTTGGTGCTAAATGTATAAGACTTTGAATACTTTTCTACACGGAATAAAAACAGTAGTAAACAATCCTTTGGTTTCATTTTATACCTTAATTTCTAATAGTACTGTAGCGGTTACACCGCCACATACTGACTACGCATCAAAGACACGACGTCACACAAATCCTGCATCGCGCAATTAGAGTTTACCGCGCGAACGACATAGATAAGACTATCCGAAATCAACAGTTTGGCAGTCGGCCCGCCAGACACAACACCCGTCTGGTTGGAGGATCCTCCCTTTTCTATGGTGGATGAGTGAACTTTACACCCTGTTCCTCATGCCCCTAAATTGGTGACCCCGAGTATGAACGTCAACGCAGCCTTCGTGCAACTACTTCAGCATGACGTCATCATCATCACTCCCGCAAGCTTTCGTGAGGCGAGTCACACAGACAGCCAGCACCCTCGGCTTCAACGGGTATCCTGACCACCAGCATGCAGCGAACGCGCATTCCTGGTCATCACCCTCAGCCTCATCAGCAACGTTGGCACAGCATCTGCATCTTCGGCCGGTCTCACAAGCAGAGATCTTTCTACCCTCTCCTGGTCGACGCTAGCAGTCAGCCACAACCCGGTGCTATACCACATCCGACTCACTGGATCGTGACGCAGCGCCACCCCGACTCACTGGGGAATCACCGCAGACAGTTCCGACTCACCGTGAACTATGCGGCACCCGGTTCCGACTCACTGGAACCTTAGCTGGCACTGTGAAGCATCGCAAGATACAAGACTCAGCCCACTATCGACCTCCGGTCTCCGGAGGGGAGTGATGTAGCGGTTACACCGCCACATACTGACTACGCATCAAAGACACGACGTCACACAAATCCTGCATCGCGCAATTAGAGTTTACCGCGCGAACGACATAGATAAGACTATCCGAAATCAACAGTTGGGCAGTCGGCCCGCCAGACACAACACCCGTCTGGTTGGAGGATCCTCCCTTTTCTATGGTGGATGAGTGAACTTTACACCCTGTTCCTCATATCCCTAAAGTACCTATCCGTTCCTTGCACGGCGGTACCGCCTTAGGTCATAAATGCAAAAATTTCATCATCAATTACCCCACGTAATTGATGATGAAATTTTTGCATTTTTTAATTACTTATAACGATTTACCGATAAACAAGCTACCCAAAAATATAAATATGTCACCCATTTTATCTAATTGTTACTTATTTTTCGACCTCCGAAGTGATCACATACGTTGCGCTCGCCTTGTCAGTAAAGGCTCGTGCAGACCAGCGCGACGCTACTCGAACAATAAAATTTCTAAGAAAACTTCACGGAAACTTCATAGCAATAGCCGGTGTCGCGTCGCGCTAGTCTGAACGAAGCTTAACTCGCACATAAGGTTTGTGTTACGGTGATTTCTCAGTTTTGCATTGTTTTTGAGTGGTGTTTGTGACATGGATTTCCAAGATCAAGGTATATTCTTACTATTTAGTTATGTTTTTTTAATTTTATTTGACTTTTTATGACTTGTTTTTACGTGCTACGCCACACAGGATTTCTACCAAATATTTAACTTATTGTTAACTTCACATAGACTTACAACTAATTTCAACCATATTGAAATACTCTCACATATTTTAAATTAAAGATTGAACTGTCTATTTTGAAAATATATAAGGTTTATTTGCGTCCTTTTGCGACTTTAGTTGCATTATAGCCTCTAGGACTGCGAAGGCTCAGGCGTAGCACGGTCTACGAAACATAAGTTTTTTTTTTTTTTTTAATTTAGGTATTTTGATTAAATGTACTTTCTCAGGGATGCATTTCTTTGAGATTTGGTCTGCCGTAACTGAAAGTGTTCTTCAGAAACATCAACACGTGTTGGAAACTATTCTAGCTTCACTGGATGAGGTGGAGCATCTAGACATTTAGGAATTTAGATAGAAAGATAGATACTCAGTTTATCTAAAAGTCTTGACAGATTTTGGAAAATTGTCTCTAGAAATAAATCAAAATTTTTGCATAAGTACTCAGATTGGTTAAATGAAATTGAATGTGTCGAATTAGTAAGAAGTAATGAGCAGTGCATTCAAGAAAACGTTAACCAGCCCGGGCTATCTTGCGAACGAAATTTTTACTCTAATTATGCAGTTTCAGCTGAAATTACTGGCTTACATAAAGATTTGATTGATTGTTGTTCCACAATTTTACAAGCCTTGTCCTCGGGTTTTAATATTGATTCGGAGAAATTTAATGCTTTGGAAACCGCGCGACTTTTAATTCAATAATATCCGTGGTATAATCTCCCAGCTTCCGTTCACAAAGTCCTCATCCATGGTGCTGAAGTGGCACAGTAGGTATGCTCTATTATCTATCGGGGAATTATCCGAAGAAGCAGCAGAATCTAACAACAAACATAGAGCCTTCAGGCGGGATCACACGAGAAAAAAGTCGCGAGTACTTACGAATACGGACTTACTCGTACATCAGACTTTTACTCAGCTCAGACCCATTCATTACTAGTCTTCGAAAACTTCCGAGGCAGGTTTTAGATTTATTACGAATTTAGTTATTGAAATTAGGTTGGATGTTGTGGTTATGATTACGTTTGTAAATAAATTGTAGTTTTAGTTTTCTTGCTTTTTGTTGTATTTATTATATAAATGTACATTTTTGTGAAATATTTTTTATTATTTTTATCCTTCAGAAAAATCTCATTTAATATAGTACCTAAGGTATAGGTATATGACCGCGCTTGTAGGGCGCTTGGACCACCGTGCCTTGGTTTGTTTGTCTTTTGTCAGTAATTAGAGTAATAACAATTTAGGAGTTACTAAATGATTCATGCAACTCAATCATACTAAAAACGTAGTATTAATAATATGCAATCGGCAATAACAATGAATAATCATTGATAATGTTGTAACATAATCTTCCCCATATTATCTTCTCTTGACTAAGTAAATGTATGCAGGTCATCCAAGGATTGGATCCACAGTACACGTGTTTAATAGGTACCATCGTTTGGTGTAGTGTAGGTCTGTAAGTAGGTACCATACAATATACATATACGCCAGACGGCAGACTGGCTTCGATTCCTGGCGAAACCAAAAACTGTTTCACAAAAAAATAGACGTAATACATCTATGCACAAAACATAATTAGTTCTACCCTAGTTTCGGATAATGTTCTATTCATGTTCTATTCCTCCATATTTACTTGGTGTTTGAACCTGTGTCTTTCTTTCTATCTTATTCTATTCGAAGGATTCGCGCAGGAACTCTAACCGCTACCTCTACCTATTTGACAAACTAATCCAAGCACCCATGGTATAATAACATACTTCGATGTTATTATACCATGCAAGCACCTATCCTGAATCATTCTATTTTGTAAATTATTGGGGTTTTGATGATCAATTTTATGACAAAATTGAGAAATTAAACGTCGCTGTCAGCGTGTGGCATTGAAGCATTGACTTATTGATTTGGAATTAGGAACTTAACCCTAGATAGTCTGTGTAGGAACACTAGTGGTGTCACGGCTGTGAATGTCAAGTTCGCAAAATCACGAACTGTCACTAGTCAATGCCTGTCACTGTCACTGACCGGCAGTCAGTCAGACTCGCAAACTGTCAGTTAATTATGTCATCGTGGAAGCGAGAGGTTGTCTGGCTTTCGTAAAATAATTAGTTTCAATAGATTATTATTTACGTGCAAAATTAATTAACAGATTACATTCCATTGAAGTTGTATGATACATGTCCCTAAATACTGTCTTTCACTGTATAACCTCTAAAGGAAGTACAGAAATGTGTTACAGTTGTGATATTTGTTGAAAAATTGTGAAAATGACTACGCAAGTGGAATTTGTTGATATTTTGGAGCCAAGGAGGACGCAGTCAGGGATCTTCAGTTTTATGACTCGAAACTGGTATCCCCAACGAACTCTGACACTGGACAAATATTGTTCACCACAAGAACTCAAAGATATTGTGGCAAATTCAGTTTATTTGGACGCTATTATCGAAGCAGTAAGTATTTTAAATGAACTCCCATTTTTATGTTTAACTATTAGTGTATGATCTGAATTACAGTGTAACATTGTTAAAAACAAAACATTTCATTTTTAATACCAGCCTGCAAATAAGCTCATTACAAGGCTAGAGCAGAATATTTCTCGGTCAGAGAACGTATTCCTCTGCCTCTTACCCCTAAATTCTAGTCGCAAAAGTTAAACAATTGCCATGTACCGCATAGAGTACCCTGAACTGTTAATAGGTTAAGTCTAAATTAAAGTCTCACTATTGCAGTTATAATATTACAAAACTAATTTATTCTTATTAGGATAATGTAGAAATAGAGAGGATATAAATTCCGCAATTTTTGAACATCAAAAGATACAAAACACCACGCGTAAAATGTGCACCCTTCACCATCATTACATCAATACATCTAAAAATAACAGTAACACAATGAGTCAAACTCAAACTCAAAGCACTTAATTCAATTAAACCATTTACAGGCACTTTTGAATTGTCAAGGGGTCAGTCAGTCAAAATTATGAAGCTATTTGCCCATTCCAAAGTGTAGTAGGTACCTATGGAGAAGAATGGGCCAGAAACTCCACGGACACTCTTTTAAATAAAAAAATTGATACAAAATATTGGTTACATCAGTCTTAACGGCGACTTACTCTTTATATTACTCCCTTAGGAATGCTCAAGAAGTGGTGTAAGCAAAGAGAAGTTACACCAGGAAGTGCACAGTTATTTGGAGGAAATGGGCCTCGACAAGAAGCTTCACGTCATCAGGTGGATGGGAGTCGTCTTCCTGAAGATATCTTTCATGATGAAGATCAAGATGTTTGTCAATGAAAGGGCCGCATTTGAAGTAAGAAATATAATAGAATAATTATTATAGTACTTCACTATTAGGCTATTAATAGTCTAGGTGTATTATTTTAACTATTTTTAGTTTTTCTCAAGAAACATTAATAATATGTATATCAGTAAAATAACTATACATTCTTGAGTTAGCATTAGTTGAGGCATGCACTAAAATGATAAGAAAAAAAAATTGTTGAATTTTGGATGGATGTAAGAGACTGTAATCATAGTTCCAACAAGCATTATTGTTTTTCGTTTTGCTCTACCCTAACCATGCTCAATTATTTTTGTAGCTCAAGTCAATAATGGGCAAGAATCCAGTACTGTTCCTGCCCACACACAGAAGCTATGCAGATTTCTGCCTTATGACCTATCTGTGCTATCATTTTGACATTGACTTCCCAGCTGTGGCTGCTGGCATGGGTATGTGTATATGCCTTTATTGATTGGTAATTCTAACGGCAAGGCTCGTGTTGCCGCGGTCATAAAACATGCGAGCAGGATGGTAATAGTCGTGTTGTTTAGCTCCCACATTTTATGACCGCGCCTGTCATAAAACATGCGAGCAGGATGGTAATAGTCGTGTTTTTTTTTTTTTTTTTTTTTTCCTTCCTTGGCAATTGAGCCGGTGTCGACTATTCTGCCAGTGTCATGTAGAGACGGCAGTGCAGAGTGGCAGGCCGTCGGACTTTGTACTTTACGGGTAGATAAATGTTAGTAGCTGCGAGGACGAAAACAAGGGTTAGTAAAACATGTATTCTAATTTACAAACTTATAAAAAACTATACAACACAAAAATATAAATACATAGTTATTTTACGCACCAGTTAAAATTTTAAATTATTTTCATTTAGGAAGGTGGCTAAAATTTGGATGATTTTGGGGGAGAAGTGGGATAGAAGAGAGTGGAAGTTAGTTGGGAGAGGAATATTATATTTGGAAAGTTTTCGATAGAGGTCGAAGGAGTTGGTGTTCAAAGAGCAGGAGAAAAAATAGTCGTGTTGTCTAGCTCCCACATTTTATGACCGCGCCTGTCATGTATTATTTTCATATTTCTACCTGAACATTATATTTATACCAAAGATTTAAATGATTAGATTAGCCCTCACCATACTAAGTCGCGCACAAAAGTGTCCATGCAGAGAAGGGGAGCTCCCACAATAATTACGTTTCCATGACAATCAAGTCAAGTCTTTGCGACATTGTGTGTGTCGGAGGTGTCAAAACGAAAAAGAAACGCGACCCTGACATTGGCAGAATTGTCGACATCGGCACCATTCGCATAAAGAAAAGTAGAACTTTTGACGCGGCAGGGAGAATCTACGATTGCAATATTTGATAGAAAATTACAAATGTTTAATCTAGAAGTTTGTTCTGTACTTGCGTGTATTTTATGAATACCAATAGTAGTTAATATAAATGCAGTAGTATAATATTTTAAGGCTATTGTTATAAAGTTAAATCAAGTTAAGTTATTGTCATGAGTGTGGGAACTGTGATTAAAATCTAAAAAATTATATAAACATCTAAAAATAACATACTAAGTAAATGGTTTTGTTTTTTATAGTAAGTTGAGAACTCACAATATGTGCCCAGTCTGCCTTGCCAAGTTTTGAGTTACTTACATATGTACATAATTATTATAACTACCTTGCAATGCATGGTAGGTAATCTTTTTAAAAAGACAAAATAAGAAGCTCAATATTTTACATAAACTTAAGACCACGTGACCGCGTTTCCTCTTAAAACTTGGTAGCGAGACGGACGTCCGTAGCCGCCATGTGGACATTTTCAATCTTTTCTCTTAAGAAGCCATTTTCCCTCCTCGATTTGCTCTCCATCAATTATCTATACTTAAGCTAAAATGTGGTTTTCTAGATTTCTACTCTATGGCGGTCATAGGACGTCGCATGAGAGAGACTTGCGCGTTCTACATACGTCGCACTTTGGCTGGGGACCCGCTGTACGCAGCCACTTTAAAGCAGTACGTACGAACCGTGGTGGGGAAGCACTGCGCTCCTATCGAGTTCTTCCTTGAAGGCACAAGGAGTAGAAGCAATAAGAGTATGCCTCCGAAATATGGTAAGTCCAGGTGTAATAAACCACTGCTGTATAACGATACCGCTGTACCACGCCTTAGGTATGTGCGCGGCGACACGGGGGGGCAGTGCAGTAGGCCGCTCATTCGTCAACGTTTACGGCGTCCTACGCTCATTCGTCAACGCTGTCCCCCCACCTTGCCGCGCATTCCTAAGGTGCGGTACAGCGGTGTCGGTGAAACTATAGAACATAGATTAATTATAAGCAATGTTGCGCAGCACTAGGAAATCATTCGGGCAAAACATTTTTATGATCCTAAAAATATTAGTCCCGATACGGAATTTGAACTCGAGACCCATCCAGAAAAAGTTCTAGTCTAATAAATAGACCCTAAGTTTTTAAAATGTATCATCACGAATATTAGTATCCAACAATGCAGGGAAGGAAAGAAATAGCTAGTAAATTAATTGATATAGTAACATAGCACATAACATAATATCTTCACGCCTGTTTCCCCGTAGGATTAAGCAGAGGCGTACTTATAGCGTGTTGTTGTCAGGAACAGCAAACATCTCAGGTATACTACCTGAATACGATACTAGTCACGTTTGACATCCGTGGAACACATCTTTAGTTTGAAATTCGCCAGTTCATTAGGCACAGAGTACATTTTATATAGATCAATAAGGTTGAAACATCGGACTGTCATAGACCTTGTTGTTTTATAACGTGCAAGGGCTATTTAACCTTAGCGTGGTAAATAACGAGGTCGACTATACATGGCAGAAACGAACCCACGACCTTTGCCTAAGGAAAATAATAAAACAAACGTCATTCTAGTTTTTAATGCAAAGCACAAAGTATACAGTGTTCTAAGCTTTTGACATCGTTTCTTAGTAGATACACATTATAGGGATGCAAGATGTGCTGAAAAGGAGCGATTTTCTTTTTTTTTTTTCGATTTCGATATATCGAAACAAAAACATCAATATAAGGTGCAATTTTCATTTATTTTTTTTATACTTTCAAATTGAATTGTGTTTTTATTTTATTCCTATAAATACCAAACTAGGAACATTATTTCTGAATAAAATTTTGATAAAAATAAGACCACTTTTTTACGGCTTTGAATTCCAGCGATTTTAGTCAGTGGCAACGGTGTTGCTATTGGAAGTACATATATTGTATTTGATACATTTTCGATACTTGATTGATTGTATTTGAAACATTTTCGATACTTGATTGATCTTATGTCGATGTATTGAAATAATAGATATTACCAAAAAATATCCATCTATCGAAAAAAAACTATCGATGTATCGATACATCGATATTTTCTGCAAGCCTAACACAATAGTATTCCTATTTGTTCTGGTAAATAACTGCTGTTTATCCAAGCAACATAATGAAGTGTTTGCAATCTTAAAACAAATGGAAATAAGTGGACAAACGTGCGATATATTTGCACTGTCGATCTTGTATCTGAAGACCGAATTATGTGACGTAGGTTATTATGTAAGTGTCAGATACTTGTAAATAATTTATCTGGAATATGGGTAAGAAATTGTCGGGAATAGTTCAATTGTGTGATACAGACAGCGAATACGAGTGGGTTCGGCCTCGTTTGAAACTGAAGTTTTCAAGACCAGCCACAATTGAACAACTCAACTCAATACAATCATAACTCTGTCATAAATTCCAGCCAGTTAACATTTACTACATTTACGCGCTGTTTATGTTGCTTTACTTTATGTTCTACAAATTAATATTTTACTTATTACTTAGGGGGCGTTCATAAAATACGTGAGATGTTTAAGGGGGGGAGGGGGTCGAGTCAAATCTCATCTAATCTTACGTTGGAGAGAGGGGGGGTCTCGGCAAATATCACGCAATTTTTTTTCTGATTGAAAAAAAAAAAAAAACTATTTTGGTCCATTTAATCCAGATTGTACATGCTTAAGATTGCGTTATTGTAATACGATTAAGATCATTCACTAATTCGTTCGAAAGAAAATAATTTCATTCATACTTCGACGTTATACATCTACTGACTGTCAAACCACCATATTTGTTTTATACCAAATAGTATAATACCAAAAAGTATTCTATTGTTAATTTTTTATTACACTTATAATTAAACTTCTCAGAAATATTGATTACTAGTCTTAACTAGTCGTAAATAAAAGCACGAAGCATTTTTTTTTCTTTTTACAATAACAATCCAACGCGTTTACGTAAGAAACCCACATTTTGAAAAATCTCATGTGAGATTGGGGGATGGGGGAGGGGGTTGAATAAAATCTCACAACATCTCACCAGGGGGGGAGAAAGGGGGAGAAAATTAAAAAAAACACCTCACGTAATTTATGGACGCCCTTTTATTCAACTACATCGTAGTAAAATATTATTACTTTGCTCGATTGGGAAAAAAATATTTCCTTTTCTACATAACATCCCTGTATTTCCCGAAAGGGTAATGCAGGGGTGTAACTATAGTACCAACACTCATATTTAGCCAGTCTAATCTTACAAATTGAAACCTAGTCTATTGTCAACAGGTATGTTATCTATGACCCTGGCCCCGCTGTTCGCTCACGAGGTCTCCGATATCACGATAGTTCCCGTGAACATTAGCTACGACAGATTGATGGAGCATTCCCTCTTCGCCTATGAGCATCTTGGCGTGCCCAAACCGAAGGAGTCTACTGGGGTGAGTACAGTCAATGACATGACACAAACTTTGGTGCAAATAACAACAATGCTGAATTGATCAAATCTGAGCAGAACAGGCATTATTTAACATGGTGCGGACCATGTGCGAGTATACCCCGTCACTAGGAGCCCGACATAAGCTCCCATTTTTCCCAGGTTTAGGGTTTTCGCGAGGGTTGCCCCACCAAAGGGATAGCCCTGCCAGCCCAGCTTTTTAAGGAGCAATAGGTAAGAAGTACACCTCCAGTACCTATGGTAGTACCTATTACATGGGACAAACAAAACTGGCGAAATTGGGTGTACTACAGGTACACCTCTGCCCAACCCTTCGGGGAAACAAGGCGTGATGCTATGTGTGTGTGTTCGGTAAGAAGTAGTTTAGAATGCGTGAATGATTCAAAGAATGGGTGGAGGCCTTCATCCCAACAGGTTAGGCTAGGGTTAACTTACATTCAAGGGAAATAAAATCCCTTGACTACATTAGTGCACACATACCTACAATTTATAACAGCAAGCTTATGTGAAAAATATGTTACTAGTAAAGCTTCGTTCAGACTAGCGCGACGCGACAGCGGCTATTGTTATACCGTGAAGTTTTCTTAGAAATTGTATTGTTCGAGTCGCGTCGCACCGTCGCGTCGCGCTGGTCTGCACGAGCCTTAACACTTTCGACTCCACCGGCTTTTCATAGAACTCTACGCCATGCCGCCATACATATTGGAAGTCAATCCTCCGGGAGGGTTGCCGGCATTACGTTACGCGCTAAAGTTAACCATCGCGGACGGTCAACGGCATTTGATTTAAAACCGGTGATAAAACACTGTAAAACGAACTAAAATTGTGTTTTCAGTGAGTCTTGTACGTAGTAGTATAATATGTAGTTTCCAACCTTTTTTTTGTGAATATTTGTAACCGTGAACAAAAAATTATGATTGTGATATTATTTAAAACCAATGCATTTAACTAACAAATTTTGTTAAAATATACATCTGATTTTATTTTTACAGTTTAAAATGCTGTATTCGCTAAGAAAAACCTACATTTAATAAAAATGACCTCGGCCGGGAGCCCTCACGGAGGGCTTCTCCGTGAGGGCTCCCGGCAACCCATATGCGACTAGGTGAGCCCTCAGGAGGGCTGCCGGCACTGAACGTGTTAAGTATGTAATAAAATACTACATTAATGTTTATAATAAATAGCTAAACAAACAATGTAGCAAAATACATTATTTATGAACTTCATAAAAAAAGTATTTTTCAGAACTGCAAAGCCTGTTCTGTATGTTAGTTTCAGGGCTCTTTGATTCGGGGTTGCGGGAAAGTCAGAAAGGGATACCGTGGCCCCCTGGCATTGCACGGGCAACAGAAGGAACACGGGTGGGTTTTAGTCAGTAAGAGTCTGACACCCTGCTGCCGTACCGTCGAGATAGCCCCAGTTTGCGAGGTTGTAGTCGCATCTTCCCACTTGGTTCTGTGGACTTTAAAGTGCCGCAAGCTGCATTCTATCACGGTGGAGTGAAGAGTGCCGCTAGCGGCATTCCATCACTATCGGATAAAAGCCGCAACCCGCATTCTACAGAACCAATGCCCGCCGCTACCCGTTGCTTTTATATAGGAGCTAGATTTTGGATAGAATAGCCAAGTGGGCTACGGAACGATAGCACTGATATTAATTAGGTATAATATTAATTTTAGACTAGAATCGCACCCATATTTTAAACTAATACTTTAGATACCCTAATAAAAAAAAATTGAACTATTCATTAGGCCTACTACTGTGTTTAGAACTAATCGTTTTAACTTTGAATAATAACCACAAGATTTGGCACTGCGAAAACCTGTCAAACCAGTTTACTATCTTAAGAGGCACAGATTGAGATATACCTATGTTCGGTCATTCTGTAGTAAATAAAGAGGTCAATGTTGTATATTTCGTAAACTCGTCACAAGGCCGTTTCACACATGTTATTAATCAATAATAACGATAATGTTATACTGACCTTTATGTTTATGCAATATATTGTATTAACAGAGCAATGTACGACATAAACTGATTCCACGCCTTTATATCTAATGACGTATTTTATCTTTATACCGTGTTTAATTTTACTAGAAATAAATCTGGGATCTCTCTCAGTGGAAATCATCACATCACACATCTAAAGAACTATGTCAAAGGAATGTACAGCTTTTTGCCTACATGGATCCAGAAAGGAAAATAGAAAATACTTTTATTTAGCACAGACTAAAAGGCACACAAGTAAAAAGGAAAGAATACAAAATAAAAAGTGTGCCTCGCGGCTGCGCCAAATAGGCCCAGTTCAGCAAAAATGCCTGACAACTAGTACCTGACGCTGGTTTTCAACTAGAGCTGAAGTGTGAGGTGACGGATTTAAATCAGTTTTATACTGCAATGTGTGTATGTATACTTAAATAAAATAAATTTTATATCTACTATGGCAATCGATTACATAAATACTCGTAATAGGAGATTAGAGAAAGATAGCTTTTCTCTAATCTTCACATAGCATAACACAGGTGTACCTATAGTACACCCACATTTCACCATTTATGTTTAAAGTCCCATGTAATAGGGGCCGAGGTTATTGTAATTAACCGGCACAAACCCAGACTCAGGGCTGCTACTGAGAAAAAAATCTGATGGAAAACCCAATAACACTGTCTGAATCGAGAATCGAACCCAGGACCTCATGTTCAGCAATAGCGCTTGCGACAACATACACCAACGAAGGAGCTCTGCAGCAACTCTCGACTCAGTCTCATAGTACAGCCTCTTTTAGAGGTAGCTTCCGTTATGCGGCTTCCAAAGTGTGGAATAACCAGCCACCACCTATTAGATCTATTAACACGATCGATACATTTAGAAGACGACTCCGGCAGTACCTCATGGATGCGCAACGGATGCTAAACATGATTCGTTTAAATGTTTCATTGCTAGGAATCCATGACGTAGTTATATATTATTTATTGACGACCGTCTATTGCTTCTTGTGCAACCATACCATTTTATTTCTTTCCTTTTAAAGCACTAATTATAATTATCTATAATTGTTTTAACAAATATCTAATCGAGTTTAATATTATTTTTTTACACATATACAAGGTGTTATAAATTAACTCAAAACCCCTTAGGTAGTAACTCGGACCATGAAACTGAACAACTTTCATTATGGGACCAACACAGAAATCGCGAAAAAAAATCAGCTGTTCCATACAAAAGTGCAATACTGACTACCCGAAATGTATGCAACAGCAGATTTTTTTTTCGCGATTTCAGAGTTGGTCCCATAATGAAAGTTGTTCAGTTTCATGGTCCGAGTGACCACCTAAGAGGTTTTTGGTTAAATTATTAACACCTTGTATATCTATTTTTATTTATATATATAAAACACACACGCTATTAAACTGATTTACATCCGTAAGACATCCTTGTAACACAAAAAGTTGAAAACCAGCGTCAGACACAAGTGTCTGGCATTTATGCTGAACTGGGCCCATTTGGCGCAGTCGTGAGGCACACAGTAGGTACGTATTTTAAGTTATTTTTATGATTTTCTGTTTTTTTTTCTTTCTTTTTTTGTGTGAATATTGTGTGCCTTAACCTGAGTCAATTAAATTTATTTTCTTTCTTTCTTTCTCTGGCTCTAATCTTCATTATTATATATTTTAATATATCGGTTGAAGTCGCACGTTGTTGTCTGTCGTTGACAGTAGTTATCATGTTACGCAGTAACTGGATTGTACCTAATACTGGTATTCAGCTGCATCCGGTTAGGTTGCAAGCCACATAGTTGGGAAAAGACAAGGCAAATTGTTTTTTTCAGTTGAAACACGTCCACTGTTGTACATAGGCTCTTCAAAGTGTAATAAAGACACCACAATATAAATATTAAGGTGGTATACCACCCAATCACGCCGCACAGCATTGGTCTTCGAAAACTGTGTGTATCAAATCGCAATTTAACAGATGGTTAACGCATTTACTATCGCTCTACTAAACAAGTTTTGTTAGTATGAACTTGCTTCAAGTTACATAATTAATTGTTCAGGTCGTAGTTGCATATAGACTGTATAAAAGAAAGTCGTGTTAGTTACAGTTCTCGCAAAACTTTATGAGCCCTCTGAACGTAGGCCCGAGTACTAAACCGCGCAGATGAGTGCAAAATCATTTATTGTAAGCTGTGAAACATTTTTTACTTACTGCGCAGCCACTCGCGTGCAACTTCCGAGAGCTCAAAAAGTTTTGCGCATACTGTACACTATTTATAATTCAAGAACGGCTGAACCGATTTGGCTACTTTTTATACTTTACACATGGACATAGGATACTTTTTATCCCGGTAGAGTAACCTACTCTACCTACATACCTATGTAGGTAGGGTAGGTAGGTAGGGTAGGTAGGTAGGGTAGGTAAGTGCGCCGTAGATAAGTAGGTACTTAGTGCTACCCGTCAACCCGTGCGAAGCGGGGGCGGACAGCTAGTACTTAATAAATTAAGACAGAGGTGAAACGTGGAGCGATTAGCAGCAATCAACTGTGAAATACACCGGAGACACACACAGAGGACCGCAATACCTTATGGTATTGCGGTCCTCTGGTATAGTCGAATATATTTAAAAAAAACGTCGACAGCAAAGCAAAATCAGAAGTCATTTATTCAAACTCAGCATCTGTGTAAAATAAAAGTACCTATCTTTCTCTATTCTTCACATAACATAACATCACGCCTGGTATTCCCCGAAGGATAGGCAGAGGTGTACCTAAAGTGTCCCACATTTCGCCAGTTATTAAGTCCCATGTAATATGGACACGGGACAAGTAGGTAAATACATTATCTAAATATTAGCTATTTCGCAACATAACTTAAGTGCAAATAATAAAACGCTTGAAAAAAAGGAATCTAGCGGTAATGTTTCATAAAAACCTTGCTTAACGAATGGTTGTGAATAGCACTGCAGGAATGCATGGCAAAAGAGGAAGGAGTCCTACACTCAACTGTGGGTCTAACAAGGCTGTCTATAATGATGAAACTTTATTCATTAGGTCTTCTTCTTTTCGTGTGGTTAGTGACCTTAACCTGGTGTCAGAGTTTTAATATAAGTCTGAAGTCGCCAACCCTTCTTGAGCAAGCAACATTTATTATGCGCACAACCAAAGTGTGGAACTCTGCCAGCGTCTGTGTTCCCATCCATATTTAACCCGTCTGCTTTCGAAGCAAGAGTGAACAGGCATTTTCTGGGCACGTTCGTTCCATCATAGATCTCATGCATCGCTTTCCCAGGCGAGATCGGGGTCAAGAGCAGGCCCATTCAGCAATAAAAAAAATAAAAATAAGAAGAAAGCGTTATGACCAATGCTTGTACAGACGCCAGCACATCAACCTACCCAAAACTGTCAAATTTGCCCGATCAACTTTGAACCTTATACTTTGCAGATAAAGTTGAAAATCTATTAAAGAAATTTGACAGATTGCAGTAGGTTGATGTGCTGGCGTCTGTACCTTATGTGTATGCCTTTGCTCTGCTCTGCAGTGCGACACTAATCGGCTGTTTTATTAATATCGTTATGAAATTATATGAACAAAAATAAATAAATAGGATATTGGAATCACTCTTCCAAGCCCTATAAACAAAAAATTGTTAGACAAGTGCGGCTTTTCCTATCTGACTACTCTGAGAAGAAAGGCCGAAACAAACTCAGTTATTCGCACCTTAACCTACTATCTAATTACGCAACACACTTTTGTCAACGATTACGACAAATTTGTTTCATTTTGACAGTTCAACAACATTCATTGCGTTTGTATGTGGTTGAGCAGTTTTTTTTCGAACTTATGAAGCAATGGATTAGCAATTTGTTTCAAAACGATTCAGATTCCGAGTGATCGTGTATTACGTAATTAGGGTACAGAGTTTAGTTACCGATAGCGAGTATCAAATAGTTTTTCGCATTCATGGTTAGTGCCCAAACATGATTGTTTTATCTTTTGATATTAACCTGATTACCACCAGTGTCGCTTATTTTATTTAGACGCTGTAACAACAAACAGACGTTCGATAATGTATTATTATCTATTTTTGTGTGGCACACAAGTTTGGAAAAAAAATATTATAATATTTATAACATAACATACTCAATTCATTTATTGCATCATCAACCCGAAGTGACCCCCGGTGTAGTTTGGATCGGAACCTTAATTGTGCGAACCCGACTCACTCTTGGCCGGTTTTTTATGCGAATTTAAAGTAAAAAAAAAGGCATGATTCGTAATTCTATATTTTACGAACCGTTCCGTCAATTCTATTGTACATTTATTATGTGCTATTCAATACATTCAAATTGAAGCGATGTATATATTTATGACACAAGGTTAAGAAATTAAATTTAAATAATAGAATAAATAAATATCTAGGTATGGCTTCCTTTGTTTTGCAGTTATTATATTCATTTCTGACTAGACCAAAAATAATTAAAACAATATAATATATATTTGTAACACGTTCTCGAAAACGGCTCTAATGATTTAGATGAAATTTGCAATATAGTGGTTTACGGGGGCAAAAAATCAGGTTTCATATCTGGGAAAATTCCTTTTCTCAGCCTCGGGAATGTGATATAATGTTGGTATACCTGGACTATATGTATGTTTATCTATTTTCACCCGAGCAGAGCTCGCTTGATCAGTTACTAATATATTAAATGAATAAACACACATATTTAACGTCTGGACTTTAATAGAGACTTTGACGCTTGAGTTTGAGTTGGTTTCCCATTTCTTCTCAAGGGTAGTCAGATAGGAAGTTCCGATATCCTATTTACAGAATAGACAATTTCATGTCAATTGTATTTGATATAGTAAGAGGGAACAGGGCCTGCGAGGAATTTGAAAAATAGGTATTTGAAGAAACTATTTCCGTCGTCTTACCTTAAGTCTGCCTCCGTAGAGTGCGATAGGGACAGCTGCAGCTCAGACCGATTATACAGGATTACTGGTAATTCGACGTATATCCGTCAGGGGCTGATAAAGGGGGCCAAATGCAACAAATTGAACCCCCCATATGTATGGCCGAAATTCAATAGTATTCGAGATATTTGAATTTTAAGGGTTTTTCGATATTTACCCAAAATTTGACATTTAATTCCAAATAAAAAAAAAACTACACATTTGAATGGGTACCATTAAAAATCATGTTGTAGCTAGCACTTCAATTAAGCTATGGACATAGTTAAAACTACTTAATTTAACAAAATAATTAAAATAATGAACGATATAAGAATAACATCTTACCAATATTTTTATTTTACGCTTCAAAAATGTTGCCTCCTCACAAAAATTTCTATGACATTAATCGTAAAAATAACTAGAAAAACTTGCCTATTCTGTAAGCTTTCCAAAAAGGTATAAAAATTAACTTTAAAATACATAATTCGTGGCATGGCATGTGTTTGAACCGGCGCGGGGAGAGAAATAATGTGTGTTTTAGTTTATGATCCTTGCTAAAACAACCGATTTTACTGGCGGAATTCTTCGTGATGGGGCGGGGTGTGAGGGTGGGGGAGCACACGGCGTCTGCTGTGCTCGCGTCGCCTTCCTTAGTAAGTTTCGACTCTACGCCGCGCAAGCACGTGTGTTGTTATCTTGCTATTAACCAATCTCTCATCGCGTTAATTTGTTATCGATCATTATTGTTAATTCTTGTTTCTCTTGTTATTATTTTTGTTATCATTGTTATTTCGGATACCATGGCTTCGTATGCTAATAACGAATACGCAGACATTATGTTTTGTTATGGTTTTGCCGATGGAAACGCGGCTGCGGCTCGGCTAGAATACCAACGCCGCTTTCCCGATCGTCGACTTCCCCACGTTACTGTTTTCGGGAGCACCTATCGACGATTGTCTGAAACTGGCAGTGTTCAGAGAGCACAATTCAACGCTGGCAGACCTCGACGGTATACGGCTGACGAAGAGGACACCATTCTTCAGTGTTTTATTGATGACCCAAACATCTCAACGAACATTGTTGCAAGACAGCTCGGTATGTCCCAGTGGAAAGTGTGGTCGGTAGTACATCTATCAGGTAGACACCCGTACCATTATCAACCTGTCCAAACATTGCACGAGGGAGATCCTGCCAGGCGACTCGAATTTTCTCGGTTTATGTTAAACGCTGACGCTGACCAGGAACATTTCCTAAGAAATATTTTGTGGACTGACGAGTCAAAGTTTGACCGGGATGGTATAACGAATTACCATAACTTAAATTTTTGGGCACCTAAAGCAGGCAGGAATCCAAAAAAACTAAAAGAAACTGCGTCGCAAATGAGATTTTCCCTGAACGTATGGATGGGTGTCGTTGATAATTATTTGGTGGGCCCTCATTTCTTGCCCCAAAATTTGAACGGCGAAAATTACGAGGAGTTTTTGAGAAACAACCTAGACGATTTGTTGGCGGATGTTCCCGAAGAAATAAAAAACAACCTCATGTTTCAACATGATGGGTGCCCAGCACATTACCGGATTACTGTCCGACAGTGGCTAGATGAGAGATTTCCAAACCGATGGATTGGGAGGGGAGGGCCAATTCCGTGGCCAGCACGAAGCCCTGATATCACACCACTTGATTTTTACGTCTGGGGTCATATGAAGGAATTAGTTTATGTGACCCCAATAAATTCAGTCGAAGAACTTCGACAGCGAATAATAAACGCGGCGCAACAGATGAGAACAACGTTTTCATCAAGAGTGACGAAAACCGAAGTTAGGAAAAGAATTCGAACTTGCATTCGTAATAGAGGGGCTCATTTTGAACAAGATGTGTAAAATTTTTAATAAAATTTGACGTACATTTTTGAATGCATTTTATTTCATACAAATACAAATTCTCTCCCCGCGCCGTTTCAAACACATGCCATGCCACGAATTATGTATTTTAAAATTGACTTTTATACCTTTTTGGAAAGCTTACAGAATAGGCAAGTTTTTTTAGTTATTTTTACGATTAATGTCATAGAAATTTTTGTGAGGAGGCAACATTTTTGAAGCGTAAAATAAAAATATTGGTAAGATATTATTCTTATATCGTTAATTATTTTAATTATTTTGTTAAATTAAGTAGTTTTAACTATGTCCATAGCTTAATTGAAGTGCTAGCTACAACATGATTTTTAATGGTACCCATTCAAATGTGTAGTTTTTTTTGTTATTTGGAATTAAATGTCAAATTTTGGGTAAATATCGAAAAACCCTTAAAATTCAAATATCTCGAATACTATTGAATTTCGGCCATACATATGGGGGGTTCAATTTGTTGCATTTGGCCCCCTTTATCAGCCCCTGACGGATATACGTCGAATTACCAGTAATCCTGTATATCACAAAAAAATTACGAGATCGACGTTTCCTATTCCCCTTTTTTCTCCTCGAAAACTGAGCCGATTCAATTATTTTTTACATTAAAATTTTAAGAAAGAGTATGTCTAGGTTCCTATTATTTCCTTTTATGTTTAAAAAGTTTTCTAATTTGTCTGGTAGTACTCTAATCACGGCGGTAAAAATGAGCCTTTTTGTAATTTTTGGACGGTCATATTTTCTTAACCAATACGTTGCTGAAAAAAAGAAAATAACTGGGACGTGTCTACAGAAAACACTGATTTTATGAAAAAAAAAAAACAATTGCTCTAGAGGCATTATTCAGGAAGAAAAATGGGAAATACATTTGTATGGAGAATCGCAAGCCCTGTTCCCTCAATGACGAATATTTATACGCTTAGGCCGCATCCTATTTTAAAGCGATCTTCGCGTGAATGTGTCACTTTTTGTTCGTGAAACTGAACGCGTGGTCGCGCCGACAGAGGGCGCTTTCCGGTTTCCGAAAAGGAAAACTGTTTTTCTAAGTGACGTCTGACGATCGCTTTTAAATAGTACGCGGATTTATACAAAACGTTGGCCTACCAACATAGCTATGTAGTAATGAGATAATGTGATTAAAATAAGAACATTTGCAAACGTTAATTAATTTATCTAACGAATCACCTAATATCTACGCATGTGCTTGGGATAAATCTCAGGTTGGTAATCTAACAAAATTTTAACATGTTAAACGATTGTATCAATATTTTTCTTCAATGCTCGTCATTGTCAATTTAAGCACCGTCAATATTTGACAAATAAAGGTCACACACATATTCTTTGGTTGTAAGAAGTCAAAAATATCAAGACGGAACTTATTCACACTCAATGAAATCTTGCAATTATAATTCTTAGAAACTTCCATTATTGCCCACCTTCTTATAAGAATTCGCTTCAGTTACAATTGTGTCGATAAATTTCTATAAATATGTGTGTGGCTGACAAGAGCTAAACTCGGACTGCATAAAAAAGAAAGAGAACCGTGATGACACAACGCTTGTTATTTATTGCAAAATATGAAGTAGTTATCTAATTACTCAAAAATGAGTTGAGTAATCTATACTAATATTATAAAGCTGAAGAGTTTGTTTGTTTGTTTGAACGCGCTAATCTCGGGAACTACTGGTTGCAATTGAAAAATTCTTTTTGTGTTAGATAGTCCATTTATCGAAGAAGGTTATAGGCTATATAACATCACGCTACGACCAATAGGAGCGGAGCATTATGATGATATAGGAGCGGCACATCAATGAAAAATGTTGCGAAAAAACTGGGAAAATTCATTACTTAAACCACTCTGTGACGCAGACGAAGTTGCGCGGGTCAGCTAGTCGAAAATAAAAAACAAGCAAATTGTGCACTAAAACAAGACGTTTTTGTTATTAATCAAATACCAACGTAGGTACGTTGATTATATTTTAATACAGATATTTTGGATTGGAACTCAAGGTAAAAAGGTTACGTTAGGTTAATTCGTATCGAGTTTTTTTTTTCGAAACTTGTTTTTGGTAACAACCAAGTTCTGAGAAAGATTTTCAAGAATAGCATATATTTTTCCACTACCACAAACTCTATCCTAGATTAGGCATTTTTTTTTGTAAGACTAGCCTACTTAGAACCTATATTTTGCCTCTTGTCAGTGCCTTAATTGGACAGCCAGCTCGCGCCGCTTCTAACAAATTATGCAAATATAAATTGTATCACCTCTTTGAATTACTTAAACACAAGAGCTCAGTATTATCATATTCATGTAAAGGACATGATGGACTCATCGCCCACTTAGTGGATAACTATGTGCCTCTTTATGTTCTTGTCCTCGAAATATAATTCTATGTAACTTGGCATTTGAAGTGCCTAAGTACCTGTAACGAGGTTAGTCCTACCTAGTCACTTATAGATCTGTTATTTTTTTATTGTTTGTTAATTAACTAGCGACCCGCCCCGGCTTCGCACGGGTGCAATGCTGATACTAAATATACTACAGAATGTCTTTATATACAACGTTCACAGCCTTTATGTCATTAGACAATACAAACATGTTTTCTTTAGAGGTTACTCTTGAAAAAGCGACTTAAAATTATTGGCCATGTGAAAAACACTCAACGCTCAAATTTAAGCCTGCAATGTTGAATGTTTGACCCTGCGATTTATTAATGATCATTGCAAAAGATATCTTTGCCGGAAATTGTAGGCGTTTAAATTGGATCGGTAAATCGGTAATGAATTCGGTGAATCAATACATCTTCTCCGTTACCACATCCGGTGAGTATTGTGCACTCTATTATGAATCACTAAAGTTTTTAGTGATTTTACCAGCAATCGCGTGCCATTGCAAAGTTTAGGTGGATTCAGGTTTCATAATAAAATAACAGGACGACCTTCTTTCAACACCATTTTATGACGAGGGAGTCCAGACGGGTTCAAAGAATTAAGAAATTTTGTAGGAAAATGAACAGCTTTTTCCAATTTGTACAGTATCGACCGAGACCAAAATTGAGTACAGTATCGACCGAGTAGTATATTTCCATCGGCGCATCAATCTTTGAAAGAATCAATTTATTTACCTTATCTATGTACTTGTTCGTTAGTTGGTGACAGAATCGCTCTTTCTTTAAACCAAGATATAGTCTTACAACTTATGTTGTTGTGTCTACACACAACAACATAAGTTGTAAGACTATATCTACATTGTTGACCAGCTCTTGGATGTTGTCTATCAAAACACAAAGACTTTCTAGGTTAATCCTTACATCACTTTGTGGTCTCCATTGCCAACTTTTAGCAGCATCTCTGAAAAAGCTTGTTCTCACGTGAAGACAACGACACCCTCATGTTAGTTTTAAGCTCTAATTTATTGACGTGTGGCCAAAGGTCGGATCTTTTTAGGGAAGCATTTATTTCGTCAGCACGTGTTCCTCGAGTCACAACTGGTAGGATTTGACGAAAGTCTCCTGAGAACAGAATTGTACATCCACCCATAGGT
This sequence comes from Xanthia togata, assembly GCA_963853775.1. NCBI lineage: Eukaryota > Metazoa > Arthropoda > Insecta > Lepidoptera > Noctuidae > Xanthia > Xanthia togata. Next base: position 21,828,894 of record OY970791.1, read on the forward strand.
GAATTTTTGTTGCGCAAATCGCGTATTGTCCTATCCAGTCCTTCGTCCCAGACTATTAATGAGCATTCACTCATCAATTTCCCTGTATTGCTCTGTTTAGAAACACTACAGACGTTGTTATTATCATCGGTGGCGATTTTCAGCGGGAGCTTGAATGTAGAGTGTGCGGTTCGGCCTCCTTCTAAAAGCGTAGCGGCAATGCAGGATGGCGCGACAGCTAATGCAATTTTTCCGGTAGATCTCACTTTTGTTAAAAGCAAATTGATTGAAAATGTTTTTCCTGGGGCATCAAGGAAATATATTTTTCACCACTCCCGCACGAAAGAAGTGTCTTTCCTCTACGAAAACAGTGAGGAAAGTTGGTTTTTAAAGTAATGATCCCGTTCAGAAACTAACCTTGCCTGATTTATTTATGTTAAGTTTTAAAGATATTTAAAAAAATATATAATTATTTTGATTTGCTTTGTGACTATTTAATTTATTTACCTACTATACTTTCTTGCTGGGCGTGGTGAAAAGTTTTGTATGCAACTTGTGAGCAAGTTCATTTGCTATTCGTTTTGTTGAGTCTTTCGCTTACTCAGGATTGAAATTTATAATCACTCGCTGCGCTCGTGATTCTATTTTTCAATCTTTCGTTCGCTCAAGACTCAAAATCAAAACTCATAGGAAAAACGAACTTTCCTCACATGTTGGATAAATAACTATTTCGTTCATTGTTATCAATTTGATGATAGTAATGTAGTGAATACTTTTTTCTGATCGATGTTCAATCGTGGCTCATCTTGAGCTATATTTTGTAAAAGTCTCGATTGATCGTATGATGTTTCTCTTGTGTATTCGGCACTATTAGTTAAGTCTGAGTTAGTAGTATTAGCTGGCATCAGCAGCCCAAAATCCTTGATCGATTTACCCGAAAGTAATTGCACTACTTTGTTCAATTCAAATAATACTTCATCAAATATGTTTTGATCATATTGTACATCATCTGAAACTAACTCTTGCCGTCGCCGAATCAGAATATTACTGGCCATATTTTCTTGAAATTTATTCCATAGAGTAACAGAATCAGTTACTTGACAAAACGCTACTATGATGGCAAATAAATATCTTAATGATGTAGCTGACCTGCAAATTTTATAGCGTGTTTTTCCAGTGAGAATCGTCTTCCAAGAGCCCCAAAGCTTTGCATTCTGTTTGATAAGTAATAGGGATTAAAGTATGAAATTGCCGTTTTATTGTAATAGGTACTTCGAATTGACATAGAACCTTCATGGTTTGAGATTTTTGAGTGATTTTTTTTCATATGGTACCTATGAAGTTCTTCTTTTAAAACATGTGCAACATTCGATTATCGACTTTCAGTTGTTTTTTTTTAATCAGCTTAGACAAGAAAGATGGATACTTCTAAGATTCGAGTTATTTTTGAATACGAGTTCCGACGCGGAACTAACGCGGCAGAAACAGCTCGCAATATCAATGTTGCGTTTGGAGAGGGAACTGCTAATGATCGCACCGTGGGATTTTGGTTTAAACGCTTTCGTGATGGAAACTTTGATTTGAAGAAAGAAACACGCGGAAGACCGCCCACAGGCGAATAACAATGATTTGAAAGAGATGGTGGAAGCCGATCCGTGCCAAACTACCCAGGAATTAGCAGCATGGTTTAACGTTACCTTACCAACAATTTTGACTCATTTTGGTGTGATCCACCACGCGGACCCAGTGCGGGTTGGTATTATTGCACTAAAAATAACTGTACATTTCTTTGACATAGTTAATGTTGTGTCCCGCGGGTTATTAACAACTTCTTGTATATTGTTCTCAGTGAGATATACTCTTTGTCCATTTTCTAAATGAACTGCAAGGTGGACAATAGTTGGAGTCCGGTCGTGCACTTCGAATGGTAAAATCCTCCATACTGCTTCAGAGCTGCAGATGTAACGTCCAAACTGATATTTTTCCAGTTCATTTGGTGATTGTATGCTGAAAGTGGCTTGATCGCTACCTTTATTAATGTATTTAGTAACACATTGGATTGACTTTATTGAACTGCACAACTCGTTAATGTGGGCATCAAACATTTTCAAAAAGGAGCTGATCAAAATGAGCTGAACGATCCATCGGTTATCAATATCATGGTTTCGGACGGTAGCACTTTGCCCACCCTGTTCTGACGATCGTTGATGATATATGGGATATCCGTCATCGCTAGTAGATGTTTGAGTTTGGAACGACTTCGGTTTTTTTTTACTACATTTGGCTTCTCGCATACATGGAGACGTTACATGCGTTTAAAGTCCCGCAAGGGCCGTGTACGATGTGATTCTTTACGATTTCGAACAGGTCGGGATCTTCTTCTTTAACCGGTAATTCAGCTGAAATAACGCTGTCAATTTGATTTGGTCTAATTTTGTTCACTAAGCACACCAGCAGATGTACATGTGGCAAACCAGGTTTCTGCCAGTCTGTAGTGTACATATGACAGCGCGGCGGACCGAATATATGAGACTTGTTAATGAGGTGCAGGAGTTTCCGTACTTTTAAATGGAAGACTGTTAACTTTATCGTATCAGTCTTGTGGACTTAAATTGGTGTTAATATTTTCTTTGATTTCTGGCCAATATGGGTGACATGTTGCAGTTATAAATAAATCAGGTTTACCGTAATGTCTGACGTACCTACCTAAGTCATTGCGTCCTGCGATTTTTCATGTACATATCGAGGTCCATCTGTGAATGATGAAGGTAGTATAACCAACTGTCCAATGCCGTTGCTGTGTTCATTCGCCTGTAAAGCCTGGGTGCACGTAATTTTCTGCTCTCAATTTAGTTTGATTAATACGGATGTAGGCCAATCTCTCATATTCAATTTTCTCATAATGATCGACCAAGTAAAGGATAAAAACTGGTTACTGTAGATCATCTTTAGAAGATAGACATAGCGGACTTTTTTGTTGCACTTTTTAAGATCTACAATTCTGTAGAACATAAATTTGATGTACCTATCTCATACGGCTTACGCGGCGCACGCCAGTAACGTTCCCAGTCTGCATGATTTTTTCCGACATCTTCGACAATAATCGTCATATTTCAGCCAATTTATACAAAACCATAATGAATTATACACAAAAACCTATTTGATTATTATGGTTGACGACAACGCAACGCGGCCGCAGCGGTAGCAGTCAATGACCTTTTCCTCGGCTATTAGGTAGGTATCTTATCCCAGTAGTACCTACGTACCCGTGGGATATTATTTTCCGATATCCACGAGGGAGAAGCCGCGGGCATAAGCTATTAAAGTATAAATGACAGTCTGCAATACTATAGCTTCCCATTAGTGAAAGAATTTTCGGCATCGGATGAGTAGTTCTAAAGATTACTCCATAAATACGTTCAAACTCGCGAACGTTACCTCTTTATAATATTTGTACAGCAGGGTTTGATAAGCTATTTAATGCAGGTCAATACTACTTCTCAATGTCGTAGAAAATGGAAAAATAGGCATCAAATGGAAATACTCAAAATTGGTTTCGAACTGTGGACTTCCTTTGTATGTAGATCGAGTTTCTTAGATTATCGTATTATTTAAAATGTATTCTTCTTCTTTTCGTGTGGTTAGTAAACTAACCTGGTGTCAGAGTTTTAAAGCCGCCCACGGGCCTCTGACTTGGCTTCACATGCCGTCGAGAAATATCTCTCAGGCATGCCGGTTTCCTCACGATGTTTTCCTTCACCGTTTTTTGAGCAAGTAATAATCATATAGTACGCACATGAATCCGAAAAGTCAGAGGTGCGTGCCTTGGGTACGAACTCGAGACCTACGACTTGTCAGTCTGACGGTCACACCACTAGGCTATCACTGCTTAAAATCTATTGAAGTATTATGATTGTGTACAAAAAATACATACAAGATATATATATTTCTTGGACACTATCTAAAGAGAAACAAAGACGCAAGCGCACCGACGCATGTGTACAGACATTTGCGTCAATTGTCTAATTTATATTTGGCACCTCTTTGTTTTACGTCTTTAACTAGATAGAAAAATCGTTATTTACACTGACAAAATTACCGGAACAACTTTAGAGAAATCCTTAGCCATCGAATGGCGATTGCAGAATATTTATTAAACACATAACTATACTACGATGTAATCGATTTATCCATTTTAACGACTCTGGCGGCCTGGCAGCTAATGCTAGGTACTACATAATATATTCGTTCATATCTAAACATCGCAAGCTCATGATCGGAGAACGTTCTATGATTCACCTAAAAATCCCTATGTTCTAATACAACAAAACTCTAATTCCAGGGTTTCCTAAAAGCGCTACACAGTTTAAACGACCACTTTGGCAACATCTATATAAACCTCGGCTCACCGCTATCCGTCAGAGAGTACCTAAAGAACGACACATCACATTCCAGAGAAACCCTAAAACCGCTAGACATGCAACAACTCACTCCTGACCAGTTCAAAAAAGTTCAGAGCATCGCTGATTACGTCATCAGTCTGCAGCAGAAGAATACTGTTGCAACAATCTCGAATCTTCTATCCTTAGTATTAATGCAGAGTCTGATGAAGGATAGACCATTAGAATTTGAAGAGGTGGTGGAAGAAGTAGGCTGGATGGTCCAAGAGCTAAGGAATTTGGGGGCTACGGTCTTTGAAAATGATGTAAGAAGCAGTGTTGAGAGAATCCTGGTGGTGCATAAGAAGATGATGAGGCTGGATAAAGAGAGAAAGTTGAGATTGATCTCAGGAGTTCTGACGGACCTGTCTAATGATGTGAAGAAGAAAATGAAAGGTAAATTTGGGTTATCTCTCTATTCCTAGCTTTTCTTCCACGAGTAGTCGGGCCAGCTTTCTTTATTATTTTCTCCACTCAAATTTTTTACATAAAGGTTTTAAAAATCAGAGGTAAGTATATATACTGATTATGTTAGAAAGTTTATGAAAACAAATTCGTTGCCATAATCAGTAGACTTCGTTATCATGCTTTACGACTTAATGTAAAAATAAATGATTTATTGTAAAAATAAAACACTTTTTTCCGGTGTGTAGAATTATTTCGGTCACGATATCTTTACTCAGAAAAAGCATTTGTAATTTTGTAAACATTGGTTTGTCATCGTTTATCAAATTAGAAATCGAAATGACATGATCAACACGATAAAAGATTATCTATAATATATATAGTATGACGAAATATTGTAGGTCATGTTCTCATTTCCTGTCGCACTAAATTCAAAATTATGTCTATAAATGAATTGAATTTGAAATTAAAATCCGTGTTCTTGACCAGATATGCAAAACAGATCAAATGGTAATTATATTACGCATTGAACTTCGAGGAAATAAAATTGTGATTACATTAAATATGGTAATTTAATTTAAAGCAAACATACTTGAGTGTTTGTATCGATTTACAGCTAATATTTACTTGAACATAATAACTATTGTGGAACCCTTTAGTAGATTTATGTAAATTAATAGCGCTTTTAAAACAGTTTATTTTTTCATCACCAACCCGTCTAGAGCATCCGTGGTGATCAAAGCTCGTCCCTTCTCTGTATGAGAAGACCCTTTGCCATTTAGCGGGACTGGTCTGATAGTATTATAAAATCAGATAGCTTATTTAAAACAGTAAACTGCGATATGCTGAGTTAGTTAATAGATTGAAGCGCTTCTGTAGTAGAATATAGGGTCCTATTTTTAATAGACGGTACAGAAAAAGAAAATGTTTTGCATGATTTACCGGGTTAAGAATATCGCCCAGTAATTAGTACTAAATAGGCTAGAACTTCCTGTATACACATAGTTTACATTCTATGGGAGCTCGCTTAAAACAGTATATTATAGTTTGTATATTGTTTTAAGCTAACGTTACATGTGTATGCTGTTGGTGTACTTCTTTCTATATACTCGTATATACAAATAAAAAGTGTATGTTTGTAAATTAAAAATAACAGCTATTTACTAAATGCATATGACAGGTATACACGGTACTTATATATATATATATATATATTTTAATGCTTTTGTCTGTCTGTATGTTTGTTCCGGCTAATGTCTGAAACGGCTGGACTGATTTTGACGGTGTTTTCACTGGCAGATAGCTGATGGTATTAGGAGTAACTTACGCTAGTGTTAAGCCACGGGCAACTGCTAGTATTAAATAAATTTACTGATTGTGAGCTCCAGTCTACACTCTACAGATACAGTGCACGACACCGCCAATTCGAAATAGACTCCAAATTGAATTTGGTAATAAATAAAAATCTGGTCCACTTGTATGCGAAATGTATTTAAAAAAAATATTTAAATATAAACTAATCCTTATCTATGCCTGCGACTTATGTAAATAATTTGGTTGATATGACAAGCCTACCAGATAATATTTATAGAATGGCTTATCGAGCCATTAATCCATAGATATGGATAGATTAATCCTAGCGAAATCACCAATAAAACTTGTCTGTTATTTAGGCTTACATAATAATAATGATAAATCGGACGATACAGCTAAGGTCTATTTTTATCGATGTTTAAAAAATTAATGAAATAAAAGTAAATTAGCATGGCTAGTACAATTGCAAAAGTCATAAAAATGTCGAATTTGTAGCGCAAAATGAACCTTATGTGTAGGTGTTAAAGTTATTTTTCCAAAACAATCGTATTTGTTTACATGTTGGGAAATTAAATTGCGAACGTAGAATAGTTCTGTCTAGTTCAGCATTTGATTAAAAACGGGAGGTGTCGTGGGACACTCGCTTGGAACGAAGTTCTTTTCGCTGTATACACGGGGGGGGGGGGGGCAGTTGCACCTCCCCCCCTGGATTTTATATACCTAAGTACCTATTGTTGTCGATAAAAGTTATGTTAGTCATTTTAAGACTTACTTTGCAATTACAATATATTATGCATTAATTTTAGAAAAAAACAGCATTGTTCAAAGACAGGTTAAATGGCCTTTGCAGTCTTTGGTCAGTGTCATGTTGTAACTTGATCAAAATATTATTATGATTCTCGATCATAACAAATAGGTATGTAATTATGAATTGTAATCATTAGAATATTATGTTAGATTTGTTCCAATGAATGACTTTTTCGTGAAATCATGACATTTCAGAACAAATCTAACTTAGAGAGACAGAGATGTAATAATGATGTATTTGTTATGGTGGCGAATCATGTTTTAATCAAGATACAATCTGACACTGACTTGAAAATTTAAAAAAACGTAAGAAAATTTGAATTGCGCGGGCTACATTTGCGGATCCACATTAAGAAATTTCTGATTCCCCCCTCCCTGGGCCAAAAGCTGGGTACGCCCATGGCTGTGTATTATGTAAACACGGAGCCATCTATTAGTGTCTCCAGTTTCGAATGGGGCCAACACGGTATAACGTTTTTTTCATTACGTGACTATTTCTGCCAGTTTACTCGTACCGCAAGGCGCGTTAAAGAACTTCGTTCCAAAAAGAAATCATGTATAGGACTAGAATCAATGACATTATAATTATGTAAAAAGAGGTAGATAGGTTATAAACGTTCCTCAAGTGGCACGTCAAAAGTTTGCTAACTAGCCACATTTTCTTCGTTTTGTCTCTTTTACGCTCCCGATAATTACGACATGCCATCCTACTCCCACGTGTCATATAATAGTGTGACATAGTGCCGTTTTTGAAGATAGAATGTTAGGTAGGTAACCTATCTACGTCTTTTTACTTCTAATATCATTGACTAGAATTAACATAATTATCTTAGATCTAAATGGCCATAGTTAGGTCCAATAGTTTAAGAGTACGATGACAAACATAATATGTATTCCAAAGTTCAAACAACATTCCTACCTTTTTATTTTTTGATTGGGAAATTATAAATAACTTCTCCCGCTCTGGGCGGAGCGGGAGGGCGTGTCAGACTCTTGCTGACTAAAACCTACCCGTGTTCCTTCAGTTGCCTGTACGTTGCCAGGGGCCACGGTTACAGACATTCCCGCGACCCCAGCAGGCATTGGTTCTATCGGACCCCGCCAGTTCTGATGACATCTCTTTGAGGCGCGCGTGGAACACAACGCGCCGTCGACCCGGGCCTGGTCCTTATCGTCAGCGACAAAAGTCGATTAACACTTCAGTTTTTTAAATCTTAATTATTGAGCTTCATTATCATCATTTCAACCGAAAGACGTCCACTACTGAACATAGGCCTTCCACAAGCACTCTATTATTGAGCTTATATTTAGTTAAAATCGGAACAGAAGTAAATTTAAAGGAACATTAACTCTTAGCTTAGCTGGTGTATGAAATGCTGAAACACAATGTACCGAATACTTTTGTATCAATATATACCTCTATATTAAGCTTATTCGAAAAAAAAAACAGTTCTTTGGCGCCATTTCCAGGGGCGAGAGAATCGGTGCGATAATTTCGCCGTGCCTCAAAATTAAAAAAAAACTCCATATCATCGCGGCGATAATTTGATGCTACTACTAGACTATCATCGCCGTGACTCTCTCCCCCGTGTAGATGGCGCCTTACAGTTTTTCAAACACTACCTTTTCAAAGAGCTGGCTAGGTAAATCATCTCTATTCTTTAAGATGAAATAATAAAATATTGTTATTATTTCAGGTCACATACTCCAACCACAGACTATGGTGGCGGCGGTACCTATAGTCCAGCTACAGTTATACGTGAACCCCATACTGCACTACTTAGTGCCTCCGGCTATCATATGTCTGATTGTACACAGATGCGCAGTCGCTAGAGGTAAGTTACACTGCAATTATTTATTGGAGCGACAGTAGACTTATGTATTCACAGCTAATCTACCGAACTGTTGTGATTGAGTTACATTATACGGAGAAATACGTGAGAATAAGTCGTCATGTATGGATGCAATAAAAAACATTTAAAGAACTTCAATCATTCTGTTCAATAAAGTAGCTGTTTCGAAAGCCATAAAAATAGATGTTTACTATGGTTATTTTGAATCTTTTCTGAGATTATATCAATGTTACAAAGATTGAAATCGTAGATTTGCCCTCACCGTACAAAGTCGCACGAAAAAGTGCGACTTTGTAGTGCCATAGTGAGAAAAGTGAACTCGCAAAATAATAATGGCGTTTCCAAGAAAAATTAGCTTTTTGACAATCAAGTCAAGTATTCGCGACATTGTGTGTCAGAGGAGTCAAAACAAAAAGAATCGCAACCATCTTTTGACGCGTAAGGGCCAATCTACTATCTATCTTTGCAATTTTCATATAAACTAGTAATTCTAATATCAAGGCTCTGTGCCTTACACTTTATACATTTCATGAAGTACAAACATAATCGTAGTAAAATGTTTCCCATTTTATTTCCAGATAATTTGGAGGTAGATTACCACCGCGTTAGGAAACTACTCAGTCACGAATTCTTCCACTTGGAAAGAGAAGAAGCTAACGTAAGTATGACCAAAATATAATTTGTGATTTTTGGATTTCTGATTCTGATGAAATGAAATGAAATTGTTTATTCTGTAAATTGGATATTGGAATCACTATTAAACTTAATCTTTAAAAAAAAAAAAAAAACGCTAGATAAGTTCGGCGTTTCCTATCTGACTACTCTGAGAAGAAAGGCCGAAACAAACTCAGAGGTCAGTCTCTTTTAAAGTCCAGACATAATCTTGGTCAGGCCATATGAGGACCATGTCTGAAATGGTCTTTTGAGAAAAGAACCACACAGATTTGAGTGGACCTGTCCTGTCAGTGCAAGCATTATTCAGTAATCGTGGAGCTCAACTTAGAATTTAAGGAGCTCAACTCTGGTAGTAGTCTGGCAGTTTGAGCAGGCTGCATAAACTACTCAAACTGCCAGACCATCATTAAAACTAACCGAGAAAAAAAATTGCTAAAAGACCAATCGAATGCATGCATGCATGGGAACACTTATTCCCAAACGAATTTAAACTTTGTTGCTCACGTAATAGAGCTAATTGTCGGTGAGTTTACATGTTTCTGGTGAACGGTTTACTTCTAATATGACAGGATCATTGCCGCTTCAGCTTTTTTGAATATTATTATTTAGGCGTATTTAATATAAATTATTCTTAATGTTAAATATTTTTCCTTTTTTTCAGACATTTAACAAAGCGCTGGATTACTGTATACAAAACAGAGTTATTTCGTATAACGGTGACCTGTATGCGCTGGGCGAAGATACAAAGATACAGTATTTATTGAAGTGGTCTGTTTTACCGGCGCTTACGACATTATTGAAGTGCGCCGAAGTTATGACTGAGGTATGTAGAGTAAAAGCTTTATATTTATAGTATCTTGAGTTACCTTGTAGTTGAAATAAAACAACGTTCAAAACAATAGGTATTCAAGATACAGTTAATATTAGGTACCCAAACCAACTGATTGTCAAGATAAAATATAAATAATTATGGTATTGTAAGGTCATCTATTAGAAGTGAAACCAATTTCACATAAATTTAATATTAAACAAAATTACACACTAGTTTGTAAACTTAATTATGATTCATAAAAATAACTAATTTAATGATAAATAAACTGAAGTAAAGATTTGGCAATTTTAACGGTGCAATAATGGTTTAACAAATAATAATGTAGTCAGGATCGCAAATCAAGATGTTAGGAATGACCGAACAGCTCCGTAGTCGAAAGCAAAAAGGGGCGAGGTGAGCCGCTGCAGCCCAGTGGTCGCCTCGCCATCGCCCTCTGTCGGCGCCACGGTTAGTTAGCGGCCGAAAAGAGTTGCCAGCGACAACACATCTTTGTATTATTTATTTTTCAATCGACATTGCTGCACAGACATCGTTCGCACAGTAAGGCCGCGCGCACTTTTGACATGAATTTGTATCGTACGTAAACGTACGATCGTGGTCGTACGAATACTGAATACGTTTTTCTCCATCAAATAGGTAGTATTCCGGTGCTATCGCATTAATCGCACGAAAAATCCCAACAAGTTCGGATTATTTTCTGACGTCGGAACTATATGTTACGTATACGTAACTCGCACTCAGTCTGCGCGCTCCATTTGTACTTGGAAGGTCGGGATCGTTCGTGTTTGTTCGTACGTGTTCGCACGAGTGACATTCGTACGAAAACGCAATCAAAGTGCGCGCGGCCTCAAACTTTTCGGAATTGATTCAAATTTTATTATATTTATTTTATTATATTAAATAGCTTAACAATTCCATAAAATAATAATAGTTCCAACGGTATGTCATTCATTATTGTGGCCGTACAACAATGTAGTATGGCATCTATTTCCTCACAGTTAGCAGTTAATATTAACAGAATTTCTTAAAAAGGTCACAGGCGGTGCCGTCATTGCAGTCACAATAGGGATGATGACTAAAAAAATGTTTTTTGTCCGTCATGTAGATTATGAAAAAATAACGTACACTTTTTTTTTACGTTATCAAAAGATTACGGCGATACATTGAGTTAATATGTACCATGACGTCACGAGTATGTAGATTTTATACATACTTGTGACGTATCGACCCCCAGTCCCCAACTTTAATGCGTCTTATCTAAGTCATTTTTTTATTAATATGATAAAGCAAAAAATACGAGTACCTAATATTTTTTATTATCTGACTGACGGACTAAATAGAATTTATTTTTTGTTGACCCAGGCATCATCCCTACTCTTGGCATCCACTTTGACACTGTAATTTCTACAAACTATTATTCCGATTTTTTTCAGCAAATACGTTGCGCTCACAAGCAAGCCTTGAAGCTAGTGCAACAACGCGTAGAAAGTCAAAGAGTACATCCATACTGCCTTAGCTTGGAAGCCACCGCCAACTGTCTGAACGGACTTGTCGCCGCCGATGCGCTTGTAAAACTAAAAGGGTAAGAATAACTTGTATTTACTATGATATATGTAAAATAACACAAGCCTGATAGGAACTCTGCATAATTTACTATACATTTTAATGAACAGTGCTCTTGAAAGCTCTTAAAATTTTATATCTAAGATCGTCGTTGAAATCACTACAAATATTATAAAACAAAGTCGCCTCTGTCGCGTCTGAACGCGATAAACTCAAAAAATACCGAACGGATTTTTATACGGTTTTCACCAATGGACGGAGTGATTCATAAGGAAGGTTATGAGGTATTTAACATCCCGCTACGACCCTTAGGAGGGTAGCAAAAAGACTTAAACTCTGCACAGGCGGGTGATGCGACGCGGTGGGTCGGGGGCCGAGGGAGTTATATAAAAATGTGGCAGTTGATTTAGTATATTGTGTATCTTACGACTTCCACGCGAACGAAGTCGCGGGCATTTGGTACTATTATAATTAATTGAACTCTTTTTCTTGTTTCTATTTCTTCTGAAAACTAAAATAAAAACATTAAAACTTGTTGAAAGTCAGTCAACAATCAACGGACTCTTAACGAAATTTTTTCGTACGCTTTCGGCCAGCGTATCATTTGGTTCAGTTGTTGTTGGTATTCCTTCGGAGGGATATTTTGCTTCCAGATCTCGAGAGATTTTATTCCTAGCAACATCTTGCATATTTTTTTTCATCAACAACATATTATTGCTTATTTAATTCTTTTGTTTCAGAGATAACGACGTAATATACGAATTGGTGCCTTCTACAATGCAAGAGAGTCACAATCTAGTCAAGTCAATACTACCCTCATTTAGCGTAGACTTCGCGAGCAATTCCGTCGTTATAGACCACAAGGCGTTATCTAGGCTATAAAGATCAACAGACTGTGGGGTTCTCTAAACCACTTTTAGATAGTCTCTCTGGACCTCTGTGGGAATTTTGACAACTCTGTGGGGCGCATTGGACCTATGGTGGGACCCTTTAGACAGCTGTGGGACTCTTAGAACTCTAGGATTCTTTAGATCACTGATGGCCAAAGCCTCCTAATTCTACAACACGGTAATATACTTAAAACTATGTATTTTAGATTATAATTAGGATTTGTCCAAAAAATAGTAATATAAATTGGCCTTTTTGTGTCCAAAAATAAGTTGGCTGGACAATGGGCATGTATTCGAATGTATTATTTTTCCCATGTTTGTATTAGTACCTATTGGGTATCAACGATATTTTTAGGCGCTGTGCATGACGAAAACACTGGCCGCGAAAATGTATAGAATAAAATCCGGCGAAATATTACCGCTTTCCACAGCTGTATCGAATATTGCCTATTTCTAAGGATGCGTACGTGCAGGATCGACTATAGTTGAACAAGGATCTTTTGGCATGGGGCGAAAAATAAAATACAGGTTCAAATTAAATTAGCAAGATGCAACTTTGCAGTCCAGATGGATATCCATATCAAAACACGATATAATACAATAAAATAAAGATTTGATGTATTTTTGGAGGGTCAACAACCGTTGGTAGTGTTTGCAAGCGCTACTGCTGACCCTGAGGTCTTGGGTTCGATTCCCGGGTCGGGCAAAGAGTTATTGGGTTTTTCTATCTGGAATTTCTCAGTAGCATCTTTTTTTTTTTTTTTTTTAGTTGGGAAATCATCAAATGACGTCTCCCGCTCTGGGTGGAGCGGGTGGGCGGATCAGACTCTTACTGACTAAAACCCACCCGTGTTCCTTCTGTTGCCTGTGCAATGCCAGGGGGCCACGGTATCCCTTTCGGACTTTCCCGCAACCCCGGCAGGCAATGGTCTCATCGGACCCCTTCACTCGCTGATACTCTTTGAGGAGCGCGTGGAACACAACGCGCCGTCGACCCGGGCTTGGTCCTTACCGGACGGCGAGCTACCCATTGCTCACCGTCCGCAAGCCCGCGCCTACGGTGGCCGGGAATCGGCAATAGATTCCCGACGCCCAGGACGTCTCCTCCTGCGGCGGCTAGGGGCGTGAGGGCGCGAAATCTGCCTCTCCCTCACGCGCTCCGCCTCCTCCTTCGCGAGCATTACTGCTTCGCAGAAGGAGGTGACGGCCTCCCATGCCCTCTCGCTCCGTACCATTGCCTGGACCAGGGCCGGACGCGAGAGATCCCCGCCACCGATCGCCGCCACGAGGACACGGCGGTGCTCTGCCCAAGCCGGGCATACCTCCACCGTATGCTCCACCGTATCCTCCGGGCGATCCACGCAGTGATGACAACCGGGCGTTTCCTCCCGCCTTATCCGAAACAGGTACCTCCCGAAACAGCCGTGTCAGCAGTTCGTTAGTTAGTAGTTACGTACGCTCGAGGAACGAAAAGGTTAAGAAATTTTCAAATTCATTGTTGTATTTTGTTGTTGCTATGTTGACTCGGTGGTTTTGTGGTTGCAAGCGCTACTGCTAAGCATGAGGTGGATTCAATTCCCGGGTCGGACAAAGTGTTATTGGGTTTTTCCATCTGGAATTTCTCAGTAGTAGCCTGGAGTCTGGATTTGTGCCTAATTGATGGCAATAGGCTCGCCCCCTATTACATGGGACTTAAACATAACTGGAGAAATGTTGGTGTACCTGCCCTTCGGGGAGACAAGGCGTGATGTTATGTTGTTATGTTTTCAATCTCGTCTTTTGTTTTATCGTGTTTAAATTTCGATACCCATCACGTCTGTGAAGTTTACACAAAATTAGTTACAATTGAAGCTAATAAAAACGTGTTCAAGCTATTTGTTTAAACTGATATCTGTTATATTGCGGTCGACGACCGCGTTTTTTTTTTTAAAATCATATTTGGATATCGATACTTATCACGTCTGCGTAGTTTCGCTAGGTAATTTAATTTGACCCTGTATATCTTGTTTTTTCAATGCAATTTCACAAATGTTCAGCCACAACGTCCCCCAGTTATTGTCATTCAAAGAAACTATCCTTGAAGCACTGTAATCACAGACGCTATGTGGATTTCCACCAATGTGACTGGTCGACTTGCACATGTCCGCTCCTTCCCGCTTCATTGGAAGCGCACCCTAAGGGATCTCGCGCACTGGATGGCCACGACCAGGTAAACTACAGAAACCGATACGAATCGCGCACTTGGTCGCAACGGCCAACTAGCCGCAGACCATACAACACCTCCAGACGGCCACGACTGACACGCGAGATTCCTAAAGGTCTTACATGCATTTTTTCTTCGCTTTTATTACGGGTGCAAGATTATCGAGTCTCGTTATTATTTTGAGTGATTGGTGATTATATTGGTTACCTGTAGCGTATCTATGTACTAATTTATTTTAGTCGATAACTGGTGTTTTTAATGCAATTATTGTAAATATGGGTGTGTCAATTATTTCTAAGGATTAGGGATGCCATATGCAACGAATGATTTCTTAGGATTGAGGAGATGGGGAAACTTTGTATGTATTATATTTCTATATGAGTCAGTCATATGAACAACTGGCGTTTTTGAATACTGCAGCCAATTAATATAAATGTAGAATTACCGTCACGAGCATAAATATATTAACTAAGGACAGATCGGCATTAATATCCGATTGCATGATTCATTCATTACTATCTGTTAGTGATCAGCTTTGGAAGGCATACAAGTAGCGGCGTCGCTTGTCTCGTCTAGTCTCGTAGATACGTTTTAGTGTTTCTTCGGTGTCAGATATTTGTGTCACTATTTGTATAGGCCTTCCACAGATGACGACATATATTTGCTTTCTTCTTGAGCACAGATATTTAAAAATGAATCATGATAGATTGCTATCGACACGCTACGAAGAAGATTCTCCTGCGTTTATCCCAATTTATTTGGGGTGGGCGCACCATGTCTTATCTATTGCCAAACTGTCTATAGTAATATGTATATTTATGCTCGTGACTGTACAAAGTTACATATATTTTTACTGTTAAACAGGAGAAACTGTATGATATAGTTATAAAAATATGAAATTTTGTAATGTATTGTAGCATTTCAAAATCAAATCATGGTTAGGTAAAGAACGAAACAAGAACGCATGGAATGAAAGAATGGTTCTCAATAATATCTACTTACATCACAATTTAGTCATTGCATAATTTTGCTGATTTTAGCAGCGTTCTAGTCTTATCACGCTTTAGTACTTATGTATTTCATAGATGCTGCGTAATATTTTCTCTGGTTTGTTTTGAGTGTCGAAGAAAACATTTATTTGAATTTTTGTTTTTAAATCTATCTATTTAGAATTTTAAGGCATTAATAATAACATTAATATTTGATTTGAACCTGCATTTCAACAATATTTTTATTATTATAATCCAGTATTTCGCGCTTATTATAGTATTATTTTCTGCAACACTATCAGTATGTGAAGTATTTGTACCATTATCAAAACCCAAGACTATAAATAACGGCTTTTCAAATCCTTGTTTCCAATTGATGTAATTTCCGCTTAAATGAATATGAACTTTATTTTAGTGGTAATTAAGTTGATTTCAGAATGATTTTTTGTAATGAAAGCCATAAATATTTTTGAAGTTGTAGCGCAAACCGAACACGTTTTAAAGTTATTTTTCCAAATACATATTTGTTTATATGTTTGGAAACTCAATCGCTTGCGCAGTTTAAGCAAACTCTTTTTTCAGCTAACGTTATTATAATTATATTATTTATTCAGAATTTCAGTCATTAAAGGCGACATGTCTTTAGTGAATTCGTATTCAATGTTGATAAACCAGTGTACAATTTTACACATTGACAGTATTTGTGTGATAATTGTTATTTTATGTTTGTGATAGTAACGGCATAGTATTGTTACCATGTTAAGTTTTTAATAAATACAATTCCAATGCAATTTTTTTTTTTAATTGGAAATATTTTCATACCTATCTCTTAATCCCGAAAAAAAGTATTGACATATATACATACGTAAACTCACGCCTTCTTCCAATAGGGGTATGCAGAAACTACAGAACGCCACCTACGATCTACGATCCTTACATACTCCTTTTGCCTCGTTTACGTTCTTGCATCTGGTCATATACCCACGCCGGTTGAGAGTACTACGCGCCTGAGCTTTCTGAAGAACATCACACATCTGCCATGAAATACCTTTTGTAAATTGATTACTCAATCTGCCTAGCTTTATCCCAACTATGTTGGGGTCGGCTTCCACTCTAACCGGATGCAGCTGAATACCAGTATTTTACAATGTGCCTGTCTTTTACTTACTGGGTACCCGATACCCCTTGGTAAGACTGGTTGTCAAACTTTCGGGCTTCTGACGACCCGAAACGACTGTCAAAGATCCTGATGGATCGACCCGTGTTGCTGTTATTACTTAGCCACGAGTTCCTCAGCTGCTGATATACTTAGGTAATTAAAAATAAATAAAAGAACAATTCCATTTCAACACAATCTCCTATATTTACATCATTAGTTTAAAATACATTTAAATGCATGAAAAAACAGTATAATACAAATTTCACTAATATTTTACACGGATAGGTAGGTAAATAATTCAGAGGAAATTCATTATTACACTGTAGTACGTATAATCAAAGGAAATCGTGATATTCCTAAATAGGTTTATGATATTTAAATATTGAGATCTCTATAATAGCCCAGGTCTCCATGGGCTACTTTTTTACGCGACGAAAACTGTTGGATTTTCAACTCTCTCAAAGAACTCTCTCTCTATGAAGCTACAGAAGCAGCAAAATGCGGAGTGCGCCTGCTGTACTATTCTGTCCTGGGCTTAATTTGTATCGAGTTACATAAGACGGAATATTATATTGTAACGTAGTCGTTGCAAATTACGAGCGAGTCGCATATTTCCCTTTCCCGTTTCAGTGTTAAATTCGAGACCGTTTGCGTGAAATTACCACGCTTTTGTAGCATACCACGTCAACCTACCACATTCTGTCAAATTTATTTAATAGATTTTCAATTTTATCTCTAGTGTATAAGGTTCAAAGTTGATTGGGAAAATTTGACAGTTTTGGGTAGTTGGATGTGGTGGCGTCTGTACATGCCACCAAAACTGAGTTCAGTTTGCGTCTATTAAACATTTGCGCTCACGAAATGCTGAATGATTAGTGATGATACCTTTGAAACAGATTCTCTTCAGCTGCTTTCATAGTTTTTGCAGTTTTTTTTTATAACTACATTGTTTGTTAGAGTCTTTGTTTTTATGGTTCCGGACATGTTCTACAGTTTGAAAGGCACGCCACAAGGAAAACTTATTGCACATCGTCCTGGGTTTCCTTTCGATGAACTCAATAATTACATTATTTGTGCTACATTTAATCTCATCGTCTCACAAAAATCGATACAACTTTATTATACATATTAAATATCGTACGTCGACGGAACATAACGAATACTCACTAAAGTTAAGGTTTCTTACGAAAGTGGTGTTGCCACATAGTTTCGCAATTTAGCGCCGAATGACGTCACGAAAACATTGGCCACGTTATTATTACAACCACATTAATAAGGTGTAACGTAAACTCCTTCTAGAAAACCTCCTAGTTTTTTGACGCCCGTATTACGTAATAATGTGGCCGCCGTACGGCGCTAGCGCTGTCCTAAGAAACAGTACTTCTAGAGCTACCATCATAGATAATGCAATTCAAATATACATACATTTCTAATAACTGGCTATCATTAATGTGATCTTTAAGTATTCACGTGCAAATATATACAACTCTTAACATTATAAACTTGGCTAATAGCAACCATTTTTTGTAAGGAGTTGAATTGTAGTTGCACTATCAACTTGGCAGTATAGTTATTGTGATTACTTTACACTATACTTTTAGTGGCTAAGATCTATACTCCGTTGATTTAGGTAGTTAACTAAAGGTAAACAAAAAAACCACGTGACGAGAGAACTGTCAGGGTAACCAACTAAACGTAATACCTGTAACTTCAGTTGTCATACTACGACACAGTTGTACTCTTCAATTTAGCAACGTTATAATTCGTTGGTCTTTTTGAGCTCTTTACAATAGACAGATCACAAAATGTATATTATTATTATAACTCTAACTAAAAAAATGTGCTCAAGCAGTTACATCTACGAAGAGTAGTTTATGAATAAAGTATAACATACATTAATAAAAGAAGAAACTATCCTAAAAATAGAAAAAATAATAATTTGGTTATAACGTATTTGTAAACAAGAAAGTGTTATCTATAGATACCTACCCTTTTTACGATTTATTTACCTTTAGTCAATTACCTAAACCAATGGAGTATAGTAAGAAATAACAAAATGGTCGGTAAAGAGATTTTTTTGTTATGAAAATTGATTTTTAATCATGAGATCTTTTTGCGTTTGCATAAAATGTATCCCAGCCACTAAAAGTGCACTATAATTAAGTATTATAAAACTTATCAACCTAAAATGTTTACTCGAGTCAAATATCAAGAATAGTGGAGGTTTTAAAAATTAATGTCAATATCAAATTAAAAACTAAATAAACTTAAGGATCATTGATTTTTCCGTAATGTCAATGGTTCATTAATTCCATATAATATTTATATAAATTATACAATATTTATAATTATAATTTTCCATAAAAGCAAGAATGCCAGCTTATATACTAAATAAATAAACAATATTAATTAATTAGTGGTGAACATAAAGATGGCTATATCGCGTATTTATCAACACAACCAAATGTGATAAATAAAAATATCTTGTCTTCTTATTCTCATATTGTTAAACATAAACGGCAAATCCCTATTAGGCCTCTACCTCGAATTTTGCGGGCAGCGGAGCGGCGGCGGCGGCGGCGCGGGAGCGGCAGGATCTTATGCGTATAATCAAATGGACCGGTTCTCGAAAACAGCGGCGCGGGGGCGGGCAACGAGCGGCGCACTCCAGTCGAGCGGTGACCGCCCGCGCCGCCGCCGCCGCCGCCCCGCTGCCCGCAAAATTCGAGGCCGAGGCCTTAGGATTATTAATCCGGGCAATTTTTACTGCGAAATTTAAGACTAAATACCTAATTGGGCCATGAGATAACGACCATTTTTGTGCCAATAAAAAGTCCTGGATACTAAGACAACAATCTATGATCTCTAATCAGTAATTCGAGAAACCCACGATTTCTGAAAGCCAAAACTAGTCTCTGATCAGTCGATCTGCTGTCAAATCTAGACTAATATAATAAAACTGAAGATTGTGTTTGTGTTTTTTGTTTCAGCGATTAAAGCACGTTGAAACAAAAAAACAAACAAAACTCTTCAGTCCTTAACTACCAGTCGGATTTGATAAATATGTTTGCATTTCATAGCCCAATTCTTGAGGAAGGTTATATTTAACGCATTATTACGTAATAGACCAGCAAGGGCCAGTAGGAGCCGAGCAAAAAGACCAAAAGTCAGAAAGAACGCCAACCGAAAACGAAAAATTAGCGCGGGCAGGCGATGCTACGCGACGCGGTGGGGTCGGGGAACAAGAAATATCACGCGGACCAAGTCGCGTGCAGAAGCTATTCTGTCTGTAGTAGACATATATAGTGCTTTTGGCGCTCCAATGACGTTGCCAGGGAGGCGCTGTCAGTAAAAAATTGTGAAATGTATTGAGAAAAAAAAACAAGATGGCGGATTTAGTTCAAATTTTGGTCACACGCCAAAAGACTTTTTTACAGCTGTAGTTGTTGCTGGTAGTGAATTGGTTGAGCAAAATATCAGCAGAGTAATTTCAGCAGAATTTCAGAAACCGATAGGGTGAATCTCTACTACAACATCAAAAACATTACCAAAAATCAAAGTATCTGCTATATCAGTCGATTTTTTATTCCTCTAGTAAGCTAGTCCTTTGTCTCTAAAAGAATTAGCTGATTTTGCAATGTAAGTACGATTTAAATCGACAAAATTCGAGTATTCCCTTTTACCTTTACAATTATACGTAGGACTAATATTTCTTAAGAGTCTGGTTAATGAACACAGATCTCACTTCCATGGGGCATAGGGTTACAACTCCGCTGGGCAGAGGGTTCCGTATGGTGACGTACGTTAGAGAACTGTCGTATACGTTGTCTGCAGGCGCGTCGACGAGGTCCGAGAGTGATACCTTTAGCAAAATTGTTGTGTTAGAAAGAAGGATATATTTATTACAAAATTTATAATCCAACTTAGATGTTGATCCCGCACAGAATGCGGGCGCGGTTGAAAATCGCTCCGTGAAATCTTTTTGGTTGCAAGAGCGGCTTTACGGGGAACGACTTTCAAGTCAAACTGCGAATTATTTAGTTCTCTTATAAAGGACATCTTAGCATACAGGTTTTCTCAAGAAAGAAATGTTTCCCAATAAAAGGAGGAAGACTTACGATACACTAAGTGACGTAGCAAAGAAAAAAATAAAGTTCTTCTATGAATATTAATATAAAAAAAACAAGTAGAGAATGAGAAGCAAATAAAGTAAATTATAGAAACTAATCCTCGATCTTACCTGCCCATCTCCCACATGGTACCACTTGTTTATTTCTGCGCTGCCGTAGCAACTCTCGAGGTACACTCGCTGCAACGTCAGACCCATACCGTGCACCACGTGGTCTTTATTCTGTAAAAAAAAAAACATTTTACTAAAATATTGCCTTATATGTTAACATGATACCTCGCAGTTGCGCCGTTGATCCCGGCAGTCATTAGTAGATCTTGGACAGTCACAATGTGTAGTCAGAAGCCAGGTGGTCGTCGGACTTCCTTACCAAAGGGTATCGCATCACTCAGTGGGTTGTGCAGGTCAGAGAGGCAGTTGCTCCATGTATCATCATCATCATCATCAGCCTATAACGTTCCCACTGCAGGGACACGGCTTCCTCTCAATGAGAGGGAGTGGGCTATAATCCACCACGCGTGCCCAGTGCGGATTGGTAGATGTCACATGTCTTCGAATTTTTGGTTCTAGGACATCCTCACGATGTTTTCCTTCACCGTTTTGAGAGCAGTGGTGATGAAATAAATTACACAAAGTAATGCGCCTGTCTGGGTTCGAACCCACGACTTACTGTTCGTAAATCGGGGCCGCCACCACTGGGCCACCGCTGCTCTACAAGAAACTGCTCCATGTAAATAACAAGTATTCTCAAATGTTCGAGTGTTGTGCAATTCAAATGACTCTAAGTAATACCATTACAGTATGTATTGATAGAAGTCCAAATTCAAAGAATCTAAATACTTTTTTTGAACAGTGCGAGAATTTGTTAAAATTTATATATATTTTAGCACTACATTAGAGTTAGAATGTCTACTACTTATCTCGAATCTTAAACTGCAAGTAGATCAGCCTACTAGACTGAAAACTGGTATATGTATTGATAATTTTTTGAATAAATGTTAATCTGAAGTCGTGAACCTTGCCCTTTCCGATCATAACTGCCAAATACTAGTGTCCAGTAAAAAAAAAAAGTTTGTTAACCAAAAGCATATTCATCGTAGTGATTACAATCAAGAAAATCTAGACAAATTAAAAGACTATAAAAAATATTTGGTTCTCTGAAGTTTATAAAATCAATTATCCAAACAGAATTCAATGTTTTTATAGACATTCTTGTGTTTCTATGAACAATGTTTTCCAATCAAAAGAGTCTTAAATCTTATAGAAAACCACAATGGGTGTCACGTGGAATAAGACTTTGTAGAAAAAAGAAAAGGACACTCCTATATGGTGGTATAGATTGAACCACAGTGACGCAAGCAGAGATACATTTAAAAAATACTCTACAATTTGGTTCTTCTACTTATCTAATTTAATTAATGTTTTAATTGCTTTTGTTGTACCTAGATTATATGTAATTTAAATTAATTGTAATCGTTAACAAATTAATTTCAGTTTATTGTATTGTTTTATGTATAATAAATGTTATTATAATACATATTTGTACGCCGTTAAGGTAAAAAATTCAAAAAATTCAAAAGTCATTTATTCAAACTAGGCTGAGAATCAGCACTTTTCGAACGTCTAAATTACATAAGACAGTCCCCCAAAACGCCCACCCTTCACCACTTCCTAGTGCTTTTGCTGGGAAGAAGAAGTGGCGCAACAAACTCCCCAGCAGCACAGCTGTCTGTTCAGTTAGAAAAAAAATAAAAAATGATTCTATACAACAGTATGCAAGACAATTTACAATATGCAAAAAATAATTTAAATTAAATAGCTATAATTAATAGCCATATGACAGCTAGCACACGCCAATATACCAACCAAAAGCATCGAGAACTATACTCAAGCAGAAATAAAAATAACTAAAAGTAAACAATATCTAAAAAAAAAAGAAAAAGCCTCCAGGCATAAAGGGCGTGCCCGCTTACATATAGCTGTAACTAGAAGTTACAATTGATAAACTAGGACCATCGAGGTAAAATAAATAATTGTCGAGGTCGCTAGCTAACCACATATTGCAATACAACTCATAAAAAAAACATTGTAATGAGTAGATTATGTCAGCACTAAATTAAAATAAATTGACTTATAAAGTAAAATTATAAACAATTATATAAACTCATATAACCTGTCAGTAGGTAAACTAATTCTGGAGAAAGAACATTTAAACATTGTCTTGAGTTAATCACAGCGACCATCTATTCTTATCATTTAAGTAGTCGTTGATAGAATAGTATGCCTTTGAACAAAGGTTGGACTTTAATTTAGTTTTAAACGCATTAAAAGGCAAATCTAGCAAAGAAGAGGGTACTTGTTATAAAAGGTTATACCAAGCCCAACAAATGAGTTATGAACCTTATGAAGCCGGTGAAAGGGAGCACGTAGTTTATCCTTACTTCTTGTGTTAACATTGTGAATATCACTGTTTTTAGTGTATAAGTGTATATTTTGCCTAATATATAAGATGTTGGCGAAGATGAATTGTGATGCCACTGTGAGAATACCGATATCTTTGAAAAAATCTCTCAGAGAAACTCTGGCACCTAGCTGGTAAATTGCTCGAATAGCTCGTTTTTGGAGGACAAATATATTTTGAATATCTGCAGCTTTGCCCCACAGCAGAATACCATAGGACATAACGCTATGAAAATAACTAAAATAGACTAACCGAGCTGTATCAACGTCAGTGTATTGTCTTACTTTTCTGACGGCGTAGGCGGCCGAACTGAGCCTTCCCGCTAGGCTCGATATATGTTGGCCCCACTGAAGTTTGGCATCTACTGTTATGCCCAAAAAAACTGCCGAGTTTACAGTTTCAAGCACCTCTTTATCTAAGACGATGTTGGGTCCTAGATTTCTAACATTTGGAAGGGCAAACTTTACACATTTCGTTTTTTTGGCATTGAGAACTAGGTTATTTGTCGTAAACCAATCCGTAACCATTGAGAGTGCACTGTTTACATCGTCAAAATCTTGTCTATTCCTGTCTACTTTAAAAATAAGAGAGGTATCATCTGCAAACAGTACAACTTCACAGATACCCTTTAAATAGAATGGTAAGTCATTGGTGGTAAATGGTAAAACATGACTGTGATCCTTTCTGCAATGTACCATCGAAGAAGTTCATATCTATACACCGTAAGGACTATTTCTGCTTGCAGCGCTCGGCCGCTATAGAACCAGGGCGGTAACAGATATGGTCATCGTGTTTACGGGATTTTGTTTTCAAACTGCTTAGATATGAACTTCTTCGATAGTACATAACATCTTTCATGCTTTGTGTGTGCATACTCATGTTTCAGACAAATAAATGGACATTCATTCATTCAACTGCCTCTGGCTGACCCCGACATAGTTGGGAAAAGGCTAGGCAGACAATAAATTGAATTTGCTATCAGCATTTCGGTTTTAACCTGTTGGGATTGGCAGAACTAATTACTTAGACAGATAAACTTACCTTGGCAGTAACGTGCGAGTGGTACGACGCGAGCACTAAGTCCGCATGGTTCATGCTGGCTCGCGAGTAACCAATGCGGGTGGTGTCCTTCTTACTGGTGTAGTGCATGGCTATGAGCGGCTGTAGTAAGAACTGTTGTGATACGTGAGCGCCTAATGTTAGTTGACCCGAAGGATGGTCTGCTGGCGTTCTTTGCTGAAAAATAAAAAAGGCGTATTTAGAACGTGCATTTTGAAAGTGGGCAACGTCGCAAATAGCTGTCAAATATTTCGCTGTTTTGATTAGTTACTGTATGGAAATATTAAATGTCGCTAACTAGTGAACTAAAATATTGATTATACACAGGGTGGAAGGGACATCGACGCGAAAACAGATACCATGGATTCAGTACACGATTCTGAACGCCCCTCCGTTGAAATTTTTCGTTTATTAAATTAAAAAACTGCTGTTCCATACATTTTGACCGCGTAGGTATTGAACTTTTCTATGAAACATGTTTTTTTTTTTTAAATAACCGACGAAAAATTTCAACGGAGGGGGGTTCAGAATCATGTACTGAATCCATGGTATCAGTTTTCGCGTCGATGTCCCTTCCACCCTGTATATGCAATAATTAATATCGTAACACCGAATAGTTAGTTTTATTTCTTTATTTATTTAATACTTTGAGCACACAAATACACAGAGGTGGACTTAATGCCATATGCATTTTGCAGAGCCATACAGTGGTAGGTGTAACATCGAAAATTGTGGAATATTATAAACCTATAGCTATTCGCGACGTTGCCAACTTTTAGAATGAACGTTCTTAACGTTTTGAAGTACTATTGAAGAAGTTCACATCTATACACCGTAAGGACTATTTCTGCTTGTAGCGCTTGGCCGCTATAGAACCAGGGGATAACAGATGTGGTCACCGTGTTCACGGGATTTTGTTTTCAAACTGCTTAGATCTGAAGTTCTTCGGTTTGTACATCCACGTTAATAACTGTATATGGTTGTGTTTTCACCACATAATTCACGAATTATTTAGAATATTTTCACTCCGAAACCCGCCAACTACATTTTTTTGTAAAGGCTGTTCTGCTTAATTCCATGTATTTTATTTTACTTACGTCACAAGTCTTCTTAGCATTCTCAATTATAACTTTGAACGTATGTCTCGTCCTTATGTTATCTAGGACACCCTGCACGAGTCCTCTGTTGTCATCCCGGCTCAGTCTTCTGTCTTGCATTATCTAGAAGATAAATACGAATCTTTTATGTCAAATAATTCAGCATTTTCTAAAAGGTTGTAACAAAACAAGCGAATAAAGGAGAAGTTTTCTTATAAAAAGCCTTGTTGGTAATATAATAGTACCATTATTAGTTGCAAGCATTGGATATTCCTGATCAAAGCTGTATGAGTGCTGGTAAAGTTCCAAGCAGATAACACATTCGAACTTTGTCTGTACTGCTAAGGCTCTCGTATACAAAGACGACGCGACAGCCTGACGTGACTCAAGTAGAACATTTTTTTGAAAACTTCAAGGAAATTGTTCTACCAGAATCGCGTCGCACCGGCGCGTCGCGTCTATCTGCGGCAGCTTTTAGCGTCATATTGATAAATCTCGTGGCGAGTTCAAGGGTCTATCTTAGGCGGCGGTAACCACGTTACATTACGTGAAGCTTGTAACTTTCAGGGAAATATAGGACCCACATCGTACTAAACCTCAACTTCTGAAGTTTTCTAGGCTTCAGAAGTCTTTCTGAAGTCGTTTTTTTATTCCTATAATCAATAAAACTTTATTGAGGTATGAGGAACAGGGTGTAAAGTTCACTCATGCTCCATAAAAAACCGGCCAAGTGCAAGTCGGACTCGCGCACGAAGGGTTCCGTGCCATATCTATAAAAACGGCAAAAAAAACATGTCTGGTGTATGGGAGCCCCCCTTAAATATTTATTTTATTCTGTTTTTAGTATTAGTATGCAGTATACTGGCAACAGAAATACATCATCTGTGAAAATTTCAACTGTCTAACTATCACGGTTCATAAGATACATCCTGGTGACAGACGGACGGACGGACAGCGAAGTCTTAGTAATAGTCCCGTTTTTACCCTTTGGGTATGGAACCCTAAAAAGGGAGGATCCTCCGACCAGACGGGTGTTGTGTCTGGTGGGCTACTGCTCCCCGATTGATGTCGAGACATTGTATATATGCTAGTCGCGCTGTAAACTTTGCTTGCGCGATGCAGGACTTTGCCTGACGTCAGTGTGATGCGTTCGCATGGGGCGACGTAAATGCCGCCATACCTCAATCTGTCCCGGCTGCAAGGCCGCCATACCAAGCGGCGTCGACGTCAGTACTGTGAACCTAATCTTTTCATCCTCTATGTAAGTTGCCGCCGGTAGCGGATAGAAGTTGGCTTGCAGAGGAATTTTGTCGAAGTAACGGCGCTTTATCATCTGTGGAAAATGTTTGTTGGTGAGAAAATGTGATTTTTTGACGACTTTTGGGTTCCGGCCTTAGAAGGTATAACGGAACCTGTATAAGATATTTTTTTTTTATCGAAAGGAACAGAAAGCAGTTCCATTATAAAAACTTACAACTAGTTAACAAAAACAAGTTATGGTAATAATAATATAGCCCACAATGCTGTTCACAGGTAGACAAAAAAAAATATGGAAAAGAAATAAGTGTAATCGCTAGGAGTTTTAGTAGCAGTACGTGCAGTAATTAGTTATTGATTGACAAGGCATTTTTTGTAGATAGCTTAATGTTATACACGAACTAAATAAGTTATTATAGGTTTCAAATGTCTACTACTACAACACGCAAAGTCAGTGAGAATGATGATGGAGGAAACTGGATAGCTTAGCGAGAATAAAATATCAGTGGGTCGAAAGAGGTATTAAATCATATTTTTTTAACCGAGTTCAAAAAAGAGGGTTAATTACATATGTTCGTCTGTACGCACTTTTTTTTTTAAGAACCGACTTTCGAATTAATTTTTATTTTCACATCTCATGCTCTGAAAGTGCTTATTTGTGCAGGATATAGGCTGCACAAAATCGAATTTTGTGCACAAGTGCATTAACGTATCTACTCATAAATGTATCTATATTAAGGCAAAGAAAATGAGTCATACAGCCAAACACAATAAGAAGTTCATAGATGGAATTTGTTATTTCATAATATTTACTTTAATTTATTTGCCTTATGTGTTTTTTAAGACATAAAAGATATTAAAATTTAAATTCAAGTACGGTAGGTTATTTAATTAATTTAAGAAAATTATTATTACAAAATTAATTGAATAGTAGGCTGTATAGGTCTGCACCCCAAGCCTAATATCAATGTCGTAAAATTCAGAAAAATACAGTTAATATGCCGAGGAAAAACATTTCCTTCAGTATTTAAAAATGTACTAATTTTAATTTGAATTTTAATTAAAGAAATTTTATGTTATACTACTGTTTTATTTCCTCGCAATCGAAGTGAAAAGCAGAGTTTATAACTCGTCCACAAAACCATTTTATCCTCGACACAACGTAAAAAAAAATATCTGAGACTTTTAGCAGCCCGAGACGAAGGCGAGGGCTTCGCCTTCGTCTCGGGCTGCTAAAAGTCTCGGATATTTTTTTTTCGTTTTGTGCTCTTGTTGTAAAATGTACTATTTACACTTTATAGTTTTTTTTTTAAAGGTTTTTTCATTATCAGCCTGCAGTCGTCCTTTGCTGTAAATAGGCCTCTTCAATCACTGGCCATGTAACTCCATCTTCGCCCGCTCTCTAGCTGCTATCAAGCCACCCTTTGGGCTATTAAAAATATTTATTTTCCATCTCACCTGCATGCCATTAAGGTCAGTATAGAAGTCGGGTCCATTCTTGCAGGCTGTACGGAACCTGAGGGCTAGCTCCAGGTCATCCACCTGAGGGTCTATCATTAATGTGTTGCTGATTTCCACTTCGCTATGTGGGAGTGAGGGGTTGTTGTGAACTGAGATCTGGGGAAAAAGGTTATTATTATAATAAGATTTGCCTTCTTAAGGCACCGTGCCGACCAAAGAGAAACGCAAAGCAGAGCATTTTCTGAAACACATTAGATAATACATTTTATTTTCAGTGTCACAGATTGCAAAGTTGTATGAAATTTAACGCAAAAATCAAAGGGCTCTTCTGGGCGTCCCAGAGCAGATTTTGTTTGCAGTTATGATAAAGACGTTTAATATTCAACTCGCACGCCTTAGGAATGCGCGGCGAGGCGGGGTGAGTGTTGACGGCGGACTGATAGAGCGGAGCAGCAGGCGCTGCCGCCCGATAGCCGCGCACGTACTATCGAAGAACTTCATATCTGAGCAGTTTGAAAACAAAATCCCGTGAACACCATGACCACATCTGTTACCGCCCCGGTTCTATAGCGGCCGAGCGCTGCAAGCAGAAATAGTCTTTACGGTGTATAGAAGTCCTTGCGCCGTACAGCGGTGAGGTCAAACTATTTGAAAGTATATCAAAAATCTGTTTTGGCCTCCTCTTTGGTATATGCTGCAGTTAGTGTTTTTATTCCCATTTCGGGTAGTGTTCTTGGGTTTTTGCATGAGGTATTTTTCCGTAGCAGCCCGGAGTCTGGATGTGTGCTAATAGGCTCGCCGCTATTACATGGGACTTAAACATAACTGGCAAAATGTGTATGTACCTATTACGGGTACACCTCTGCCTAACTCTTCGGGGAAACAAGGCGTGATGTTGTGTTATGATCTTAAGTTTTCTTTTTTTATATAAAAAAAAATTGAGACAGTTCCATTTAGTAGGTAATCTGGAGACCGGCAAGAAACATCATATAATTTCTGATGCTGCGGCCGCATCTGCGTCTATCGTGACGAAGCTTCGCACAATGATACTATACACGCAGATGTGACCAACCATTATCGGCTATCGTCGCGAAAGTTCGGGCTGCGTAGATCTTATCGCCCGGGTACATCAATGGGTTTTAGCGCGCTAATTAGCGTGGCACGTGGTCGTACTACCTTTATTCATTTCGACTATTGTCTCCGGATTTCCGGACTCCGGACTGTCGAAATAATAGAGAACCATCTACATTGTACAATAATTCGTTAAAATTATGAAGCCACTAATGTGACCACCGCATTAGCGCCATAACTTTTTAGCGAGCAAAACATACGAAGCTTCGTCACGCAAGACGCAGATGCGGCCGCAGCATAAGAAACATGTGAACGATAGGTATACTCAATACTCACAGCTAAAACAATATCCGCAGCTTTTGGGGAATTAAGGGCGGCGTACATCGTCGCTTTATAGATTCCCTCGACGACAACTATCTCTGGGAAGGCCTCTGCCTTATAGTCAGTGGCAGGACCCGTCGGGACGAAGAGGTATGCCCCGCTGTTGTTGTCCTTACCACGCTGACTGTCATATCTGGGGAGATATCGTGTTTGATTTATTATCCTCATTCATGCGAAAAGGGACAGTATTTATGACAGCCGTTATAAGTTTAGAAGCACGAATTTTGATTTAAAAGAGCGTCCGTGGAGTTTCTAGCCCGTTCTTCTCCATTGGTACCTACTACGCTTTGGAATGGGCAACTAGCTTCATATTTCTGATTGACCGACTACTTGACAGTTCAAAAGTGCTTGTAAATGGTTTAATTGAAATAAATGGTTTGAGGATGTATGAAAAATGAAAACTGGCCTAAGGTGAAAATATGGGCTGCCTGCCTAGCCTTTCCCAACTATGTTGGGGTCGGCTTCTAGTCTAACTGGATGCAGCTGAATACCAGTATTTTACATAGAGCAACTGCTTATCTGACCTCCACAACCCAGTAACTGAGTAATATAATACCCCTTGGTAAGACTGGTTGACAGACTTTCGGGCTTCTGAAGACCCGTAACGGCTGTCAAAGATCCACGAATGACACACACTCATGCCAACGGCTTAACGTGCTTTCTGTGGCACGGAGGAGTCTCGGTATGAAAAGATGGTCATCCATCCATGGACCAACTTCGGCAAGCGTAGCTTAACCTGATGCTACAACCTGTGCGGCTGTTATTACTTGGCCACGAGCTCCTCAAAGGTGAAAATGTAGGCACTGACAAATAAATATAATACTTCGAATAGACTGCCGCTGCCTACCGTGTTTCTGGCAAACAAATTACTTTAACTTTAGAAGCGGCTTGGACTTTGCTTTGAGCATCTACTGTTAACCCTACTTTCGGAGCTTATGAAAATTTTGTACAATTGTAACTAGTTTTACATATCAAAAGCTCCAAAATCGTTTAAGAACAGCGCTGTGTTTATTGATTCAGGTCGTACGATACGCCCGGTTTACTTCTAAACTAAGTTCGGGGTTGCTTAGATGGAATGTTCCTCGGACCTCCACGACTAAATCCCTCAAGAATTAGGTTGGGGCAGGAGCATTGGCTCCTCTCCTCTTTTTTACGGCTCAGAGAAAACTTCAACTTAACCAGAAAAGTCCCTACAGCCAAATCAAAACACACTAACTGTGCAAAATCCATGTGAACAGGCACAGTAGTTCCTTCTGGCGATACGATAGCCTTAATAAGTCCATCCATAGTCACGAGCACGCGGGTACTGTTGCCGGCCTGTATCGTGATGTCTTCCATGAGGCGCGCTGATGGCTGCTCTACTGGGAACATCTTAGGAAGGTCTACTGTCCAGTAGTCAGCGTTGTATACTCGGATGCGGGAGTAGGATGTGTATCTGAGGAATTAATGAGGAATGTAAGCAACATAATTATATTCTTAGCATGAACATCTATTATTATTTGAAATTATATACCTACTCGTACAATTTAATTTCAACTCTTTATTAGTGGCTTTTGTGGACATGATAATTATTCTGATTTGTTACAGCTGTAATAGCAATCAAGTCATTTAGTTTAAAATACGTTTTTATTTTTGTTAATCTATATATCTTTACATGGATTATTTTCTATTTTGTGAATGTGAGAACGCTGTAAGCTTAGTGAACTGTAGATTTGTTGGCCATCATTATTCTGTTAAGTACCTGGTACTTGTTGAAAGACTGTCCTCCCATACCTAATAACACTGTTATTTGTAAATATTGTAAAAACCAATTATTTTTAAAAGAATAACCGTGGAGGTTCTTGCCGGCTCTTTTCCATAGGAAACGACCAATTGGAACCGTGCACCTATCTTCTGACGTTTCATAAGTGCCAATGCAGGTTTATGTGAAATAAAATAATTTGAATTTGCTTCTGCTCTAGCCAGCTTTCATAAAATTCGATACAATAAGTCAAAAAAACAGGCCAAGTGCGAGTCGGACTCGTACACGAAGGGTTCCGTACTTATACTAACTTTCCGTACTTATTTTAAATTTATTATTTGTTGTTATAGCGGCAACAGAAATACACAATCGGTGAAAATTTCCACTGTCTACCTATTACGATTCATGAGGGACAGTCCGCTGACAGACAGACGGACAGCGAAGGCTTAAAAAAAGGTTTGTGCAATCCTGTTTATTCAGTATTCATATCGATCTTTTTCAGTTCTAACGTACACTTTGCAATGTTATTTTGCCAAATGACGTTATAACGGTGACTCAGATATTTTGCTCTAAGGCAGGGCATACAAAGGTCGAGTCATCGAGGTCGATTCATGTCATATCCGTTATTTTTTTATAAAGAAACATGGTGAGAAAACTTTATAGCAATGAACATGACACAAGACGCCGTATCAAGAAATAGCTTTAAAAACAATGATAATTATACAGTAGTGGTCATATAATTAGAAACACAGTCACTTGGTAGTGCTCGTACTAAAGATATTGATAATTATTTTCCAAGTACTTAATATTTATATTTTATGTTATTAGTTCACATAATATTAATTATCGTTTTTAAACTAGAGTTACAACTGTTACAAGTGTACATTTTAATGCGGTAAATGAATCGTTTACCTCCGATTAATTGCAATAATAACATAAAAGTAATTAGCACTACAAAGTGACTCTGTGATTCTAATTATATGACCACCACTGTATTACAATCGTGGACAATTAAGGTGAACCAATTTTCACCCTTATGTACTATCGAAGAACTTCATATCTAAGCAGTTTGAAAACAAAATCCCGTGAACACGATGACCACATCTGTTACCGACCCGGTTCTATAGCGGCCGAGCGCTGCAAGCAGAAATAGTCCTTAAGGTGTATAGATATGAACTTCTTCGATGGTACTTAGTAATAAGGTTGAAAAATGGTTCACCGGCAGTGTCCGCGATGGTACAAAGAAGTGAACGAGATTTTTTCCTACAGGTAAAATAAAGAACTTACTTATTAAGCCTAGTATTATCCCTCAACGAGATAGTATACACAGTCAACGCCAGCGGGTCAACGATCGCGGGGAAAGATAGTTGGTACTTGTTGGCTGCGAATGCAAGCCTTTTGTCACCAGCCACCACGGGCGATATCTGAGCCATCATCGGGTTGCCTTCGGGGTCGAATACCTGAAAATATGATAAACTGTATTATTCTGCAAGTTCTGAAAGAAAAAAAAGAGTGCTAATTGCGGGAGGATTCGGCGTGAAGTTAACTATTTGCGGGACACTAAACGCCCCCAGACGTAATGACAGTAAAACCAGGTACGCACGAGCGATTTTTTCCCGCGACGATTTTTTTGAATTCTCAACGCCTGGCTCAACACCGAGAGTTGAAAATCCAGTGCGCGATAAAGTACAGCCGCGATATTTTTACGTCCGGGCAAACGTGGGCTAAACCTTCTACCGTGTCTCGATCAGTGTCCTTCATTCAACCGATTAATAATTTAGGCAACACGCAAAAAAATATGTATAATGCGATGGAAATCTAAATTAAGGTGTTTGAGCAACGGAGTACAACAAAACTACGGCTGAGCGTAAAAAACCTATCTTCTGACTCACGTGTGCGTATTGCCCTACGTTTAAATAAGTACTATGACAAAAATATTTTTTGTACCAATGAACTGACATCATTATCGACCTAGCCTCTCTCAAGTATGTTGGGGTTGGCTTCCAGTCTAACCGGATGTAGCTGAATACCAGTATTTTACATGGAGCGACTACCTATCTGACCTTCACAACCCAGTTACTGAGTAATACCCCCTGGTGAGATAGGTTGTCAGACTTTTGGGATTCTGACGACCCGGTACAACTGTCAAAAATCCAAGATTAACCAATGAAATGACATAAAGTTTGAAAAAAGAAACCCTTTATCGCTCACCTCAACATGCGGCGAAGAGACCAACACGGTCATAATCTCATGTCTCCTGAACGCAAGCGCATTATACAAGACAACTCTCCTCGAAGGCGACACCACATCCAGCGATATAGTAATTCGCGTCGGTATCTCATCGTGAGACCGCCAGATGTCGTCCACATCGAAATAAATGTCCTCTTGAGCTTGATCTACGATTAACGGCTGATTTAGGAGATAGTAAGCTGCTTGTTGGATCGCTGATTGACTGTATTTTATTGCTGTTAGCATTCTGTAATGGAAGGATTTAGTTAGAGTTTTGATCAGAAATGCGAGATGAGGTTTTGCACGAAGCGACCATCATACGTACATATGTATATAAAACAGACAGTCGGTTTGAATACGTCAAAAAAGCCGATATCGTCTAGATATTCGTTGCAACGAAAAAAGTACAAGGATTGTCACACAAACCAAAGGTAAGGTAATTTTAAAATCCTAGATGGTGATCATGAGGAAAGCATTCGCCATTGGTCGGGTTTTCGAGAGCGCTGATGCAGAAAATGAGGGCGCAATTAAAATATAAAAGGGGAACTATGAATGCCAATAATACGTCATTGGTATCATTTCCCCGTATTCGAGGGCACTGATGTAGAAAATGAGATCGAGATTAAAATCTAAAATGGCGGCTACGAAAATTTGCAAATAATTCGTCCGTGTTCGTTCCGTGTTTTTCTGGGGCGCTTATGCCATAAATGAAAATCCATGATGGCGGCTAAGATTACGTTGAATTTATTGTATGCCGTCACTTACTTCTTTGCGTAGTCTTCTCTGACCTCGTCGCGGGAGGTGCCAGTGACTCCGTCGTGATGCTGGAACAGTGACAGCGAGCGACGAGCCTGCTCCACTCTGTCTCGTAGTTGTAGCGACATTATGTTGGACACAGCGTGTGAAGCTGTGACTTGAGATGTGATTATTTCGGCTGCCCTGGAAATAAATATTTTAGGATGTAGTGTTGTTAAAGGCAAATTTGGAATGGAGACCTAGGGCCGTCCGAGACGGAAATGCATGTGCTGATCTGTTTAAAAAACTTTTTCACAAAAAATAAAACCGACTTCCAAAAAAAAAACACTACAAAGTGAAAAATAACTTTGATTTCGGAAGTCGGTGTCTTGGGTTTTATATTTTCATTTTTTTGCCACCGACTTCCGAAATCAAAGTTATTTTTCACTTTGTAGTGTTTTTTTTGGAAGTCGGTTTTATTTTTTGTGAAAAAGTTTTTATTTTTCACTTTTTAGTTGTGGTACCTACACAAAACCCCCACAAAAATTTGAACACCAAGTAAATTACAGTGACAGGAACTATTAGAATATCATCCACATATACTAGGTGGGAAAAATATGTATTATTGAAGCTAACTCAAAAACCCCTCATCAGATCTTGACCAAATTTATATGGGACCAATTCTGAAGTATGCCCTACCAAAAAAAAAAAAAGAATGATCAAAATCAATTCATAATTGGCGGAGTAATCGAGTAACATACATACAAATAAAAAAAAACATACAACCGAATTGAGAACCTCCTCCTTTTTGAAGTCGGTTGAAAAGAGCACTGCTACTAGGTGCGGACAAAGAAATTCGATGAAAATAATAGAATCCGCGTGCGGGACGGGAGCTCGTTGCGGACGGCCGCCTTATGCAGTGGACTGCTTAAAAATATTTGGATTTAAAAAGCGCAAAAGATTAGATCTTTTGTATGTTTGTTTGTTACGCTTTCACGCTAAAACGTCTGAACGGATTTGGATGAAATTTGACTACGTTAGGACATAGGATACTTTTTATTCCGATATTCTCACGGGATCGAGACTAATGCGGGTGAAACTGCCCAGCTAGTTACTAAATAAATAGGTAGAGATTAGCCATCTGCGTCTATAAACACGACTTCTTTTATGAAACAACATAATGAAACCATAATCTTACCTAACATAAGCCAGCAGTACTCGATCCATATTCTTATAAAAAGGCCTGGACGTGTAGTATCCACTCCAGTAGTGCTGGTTCCTGTCAGCATACGTGAAGAAATCCCCTGACAGCACCGGGAAGGATGAGGCCTTGACCTCCGAATGAACAGCTTTGAAGTAATCTTGAAGGGTGCCGAATTGTACCTGAAAGGGTTAGGGGAATTAAGCGTGACCAAGAATAAGCAATTATTCACGACAGCAAGCGATGTATGTCCTCGGAGCAGACGTGATCCCTAAGCACCGGTGTTAAATGATTTACAAAGCTAACCAAATATAATAAAAGCTGTCTAGCAATGTGTGTGCGTACTTACAATAAAAAACCAAACAATCTCAAATGATTAAGGCGCGTATTGCAGAACCTCACTCAACACTCAAGCTACAGCTCAGCTCAGCACTCAAGATTGTTTAAACTAGTTTCAACCAATCAAAAGGCTTTTAACGAATTTTAAGTAATGCTTGAGTTTTGAGTGAGGTTCTGTAATACGGGCCTTAATGTAAGATTATTTAAAAACAAATAATACAAATGGCTAAATGAATGAAGCTTTTATAGTTTACTGCTGCACTGCGTGTTGCGGGTTCGATTCCCGCACGGAACAAATATTTGTATGACCTACAAGTAGTTGTTCGTTGTTGTTGGCTGTTTGTATATGTGAGTTTAAATGTTTGTATGCGCACCCACGATACAGGAGAAATGCCTAGTGTGGGGCAACGTTTTTAAAAACAAAAAAAAAAAGTTTGAAAGAATTTATGGATAAAAAAGATTGACATTATATACTAACATTAATGTACTTAATTATAATTACCCTGTAACATTAAATGTTTGCATGCTTTGTTTTATCTTAGCTAAACATGTTTGTGCCACTCTGACCTATGTTTAACACCGTTGTATACCATGTTTTACGCAAATCAATCATTTTACTATTTAAAATACTGGGGCCAAGATAAATTAATACTACTCAGCACGTATTTAGGCTGAGCATTTTTTCTGTCACTGTCACAAAACTGTGAAACTCAAAGTGCAGGATAAAGACGCGAACATATCTAAGCCAAATTTCAATTCGTCCTGTGAGCAATGTGCCGCGCCCACTGCTACTGAGGGCCTATTTCCTAATAGCCACTACTTAAGCTACGGTTTCCTAGAAGAGCGGTGGCCCGCCACTAACGGACGCAGTGACGGCTGTCATGATTTAAATCGTTAGATTCGCCCTACAGCGTCAAAAGATAGTCTCATATCAGTTTCCTTTTGACACCTCTGACACACAATGACGCAGTGACTACACTTTACTGTGATGGAACCGCTATTTAATAATGTGTGAGCTCACTCTTCTCTCTTCTATGGACACTTTTTCTTGTGACTAAGTATGGCGAGGGCAAATGTAGCGATTTAAATCTTTGGGCTGCGGGGTTTGACATAATGTCAAATACTGGTAAAACTGGTGAAAGTTTGGATGTTTGTTATTCAATCACGCAAAAATAATGAAATTTGGCACACAGATAGTTTATAACCAGGATTAACCTATAGGATACTTTTTATCCCGGTAGAGCGTTCCTTTCGGGTATTTTCCGACCCTCACGCGGGCGAAGCCGCGGGCGAAAGCTAGTTATTAATAAAATCAATGAGTATCTCGTAGTTCTGGTAGTGGTTGTTACCAGTGGCGGCTGTGCCTTAGGTGCGCTCGTGCGCCGCACTACCATTTTAAACCTTCTAATATACAGCTACCTTCTACCCATACCATACTATCTATACAGTATAAACCTAAGGTATAAACTTTCAAAACAATGATCTATACATATAACTATCCATAATACTACCTACCCTACACAGAAATTACGTTTATGATAACATGGTTTTGTTATTGGAGTTGAGTAAATCAAGCTGACCGGTTTTGATTTCTACTGCAAAAGAATTAAATCTTATTTTTGCTTGAATAAAAACGACCCGTGCGCTCGCTAAAGCGCACGCAGCGAGCTCTAACAACTTCTATGAAACAAGATGTAAACCGCCGGGCGCGTGAGACGGAAGATGCTTAGAACAAAATGTATGCATTTTTAGGATAGCTGAGTGCGCCGCACGCGACCGGAAATTGCCGGAAGAATACGAAAGATTCTCGGGCGGCGGGGGTAGCGGGGACACCTCGCTTTCGCATGCATGACCCGATAATTTTGTACCTGCTTTAATTACTTATTATCAAAGAAAATAGTGAACATTTTGTGAGTAAACATGAGTGTAAAATACAATATTCAGTAGATACAATCTAGACTCAAATGTGTTGTGTGTGTGTAAAGTTTTGTGTCGTCGCCTGCATCTCATCACTGCGCCTCGCTATACCTGCCAGTTTCCCGTAGACCACAGGCATAGTCTATAGGGTGTCCTTTTTATAAGGTAAAAATTATATATCTTATTTGAAAATATTCACTAAACCCATGCAGTGCACCACCGGTTTTCTGAGGCACCAGCCGCCACTGGTTGTTACACTCGTTGGATCGGTCGTACCGGAAGTCGTCACCAAGTGGGAACATCACCGCATTACTGCGGGACAACTGTGTGTTTTGCACCATTGGTTGCAATGATACGCTTTAGGCTAAATAATAATAATAAGATCCTTACCTCAGCATTCCATCCATCATTATTATTAATAAAATCGATCAGAATCTCATAGTTTTGGTACTGGTTGTCCCACTCATTGGACCGGTCGTACCGGAAATCGTCGCCCAGTGGGAACATTACCACGTTACTGCGGTACAACTGCGCTTTCTTGCGCCACTGGTCTAAGATTGTTTGTGCTCTGAAAAAGTTTAACCATTTCGTTATTTGGCGTTGGTAGGTCTGTTTTAGGCACAGTGGCCGGCAGAGAGTCTAAAGCAGTGTTTTCTGATGACATGCCATTATAAACTTGATTATCAGTGTTTTAAAGTTCAAGTGAGTACGCGCTTTGGCACCCAAGGTGCTGTTTCAAGTCTGCCTCGATGTTTGTACAACTTTCTACTACAAGGACTGCAGACCATAATCTGTACCCTAATTACGTAATGCAAAATCAATCCGAATCTGAATCGTTTTGAACAGATTGCTAATCCATTGCACCGTAAGTTCGAAAAAAAAAAACTGCAGAGCAACGTAAATAACGCAATGAATGTTGTTGAACTGTCAAAATGAAACAGATTTGTCTTTATCGTTTACGAAAATATGTTGCGTAATTAGAAAGCAGATGCCAGGAAAATAGAGAAAAGTGGTCTTATCTCTAAACACACTTTTTACTTAGACTAAAGTGATTACGAAAACGAAAGTGAAACGTTTTTTTGTTGTTTGAATACGAGGATTTTGGCTACTTTTATTTCTGCTATTTTTTCTTTTAATGTGCGTTTTGTTTGTGCAGAATAAACATATTTTCTTTCTTTCTTTTTTATTACAGAAGAATGAATTGGCTGATAATAAAGAGCGAATTTCTAACATATTGTTTACCTTTCCTGAACATTCTTTTCAGTTATTTTTCGTGGTGCCACACCCCATGGACAAGTAACGCCGTTACCCGGTAGTCTTTTGAAGTCGAATTGACAGCACACCTAGAAATATTAGAGAAGCATTTGTTTGTATCTAAGTACCAATATATTTATATTTCGATATTTTTAAAGATTATTTTTCGAAGAGTTCAGCAGTAGACATTGCTTAACTTGATTTAAACTTTTTAATTCTTTATTAGGCCTCATTTACGGAGACGTGGGGCGTCGCGCGTCGCGTTGTGCGGCGCGGCCCGCTCTGAATTCAAACATATGGCGTTGTATGAGTGCGTTTACGGAGAAGCGATTTTAGACGCGTTTGCTTGAAATGGAGCGTTTTTTGCGCCGCGTCTCACGCGGCGTTTATCGCGGCGGCGCACGCAGCGGCAATTCTCGATGAAGCGATGCCCGCGGCGGAATCTTCTGCCAGTCAAACTGATCGGTTTGATTGATTATCCCGCGTGCGCCGCAGCGTTGCCCGCCGCGTGCTTTGCTACACGCTTGTGGATTCGCCACGGGCCCAGCGGCGGGCACCGCCACGCTTCCCGCCCCGCATCTCTATGAATAACGTCTTATACTGCCATACGCTTGTGTTTACGCGTGCGATGATAAGTGCCGCTTGACGCGCCGCCGCTCCGTAAACAGAAAAATCGTACAACGCGCCGCGACGCGCGACGCCCCGCGTCTCCGTAAACGAGGCCTTAGGGTTCATTTTAATGGCAATATCTTGCTTTTGCGGTGGTCATTTACCTTTGGATTTGGTCCACAGGAGTGAGGGACGTCGTAAGAATAGAAAGGCATCATGTGAGTAAACATATCCGTTTTGCCGACCCCATCTGCGGAACAAAAATAAAATAAAAATTGTTTATTATGTCATTAAAAACGCCTATGTGCAGTTTTTCCTTATGCACAAAGCATAAATAATGAATTTACATATTGGAAAGTAAGATTCTTACCCCATAGTTGCCTCCACTTAAACTCCAACTGCTTATGAGCTGCGAGTTCCTTCTTTACTCTATAATGCACCCTTTGAATAACAGAATTCTCTAATCCAGCTAACTTGAGGAGATAAGGCTGGGTACTAGAGTACCCGAAGGGGTCTATTGACCAGGCGTTCTTGGGCACCACGCCCAGGTTATCGATCAGCCATTGGTGGCCTGTGGTCAGCTGTCGAATGATGGAAAGCCAATGGGAGTTGGCTTCGTCATTCATTACCCAGCCGCCTGTTACTATTTCAATCTTTCCGGCTTTTAGGAGACTGAAATAATAATAATGAAGGTAAGTATAATATGACAAATAATATTGTACCGACATTACGGCGCAGACGTTTCTTCATAACACCGAAGAGCCCATTTTCATTTACCGGGAAACCCTCCATTACTCGGTCGGGATCAAAGGGGTCATGTGATTATAATATGGAAAGAGTTTTAAAACACGTATTTATTTATATTGAAAATATGGACCAAAACACAAATCTACATCCCAAATGCGTAACACACTATCCCAATCCGAAGGTATTTGAAGGAAATTCCTAACCCACTTTTCTTCTTTTTCGTTTGGTTAGTGACTATCCTGGTGTCCAGACTTTTTATGCCACCCCGACCCGCACTGGGTCCACGTGGAAGATTACAACCCACTCCCTCTCGTAGATAGGAGGCCTGTGTCCCAAAAATTATAGGCTGATAATGTTATTATGATGCAAGTTTGAAAAGGATTTTTTTTGGTTGCTGGAATGCGTGGGCTCCTGCAAATTCAAGCCCGCCTTGGTAAGGTTAATTTTTTTTTTGACCATATAAACATAAATAGAAGTAAGTTATAAGTATTTATTTTCTCACCACAATAAACATTACAGACATTGTTAAATATGATAAATTATTTGGTTTAGTTTACTGTGGGAGACTGGTGCCTAAGGTAGGCTTTAAGGGCCTGTGTTTCAGGTCACCAGGTCTCCGCCCTCTAGCAGTTCGATACATTGCATGATAATATTGATAAAGGTGATTTAACAAATTTTGAATTAGGAGGTTGTATAATAGCTTTTAGAGTCTGTAGTACAACATAAGGTGTTTAAAAAATAAATAAATAATACATGAATGGAAAACTAAATAGACAAGAGTTGGTTGTTCATACAGAAAATGCTAAGAACAAAAAAAACTCAGGCAACAAGAGCGAGCTCGAACATTTTAGCACCCCGCTTCAGTGGTTAGATTTACTTTTGATACTTCATTCAGAAATAGGTGTTACTTGGTCGAATTATAGATACAGAAAAGTTTAAGGGCCTCTGACTTGGCTTCGCATGCCGTCGAGAATATCTCTCAGGCATGCCGCCGGTTTACTCGTGATGTTTCCCTTAACCATTTTTGAAGAAAGTGATCATTATAAAATACGCACATGAATCCGAAAATTCAGAGGTGCCTTGGGTTCGTGGAGGCCTATGACTCGGCAATCCGACGGTCACACTGGCTATAGGCTATCACGGCCACGAACCCATACCTAACCCATTGCTTCATTTGTTTGAAAAATTCGACTGCTCGACAACTTAAATAACGTAATGAAAGTGGTTGCATTGTCAATTTGAAAGGTAAGTGTGTTACGCAAATACCCCGCTGTTTATAAATATATGGAAGAGCGTTGAAAAAACGTATGACCAAAATTGTCAAATGATTTAGAGGGTAGTATTCTCTTACTATCTACACATACTTACTTCAGAAACGCGGCCTTATCTTTATCAGTCGCATCGCTATTCCACCATAACGCCAGAAAGCTGATCTCGGCCCAAATAAACTTCCGGCCGATGCCTTCCGACAACTTTTCCACCATGTTATTGAATATCGCTCGGGTTTGCGTCTTGTAGTAATTCTCGAACGTCTTTATCCAGCCTGCAATGTTTGTCAACAATGATTGATGCTCATTCGTTTTTTTATTCGGAGAAACGTGATTGAACATTATTTTGTGCGAGAATTCACTCGCGTTTTTTTAACTTACGTAGATGGGTTCAGAAAGTTCAGATGTTATGATAGCAAAGACAGACTAAGACAAAGGATTGGGATATTTATGGCCCCTATAATCATATCATAAATAACATCATACATAAAATCACGTCAATAATCCCCAAAGGGTTGGGCAGAGGTGTACCTATAGTACCTACACCCACATTTCGTCAGTTATGTTTAAGTCCCATGTACCTATTTAGTGTGAAACTTGTTAACGGGTATTAGTAGAACACTGAGACAAAAAGATAAAAAATATTGTTTTCACCACTCCCGCACGAAAGAAGTGTCTTTCCTCTACGAAAACAGTGAGGAAAGTTGTTTTTTCCTCACTGCTTGAACAGTGAGGAAAGTTGGTTTTTCCTCACTGTTTGAACAGTGAGGAAAGTAATGATCCCGTTCAGAAACTAACCTTGCCTGATTTTTTTATGTTAAGTTATACAGATATTTAAAAAAATAAAGAATTATTTTGATTTGCTTTGTGTCTATTTAATTTATTTACCTATGATGACTGAATACTTTCTTGCTGGTCGTGGTGAAAAGTTTTGTATGCAACATGTGAGCAAGTTCATTTGCTATTCGTTTTGTTGAGTCTTGAGCGAACGAAGGATTGAAATTTATAATCACTCGCTGCGCTCGTGATTCTATTTTTCAATCCTTCGTTCGCTCAAGACTCAAAATCAAAACTCATAGGAAAAACGAACTTTCCTCACATGTTGGATAAATAACTATTGTATTATTTATAAAATCATCATAATTTATAACTACTTGATAATCCATACGAAATTGCGTGACAACGCATGAAATCAGCTGACATTTTGTCGAGTTATGCGAACGTAAAATAATGTAAGGAGCAGCTGATTTTTGAATCGCGATATCAGTGTTGATCCCAAAGTAAAAGTTGTTGATAGATAATGATGAGTACATTGATCCCTTAAGAGATTTTCAGTTCTTTCAATTACATTTTGTATAAACATCTGAAAACTAAACTGTTTCCCTATTTACTGTTGGATTTCCATTCAATAAGTTACGATTTCTTGAGTCTATAGGTATACAAGCTGTAGGTATACAAGAAGTTTTTGGAATGGTTTCCTCCTGTCGTAAATTTTCATAATTTACCAATTTTGTTTACATTTTCTGTATAATTATGTAGTTTGTTAAGCACCCTGCCTTATCTTTTTTTACGGTACAGTTAACCTTATGATAGCAACGCGATAATCCATAGTTACACCAGGTTTTTTCACTACATAGTTAATGCTGTGCGAATCTAAATGATAAACACAATGTTTACCGCAAATACACGTATTTCTTTATTTCTTATAAATGCTTATGTTTCAGCGTGGGTGTTACACCGGGCGCTTGCTTTAAAACACACAACATAAATTCACGCCTTTATGTCCATATGGGGTAGGTAGAGATGGCATTATTCGCCCAAATTCTGCTGTATATGTTTAAGTCTCATGTAAAAGGGACTTATGACAAATCCGGGCACCACGCTGCTATTGAGAAATTTTA
Source organism: Xanthia togata (assembly GCA_963853775.1). NCBI lineage: Eukaryota > Metazoa > Arthropoda > Insecta > Lepidoptera > Noctuidae > Xanthia > Xanthia togata. The sequence goes on from OY970791.1 coordinate 21,872,859, forward strand.
TTAAGATATAACCCAATAATGTTTTGCCCGCCCTGGGTACCAAAATCAGACTAGCTAACACGGCCTACTGTGACATGGCTCGAGTCACACATTTTATGTGACTAAACTGTGATTAAATGTGTGATTCGAGCCATGTCACAAGGCCTTGCTCCCCCTGCAGGACAAACAAACTAGACAAACGTCGTCTTATGTATTATCGATGCATAAATTGTCCATTCAAAATGTTGAATCACGAGATCTACTTACTTATTAGTAATATCTATTATTACTATTATTTATTTACTTTATTGTACACCACAGAAATACAATACAAAAAAAAAACTACATAATTTACAATGGGCGGCCTTATCGCTTTCCGCGATCTCTTCCAGGCAACCTTGGAATGGACAGTGATTTGAATAAGTACATGTACTTATATTTTAAAAAACCTATTTAATTACCGTATTGTTGATAAAATATCAGAGATAAACCAATCTCCCGGATATTCATGGGGTTTTTACCCGACTGTGCGACAGCAGACAGAGTGTGTGTTTTTATATTAACTAGCGAAACGTTAACAGAGGTGATGGTAAATTTACTTTTTTTTTCTTAGGCAAGTCTCTCCTTTCTCCTTAAAAACCTGTCTATTTTATGCGTGTTATAACATTACAACATTACATATAAAATTACGAGTTAAAAAAACTTAATAAAAAAAAAGTATAAGTATTTTTTTGGAACAGCAACAAATTGTCATAATTACATTAGAAAGGATGATAGCTACAGTTAGGTACCTACCCAAGTTGGTTAATTTTTTCATCATATTTTGCACTCATTAGATATTTTTACGCCTAAGGAAGGAAAAACTGCTAATCAATCTGAACCGAACTTTATTTTTTTTGCCAATTTTTTGCAGTTTTTCGAAAATTAATTGCTGCTAATTTTACATACAATTTGGTGTACTAATACGGTTAGCGTTCAAATTGTGTTTTATCAAAAATAATCCGCCTTTCTTAACCGAAAACCGACGTAGTGACTGGGGAAGCTCTTGGCCTGCATCTCACCTGATGGTAAATGATGATCAGGCCGAACGTGGAAGCGAGCTTCACCTGGAATCCTCAACCACAGAGGCACTGCCTATCTTCTGTTGAAACACAACAATGCTGTTAACATTGTTGTTATGGCGATAGACTTAGATAAGATGATGGTAGCTAGCCAGGCGGAATTAGAACATGTCTACCACCAACCACCGAGCAGAACATTTTGCCCCCACTGGGAATCAAACCCGGGGTCTCTGGGTCTGAGACAGGTGGTCTAACCACTAAGATCACAGAGATGGTTAACGCTCTCGCGGCGGTAGGCGCTCGGCTCTCGCACTAATGGCTCCGTACCTTCCCTACCCATTATACTACCCTTCTTTTTATGAATTGCCATAATAGAGGCTATAGTAACACTGAATCTGTGAACATTCTAACTGGCCAACTATCCCGGTTAAAAAGATACAGCTATATGACAGGGAGGGTTAACGGACACAGTCACACAGACACCACCTTTTGCTTAAGGGACTCTGAAAAATTTGCAAGTGACTACAAAGAGTACCGGGCCACCGAGCCCTGCTCGGGTGAAAATTGAGAAAACGAATTTTCCCAGCCATTTAACTTGATTGATTTTTCGCCACATTAAACCCCTGTATTGCAACTTTCATTGAAATCGTTAGAGCCGTTTTCGGGAACGTGATTACAAATGATTATTTAATAGTAAGTACAAAAAATAAAAATAAAAGGAAAGGATCAGTTGCATGATTTTCGTAAGCGTTTTATCTTTATCAAATTACAAGTTTTATAAGCAACGTCCTTCGATTACCTACGAATATATTACATAATATATCATCTGTCATAATGCGTTACAGTAGTACCCAACTGATATGGCTTACCGATGTACCTGCGCAGAAGATGAATTTTCAAAGCGCGGGAAATGCTATTGACCAATCGGCACGCTCCACGCGCCGCGCTTCTTTTTCCTGTACCGCTATTGGTCGGCAGCTGCCGCCATGTTAGCGCGCGCCGCGTGGCATGTTAGTCAGCCGCCATACTTCTGATCGAGTGCACGCGCAGCAGGCGAAAGTACACGTAGTGGCAACAAAAGTGTTTTCTTTTTTATTATTTAAAATGAGTTCTTTTAAAAGGGGGAAACCGCTTAAAAGTCAAGCTCGGGAAATTATTTTCAATGTCCACGAGTTTATGAAGAAAGAAGCTCAGGAGTCTAAAAACACAACATTTATAAAAGATCGATTTTTGAAAATTATTGACCGAACGGCCGAAGCTACACAAATTTCAAAACGAACAATAACGAGAATTCTTAAAGAGAAGGATCAACATACAGGTGAAAACACTGCGGGGCCTTCTTTTAGAACGCCGAAAAAAGGTAAAGTGAAAAAAACTTATCGTAAGGAATTGGACGATTTTTCATACCAAGCCATACGCAGGAAAATTTATGACTTTCACCGCGAAGAAAAACAGGTAGTCACAATGAGAGCGCTATTGGAGTTCTGTGTTTGTCATTGACAATGCGTCATACCATAGCACATTAGAGGACAGGGCACCGAACAGTAACTCTGTAAAAAAGATTATGCAGGATTGGTTAAAGGATAAAAACATACCTTTCAATATCAAAGCGTATAAACCGGAGTTGTACGATATAATTAAACGCCATAAGCATCTCTATGTAAAGTACTCGCTTGACACCATAATGGAAGCTCACGGCCACACAGTGTTAAGGCTCCCTCCATATCATCCGGACTTCAATCCAATAGAAAACATTTGGTCGCAGGTGAAAGGTCACGTAAGCAAATTCAATATTGCCATGAATTTGACCGAAGTGCAGCGTCTTTTGTCTGAAAAATTCGCATCCATCGGGCCAGACGAGTGGCAAAAAGTTGTAGATCATGCTATCAAATGTGAAGATGAATTTATGACATTGGAAGAGGCCATCGACGATAGATTGGACCACTTTGTAATAAACACCAACGAAGATACATCATCCTCATCGGATAGTTCGAATCGTGATAGTGATGGTAATAGTAGCGACGCTCAGAGTGATATTGGGATAGCAGGAGTGCGGCCTTTAGATTAAGTTTTTTCTATTGTTTACTAAATAAATACCTATTTGTTTATTAAATAAATCGTAAATTTTTAATAGCCTGTATTTTTAATTGAATATACTTATATTTGGTGAAAACTGATGGCACGAAGTGTAATTGTGCGGAGGGGCGTGACTTGCGAGTGAGACGGAACTAACGGCTGCAGTGTATTATGAACCTTATATTAGTGATCTAACGTTGATTGTAACTTTTAAGCATTCTTTCGTTAATCTTCGGGGCCATACTTTCTTTTCTGTGCGAACGAAGATTCACGACGCGCCTTATAAGTTGGGTACTACTGTACTAATTTCGATACTCAAGGCTATACAGGGAGTTATTACTGAAATTAATCGGAGGTCAAATAGACATCTCATTTTGATTAAGAAATCACAGCAATTGCGAAATAATGATATTTCTCTTGATTTAACCCCAACTGCAATGTTGAGTTCGACAAGTGCCAAAACCTAGTGCTTTTAAAAATATCTAAAAATGATGTTAAATTTAGGTTTTCTCCAAAACATGGTTCTTTGGACTTCTTTGTCGTCGCGATTTTGACCCTGAATTCGCATGTGACGGCATCGCCTCATGCAAACTACGCATCAAAGGCCTGTTCCGTCACACAAATCCTGCATCGCGCAATTAGAGTTTACCGCGTGAACGACATATATACAAGCTCCCGACTTCAACTATTGGGCAGTTGCCCGCCAGACCCAACACCCGTCTGGTCGGAGGATCCTCCCTTTTCTATAGAGGATGAGTGAATTTTACACCCTGTTCCTCATACCTCTAAACTCAGTTCATAATCGCCTATATAATATAAGCCACTTCAGATAATAGAGCGATAGGTACACGTTTGCGTTTGGGATAAAGAACCATGATTTGATTAAAAACGAGTATTCGTTTTTAATCAAATCATGGTTCAAAACTGTATAGTTTTGCATCAAGAAATTTCATTCTTACCATCATGCTTGTCATTTAGAAATTAATTTTAGTTACGATAATTGGCAGCTGTGTAAATATTTTGCAAATGAATGTGAATTGCGGCTATTATTTTTTCATGCAACTTCGTGAGCACTTTCTACGGTATACAACTTGGCAGGGAGATCGACGCACAACTGGTTACCATGGATTCAGTACTTACAGCATTCTGAACCACCGTGCGCTGAAATTCTTTGTCGGTTATTGAAAAAAAAAACAGCAGTTTCCTACAAAAGCGCAATACCTACCCGGTCAGTTTATGAAACGGCCATTTTTTTTTTAATAAGCCTACAAAAAATGTATACGCAGCGTCCAGAAACCTGTACTGAATCCATGGTAACAGGTCGTGCGTCGATGCCCTGCCACCCTGTATACCCCAGTGGTAGGTAGGTAGTACCCCTTTAGAAAGAAAGAAAATAAATTTAGTGGTTACAAAAGCCGTTGTGCTGGACACCACTGCCTAAAGGACTTCGTTTTTTATTTAAAAGTGTCCATGGAGTTCACACTATATGGTGTGCATGTTGCCACCGCTATCTTGAGATGTAATTTTAATTAGCTTCTGAGCGAGAAACGCAATATTTAGATGGTAAATTCGCCATCAGTTTAGTAATTTTTTTTAATTTTTATTAAAAAATAGCACATTTCCGTAAAATCAAGGTTAAAAGGTCAATGTTTCAAGAATGGGCACAAAGGACCCGAATGAAAAAAAAACTGAAATCACTTCAATGTTACCTGGATCATTGTGTGAGTGAGGGACTATAAAAACTTTCAGCTTATTCTTCTGGCTCCATTGATCTTCTTGGTACTCTATTTCCCAACCTTGCTTCCATACTCCGCCGTCTTCATCATCAAACAAGATTCTGTCGTACATTGACAGCATCTGTAACAAATGATTATTTCAATAAACCAGATATTTGAATTTTTAATACAAAAGTAAATTATCAAGCAGAGACATGGGCGTAAGACCAATGAAAACATAGGTCAGTTGTTCCAAGGCCAGTGGAGGCTACACTAGTTTTGGTTTTCTTTTATTTATTTCTCTCTTTTTTATATTTAACCTTGGACATCATATCACTGGGATTGGGGAAGGAAAACATCATGAGGAATCCTGATCTTGAATTAATACAGGGTGTCGGGACATACTGTTACCATGAATTCAGTAAATGATTCAAGACCCCCCCGCCACAGCGAAGACATTTTTCGCCGGTTAATTAAAAAGAAAAACCGCTCTTTGATATAAAAGTGCAATACCTACAGGGTCAAAATGTATGGAACAGCTGATTGTTTTTAAAATAACGCTCACAGATCAATGCTCATGCCTTCTCTGCATGAGAAGAGGCCTGTAGTGGCACAATAGGCTTATATTTATGAAAAATAGCACTAAAAAGGGTTGCCCTCCACCAAATTATTATACTATTCATAGAAATCAACTGCTAAACATGTTGCAGTCATAGAAGTTATGTGTTAAATATTTATTTAAATATGCTGTTCTGATTATCAAATGTGGAGTAACAATAAATAATGATAATTTACTATGCTACATTATCTAATAACTGCCTTGTTGGTACTGATTCAATGATAAGAATATCCTCTAAAGAAATTACTTCAGCAGTAGTTTCTTTAAAAATATTATAAGTATGGATAGCCTATCTACACTTATATTTTTATATTATAAATAAAAAGTTACTGTCTGTCACCTTTTCTCACTTAAACCACTGTACCTACCGATTATTATGAAAATAACAGATAGAGATAGCCTTGGGATCTCGAGAAGGACATTGGCTACTTTTCACCTTGGATATAATTGGTTTTCTAAGCCGTGTAAATAAAATAAATAAACACAATATGGATATTTTCCGAAATAAATGATTGAATTGAATTGAAAGTCACAGGCAACAGCTAGTAGCGAAGAATTTTCAATATTTAATAAGTAGATTAGAAATTATTTTTTTTCTTTAAATTTTCATCACAGTTGAAATTATTTACAGAAAGTTTAAGTTGCTGTTTTATAAAGGTTTCATTAGACACATTACCTGTATATCCGTTTTCGGTATGGTTTGTTTTTGTATCGGACATGATGACATATTGAATGGAATGCGCATCTTTGGTGGCTCATCTCCAACAGCCTTGATTTCCTTGACTTTAGGAGGCTCCTTGTAAACCACTTCTTTAGGCCTCTTCTGAGGAGGGTGGTACTCTTGAGACTGTTCAACAATCTGGTCAACAGCAGATTTAATCTCACCAACCACAGCGTGATGTTGGTTTAACTCATTCTCTATGTGACGCAGCTTTGATTCAAAAGATGACCATTTTGTCTGAAAAAAATATTACTTATATTTTATATCTAGAATCATTTATTTGGGGTACTTATATTGTTTTATTATACTATGAGCCCATTTTTCATGAGTCAGATAATTTATATCTTAGGAATAAATGAGACAATTCGAATAGAAATTATGCTAAGATGTTATCTGACAGCCCAAAAATTTGCCCCCCAAATAAATAGGTACGGTGAGAATGGTGAGATATTTAAAAAAATATGTATTAAGAATTATTTAAGTAATGAAAAGTCGTACATGAAATAAAGTAACTGAACTGTGTAACGAAAGTTTTTTTTTTTTTTTATGGTAATGGCTACTTGGTATGTTGATTAATATTCATTTTGTACAGACTCGATGGAAACTTTACGGTAGCTCTGAAGTTAAGGCAAGTAGCTATTAACAAATTCATGTGACTGCGGGGATGAGGGACGGGGTATTGCACAGGTAGTAGCGCACTACAGAACTGCCATAAAGTATGAAGCTCACTGTACAAAGACACTTCATTTTGTAGACCCAAGAACTCAGTATGTAGTAAAAAGTACTTATAAGACCTACCCTAGATTGGTTGAATAAACGCTTGCGTTATTATCGACCTATAAAAACACGCCAGTGGGTGAAAAATTAATATAATTGGAAGAAGTAAGACCATATTAATTGAAATTGTTTACACTTGAGCAAATATTTTTCACAGAATTCATTTAGCTTTCCATCAGGCCAGAGCGAAGTCAGAATCTCCCTCCAATTATTAATAAAAAATAATAGTTTAAAGACCTAGAATAAGGTTGAGGATAACCTGAATACAGCAGTATTTCATTAGTACAGTCGTCCCTAAAATATTGAAACTTAAAATAACACATAAAGAAACTTACTGATGATCTGAGTTGAACTTATTTGAAATGAAAGATAGACCAACGTAATAGGTAGCAGACACAGCAAAACTTAATATAATAATTCTAGAATATTTAATTATTTTCATACTTACATCAAGATCTTGCACTGCTGGTTTTATACTAGGCAACTTGAAACTCAAATCTGTCACCACATACAATATAAAAATAAACGCAATTATGCATGTTGTCCAAAACACAGCCGACAATCTTCTGATCCTCATATTGGAACCTAATAAATAAAAACAACTTGTATGAAATCAAATGAAATTGTTTATTCTGTAAATAGGATATTGCAATCACTTTTACACGTCATATTAAAAAAATAATTAGCTAGATGAGTTCAGCCTTTCCTATCAGACTACTCAGAGAACAAAGACCAAAACAAACTCAGAGGTTGCGGTCTCTTTTAAAGTCCAGACATAATCTTGGTTAGGCCATATGAGGACCATTTAGATTAAGTGACTGAAATGGTGCATTGTCAGTAATCGTGGAGCCTATTTTTTTTTTATCTTCTAAATAATCTGAAATTGTATAGTACTCTTTTTTACTGTTTGGTTTTAATACAGCTTTTAAATTGTTTAATGAGTAAGTTTCCAATGTCAATGGGAAGTTTGTTGTAAAAGCGTATACATTGACCCATGAACGAGCCGCCTACTCTGTGGAGACGTGTTCGATGTACAGCAACATCATAACATCACGCCTTGTTTCCCCAAAGGGTTGGGCAGAGGTGTACCTAAGTACACCCACATTTCGCCAGTTATGTTTAAGTCCCATAAAATAGGGGGCGAGCCTATTGCCATCAACCGGGCACAAATCTAGACTCCCGGCTGCTGCTGCAAAATTTTCGTTTAACATTTTCTTAAAATTTGATATATTTGTGTACATACAATTGGTTTTCAAAATTATCTTGTGAGGCTATAGTCAGAATATTTATTTTTCTGTAGAAGCTCGAACAGCTCTTTTCTGTAGAAACGCTACAGAAAAGGGCTGTTCGCATTTATCGCTTGCTTACAACGTATTCTACTATAATTATCAACAAATACTGTAAAATTTATTTTCTAAAAGTAGTAGTATAGTGTAGTAGTAGTAGTGTTAAAAGTAGGATTCACATAATAATTGAAAAATTTACTTAACGCGTTGGCTGTTGAAAATCGGCAAAACATAAAACTGAACACAAGTACAAACACAACGATTAGGCGTCTACGTTATTGTATGGTTTCGAAAATACCGGTTTGTAATTTTCTGACAACACTTAGCAAAATTATTTAAGTACCTTGATATCACAGTTCTAGTTTAGGCTATTTTTATTATTTTATGACACGAATACATAATTTTTTATCGCTTACAATTAGGTATCACTTGCACCTATTTGTTATGTAGTCTGACGTTAATGACGTTTCAATGTTGATAAGTAATACCGGGGCTGGCCTTTACCGCTTACAGAATACCACATATATTATTTTTAATATCAATGAAAATAAAATGAATAATTATAATTAATTTTACTGTCATAAAATAAAAATTCTATTAAAAAATCAGACTTCCTGATACATTTTACACAAAACACACTCAAAACTTATCTAAAAACATGCAATTTTTTCGAGCTCTTGGAGCAATAAAACTCCATCTTTCAAAATTTAATTTATTCAACTGGCGACACACTTGGCACTGTCAACGCAACGTCTCACTCAACGTCATTTCATAGTTTAGATTAGGCAGAACAGAATATCTAAGGAATAAGGATACTACGTAGGTAGCATGGTCTCTGACCCTAGCCTGTTCAAGAAGGACCAAAAGAATAAAAAAAATATTTAGCGTCCAATGTGCACACGGCACAGTTTAGAGATCGATTTTACCACAGAAATATTTATGGATATTTTATGGATTTACGGTTATTTTTCAAATGTTTTGTTGACGGCGGTGGTCAGTGGCATATTTACCCTATGGCCAAGAGGGCCATGACCTGGGATGGTAGACTAAGCAAATAAGGAAGGCTGTTGCCCTTCGCAGTGTGCCTTATTTTCTAGATACAAGCACTAGGTATTCGCCCCGTAGCTAAAGTCTCTTAGTTGTTCTGAATCTTCTATGCATTTCATTATCATCAGTCTGTACTGTATGAATGGTAAAAAAAAAATCTAAGCAGTCGCGCCCCGTACCTAAAATCTCTTAGTTGTTGTGAATCTTCGATGTAGGTATGGTTTTTCACGATGATCAGTCTGTACTGTATGAATGGTAAAAAAAATAATTAAGTCGGCAAACAAACCTGTCTATCTGTAGATATGTATGGTCAAAAGAAAATCTATTGTAACATTTTCATTTTCCGAGGTGCTAGCATTTTCGAGCTCGGTACTCTCGCTCTCGGATATTTGTGGTTCTTTTTGTAAAATCTCTACCAAAGAAGATATTTTCATATTTTTTTTTAAGTTATGGATGGGTCGGAATCCATAATGGTCCAAGTGCCAAATCATAAAATAAGCCACTGGTGGCCACAGAGCATGTAATCTGGTGGCGACTGTCTACTACTGCGCAGACCGGTCGGTGGACAGTTAGCTTGATATCTAATAGCTATTATTATCATACAATTACAGCCCTCAGAACACTAAAGGCTCGCAGACGCGACAACGCGACATGACTCGGATAATACCTATAATTTCCCGCTACAACAATAACCGGCAACGCACGCGCTATCGCGTCGCGTTGTCGCGTCGCGCTAATTTACACGAAGCGTAATGCTCCATCTGATATGATACCCCGGTTTTATAGTCTCCGGTATAACTAGCACTTACTCTTCATATGGTTGATGCAACTTATTGTTTTAGGAGCTGAAGACTAAAATAAGTAAAATGAGACATGACTGCAAGGATTTATCATCTTTTTTCACAGGATTTTATACGGTCTAAAAATTTGTTATTTTTCAAGGAGCGTTTCCGAACGGAGCTACGAGCCTTGTTATCGATTTTTGTAGAAACGTCAAACTAATTTGTTTGTGTGTGAAAGATGGCGTCAAAGGAGTCCCTGGACGTGAGTATTAATTATTTTCTTTGGATTTAACCGCCAGTTAGGGGTTTAATTTAATTTAACTTACATTCGACATACTGACGAATGTGAATAATGGCAAATTATATCGCTACAGTCGTTTTAAAAAGAACAAATAACTGAAGAAGGCCACGCCCCTGCCGTTGGTTTCGTTTTTGATTCATATTTCTAGGATTTAAACGAGATTTTGAATTAAAAGTTATACATAACGCATTTATTAAACGCATGTTTCTTTCGATATACTTATTTAAGTAAAAGCCTGCATTATTAAGATATTTTTAATTCATGATTAACTCCAAAGTTAATTATGCAAAATAATAACAAATACCGGCAAACGGCAAAACTATTAACTGGATATTTAGCTGATCTATTAAATATTATACAAGTAACCATTAGTTTTTTTTATATTTTACTATCACTTTATGAAAAAATCTGACTGCAAGGTATTAAAAACTGTTAAGGCAGATAGTTGTATCTTCAGCATCATAAGCTATAATCCAGGAACTTTAAATTGAAATAAGATTCATTTAGGTTAATCCACGATTTAGGCTAACATCATTACTAGACAATGGGTGCGATAAACATATAGGTACTTACAAGATATCATACAAATGGTACCCATTTGTGAATCAAGAAAATTGTTACTTCAATACTCAAAGTATTACCTAACTTGAATTTATTCCATTACTCTTCTTCCTTAATATTCGTCTTCATATCTCTCGGGATTATACAAAATCTCAATGATAAACTTATTTGCCACATAATTTTGTCCATTAAGACACAAAGTAGAAATCACCGGATCACTGTGAACCTTTGTCGCTATGAAATCACTTTAATTATGAGTCTTCAAGTCTTGAGTTAATAAATTGAATGAGATACTCAGATGTGAACAAAGTGAGTGGTTTTTCCAGCAAGTGTGGACTATAGCTAATTGCAGCATCGCTTACCACAAGGTAATATAGAGTTCAAACATAACAGAATTGAATCAGTAGATTAGGTACCAATGTCTTGATCCCTTTTTGTATTACAGAAGTGTATTCACAATCACTTTCTGTAAAATAAGACTTATTCAATTGTTATCCACTAAAGTTAAGAGGGAACAGGGGCTGCGAGGAATTTGAAAAATAGGTATTTGAAGAAACTATTGCCGTCGCGCTGCGCCCGAAAAACCGAGTTAAACCCCGTAAAGTGCGATAGGGACAACTGCAGCTCAGACCGATTATATCACAAATTTTTTGACGAAAATGACGTTTGGCATTCTCCTTTTTTCTCCCCGAAAACTAAGCAGATTTAATATTTTTTTACATTAAAATTTTAAGAAAGAGTATGTCTAGGTTCCTATTATTATCTTTTATGCTAAAAACTTTTACGAATTAGTCTGGTAATCCTCTAATCACGGTGGTAAAAATGGGGCATTTTTGTAATTTTTGGGGGGTCATAGTTTCCTTACTTATTAATTGCTGAAAAAAAGGAAATGACAGGGACATGCATATAGAGACACTGATTTTATTTAAAAAAAATGACAGCACTAGAGGCATTTGTCAGGAAGAAAAACGGTGAATACGTTTGTATGGAGAATCGCGGGCCCTGTTCCCTCTTTAGTACAGTATTGTATTGCATAGTTGTTGCTTATCAATAACTGGTGGAAAAATAATCTGTAACACTGACTTTGGAACTATAAAAATGATTAAAATAAATTAAATTATTAAAGTTATATAGATGAGATTGGCTGATCATTGTGATATGAACTACAAGAAGGTAACCATTCAATAATTTGAAGGCATTCAATTTCAATAGGTATTCCAACTAGAAGTTAACTATATTTTTAAACGTTTAACCAATAAAATGCAACAACATAGTAATACAAAATAAGAGGTACACACGGCTACACATCAAGCTGTACATTTCCAACATAAGCTAATCTCACATTGTATAGGATTGCCGTACAAGGCGGGGTCAGCATAAACTGGAAATTTATAGCTTGATGTGTAGACTACTACTAATAAATAAGATCAGAAACACAAGAAGATATTTCAAACTGAATGCTCAAGCTTTGAAGAAGCATTTTTGTAGTTTGTTTTTTTTGTCTTTGTAGTTAAATGTTACATGTACCATAGAAGAAGTTCATATCTATACACAGTAAGGACTATTTCTGCTTGCAGCGCTCGGCCGGTATAGAACTGGGGCGGTAACAAATGTGGTCATTGTGTTCACGGGATTTTGTTTTCAAACTGCTTAGATATGAAGTTCTTCGATAGTACAGACATACAGTAGGTAATCGAAATGCCACATGATTTTTTATTTTATTTTTTATACATGAGTGAGTTTATGGTAGATCTTCATCTTCATGGGTGTGGCTGTTACATAAGGTTACATCTAGTTCCCTTTGGCACTGACTAATGCCCTTGCCAAATCTATAATCATTTTGTATCAAATTGAAAAAGATGTATTCAAAGTTCTATCTAGGTATGTGGCCCAAAATTATTTTAAACCCGTACAGGGAATATAATTTCCAATTTGATTGGATGATTGATAGTATCGCAATTCTGAAGGTTATTTGAAGATCAAACTTCTATCGATTTTGCTATCATATCCTCATGCAAAACACTTTCTAAATGACTGTAGAATTTACAGTCATATTGGAGTGTGCGTGAACCCAATTAATACTAAAATTATAAAAAGGTAAAGAGTTTGTATGTGGTGGGTGGGGATCTAAGGAACTTCAGATCCGATTCCGAAAATTCTTTCACTAATGGGAAGCTATAGTATTGCCGAGTGTCATAGGATATATTTTATGTTAAAACTAGCGACCCTCTCCTGGGGGCCTACTCCCTAATTGAAAGCCGTAGTATCGGTCGTAGTTACGGGCGCTTCTTACTCCGTCTCAGTTACGGTATGTCCGTAAGTGAGACGGTGATCGAAGCGCCCGTAACTTCGGCCGAGACTACGTATTTCACTTAAGGAGTAGACCCCCTGCTTCGCACGGTTTCTACGACTTGACAAAACATCGAGAATTCTTAGTTTTACGTAACTTTAATATTAACGTATTATAATACACATATACCTTCCGGAATAAATTTTCTAAACGATGGTGAAAACCTCATTAAAATGTGTTGCGTGGTTTAGAAGAACAACGCTGACATACAAAGAAACACGAAAAGCGACTTCAATTTATATTATGTATAGACAAGAAATTCACGCGGATGAAGTCGCGGGAAGAAGCTATAAATGATACTTTTTTTTTTAACTGTTATTTAATCCTGTTAAGTCCTTTCTTCTTTGTTCTTCCATCCCACCAATTTGATGAAACATCGCAAAAGTGCGACAGTTCAGCCTTGCGTGGTGTTTAACGCGGTTCGATAACGGCCGCCTCGCCAATTGAACGCATCCGCATTTGTGTCAAAGGACACAGCACGCGCTCCAAGACGAGCTCATCTTCACGCAAGGTTACCAACACATCCGTAGGCGAAATACTCCACGGGATACCCACGTACGCTAGCTTTTATAGCGGAAAAATACAGGCCAAATTTGTATATTGCCCCAAATAATAAGTTACGGTTGCAATGTATGTACGTAATTATTTTCCGTTGGTTAGTAGATATACACACACATGCCACATATTGAATTTACTTTTCTGAAATCTAACGACACAAAACTGGCTTTTGACCTACAGTAGTGTGATCGGCCTATATTCAATTGCTAGAGCGAGACTTGCATCTACCGTGACCGATTAGAATAAATCATTCATTCACTGCCTAGTAGGTAGGTATCTACTACGAGATTTGCAAATTGTAAAGTAAGGTTACTTCCTCATGTGAATGAATTGACGGACACACTAACCAGTAGGGATCGCCGGCTAACACATGAATAGTTGGCCTTCCACACCCGTCCAACATTGTGCCATTCGCATTATGGCTTATGAATGAGTACGCCTGAATAGTCCGTGCGTCTCATTTTTCAACATCATTAGCGGACGTACTTGCTTATTCAAAAGATTAATCCGCACATCGTGTTATGCCCAGAGCTACTGAAAATATATTTTCTTGCCGGCACGGGTAGCTACTTCCACTAACTGTGTGTAATCCATTCAAACTCAAACTCAAACTCAAAGCATTTATTTCAATTAAACCATTTACAGGCACTTTTGAATTGTCAAGGAGTCAGTCAGTCAGAAATATTAAGCTAGTTGCCCATTCCAAAGCGTAGGTTCCTATGGAGAAGAACGGGCAAGAAACTCCACGGACACTCTTTTAAAAAAATTATATTCTTACAAAATATTGTTTACATCATTCATGTTGAAATTATACATGTGAGAACAATGTAGAAAGACGTGTACGTAAAAAGCGTCCGTAATAAAAAATAAAAATAAAAAAAATTGTGCATCCATTGTACTCCATTCCAGTTAGCACAAGTTTCCCCTGATTCCGAAAACTTTTCTCGCTCCTCATGTAACACACAACTCCACTCGTATTTTATAGCGCCCGTAATAGGCAGTCGGCTGTGAAATTAGATAACAGCCTTGCGAATATGGGCCACGTCAAAACGGAACCCTTTTAGAGATAACTCGATTCAATTCGCAGCAATCTCCCGAGTAAATTCATTAGATGCAAACCCGATGGAGGCAGTGTGAATTGCACGTGCTTGGAGACTTTCCATTCATGAGATAACAACGAGCGGATAATATTCTTGTCCCTTAAGTGTATGATGGCGAATCAGTTCGCTGACTATTTACGACGAATGTCATATATCACACTTGCAATCGTCTGAGAGATCGTCTACAACAGGCTAACTACACAGTGAGGCTAAGGTCCTGCACGATGCTGACGCAAGTAGCCGCACTTCCCGCAGGATGCCGGGAATGAGAGCGTGTCCTCATAACTCTTGCGCTGTCGTGGGTGGTGATCGCAGACGTTGTGTAACTCCTTGTTCTAATGAGGATATTATTCAGGAGTATCTGAACATTAGCAGAGAAGCTGAAGCGCTTTAATTACACCGCTGTCGGCGGCTACCTCGTTAGTGCTCGACGAAACAACAGACAGATTGTGCTATTAATTAAATTCAATCTGTTGGTGTTAAACACTGTCATTCAATACGTACAATAAATTGGAGCCTGTAGGTAAATCTTACTACGGGTTAATGTCAACTTAATTTCATAATGTTGTATATAGATAACAAGGTATTCATATAACTGAGATGTTTTTCTTTGATTTTAATTAATTCAAAGGCAGGTTCTTAAAAAGAATAAAACATTTGAGAATCATCCAAAATTTTACATAACGTGTTTGGTAATTTGCATTATTTAACTTCTCAAATTCCGTATTCAATATGATCACTACGCCAAAAAAGAGAAGGAAAGCTTGGCATTGTTCAGTAAATTGCGTTACTCCGCGAAATTATCGCTGCTTATTATTTTTTCGTACATTGCCTGAGAAGAATCCGGAGCGATGTCGACTTCAGAATCCCCAGCGAGGCGTGAATATTTATCTCGGTTCCAGGCCCGTCGAACATTGTTACTGGCAACATAATGACCGCCACTTTAGGGTGAAATCTCTTAGGGCGAGAATTTTCTTCGACCGAAGAACTTTTTAATACTGAAGGTCACGCAGCTTAAGTTGTTAAATATTTCATAAGGGATTTTCGTAATTTGAAGTTAATACGAATATTTGGAGGGATGTCTGGGTGACCGGACGGTTAGCAACAGACGTTTTGGGTTTATAGGTTTATTATTTTTTCAAGGGTAGGAAAGCACTGAAGCTGTTACGGGCGTGGTAACAGCTTGTATTTGTTACGCAAGGCTCGCGAGGTATGTATCGGGACTTATAAATTTTGCAGAATTATAAAGGGGTGGAGGTTGCGTGCGGGGCTGCCTGGGCATGATAAGTTCGTCGACGACAAAGAATATTTTGCAAAATATACGGAGGCCAGTGCTAGGAAAATAGGCTCGTAATGGGGCGTGCACAGCAGGTAGTGCTTCGTTATGATAGGGATCTAGAAAAGCTGATAGTTATCGTTCGCTTAGCAACAAAGCTTACGTGAGCAAAGCTATTTTAATTTAATGGCAAATCTTTTAGATTCTGCATACTCCATTATTTCTAATACAATATGTTAATTGAAGTTTATTATTAGTGCTATCTAAATCTAGAATATGGACAAAGTATAAATGCATTGCTCGTAAACGTCGACACCTGAATTTTAAATTAATTCTGTTTTTTTAATTATTTATTTATACCGTTAATAGGACATCGTACCTACTCATAGATGTAGTACACATAACAAACAATAGGACCTTATTGTTACTTACGGCCAAATATGTATACAGTTAGCATGTCAATAAGAAAAATACGCCCAACTTGCGTCGTATCGTAAAAGCACTTTTATGACTCGGTTTATCTAATATTTTCTCCTTTCTTCATGTACTGCTTTAAGGTATAGTTCGATTCAAAGATAACGGCGGTTCGGAAGTTAGCTCTCGCTGCGCAGTACCGCACCCCTCACCCCCGCAGACCCAGAATTTGTTACTGCGCAGCGACTCGCCTCATGTTCCGAGCTGCCATTAAGTTTGAATCGGGCTGTATCAGTAACTAACATTTACTGTTCGCTCGATAATATCTTCAAGGACTGAACCTTACCTACGTACTGTACTACAGTACGTACACAGTACTGTCTGTACTGTGTACTGTACTGTACTACAGTACTGTCTACAGTAACTGTAGACACTATGGTTGTCTACGGTACCGGGTATAAAGAAATAGATTTATTTGCAGCAGAACATTGGTAATTATATTAGTTTAAGAAATTAATTTATACATTTTATACTTTATATCGACAGTTTGACAGATCAGGGGGCGACTGTCTCTCTTTTTTTCTTCATGCCATCTATTTGAACACACTGAGGTTTTATTCTAAACCAGATGGAGTATAGATTCCACAGTACCTACCTACGTGAAGCAAGTTTCAAATCATTACTATTTCAAAGGTGCTGTTCGTGATGTGCCAACGTTAACGAAGACGCAAGACTTTGTAAGAGTATTAAAAAGCTAATATATAACGATTCTCTGAACTTGTTAAGCCTTGAATGTAGTTCAAACTTGAAGCTAATTTATCTAATGTTAGCGCATATGGCTTACATAAGAGAAGACGTTACATCGGAAGATAACTCTGCTCCGACTAATAAGTTCACATCTTCGGTAATAGACTTTTTTACTAGTTGATGATATCATTTTTCATACCAAACCCTCTACGACGGTTTTCGCAAGACCTGAGAGATAACATGTTTTGTAAAAGCAGCTCATGTTACCTGAAATGACATCTTTTGTTAACGCTACGATATCGTCTGCGGAAGTAACCGTATTTTCCACAGTAATGGAGCCTTATAAAACTTTCTAGAAGGTAAAAAGGATTAGACTATCATGAAGGAGGTCTAGTGAAGAAAACACTACATGCCATATTCAGAATTTCGTTCATAACTCTCTAATCCTCAACAATTCCTGTTATTGATTTTCTGAAAATGTCAGCAAAAACCTCTTAACTTTCAAACAGAACAAGTGCTTTTACTGACAAAAAAAGGAACATCCAACATCGGTTTTTATTTTTGCTCTCTCGTATCCTTCCTTTACTTTGTAAAATGGCGAAGTCTTCATCTGCCCAGCTTGACTTTGTATAGGATTACAACGATAAAAGTCTTCTTCGGAAATATCTCGAAAGGTTTTTATTTCGTACAAGTGAGCTGAAGGAAAATTGATCGTATTTATTTAGACGATGGTCGCTTACCATTTCAGAGCGTTTATATCGACTCTCTTGTCATATTGTAAGTACAATTAGGGCACATTTTTCGTTCTAAAATACTAGCATTCATTATAAAGCAATTTAATTTATAGTCCACTGGAATTTATCAACATCAGCATACTTTACTGTTACTATAATTAGACATCTCAATCCTAACTAATATTATAAATGCGAAAGTGAGTTTGTTTGTTACGCTTTCACGCAATCGGCTGAACGGATTTGGATGAAATTTGGCACATGGGTAGACCATGACCTGAAGAAGGACATAGAATACCTTTTATCCAGATATTCCCTCGGGATCGAGACTTCGAGTGAAACCGTGGGGCGCAGCTAGTCTTCTATGTAGCAAATTCAGAATGAGAATATTTTTTGTTGTTGTTGTATCTGTGTTTATATAAACACCTTTTATTATATTAGTTTTACCTCTATCTAAACTGTTTGCTAATAGTAATATGTATAAACTGTGTCAAAACGCCGCTAAATGTGATAAATGTTCAAAGGGGTGTGAGCCTGGAGATCTGTCATTCAGGTCCCGAACCTAATTCAGACTCCAGCTCTCACGGTTTAGCTTAATTAAGGCCAAATTGTATATACAATCTTTTGTAGCAATGTACCTTGGTGAGAGAAATAAACTATATTCTGATTCTGATTAAGTCACTACACACAAAAAGTTTATTTAAAAGTCTACGAGAAGAACATTAATACAATTTCTCAATATTGTATGAACAAAGTGCGATTGGGTGTGTCTTAATCCGCTTTCTGTCACTCAAGCTATGTCATGTCAAGATGTTGTTGTCACTGTTCAACTTGGTTGGGTCCTTTGATGAAACTTTTTCCATGACTACGAATTCACATTTCAGTCACAAAAGATAGTTAAAACTAGTTTAAAAACTAGATCGGCAATCCATATAGACACGATTTAAAGGCAACTTATTTCTGTAATGTAACAAAGCACACGCTACGGTTTTCCCGGGCAGTTAACTTGGTGCATTGGTCGCTAAAGAGGTCGGTATCGATCTGGCCAGGTCGGGCTGCAAGTTTCATAACTTAGATGCACGGGCGCCAAATTGTTATCAATTTGTTACCAATTTCTGTTAACGCGTTTCAAAAACTGAGCCTTACGAGTAAGCACGTTCCAACTTTTACGAGTGTCATTAATAATTATGACGAAATTTTGCTGTTGGGACTTGTTATACTGGTTTAAAAATTAAGGCAGGGATGATGGTTTTTAGTCTCATTTCTGCTATTTGTATCCGTCATTTGGGTAGGTAAACTGACATTAGTTAGGTTTCCAGTTCCATTTCAGGATCGATTACTTATGTAAAACGGAAACCATAACGAAGTCGGAATGATTCAGATACTACTATCTAAACTTCATATGAATACTGCCCCATATAGGGGATGAAGGAATTGGTCATACGTCAACGAATGAGCACTCGACCACTTCCGTTCCTGTAGCGGAGGGGATCCTGGCAGCATGCCAGGAAAATACTAGTGTGAAGTTTTAGTGGAAGTTAATCTTGAATTACGATACTAGTAATTCATTTATCGGATCTTGTTTTTAACAAGAGATTAGCTCCTGTATTCCTCAAGATACGGAGTAGTACGCTACGATGCCGCTCGATGTCCTAGGCGCGCATGGAGACTAAATCGATATGAGGGTTGTACTCGGGCGATTATATGGGATTGTGCGCAGATAGGAAGTTTGTTGGTCGGTCTATCTTGAATATTCTAGGTTGCTTTGCTTCCAATTCATGTCGGATAACTTTTCAAGCTTCTTTGCTTTTGCTAACATAACTTAGGTACATCCAATTTCTACGATGTTGTTGTTAACCGATTTTATGTCTAGCTCCGGAAAACGGTATTGTTTATGATACATTATTTTGTAGGTTACCAGGCAAACCTGTAACAGGCAACGTTAAGACACACGGTAGTTATTACCTACCTTAGGAGATTCTAAAGCGCTCGTGTAGCGCGATCCACGTCACTCCTGACCTCTTAGGTGATTTACTGCAAATTGACTGTGTTCAGTGTCTGGCACGCGACATTATGCACTTAAGGAATAGAGGCGAAGTTGCATAAGAATATCAGCTGTCATGACGAAGCACACTTTACAGGAAATTTTACACAGAAAATCACTTGGTTGTGGGATAGTAACAAATTGCTGGCCCCAACTCAATTCACCTACCAAGCCAGGCGAAAATACTAAGCGAATTTTCATTCAAGATGCAACTGAAGGAAAATAAAGAAGGAATTGTATTTTTCCGAATTGAAATACGCCCTCGCCAATAAGTGTGCATAGAGATCAATTCAATTTCCTTGCCACTCTAAAATGTATTTCTAGTTCCTTTAAAATAGGTCACCTTTTTCTCGAGCAAAAACTAGCCACGTTGTCACCAGATCAATAAGTCGAATGAGATGGATCGTAGGACTGCCACTACTGCCAGACGATTACACGACGCAGTTGACATCTAGTATTGTGGTGATACAAAGGGAGCTATAATGTACTGCAGACAATATGCAGTCGGAAATTGAACTAAGTCACGTCATATTATAAAGCTGCTGATGTTCGTACGTTGTTCCGAGTGGTTGACGTTCGTTCGTTCGTTTGGATTATGTGCTGAAAAGGCCAGGGGTGAACTTAATACAGTTTTATAGTAAAACTAACATTTGCCCCGAGCTGCACTCACAAGCGCTCAGCAGGGAAGGAATAAAAATTTAGTTCAATCCTCTCGCCTCTAGAAGAGGCGATATAAGTAGGTGCGCGGAGGTATTCGGTTAGGTAATCTGCTCATTACTGGTTTTAATATGAGAATGGGAATCCTATTAGGTAACCTTAGTATATCCAACTATTGCGTAGCTATCGTAAAAATATACAATGAAAGCCCCAAAAGTTTTTAGGTTCAGACTTATCCGGATACCAGAAAATTCCAGCTCAAATATACAACTTATATGCAGGATTTATCTGAAATCCGTTCACATAAAACTGACTGTAAGTTCTTCAAAATAAAATAATATTGATAGAGCATTTTCTAGGGTAATCCCGGAGTAACCCGGGATTCAGGCATGGCAGGTACATATTACGCGGGCAGGGAAAATTCCAGAACATTGGGTGTGACTTGAAAATAGTATATTAGATAGAACAGTGTATAGAAAGCAATGTACTATAATGGCATAATTACATGGAATCATATCGTAAAACCTGCTTCAATTAAGGTTTTGTTTACGAAGATTAAATAGCTCATGATGGAGTGGAAAAGCGGAACCAATTAAGCGCGTGAGGGTCAGTTTACTTTCCCGATTAATTTCTTAGGGGAGTGCCAGCATAAAAGTGGGCTATTTATAGCATCTCAAATTATGTACTCTGTTTCCTACGAGCTTATAATGTTGAGTATCAAATTTGAACGATTCTTTCCGCACTTCAAAAATTACTAAAATCATTCCGCCGCACAGTGTGTTATTATGAAAATCTAGTGGGACAAAATTATTTTGCCGCATTTATATGTGATAATAGGTAGTAATATTTAAAAGATCACTAATAAATTAAAAAATTGATCGTTTTAGATGTATAATTTAATAATAGAACATATTTTCTCAACTATACATCAAAATTAATATAAAAGTTAATACAATAAAAAAAACTACGCAAAGTTTAGTACAATTAAGATTAATTACTACACACTAGTAGACGAAACATAACCATAACCCCATTTAACAATAATATCTAGGCTTTTTAAGTCTTCTATCGTTTTCAGGACCTCTTCTTGCATTTTGCATATTCTTAATACAGTGTGATTCATTAAAGATTGAAGTTTAACTTCGGCATGTGTTTCTGAAACATTAATTTCACTTGGATAACACAAATGTTTTGCCGCTTTCACTTTGTAGTATGGTGGATACAGATTTTTGTTCATCAATTTTGATTGCTCGCGTATGATACCATATTAGTGTGTTGACAGATTTGCATCAATCATTAATGCCAGAGCTTGGTCATTCGTAAGCCCACCTCGCTTTGGGTTGATTAAACAACATTTGTGCTTTCTTCATTACTGTACCTCTTCTGGTTGAAAACAGGCAAAGCTCCTTAACAATAGCTACAATAGCTGCTGAATCCCTTTTTCTTGTCTGGCGAACCTGTATTTCGTTTGCCATCGATATCTCTTTTGGACACGTAGTTTCAAGAAGATAACGAATTCGCCGTCTCCTTGTTTTTTCACTGGAAGATTCAAAGTCTTTCGGTGGTCTTCCGGCCCGGTTACTTGTTCCAGAGGTTCGGTTGTTGTTAGTGAAAAATCAAAGATAGTTTCATTTACGGGTATCTGTAAATGATATGTTCGCTTCTAACCATGAAGAATTCGTTTTCAGGAAGCGTTCACGATGTCTTCCTGATTTTGACCATTTTTCGTCAATTTTTTGACTGACTCTACTGATGGTTGCTTTTAAACTTTTCAAAATATCATCCGTAACGGAAAGGACATCAAGTTCTTGTAAAATATCATTTAACAAAGCATCCTGTCTTGATTCTTTTGCGTTAGCAAACCAAACATCAAAAAACAAACGTCGAAAAATTTATGAAGTCATTCTGAAAATAAGAAAATTTTGTATGAGTGTCGCAAACTTTCGCAAGTAAATGAACATTTTTCTTGTAGTATATAAATACACCTTTCAGAAAAATATACCCAATGCACAGGGAAATGAAGGGAAACCAACTGAAACCTTAGCTGAAACTAAAGAAGTACTGTTTATGATTAAATAAAAACCTCACTCTGTTAATTAAATATTTACGATTAAACTAATATACATACTAACAATAAAATATAGTATTATTTACCTTAAAAGTCCCACAAAAACGATAAAAACACAAAATCACCACTAGCACACAGAAACACAGCGTATTCATCGAAAGAACTCAGACGAATGAAACGATAGCAGCGAGCGGTCGATGATTATGGCTCATGTAGCCGGCCGTCCCGAACTTTTTTGACCTGCTATCGTTTCGTGTGGATACCCAGAAAATTTACTAGATTGTAGTATAACATGTTAGCTTTAAATATATTCCGTTAAAGGGATCTTGTTGACATGTTCATAAATTGACTTTTGTCCGTCTAGATTCTCAAAATAATATACTGTGCGCCGGTCTATAAAATAAATATTTGATTTGTATTCTCGGGGTCACCGACTAGAGCTCATAAATAAAAAAAGAAATACAACGTAAGAGCTTAGATACGAAGGTAGCAGCTTCCAAGCGTGTTTTACCCTCGTAATATTTCTTGGAGTACAATAGCGTTAGTGGGGCTTTAGAACTACGCTATTCGTATCTATTGTTAACAACGACTTTGCTGAACTCAAGTGTTGCACAACATTCCAGTTCCAGTCGAGAAAACATTTAATTGGAAACTTCTCGAGCTGTGTCTTGTTCAAGGTGAATAAGAGGACGCTAACTCGCATACGTTATCCAACTCTGATTAAATAACTCAATTAAGTTCGAAGAAGTTATTAAACGAAGAAATGTGGAGTTTGATCATTGAGAGCAGTCGTGTGGCGGAATAATTTTATTTGTAAGTCGCCTAAGCTGTGCAGTATTCGAAATTACGTTTGTTCTAGAACGTTCTTACATATGCAGAGTTATCCTGTTTCCCTCGTAGGGTTGAGAGCCTCGCCGATGTTATTCAAATGTTGCGATTTCATTATGCAAGTAGCTCTCGCGTACATTGTCATCCTTGCACGTAGAAATAACCCTCTGTGGGTAAACTGTACGAGATCCAATAAAACATTCAGTAGTTTTCCTTTGGGAAGGAACATTTATTTTTCTAAAGTGTCGTCCCTCTTTTGTATTTTTATAATTTGATGAATGAAGAAGAAATAAAAATAGTCACTTTCACAAGAACCGTAGTTAGAGAAATCTAATTTGAACTTTTCGTAGCCGATCGTTGGTCTACGAGAATTTCTTGCGTAGCGCGTAGCGTTCAAATTCAGCGACAGCCTCAATTACTCAAACTTGAAATTTCTTATCGCTATATTCACATCTCTCTCATATTTTTAGACCAACTACTGGGTCAATTTCCAACTTTTAGGCATTTTGTAAAGTGTGCTAAGGTCATAGAAGTAATTCTATGACCTTAGCACACTTTACAAAATGTATTCAAACTACATTTCTTTCAACAGAGTACACTTTTGCTCTACCCCTTTCATGAATATAAGTGCAAAATATTTTCAGTGTGTACTCGTATGTATAAATCAGATGGGATTATGTATCCGACATACCACTGGGACTGTTCCATCTTTCTATTTCGGCAAACATTTTTATTATCAGATTATTCGGGTTCGAGAATACTCGTAGCGTGAAATGGTCAGTTTTTTTGGATTTCGTAGCAAAATTGAATGACCTCGAGTCTTGTCTGTTTTGTTTTTATTTCAGAGACATACGAGTATTATTATGGACAGCAATATCATATGTCTGAAATAAAGGCAAACAAAAACCCAAAAAAAATGCAGCGTCTAAAAATTCAGTACCTGAATATATAGAGAATCAGAATCAATGATAATTATTCGGTAATATTTATCATTGATTCTGATTCTCACAATGATCGGCGCGAATCGAACTTATCCATTTTCAACTCAACTCTGACAGATAGGAACGGATCCATCAAGTCATTTTTGGCGTGGCAAAAATTTACAATTTATATGTAAATGAACACCGCCATTAGGAGCTTCCAGTCATCGACCATTTTCGATGTCTGTGTACTTTTGGTATCGATTTCCAGGAGTCGGTAATGTATCTCCGCTTTCCATGCGGTCGCCGTATCGACAAAATGGAGGACTTTACCTATAGGCACCTATACTTATAAATTAGCAGACTGACACCTGGTTCGTTGTTACGTGAAATTTTTATTAGTAAGAAAGGTCATAGGTTATAAGGGGACTTGCGTGTCGCTATTCCAATGAATCGTGTTTATGACTGGGGTTGCTGAAGAAAGTCCTTGAAACAAAATTCAGGGTATCCTTTCGCAAAAGCCTGTGTTAGTGTTACGTGCGTGCTTCTCATTGACACAGTTACTTGTAGTTCAATTCTGCCTAGTCGTAACGTGGAATATAGCTCGGAGGACAGCAATATAATATGTAGGTTAAGACAGTTTTATTTTTCGTCTTACCTTTTTGCTGGCCCATCGCCAGGGTTTCCTTTAAGAAAAATATTCGTGCGCTTATCAGTAAGCCCACTTCTGGCTTTTCGACGTTACGAATTTTCTGTTTTCTTACGGAGTAATTGTTGTATTTTCGTCGGAAGTACTCACGGTAAATTGATGTGATCATAACAGAATGTCCGTGATATGATTCTTTAATTAAAACCTAAACACCTGAAATAAAAATATTAAAAAAATGTTCATACTAATTTTTAATCTTATTAAAATGACAACTACAACATTATTTAATATTTCTACGACGTAAATGCATACCTACACATTATGATCTCATGAAAATAATTCCATACCCATTCAAACTACTTCTTTCATGTTATTTTTATCTAATGTTCTAAGGCAACGCGAAGTTTAACCTTTTTTTTAAATATATTGCGTCAATTGTGGACCGATATTGAAAATTCTTTTTTTGTTTGCAGAACATACCCTATGTTCTCGGGGCCTATGGTCCCATATAAATTTTACTAACTTAGCTTGGATAGTTTTTGAGCTAGCTTCAATAATACGTATTTTTCCCACTTAGTCTATTTGGATGATATGATGATAAGTTCCAGTCACTGTTATTTACATAGCAGGTAGTGAGTGCTATTCGAATTTGTGTGGGGTAGGTAAACCACAAATAAAAAGTGAAAATAAAAACTTTTTACAAAAAAAAAACGACTTAAAAAAAATACACTTTAAAGTGAAAAATAACTTTAATAACGGAAGTCGGTGTCTTTGGTTTTGAATTTTCGTTTTTTGCCACCGACTTCCGTTTT
This sequence comes from Xanthia togata, assembly GCA_963853775.1. Classification (NCBI taxonomy): domain Eukaryota; kingdom Metazoa; phylum Arthropoda; class Insecta; order Lepidoptera; family Noctuidae; genus Xanthia; species Xanthia togata. The sequence goes on from OY970791.1 coordinate 21,898,938, forward strand.
TTTTTAAAGTATGTTGTTTTTTTTTCTGTTACATGTGTGTTAGAAATTTTACCTCCATAAGCTGAAATGAGACCGTGTTTTGTGTGTATTATGAATGTATGGTGCTGAGTTTCCATAAGTGGAGAGATCTTATTATTCAGTTTAGTTTCGAAAAATTCTTATTTCACCTGAATATATCTTGATTCTGCAAGAATGTACAACATAACATCTATGTTTAGGGTAGTTCCGTATAGTTTCTGAAAGATTTTGTTACGTAACTACCATGGTCTCCGGTTGAAAAGATCCCGCCTTTTTTAGAGGGTACCACATCGAGACTAATTAAATATGTCCGGTGGTCCAGCCAGCCATTTGTTTGCCTGTAGAGTAATATCAAGTTAATAAAAGTAAAAAAAAAAAAAACTGTAATATGCACTGAAATGGGGATGAAAATGGGATAAAATGTTTTATATAATAATACAACGATATAGAGCTTTAAATCTTAAATTGCAATGCATGTAGAAACACACATTCTCCACTGTCACAAAGAATGATGTGATTTGTGGCCTATTTGTGCCAAAGAAGGAATGCCAACGCAAGTAATAAAATGTACTATGACATTCTTTATCCGAACATTGCCCCGTACTATTCTAAGAGTTCCCCCATTTTATAGACATTCTACGCAAATTGGCCTAATAATGATAATACTACCTAAAAAAGATCAATGTCATAGACTCGCAGACGAATTCAGGCAATGTATGGTTTGGTTACTCGGTTGGAAAATAGGTTTTTATTTCATTCGTTTCGCCGGCCGGCAGTTCGTAAAGAATCCCATCTTCTTAGTACCGTAGGATTTAATAGGCAATACTAAGTGGGAATTTTATTCAAATTGTAAAAATTGTGGGCGCGGTCCTACTTCCTCCCCGTAACACTAGAGATAAGTTTTTCGTCTAGTCTGCATTTTGCTCTCTTTCTTGGAGATGTATTCTAATGACCGCATTTTGCCACCTTGGGGAGTGGAAACGTTAATTTTTGTGAAAAAAGATGAAAAGAATTTCTGCAGTAGCTTTATCAGTACCTCGTTATATCTCTATGTCAGAAACATATCCAATTACGCAACGATAACAACATCCGATTCATATAAATTTTTGGTTGGGCGCCACGGAAATCAATTCGACCGATATCTGGAACTTGAATCTAAACGGTCACATTTACACGTGATCCTATGGACTTAAAACGTCAAAGCGGGAACGGCAACGTCAGACAGACATTGTGACAATATGGTAGCCGAGATATCAGTAGAGTGGAGTTTTCCTTGTACATTGGCCCTAGCATGAAGTGCCGGGCGCCCGTATTGATTAGACAGGACTGCTGAATGTTACATAACTACGCGACGCGCCCGCAGACTCGCAGACTGCAAGACTACATTGATTATATATTTCTATATTGGATTCGAAAACTTCATCGACCGACTCCTAATAGAGACTATCATTTGCTGCATATTGCTCTGTTTCTGTACAAATAGGGTGTTACGTAACTTTGATTTCCTTGTGGATTTCACTGTTGGATAGAGATAATGGAACGTCTTATTCCCAATTCGAATTAGCCCTTTTCATGATACTATTTTCAACCGACTTCAAAAAGGAGGAGGTTCTCAATTCGTTTTTTTTTTTTTTTGTATGTTTGATACGCGATTACTCCGCCAATTATGAATTGATTTTGATGATTCTTTTTTTGTTTGGTAGGGCATACTTCAGAAGTGGTCCCATATAAATTTGGTCAAGATCTGATGAGGGGTTTTTGAGTTAGCTTCAATAATACGTATTTTTCCCATCTAGTATATATGGATGATATTCTAATAGTTCCTGTCACTGTAATTTACATAGCAGGTAATGGGTATTCAAATTTTTGTGGGAGTTTTGTGTAGGTACCACAACTAAAAAGTGAAAAATAAAAAACGAAAATAAAACCCCAGACACCGACTTCCGAAATCAAAGTTATTTTTCACTTTGTAGTGTTTTTTTGGAAGTCGGTTTTATTTTTTGTGAAAAAGTTTTTTCTACTACTATATAACTGTCAATGACGCTTGCAATAATTATATGAGCACTTGGTAATAATTGCCTCGTTCGACTGCCTCGTTGGTCGAGTGGTCGCAAGCGCTACTGCTGAACATGAGGTCCTGGGTTCGATTCCCGGGTCGGGCAAAATGTTTTTGGATTTTTCTATCGGAAATTTCTCAGTAGCAGCCCGGAGTCTGGATTTGTGCCCGGTTGATGGCATAGGCTCGCCCCATATTACATGGGACTTAAACATAACTGGCGAAATGTGGGTGTACCTGTTACAGGTACACCTCTGCCCAACCCTTCGGGGAAACAAGGCGTGATGTTATGTTATCTGTTGGTAATAATTTGTAGAGGAAATGAACTTACCTGATAATGCTTTTAGTTAGGGCGTTGAGCGTGAATCTAACAAACATAAATTACCTATACCTACGTCACGGGTGTAGCTATGTTCTTGATAAGGCTTTTTCCATAATTGAAGTTAACGCTACCGCACCTCGACTAACTACATTGTGAAGTATATACTCCTTTCAAGGTGATTTGATAAAGAGTATAGATAACAGACTGAAATAATAAAATAATTGTTAGATCAATCACCGTGCAGTGAGAATCTTTTATTCAATCCCGTATTCAGAAATGGTATCCAAAATGATGCAGAATCCCAAATACATTTGTCTCAATCTTAAAATAGAAACCGAACGATAAGACTGCTTGAGGACATAAGGTAGTTCACCCCATTGTTACAACATAGGGAAAGGGGGTGGGTACTTAATTCTAGTACGTTCCCACCAGTTTATACGATTCTACTGAACCTCTGTATAATTTATGAAGCTGTGCACGTCGTTTTTATTCCTCATATTCGAACATACTTTGTAAGTATAATGGCGTGAAATCAATACATTGAGCTGTGCTAATATCTTTCCGTACAACGTTATGAATACATTTTCTTATAGGACTGAGTTTTCGTGCTTTCATTTTAAATGGAAAATTGAATATAGATCCTGTCAGTGTTTCCATTATGAAATCGAGTGACGTGATACCTCGATGTGACGTGACGCCCACGCTTCGTGTTCCGCACAATTGCAATAACACTGAAGTATACTATACTTGTTGAAAATGTTCCCCTCGTACGTCGAAGACTTCAATTGAAAGACAAAGTTTCAAATAGAGATACCGCAATTCAAATAAAATTTCTTTGAAACGTACTCCAAGATGGTTTCATTTCACTGTTCAGGTTTAGAATACAAGCGAGTTACCGCAGTATCGACATTTTATTAACAAGATATATAAACTGTTCACAAAAATTTGTTCTTATATCTTTGAACTAATTTTTTTCTTTGTATTTGAAACTATTAAGCTTCCTTTTCATTCCTTTAACTTTTTAAAGCATTCTATTCTAAAGGCAAGTGACTAATAACTACCGCTTGCCGCGGACCACCTGATGTCATCTCTGAAGTCCCTTGAGGCCGTGCCCTGATGAGAAACATTAATTATGATGCCCATTCCTTTATTAGAATTCTTGCTTTTCAGGAAAATTTTAATAACGCAGGTCCCGGAGAACTTTTCGTCGGTGCTACGTACAATACGTACTATATGGCTTTATCCACTCGTACGTTCTAGTGCACTACAGTGCCCCAAAAAAAATATAGGAACTTACGTCAGTGGTCACTGTAGTGCCCCGTAGTTTTCTTGTGGAGTGGTACGGAAATAGTAAGTTCTGTGCTTATTTATGGCACTTTCATACGTTATCTGTAGTTTTTAATACACAGGAATAATTAGAGATGGCTCTGAAACCAAATCCGGTGCATTTTTCAAAACTCTGTGGTTGGTACAACGAATTGAAGTCAGGCTGTGGTCAGGACTGTTTCGTGTGTGATCGTGTGTCTGACATCGACGTAAATAAGTCGTAATTACTTTTGTTTTATTGCATATTTCTATTATTTTAATATATTACATTTTTCTAGACAATGTACACGTTCCAATGGTGTATAATTATCATACTCTTTTATTCTCCAAAGTTGATAAATTTAGCACAAGAAGTTGGTCGGTTGTCGAGTGCCCGTTTGTGTATGTTTACGGTAAGTTTTTGTTTTGTTTACGGACTGTAGAAGTTATTTGCAAGAGAAATTACATCCTAATTTCATGAAATAAACTGTTTAGAATAATTAGTTAAAGCAAAAAATCATTTACGTTGATATTGCTTGTTGCCATGTTGGTTTTGATACAAATCTCGCGAGAATGCTAGGCGATACGGCGATACTTGAGACTCGAGTAGTCTTGTTTTGAATAATTTATTTTATCTACTTCTCATGAATATAATAAAAATCTTTTGCTATTGTCTTGAAGAAAATATAGTCTACTTTATTTACAATTTTTTAAAACTGTTACAGATAGATATATTTTAATCACGAAAAATAAAATTGGCTGGAAATCAGTATAAAAAAAAAACTTTTTTAAGTTTAACATTTTTTTAAAGGGTAAAGATGTAAATTTGGAGCATATATTTTTATTTAACTTTATTCTGTATACGCTAACGTAATCAATGGTATTTTTTATTTTGAAATTGCTCTAATAGTTTTCTTTTGGCAAACGTTTTTATCGGGGAAGATCCGCGGCGCGCGATAGAAGCGCTGGCACTCAGGTGTCCAGCGTCGTAAGCGTACCCAGACGGCTCGCGGGCAGTATCGTGCAAGTGGATAAATGATGCAAGTAATTCACGAACTAAACGCCGAAAGTCAACATGGTGAACGTAATTATGTTTGCCCTGGGTCGTGTCGGAGAGAGTCTCGTATGCACGCTAAGCTCGATATAAACTTGACTCGTCAGACTCACGACATGTGTAATGAGTACGCTACTACATTTTGCGAACAGAATTTTAAATCCTTCATAATTGAAATGGAAGTATCTGGCTTTGTATAAAAAATACGTGGTATTAGATACAAATGAGTTAACGCCTCAAAGGGGCAAACGCTTTTAAATACCTAATTCTTCTTTTAAAAACAGTTTCTGTTTTCTTTACTGAAAGCTCCTGATGATTTTTTCCCCACATACCCGCCCATTTGTATAACTTCACCTCATATAACGTTGTTCTTCCTAGAAAAGAGATTAATCTGTCGCGCGCGCAATTAGCAGACACAATAGAATTTTATTGTTATCTGTCTCCAATATGAGACACCAGTATTATAAAGGTTAATGTAACTTTGTAACTTTTAATGGAGGTAGACGAAGTATTGTTCCTTCAAGATTTACGTACATTATTGCTAGATTGGCATATAAGTAAGCAAAATCCGTTGTTCAAAGACATTCCAAGAACAAGAAATAGATATACATTTTCCTTGGAAGTTTATCTTTATGGTGTTGCTCACTAATGGTTACTAATTCTGTTTAGCTCTATAACTACTATGATGTATCGTTAACCATATATTTACATGTATCTATTGGTTATAAGTAATAATAGGTGATAATTTGATTAATGTATGTAATCTTTCATCAGTAATTGATGTTGCATGGGTTGATCGATCAGGTTAATTTACGCAAGCCGCGGTTTGCCCGTGGATTGTTGACCATCTTTACATACCAAGACCCCTCCATGCCTCAGAAAGCACGTTAAGCCATTGGTCCCGGCTGTCGTTCGTGGATCTTTGACAGTCGTTATGGGTCGTCAGAAGTCCGAAAGTCTGATAACCAGATTTACCAAAGGCGTATCGTATTACCCAGTAACTGGGTTGTGGATGTCAGATAGGCAGTCGCTCCATGTAAAATACTGGTATTCAGCTCCATCCGGTTAGACTGGAAGCCGACCGGAAGCCGAAAAATGCTAGGCAGATGAGGACTTGTTCTTGGTTTGCTTAATTCATTTCACCACTTGTCAGGACTCAATCGATCATCTCAGAATTTGAGAGTTTTGCCTTGAGTGAGTTTATTTTCATATCACCTTCTACTAGGTACTTCTGCATCTGTATAAGCTTCTGAACAGACAATTTCAGAAAAGCTATTTTGATTTACTGTTAAATCTTTTCCATAAATCGCAACTGCCAGGACTGCAAATTCCAATCCCCTGGTTATTCAAATAATTAAATTACTAATTTACTCAACTAGATTTCACCTTGCAGATCACGTTATCTGTCATTCCAAAGTCAAATTAATGGCTAAAGCAGCCCTTTAATAAAATTAATTAGATCAGTTTTGTCTAGATTCGCCTGCACCGCGCGAGAGAATGAATTCAATCTCTTTTGAATAGCCATCCGTTTATGCGTTCCGGTTATTGCTGCCTGCATTTTGATGTTACTAGTGTATTTCGGACTCGTTCAATAAGCATTTGTTTGTCATTTGATTGCGTTCGTGTAATAAAATTTTGATACATTTCATGTCTCTAATCCTATACTATTATCCGTTCAACGGCCGTTCTAAAAAAAAATCTTAAGTAGTAACTAAAGCAAGATTTTTTTGAAAAAAATACTGCAAAATTTCTAGTCACATTATTTACTTTTTTTCTGTCGGCCATAGTCAACGTACAATATCACAACAACAAAATAACCGATGGAATTCATTCATTTGTGGTCGTGGTAAAGAAGAATATAAAATAAGTAAAAAAAGGTAGTTAAAAATCTTAGTTACTACTAGGGTTTTTTTTGATTTTTGTATTTTTTTAGAACGGCCTATTATATTGGCCTATATATATATATCTCTCTTTTTTAAATATATATTTGTAATCAAGTTCTCGAAAACGGCTCTACCGATTTCGATGAAATTTGCAATATGGGCGAAAAATCAATATAACTAGGATGAGACCTAGTTGTATTGATTATCTGAGAAAATTCGTTTTCTCCGTATTTTCACCCGATCAGAGTGGCCCGAAGTTTAGAACAAGAGCTTCATGCCGGATTGCCGCCATGGGATCTGGAGGCAAAAGTCCTCGCGCATATTTGGGAGTGGTGCGAGGACGCGAATCGCCGGGGCTTAACTCTGATGCCGCGAGAAATCGCGGCACAGCGGACAGAGCTTCGGCGGAAACTCATGGCGTCATGGAGAGTGCAATTGTCGCAACCCAGTGCTGGGCACGCCACTATTGCGGCGATAAATCCCCTCTTTGAGGAGTGGCTGGAGAGACGCCACGGCGTCCTCACCTTCCGCCTGACGCAGGTCCTCCCCGGACACGGCTGTTTCGGGAGGTTCCTGTTCGGTATCAGGCGAGAGGAAACGCCCGGGTGTCATCACTGAGTGGATCGCCCGGAGGACACGGTGGAGCATACGATGGAGGTCTGCCCGGCTTGGGCAGAGAACCGCCGTGTCCTCATGGAGGCGATCGGTGGCGGGGATCTCTCGCGTCCGGCCCTGGTCCAGGACATGGTACGGAGCGAGAGGGCATGGGAGGCCGTCACCTCCTTCTACGAAGCAGTAATTCTCGCGAAGGGGGAGGCGGAAGCGTGAGGGAGAGGCAAATTTCGCGCCCTCACGCCCCTAGCCGCCGCAGGAGGAGACGCCCTGGGCATCGGGAATCAATTGCCGATTCCCGGCCACCGTAGGCGCGGGCTTGCGGACGGTGAGCAATGGGTAGCTCGCCATCCGGTAAGGACCAAGCCCGGGTAGACGACGCGTTTTGTTCCACGCGCGCCAAAGAGATGTCAGCAATTGAAGGGGTCCGATGGGACCGATGTCTGCCGGGGTTGCGGAAAAGTCCGAAAGGGATACCGTGGCCCCCTGGCATTGCTCAGGCAACAGAAGGAACACGGGTGGGTTTTAGTCAGTAAGAGTCTGACACGCCCTCCCGCTCCACCCAAAGCGGGAGAAGTCATTAGATGATATCCCAACCAAAAAAAAAAAAAAAAATGGCTACAGACAACAGTATAATCAACCTTTGGTTTGGCTTATCTCCAAACTACCAATGTCCAAAATAAACCAATATTTTCTTTATCAAAATGGGTCCTCATAAATGAACCTGTAAAATATTAGTGAAACGTAACGAAAATCATCACAATTTAGCGATCCTATGCTATACTTACATAGTGGAATGATTCATCCCACGAAAAACGATCCTACACATTCTAATAGCGTCATAATTTACACGGGCAGGCTTTTCCTACATACGGATATAATCCTCCCGACCTCACCCTCTTTCATTTTATGATGTTTTTCCTTATTCTGCTATCGATTGGCTGGAGCAGAGCTTCATAAACTTGTATCTATCCATCTGATCGATGCCTGTCAAGATAATAATCAAGTTTTCGAGACTCTACCAAACGTAATCACTTCATGTGTCTATATTTTCTTCTCCATATCAAATTGTGACAGTTTTTCTGGTTTTCTCAAGTTTATTCACTGCTCTAAAGAAGTTAATGCTTCAAAGGTCGTCTGCGTTCCATCCTCACTAGATAATTTGGCTAATTTAAATTAACAAACCTAAACAGTTCTTTTCCTCTGACTCAGTCTAGGTACGCAGATTACCCCATTGAGTAGGTTCAAAGGCCAAAATGAAATCCAGCTTTAACTGCAGTGTGCCCGCCATCCAGTCTTGTGATTGTATGACTAATGCGTGTGTCTGACAACGTATGTATGTGAAGCTGCCGCTTTATTGTAAATGCTTTAGTGTAGAGTCACGTATTGTGTAACATGATTTATTGTTGTTATGTAAAGCCTAACATCAGAGATATTTCTTTACAACATTCACCAGATTATACGCTTTTGAAGAGGAAAGCTTTTACCCCTTTAACACTGTCAAAATTTTCGTCAGACAATCGCATACTTTCATGACACAAAACACATACGTCAAAATTTCCCATCCTTTTAGATTTATTAGTGGAAGTTTGTTGTTACACGTTATAAGGTTTAATTTAAAAGCATAGAGATAACGAAGCATACAACTAGCGCTTTACGACGCCCACATCCAATTTCTCGCAAACGTTGCTATCCCGCCGGTGCGGCATAATTATAATGATACCTAAATCATTTAGTGTCACAGTTAGTTTTTGTACAAGTGCGCTTATACCCTCTTTTTTTCTACCTCTGTGTAAGTGAGAGTAATGTGGTCATAAATTTTATTAATTGCTCCAAGAAAGTGTGCGTCTTCTAATAAGCGCTCGACCACTCCTGTCCCAGATTAAACGTGGTAATAGATCGAAAATCGTTGAACTTAAGCGCAGTACCATTTTGAGTACATATACGCCGTTGTCAACTGCCATGGAGAGGCACACGATTCAATAAATAAACACCGCTATTAAGTTATATCGCGAGGCTTCATAAAATCTCCAAATTTCGCATCCACGTTAGCTGCGCACGGAGAAAAATATAGGAAATTGTGTTAAAATTCACGGGATTACGTTCTTCAAGGGGGATTTCGATCAGAAGCGGCCGGAAAACGCGCGTGGCCTTGCCAAAGACGTGTCTCTACTTAGTGAGATACGTATTCCATGAAATTCAGTCAATGAAATTATTTCAGAGTAAATATTATATGAGCAAGTATAAACATCGGACGTCACAGTCGTTGCTACGGCCTATGCTGTTGATTCACTCGGCTCAGCGTAAAGGCTGAAGGTGAAGACGAAGGAAGTTTATTGCAATATGTACTAGCAGATAATATTTATAGTTCTCAGTAACTATTCTAAAAATTGCACACGTCTCGGCTCCACTCACCATTGGTTGATGCTTTGAAGAGAAATGTTTTAACAAGGTTCATCGTGGTATTTCGGTAACATGATAAACGCAATATTTACAGAAAGCGCAGATTTATTTGAATCATAAATTAAAAACTACCACTGATATTTACAATATTGGTTACACCGACAAGTTTTAGTACTTAACAACTCTGTTTCCGTTCGGTTTACATAATAATGTTATTTGTTTGGTACCATTTAAACATAATACAAAATATATTGATTCTGAGCAATGGGGCAATGGATTAGTTAACCACGAAGCCGGTAAACTGTTAGAAAAGGTTATAGTTACGCATAATACAGGGCGGATGACATTTGAGAACTGCGGTAGGAGGGCTGCATTAACATTCAGGGGATTAGCAAGCACGGTACGAATCGGAGATAAAACCTTTTTAGAAGCAGAACAAAGAAAAGTACGCATCGTTGCGTAATACTCCTATGTGGACTGACATCTGCAGCTTTTATACTGAAAGGACAATTTGAATTTCAAAGCTCGCTGTACTAACACCTTGCTGTAGTTATGGCGATGGGAAAATGGTGAAATCCACGGAAAAGCTCTCGTTGAGACTCATCGACATAGAGATGGCATGGCCAGGCAATGGTCAGATAAAGGAAAAATGTTTTGTTTCATTTAATTTTTGACAGGAAAGCTTTGCGACCCTTGAACTGATTGATTGTTATCTAGTCGTGAGTATAAGTGTTGCGTAACACTCTTTAACATCGCACTAATTAGCTAATCCTGGCATTGGCGACGGGTCGGGTGTGCTAAACAGGCTCCAGGGTATTTCGCGAAACAGCTGGTGTTAAGTGCACGTGAGAATTGCCGCGCTCCACATAACTCAATTATGAGCTTGACGGCACCGCATAGGCGCATTACCTTCATATTGGAGTAACGCTATAACTTTTTATCGCATGCATAATAGGTATTCTAGATTATAGGCATATTTGCTGTTAGTATTCACGCTGGCAAAACATATTGCGGAAGGTATTACGGTGTAAATGTAAACTGAGATCGTAAAATGATTAAAATACGAAATAACCCTGTGTTTATTTTCCTAACACTAGGTAACGATATTGTCTAACAATTGAATTGACCTCCTTAAAGGGATCACCATTAATTAGTTACCAACACAAAGGTTGAGAATGTGAAACAGAACAGTGACATATAAATCCCAAATAAATTGTTCAATCCACTGCTCTGTACAGTAAAAAGGTCTTGAAAGGACTCCGGGGGACCGTCGTGTGCATATGAGAGTATTACCCGAATCTAAACGATTATCCTTTGACCGTTACTGGCTAATGCCGGTGAGATCTGCTCGAAGCGGTCCGCACCGGTGGATCTGGACAGACCCCGCGCGATTTCCGTTCACTTAGATCAGTTCAATGCACCACGTTTTGGACAAACATTACTAAAAAAAAAAAAACGCTACGAACATAGAACCTCCTTTTTGGAAGTCTGTTAATAATCGCAATCTTACAAAGCTTTTAACATTTACAAATGAAATATTATTATTCCGCGAATAATATGGTAATCCAAAAATTACGAAATGATTGAATTTCATGTGAGATTACGCTAAAGCCATTCGTCCGTGGAGGACGTGCATCGCATACTAATTAGGGCTCAAAGAGAAATGAATCAAATTAAGTATATGGAAAAATCGCCTTAATGCTGTTTGAAAAAACTTAAGTCCGTGCTCAGTCTCACTAATTCCTCTCGTTTGAAACCGTCTACAAGAATAAATCGTATAAGTTAGTGCTAGGACGAGAAAATTAAGAAAATAGTAGATTCCTACCTACATACATAGCGAAATGGGAGAGTAATGAGCAATTTCCAAGAAAAATTAAGTTGGAATTTTGCGAATATAACGGAAAAGTTTCAGATAAGACCGTTCCCCATTACTATATTAACTGCTTGGTCAAATTGGACGTGGGCGACGTATATGAATGAATTTCACGTCTGTCCTGAGTTCGTGGTCATCGGGCGCCTGTGCACTCTGGATTTTATTAGTAACTCAGTTAAGGACCTGAAGTGTCTGACTGAATTATTCTGGAACGTCTGCCAGATAATACAATTAATCATAACGAAATTGCTCCTTGAATCGATTTAGTGCACTTTATTTGCAGTCTCTGTGGATTGCTTTATTGATTTGAATGTACCCTCTTTCGGTTGTATTATAATTTTTTGTATACAACCATCAAAGCAAAGACCGGAACGATCAAATGAGATTTGTGAAAAGCTTTTCTGCTGCCTTGCAGAATTGCAAATTTAATTTTTCTAGAAATTTGCAGCGCTCCCAACGGGGTTTAAATGAGTGTAAAACTGCAAAAATCGCCACTGGAGGATTATGTACTAGGAATTAAAAATAATAGCAAAAGTGAAGTAACAAGCTGAACATCTAGCATTTAATTAATATGTGAACAAATTGCTAGATAAAAAATAAAAACGGTTTTAGAATTTTGGCTCTATTGGGGCTTATATTATACCGAAGCCAAGAAAATGTCCATAATTCCAGCGATTAAGTTTTTGGTGAATTAGTTCCAAATTGTTAGTAATTCGTGCAGAAAACAGTTACAGATAGAAAAAGTTGTCAAATGATGACACGAATATATAAAAGTGACAGGTGTTTATTTCCTACTCATTTGTGGAATAGCACTGTAGTTTCATTTGACACTCTTGTAGTCACGCAAAATAGTAATTAGTTTATTTCTTCTTGGTTACTTTACTACGATATTGTTCAGTGTAAACATATGTTGGCTTTCTTATTTAATTTAAGTATTAGAGTACCTGAAATTCGGCAAGTATAAGGAACTTAAAATGATAAAGGCCTTGATTTGGTGGCTGTTGCGATGACGACTAAGTCTATTAGATATCTTGCAGAAGATAAATGGTAAAATACTTCAAATAAGTAGTGAAAGCAATATTTACTAGTTCGTTTCTCAATCACCAAGAGCCAATCATGTAGGAAACCAGAACCAAGATGCTAGATCAGAACAAAAACCTTCGTTACTTTTTACCCATCGGATCTCTCATCCTCTGGTTAGACATCTAGATTCCGTCAGACAGTTCTACTACTTTGTTACCCGATTATGGATACCCCATTCGCATCGGCAAAATATCTGTGTGAGCGCAGTAAAAAAAACCTTCCTTCCCATATTCCTATCGGATATTTGGTTGAACATCTGGATTCCATCATATTTTAGCACCGGATATTCAGCTGCACGCCTGGGGGTCAACCACCACCTCTCTTTAAGCAGTATTATTTTGATGTTACTTCAGTGCGAGAAAGAAGTGGAGCTATACAGGACGTCTAGCTCCGTCTTTTTCCCACGCTCAAGTAAGATTAAAATGATACTGCTAAAAGAGGTGGTGGTAGGGCCCCTGTACTTCCATAAAGTAGAGATTGTAATGAAAAAGGCTATATAATTTTTTTTCTCCACAATTACTTTTCTTTGTAAGAACAGCTATAGACTGTTACTTTGTATCACCTGAACTATTTTATGTCTTATAGACAAGTGTGCTCCATTTTAGAGCACGTCTGCGCTTTTCGTCAGGTGAAGCTCGTGGACACGACGAGCCTTTCCAGAATAACAATGAAATAGGTTTCTTTGAACCAGGGTGGCATACATAATATTTTATTGTTCATCCCAGATCTGCATGGAATGAAACAAAATCGTTCTTTAAAATTTGTGCATAAATCCAGACGGATGCGTCTGGATTTATTTTAATCTTGGCCTATCCTCTCTTATTCGAAGTTATTTTTTTTTCTGTTTTTGTGTGAATATTGTGTGCCTTGACCTGAGTCAAATAAATTTAATTTCTTTCTTTCTTTTCTTTATATGCGTATTTCATGTCTGTCGATGTTTACTTAACTAGTAATTAGTCGAATAGAGGAACTACCTAATCATGCAGTTGTTATTGGCAGCATAATTACGTCCATTAAAACGAATTGGAGGATAGCTGGTTTTTAAATTCGCAAGATACTTCAAAAGATTTTCAATCGAATTGCGTTCAATGAATTTTACGTTTAAGCAAGAAAAATCTCGAACTCCGACCGTATTCAATCAGTGTTAGGCGTATCGATCAAGATGCCACCAGCTTGATTGAAAACACCATTCAACTAATGCCCTAGCTAAAGATAAAGCAGATTCGGAATACCGTCGCTTCACTTCAGCTTGTAGGCAAATCTAATATCGGAAATTGACTCGACTCGGTTTATTCACTTCGACCTCGCCCGAATCGGCTGCAGGTGAGGTAAAACTACACTCCCGGACTCCTAAATCGAAGCACCTTGCATTTTTATATTTATAGACTTAAAACATCAAAATCAGGCGTCACAAGACGACACAAGTCAGACGTTTTAGAACGACTAGAAATGCAATAAAAACATACTTTCGGTTTTAATCATACATACATAATATATACACGCATGTATTCCCCTATGGGCTAGGCAGAGGTGTACCTATAGTACACCCACATTTCGCCAGTTCTGTTTAAGTCCCATGAAATAGGGGGCGAGCCATCAATCCGGCACTAATCCAGACTCCGGGCTGCTACTGAGAAATTCCTGATGAAAACACCCAATAACACTGCCCGACCTGGGAATCGAACCCAGGACCTTATGCTCAGCAGTAACGCTTGCACCCACTAGACCAACGAGGCAGTTGTTCTAAAACTAAAATCTCCAGATTTTACTAAATGATATACTACCCCTGAATTAATATTCAGAGCAATTTTTTCGTAAGTTAGCCAGTAAGGATTAAAACCAGAAGTAAATGATCTTGGCGGTAACAGAAGTTACTAAATTAACGGTTTCTCTATGTAAACCATTGTTTTCTTAACAAATTTCACGCTAATTTTGCCTCTGAGAAACGCGAAAAGACGTCTTATTGCAATTAAACTGTTTTTAGGATTCCGTACCTGAAAATGAAAAAAAAAGGAACCCATACATGATCACTTCGTTGAAGTTCGTTGTCAGTCTGTCAAGAACTCCGAACCCTCTTTCTCAGTAACGCGTAGAGGTATCAAATTGAAATTATTATCAAATATGTACGTAGGTCTACGACCCCTTGAAGCTCAAAAAAATCAAGCTTCTAAGTCGACACAATAAAAAAATACAGCCATTTATGCGACATATTTTGATACTCGCAAATAAATCAAAACCTTCAGGGTACTTCCCGTTAACCTAGAATCATGAAGTTTGGCAAGAAGCATGAGGTCTCACAGCACAAGTAAAGGAAAACATCCCAAAATCGTTTTGTATTAAAATTGGAAGAATGAAAAAACGGAAATAATGAATAAATTTTTTCTTTCTTGGTGCTACCATTTTTTTAAAGAAACAAATTATGCAGGGTGGCTTGATTCAGGTGTCCGGTAGTGAAATATCCCCCACTTCATAGCGTTAGCGAATCAAGATCCCCACTGGCACAGTCCCATAGCCCAGTTTATACAGCTTCTAAAATATTTCGGAGCGGAAAACCAGGGTGGATAGCGGGGGCTATTCACCCTGGTTTTCCGCTTCAAAATCTCTCGATACATTAACGATATTAAGGCGCCACTAAGCGACTTTTAATGATTTTATACTGAAGATCACGTCTAAACGAGTAGTGTTAATGATTTGGAAAAAAAAAAACTTATAAGAGCATTTTCTTATTAACTTAATCTGTGAATATTTTAGGTAGATATTATTTATATTACATAGTGTAATTAATTTGTAAAGTTATGTCTAACGCGAATAAAAAGCTGAGAATCACGCAAAAACTCAAGCGTATTTTTCTGAAACCCGTTTTAAAGATAATTTAATTATTTATCTTTTAGTATACGTGTTTTATTAAAAATATATTTTGATATAAGTATAATAAATTAATAATGCGTCTAATTTGCGACAGCGCTCCTTGATAGGCGAGTATTAGATACTGGCAGGACGTACGACGCGTTGCGGCTTACGCTTACGGCGTAGGCTTACCAATAAAGACCACTTGCATATAATATCGGCGTCTTAAAACATTCATGCAAATTACACATTTTCGATATCTGCGGTGCTGAAATTTAAAAGTTTACTTTTCATGATCTCCTAATGTCTTTATTGTTTGTCAATGGTACTGAGTCACGTTGTCGTAATAAACGCGTTATTTTATTCTGCACACATTTGTCGCGTACCTAGCATCAGTTATATAAATGCAAACCTAATACCTATGGAAATATTGACACGACAGCGGCAAGCTACTGTTATCGATCACGTGTGTTGACTCATCTTCTTTCAAGCGGTTTGAACGGGTGTTTGTCCAGCCCTAGAGCTATAATCAGTAATTTCTTGTGTTCTTGATCCATGATACTATAAATTTCACAAATATCTACTATTGATATTTCTCAATCGCCACATGACATCATTCGCACTCACATTCACCGCCATAATATCTTTCGATAATAAAAAATCTTCAAACATATATTTCCTAAATGATTTACACTGTATATTTTGTGGCCGAACGAATCGCATTCCAGCGCCATTTCGGTCAATGTGTTCTTGACCGATTTTTTATTTCCTTCCCTTTGCATAGCTACCAAGATTATAAGAAGCCAATATGTGCGTACATCTCGTGATACTTCAATAGATAAACATAACTTTGATTATGTGCTAATCGTTATACAAATTTCTGCTTTCGTTTTGGGGCGAGTCAAATATTGCTCTGAATTTTTTGGCTACCTTAACTGCCTGTGTTTTACACATTATACATACATTATATTTAATGCGAATTACGCTCAGTATCTCCGGTCGTTTTCTCTTAAGGGTGTAGCTAATCCTAAATTAGTTGGCACCACTCTAATCCACGTGTAGCATAAATGTAGCGTATCCGTTCCTCTTAGCTGACTCTGGAACTAATCATTCATCTTCTTAATCCTTGCTATTTATAGTCTCCCTCTATCTCTTTCTCCCTCTCTATTTCTAGTCGTTTAGTGTTGCTATTTGTAGTTTTAACTGCCCCGTTAGTCTTGGTATCCCAAGCGTGACCTCTGAGTGTGGGGCCTGGATTCGATTCTTTGGTCGGGAAAAATGTTATTGCGTTTTTCCATTCAGAATATCTTAGTAACAGCCCGGAGTTTGGCAGTTGGCGGTATGAAACCCCCGTTTCTCGCAAAGCACGTTAAGCCGTTGGCCCTGCGCCTGATCTCCCTCCGTTAGCGTCGGATTGCCGTCCCATCGGACTATGAGAGTGAGTGAGAAAGTGCACCTGTGTCTGCGCATACACTTATGCACTATAATATCTCTCGCGCCGAAGGCTGGGCTCCGCTAAGATTGGTCGCCATGACCGAAATTCGGTCTGAAGGACTATTATTATAAATTACAGTGTCTTGTCTGGATGAGCTTGGCTTACAAGAATGTTTGGCTTCATCAGCTCGACCTGGTTTCTCATCTGAAATATGCAATTTTTTTATTCTAAAGAAATTACCTCCTTTAAAACCATTGCAAACATAGTGATGAAAACCGTTTCGGTTCCATCAGTACGAATTATAAGTACAAGATTTTGTTATGAATTTAAAATTATAATTTGATGAATTTTCGTTACTTTATAAAAAGCGATCATCATGTTCAAGCTCATTAAAACCTTACGACTTCTAAAAGCCGTAAGTGTATTGTGATAAGTAATTTTATCAGTTACTCGTACGTTTCTCGCCATTTGAGTTTTATCTCTTTATATGGCGTTTATGGAGTCGAGAGCCGTAAAAGTGGCGTTAAAATTTAATTAATTGTAACAGTAGGTACTTGGATTGTACAAAGGATAGGTAATCCTTAAAAGTCATCGCTCGTACTGGGTTTCCAAAAATATTATTTTGTTACCTGCTACTTTCAGCTAGGTGTCTTGTCCTCGGGCCTCAAGATTTAGTCGAAAAATGTTGGTTCTTTTGTGGCTAAAGAACGAAGATAGGGAACTTTTTTTTTTTTTCTTTATACAGGTATTATTTTTCGGAAATCAGATAGCCAGACATACATACGTATATCAAGGACGGAGAACATTCTGATACACTTGACAAGCATATCAGTTTCTCTAGTTAGAGGATCCCGTTTATAGGATATTCTTTTTATCTCGTTAATGTTTTCCTGAATGTTCTCTTTACATTTATCCGCTCATTTTCTCTCCATAGTTTAGAATAGCTTTCCTAACAAATTATTAGTTAACTATCATTACGACGTGAGATAGTCCAAACTGTTTTATGTCTAGTAATTGGGAAAGTAAATTCTTTTTAACAGCATCACATTTGTGCTAATCACAGCTTCAGTTGAGTGGGAAAATAAACATTAGGTGCTTAGTAAGAAGCACATCTCTTAGTGAGATATCTGTTTGTATATATTAGCGTTTACGGCATGAAGAGCCAACTCAATCGACTGCTTTATTAGAATTTTAATCTCCAATTGGCTTAGATTGATATATTGTTCTCTAATGTCTACTTTTGTGATTCTTCTTCTTGGTACAAAATGCCAAACGGAAAACTAGAAAAAGAAAAGAAAGAAAGAAAATACGTTTATTTGCGGTACATATGACGCAAGCAAAGGAACAAACACTAAAAACAAATTCGAGGGAAAATATGCGTCACATCCACGCAAAACGGCCATCATTCAGCATAATGCTGGGACCCTATGCGAGACAGAGCCCCAGCGCTGGTTACTACTATATACTAACTACTATATACTTGCAGCCTGGTAGTAAAATCAATGCTGTATATATTTCGGTAAGAGAAGTTCAATACCTTGCTACTGTTACATAACATTACGAGCCGCCGTACAATAGGTTGCGGCACAAAATCCCAGTATAGCGCAAAACTGATATTTTACAAAGATTTGTGGTACAAAGTTTCTCGTTGAAGTCCCGTAAACCACTATGTCTTTAAATTCGGCTTTTGAAGTGGTTTACAATAACTTTAGGGGTTTTATGGGCACATTTCGCCAAGGAATATAATATTTTACGGCATACGTCACCGACTTACCTATAAACGAAAGCTTACCTTATATCCCGACGTACTCATACTCACGCCGGGCTATTTCAGAAACACGCGGATTGCGGTCTAGGTATTTCGCCTAACAATAGATGATTTACTATGTTCACGAAGAATACGTTCCTAGCAGATACGAATATGTAATACGTCTTTCCAGCTTTTGGATTGATTTGAAACCCCAGAGCAGAAAACAAGAACGAAATATTTAATATCTGAATCACTCGCTCAAGTTTCCTATCCAAGCCGATGAACTTTAATGTAAAAAGTTGGTCCAATAATTCACTCAAAATGCAAATGTCCAGAATTGCTCCGAGACCGATCAGTTGCTTTTCCCTTTTGTTTCAAAAGATGAAGGGTATTCAATGTAGAGATGTTTTTCTGTACCATAACGTTTCTTATAGAATTGCGTAATCTGACATACAAATACTGTCGTTGAGACAGGCTCATTTTTCTCACCGGAGATGAACATCTTCAGCTAGTTAGCATTCCCCGCGTCATCGGGTGTACTCGTCGGTAATATTTATGCGCCCACTTCAACCAGCTCCTCGACTCGGAACGCCTCATTATAAGCTTTCAGCGCAGTTTTAAAATTATGAGCCGTTTGAGATAGCGCTGACTGGCAATTTATTGCACCATCTATTCTACTCGAAGATGGCCACTGAATATCTTGAGGCCATGTCAAGATATTCAGTGGCCGCATTTCATCATTTAAAACCGCCTCCGACTGTTATAAATCTTAACAATAATCCTGTTTACTGTACATTATTTTTTATCTTTCGTCCTGGAGTTACGTAACTCCCTCCTCTAGTTCAGTTCAGGAAAATACTAGGATGACTGCACATTAGGTTATACCTACTGGTATTAAGTAAATGCGCAATACATCCTACCTTATCGAATTTTTGGCTTGTGTGCCGTGTGTCCTAATGGGGTTATTGGTAGTCTTCAGTATTATCTAAATAGTTCCCATGTAAGAGGCGATTTGGAAAATAATTAATGTTGGTGGGGCAGTGTGCGAGACGCGTTAGGTAACTGGCGGCGCGCGAACGAGAGGGAAGACGGCGCGCGCCGACACCACTATTGATCGTGGAGAATGACGCCCGGGGTGACCCAAATAGAGCCTCCGTGCACCCTCCGCCCCCTTAACCGAGCACCCCTCTGACGCCCCGCCCGCTGCCGGCCGCTTCACGACGAATTTTCATATCAGCCTGTCTTTCACGACGAAGGAATGGCCCGCTGCCCCGACTTTGATACCAATGCTTTACATAATATATCATGAACAACCCTGTGAATTATCTAAGTTTAAAATCTCTTTGTTGCCTTTATCGTTTTGACATGAATTTCATATCAAGCGGCCACATGACCATTTTCGCGTCAGATAGTCTTTATGACACCAATGTCCATCACACATACTGCTCTAAAATTCTTAAAAACTACTCCAACAACTTGTAATTAACTTGTACTTAATTGAAATAACATGCTTGCTACTTAGCTCATTCCACTTTGTTATACCTAAAGCGGCTTAAATTAGGTCTTCAAAAGTGTCCAAAGTTTAACTTTATTACTAGTTACTACGCAATATCAGAACGAAATTAGACTTTTACAAGTGACGTACATTCTGGTAGTAACAAAGAAAATGGTTGAAAGTGTATTCAATATAAATTCAACCTCATGGCGTGTCGTGCTGGCAAGGCACGGTAACTGACCTATGCCTGGGAGCCACCCTGGCGGTGCATGCGTACTATATTATTTAAGTAGGTGACATATTGCAATTATATTGATCGCCACAGACAAGCAGGTAAAATGTACGGGACATTTTACCCGGTTGTCTGTGGCGTGTATGTGTTGCTGACGTCCTTACCTACTCTAGGTAACATTTAATATTTAATATTTCAATTTTAATCTATTGAAATGTAAAATATTACATAGGCCACTAATTAGGTAATACGGAAATGAATAATGAAATGAAGCGAATATTTCAGATATTTATAGGTCGGGCTATGTACGGAAGTTTCCATAATATGCTAGGGCCTAGAGCTCCCCCGAGTTTAATTAATCCTCGGCAATTACGCAGAAAAACGGTTGGAGTGCTCACAATTCTAGATCAACTGAAACAATGAGTGGAAAAGTCCTTTTGTTTCACATCCCAGTCCATAGCTAGTAAAATGAAAAATACGCGCACAGGCGGGGCACGACGGACGCTGAAATTGAAAAGTGTGCAACTTTGTGTTTTATTGTAATAGGGAGGCATAGGCTGCAGGAGATTGCGAATAAAATGTACCAACGATTGCTTCACCGCATTTACGATGGATTTTTCACCCGACTGTTCCAAAGTTGCAACATAGAAATATTACTTAAATAACATTTAATGCGGATTCAAAACGAAAAGTTTTTTTTTTCTTTTTTATGCTTTGAGATCTTATCAAGAAAGGCGATAAAAGTGTCGTAGGTCAAGCTATGCTTTTTATAGCGTCTACCATTTTAGCATCATTATAATTAAAAGCTAATATTGTTCGAGGGCTTTTGCGTGCTCAAGTGGGGCTGCTCGCTGGCTGTGTAGCGGTTGCGATGTGTCTTATATTTGCTGACGTGTAATTACGCTGGGGCAGGCGGTGTCAAGTGCCGGAAATTAATATCTGACAGGTAGCGCCCTCTTCGTGGCGGAAATGTATTCCGCGGTAACCACTTGACGCCCATCCAGGACATTTTCGCTTTTTTGGTTTGGATACCTCGTGTAACTACGCCTAGTTCGGTATGCATTTAAAATGTACCCCTGTTTGTTGAGTCTATTCCGACGTTTTATATGTTGTAACAGTTATAGTAGACACGCAACACGCATATTATAATAGCGTGTCTGCGTCGGGAAACCCTTATAAATGAGTCATTGTCATAGTAAATAGATGAATAGTTAATGACGACAATATTGTATAATCGCAGATATAACGCTACGATTTTACGAACGCTATTTTGATATAAGTGCCTCTAATCTGGTCATTATATCAAGAGCTGACGGCTTTGCAACTGTGTTTGATGTTGGCAGGAATGACGTGAAAATTGATGAGTTTCAACCCTGTCATTAATCCCTTCATCTCGTATACAGAGGGATGAATTGCTAAATTCAACACGAGCGTAAAACAAGATACTGAAACGATGGTGAATATCGTTAATATTTTTATGTTTAGATTTTTTTTGGTATCGGAAAATCGTAGCATAACTTTTTCAGACAGAAACGTGTTTATTAAAAAATTACGTTGTTAGAAGTGAATTTGTATAAAAGTTACTCATTTGTTCAATCTCTAATCTATTCAATCGAAAATAGTGTATGTAGGCTCTGCTTCATTACATTGCGCCATATTGGTTTCGTTCATAATGGGATTATCCGGGTACTTTAACCTACTTCAAATAAATACTGTTTCCGCATGGAAACACGTTTAGACTTCCTTGAATTGTGATAGAATAAAAAATAAAAAGTACCTAAACGACATTGTAAATGCCTATCTGATCAGTGTGAAAATTAAATACTTGGCAAAAATGTTTTTCCAATTCGCTGTATAATTAAATGATTATTGTTGTATTTCTAAAATGTAAATGTTTGTCACCTACGCTCTAAAAAAAAAAAGTGCTCTGATTTATCTAAGTATTTTAACGATTAGATGACATTTAAGTCCAGTTATTTCTTCTGGACGCAAAACTCGTCTAATCGTAAAAATAGATTGAAGGCAAAGATAAAATAGGTAACGCTCCATATATTATGTTTTCCACACCGACCCGTGAATACATGTTACTAGTGAAGCCCAAAGTACTAAGTTTATTACTGGTACCCTTTTGATCTCTTTGGTATAAATAACAAAGGCTTTGTAAACAATTTCGACTACGACTATTAGGTATAGAACGTTCTGCCGAACATTTTCTGATGTTCATACATCTTTTCAGTCGGTGATTTATTTATTACAGCCATATTTTTAAGACATCAATCATTTATTCAGACACTAGTTCGCTGTTAGTGTTACGTTATTCATGGCCCGTCCTGGTTTCCAGGCAATCAGGTCGATCACTACTTGCATACCTACGGTAAAACGAATGTGCCACAAAAAGGGCGATTGCAATTTACTTCATCGATTATCTAAAATTAGCTTCGGAAATGCATCGCTAGCTCGTCGTTTGGAATAGTTTCCACGGCACGATTATTGTTTGAAACTTTTAAAAATTCATTGAACATTCTACGATGTGGTTACTATGCTCAGCTGAACAAAAAACAGAAAAATTCAAGCTTGGAATACAATGTGTAGTACGGTTTTTCGGACAAAAGATTTAATGACCCCCATATAATACGGCTAAAGCCTCTTTTTTGAAGGTAATGCGGGTTTCTAGTCCGAGATCAAAAGTAATAAATCCCGCGTGTGCTCCAGAAGCTGAAACCTACGGATTTAGCCGACCGTGGTAGTTACTTTGGGAGGGCCCCTGACTATAAAACATTTACGTCTAGAATTTATTTATAGGAGGAGGTTATGACATTATCATAATACGAATGCAATAAACCGGACGCAAATGTATTCACTTGCTATAAAATTTATTGGCCACCCAAATATAAACTGATGGTAACGTCGATGCTCTATGAACACCACAAGTCTCGCTTGATCAAATGAAAAGTGTCCAATGAGTTTGACACTTTAAATATCTGTCTACATCTTATTTTGGTGATAATAAGCCCTCTTCCGCGAAGAGTTTGCCCTCAAGATAAGACCGTTTGTTAATACGTACTCAATATAGTATAAGGGCTGGGCGCGCCGCCCGCCGAGACGGTTTCCGCCCGCCCACGCCGCGCGCCCCAACAAACGCTCATAAAAATGTATTAACGCCGTGTACAAGAATGTTCATAAAGTGGCTATTATAATAGCTACTCCATGTATCAGGTTGTGTAAGATTAAGTTAAATAAGTTATTTAAGCAATTCGGCAATCGTACAAATATTTGGTAGATAGTATCTTGGTGAACGTGCGTCGCCGGAAAACTTGTCGATCAGTAGGGGCTGTCAACGTACCGGTTGTGGAAGGTTACGAGCGGGGCGGTGGCGGCAGAGGGCGCCGCGCGCAGCGGGTTGCGCGCGTCGCTGGCAGCGCGGCGCTGGCGTCGTGACGCAGTGTGACGTCAGTGCGCCGTCGGCTCGATACGCGCCGGCCCCACCGTCAGTCGCCGCCCGAAGCAGGCCGCCGAACGTCGCGCCCTACGCGCCTCCGCCATCCGCGCACCTCTCTCATACCGGGTTTTAGTTTCGTACAAAGATGACATAGCCAGTGCCGTGCCACGAGACTACGTGAAAGCGCACACTTTTTAAGTTTTTACGTTGGAACGAGGAAACCGTAACGGTCCCGTTGTTGCAGAACTAGCGACGACCCACCCCACTCCGTTGAGGGCAAGAGGCGAGACCGAGAGGCGGCTTGTTCCTTTTTATCCGCCTTTACATAAAGACTAGCGAAAATGGGCGAGGTGAGTGCGGTGCTTGCAGTAGTGCTTGCCTTAGCCTTTACAGTAGCGTGCCGAGTCGGCGAGACAGTGCTTTCGTGAAGGTGTAAGTGCATGTCGCAAACAGTGAGTGCGGAAAGGTAACGAAGAAGCCCCCGGCTGCCATCGGGGGCTCGGCTGCTCGTGAACAGTGCTTGCGATCCTCGTCTCATGTCTCTGTGCAGTCTCACCGCAGGAAACCATTTGCACGTTCCATTGCCTTTGTTCTATTACAAAATTTCAACCGGTCCATTATCCTGTGCACGTAGCCCACAAGTCGTCGTTTTTCTCCTTGCAACTGCTTGAGTTCCTTTGTCCATTTTAATTATAATATTGCACTAAATGTTAGTCTGTAATTATTATTTTTTTGGATAACATTTAAGGAGATTTAAGGATAATATTATTTGCAAGTTCGGGCGACTGAAGAGGAGCAATGTATCGGAGACGGCGCCGGTCGGGTTGCGTAACTCGGCGTATCGATCTGTGCGGAGAGGGACACTCCGCTCGGTCCCTCATATGCCAGTATATCGAATCACTTCCTTGAAACGTCCTGATATATTTCCATTTAATATTTATATAAAAATCCTCTTAAAACAAAGAAATATGCCATAATATAACATCTTCAATTATCGCTAGTAATTCAGCACTTCGGTGACTTTGTCTTAATTGCAATCTCGTACATCTTTGTACTTGTATCTTCATAATTTAAAAATCTTTATAAAAGTTAAAAGCAAAAAAGAGATCAATCCTAAAAAAATCTGAACATTTTACAAAATTTATTGTAATTCTAAAATTCTAATTGAAATACCTATTGGTTTCAGAAGAGTAGAAAATGCTTGGACAAGAAAAATCCTAAAACGGATTATAATTTTGAGGAATCATAGTAGCGCCCCTGATAACACGATTGCTGAATTTGATGAATTTTCAAATTATTTTTAGTATTTTTACATTGTGACTTGAATATTCTACAATATCCCAATAGCTGGTGGTACACATGATATTCACTGATTTCTCTCTAAAATAAAATCTTAGACTTTAACAATTGTCAAGTAAAAGAATGATAAAAAATGCCCTTTAGCCAAAATTTAAAGCAGCATCAAATATAACAGAAAGCGCAATTCGCAAAATCTGTACATTTCGCGCAGTACAATTCCTGTTAGCCGAAAATATTGATTTTAGCTCTGAGCTTGCCCTAGTTTCCTCACGCCCATTTAGGTCGAATGTCCTGTCTTCTACGAACGTCATGTCCTGATCACGTGATCTTATTACTTAGGCAAAAAGACCATTCCTCACTAGGTGTTCTGAAGGAAGTGGCTAACAGGTTGTCGCGGGAGCCAACCGTGGTTCGGACACGACAACTATAAGAGCACCGAAGGTTTATTAGAAAATTGCCTTCGTCATTATGTCATTTAAATCGCATAGAGTACCGTCGCTCTATTGGAGTATTTCCTTTATCCTTTATGACGACAGCACGCATCAATTAGGATGCTAGACGCGGTCCTTGGAGGTGTTTCCTAATGCTCTAAAGTCCTTCTGTCATCTTATGACATCTGCAATCTTCTCATTGCAATTTTACAGCTATTGGAAGCTCTAGAGTTAATTGATTTCTGAACAAACAATGGCTCTGCAGCCATTCCTCTCGTGCAAACTTAATCCGGCTTGTTTTCTCTGATGAAATCTTTTCACAATCAACGCGGACAGAATGCGCTTCTCGTATTAGTTTTTTTTTTTTTTTAACTACAGTAACTATATTCATTTAAGCAACTTGTAATTGTGGTAATACCATATCATCATTATAAAATGCAGAGGTTCTATTGCAACGGCGATTTATATATATCATTCAGCTCATAAATGAATGCATAAAGGATACATCTGCAGTAGATAGTCGCCTGATAGTTTGTCCTCCATTTGTTGCCACGGCCACAGTGCCATGGACTGCTGCCATGCATTACGCAATTAGAAAACTATTGCCATCCTTTGCAGTCTTATCTTAATCACTTCCTCTTGCATTCTTGACAGATACACTCGGTCCTTCGTCCAAATCGGACCTCATCTTTACGTTACAATACCTTCGATATTCAGTTACTTATAGTTTTTTGGACTGGCACTTCAAAATATTTTTCGTTGCGAATTATATTCCGACCTCGTGGTTCAATGATCTTTAATAACACGCATAATTGTGGTGACTTCATTGTTATTAATTTGTCATTACACATAGGTTATCAAAATAAAATAATTATCTTGTAACTTCCAACCTTATCTTTGGGATGTTTTTGCGGTTTTATTCCGATTGCTTCTTTTGACATGGACATACCAATAACAATAAATCATAATCGTTTTGAGAAATGAAGATCGAGTGCTAAGACTTGTTATTTAATCAGACACTCAAGAAATAGCACTTGCTAAGAGCTACCTCTTGGGAATGTAAACGAAATAACAGCTCTGAAATCTTCCGGTTGATTTAAGTATTGTGGTTATTTAAATGCAAAAACAAATACTGAAATATTTACGCTAATAGTTTTCTTTTAAGAAAAATTATTTTACCATCTGAATCAATCACTGGTGGTAGCATTACCAATACTATTGCTAATGCAAGATTATAAAATAAATGTAATATCGATAAATTTTTCGTTGCTTCTTGAATTCAACGTCGATTCGCCCACGTTACATGTTTATTGTTTCTTATGATCGTCTAGATCTCCACATAGGCCACGGGAAAGTAGGGTTTAGATAATAATAGTGTTTTGGCAACGATCGAGGATCGCGGCGTCACGGGGATCCGGAGGCACGTCACATGCCCCGCGCTTCATTAATGTTAAAAATAATTGTCTCATTCACGCGTCACGCATCTACTACAGTAGTAACCACAAATTTTCGGTTTAAAGCAGTTTTGCGGCCGTGGCAATGAATCTTCGCCGGCTGGCTGACACATGACATGGCATTTGTATGCCATTCGTTGACTGAATCACCTCTATTTATTGTTTTGATGTTTTATCTGGGTAATTTTGATATATTCGTTTGCCAAAAGGTCAAAGATTCAATTGGAATGCGTTTTTGTTAGTACTATTATTATTTGACCTTACTCCTGTAAAGAAATTTTGATTTACACGCGCCGGTGAAGACCCTTCCACAAAAGAATAACTTTCCACCGATCCTCTCGTTACAACGTTTTGAAAGTGGGTTAATCATCCCCATGCAGACAGTGGCTGTTTTATTCTTGCTAGAACCAGTTTCGATTTTCCATCAGATATTCCGGTTTAACCTTTATAGAGATTATAAATGCGGTCGCTGGGGCCCCGGGGTGGCAACCTTGTCTTTTAGCTATTTATGTCGAGGGTAGCGCGCGGGGGTTGGTCCGCAGTGCGCATGCGCGATGTGCGCGCCGCTTATGTAACTCACGGGACACGCCGCCGCGCCGCTCCGCCTCCGTTGCCGCTGCCGCATGTCAGTCCCAGTGTGGCCCCTGCCTTGCACCGTGTGGTACAAGGCAGAAGCCAAACTCAATATACCCTATGAATATTCCGTTTTCATCATTCTCTTTCGCGCCCCGGTTATATCGACACCCCTTCTGTTAACTTCAATCCATCTTGGGAATCCATTATTCATACCAACCCTACCCGTAACGGCAGTCGGACTTCTCAGCTTACTTAAAGGTTCCCTTAATTATACAATCCATTAGTCGTAGCATTTTCCGGCACGAGTGCATTTCACAGCCTGTTATTCTAGTTATTCTCGCGATAACCTTCACGGGAATTCAGGGCGCGGTTTAATGAGGCCTGCTATGAAAACGTTCATCAATTATCGACGGCGACGGCTGGCTTGTTTACGGCACCGCGGACGCATTTAGACTTTGTGACATTACTCCCCTTTAGCGCATATAGCGCACTCGTTTGTTACGTAAGCCATATCCAGGCAATTTTAACTTTGAGGCCATCTATTACTGAGTGACTAGTTGGACAGTTAACAATAACACACCCTGACGATAGGAATTACTTGCTGAAGTATAAATAATCCAGAACACTATGGAAAAAGATAATGTGAGTATTCAGTTGTAGTATGGATAATATCACTTTGGTGTTGAGGTTCTATGTGTGAAGTCGTACATGCGTTGAGGTGTACGCCTATGCGGTGTCCTTACGCTCAGGTTCGCACGCGCAACTACACTCGCGAGCAAAAGTATGGAATCACTTACTTGAAATTTGCTTCGCGCAATCTGAGTACTAAATTATTCTGCTAATATTAATAAAAATGGTACCATTTTAAAGATTAAACTGTTACCTTTAAATTGATACCAAATTCATTAAAATCACACCAGTATTTAAGGAGGTATCCTGGATTAAGTGAAGGAGTTAAGGAAAACCTAAGGATAATGAAAAAATAATGAATGAAGAAAACAACAAAAATTGTGTAACAAAAACTTTAATTGGCTTTAAAATTAATTTTCAATATTTTGTGTTCCCTCCCCTCGCCCTTATAACTGCTCGAAGACGGTTCTTCATTGATCGAATCAGCTTCCGAATTGATTCTTGCGGGATACCTTCCCACTCCTCTATCAAAGCCGATTTCAGCTCATCTACACTTGAAGGAGCAGGATTTCTTGATCGGACCCTCCTCTTCAATTCATCCCACATGTGCTCAATGGGATTTAAGTCCGGGCTGAGCGCTGGCCAGTCCATTGTGGCGATACCGACTTCTTCGAGGTATTCAGTTGTGGCACGGGCAGTGTGACAACGAGCGTTATCGTGCATAAGGAGGAAGTCATCACCGATATATCCCGCGTAAGAAAGGACATGGTCCTGCAGAATATCGGTAATGTAGCGGTCTGAAGTTAGACCGCCTCCTCTTCCCCCGCCAGGCACGAAAACCAGCTCCGTTTTACCGTCGAAGGAAATGCCGGCCCACATCATACAAGAACCACCGCCATACGCCACTGTCTCAGCAAAACAACACTGTGCATATCGTTCCCCAGGCCGCCTGTAGACCCGACCTCTTCGGTCGCTGCCATGCAAACACATTCTGCTCTCGTCGGAGAACAGGACACGCTTCCATTGCTCAACCTCCCAATCAAGATGAGAGCGAGCAAATTGAAGACGTGCTTGTCGGTGGCTTGCCGTCAGTTTCGGGCCTGTGGCTGGCCTTTTTGGAGTTAAATCAGCTTGCTTAAGTCTTCGACGAACTGTCCACTCGCTGGCAGCTACTCCACGAACATTTCGGAGCTCCTGTTGGACGTCGACACCAGTCAAATGTCGATTTCGAAGAGAGGTTGACACGATAAAACGATCATCCCTCTCCGATGTGCACCGGCGCCGTCCAGATCTTGGTCTCGAGATAAAGCCACCAGTCTCCCGAAAGCGTTTATAAACTTTTGAGACACAGGACTGGCTTATGTGGAGCTGTCGTGCGACAGCCCTCTGGCTGAGCCCTTCTCGCAATAGGGCGACGATTTGGGCGGCTTCTGTAGGTGTAGTATCCATTGTCGTCCAAATTCAAGGGTCAAAATTAGCGGAGATGTGTACCGGTCAACGTTTGAAAGCAGACTGATAAAGAAAATCCGATAACACGTGCTTTTATAGGGGGTCAATAGGGCGCAAGTCGTGATCTATCAAACATATCTTTTTCCTTACTTCTTGACATAATCCAGGATAGCTCCTTAAATACTGGTGTGATTTTAATGAATTTGGTATCAATTTAAAGGTAACAGTATAAACTTTAAAATGGTACCATTTTTATTAATATTAGCAGAATAATTTAGTACTCAGATTGCGCGACGCAAATTTCAAGTAAGTGATTCCATACTTTTGCTCGCCAGTGTAGTTCAGACCAATTGAGCGCCATTGAGCCGTTAGTCCCTAGCTCTATAGAGCACTCAGTTGGCAAGGTTATGCTTCATACGCTCTGTTGGTGTGTAATGCTTAGCAATTGAACGCTTTTCAAATGGATACGTACTTCTATTCAATTTTTCCTTACACACCCTTACAAATTCTAATTTATTACATCATAGTTAGCACAATCATCGTTAGATGCAATTTGTATATTAGCGCTACCCTTTGTCTTATGTCATCATCAACATGCATTTGTTTTTATGTTTGAAAAAAGTACCTGGATTGTTTCATTTTTATTGGTTGAAGATGCAGCATCCAGATGCTTTCTGATTTTCTTTTACATGTTTTGTTCTTGATTATCGATATTGCATGCATCTAACTTTTGTTCTTCATGCATATCATGAGATCCATTTAGGATGGCTCCATGCGATATCGATGGTCTTCACTGCCACCCATTCATCCATGAGTGCATGGCCCATAGGGCCGCCTAGTAGAATGTGTCTAGCCCCTAGTTGTGTTTACAGCATGGCCGTACCGACTCGTACCGCGTCGCCACCATTGGACCCATTAAGGACGATAATAGAACCGCTGACGGACAGTACAAGGTTTTTATTTACATTACCATCTTTCATTATAATCTTGCTAAGTGACCAATGATGCCAGCAGTCGCAAGACAAGCAGCTGTCAACATTAAAGTATTGCATGGTTTTCAATGCATTTTATTTTGCATTGCATTTTGATACTTCATCATTTCGCTTGTTCAATATACCTCAGCGAAAATCTGTTTAATTGAATAATGTGTTAAAATATAGATATGAAAAATACTACTGTCACGTATTCATATATTCTTTGTGTAAATATTACAGACACGCCGGAAACCCCCCGCGAAAAAACGGAAACCAGGAGATTTAGATGATCTCAAACAGGAGTTGGACATCGATTTTCACAAAGTAACACCCGAAGAGCTCTACCAAAGATTTCAGACACATCCCGAAAATGTAAGACTATCACATAAAAAAAATAGCTTGAGGAAGTGAAGTTGAAACTGTACTAAGTGGAACCTGGAGTACACATCTTATCTTCTTTATTCCAGGGCCTTAGTCACGCAAAAGCGAAAGAGAACCTTGAACGAGATGGTCCAAACTCACTCACGCCGCCAAAACAGACGCCCGAGTGGGTGAAGTTTTGTAAAAATCTGTTCGGCGGCTTCGCATTATTATTGTGGATTGGTGCTATCCTTTGCTTTATTGCCTACGGAATTCAGGTCAGTGCATTGAGATTTGATGATTAAACTTAAATATTTAAGTGAAGAAGCAATCCCATTGACCCTGACTAATTTAATCCCCAGGCGAGTACCGTTGAAGAACCTGCGGATGACAACCTGTACCTCGGCATTGTATTGGCGGCTGTAGTTATCGTTACGGGCATTTTCTCATACTACCAGGAAAGCAAGTCTTCAAAGATTATGGAATCGTTCAAAAACATGGTACCTCAGTTCGCTACCGTCATTCGTGAGGGTGAAAAGTTGACGCTGCGCGCTGAAGACTTGGTGCTTGGTGATATTGTTGAGGTAAGAACCACGATACAGTTATTCAATATTACTCATCTAGGTCCCGAATGTACAAGCAAAACTTAAACTTTGTCCATAAAATTCCTAGGTGAAATTCGGTGACCGCATCCCTGCTGATGTACGTATCATCGAGGCGCGAGGCTTCAAGGTGGACAACTCAAGTTTAACCGGCGAATCTGAACCCCAATCGCGTGGATCCGATTTCACTCATGAAAACCCATTGGAAACCAAGAACTTGGCATTCTTCTCTACTAACGCGGTCGAGGGTACGGCGAAGGGCGTTGTCATCTGCTGTGGCGACAATACGGTAAGTGAGAACTTGGAGACACAAAAGTGAGATTAATTAATATACCATATTATATTATAATATAAAATCTTCCATTCGAAAGAAAAATCTATAAATTGTGGTATGTTATAGGTGATGGGTCGTATCGCTGGATTGGCTTCGGGATTGGACACTGGAGAGACCCCCATTGCCAAGGAAATCCACCATTTCATTCACTTGATTACTGGCGTGGCTGTGTTCCTCGGAGTTACCTTCTTCTTCATTGCCTTCATCCTCGGTTATCACTGGCTGGACGCTGTCATCTTCCTTATTGGTAAGTACCTATACAAAAAAAAAATACACACTTGATATTTTTCCTATGTTAGGTGCTCGGTTTTGAACCTATGTCCTTCCTGCAGGTATCATCGTAGCCAACGTACCTGAAGGTCTATTGGCCACTGTAACTGTATGTCTGACTTTGACTGCTAAGCGAATGGCATCCAAGAACTGCCTGGTCAAGAATTTGGAGGCCGTCGAGACCCTCGGATCTACTTCTACCATCTGCTCTGATAAGACCGGAACCCTAACACAGAACAGGATGACTGTCGCCCACATGTGGTTCGACAACCAGATCATTGAAGCTGACACCACCGAAGATCAGTCTGGAGTTCAATATGGTATGTAATAGTACAAATTTTGGAAAAAAAAATACCTCCCATTTTAGGTGGAGTTAATAATAATGGTAATTTTTTCATCAGACCGCACCAGCCCCGGATTCAAGGCCCTCGCTAAAATCGCTACTCTTTGCAACCGAGCTGAATTCAAGGGTGGTCAGGATGGTGTCCCAATTCTGAAGAAGGAAGTTGCCGGCGATGCGTCAGAGGCTGCTTTACTCAAATGTATGGAACTGGCTCTTGGAGATGTCTTATCGATTAGGAAGCGCAACAAGAAGGCCTGCGAGATTCCCTTCAACTCAACCAACAAGTACCAGGTTTCGATCCACGAGAGCGATGACCCCAGCGATCCTCGCCACTTGCTCGTAATGAAGGGCGCCCCCGAAAGGATTCTGGAACGTTGTAGCACCATTTTCATTGGCGGAAAGGAGAAGGTAAAACATTTACCTTAAAAACAAATGACGTAATATTCCAATTTTCTAAAACTAATACATTCTTCTTTCGTCAGGTTTTGGATGAGGAAATGAAGGAAGCTTTCAACAACGCTTATTTGGAACTCGGTGGACTTGGTGAACGTGTACTCGGATTCTGCGATCTACAACTGCCCTCAGACAAGTACCCCATTGGTTACAAGTTTAACACTGATGACCCTAACTTCCCATTGGACAACCTTCGTTTCGTCGGCCTGATGAGTATGATTGACCCTCCCCGCGCTGCCGTACCTGACGCTGTTGCTAAGTGCCGATCGGCTGGTATTAAGGTAATTATGAAGTGTTATAAAAATAACAGTTTTAAATTGCGCTTTTCCAGAACTTCTTATTAATCTTTTTATTCCTTTTCCAGGTTATCATGGTAACTGGTGATCACCCCATCACTGCCAAGGCTATCGCGAAGTCAGTAGGTATCATCTCTGAAGGAAACGAGACCGTTGAGGACATTGCCGCTCGGCTCAACATCCCCGTTTCTGAAGTCAACCCTCGCGAAGCTAAGGCCGCCGTTGTCCACGGAACTGAACTCAGGGAGCTGGGAGGCGATCAACTTGATGAGATTTTGAAGTAAGTTGCATTTTGTATTCTAAATTATAAAAAAAAACAAGTTAAAAATAAAATTTCGCCGTTTCCGTCCCACAAAGCGGATATGCAATATCAACTGACACAAATAATCAGTAAAAATGCCTTTTTATTATTTAATTATATCACAATAAATATATTTTCATATTAATAACTTGTTTTTATCAATCAGATACCACACGGAAATCGTATTCGCCCGTACGTCACCGCAACAGAAGCTGATCATTGTGGAAGGTTGCCAGCGACTTGGTGCCATCGTGGCCGTGACTGGCGATGGTGTAAACGACTCGCCTGCTCTCAAGAAAGCTGACATCGGTGTTGCCATGGGTATCGCTGGCTCTGACGTGTCTAAGCAAGTAAGTGACACATACAAAAAAAACTGTCTAAGAACATAAGAAATAAAATTTGTGAAACATTGTTGCAGCAATATGATGTTGTGTTGCTGGACACATCAAAATGTATGCCAGCAACACGTTTCACATATATATATGTTTAAAACAATGTTGTGCAACTTTTGTTCATGAGAAAAAATACCATTTTTTTTTTGTTTAACTCCTAGGCTGCCGACATGATCCTGCTTGACGACAACTTCGCTTCAATCGTAACTGGCGTAGAGGAAGGCCGTCTGATCTTCGACAACTTGAAGAAATCTATTGCATACACCCTGACCTCCAACATCCCTGAAATCTCGCCCTTCCTTGCCTTCATCCTCTGCGACATTCCACTGCCCTTAGGAACCGTTACTATCCTCTGCATTGATCTTGGAACTGACATGGTAAGTTCGACCTTATTACTTGAGTACTATGTTCTATTTTGGTATAAAAGATGTTACATTGCAAGAGTAGGTTACATTGTTTTTTATATTAAATGAGAATTTGATACAAAGTTGAGTTGTAATGTATAGCTAAATCTGGCATAGTAGGTAATTGAAATTTGCTCTTACAATGTAGCATACAATATTAATATTTTTGTAAACCTATGTTACTATTACTTATATTTATTCACAGCTTTTGTTCATTCAAAATGTTGAAGCTCTCAAAATTCAGAAATAAATACAAATTGGTGATTAATGGAAATAAACACAGGCTGTCGAATAAAATATTTTCTATAGATAGTATTTTACTTAATTATTTCAGCTGAAGATCCCTCGAGCTGGTATTATTATTACAGTTTATATTAAATTAGTGATTGACTTAGGTGCCAGCGATCGCGTTGGCCTACGAGACGGCCGAAGCAGACATTATGAAACGTCCTCCTAGGAACCCATTTTGCGACAAACTAGTCAATGAGAGGTCTTTATTAAGTGATTACATACTGTTATGTTGCCAAATAACTACTAACTGGTTTTCAGCTAATAACGTCGCTGTTGTCTCGATATCGTGACGAGTGGGTGTTTTTCTAATGTGTACCTTATTCACGTAATCGTAACCATCAAAATATTATATCAATTAAACACTATAGTAGCTTTTGTAAATTGTTTTTTGTCAGGAAATAAGTTTGTTAGTTACGATTACGTAAATAACAATATTGTGTTACAGTGTAATAAAAATGTAGAGTCATGCATGATTCTACTAAAATCAAGCAGACAAACTAATAGGCTACATCTGTACTAATACATGTTGCCCATATCATGTTCCTGATAAAAGCTGGAAGTCTTGTAGGAATGAGGGGATGATGTACGTAGATGTGTTTTGTTCTAATCCCCTAAATAATTAAACTCTTGCTGACATCCGAAAAATACTAGCCGTTTATAAGCCCATGGCGGATGGTATGTGACGTCCGCATAAAGGTCCACATAGATATGTCCTACAGTTAAGACAAACACAACACACTTATGTTACCACAGTCATTTCACTCCACCACCATCAATTCAATTCGAGTACGTCCATCGAACATTGTGATTTATTTACATTCTCATCCATATACCATTCGGTTCATTTTGTATTTTTTAAGTTACAAAGAGTCCCGTCTGCAACTGAAGTCATCTCATGATCTACATTTTTTGTGTTGAATTTTATTTTGTGTGATAGTTTTAAGCGTAACTGATTGCAAGCATACGCTGCTGAGCTTGGCGTGGACTAACGTTCCTGTCGTGTCGCCGGTGCGGTAGTGGCGTCTGGTTGTAATGTCGTTGCTATATGTTCGATGTTGTACACTCGTGACTGATGCACCACGCTTTCGTGTGACGCGTGAGCGCTTGTGGCGCGGGTTCGCTCCGCCGGTCGCTCACGTCGCTAGTGTTTGTGTAGGTGCCCGCCATTTCCCTGGCTTACGAGGAGGCCGAATCTGACA
Source organism: Xanthia togata (assembly GCA_963853775.1). Lineage (NCBI taxonomy): Eukaryota > Metazoa > Arthropoda > Insecta > Lepidoptera > Noctuidae > Xanthia > Xanthia togata. The sequence continues at coordinate 21,934,803 of OY970791.1, forward strand.
TTATGAAGCGACAGCCGCGTAACCCTTTCACTGATAAACTCGTTAACGAGAGGTAAAACATCACGAGTGACGAGACTCGTTCAAAGATATTATTCTATCCGCTACTTGCTTGCTACCACGTGTCTAGTCTTCAATATTGAGGCTTGGTTGTTGCCTGCAGTGTGTGGACGGTGTCCTGTAGGTACACGATTCTAGAACTCTCTGTGTGTGGATATTGAAGGCGACAATCGCACCGCTCCTAACTGCCTTGCGATGTCTTTTTATATATTTTTCTATACTAACGTATCTCCTATTTCCTTTAACTATGTAGCTTGATGTGGTGATGGAATAACGTGTTTCGACACACGGCGTCGTGCTCACAGACCAAACGCATTGTTCCATTGTATATTTGTGGTTTTTAAATACTCTTTTCCGCTATGTTCTGTGTTCGTGTGCCAAGGTAAGTTTGGTGTCTCCCTGTCTCTGTCATTTGTCTATCGTGCATGTATGAACACACTCGACGTCTTTACAATACGACTGATTATTTATTTATTCTATACTTATTGTATTTTGACTTTCTTATTTTGTTACCTCTCATGATCTCATGACACGATATTTATCTCACAAGTGACATCCTTTCATTCGGTATTCTTCTTACACGTTTACGCAACAGGCTTCATCACACGCATTCTCATATATTATACACCGACCTCTCTACGTGTCTATATACTGTTAGGTACAGCGACACTGTAATATTACTTACATGATACAACATGCTGCTAGGGCTTATATTTGTAACTTCTTTCACTAGCGTAGTATTTCAGATATTTTGTCTCCTCAAGGCTAGTACCAGCTGCCATAATTTTTCAATCTCAATCACGCCAATTTTTCCACTTTTATATTTACTAGCTAATTTTATGCGTAATTTAAGTACCTACGATAAATAGTTTAATGTATTTTTTGATATTAATTAATTTCTAATAACGCTAGTTGTAGATATAGGTTGCGGCGTAGCCGAGGGGTGTCTGTACGTATATTTATTATGTATAAGCCGGTGCGTGCCAGTCGCGCGAGTGTTGGTTTGTCCTGATTGCTTGTGTTACCGAAGGTGCCTGCTATATCATTGGCGTACGAGGCGCCCGAGTCCGATATCATGAAGCGGCAGCCCCGGGACCCTTACCGTGACAACCTCGTCAACAGAAGGTTGGCCCCGCACCCACTCCGCCACCGGGCGCGCGTCACCACGCGAGCCCTGACGCTTACTAGATCCTCATTTGGGTGTTAACACAATGACTAGCCCACCGTCATAACTTGTGCATATAACCACCTTCATTGGTGAGATTAAATATTTAGAGTGGTGCGGCTACTTGTGGTTCAACAGTACCATTTGAAACTGGATGTGGAAGAGTGATTATGACGATCCAATCCCCCACCTTGTCCATCGTATTGCAATTGGCTGTCAACCCGATTTATAAATTAGAGTAAACCCTTATCTCGATAGAAATCAATAGACGCGACGCTTTCAAGTACATGATACAAAATAAATATACCGAATTCTTCATAGCAACAGTATTTATTTTAATCTATTATCTTGTTTAAATTTATTTAGATTTATACAAAAAAACTTAGAAGTCTCTAGAACTAGACGACCTAGTACTTTCTATATCTGTATAATCTTCACTCTTCCATATTTCAATATTAGAAATTCAATTATTAAAGTTAGCGATGCAATGCTGTGTCGAAAAAAAAAAGTTGCACGTTTTAGCGATCAATTAGAGATATGTTTTTAGTCTCTGCCATAGAGAGCGCACTAGTGGTTATTATTGTGTGTGAGTTTACGTGTTAGCCAAAGTAGAATAGTGGTGGCCGAATGGTTCATAACTAATATTTTAAACAAACGTTTTTGTTGAAGGAATGTCTTAGGCGACATGGAGCATCTTTTATATAGTAACATTTATTTGTATATTTTCTTAGTATTTAATTAATGTATATATTGGTTTATATTATGTAGTATATTCTCCATAGTTGAAGCACGTTGTAGTGCCGAGATCACACCGCTAATAGCGCTTCCAAGCCCCACATGTTACATACACCACGGTTAGGCAGTTTTGTACAGCTATTGTTACAGTTCCTTTATATTTATTTTAACTCTTCTTGCTTATTCTTCCAGTATTTTATTTTATTTATTACTTCCTTACTAACACAATGATATTGTAAAAAAAAATCGCTTGAGCTTTCTTCGCCAAATAGTTGAAAACATACTTGCATGCTTGTGTGACCTTCAATGGATTGTGTAATTTAAATTATTGGTAATGGCTTGAAAAACGGAATATTCAGAGGAAATAAAAATATAACTGGTAAAACAAAAATATATTAAAATGAATACCAATTTATTCTGTTTTTCAAAGCATGCATTTAAGGATTAACAAACTAATGACAAATTAGACTGAAGCTAAAATCATACACAGTAACAATTTAAAGTAAACACATATTTAACTCTAAAATACATTTACTTTTTATTTTTAAACAAAGTCTCATTTGTCATACTTTAAACGGTGATATTTGCAACAAAAAAAAACTAACTGCTTTATATAAATTTGCTTTTGATTAAAACTAAAGCTTGACCCCCAATCAGAGTAAAAAAAAAACACTGAAAATTAACATTGAAATTCTTTCACAAGCAAAATTGCACAAATAAATTAACAGATTTTAAAATTAGAAGCCCCTCAAAAGAAAAAGAATTTACTAACTTGCAAGACCTATGAGTTCAAAACTTGACATTGTACCCGGGTGTATACAGGCTTATTTCGATGGCGTACGGCCAAATCGGCATGATCCAAGCCGCGGCTGGTTTCTTCGTATACTTCGTCATCATGGCTGAGAACGGCTTCTTGCCGATGCATCTCTTCGGTATCAGAAGAGAATGGGACTCAAAGGCCATCAACGATCTGACTGACTCCTATGGACAGGAATGGGTACGTTAACCTCACGCTTCCTTCAATTTGATCCTGATCAACAATGGAAAAGGCAACTGGAAACAAAAGAATATCGCAGAATATCATCAGCAGAACGTGTTGAAAATCTAGAAATCTCGAGCTCTGGCCATTTGAACCAATCACAACGATCCTGTAGCATCTGACGTCACTGCATACTTGCCTTTCCCATTGTGTTAGCAAATTCAAAATACAAATCATTATCTCCCAACTATCTATCAGTTGGTCAGTTTATAATGGAACTTCCCAATTTTCCAGACGTACCGCGACCGCAAGGCTCTCGAGTTTACCTGCCACACCGCATTCTTCGTCTCCATCGTCGTAGTACAATGGGCTGATTTGATCATCTGCAAGACGCGTCGTAACTCGATCATCCACCAGGGCATGCGCAACTGGGCTCTGAACTTCGGTCTCATCTTCGAAACCGCGCTCGCTGCATTCCTCTCCTACACGCCTGGAATGGACAAGGGATTGAGAATGTACCCTCTCAAGTGAGTATCGTGAACTCGGTCAACACTAGGATTAAAAATACTTCATCATCTTTGCTTGATGAGTGCTCATGTTTTGTCTGTTTGTCCTCAGGTTCGTGTGGTGGCTGCCTGCCATTCCATTCATGCTGTCGATCTTCATCTACGATGAGATCCGACGCTTCTACCTGCGCCGCAACCCCGGCGGCTGGCTCGAACAAGAGACTTACTACTAAACCGCACCGACCACTGTCCACACCGTCGTGCATCAGTTAGTTACTGCGTACATAAAGTTCATTTGTGTTCTTATATCAGACTGACAGAGGTTTGCGGTGCCGTTCCGGTATATGTGTAATCGCTGTCGTGTACGCTTCTCACCGCTTGTTACCGCATCGCTCCGCACAGGGGCACCTGTGTTTGTACCTGTCGAGTGTTCTATGTTATTCTGATGTTTCATTGCGTAACGTGACCGAGAGGACGCGGCTGCGCTGGCGCCGGTCGGGCCCGCGCCCGCCCCTCGCCACCGCACACTTTACACTATCGTTTCTAACGAACTATGTATGTATATATGCACAGTGGAGAATGAAGTTGGTATTTGTGATGATATAAAAAAAATATTATACACATAATTATTTTAAATCGTGAATCATGTTATTTTTATATCGAGATCGTTTAAAACGTTCGAGTATCTCGACTGTCATGCGACAATTTGATGAATCTTTTCGATATTTGTTGAATCTCTGTCTGATATTATTATGAGTTAGTCGCGCGGCGGCGGCGGGCGCGCAGGCGTGTGGCCCGCGGGGCGTGCGGCCCGGCCCGCTCGCCGCCGGCCCGCGGCCCGCCGTGCGGCCCGCCATGCGGCCCAGGCCCCACGGCACGTCACGCGCAAGCGGCCGCCGACTCGGATTTCATGTTACAGTAGTACGCCCTCAGTGACACTGATGACATTATAAGATAGATTAAAAGTAATACTAATAAAAATTGTTTTTCACATACTTATGTAATAAGTAATAAATTATCGTTTAGCGGTAGTTCATCGTTCGTGAATCGAGTGGGCAGAAGTATGACGCCCGCCGCGCTCCGTGCTCGGCGGCCAACGAAACGCATTTGTTGTAAAATTAACAGTTAAGAAGCCATTATTATTATTATAATTTAAGTGAATTAGATTTAAGTTGAATTTTTCGAGTGAAACAAGTTTAGTTGACGATTCGATCGGGTGCATGGTGTATGAGAGGTCGATGTGGAGTGCCTGAGTTTTAGTGTACTACTGCTTACTGTTAGGTAGGTAGTTGAAATTTTGATGCCGTATTTTCAATTGTAAAAGTAGATAAATAAAGCATACACAGTCGCGAACGCTTAGAGGCGCGGGGGGCGGTGCGCGTGCGTCGCACCGCTACACGTTCATACAGCACTGCCGTCGACTATTGTTCGTTCGTATCTCGTCAGCCGGCCGCCAGGCCCGGAACCGACGCCCGGCCCGGAACCGACGCTTTTCTTTTCTAAAAATAATCAGATTATTAGCGAATTTTGTCAAATTTATTAAAATAGGCTGCTCATGGTAATTACGTAAGATTTTATTTCTTAATTAAAAGATAATAACAAAACGTAGGGATGCGTAATTAGAAATTTTTAAAATTATACAGTTATGATAGAGTCATCTTATTTTAGTCCGCACTTGGCCCTTGCGCGGCGCGGTAGGTGGCCGAACGTCGCCGAGCGGGCGCCGCAGACGGGGAGGCAGACGTGCACCCGCCGAGGACCAAGTGGAGCGATTCATTTCAATTTTTCGTAACGAATACATATAACATTATAATAATGGTTACAAAAGTAAAATATAACATTATAGTGACTAATAAAATCTAAATTATATGAAATGTTTATAGATTTAAATGAAGTTCGTTTCTTTAGGGTGACCTTCTGTGCTTGTTTGATGAGAACGATGTACATCTCACTGACAATAGTCGTTGATGATATTATTGTAATGATCTGATCTTTGTAAGCGGTTTGTTTATCGTACACTGTAGAACTAACATTGTTTTGCGTTCGACAGTTCTTTACACCGATTCATTTTATAGTATTACTCTGTTGGCTAGGAGCGCTGTAAAAATGTAAGTGTTAATAAAAAAAACATTTTCAAAATATTAATGTGGTCTTTCATTGTTGATTTTTTAATTATTAGTTTCTGCCCAAATATTTTTAATACTAGCAACACAGTCGAATAACAGGTAACACTGATGTAAGTCGATAGATTTTACCACACCTACACACACACACAAGAAAAGCTTTCAGAACATAAAGCAATAATAAATTAATGTCACCTTGATTAAACTTAATCAGTGTTTACTTCAACATGTCAGTGTAATTGATTAATGCCAGTCTAATTTTCAGGGACATAATTAAATCAAACCTAATATGAAAATCTTAGCTACACTGAATACGCATATAAAAATATCAAAGAGACTTGGCTATCTTGATTTCTTTTTTTTTTTAATTTTGGTTGAGATAACCCATAGCTGGAATATAAGGCGGAGGATTTTAGGATATATTGAACTTTCATAGAGCCTGACTAGAGCCAGTTGGCACAGGTTACACATTTCTTATAATGATATTATGCTTTATTTTACACAGAGTGTAGCGTACAGCTCATATACAACAGATTACTTCAATACCGTTCTCGGAAGAAATTGGTTAGATAAAAACTACAAGTTGACAGCCTTTGCTAAAACAACAGAAGCTAAAATGTTAGAACGAATATAAAAAACAATAAAAAAACGATTCGAATCATTTATTTAAATAAAAAACGTCAGGTTGATTTGATATAACTTATAAATAAAAACAAAATAATAATTATGTTAGTTCTTAGTTTAGAAGAAAGTACGTTATAGCTTGTCCACTCTGACGAAATGAGGCGCCCCACTACCGTATGTAACGTACGTTACATACGATAGTGGGGCGCGTCATTTCAGAGTGGACAAGCCCTACCTACCTATCGAATACTAGTTTGGTAAAAATATGTCGGCAAAGTAATAGGAAAATTATACATGGTGTAAGAGACATCAACGTCAAATCGTTACCATTAATTCAACGCTGGTGGGTCTAGAATCATGTAGTGAATTGAAATTCCATTAGGTTGCGTTTCCACCAGAGATGAGCGAGGATGTGTGTGAAACTAACTAATAACATCGCTTCACTGTCATAGTTTGAGCTGAGCTAGCGTTGTTATTGGTTAGTTTCACACACATCCCTCGCTACGCATCCTCGCTCATCTCTGGTGGAAACGCAGCCTTACAGCCTTTTTAATAAAGACACAGTGGTTGTCACTGAAAACAAGACAATTCGATTATGTCCATAAGTACTCAGTCATATGATTATTTTGTCTGTTAGCAGATTGCTATTGTCTGATATCGTTTCAAATACATAAACCAAGAACTCAAGTCTTTAAAGAAAGTACAAAACCATATTGGATAGGTATGTAGTAGGGAAAATGAAATAAAAAGCCTTTTATTCCAATACGGCAGTAACAGCCCCCATTACTCTAACCTCCATTAGCCAGGTACTCACTAATGGATTTAGAATTCTCATTTTAATCCGGAAATAAACGACTTGGATTTCAGTATTGCTATTTCCTTTTATTTACTCGCGTGTCTCATTTTTCTGCCGAAGAGCCGTCGATTTCCAATACTCATACATTTCCCGAAAGACACCTGAATAATGTCCAATTTGCTAAAAGCCTTCCTTCTATGATGGATAGTTTATTTATATTTACACAAATCCTCGTATATTTAAGTGTGGGTGACGTATAACTGCAGTTATATGGCTCTGGCAGATCTCCAATGTCCTAATTGCAACATTATAACGTACTGAATGCATAGCTAGGTATAGGTGTACAAATAGAAATTTTCCTAATTTTCATCTGTTTCTATTGACGGGCATTTGTAGATATTTATTAGCAATTCTGACTACCTACTTACTAATAAGTTTTTCCCCTAAGTAAGGGCTAAATTTCTAGGGCCTTCATTCCCTAGAAATTGACCTTTATGTTAAATATAATTGATGCAGACCTTGTCTGTGTAATATGACACATTTATGTAGTTACTTAGGTATATATCTACTTAATTCTAAAAGTATGTACGTATAACCGAAGGGTGCGAGGGCACGTGCCGTCCTCGGCCTTGACGACAAGCTCCTCCGACTATACCTATGTATACAGAAACGAAGTACACCTGTGAGCGAGTCCTTCGTCCTATAGCGGCGCAGAATAATCCACACGCCCCTACGTGCCCCTCGCGTACAGCGCATGAGCACCACTGACAGCTCGACCGTGCCAACACGTCCCAATTATTTCCCTCAGTTCGCTTTATTGTCGCATTATATTCAACAGAGATATTCGTCGAATGTTTCTTATAAGATCAGTGAGAGTTGGGAGCGTGAGATCGCGGCACGCAACGATGCGCCCCGCGGGCTCCCAGTGAGCCAGAATGGTGGCCAACATCGGCGTCATCAACCCGTCTAATGGTAAACATCTTTGTAACAAGGTCGTGTTTGAAGTTTGAGCGGAGTCTTGAGTGTTTGTCGTGTGTACAGTGGAGGCGACAGCGTACATAAGCGCGGTAGCGGCCTTCGCCGTTGTGGTGTTGGTGGTGCTGCTGTTCCTGGGCAGGCGCTGGTGCTACTCCGCCGTCTTCACCCGCAAGTGCTGCGATGACATCCTCGCAGTGAACCCTCGCGTCGCCGCCCCCTGTCTTCCCCGCGACAATGCTCAATTCGGTAGGCATAAAAACCTTTGTTTTGCTTCTGTGTTACTAAGCTACTGTATGTCTTATCATATTTCATTAGAACGGTACGAACGTTTTCTTTGTTGCTAACACAATAGATGTTAAAATATCACATTACCTATAAGTAATATTTTTCTCTATAAATTCCAAGTATAGAATATGAAATCCTTCACCTTTATATATATACCTATGGGTATTGATTATGTGATTAATTATTAACATTTGGATTTAGGTAGAGCGAAGTCATTTGTGAAAGCGTTATTGTGTAGTATAGAAGAACTAACATTTATTTAGTGTTAAATGTACCGTCAAGGGCGTCGTGTGCGTCATGAAGGTCTCGTATTAATTTCTTTACCTGTTATATCTAGGTGTTTTTTTACACACATAGAAATGTAGAGGACGATATATGCTAGAACTTAGTCTTAACAGTTAGAGTAGTTTAGTTCGGGTTAGGGCAATATTGTATATCGATTGACGTTGTCCGTACGTCTGTGTTGTTATAGATGCTTTGTCGAAACCGAACCATTACCCCGAACGAATATTCACGTTCGAGGCGTCCGACTCGGATGAAGAGCTGCGTTTGCGCATCCAACAGGTGAGACAGTAGACCGTTCGACATTTGAATTTGAATCTCTTTCGCTATGACTAGTTTCACGCTTTTATTATGTTAATACTTGCATTCCGTATTTGTTAAATCCGGAGATCTCTTTAACAATCAACCAGTCTTTGCGCATGACTCACCGCGATGACATTATAACTGTTAATAAACTGTTCATTTAACTACGGTATTTAGGCCACCTCAGTTATATTAACTCAAACGTCAGTCCGGAAATAAACGGAATTGCAATAATTTACATAATTTAACTCCCTACTGCGAAATATCCTGTTATCCTGAGTGCATCACTCTAAATGTACGAAATTCCAGTGTCTGGACTATAAATATAGCTCGCGGAATTGGTATTTCAGTGAGATCCGAACGTGGAATAATATTACAGCACCGTTTACGTGAATAAGATTCTCATTACCATTTTCTTAAGACGATCTAAAGCTCTTCAAGGGGTTAAAATAGTCCTTCTAGAATTCTAGATGGAATACTTCACAATCAGGAGTTTTCCTTAACCACTCTCGCGGTATTCATGAATTGCAAATGAGATATTCATTAGACGATTACCATCTTGATATGCGCTGCATTTTAGAGGAGTCTTTTCACACTTATCTACGTAGTTAACATTTTACTTTTTATTAAATTACATATTATATAATTAGCATGTGAATTTTATTATCTTTTACACTTATTTCGTTCTCTACTACTTATGTTGTGTCTAATTCGTGTATGTCATCACTTCTAATAATTTACACGTACATTCTAACCTTATTACGCATAAAGTAACGGCCTGCAACATTGGCAACACCAAACGTTTAATCACTATGATCATTCTTGCGTGCAGTGGTGGTGCAGCGAGTGCTGAACTGGTCCAAAAGCCGTATTGTACTATGACGTTTTAGAACCATGACTGTTCGAGTGTGAGGGAGAGAGATAACGCTGTACAGGTCGGATAGCCCCATCTCTGTTTCTCAACGGGACAATGATGGCCACTTCAAAATTCAGGCCAAGCGCGCTAAATTGTTTCTCACTCGCCAACCTGTCACAGTTGCTCCAATAGATGTTGCAGGCCTTCCATCCGACCATTAAATTAAATGACAAAATCCTTGCTTATCCACGATTCCTGAACTCTGAAACTTCCCAGGATAAGGAAGAGGTGGAATGCCACTACGAGGAAAAGAACGAGAACGCGGCAGCTCCGAAGCTGGACGTAGAACTGGTGGAGAGCAAGCTACGGGAGACCAGTCTGAGGGAGACTGCGCTCAGAGAGACCAGGATTGATGAGGTGGTTCCGAAGAGGGCGGAGTACATACACACGCTGGAGGCGCAGAGCAGCGTCGATAGTGATGTTATTGCTCATAATGTAAGTCTTAAATGGTATACTACAATCCTTTCACAGTTATTTTACGTCTGACAGCCGCAACTCAACAGCAACCTTATTGTAACAAGAATAAATACCACTGTGCTTTTGACAGACTTGTCAGTAGCAGCAACCCATCAGCAACCTTATTGTAACGAGAATAAACACCACTGTGATTTTGACAGTGATGTAAAATAACTGTGAAAGAACTGTACCTTATACTTCTAGTCTAAATTTTAGGATCTGATCTGATTTTGTCTGTGATCCCAGAACAAAAGACGAACGACAGCCGTCTTGATAAAAAAGTGTTTGTTGCCGCCTAGCTCCCTGAACCACTTCTAAGAGACTTGGCGATGCGATTCCGATATTAGGGAAAAAATATAAATTTGAGTAAGTTTCAAGTGTCTTTAACTTTGGCAGCGCCCTTTCTCTTCAAGCCAGAATTGTCTCTGATTAGTGGCAGGAATATTAAGAGTACAATTAGTTCCCCGGTCGAAAATGTTCACCAAGAAAACTATTTCCTCTCCCGATATCATCAAAATAGTGTGTGAAGTTAACCGACAGTATTTATGTTTTTTCTTCACCAGGATACCTCTCTCCTCTGTGGCGAAAGCAGCAGTTCCCAGGAGCGTGGCTCCTTAGAACTGACGCTGTTTTACGATGCTCCAGTTCGCAGCATGACAGTCCACATCCTGCAGGCGAAGACCCTGCCGCAGAGGAGTACAGGGCAGATTCTGCAGAGCCAGGTATGTTAGAACAGTTCTCAAAAAGGAATAGAGATGATGACGGTTAGATATCTAAAACTAAGTTATGCCTAAGATTTGTATGAGCATATGCTCAGACCAAATAAAAAAGGTAGACGGAGCGTACGCCAACAATAGCATTCAAATAAGTGAAGCGTCGTGTACAGAGTTGTGTGCGTGACCTCGTGTCACAACACGTGCCATGCGTCTGTGTGCTAGGAAAAAAATGTTGCCACTAAAAACTTTTTATCCTAATTCTGATTGAATAATTATGATTATTCATGAAAAATAAATTCTTATAAATAAAACACTTTTTTACTGTTAGGTACCTTTAATCAAAAATAAAAGAGACAAATTGCGTTGCGTACACCTTTGTGTTGCGTTAGTTTCCGGTAGTACTGTCTTTTTGTATCCCGCAAAATGTGTGGAACACACAACACTAAATTTGGATGGCAACCAATATTCTTGATTTCTGATTAACCTAATAACCTCAATCCACTTTTGTTTCCAATTCTCAAGGTCTCTTGGGAATCTAAAATTAAAACAGTTTGTTTTCAGTCGAAGTTGAGAAATAAATGAATCCAAAAATGTCTTTTACATAAAAATGTAATGTTGTAAGTACTTGTTTATAGAAATAATAATAATAATCACGCGCTATTTAATGCTATCGTATCATATTGTATTCACGTTATACTATAACATATTTAAACCCGAGTTATTTATTAGGGATACCTATGTTTGATATTCAAAATAGATATATTTTCGTCATAGTTAAAAGCATTTAACCATCACGAAAAGTAATATTAAAATTAATAATCCCAAACACTCCCAAACATTGCCCGCGTTTCGGGGAATTTGTATGCGGATATACTGGTCACACCGACGACACTATGCGAGGTTTTGTGTTCCAAATACGCTTTATGAAATATTTTTGTATTTTTATATAAAATTAAATCAAATGAAACACTTACTTGTGAAATGTAATCTCAGATGGTTTTGTAATTTATTACGGAATTGTTTTTACAAGCTTTTACGACACAGGAAGGCATTTTACAACAATTTGCGATTTCAATGTTATGACGTCTAGTGCGTTCGGTGTCGCGCGTCGCTCTGGAACACGGTCGGCTTCCTATTTCAAATTTGGCTTCCTTTACCCTGCTTCACTCTGAGAGCGCCGCGCTCCGTCTACCTTTTTTATTTGGTCTGAGAGCATATGTTAATGTATTTCCAACGGTCCTTTTAAATAAATCAACGGCGTCGAATCCAGCCGAAGAAGAATCCGAATTGTCAGCCAAAAAACTGGTCTACCTACCACTCTTAAAATTCTTTCACAGTACGTAAAATATAAAACGTTTTCGTGCGTTCATAGTTTAAAAGTTCTAGGAAAAGTGTCAAAAGTGTTTAGAGTACTTCGTTGGCCTACCGTTATTATTATTATTACGAGCCTGTAATTTCCTACTGCAAGGCAAAGCAAAGGCCTCCCTACTCTCCTTCCACTTCTTTTTATACTAAAGATCAGTACCTATCGAAGAAGTCGCTACTGATCCCACCATCTCCATCTTGGTCGGCCAACCGTATAACTCGATTTTTATAACTGTGCGCTTGAAGCTGTCAAAATCGTAGGTTATTAGTATTGAATTCCCCCGCCCGGATACCTCCTCAGTGCCCCGACGCCTCATAATACGATCTACACAACTGGTATCGTCTCCACAGTTCTGTCTTATTATTCGTCAAGTTGTTATTGTTATTATTTAAACCAATCTGTAATATTTTGACTTTGACAAGCGCATAGTTATAAAAATGGGTTATACCAGCCTATATTTTTGAATCCCCCCATCAACGGATCAACCCCTTGCTTGTTATTTACGTGGAACCGAAAAAACCGGAAAATGCAACTCCCTAGATCGTAACTCTATCAAAATAAATTTTGTACAAAGCATAGATCAATATGCAATACCAGAAATAGGTACTTTATACCTTCCATAAACATTATGCTAAGTATTATTTATTGAAATCGATAATATTTGCATTTCCGTTTGGCAATAATGAGTAAATCATATATAAATTAGAACCTGTGCCAGTAATATACCTAAAGGTCTCGAGATGAGTCATCGAGGAATGCAACAATGTAAGTAGGTATTATGAATAATTATTAAACAATGTCTTTGTCTCATACTAGCCTTTTCCCACAGGTTCGAGTTGTATTATTGCCTTTAAAAAAGCAAAAATACAAATCGAAAATACGAAATGGTGAAAATCCTCAGTACATGGAGAGTTTTGTGTTCCACAAGATCAATCCAGGTAAATAGATGCTTCCTTTTTGCTATTAAAAATTATTTGTTATTATTAAAAAAGTCAAATTGCTTATTGTAACTTTTTGAGTACATTTATGTTTAAAAGTTCATATAAATATTGACCCCCTTATTAATAAACGCGGAGTAAAGTGTCACCACGGCTAACTGCGTTTCTTTTATGGCCGTTGGTTACACGGTTACAATTCCATATAGATTAGCACCGCATGCCCCATAAAGTGGCACAAAAACTATACAAAAAATAAACTGTAGGAAAAACAAAATATACAAGTTCAAAGTAACGTGAGATAATAAGGTTTAAAGATAACATCAAAAATTAAATTGAACTTAAACATAAACCATAGAGACACCGAAATTATAAAACACAAATAAAATGAAATAAAATTAGACACTGATAGCAGCTATTCTGTGGAACTTGGCAAAAGAGTCAAAGTGCACGTCAACAAGATTGCTAGTTTACAGTCGACGGACGTCACGTCGTAGGACCATGTGTCGCCTAAATGGTTTCTATAGACAAGGTTAATAAGGTGCTGCAATAAAATTGTCCGAAAGATTTTTTTTTAAATCTCCGAAAATTTGACTAAGTCCCTAAGGATACGCAAGCTGAAAGATCGATTGACACTTAGATTTTTACTCAATAAATCGCTGTTTTTTTTATTAATCTATTTGTTTCGACTAGAGCATCAATTTATTTACAGAAAAGATTTTCATCCGATTTTGGAAATTTAGAGCGTTTTATAAAATAAAGAAAATTCAAATTCAAATTATTTTATTTCACATAAACCTACAAGGGCACTTATGAAACGTCAGAAGATAGGTGCACGGTTCCAATTGGTCATTTCCTATGGAGAAGAGCCGACAAGATACTCCACGGTTACTCTTTTAAAAATAATTGGCTTTCACAATATTTTCAAATAACAGCTTTATTAGGTATGGGACCACCATTACCAGACTACAACGCTTCCAACGACTGGCCTGTACGGCTACCACTGGCTGCATGAGAACCACCCCAACTGCAGCCTTGGAGATAGCCCTTCAATTAACTCCCCTTGACCTGTACATACAGCAGGAGGCGGCGCTAGCTGCCATCAGGCTAATGCATCTGGGCATATGGGGCAAAAACAACACCAGTCCACACGCTAATATCCTGGACCGGGCGATTGAGTACCAACCTCTCATCGCTGCCCCGTGTGATAGAACACCAAACCAACCCATGTTCAACAAAAACTATATTATACAAACAGTTCAGGAGGAAAAGGATCAGTCAGGAGCCCATGAAGTGCGCATCTACACAGACGGCTCAAAAACACAAAATGGTTCAGGTGCTGGCGTACACTCCCTTGACCTCAACCTTAACCTTCACATACCACTAGGCACACACAGTTCGATATTTCAATGTGAATGTGTTGCCTTAACACAAGCCGCAACAGCAGTAAAGCGCTTAGGCATCCGGAACTACGGCATCAAATTCCTATCCGACAGCCTATCTGTGCTCAAAGCTTTAGAAAACAAACAAACTAACAATAAACTAATTTTTGAGTGCCATTTAGCTCTGGAGAGTTTATCGACGTTTAATCGCATTACCCTCCAGTGGATCAAAGGGCATAGTGGATCCTTAGGCAATGATGCCGCTGATGAACTTGCGAAGAGAGGCTCTGATATGGAAGTGCTAGGCTCGTACCCACTTCTCCCTCTGCCTTTCTCACAATTTCGTGCGTGGATTCGCCAAAGATCGACCGAACTCCATAACAACAGACGGGCAACAGACTGTAGACAGTCAAAATTGGCTTTACCAATTGTAGACCCGCGATTAACCAAAAACTTCTCAACCTGGGTAGAAATAACCTTAGAATAATTATAGGAACAATTACGGGCCATAACCCCCTCAACAAACATATTTTCAACATAGGCGCCACATATAGCCCCCTTTGCAGGGGCTGCCTTGACGCCGAGGAATCAGCCGTCCACGTTATTCTGGAGTGCGAGGCTGTGGCTTCTCAACGGGAAGAAATCCTCGGAACAGTGAGGTCGCTCCGCGAAGCCTGTGAAGCCCCCAGGAGGCTTCTGTGCTTTTGGGCGAAGCTAGGCTGGCTCTGTTAGCCAGTATCCCCACGCACAATGGACCAAATGAGAGTCTAAGTGCTGAAAAGGGAGTCCCATCATCATCATCATCATCATAGGTATGGGAGGACAGTGTAGGTCTTTCAACAAGTACCAGGTACTTAACAGAATAATGATGGCCAACAAATCTACAGTCCACTAAGCATACAGCATTGTCACATTCACAAAATAGAAAAGAATCTATATAATTTTCTTTTCATATTCTTAATAAAAATAAAAACGTAGGTATTCTAAACGAAATGACGTGATTGCAATTACAACTTTAACAAATCTGAATAATGATCATGTCCACAAAAGCCACAAATAAAGAGTTGAAACTAAATTGTGGGTATATAATGTCAAATAAGAGGGTGATTATGTCTAGGAAGAATGTAAAAAATATAAACATGATAATTTTCCGTTAATTAGGTACCAGGGAAGTCACATGTGCAGAAGGAGTTATTGCCAAACTTCCTTGTCTTCAACGTAGTCTTTAATTTTATAATATGCTTTCTTGATAAGGATACGTTTGATGTGGGTTTTGAACTTCCCATAGCTAACTTCTGTAACCGACTTAATGTGCGTTTGCACTGGCGAAACATTCACAACAAAACATATTGAAATCTTTAGTTTCTGTCAAAGTTCCATACAATATTTGACAGGAACTAGAGATTACAACATGTTTTGTTGTGATGTTTCGCCAGTGCAAACGCACAGTTGGGCAACTTGTTATAAAAGCGGATACTGTTTATAAGAAATGACTTGCTTGTTTTAGTTAATCTAAATTTGGGTATCACAATTTCATGTCTATTAGGTGTATTTATATTATGGAAATCGCTTCTTATTTTGAAAAGTCCTAAGTTTTGCGAACACTAAATATTTTCTAAGATATACGAGACAGAAGGCAGAGTTAGTATATCAATTTCTTTGAATTTATTTCTAAGGGACTCGCGAGGACCTATTTTATAGACAGCGCGGATTGCCCTCTTTTGTAAAATGAAAATTGAATCTACGTCAGCTGTCGATTCCCACAGCAGAACGGCAAGAGACATAATACTGTGGAAATAAGCAAATTATACTAACGTAGCTGTTTATTTTTCTTATTGCATATGCAGCTGAATTTAATCTACCTGAGAGAGTTCTAACGAGGGCGCGCCCCATTGCAATTTTGAATCTAAAGTAATTCCTAAAAATATAGTTTCCGTATAATACCAATAGAATTATATCCGGTAAGTTAGCCATCATGTAAGGAAGGTCATTTATATAAACTAGAAATAAGAAAGGGCCAATAATTGAACCTTGAGGCACGCCTATTTTAACTAGAGACCCCGAGGACGTCGCCCCATTAACGTTTACTCTTTGTTGCCTGTTTGATAGATACGGAAGAACTAGGTCAGCAGCTTGTCCACGAATTCCATAGTGGTGTAATTTACAGATCATTGTATTGTGGTCAATGCAGTCAAACGCTTTTGAGAGGTCACAGAAAATGCCAATTGCATCCTGGGATTTCTCCCAGGATTCCAAAATGTGACTGATGAGTTTTACTCCTGAGTCAGTCGTCGACCCACCTTTCGTGAAACCAAACTGGTGACTATGTAAAATCCCATTAGAGTTAAAATGTGACAACATCTGGTCTAGCATCATTTTTTCATATATTTTATTTAATACTGGTAGCACAGATATAGTTCTATAATTAGAGGGGAAAAAAATAGAAAGCTCCTAACTCAGAAACGGTGCGTCGCAGGGCCATGCTTCTCAAAACCTAAATAGTTTATATGGTTAACCCGAAAATGCAATAAAAATTTCAGATTTCAGAAAAAAAAATCGTATTGTTTCTTTGCTGCTTATAGTGCCCCTAAGCGTATACTCCAACTCCTAAAACTCCGCCACTAAGCTGATCCACTGACCGCCGACGGGCGTCAGAGCTTGCCCCGCGTACCTACGAATATTCTACGGAGTGGGGAGTAATAAGAGCAGTCTAGCAGGGGCCCTAAATTGTAACTGCCTTAGTGATTGGGGACAATCAATATGTTTAAGTTTGGCATAACTTTACGCCTGGTTTATTAATATACAGGGGTGAAAGTTTCCCTGTAGTTGCAACGATTAAGGTGGCTGCCCATAATTTCATATTACCACCCAAATTAATTTAAATGAATAGCTCTTTCTTATTGTTTTCAACTAAATACAATGAGTGCTGAAATATCCATAGTCTCTGTATTTTGAAATATAAACAGAATGAAATGTAAACATATTCAATCGACAGACTTTAATTATGTATATTTTGTGAATTAAGAGCATTTCCAAGAATCCGTTTGTTTATCCTGAAATCAGTAAATTCTGAAGATAAACATTGTTCAAATAGAACCACGGAGTTGATGTTATATTATAATAGATAGACATACAGATTGAATATACGATATTCTAATACCAGCAAGGTCTAATTACAGTTGATTCTAATACAGGAAAATTCTAATAAGTGTTTCTAGTTCCCATTACTGAAAAAATCCAATATGAACGAAATTATTAGGGGTCTGAAAGGCTCTGCAGTGGCGACCCGTACCGGAAGACGTAGCGTTGGAAGGCCTCCCACAAAATGGACCGATGACCTTGTAAAGGCCGCAGGAATCTGCTAAATGCGGGACGCATAGAATCGGTCGAAGTGGCGGTGCTTGGGGGAGGCCTATGTCTTTTGGCTGAACGAAATTAAATAACACTCAATTCTGACTCGAATATCTGATTGATAAGTCACAAAGATATTTTTACTCAGCGGTATTCAAAATACAAGGTGTGGACTCGTTTGGGACGGGCACGTAGGACTTGATCGTGAAATATGTGATGCTGAAAAACAGATGGCAGTGCCCAGAAAACATTCACTTTTCATCTCTTATCTAATCGAATCTAAACAACCTCATGTTTCAACATGATGGGTGCCCAGCACATTACCGGATTACTGTCCGACAGTGGCTAGATGAGAGATTTCCAAACCGATGGATTGGGAGGGGAGGGCCAATTCCGTGGCCAGCACGAAGCCCTGATATCACACCACTTGATTTTTACGTCTGGGGTCATATGAAGGAATTAGTTTATGTGACCCCAATAAATTCAGTCGAAGAACTTCGACAGCGAATAATAAACGCGGCGCAACAGATGAGAACAACGTTTTCATCAAGAGTGACGAAAACCGAAGTTAGGAAAAGAATTCGAACTTGCATTCGTAATATTTGGCTCATTTTGAACAAGATGTGTAAAATTTTTAATAAAATTTGACGTACATTTTTGAATGCATTTTATTTCATACAAATACAAATTCTCTCCCCGCGCCGTTTCAAACACATGCCATGCCACGAATTATGTATTTTAAAATTGACTTTTATACCTTTTTGGAAAGCTTACAGAATAGGCAAGTTTTTTTTGTTATTTTTACGATTAATGTCATAGAAATTTTTGTGAGGAGGCATCATTTTTGAAGCGTAAAATAAAAATATTGGTAAGATATTATTCTTATATCGTTAATTATTTTAATTATTTTGTTAAATTAAGTAGTTTTAACTATGTCCATAGCTTAATTGAAGTGCTAGCTACAACATGATTTTTAATGGTACCCATTCAAATGTGTAGTTTTTTTTTTATTTGGAATTAAATGTCAAATTTTGGGTAAATATCGAAAAACCCTTAAAATTCAAATATCTCGAATACTATTGAATTTCGGCCATACATATGGGGGGTTCAATTTGTTGCATTTGGCCCCCTTTATCAGCCCCTGACGGATATACGTCGAATTACCAGTAATCCTGTATAGAGGTAAAATTTGTTTGTTAGTTTGTATGTAGGGGGTAATCTCCGGAACTACCAGTTGGATTTGAAAAAAAAATTTTGCATTGGATATCCCAATTCTTGAGGAAGGTTATCGGCCTGCCGAAGGCTCTACGCGGGGGTCGTGCGGTCCATGGCCCTTTACGGGGCACCGGTGTGGGCTCGTTCGTTGAGGCGGCGGCCAGCCCGCCGCGCGCCGGTTGGACGCGTCACAAAGGGTCATGGCCATCTGGCTGGTCCTGGGATACCGCACGGTCTTCGGTAAGGTGCCGAGCCTCCTTGCTGGATTGCCGCCATAGAATCTGGAGGCAAAAGTCCTCGCGCACATTTGAGAGTGGCGCGAGAAGGCGAAACGCCGGAGCATAACTCCGCGAGAAATCACGGCCAGCTGACAGGCGGGATCTCATGGCATCATGGAGAGTGCGATTGTTGCAACCCAGTGCTAGGCAGGCTACATTTGCGGCAATAAGTCCCCTCTTTGAGGAGTGGCTAGAGAGGCGCCACGGCGTCCTAACCTTCTGCCTGACGCAGGTCCTCACCGGACACGGTTGTTTCGGGAGGTTCCTGTTCCGGATAAGGCGACAGGAAACGCCCGGCTGTCACCATTGTGTGGATCGCCCGGAGGACACGGTGGAGCATACGGTGGAGGTCTGCCCGGCTTGGGTGGGACACCGCCGTGTTCTTGTAGAGGCGATCGGCGGCGGTGATCTCTCGCGTCAGGCCATGGTACGGGGTGAGAGGTCATGGGAAACCGTCACCTCCTTCTACGAAGCAGTAATGCTCGCGAAGGAGGAGGCGAAACGCGTGAGGGAGAGACAAATTTCGCGCCCTCACGCCCCTAGCCGCCGAAGGACACGCCCTGGGTGTCGGGAATCCCAGGCCGATTCCCGGCCACCGTAAACACGGGTCTGCGGACGGTGAGCAATGGGTAGCTCGCCGTCCGATAAGGACCAGGCCCGGGTCGACGGCGCGTTGTGTTATAGGGTTTGGTTCCCGCGCTTAGTCATACGGGTGGACCATTGTGCGTGAAAAAAAAAAACTTATTCCTGCATACATTTTCAAAAGACAATTTTTCTGACTTTTAGACTGGGTGCAATTTTTTTTTTAGACGCTACTCAAGTTTTCGCTTCGCTCGCTCTTTCATCCATTCATCCTATATTTTGCTCATACCCTTGTCAAACCTTTCTGCATAAGTCAACAACGACAAAGTATCTTCTATATCTGTATGGTCAAAAGAAACCTTACGTTTCCAAGGCGGGGTACTAACGTTTCGAGCTAGCTACGCTCGCTCTTGAGTCCTGCATTCCACTAATTCTCAATATTTTCTGTATAACTTTACAAAATACCTCCTATTTCTGTACCGAATGGTTAAAATACAACCTAATTTAAACGGTCCGTGGCGGCGTGCTAAAATCGAGCTCGCTTTGCTCGCTCATGCATCCAGCTTCTCAAACTTTCCTACATTAGAAATAGCGGCTGGTGTTAGCTATGAAATAATCTTGAAAAAATACAGTAAGGCTAAAAGCCGAAAAGTTCGTCTATTTAATTTAATTTGTGAACGTAATTTTTTCCATCATTTGATTAGCACTAGAACTCATATACTTATACATTAGTGCATATACTTATAATTATGCACTCATACTTATACAGCTCATACAATTTAACGTTTTTCTTTCGTCTGGGAAATGAAAGAGGCCTCGCAAAGCTGATGTCGCCGACATCCACGTTTGGTCTAGCGCCGCCACTGATTTGGCATATACTCGTAAGTAGGCCATGAAGTCCGTTTGAATGAGGCCTGCTGTAGAAAAAAGTGTCTCGGATGCGACAGAACTCATTTTGAAATTAAAGTACTTTTGCGCCGTGTATACGCGTTTACAGGTTTTTAAAACGCGTGAAATTTGAAATGTATCGGCGTATAATCCTTGATACTGATGTATAGAAAAAATCGAAATATCGCTGATATATTGGTATCGGTATCGCATACACCCCTAATAAATACATTAACATATATTACTTACCAATAAAAAGAAATGTGTCAAGCAGCCTCTACTTTTAGCGGTCAATTTGAAAAAAAAAAACGCTTATTATGGCTAAATAACAAACATCAGAAACACCTTTCTCAGAGGACGTGCACGGTCTCGGCTTACGTATACGCATCTACGGGTGCGAACGCATGCGTCGTCAGCGCTTACTGGGTGAGGCGGCTGTCAGCTTCGCTACCCTTAACCTGGAGGTAGAGAACAGCTTGTGGATGCAGCTGATGCCGCGGCAGCATCATCAGCCTAGCTTGCAAGTTAATAAGGTAAAGATTATCATGGGTTTTTTGACAGCGTAGATGGAAATTTAAGAGTGTAACAGCCTTACTAATAAACTTTTACGCACGACGTATATCTGGGTTATAACATCAACGTTACCAATAAACGAAATTTGACGTTTCAGTTGTATACATCTGGTGTAATAGATGTCATTATTCAAAGAGAATTTGAACAACCGTTATTCAGCCCTCGGACCTTGTATAGCGAATGTTTAACCTATAATACCTAGTTGCTTTTGTCGTATTGAGTTTGAAAACCATGGATTATTTACAATATTTCGATATTTTAGATGAAATTGACAATCATAAAAGAAAATGTTATAAACATCGTTAAGATTCTTGCTGTTTGCAAGAAAATGAGTTTCGATTTAATTAAAGGTTCAGCAAACTATATGCAAGAAACATTGTTGAATTAGTCAAATATCATTAGTTTCAGCTATTTAATATTATAGTAAAAACATATCTTCATAATTTTTATCATTTCAGTCGTGCTGAATTTGCTTTGTTAAATGTTGACGTTCAAGATTGACTATGGGTGCATTCCGAGTTACGCTGTAATCGATTTGAGCGTGCTAACAACCGTACCGTATTAACGTGGGCATGATAACGTTGTGTCTTGAATCGTCATAGATGACGTCATGAAATACGCCATCTTGCGATAACGCCGACCAAGCCTTTTACTAATATCACCGTGAGCGCTGTCAAAAATGACAGTTGGGCTGTTTTGTTTTGACTCGCATCTTATCTTTGAACTAACGTGGCATTTTCGAAATTGTGTTTCTGACTACCCTTCGCCACCTACCCAAAGAAGAAGAAGAAATGTGTGGTATATACACAATGAAATATGATATGCAAGTTTTGACGTTGAGCGAGTACCGTGAGCGCGTTCACGAGCGTTCCGAATTGTTGACAGCCCTCAGCTGTCATAATCGTGATATCTTAATCGGAACGCCAATTATCGGTGTCAGCGCTGTGAGCGATTATGTTCTAATTCGGAAAGCGCCCTATAACAGCTTTTACTGTTGCGTTCTTAACCTAATGCATGCATCACTAGTGACAATAATCTATTTTTTTTAAACGTAAAAGAACGCAAAATCAATGGAAATAAAATGGACGTAATTCTTTAAATTTAGATTTTTTAAACTTATAAGTCTAAAGTTATGAATGTATTTCCAAATGAAAAAATGACAATGATATTACGCAGTACCAGTTTCAGAACGCACCTTATAATGTTGCCAGTGGTTTTTGTCATAAGCAGTGGGTAACTATGCATTGTTTAAACACTGATTATTAGTAAGAGTAGTGTGTAACGCCTATTCACAGCTTATACATTGTATAACAATACAATAGTTAAACAGATGTTTAACTTATTTTTATTAGTAAGGCTGTAAGTGTAAATGTAAGTTGATAAAAGCGCTCTTCCTCTCTCCTACCTATTTTTATAATTTTTGCTGTGCCCGACAGGGTCCATAATTGTTTCTTCTAATTGTATTTTAACACCTGTATATGTACATTATGGATTGCAATAAAGAATTTGAATTGAAAAAAAAAAAAAAAAAAAAAAAAAAAAAATGAGATTCTGTAATACAGGCGATTACAGAATCTCACTTAAAATTCAAGCATTACTTATTTTTTATTAAAAATATATTTTTTAATTTAATTAAAAATATATTTAATTATTATAATATTTAAAAAAAAATCTGACTAAGTAACTCCTAGTCAAATAAATACATATATTTTTGGAAGCTGTCTTAAGTTTGTATCTGATTATTTTAACTCACAGCAGTCTATTTACAGCCTATTCGTTTTACACTTTTTCCCATAATTATCATCGGATCCTATATATCCAAGAGATTTTGTTTTAAAACTGAATATACAAAATTATAACAGATATAACACTAAAATAACACTGAAATGCTGAACAGACGTGCATTGAATTATTTTGTGTCAATTTGGAAATATTATCGTAATAACCAGTTAACCAACTTTCCTTCGCAGCCCATACGATCGATTAAATGTACTATCCAAGACTGTTTAAATATTTAAATACAGAAAACACTATACCTCCATTCATTCTTCATTACCAGCTCCCGAAACTAGAGCTGAACCACTCAATGACGGGCATCCTGGCCAGTCCATCGTCCATAGGAACAGTGACAACTCCTGGGGCAGGTGGCCCCGGCGGCGAAGCGTGCAGTCTCGCTCGTTCAGACTCCGCATCGTCGTGCTGCAGCGCCAGATCTGCCCCAGAACTGCTGCTCGGACTGCAGTATAATTCTACCACAGGACATCTTTCTGTAGAGGTAAGTCGCGTTGCCATGGTTACGATGTAAGTGAGCCTTGCCCCTTCAGACTCCGTGTCGTCCTGCTACAGCGCTACATCAGACTGCAGAGCAAGCAAAGCAATGTAGGGCCGGAATATTAGAATCAGAACTGCAGATCTGCTAAGTTATTTTCAGAAGAATTTACCTTGTAGACGAGCGCCTTAACGTTGGCTGTTTTTGCTTTGAAATTTGGTCGAAAAATAAATAAATGTGGTGTAATGCCGCTTCCTGCAGTGCAAAGTTTTCTATAAGTTCGCTATAAGGCACCTCTGCTGTCTCAAAAATGTAATCCCCAATTAACCTGACCCCTGTTCTTCAATTGATTCCCTTCTATCATTGCAGATAATAAAAGGCACTCACTTTCGCAAGCTGTCCCCGAACAAGGCGCCCGACACTTACGTGAAGCTGTGTCTCATCAGCTCGCTGGGCATGGAGATGGGGCGCTGCAAGTCTACCACAAGGCGCGCGCAGTCCAACCCGCTGTATAAAGAGCTCTTCATCTTTCAGGTAAACATTGAAATTTTGCTATAGGTCATAATAGCCGCCCTACACGTATGTGAAGATGTGCCTCATCAGCTCGCTTGGCATGGAGATGGGGCGCTGGAACATTACCACATCGCGCACATTCCAACCCGCTGTATAAGGAGCACTTTATATTTCAGGTCCGGGTAAAATATAATTCTTATACTTTGAGCAAGAATACACTAGAATTCACTAGATTAAGGGTTAGCGCCTCTAAAACGCCCCGAAAACACATTAGGTACCCTTTTTCTGGGGCAGTCGGGTAAAAAAGGCAACGTGGCTTTATTTTGTGCGATCAAAAATAGAGTAAGGGTCACTACGAGACGTGTGCGCACTTTTGAAGATAGTGATACAAAATATAACATTATTTATTATACAAAAATTTACAGATTTAATTGAGATAATTCGAAAATTTCTCGCGGTGTCTCGATACCTCGCGCTGTCTCGTCGCACAGGGAGAAGTAGTAACTACTATTTTATGCAATCGTAAAATAAAGTTTGAAAAGAGACTACCCATGACTGTACCATAGTAGGTGCGACGTTGTGGGACTTACAGTAAGGTGAAGAGCGATATAATGTGAATGCAAGCAAGACGTCTGTTGAGGAGCGACATTATGAGAAGCGACGTTCAGGGAAAAATTCTTTTCAACTACAATGTTAAGTTTGTTATTAGGATAAATTCATCCCATCTACGGAATCCTACATTGTGCGCTGGTTAGCTGGTTTTTTTTTCATATTTATAATACTCATGACGTCTACGGAGTTTTGCTAGCTAATTTAAACGGACCCTATATTATAGTCGAGGTTATGCCGATTTTGTCGCTGCGTTGTCATGTATGTATGACTGTATTCACACATCAAAACACCCCTTGCTTTAAAGCAAGTTAAGCTGTCATTCCGGTTTTCTTTACAATTGAAACTAATAATCTCATTGGCTGCGCATAAATTATCGTACCGGTTCTCTTAAAAACATTAAATATAGTTTTTACTCGCATTTAGAAGCCCAAAGGAATCAATATTTATATAAGTATCCTTGTACAGACGCCAGCCACGTGAACCTACTACAATCTGTCAAATTTCTTGAATAGATTTTCAACTTTATCTCTAAAGCATAAGGTTCAAAGTTGATTGAGAAAATTTGACAGTTTCGGGTAGGTTGATGTGCTGGCGTCTGTACCTTGCGTACCCAACTGAGGGTAAAGTCAGGGAAATCGTTATTTTTTTTAATATTAAATTGTTCTTTTTTATTTATTAATTTATAACTAACACTAAAATATATGTAGTATGTACAAGTATATAATAAAAAATCGTTCGCATCGCTGTTAATGGGAAAAGTGCCTAAAAGGCTGGCAACATTGCCACGTTGAATGGCAATTCAATGGCCAGGGTCACGTGAAGAGTTGATCAACCGCTTGGCGATATCCCGAAATACTCAATGAGCACTCGGACCCCAAGGTCCTAGTGTTTCAACCCCAAACGGCTCCAACATTTATCAAATTGAATACTAAGTTAAATTACCTGTATATTCAAATCACAACTATCATTCTTTGTCAATTGTATGAAATGGTTTTAAAACGGCAAATTGACGTATGGTCTGTTCGAAAAGTATCTCATGAAAGTGTAAACAAATGGATCAGATAACGTAGATGTAGATACCAATTTGTAGTGCTACTTACAAATTGAGTGCTTCGATTTGATTTTTTGAATATAGATAGTGCAATCCACGACGACGCGCCCCACTCCGCTCCGATCCGTACTAAAGTACAGAGTACAGTACAGTAGTCGCAGAGTGGGGCGCGTCGTCGTGAATTGCACTATCTGTACTTAAAGCCGAAATTCTAATTTTATAATTATCTTAAAGTTAGACAAAGAGCAATTAAATATCTGACTGTATTTTACTGAATGTTTCAAAGACATGAAGAAAAGCTTTGGCTTTCTTCTGAGTACCACTATTGTACACAAAGTCATAGAATACAGATAGTACTACAAATACAAGTACAGAAGATTCACTCCGCAAAATCATTTAGATAAATAGCGACTCTTGCTGCGACACAATAAAGTGTAATTCAGTTCGCATAGCGCTAATGACCTACAGTTATACCACTGTGTCACCTAGAAGTTGCTTCTCTTTCTATTGCGTAACTCATATCTTCCGACTACGTTACGCCAACTGAATTGGCCCGATAAGTCGTACTTGTAGCTTCAGCATCTAAAGCAACCTTTGACCAAACGGTTTAATGACTAAAGAGCTACCTCTCTCAGCGGTGTCGTAGTAAGCCACATTTCTTTACAAAATTAGAACAACTCAGCAATACATAGGGAGGATGATATGAGGAACATTCTACCCAACCTCCAATATTTGTGTTGCAGGTAGCTCTATTCCAACTAACAGAGGTAACACTAATGGTGTCAGTGTGGTGGCGACGCAGCGTCAAGCGAAACGAGATGGTGGGCTGGTTCTCAATGGGACACAGCGCTTCAGGACGAGAGGAGGAACGGCACTGGCAGGAGTTGTGTGAACGACGGGGAGAACAGGTGATTAAGATGCTGCGTGTACTGTAGAGGATATATGGTTGAAGATTTGCGTTGATATAATCAAGTATCAGTGCCATAGTTTTACCAGCGTGAGAGAGAGACGGGAGCTATAAAAGATGAATAGCACCATCTTTTTTTCGAGCGTATAATGATGGGTCCTGCACCCCTGGGCTGATTACGAGTTTATGAGCTGATGGTATCAGTGTCAAGCGCAACGAGGTGGTGGTTGGTTCTCATTGGAATAACAGTAGGCCAGACTAATCCATTCTATGAATGTCTCTGATGATTAAACTCTTAAAAAAAGATAGAATCCAGTTACGCTCGCTCCACCTTCGGCCTGATCATCACTTACCATCAGGTGAGATGTAGGCCAAAAAAATCACCGCAGTGGTAAAAAAAAAATGTTTCTTTTGGACCGAAGATCGACGATGAAACTTGATCTGTTATTCAGGTGCAGCGCTGGCACGTATTGCTGGACTCCTGACGGGCGGACGCGCACGCCTGAGCCTCTGTCTGACTTCACACCGGGCCCCTGCCCCGCGGCCGGCCGCCCCGGCTTGTGTGGCCCCGCGCCCGCCGGCCGCCCCCCGCACCCTCCACTCGATGTTCGGTGCGTGTCGCTTTCGTTGTTAGCAGCACGCGGTTTGCTTTGCCGTCGACCGGACCAATCCGTCGACTCTGTTTGTTGTATTATAACACGAGCGAATCACTCAGTTGCACTGTCGGCACGTTTTTGACTGAGTTTGGATAGGTGATTGTACCGGCGAAAGATTAAATCTCAAATGTAAGTTCTTCAATATTATATTAAAGCTTATATTACGCATATTGAACGGGAATTGTAACGTTTGGATATGGTCTTTATTTAGATGGGAACTCTTTCTGCTAACGCTTGTTTTTGAGAATATTTTAGGACTTAATTTCTCATTTTCGAAAGTTTGAACGTTAACGTTTTGTAGTATTTATAATGAAGATGAAGACTTGGAGCGCACAATACATGTGAGATAGAATTATGATACTAGAAAGGATATTTATTGATATACTATATTGTACCCTAAAGTATGGACATTCATTCTATATGTCTTGAATATACTCTTCATATATATGTAAGGGAGCTAACAATTTTGTCTAGTAACTGGTATGAGTCCATTGTTCACTCATCTATTAGATAGTTACAAAATATATTATTACGAAGATACTCAGATTTCAATAATAATATTTTTTTAATATGAAAATAGCTTTGGCATTTTTTCAGAAAGTTAATTACATTTTTGTAAACGATTAGTTTGAATACTTCAGCAATACTACATTAATATTTTAAATAGGCTACTTTCGAAAATAATAATGATCTTTACTGGTTTTTCAAGATATTATGTATATAATAAACTTTATTCTGAATCTATTTTGCTTATAATATTGAATTCTACTTGTTATATGTCCTCGCTGATGAAATTAAGAATGTATTAAAATACCAAGTTATTTGAAATAGACAAAGTCAATTTAAGACAAGACGCCCGAAATATTTACAAAATTTATACAAATACTTTTACATAATATGAAAATTTATTTATTTGCATGGAATTAGAATAATAAATTAAAATCATATAGATGTTATATGTATGTATCTTGAAATTAAGTATACAACATTTTACTAAAAAACTGAGTAAAAGCCTGCATGCCTAATACTATAAATAATACAAAATATTATATAAAAGTATATATGATTTAGTTGTAGGCAAGGAGACGAAATATTAGCTTAAATGCGGAACAAATAGATGTCTTATAAAGTATATTTATAAGTATATAACTAACACCGAATGGAATGTATATTATATTACCTACTAACTAAAATATTATAACTGAGATTTTCCAAATATTTAATAACTGGGAAGTAGATGCATGTATGTAAACATGCGGACATAGAAAAGAATGTTAGTATTGCAAAATTAGCGTTGTAAAACATTAGGAAGATCCCTATTTGCCTGGAACTGTAAGTCTAACCGTTTATCTGGAAGTCGGTAAAATATTAAGCTTTCGATAGTCGAATTTATCATAGAATTTTTATGTGTCGTATGTGTAGGTACAGCCAGCAGAAAAGTTTGGTATCCAACAAAAAAAAATTATATGCAGTTAGTAGGTGTGCGGAATAACTTTTAAAAAGTACGAAACACTGACAAACAATGTCAAAGATTTGACTACTCTCCTACTAAATTGGTAACTAACTCTTGCCGACCGTACCGTACCGTATTTCATTTTATTTAAATATTATCTGCTCACGTCCGTTTTTCTTGTTAGTGTTTATATTGCAGTGTCACAATAAATGTCGCATTCACAGACACTTTAAGTTATATCGTAAGAATTTAACACTCCGAGTTGTGTATCAATAAATACTGCATTGTTTATTTTTACAATTAAAAAGTATAAATGGTTGTTTTCATGTAAAAATAATTGTATAAGTACACACATTCATTAATATATTATATTAAATACCTTTTTTCTATTGAATCTCTCAATGTTTGCTCATCATAGATATAGATCAAATGCGAAAAACAAATACGATACAAAAATATTTATTTGGTTATCTATCTAATACTCACTTACATTACAGTATTCAATCAAAAAGATTTTATAAACATATGTATTATTTTATATAATAATAGTCTTATTATGTATATTTTACGTGAATACTCAAAGAATATAATATATTACAATAAAGATACCAGAATATAATAAACTCCCTTGTTGGTCTAGCGCTACTGCCGAGCGAGAGGTCCTGGGTTCGATTCCCAGGTCGAATAAAGTGTTATTGGGTTTCTCCATCAGGAATTTCTCTGTAGCAGCTCGGAGTCTGGATTTGAGGCCGATTGATAGCATAACTGGCGAAATGTAGGTGTACTATAGGTACACCTCTGTCGAACCCTTCGGGAATAACAGGCGTTATGTTATGTTATTATCATTATTTATCACCGAAATATTTACAAGAGTTGCTCAGTTTTTGCGGCTCAACTTCGACAAGTACAATGTCATTTAGCTTCATCATTATAGGCTTACTAAGACGACCAATTGTAGATATCACATAAGTTTCCAGAATTAGCCAGAATTACTAATGCATCCAGTATTTTATATTAAACATAGAATAGCCAATAAGTACGCGGCAGCGCGATTATGTGGTTGGGAAATACTATTTAAGAGAAACAACTTCATTTCTACCTTTCATATTGTTATAATCTCTTCATAAAAGCCAAAATAGTACCTGCTCTAAAATATAGAAAATACTTAATACCTAAGTATAAAGCGCAACATGTCTATCTTCGTTATTATAAGCTCGATCAGTTTATCATTAAAACATGTGGATAATAAATGTGATAAGTACTTGGCAAAAATACGAGTATGAGTATATTAGAAAATATAATGAGAATATATATTTTGAGTTATTGTAACACGTAGTAGTGTTAGTGGGTTTTGAATGTACGGTTATGCGTGCACCCCTACGTTCTTAGCAATGATCGTCGTTGGTGAATTGTACCTACGCCATAAATTGTTTGGGCACTATTTACCTTAGAAGAAAGGCAAATTATTTGAGTGTAATCTTGTTGTGTGTTATATTTTAAATGTGTATTTATAAATGTCACACCACACTAAGTGGAATTATACGATATATTATATTATGTATAACAATATTTACTTCTCCAGTGGTAAACTGAATATCCGATGTCGACAACTTTTTAGATCGATATTTATAAATATAATTATTGTAAATGCAATCGTCACAAATAAATATTTAAAAAGTTAGTTATTAGTTCAAAAAGTTATTGTGCGATTGTTTTTAAAAAATCTGTATGTATTCTGTGAAATTCTATTATTTCTGTAGAAGCAAAGGGATACTACCTAAAAGCCTACCCCTAATGAAAAATTTGCGTAATTTTATGTATGTATTGTATACCTAATTATTATTATCAGTAAACGTTTGATGTATTTACTTTCAACACGAGTGACAATATTATGCACTGTGTTTTCATAGATATATGTATATCATCAAAATATATTGGTTTGAAATGTCAACAGAAACTTTAGAACATTGTTACCCTATAAAAAATATGTAATGAGAATTTCTCAATAAAATCACTTTATACATTTTTCCTAAATATTATCTTTTATTTATTGACACACACACAAAAAACGATTAAAATTAACAGTTAAACAGTACGAGGAGTGACGTCAGCAAAAATTAAACATGAAACACAGCCGCTGGTTCACAGCAGATTTTTAGATTACAATGATATTTTAATTATAATTAATTAGCATATCGTGACTGTTTATACAGTGTTTCTGAATTAGCGATATGATTTTTACAATAAATATTTAAATACAGTTCTGATAAGACATTTTACTGCAGCCCTATAAAACAGAAAGCGCGGAAGCCGGAACGCTGTTCAACTTTAAAGCTGTTCTAATTTAAATTTATGTCACATTATTTAAATAGGAAATCAGCAAACACGATGGAAAACTTCCGGCGTCTCCTGCGGACCTACTGTTTGGAGAGCACTATAGTAGGACTCAAGTATTTTTACCTCTATCCGGATATCATATCAAGGTATTCTTACATCATTTCCTTCGGTCCTTCAGCAATGTTTCTTATACAAAACTTAGTGTCATAGAATTTGTTGAATTTTATAAGACAGGTTCGGCCATGGCTTTAGAAGAAGAAAAACTAATTGCAAAAAAAAAAATACTGACTTAAAAAAAAAAAACACTAAAAAGTGCAAAATAACTTTAATTTCGGTGTCTTTAATTGGTTCTATATTTTAGTTTTTTGCCACTGACTTCCGAAATTGAAGTTATTTTGAACTCTTTAGTGTTTTTTTTTAAGTCGGTTCAAAGTTTTAACTTTTAACTTTTTTGCTGTGGTACTATCGCAGAACTTCATATCTAAACAGTTTGAAAACAAAATCCCGTGAACACGGTGACCACATCTGTTACCGCCCCGGTTCTATAGCGGCCGAGCACTGCAAGCAGAAATAGTCCTTGCGGTGTACAGATATGAACTTCTTCGATGGTACATACCTCACACATTCGAATACCACTACCTTCTATGCCTTCTATGTAAATAACAGTGACAGGAACTTATCATATCATCCATATAGACTAAGTGGGAAAAATACGTATTATTGAAGCTAACTCAAAAACTACCCAAGCAAAGTTAATCAAATTTATATTAAAAAAAAACAGAATCATTTCGTAATTGGCGGAATAATCGCGTTACAAAAAATAAATAAAAATAACGTACAGTCGAATTGAGAACCTTTTTGAAGTCTGTTAATAATAATTCATTAGGCAGCAAAGCTCATTATGGGCCGTTTTCTGGGAATATGTTTTGCTCCTATACCAAGCATTACTTTTTTCTTCGCCATTAAACTGCGATTGAATCCACTCATCCACCAATTTCAAAGACATTTTATTTCACCCACACAGATGCTTCTGGGCAGCTAATATGATAGCAGTGCTAGCGGTGTCGTTCTTGCTCACCCTCCTGCTGTACAACCGGTTCGTTGAGATGCCTACGAGGGTGACCATTGAGAGTCAGTTTGAGCCGGTGGCGAACCTACCCTACCCTGCCATCACCCTCTGTTCTCCTAACCAGATGACCATCTCTTCTTTGAAGTATTTTAACAGGAGCCTTGTGTAAGTCTATTGTTGAATTTATTTGAGCGGTAGTTTGAAATTGGGTATAGTAACTTAGAATTTAAGAAGTAAGTACATAGTGTATTTTAGTTTTGACTAATGTCCAAGCAGTACGCGTACGCGTAGTGGGGCGCGTCGTTGGGGATTGCACTATCTGTATCCGAGCTGTCATTGGTTGGTACTGATTATACCGACGCTACCGCGGTAGCGTCGCGGGACACGGGGACAGATAAGGGAGCATGACGAACTTGCTGCCAGTTACTAGGCAAGAATAATATATTATGATCAATTGTCGAGGTCGCTAGCTAACCACATATTTAAATACAACCCATAAAAAAACACTGTAATGAGTAGATTATGTCAATAATACAGTCAAATAATATAAACAATTATATAACTAATATAACCTGTCAGTAGGTAAGCTAATTCTGGAGAAAGAACATAAACATTGTCTTCAGTAAATCCCAGCTATCAACTATTCTCATCGTTGATAGAATAGTATGCATTTGAACAAAGGTTGGATTTTACTTCTGCTTTAAACGCATTAAAAGGCAAATCTAGCAAAGAGGAGGGTAGCTTGTTATAAAAGGTTATACCAAGCCCAAAAAATAAGTTATGAAGCCGGTAAAATGGAGCTCGTAATTTGTCCTTATTTCTAGTGTTAATATTGTGAATTTTTAGTGTATAAGTGTATATTTTGCCTAATATATAAGATGTTGGCGAAGATGAATTGTGATTCCACCGTGAAAATACCAATATCTTTAAAAAAATCTCTTAGAAAAACTGGCACCTAGCTGGTAAATTGCTCAAATAGCTCGTTTTTCAAGAACAAATAGGCTTTGCCTCAGCAGAATACCGTAGGACATAACGCTATGAAAATAACTAAAAAAGACTAACCAAGCTGTATCAACGCCAGTATATTGTCTTACTTTCCTGACAGCGTAGGCGGGAAAACTGAGCCTTCCCGGTAGGCTTGATATATGTGGGCCCCACTGAAGTTTGGCATCTACTGTTATGCCCAGAAAGACTGCCGAGTCTACATTTTCAAGCACCTCTTTATCTAAGACGATGTTAGGCTAGATTCTAACATTCGGTAAGGCGAACTTTATACATTTAGTTTCCTTGGAATTGAGTTATTTGTTGTATCAATCCGTAATCATTGAGAGCGCTGTTTACGTCGTCAAAATCTTGTCTATTTCTGTCTACTTTTAAAATGAGAGGGGTATCATCTGCAAAGAGTACAACGTCACAGATATCCTTTAAATAAAATGGTAAGTCATTAATATAAACTAAGAATAAGAATGGATCCAGTATTGAGCCTTGAGGTACACCTAACTGAACTGGGAGCCTGGAAGATTTCACACCATTAACATCTACATATTGGAACCTTTTATGTAAATAAGAATTTATTACTTTGAGAGCTTAGTTTTGGACACCGTAATGACGTACTTTACGCAAAAGCGTATCATGGTGCACGCAATCAACTCCAATAGCATTTTGCGATAAATTTGTATTTCACTACAGCAACACCCGCATCTGTGGTCGAACGACCCTTTGTAAAGCCATATTGTTCATCATGAAGGAGGCTATTTAAATTAAAATGTGTTAGCAACTGCTTGAGTATTAACTTTTCAAATATTTAGCTAAATGCAGGTAAGATAAAAATAGGCCTAAAATTGCCAACGTCATTTTTATCACCTGATTTAAATAATGGTATGACTACTACGCTTCATGACGTTAGGAAAAGTTAGGTTCCTAAATTAACACATTCATTAAAAGTAACAGCTAAATAGGGGGCTACGATGTCTATTATATTACTTAATAGTTTAATGGAGATGCTCCAGTAATCACCAGTGTTTTTAGACTTAAATGTGTTAAAAACATTAACTACGTCACGAGATGTTACATGTTCGTAGCTAAATAAGCTACTAAATTTAGGCAAATAACTATGTAGGTACACTTTAGAAAAACGATTACTTGTAGTTCCCTCGATAGAAAAAAAATCCAAAGTATTCTGTTAAAAACAATATAAACCCTTAGTACGGCGTAAATACTTGACGGAAGGTCATCAGTTTTTTTTTTTTAATAACAAAACTACTTACATGTTTTCTATTACATATACATTTTCAAAATGTGTATTTGTTTTAATAATACGAAGAAAATACCTACATTTGCGCGCGGACCGCCCCGGGCGCCCATTCTTTATTCCGCCCATCTTATTCATTAGCGCCAGAATCTCGGTGCGCCTTTAAATAAAATAACAAATATTAGTAATATTAGACGTGGGTAGAGAAGGGAGAGGGAGGCCTTTGCCCAGCATTGGGACATTATGGTCTAAATAGATAGATAGTAATCATATTATTGCAAATGCAACGTATAAAAGCGTCGGATGAACGTGGCGAATGAACTGGGCGATTGCCTACCTGTCGTTTTGGCTGAAATCTTGCACAGCGAGATGAACATTTCTTGCCGTCGTGAGCCCTCCATGCCCTTACCTTCCTCCGAGCTCCAGCTTAACTCTGAACCTTAATGTAAACCGCCTAATAATGTTCACTTTTCTCCATGTAGGGTTGTAAAAAAAAGTGGGACTTGAAATCTTGGATAAACAAAATTGGAACTGTTATTATTTCCTAGTATCTGAGTTTCCTTTGAGTTATTGATGTTTGCAGAGATGGTAACGTAACGATTGACCTGGAAGCTGCTCTGCCCGTGATCTTAGGTTTCTACGAAGTTATGAACGGATTTGATGATAACGTGCTAAAACACTTGCAGCACCTTTTAGAAGTTAACCGATACACCGTAAGTACCTATGCAAATCAATCTAGAAATACTAGTGTTTTTATTTTACTATAATTTAGGCTAAATTCATGTCGGCTGATCTTACTTCGTCATCATCATCCGGGTAAACTTTCGGCTGAATACTACCAATTTTTTTATCCGACTACGGGGTAACAAGTAGGAGGGTTTTTTTGATGACCGGTATGTGTTTACAAGTAGCGACTGCCTGACCTCCACGAATGTAATTTGTATGTAGGTACCATCGAAGAAGTTCATATCTGTACACCGTAAGGACTATTTCTGCTTGCAGCGCTCAGGTCATGTGGTCATCGTGTTCACGGGATTTTGTTTTCAAACTGTTTAGATATGAAGTTCTTTGATAGTACATCCCAGTTATACTTTAAAATAGATG
Source organism: Xanthia togata (assembly GCA_963853775.1). Lineage (NCBI taxonomy): Eukaryota > Metazoa > Arthropoda > Insecta > Lepidoptera > Noctuidae > Xanthia > Xanthia togata. Next base: position 21,970,516 of record OY970791.1, read on the forward strand.
TTCATAGAGCTTTATAATGTGAATGTGGACGTCTGTAGAGGAAGACTAATAAACGGTAGATAGGTAGATTGTGCCAAAATGATATATGAGCTGTAAATAGGGTGCATATCGAGACGATTCCTAATTTTTCCTTCATTTTTTGTATTTATAACTTGAACTTTGTTGGTACTCAGTATAGAGTTCAAAATTCTAAAATGAGTCGATGGTAAAAATATTGTAATAAGGCCATTATATTTCAGTTTCCTTTCCACCTGCTTTTCTTACAGATTCCACAAGTAATGGGCACGATGCCTCAGACGTGCGATACATTCCTAAAGCGATGTTATTTGGAAGGCAAGCTCTATAAGAAGTGCTCAGAGCTGTTCAAGCCGATCCTTACCACTCACGGGTACTGCTGTGCCTTCAACAGTCTTTACACTTTTAATGGCAAAAGGTATTTACTATACAATTGAATATTTAATCCTAACTATATTATATAACATATATGTATAATATTATATGTATATTTATTTATTTTATTTATCTTTACAAATATTATAATTTTATAAATGCGAAAGTGAGTTTGATTGTTTATTTGTTACGCTTTCACGCTAAAACGGCTGAACTGATTTCAATGAAATTTGGTACATATGTAGACCATGACCTGAAGAAGGACATAAGATACTTTTAATCCCGATATTCCCACAGGATCGATAGTTCTGTGGGTGAAACTGCGGGGCGAAGCTAGTTATTTATGTTTATATTATAAATCCGAAAGTGAGTTTGTTTGTTGATTTGTTTGTTTGTTACGCATTCACGATAAAACGGCTAAACAGATTTAGATGAAATTTTGGCACATGGGTAGACCATGAGCTGAATTGGGAAAAAAGATACATTTTATCCCGATATTCGCATGGAATTGAGACTTATGCGGGTGAAATCGCGGGGCGCACAGCGAGTACTCCATAAAGCCTGGCGCAAATTAAAGCCGCGCGGGCCCGCCGCGCATCACATTTAAGAGCGCTCATTGTAAAAGTTGACTATGTCGCAAATATCTGTCAAATATTTAAGTACCTGTTTTTGATTAATTTGGCAATATTACTGTATGTAAATATGAAATATCGCTAACTAGTCATCTAACATATTAATAATGAATTGCAATTATAACGCTAAATTTGATGTTGTAGCCGTTTAAAGGCGTATACACACTAACAAACAAAACATGGTGAACACGAACTTCGAACACGGACAATTTGGTTCGTACGTGTGGACGTAAATTAGCAAAGCGAACACGAACAGAGTTCGACTAGTGTACACGCTCTCTTTAGTGATCGCAACAAATTTCTCCGACCACTGTCCACACAGAACAACGAAATAGGATCGCCACGAGCATTTCTGACGAACACAGTGTTTGATGCTCGTTAGTGGTACGCACATGCGAACAAAGGGTTCGATGTTAGTGTTCACCATGGTCTTGTTCGTTCGTGAGTAAATGATATAGGTGTTAAAAGAGCATTTGAAGAGTTTACAAATACCTGCTTTTTTACATCTAAAACTAAATATGTGGTGTTACGAGTACGATATTAATTATTGCATTTCATATTCAATATTTTAGTTAACATATCTAGTGATTATTTCATATTTTCATACAGTAATATTGCCAAATTAATCAAAACAGTGAAATATTTGACATCTATTTGCGACGTTGCCCAATTTCATAATGCACGTTTTAAATAAAAAAAAGTCCGGTGCGCCCCCTGTGGTGTACTCTTTACCTGCATCTCATCAAATACTAAGTGATGATCAGGCCGAAGGTGGAAGCGAGCTCCACCCGGAATCCTCAACCACAGAGGAACTGGCTATCTTACCTCTAACTGCCGAAACACAACAATGCTGTTAACATTATTGTTATGACGACAGACTTAGATAAGATGGTGGTAGCTAGCCAGGCTGACTTAGAACAAGCCCTACCACCAACCAAACCGAGCCGAACCGAAAATTTTGCCCCCACTGGGATTCGAACCCGGGACCTCCTCTGGGTCTGAGAAAGGTGGTCTAGCCACTTAATAAACGGTACGACGGTTCATACAAAATGTAAGAAAGTGATTAGGAGGATTTTTAAAATGCGGCGTGGGCCGTTGCTCGCACAAATCTGTGCTACACTTCTACAACTCGAGTGTTTCGTAGGTGTTGTAATTGCAAGGGCGACTTTTGGAAGTTAGTTGTAATGAGCAAGAAGATTATGATTTTTAATAGTACCGTGGAACATGCCAACTTTGCCCACTTTTTAGGGTTCCGTAGTCAACAAGGAACCCTTATAGTTTCGCCATGTCCGTCTGTCTGTCTGTCCGCGGTTTAGCTCAAAAACTATTGGTACTAGAAAGTCGTAATTTGGCATGAGTATACAAGTTAATGACGCCGAAAAAGTGGTAAAATAAAATTTTGAAAAAGACATTATTTAGGGTACCTCCCCTACATGTAAAGTGGGGATGATAATTTTGTTTTGTTTTGTCATTTTCTCCCTTAAATTCCGTATGGGAGAACATGTTTTTCAATTACAAAGTTAAGTTTGTTCTTACGATAAATTCATTCCAACTACGGAACCCTTCATTGTGCGTGGTCCGATACGCACTTGACCGGTTTTTTCTAATAATTATAATTTTAATACGATTTTTCTATGGAGACGTAAATATTTTCCTTCATCAGCGACAACTGTACGTTCATGTGCATGTGTTAGTATCGCTAAATTTACTATTATTCAACATTGAATTCAATATTTATTCCATTTTGTTGGCGGGCAAAGTTATGTGGACTTTTAGCAAACTTTGCCCACATTAATTTTTTTGACGAAAATATGGCCTTCATGCAGATGACATAAAAACCAATAGAAGATTTTGGTGAAGATGGCTTTAACTTTAGGAATGTAAACTACACTGAAAAGATTTTTACTAAAATGACTGGGCAATGTTACCCTGACCTTGCACTAAAATTTGCCCGCTAAAATACGCACCTCATTAGACGAGTTCCTACAAGCTACTAAGCGAAGTTATCAACAAACACGATAGTCAGTATTGCCATACATTTAACCTATTTTCCACCTAAGTCAATAAATGTTGCCATTATATTAAGATATTTGCACATCAAAGATATGCTTATAAATGGTTCTTCGGGCAAAGTTGGCATATTTCACGGTATTCGTTTGTAATACGCGCAATGAACAAGCGTGGTGATCACTCATGCCCTTGCTGTATGCGAACTAATGCGAAGGCATGATTGACAACAGCCTCCAGTCATCAGGCTGGTATTATCTTTTCATTTTAGAAACACAATGATACCAAACTTCAGGAACCGCACGGTGAACGGTGTGGGCTTCAATAACGCGCTGATAGTGGTCACAGACTACGATGCAGAAGACGCCATACCTGGCACACTACTCTTTGATGGAGCTATTGTGGTATATTATTAAACTTCAACGAGGAATTTTTATTTAGGTCCTATGCTCACGGCGTTTTCGTTACGCGCAGACGCCGTCGACCCGCTTTTATATACGCGCTGCAAATTTAATAAGCGCTGCTGTTTCAAGGTATATATGTATTTATAAGGTACGTATAAAAAGCGCGGTGTGCCCTTAGACCCTTAGGCTTTGGTCTCCTATTTTATGCTACTTATATGCGACGACGTCCGACTTCAGCGTCAACGTTCCGATCGACATCTGAACGCAACATGCCGCCAACGTCGATGTGTGAAAGAGACCACAATGTGTATTTTTTGTAATGCCAATAAACGCATTTTGCTTTCTTTCTTTCTATGATAATTTCAGACTGCAATTTAATTTATTTTTCAAAAGCATACATATTAATAATAAACTAGAAATGTCAATCAATCTGCTGAGCCTTTTCTTAACTGGTATTGGGGTCGGCTTCCAGTCCAACCGGATGCAGCTGAATACCAGTACTTTACATGGAGCGACTGCCTATCTGACCTCCATAACTCGTAACACGATACCCGTTGGTAGACTGGTTGTCAGATTTTCGGGCTTCTGACGACCCGTAACGACTGTCAAAGATCCACGAATGACAGCCGCGACCAACGGCATAACGTGCTTTCCGAGGCACGGAGGGTTGTCGGTATGTTAAGATGGTCACCCATCCACGGACTGACCGCGGTAAGCGTAGCTTAACCTGATCGATAGAACTGTGCAGCTGTTACCATTTAGCAACCAATCCCAAGCTTTCATACATATTAAATTTACCACTTCTCATACCCAGGTGATGTACACGGACTGGTCTGAATTCCCGTCAGACGATGAGATGGCCGTCGTCGACACTAAAGGGGAGTCCTTCCACGTTCTACACGCCACCTACACCTACTGCTCTGATGATGTTCAGTCACTGCCTGTGTGGAGGTAACAAAACACATTACAGATCTCCCACGAAATTCTTCGGCAATCATCGTCTATCTTCGGAAATGCGAACCCGTGATTATGAGAGATGAGATTTTGTATTACCATGTGCATGGTAAGAACACTATACAGGGTGTTTGGCGCATGGACCGACACAATTTTTTCAGGGATTTGGGAGGTCATTAGCTAGGTTCTACCCATACACCCTTTGTCCCAAATGTCACGGTTGGTTACATATGATTATTTTTTTTAAATGAAAAAAATTCCCAAAATGTGTCCTTTAATTTGAAATAACTTTTTTGTTTGTAGGTGTAGTGGCACAAAACAATTTTTTTTGCATTCTCCAAAGTCCTTTAAATCTAAAAACATCTTTGTTTTATACAACTGGTTTCAAGAAAATTCCTTACAAGCTTCCAAAGTTAATTTTTGTATTTAATGAATGAAATTTTACAACTTCTAAATTAATTATAAAAAAAACTAAAAGCTATTTTGAACTTAGCTAGAACCTAGCTAATGACCTCCCAAATCCCTGAAAAAATTGTGTCGGTCCATGCGCCAAACACCCTGTATAAACAACTTAACCTTTTTTTTAACGGGTAGGTAGCCCGACTGAGAGAAAACTTCATAGAAACGCGCAGTGATAGGGCAGGGGGGAAGGGTTATACTGTGGCACGATGTTCGTGCTAATTCGAGATCACGAAGATTACCGAAGCGCATCTGATTTAACTGTACTTTTGTGTGAAACAGTGAAAAAGTAGCACGGTTCCTTTGAAAACCCTTTTAAGTATACAGAGAATTTTCGCTGTATTTTCTGGGGCTTTGATCCAAAAATAGATCCACAAAATAATTCTACAGGCTTATAAATCTCAATCCCGGTGACATCTGAGGCGGTCTTTAAAAAAACCGCGATTACAATGTTTGATCGCCCGGTGGCCCATAGTTATCGAAGAATTGCTCAAAGAGTTTTTTCCATTTATCATCTGCCTATCGCCCTTCATTGGAATCAGCTTCTAGACTAACCAGAAGCAGTTGATCAGTATAATATAATCTAAGTAACTGCCATTATCCAAACCGTGGCGACAAAATTACCTACTAGGAAATTAGGATCAAATCTGAGAGTAACTAAAGTCTATTGAAATCCTTATTTCCAAATTGCTGTTATTTTCGTCTATACGAATATCTATTATTTTTTTTGTTTCAGTATTAACAAGTCATAAAAATGTTTGAAATTATATCTGAATTCTGTAGGTACTGAACTTTTATGTGTGTTAACACTTTCGACTCCACCCACTTTTCATAGAACTCATACGTCATGCCACCATACATATTGGAAGTGAACCCTCCGTCACGTCATTAGGTACATTTGCGCGCTAAAGTTAACCGTCGCGGACGGTAAACGTAATTAGCTAAATCGAAGTAAAATTGTGTTTTCAGGGTGTCTTGTCGCTACACGTAGTTTCCAACCTTTTAAATTTATTGTGAATATTTGTAACCGTGAATAAAAAATATTGTTAACTATAAAAAATTATCCAATTTATATTTACCAGATCTAGTCATCCAGACTGGCTTCTTACTTTAATTCCTATGTTTAAGTTATCAACGTATCCCTACATTTTGTAAAAATTAAGAAAAGTTGCAATTTTTGCAAATTGTGGGAAATTAATCAAGTTAATTAATGATCACTTCTGAAACAATTCTTTCCGTATAAATCTGAGCATTGAGGTTGTCCCTGATCCAAATGAGATCGGTTCTTCCACCGATCCAAATTCCGGCCCAAACCATAATTCCCCCTCCATATGAATGAACTTCCTCCAAACTCGAGTACGTCTTGTACCCGCCAGTCTTCTCTGTATATATCGCCAGTATTCTTCCTCCCAATTTCTGTGTTCGCGAGCCCATTGTAAACGGGCTCTACGATGGCGGGATGCTATAGGTGGAACTCTCAGTCTCAGCGACCTTCGGGAACGCAGACCCGCTTCACGTAAACGATTTCGGATGGTTTGGTCGCTTATCAGCAAACCTGAAGAGCTGTGGGGCCTCGTAGGCTGTTGCCTATGAGGCTCCACAGCTTTCTCCGGCGGTCATGGTATAATTCCGTCGAACAGTATTTTGGATGGACAGGTCCTGTCTGCGAGTGGTCTCTCTTCATCTCTCCTCGTGTCAAATGATGTCGTCACTCCATATCGATGCATTTTTTTTTCAGTTCCTATGCAGAAATTGTAATGGTTTTGTAAAACGCTATCTTTTAAGCTGCATGTAAACATTCGCGCGAGTAACGAGGTGAACAGCGAGTTTGGCACGATCACGTATGTAAGCGTATGGTTCGTCATTCGCCTCCTGTTTCGCCTCGGCGTTCATGACGCTCGCGACGGGAGCGGTCTTTTGGACACGAGTCAAAGGGAAACGAGTAACGAGACGAACTAGTAAACACTAGTTCGTCTCGCTACTCGTTTCCCTTTGACTCGTGTCGTGCGTGTGTGCTACGAAATGAACTAGAGAGCGAATAAGTAAACACTTATTCGCTCTCTAGTTCATTTCGTAGCAATCGGCCTATCAAGCAACATCAAAATGGACTGGACTAATAATAAAGATATGATGTTTTTGGAGCTTTACCAAAGTCAGCCAGTCATTTGGAATCCCAAGCATGCTTACCATAAAAATTCTCAGAAAGTACACTGCTTGGAACAGTATATCTTAAGTGATGGGAGTACCTACCATTGAATGACTTAAAACGGAACTAAAATTCTTTGATGTCTACTTTCCGTACACATTGACACGAGATTCGGTCTTCGGTTGTTGAAGAGCACGGACGCTCCCAGTCAAGTGAAATGTGCACACCAGAAGTTGCGTTACATCGAAATCGAAGTGCTTTTTGTGTTTTGCTGTGGTTGTAACTTTATATCGCCAAAAATACATTAAAACAGTACAAAAGTGGGTGGGGATTAAGCGTTTATGATCTCAGGCGAGCGGTCTAGTTCCTAAGTACGAGGGAATAACTGCCGCAGGACCCAGTTGCAAGCTTACCTGGTGAGATTTTTACATATATTTCAGGAATCCGTTAAAGAGGTCTGCCTAAAGTCTAGAGTGGGTCTCATTATAAATCCATAGATCTTATAAGCTGTATTTACAATTTACTAACTTTAAACTATAATACGTGTGTGATATTTGTGTAGTGCAGTGTTCCAAAATGGTATGTTTTCTGCGAGTGCGCATTCTTTTGTTAGACATTTAGTGTGAGTTGAGGGTCGCATACATATAGCTGTTGACAAACAAAGAAATCCTTTTAGTTTTTATTACTCTTGACTCTGACATTGGATTTTGTACCCTATAACTTCGAAGGCAAGTGTTGTCTTGTGTTTAGTTGGGTGGTAAAGTTATTTTTGGGATGAAGTGTCTAAGTTTACATATTTTAATAATTGTGAAGTTTAAGACGGCTGTAGACTGAGATAAGATTAAGAAGGCTGCTAGCGAGATTTACAAGAAACCTGAAACAGATAATAACCAGACGAAGACAAAGGCAACAGCAACGTGTAACACAGCATAGCACTGACATAGATAAGAGTCGAAAAAGGAGTTAACCCCGACAAAAGATGCACCGGTGAAGCTGGACATAAACCAATCTGGCGGCGACGCGGTTAAAACATGCTCATTCATAGATAACTATCACCTGTCTCTCCACTAGTCCATTGCCTTCTCAAGGATGCATATCCGGTATGGCTTGAATCCTTCCATATCCTACGGGCACGTACTTCCTTACCATTACCGCGCCCCGTGGTCTACTCCCTGATATGTAATGGCCTGTGTAGCCCCATGCAACATGAAGCTCCAAGTGCAAATCTTGGAGTTCATTCGATTTATCGATTCTGGTTAAACCACTCTGGGATCGGTGCATTCCATTCATTCATTCATACTTTTCGTACACATCGACGCAAGAAACTGGCATCAATAAAATGCCAGCTTCTTGCGTGCAGGAGAGGACCACCATCGCCTGCCACAACGTTCTCTTTTAATTCGTTTTTGTAGCACCTCTAAATAATTATATTGACTTTACAAATGCAATGCTAAAGCCGCTAGAATGACGTCATCTATTTCATGAAGCTAAAGTAGAAATGAATAGACGCGAATATGTAAACGGTCACTCGTGGAGCCTTATGCCACACGAATATCTCGCCGAACAATTCGTCGAATGGCGAGGCGAATCACAAGCTGGTTTTATAAGAATCCTGACACTTACAGTTGATTTTCTATTTTTAATCAAAATTTAAAGAAAATTATTTATTCAATAGTGAAATTCACTCGAAACGAATCAATAACGATCCAAAAAAGTTAAAATAATAATCGGCGATACTCTTAAACGTACTTGATCCCTAGAAACTTTTGATGTGTGTAAAAATGCTTGGATTTAAAACCAACGCATAGACTAATAAATCTTGTTAAAATATACATCAGATTTGATTTTCACGGTTTAGAATGCTGTATTCGCTAAGAAAAACCTACATTTAAAATGAGCCCGCGAGGGCTCCCGGCGTCCCATATACGTCTAGGTGAACCCTCCAGGACACCGACACTCCCGACACTGAAAATGTTACACTTTCGACTCCACCCATTTTCGTAGAGGCGCCATGCCGCCATACATTTTGCAAGCGGACGCTCCGAGAGAGTTCGCGGCATTAGGTTTGCGCCAAGATTTCGAGGGTTGCGCAATCCTTAGTGATTTTTTTATGCAAAGTATGAATTATAATTTTTGATTTAATTATATCGTGCTATTTTTAAATTTAAAGTGGGTTACTCGAAAACACATATTATTTGTTTATACGAGTATCTTTGGAAACTAAATTGCGAATGCAGTAAGTATATGTTTTATGGGACGTCTCACCATCCTTCATCCAGACCGTCAGTACGAGTATACTTACATTGGTTTGGAAAATTTACAGTCGCAATTGCTATTTCGAAGACGAACACAACCTGCCGTTCTTCAGGAAATACCACAACTCGGACTGCGACCACATGTGCTACGTAGCGGCCGTTTTCAAGTCCTGCGGGTGCTTCCTCGCCTTCCTGCCCAATGTGGCGGAGCATGCCGCCTGCAAGATTACCAGCATACAGTGTATTATTAAAGTTAAGAGTGAGTTAACATTTTTTTTAGTTTTCTTTTGTTTACAAGGGTGTTACCATGCACTCTTGCAGTACGAGTAAAAATTAAAAAAATAGCTAATCATATTTGTAATGAACTAATCAATGCTGTAGGTAGGCATAAAGGTACCTACTATAAAAATGTAATTAGCTGCGTTTAGCTTTATAATGACACATTATGATGTTGAAGCTATACAAGGTGGATTTATGATGGTGAGATGGAGCAGTAAGGACAGGTACCATAACCGTTGTCGCTACAAGAAAACGGTATAAGAGGAGACTGTCCTTAACTTTTTGAGACATTTTGATCCTGTTTCTTATAAGGATAAAAAAACTATGAGACCAACCGAGCTTTGAGTACCTACTTACTAGAAAATCAAAATCCCTAAATTTGTGAAAGCCAATCAAAATGTCTCAAAAAGTTAAGGACAGTCTCCTCAGACCGTATTCTTGTAGCGACCTGTGCTGTGCTTACTGCCCCATCTCAGCATCAAAAATCCACCCTGTATAGCTTCAACATCTGTGAAAGTCCATCAAAATATCTCGAAAAGTTAAGGACAGTCTCCTTAGATCGTTTTCCTGCAGCTACAACGAATAAGGTATGTGCCCTTACTGCCCGGTCTCAAAAATCCACCCGTATAGGTGCGCTAATGACGTAAAATGAAGACTCTCACCTCATAGCTTTGCATATTAGACCCTCTGATTTAAAAGTAGCTATCACAGGTAAAATTAGCTTACAAATCTATTTATATGCCCAGTTTGGTAATAAAAACGCTAGCATTGGTAAGCAAAACGATTCGTTTTCGTTTACAGGAACCGAGCATAAGTAGCAGCTAAATAGAACGATAATTGCGTATTATTAATTCTCGTACAGTCCGATCTACCGGGAAAAATTCTTAAGGTCAAGTAACCGCTGACTTTCTTAACAGAAAAACCCAAACTATAATTATTGTGGGTAATACCCACGATACTGAGCTCATTTAAATTATTGTGAGCTACTCCTGAACCTGAGTTGGGTCATTAATAATTCTCAAATTAATCAAGATAGACCTTGTACTAATGTTTTGCATTTGGCGTGTACCTTGGTAACGGTAGTTAAGTTGCACAATGTTATGAAATATTGCCGAGTCATTAGGTATGACGAATGAAAGGGTACAAAGGAGAATGACCCTCTACTTTGGCTTTACACTTTAAATTAGGGTTCCGTACCAAAATGGTAAAAAGTAACCCTTATGGTGCGACTCAGTCTGTCTGTCTGTCCGTCTGTCTATCAGAGCTGGATATCTCAAGAACTACTAAAGCTATCAACTTGAAATTTGGTATAGTTTTAGATGACGTTTACTCAACCATTTTGTAAATAAGTTTTTTTTAATGCCACATTGTCTAAACGGTGTTCTTAAAAATTCGAAGTGGGCTACTAGGGCATGTGGGGTATCATATGAAAGAGCGCTATTTGCATATTCTCAAACATTTTTCATTTTTTTAGGCTGCTTATGATTTTGCGACGTTTGACGAAAAATGTAAAAAAAATATCGTTCCACCCTTTATCTCCGAAGTTTACATAGAGAAAAATCTGAAATGTTTCTAAATAGCACACTTTTTCAGAAATCAAAAAAAAAAAACATTAGTTCCACTATCGGTCCAGAGATGGCGCTGACCTAAAACTGCAATATTCCGCACCGTAGTGTCAAAATTCCCTGACGAATATAGGCTTCGCCGATGAAAATAAAACATTTCACGGTTCACAACCAAAATGTCCTCCTTCCTAATTACTCGCAAGTTGCTTTGGGTGAAGCAGTATCTATACAAATTAAGCTAATAGTAAAGTACTTACTATCCACCTGTTCACCCTTCCACCTGTCCGCCTGTTCGGGCGAACTGGATGGGCATCCAGCTGTCCGCCTGTCCATCTATCCTACTTTTATCCAAAATATTTAATATGATGGTACCCTCGGTGCGCGAGTCCGACTCGCGCTTGACCGGTTTTTATAAGGAAAATAGTGATATGATTCCTATTGAGCCCCGATCCTGGTGTTCCCTATTGGAGTTGGGTGAACTATAGGTACACCTCTGACAAACCCTTCGGGGATTACAGGCGTGATTTTATGTGTGCGTGTTGGTCGAATGACAGTGAGATCCTGGTTTTGACCCTCGGGTCCGACAGAATTTCTTATTGGATTTTTTCGTAAAGGAACTTATGATATAAGTTGTGAAATGTGTGTATAGTGCATACCATTCGTATTTTTTTTACCACCCTGTAGAATATATAGGTATATGTATATAATATAGGTATTTATTTTATTAAATATGTATGTATGTGTATTATAACTATTTCTAATGATATTTTTAAATAAAAAATGTTTTTTCTTTGTTCCTCTTTTAGAGGCATGAGGAACAGGGTGTAAAGTTCACTCATCCACCATAGAAAAGGGAGGATCCTCCAACCAGACGGGTGTTGTGTCTGGCGGGCCGACTGCCCGACTGTTGATTTCGGATAGTCTTATCTATGTCGTTCACGCGGTAAACTCTAATTGCGCGATGCAGGATTTGTGTGACGTCATGTCTTTGATGCGTAGTTCGTATGTGGCGGTGTAACCGCTACATCACTCCCCTCCGGAGACCGGAGGTCGATAGTGGGCTGAGTCTTGTATCTTGCGATGCTTCACAGTACCAGTGGAGGTTCCAGTGAGTCGGAACCGGGTGTCGCATAGTTCGCGGTGAGTCGGAACTGTCTGCGGTGATTCCCCAGTGAGTCGGGGTGGCGCTGCGTCACGATCCAGTGAGTCGGATGTGGTATAGCGCCGGGTTGTGGCTGACTGCTAGCGTCGACCAGGAGAGGGTAGAATGAGCTCTGCTTGTGAGACCGGCCGAAGGTGCAGGTGCTGTGCCAAGGTTGCTGATGAGGCTGAGGGTGATGACCAGGAATGCGCGTGCGCTGCATGCTGGTGGTCAGGATACCCGTTGAAGCCGAGGGTGCTGGCTGTCTGTGTGACTCGCCTCACGAAAGCTTGCGGGAGTGATGATGATGATGACGTCACGCTGAAGTAGTTGCACGACGGCTGCGTTGACGTTCATACTCGGGGTCACCAATTTAGAGGCATGAGGAACAGGGTGTAAAGTTCACTCATCCACCATAGAAAAGGGAGGATCCTCCAACCAGACGGGTGTTGTGTCTGGCGGGCCGACTGCCCGACTGTTGATTTCGGATAGTCTTATCTATGTCGTTCACGCGGTAAACTCTAATTGCGCGATGCAGGATTTGTGTGACGTCATGTCTTTGATGCGTAGTTCGTATGTGGCGGTGTAACCGCTACACTCTCAAACAGAGCACCTGCCATCTAATCTCTTCACCACCCTTGGTTGACTGGTAGAGAATGCCTAAGGCATTAAGTCCACCTTTGTACTTTTTTTGAGTGTGAAAAGTTTAAATAAATAAATGTCTCTCCGAGTGCCATTCTACCTAAGGGTGCACGTCATTAAACTACAACGGTTTCATGTGTCAGTTAGATAGTTTCAATCATAATAAGAGCGTTCATCCAAAAAGTTGGCAACGTCGCAAATAGCTGTCAAATATTTACCTGATTTGATTAATTTGGCAATATTTCTATAAAGAAATAAGAAATATGGCTAACTAGTTAACTAGAATAACATCACGCCTTGTTTCCCCGATGGGTTGGGTAACCACATTTCGCCAGTTATTTTTAAGTCTCATGTAATAGGGGGCGAGCTTACTGCCATCAACCGGGCACAAATCCAGACTCCGGGCTGCTACTGAGCAATTCCAGATAGAAAAACCCAATAACACTGCCCGTCCCGGGAATCTAACCCAAGACCTCATGCTCTAGCTACTGCTGAGCATGAGGTCTTGGGGTAGATTCAGTCAGCATGGGAGCATGAGGTGCGCTTGCGACCACTAGACCGACGAGGCAGTCTTCAGTGAACTAGAATCTATATCGTGTTTAGATAGTATCGATATATAAACACGATATAATAAAAAAAACCTTTACTCAAAAATGCATGTAATGTGGTCATTATTTTGACAACCTTATTTGAGCAAAGTCGACCTTGCCGTTCTGTTTCAAGGAGCGGCCGGCAAAGTTTTGCTGGTCGCTCTAACAGGCCGGCAAAACATTGCCGGCCGCTATTTTTACGTTTCAACGTTTTAAAAAATGAAATGCAAAAAGAATTTTTACCTCAGCACCTCAAACAAGCAGGTTTTGCTGTCAAAAAACAGTGAGCAAAATTCGATTTTGCTGCGAGCGTGAGACAAAGTAACTTTTTAATAAAAAAAATTAAATGCCGAAAGCAGTGTTGGGTCTACTCACAAAATTCTTAAGATTTGAACTTCAATTAGGTTTATCACTTTCACTTCGATACGAAAAAAGCGAGAGATAGAAACAAGTCGATTCGAAGTTCGATTTCAAAATTCCACAGAAAATGAAACAAACAATAAAACGTTCGGATTCACTTATAACCTAATTGCAAATCATCTGTTAAGGTTTTATTTAAATAATGTTTTTTTTTTTAACGAAGTTCTTTAGGCGGCTTGCGGTAAGAGTGCACTGGCAGAAATCGTCACGGGAAAAGGCGCTTGCGACTGTCTTCTTCTAATTGAAAGAGAAAGAAAGACGGAGTGAGACAGTAAGTGTGAATCTGGTCAAAATGCAAATCCAAGATGGCGGATGCGAAAATTTTCACATTTTTCATAGTAGGTGTCGTTTTCATAGTTTTCAAGGGTGCTAAAGCCGATCGTGAGGTGAAAATGTAAATCAAAGATGACGACTGCGAAAATATTCAAATTTTTCTTCATGGGTATCGTTTCTATGGTTTTCAAGGTTGCTAAAGCTAATAGTGAAGTCAAAATGTAAATCCAAGATGGCGGCTGCGAAAATTTTCAAATTTTTCTTCATGGGTATCGTTTCTATGGTTTTCAGGGTTGCTTAAGCCAATAGTGAAGTCAAAATAAAAATCCAAGATGCGAAAGCGGCTACGAAAATTTTCACATTTTCGTCATGGGTGTCGTTTTCATAGTTTTCGAGGGTACTAAAGCCGATAGTGTGGTCAAAATGTAAATCCAAGATGGTGGCTGCAAAATACGAGGTGATGAAGATTATGTAAAAAATCATATGGTACTGCAGTAAAATTACAAAAGAGTGATTTTTTTATTTTTATTTATAGTAAAAAAGATATTGGTATTTAAAATTCACATCTTTAGTTCCAAAATTACCCCAAATCCATAAAAAAAATTGCAAAACTCATACTACGATGGCCGCCGCCCGCACCAAACGTAAAATTCGGTAAAATTCACCATTGAAAAAAAATGTGGGGCATCCTTTTTCCTGAAAATTTCCACATAAATATGCCCACAGTATGATACCTAACAACACCCTCACGGATCGGACAGGTTTTTTTTTACATGTTGAAGGTATGTTCTCGCTGCTGAGGTGAAAAGTTGTATGTGTTACACGAGAGCAAAGTTATTTGCATCTCGTGTCTTTGAATCCCTCGCAGCGCTCAGGATTCTAATCTATCGCTACGCTCGTGATTCAATTATAGAATCCTTCGCTTACTCGGGATTCAAAATCAACACTCGCAGCAAAAAACAACTTTGCTCTCTTGTTGCACAAATAACTATTATTTAAAACACAGCTGTTTGTATTTATAGAGATAGGTACAAATTAAATTTCTAGTTAATTAATATATATTTTATTGAAATTACTTGCTGGTTTTATTTAGATTAGGTACTTGCATTTTTGAGTAAAGCACTATACAAGCCTTGGCCCAGTATGACTGCTTCGCTGGTCACGCTATGATTGCCTCAAGTTAGTCTAGCTACGCTCTAGGCCTTCCTTGCATCATTGCAGCCCTTGCTGTCCTCGCTCCAAAGGCCTCGACCTACGGCCTCGGCCTTTATCTCAGCTCGTCCATCAAGTGCTGCACGCTGACCGCGCTGTGTCGGCCTGGAGCTGCGCTACGCTGCGCTGTCGGCCATCATCAGCGCGACCAGCAAAGTAGTCATTATAGACCGCGACAGTAATGTTCTATTATTTGACTGTACTATATATTGTATAATTAGAGTAGATTGTATGATTCATATATTTCAAGATCTGTTTATGTTTTGTTTTAAAGAAGAATTTATTTGTTTTTTTTTTTTAAAGAAGAATAATTACTTAAGTACTTAAGAAGATTTTGTTTTTAAAGTTTATTTTTGTTTTCTTTTCTTTTATAAATTTTAGGTAAGTAAGTACTTACATAGTTTTTAATTAGTGGAACCTTTTAAATGGCAACTGTAAGCGCTAATGAACATGACTTAGCTTTATTAGACTCTAAGCTTTCTGAAGACTAAATAAATTTATGATAACCTATTATTAATTAATATTAATTATTAATATTTCTTCTTTATAATAATATAAATGCAGTGAGTTTATTTTTTTGTTTGTTACGCTTTAACGTTAAAACGGCTGAACAGATTTCGATGAAATTTGGCACATGGGTAGACTATGACCTGGAGAAGGACATTTTTATTCCGATATTCCCACGGGATCGAGACTTATGTGGGTGAAACCGCGGGACGCAGCTAGTCTATACTAATATTATAAAGAGGAAAAATTTGATTGTTTGTTTGTTTGTATTGAATAGGCTCCGAAACTACTGGATCGATTTGGAAAATTCTTTTACCATTAGAAAGCTTAGTTTTCAGGTGCCGTATTATGACGTATTAATGCCACCATTATTCCAGTGTGAGTGAGAGACGGAGCTATACAAGGCCGCTAGCGCCATCCTTTGTGGAAGTGGAAGCGCCATCCAGTGGAATAATGATGGCATTAATACTTCATAATAAGGCCCCAGGGAGTAACATAAGCTACTTTTTATCCCGGGAAAAATTACGGGTCCCGCGGGAAAGACCACGGGAGCTAAGCCGCGGGCAAAGTGCTAGTATTTTATAAAGTGCGTTACTTTTCAGAGGACATGCACAATTGGCTATCGGCACGGCAGTGCGACTGTCCTCGAGACTGTGTGTCACGGAGGTACAGCGCCGACCTGACCATGGGCAACTTTAAAGCTCTACCTTACGTTCTCAGGAACCCATAGTTAGTATAGTACCAGTATAAAAAAAAGTATTTTTCTTTTTATCGACGGTACAGTACAACTATTTTCTTAATGTCCCTCGGCAAACTTCGTGTTTCGCCAGTCATCGGATTTCTATCAGTTGCGTCCGGTAGCAAATAGTTGTACTGTACATCCATATCATACTGTTTTAATCCAGTAAATGCCACTGTGTAACTGGCACTGGCATGGCCACCATCAGGAATTTTAATTTTGATAGGACAAAAAAATAGTCGAACAAGCTAATTAGTCGAAATTTGTCACCAAATATCATAATTTGTTAGTCACTGGTTCAAAAGTTATAAGGGTTATTAGGTGGCCGATCTGAGAAGCATCTCCCCAGCTTGACCCAATTGGATCTCAAAAACTAGGGCACCTAGCGAAGATCTGTTTTCTCCCAAATTTTGTCGCTAATTAGTCGCAATTTTTCACAGAGTCACAGGTTTTGTCGGGACTTAGGTAGTTTAGAAGATATAATTTAAATAGGGTATAGTCTGATCAGGGGCGCCACACTTACACTGGGTGTTGTTTTCAATAAATTTAAATGTAGTCTATACGAATGCAAAGAAAAAAAAAATGCATCGGCATCTGCCGTCAAGCCAAGGGCGATGTCTACACATCGATTGGAGACTGGCTAATATGTTTACTACGGCATGAGCTACATATTCTCATAATTTGTTTCTATATGAGAAAAGATGTCCAAGTAGATCAGTACTAACTGTGAACCGGAGGAAGTCAAATCCGTCGGACGACTTAGTGCTGGCATTGACCTGGCGAAGCGCAGTTATCACTGCCAAACAAATATCAACATTGGCTATCGTTGAAATAAAGTCGAAAATTGATTAGCTTCCGACAGAATATCACAGGGAAAAGAGGATCTTTCTTAGCCATATTACAGTTTTACTATACAGTATGCTAATTAACGAAAGGCGATCCCGCTAATCCGCAATAGTATAGCGTGCCTAAATGCAAAAAAAATAAGATTAAATATTCACAAAAATATTAAATTGATACGTAAAAGAAACACTGTACACGCGCACTTGTCTTTGGTGGGTATTACACTATCGTATCTATGATCAAAATAAAATGAAATTGTAAAAAAATATTTAGGTACAAAAAAAAACAACACGATAACTTAAATTTCGGAAGTCGCTGACTTTGGTTTTGTTTTTTCGTTATTTGCCACCGACTTCCGAAATTTAATTTTTTTCTCACTTAGTAGTGTTTTTTGGAAGTCGGTTAATTTTTTTCTGTTAAAATATTTTTATTTCTCGCGTTTTACTGGGTCAGTTTGTAATTTATCTAAGTTACAATAGCCTAATGTCAACTTCTCATCACCTTTTACAAAATATTGCTTTCCCGATGCAGGGACGTTAATACCACGTACCGTATTACACGTTCAAAGACGTGTGGGATATGCGCGAGTACAGTTTTTCTTTTAAGTACCTATCTTTTTTTTTTGCATGTATTGTGGTTTTTTTTGGACGCTATGATATTGACTGTCGTTAATTAATAATCGGTATAATGACCTATATTTTTGTGTTTTTTTTTTTGCAGTAAAGGTTTGTTTTTAAACGCGAGCACGAGTGCAATGCATTTCTTTTTCAATAACCCGGTTTATATAATGCAAAAACAAGAAACGGTCATTTCTATCATCAGTTTAGTATGTAAGTAACTTTTTGTCATTATTTTTTCTTTATTTGAAACTACTGGTTATAGGCTGCCAGCAGAGCAGTGGTGGCCCAGTGGTAATAAGGGCCGCGACTTACGAATTGTAGGTCGTAGGTTCGAAGTGTTCGAACCCAGGCAGGCGCGCTTTACTTTGTGTAAATTATTTCATCACCACTGCTCTCAAAACGGTGAACGAAAACATCGTGAGGAAACCGGCATGTCCTAGAACCAAAAATTCGAAGACATGTGACATCTACCAACCCGCACTGGGGCCGCGTGATAGATTAAAATTTTGAAGATTAGAAATTAGGATGCATACCTTTTGTTTTCACTGGCCTTTTGTTTGCACTGGGTATTTCAAAATTGCATTCTTAACAACGTTGAAAATAAAGTCCAAAAATTATTATTTTGCCAGTGACCGCACTGCGCTGTACATACTTCACAGTGTGCTCCAGTACTAATGATATGTTTTCTTTCAGCGAATTTGGGCGGTGTATTTGGCCTGTGCATGGGATGCAGCTGCATTAGTGTGTTAGAGATATTGTTTTACATCTATCTCGGAATAAAAAAATACATCCGATGTCGGCTTGAGAAGTGGATGCGTAATACTTTGAGGAACAATTGAAAGCCCAGTAAGTATTGTATTGTAAGTGCATAGATAAATGTCGAATCGAGAAACCCCGCTTTCTCTAATATTGCCACAATGGCCATCAGCCATTAGGCAGGTTCGTCAAATAAAATAAAAAGCCAAGTTCAGGTGTATGTAAACAAAAATTTTATTTTCTGATTTACATATATATTTTACTACATCTGCTTATAAATTCCAATAATTTTATCAAATATATTGCTTTGCTAATTTTCATGAAAAAATACAAAAGTATTCTACAATTGCGTTAAGAAAAATCGTCTAGAAAAAATTACATCTCTATTAATCCTAGATGTTCATATTATGCGTAATAATATTTCGAATGAGTAATAACTTCTTAGCTCAAATTGTCGCTTATAAAACCATAGGCAATGTTCTGCACTATTGCACTAGATATAATCCATGCTGGTCATACAATAAGTCGTAGATTACTAAATAAATACTCTCCGCTCTCGGCGCATAGACAATAATACTTTAACGGGAATAACTAAACCTAAAGTAACGACATAAACTCAATATTTGGCTTAGATTTTAATTACAACTACGATAAAGCACATGAAGTAATAATTTGGTCTAAGTTATGCATATAATATATAATTAAATCGTTAAGTGCCCTTACACTAATTATTGCCTTAAACTAATTTATTTTTTATTCCAGTGGTCTCTACAGACTAAAGACATCCTAGGAAACTCATGCCACGGATCTATAGTATCATAGCATTAATATTATAATTGACATAAATACTTTATTTACTGTAACAATTTAATAACTGTAATTAGAAAATAGTTAATTTCATGTAGTTAACATTAGATAATGTGAGTATAAAAATGCAGTCAATGCAGCATGTATGTACGCACGTTCAACGGTATTACATATGTAATGGCATGAGTTACAATACATATATTTAGACAACCGCGCCGGACCACGAGCCGCGGGCGCTCACAAATCACTGGACGTATCACAAAAGGCTTAACAATAATTTTACACTACCAGTACCTAATCCAATGGAACGGTAAGACGTTACATCAACATTGAGCTAACTTACATTCAATATATTAATTATTCTTTAAGTAATATTGCTGTTAGTTTATGGTTAACTAAATATTTCGTACTCGTAATTATTGTAATCCTGAGAGTAGAGTAGTAAATGGCACAAGGATTATTATGACAAGATACTTTGAGGATCGTTCAATAAATACATTTTTGTGCCGAAATATTCCGAAGTGAACAGTGTAAAAGAGATCTTTTACAAATATTACCTTATAATATAAAACGCACCGTTTATTCTAGCCTCGCTAGACATTAAGCACAACACGAAATTAAATCCCTGAAATGCTTCAAATAAAACTCTGTTTTATTTTTCGATCACAATTATTATTTCTGCAGAAATACACATCTATTTATAAAAATATTTTTTTCTTTAGAATGTTATAAAACAGCTCTTAAATTGACTTCAGTAGGCCGGCGCCGGCGACGCAGCCGTCACTAACTTTAACAAGACTACGATTATAAATACAAAGCACAAGTGAGCAAGTATGTTACTTAAATATACCTCTCAATAAATAAAGAGTAATAAGATAGAAAGACTCGATCGGCTTCCGACCGAACCGGAAAAAGACGAGAAAGAGAGATTTCGGCGCTGCCGATACAGTTGAATAAATAAGTGTAGCGTAGTCTTTAGAAGACGAACTAGGCCGCTTTCCGAATTAGAATATAATCGCTCACAGCGCTGACATCGATAATTGGCGTTCCGATTAAGATATCACGAGAATGACAGCTGAGAGCTGTCAACAATTCGGAACGCTCGTGAACGCGCTGACAGTACTCGCTCAACGTCAAAATTGGATATCATATTTCTTTGTGTACATACCACACATTTCTTCTTCTTCTTTGGTTAGGTGGTGAACGGTAGTCAGAAAGACAATTTCGAAAATGCCACGTTAGTTTAAAGATATGATGCGAGTCAAAACAAAACAGCACAACTGTCATTTAACTGTCATTTTTGACAGCGCTTACGGTGATATTAGTAAAAGGCATGGTCGGCGTTATCGCAAGATGGCGTATGTCATGACGTCATCTATGCCGATTCAAGACACAACGTTATCGTGCCCACGTTAATACGGAACGCTTGTTAGCGCGCTCGAATCGATTACATCGTAACTCGGAATGCGGGGCTAGTCGCGACGCGTGACGTCACGTGCCTCGGCGCAGCGGGCCTCAGAGGCTGACGAGGCTGCCGAGCGCGTCGGGCGACGCGGCGTCGGGCGCGCGGTGCTGCTGCGTGCACGGGTGACGTCACGTGCCTCGGCGCAGCGGGCCTCAGAGGCTGACGAGGCTGCCGAGCGCGTCGGGCGACGCGGCGTCGGGCGCGCGGTGCTGCTGCGCGCACGGGTGACGTCACGTGCCTCGGCGCAGCGGGCCTCAGAGGCTGACGAGGCTGCCGAGCGCGTCGGGCGACGCGGCGTCGGGCGCGCGGTGCTGCTGCGTGCACGGGTGACGTCACGTGCCTCGGCGCAGCGGGCCTCAGAGGCTGACGAGGCTGCCGAGCGCGTCGGGCGACGCGGCGTCGGGCGCGCGGTGCTGCTGCGCGCACGGGTGACGTCACGTGCCTCGGCGCAGCGGGCCTCAGAGGCTGACGAGGCTGCCGAGCGCGTCGGGCGACGCGGCGTCGGGCGCGCGGTGCTGCTGCGTGCACGGGTGACGTCACGTGCCTCGGCGCAGCGGGCCTCAGAGGCTGACGAGGCTGCCGAGCGCGTCGGGCGACGCGGCGTCGGGCGCGCGGTGCTGCTGCGCGCACGGGTGACGTCACGTGCCTCGGCGCAGCGGGCCTCAGAGGCTGACGAGGCTGCCGAGCGCGTCGGGCGACGCGGCGTCGGGCGCGCGGTGCTGCTGCGTGCACGGGTGACGTCACGTGCCTCGGCGCAGCGGGCCTCAGAGGCTGACGAGGCTGCCGAGCGCGTCGGGCGACGCGGCGTCGGGCGCGCGGTGCTGCTGCGCGCACGGGTGACGTCACGTGCCTCGGCGCAGCGGGCCTCAGAGGCTGACGAGGCTGCCGAGCGCGTCGGGCGACGCGGCGTCGGGCGCGCGGTGCTGCTGCGCGCACGGGTGCGGGTGCGGGTGCACGGGCGTCAGGCCCGTGCCGCCCTCCATCAGGCTGTCGAAGTTGAACGGGATGCCGTTGCTGGGCGTGCTTATCTCTATACCCGCTATTTTGTTGTTGCCGAGTGCTTTGTTATTGTGTAACTGGAATGGAGAGGGGTTCTGTTAGTTATGCTATTCAGAATCTTGAAGTAACTCTTTTGTTAGGTGTACAGTCGTTTTATTGGAGATAGAAGACCCTGTCTAAGTTAAAATCAGTTTATCAATGGACAAAATCATTTATCATCATTATCTTTCTTACGATCTAGTCTCCCAACATTTTTTTTTTTTGCTTATTCATAATCAGTTTAATATTTACCCACTGCTGGGACTCCGACCTCCTCTCTGGGCAGTAATGTAATACACCACTCGAACCCAGCGAGTGTCGCGTTCCTACTTTCTTATAACCGAAAGTATATAAATATAAATAAAAAGCCTTAATACCTGTGCGGGCGTAAGGCTGAGCGGCACCTGCAAGGAGTTGGGTCTGTTGGGGCGCGAGAGCACGGGCGGCGTGTCCAGCGGCGCCGGCGCAGAGCTCGTCACCATCGGGTTGGCCGCCGACAACATTATTCTGAAAAAAAAAAATACAACCTGTTAGTTTATTGCCCATTACAGACATTTAACTCGAGGAAATTCACAAGTTCTCGTTTCGACACGAGCTAGGCTAAAACCAAGCAGTCGAAATGTTACTTAGGCATATTCGTAATGTTTGTAAAGGACTTTTTTCAGGCTCCCTAAATACATTATATTTGATGTTTCCCACAATAATTAATATTACATTACTGGCTTTTAAGATGATTATAAATAGACGTTTCTACCTTCACAGTCAACTTCAAATAGAACTTTATAGTTTTGCAATAATTCTTGCTTCATCAAAGTGAACAGGCATCTTCTGGGCACGCTCGTTCCATCGTAAACTTCGGGCATCCCTTTCCATCATGCGAAATCGAGGACAAGAGCAAGCCCATTTGGCAAAAAAAAGCAGTAGAGACTTCAAAAAAAAGAGTACTCACTTCTTGTCATTCGCCGGCGAAGTAAATATATTATCCAACACCATGACGGGGTCCACAACAGGTTCCACAACTTCCACTTTGACTCGCACACCGTCTTCGGGCATCTCCGGGTAGGCATACTCTTGGAAGGGCTTGACATCAGGAGGACTCGTCGACCGCTTGCCGAGAGGACACGACAGCATATGAGTCTGTAAAATCGACTCTAACTGCTCCCGATCATGGTTCAATTTCCGAATCTCCTCCTGGAGTGATTGTTTCTTCTCTTCGAGTTTATCAGTCTCGTCCTGCAGTTCGTTTGTGTGATCGAGTCTGCGCTTACGGCAGCGAGCGGCGGCCATCTTGTTTCTCTCTCTCCTGACCTTGCGTCTCTCTTCCTCCTCGGGGGAGATGTCAGTGGGTGTCTTGGTAGGTCTGCGGCCGCCCATGTTGCGCCGCTTGGGCGTGGGCAGGCCGGGACTGCTGCTACTGTCGCCGCTGGCGGACATGGGGCCCGGCGACACGTGCAGCGCCGTCGTCGGGCCCGAGTCGCAGTACCCCACCGAATTCAGGATGCCTGGAATTAGTAAGATGTTATTATAGTTTTATGTCGCAGTCGATATTTTTGTTGGGTAATTGAAAAAGATTTATGAGTATCTTTGCTAATTTCGGAAAGTTTTACCTATAATTCCTTAAATTCGGATTAGAAATGTTCCCTCAACCCAAATACCCAAATTCCCATTCTAATTCTCCAATGTTCTTTTTAATTCCACAAATTCCATTTCTAAAAAGCCAAACTATATCTCTGATCCCCAAATATTCCTTCTAATTACCAAACTCCCTTTCTTATCCCCAAACTCCCTTTTTAACCCCTCAAAATCCCTTTCTAATCCCCTAAATTCCGTTTAATGCCCCAAATATAATTTCAAATCCCCCAAATTCCGGTCTAATTCCCCAAAATAATCCTCTACATACCGTAGTTGTTGGCGTGCGTGACTGAAGGTGGTACAAAGCCGGCGTGCGTGGTCGGCTCGCTGCGGCAGTTGGTCAGCTCGATGTAAGTCTGCTCGAAGCTCCGCAGCTGAGTGGGCGTAATGGTGGCCGTGGTGCGGGTTGGGACCCCCGACTGGAGGCCCTCAAGGTTTGCCAACTGGAAAAAGAATATAGCTAATGAGTATACGAAGAAAAGGGCAAAATAATATAGATACTTTATAAGGTGTTTTCTATGAGACACATCACAGAATTTATAAGACCATGTCAGTGTTGAATGGGAAAATATGTGAGCGGAGCGGTGAGATTGAAAACAAACTAAGTCTTTAGGATCTAAAGTAAGATTCCGAATAAGAGCCCAGTTGGTTATTGAGAAATTAATAAATAAAACCAGCTCTGAATGGGCTATAGCAGCCAGACTCCACATCTATCTTCAAATATCTTTCACCATTACATAAGGCATTGATGATTCGATATGTTATTATGCCGCCAAATGCGTCATGGTACAAATTTCGAAATAATTAAATCGCAGAATAAAAAGAAACGAGAGTGTCAACCTGTTACAACTTGTTTGACAAACTTGAGACTAAACAAATTAATTATCAGTAGACAGACCTAAGAAATCATCGTCATCAAATCATGAACCCGACCGATTATTCGTAGAAGTCCAACTGTACAATTAAATTGATTGATATGTATAATTCATGATTATAATTTGTTATGCAATATTTATTGTTATGATTTTATGATCGAACGGTGGTTGCTTCCACATTCCGATCGCAATTTATCAGCAAAATATTTTCACAACACATGTCAACATGTCAACATAACAACAACATACAAACTAACAATTTTATTTACATAATTAATTTAACATTCTTCCGTAAAAGTAAATAGTTTAATGGTATTTTTAAATTTTATTTTTTATTCCTTAATTTTGTTTACCTCAAGACTCCGCGTAAGTTTAGTAGTGAGTGAGTACTATAATGGCATGTGTTGAAAGCCAACCAATAAATCTGTCACCTCGAAACTGATGCTCTAGTAACAAACGTACCTCCTACTACTCTCGTTACTTGCGTTGCAAATTACTTGTGATAAGGATTTATTAACATAAATTAGTGTAGTTCCAGTTGTACTAAATTGTACCAAACTGTTAATGAGTCTAATGCGGAAAGACACCTTTACTCAACATTTGTGACACCTTTAAATGGAGCAAGAGCCAATTTTCTGCACGAACGACAGGGTCTTAGAATGTGGAACACATTGGCTCGCGCTCTAGAGCTTAGCATACAGAAGTGGTAGTGGGCGGTATACCTGCTGGCACCACAGCTCCGTGGCGAGGATGTTGGCGATCTCCAGAGGATCAATGTTCTGCATGTTGCGGTGCTAACTCAACCACGTTTATAATTAGACGCTTACTCTATTGTGTTGCGCTTTTTGCGACGCGACACCTTCGTGCGGTTCGAGTTTGTTAGTCGATTTGTTCGTTATAATCCGCCCTCGCAAAAGTGCAGTAGGTATTGACTACGAGAGGTCGATCCGTCTGTGCACCGTCGAGACTTGATATCACGGGACTTTCGTATAGGGTTCGGCGTTAACGCGTGTTTAGGGGCGGATCGTAGGTCGTATGTCGCGAATATCGCGTGGAGTATCGTGTGCGCGGGAGTGCGGGTCGTTCGTTCGTTTCGCGCGCGTACGGCGGCCGGCCGCGGCGGATCGCGCGCTACTGAACGCCGCGCCCGCGCACGCTCGCCCGAAATCTTCGCCCACGAGCGACGTCGAATCATTTATTAATAGAATACTCCTCTTACTCCGGAAATATTTCGCATCATTTCGCATCGCACGCGGTGATGGTTACTTATCTGAGGTAACGCTTTATACTCAAAGCAAAGTCTCTGCACTCATGCAATAACAGCTTTCAAACAAAGCTTCAGAATTTTCCGCGAGACTACATATTTTCATGTTGTATCAATACATTCTGGGCCCATTTTGATGGACAGCTAGGATACGGTATTTCGAGCTTAATATAGTAGTATCGATTGACTATTGTAGATTTATGATGCGAGCAGTGACGCCACTGGTGGGCGGGAGGCTCGGTCGGACCTTGTCGCAAGGACGCATTGGACCCGTGGGCGCGCTCATTACGGCCATAGACGCGCGTCAATACTACCTTAAAAGGCGTGTTGTAAAAGTGCAGAAATCATTTTTGAACATACCGAGTCAATGTATAACCTAATATAGCCATTTATTACTTTGTTAAAATTCCGCTCAAGCCTTACTAAGATTCGATTAAAATTATGGATATACAAAAGATCGTGTAGCAAATAGTCTGACATTCCCGACCTCGTGCATCAGTGCAAGTGAGGAGACAAAGCAGGCGGCTGCTCCGGAAGGCGCTCTGCCCGGTCAATTACTACAATTGCTTAAATGAAATTCGTCTCAAATGCGCGCGCGCTTTGTATAGCTAACATGTACGTTAATTGGTCACGGTGCTTTACCTAACAATTAACCAACGCTTTATTATCACATTCTTGCTTGTTAGTCTTACTTAGTAATGTTACTTTTGGGTGTTTGGATCCTTGTTCGCATTTCTCTAGTTTCCGTTCGCTTCGAAAAGAACTAAAGTCTACTTGCTTTGTCTGGTCGTGTGGCTGACGACAAAGGATTTTGCAAACATGACACGAATTTTTCTTTGTGTTGAGACCTCTCATTTCATATAACTGTCACAGTGTATAAAGAAATTGTTACCTTGACCTATAGACTGAAGTGCGTCATTCCTGCGTGTATCGTGTGCTAGGGCTTATTCAAATTTTCTTGGAAAAGTCGAAGCATCGCGGCATCATACGCGTTGAGCCCTTGAGGGTTCTCAGAGAGCGTAGTACGCGGTGTTATCGGCAGCAGCACGCCAATGAGATCACCACTATATCTAGTTGTGACGTATCAACGTACAGCGCTTCTATAATGTTGTGTTCTGTTACTCTTGAACCATTATTTGAGGCACTAATTTTTGTTTACGTCACGAGACGGTACGAGTACGGTTTGAGAATAATGATCCCACAATTTTTCCTGCTGACTTTCTTAGAAATCTGTTAAAAAAGTTTCTTGAAATGAAGAAATAACCTAAGGTCACTTGGTTATCTATTACAATTTGCACAATAATTTCGCAAGCGTTGTGGCGCAATACTCTTTAGTTGCGAAATACCGATTTTCTTTTGTCCAGCACAACTAGGTGAGGTTTGTAAGCTCAGTTGATAAGGCAAACCGTTATCCGCACGTGTGCCCTCCCGCATAATGCAATATCTAATCGTGTGTGCAATGTCCACATGCATTCGAGTTCACGGAAAACTGTCCTCACTGACCCAAATAAAATGAAACTTTTTCACGTATTTCCAATTCGTCATCCAAGTCATCCATATCTTGAGACTAGTTTAAAGGTAGAAACTAGAAGATATCGTTTATATATTTTCGCTCTTCCCTCGGTAACTGGGTTTAAAAATGTTAGTATAAATCAATAATAACAGTTTGGACATACCGTATCATTTTCCTTATAGGTAGACATTTAGCAGATATCAAAGTTATCCCTGTAATCATTCGCACAGGTGCTTCGAGGAAGAGCACATTTTAATTTGTTTATATTTTCCTCAATTGAAAGTCGTGTCGCGATGTTTCCCGAACTGCGTCGTCAGAGTTTTATTTAGCTCCGTATCAGAGCGCGAGGTTCACTGTGGCTTTCCGGGAACGATGCCCGATACTACATCTGCACACTGTTTCACATTTTATTGTGCAAAACAAATAAAAACATAATTTCGCAAACGAATAAAATGGGTATTGACTGAAAACAGGAGCAGCTCTTTGACGTAAATAAAACATATATTAGATCTATATTTCGCCATGTGGCTAAGAAATAAGAATTGACCAGAACACCAGTATTCTTGAGTCTCATGAATATCATAGGAATGGCTAAGAGTACTCCCTGTAAATTCTTGGTCTCACAACACAACACCTCTTTGTTGCAGGGTAGCAAATATGAAGCCCAGAAACATTATATCACGGGAATGAGAGTACCTAGTACAGCATATTATGTGCTAATTAATTAATTACTCACAACTTCACAAGTAATTCATCTACTTAACATTATTCGTTGAATGTGAGCCCTGGCAATAGGCCAGCCACCATGAGAATAAAGAGGAACAACAAACTTCACAGACTTATTTGTAGAATCAGAAGGAATATTGATAGATTATAGAAAAGGGATATTGTAGAATCAAAAGGCAGAAGACCAATTTTGAGAAAATGACCATAAAAATATATTTTTCCAAATTGTATTTCCCCAAAACAACAACGTGTTTTTTAAGCAACAAGTTTTTAAAATAAGACGCACATAACAATGTCAATTTGTTTGACTATAACAAAGCGAAGGTATATGACCCCATAGATTAGTGCGAAATTAGTATTCGGAAACCACTTGTGTATACATAAACGGCACCGCGGTGTTTTATAGATTTGTATTGTTGTTTGTATGACCATTTGGGTGGCCATACAGGATAGATTTTCTCCATTGATAATATTGTTCACGATCGTGATGAGGTTATTGATAAACTAAACCGTGGACGCATTGTAGAGGAGGATGGCACTATTGGGCTATTTTTTAATTTACTTTGTGATCTAGAATCTGCTATAAAAAGCTTTGCTTCAATACATGTAAATAATTAATGTACAATGAGACAATCAGACAACTAAAACCCATCAAATGAATACAATGCAGCTATTAGAAAGTAACTCTGACTTTTAGCACGAGGGAAAATCCTATCTTTTTTTGGGGTACCCCTAAAAACTTGGCCTATATGTAAAAATACGTGTGAATGCTACGAGGCTTGGGGTCGGTATGCGCGTCGCGTACATAGAACATGCGCGGGCGCACGTGGCCGCCGCGTGATGCGACAGGTGAGGCACGCCCACTGCACACAATATTTGGTCACCTTTGTAATGACAATGAGGTTACAGCTGTGCCTAGAACTTACAGATGAAGGAAGTCATTTTGGTCTAGATTTTTTCAACTAATGTTAGAAATTTGAAGAAAAGTTTTACTACTCGGAACTCCATGAATTATAGTATGAAGGATGTTCATCTTTCGTCAGCTGTAGATATGAAGGAGAAACCTGTTTAAGGATTGCCAAAATAAAAACGCTAAGCAGATAAACCACCCGTCAAAGAAAAGCTTGAAAAATTATCAAATTCGGAAAAACCATTGAAGTAAAGATGAAAGAGTAAGATAAAGGGGGTAAACTGTTTCAAGTTAACAATAGAGAGACTGTAGTTAGTCTACAGCCAGAGCCACCCAGAACCATACAGGAGTACGCAATGTGAAATTCCTAGCAGGCCATAACAAACCTCGAGCTGTTCGAAAAGTGACCCCAATTCCATGGAGATACGGAACTTATTGACATCGCTAACCACGGGCGCCATAAAGCACTCCCAGGGTATTACCC
The DNA here is from genome assembly GCA_963853775.1 of Xanthia togata. Lineage (NCBI taxonomy): Eukaryota > Metazoa > Arthropoda > Insecta > Lepidoptera > Noctuidae > Xanthia > Xanthia togata. Next base: position 22,000,064 of record OY970791.1, read on the forward strand.
CATCAAGTTTAAAGTGGCCAGTAACCCGTCAAGATGTGTACTTCTAAAGCCGTCTCTTCGTATCTGGTCGGTTGTCTGGCAGCTCATTAACGGAATGCTAATTGCTCATACTAATAGCGACGCTCCGGCGAGTTAGAAAATTCCTTGAACTGATTCTAAATAAAATAAAGAACAGCTTGTGTTGCAGTACTTTATGTGATGAGGATAATTTGGAGCGCATAATTAAATTTAAATTGAATGCATAGACCACCGGCAATTTATTTGATTTATGTATGTTGTCTTATTCTAGTCCTAAAGTAATTGCGACTGAATAAGTAGCACCTTAAAAATCTGTGCTAGAAGCAGCAAAAACATCAAATATCCTTGATAAATTGTTTGTCCGGAAAGAAAAGGTGCGCGTCAAGGTTCCGTTAGATTATATCATTATTTGAGGTAATAGAATGCTGTTTATAAAACTAAAATAAGCAGACACAAGACTGAAGCATAAATCAAGCATAATAAAAACATGTCGGTCAATATGTACTATCAAATTGTCACACATTGGATTGATTCAAATGATAGACATGTCACATGTAAGTAACAAAGTATAATAAAAGTTTAAACTGTAGAAATAATAAGAGCAACACATGCAACCGATGTGTGGCGCCGCCGACGGCCAGTCGCGACATTGACCGCCACCGAGCGAATAATAAAATAAATCGACGCCCTGGCACCGCGCCAACGTCCCTTCACTTTACCTTTATTGTACGAAACTAACGCTCAAGCGAAAGCCATCGCTGCAGACGCGTAAACCATGAAAAGTGAAGCCGAACCTAGGCAGCAATGAATAAAACACCAGATAGCGGTGAAAAATTAGCGTTTGGCAGGACGACGCGATCGATGCGCTGTCGCTTTTCATATGCACCCTTTACACATACTCTAGGCAAGGACAAAGGGTTACAAGTAGTCACTAGTAAATCTTTTTAATAGCACACCACACCACGAAAAAGCAAAGTTGGAAGTATAAAGAAAATTAATCTTTGTTGGCACAAAAGAAGTGGTCATTACAGCGACTGCCCGACCGGAGTCGACCTTCGTTTTCACGAAAAGTGCTCCATTCTGTGATTCTCGGAAAACCCGCGTGACTCACCGTTACTCGCTCTCTATCGCGGGTCACTACGATCGCGTATTTACATTCGTCGTCGTCGGCTCAATTCAAAAACTCGATTACGTTGAATGATTCATTCTGAACTATGAATCATCGCGCGACATTGGTGAAAAATAAAAAAAATGAGGTCTGTAACAAAATATGGATTCCAAGAATTGCGTAATGAATATGCGTGTGAAATGATAGGCTAATATTGTATAAATATAAAAAGCAACAAATAACTTGCAAGAAACTGGAAAAAATTGTAGAGCCAATGAAAATCTAATAGCTGATTCAGTTGGACAATAAACTATTAATTTAATATACTTTGTTATAAAGAAATTATGATTCGTCTCATTTAACTGAAAGATAAGGTTTTCAAAAGCGCTACGTATGGCGTCAAAGCAAGGACCGGATATCGTCCGGAAATGGCAAGCATTCCGCGCGGCGCCGACGGCTAACCCCGCACACTTGTCGAAAAATCTCGCGCTTTTTTTACAGACATTATGTTCTGGACACACAGTATATTATTTTTAATACTTCTGGGTTTTAGGTCATCTTTTGTTTCGTGGAAGTTTGCAATTTTTTTCACAAAGACTAGTTAATTAAGATTGAATATTACAGAAGGGCATAACGGGTTATCTACAGTGAGAACTGTTTTAAATCGGTATTTATTGTTTTGCTCCGATAAGGAACAAGCAGCTGCACGAATGCGGTAGAACAAAGAGGTATAATCCTAACGCGTTAAAAGGCAATGCAAATTATATCGCCGCGCTAATGGTTATTGTGACTCTTCGCGTGGCCAGATTACGTACACTTATGAGCATTATCTCGAATTAATTAGCTGGAAGGAGTGACGCAATTACGAAGTAAATGTTATGCGAATCCTCAAGTCTCTCGGAGCGATATTTTGACCGACTGAAACGATACATAAATGACAAAAACATTATGGCAGATTATTTTGACATACAAAGTCCAAATTACATGCATTCATATTTTGGTCGATTTAATATACAATTTGATAAGTATAATCGCTTTAGCGTGTAACTACGTATATGTTATGTGGATGTTATCTACAAAACATGATTGGGAAAATATTCATAATATTTATTCTTGATAATAATGTTTTTACTAACGATTAAACCTACATGAAAGATTGCATGTCTATGGAGCTAATAGAGTGGTGGATTAAATGAACACTACGTATATTAGTCAAGTTATCCTCGGTAACCCGTCGCCGCGTCGCGACTGCCGTCTTCAGACCGACGCCTACGCAAATGTATTCCTTGTTTTATTCATTTTTTAATTGCGTCGCCTACATTGCCATCAAAGAAATCGCCTTTGCAGTACTTAAGGAGTTCATTTAAAGCTAAATATACTTCGACCAAAATACGATAAAAGTTGGCATATTCGGTTGAGAATTTGTGCTACATTGACACTTCAGTCAATGTAGCACAAATTCTCATTATTAAAACGTTCCAACTCGAAGCTTGGAAATAACATAATCCAAACGGAGAATTAAAGATTCGGAACGCGATAATAAAGCAGCTCCTTATGTGGGTATGGCATTTAAAATAAAATGCATACTAAAAGGTTAGCTGAAGGAGATAAAGAGTATGAAGTCAATGTGGGTATTACTTTCAACCAGTAACTGCCGGTCTGTAATAAAGGAGCTACGGTAAACGTTGAGAACAAAATTTACGCCACTCATACTGTTTAACGACATAGTGAACGTTTTGGAATCGCAATGCAAAAATATGAGCACTAATTCACTTTGTCGGTGCACATTTAAAGAAACATTGTAAAACATAACGAAACAGTTATAGTAGGCGACATATAGAGGGATAGCCAGACAAAGCCATTGTCTCGATGCTCGCTGTGTTTGGCGGCACTTATGCTAATTTCTTTTGAGGTACACTCGAGCCTTCATTGCAGGTAAACAAAATGCTTAATACCTGCAATATTTTAGCGAAAACGCTAATTTCAGTGACATTTTGTGAAATCGTGAGCATTTTGACCAGATCCATTTTTAAATGATCTGAGCTTCAGAAAATGTAATCGAACATAATAAAACAATGATGCAACTGAAAATCCCTGCATCAAAAACAGGCGTTGAGGGATCCCGTTAATCTGTTGCAAAGTGGGCTCAGCTGCGCGTGCGCAGTTGAAAGCATTTCGGTTTATCAGTTGGGTGCGGAAAGGCCGCCACTTCGCTGTGGCCCTGGCACCGCCTAGCACCACCCGAGAGCCGACGACAGAGATAATTGTACGCCCATCATTTTGACGTCACACAGTATTTTTTGTGTTCAAGGAAAAACGCGTTTATATGTTTCGACATAAAAAGGTGTGGAAATTCCAAAATGTTATTTCTTTTTTCGTAGAAAGTATTGAAAACCTGATACAATATTTTATCTATGTATAGTGTCGAACCATAAGTAGGAACATTAACATTTATAACCATTAAATAGTAATTGTTTCTAAGTAATTAATTTGAAACGAGTCGTAGAATTACTTAAGCAAACAACATTTCCATATAATCTATTAACCCATTTCGATGTCTAAATCGCAATTTATTGATCTAAATATATGATCTATTGTTTGTTTTGTCCGGGTGACGTCTCAATTTGTAGGACTCGTCCCTTCGTTATCAGTGCAGATAGCGGCATCCCAATCGCTGCTTACACCGGCACTATGCTTATCGCCCTTCCACTAATACTTAGCTGCACAAACACTTGCAGTTATCGCAAAATATTTCACAATTGCTCTTCTACAGAAAATACCGATGTAACGGGAATCAGATATACAGGAATGTTATTTAGATCGTTTTAGTATGTAGTTTTTTGTTATTGCAATTTAGTAAAGAAGTCCAAGTCTGAGCCTACTTCACTAAAAATAACATCTCGAGTGCTGATTGATGTCTAGCAATTTATCAAGCTCAATTTCGAATCTAGTCTGTAAGAACGAAAATCTAAAGAAGTTATCTGTAGTAACTGTGTAGGTTGGCTGGTGTCTCAAACACAACAGCCATTAGAAAAGAACTCTTCTAATAAGAGATCATATTCATATGATAAAAGACGAATACATTAACAGCTGTAGACATATAAAATATGATGTAAACGCAATACCGAAAGTTTTAGGAAATTAGACGTATTACAATATTCCCTGAACATCAGACAGCGTAAATAACAAATGAGACGTAATTTCAGATGGATTCGTAAATGTGTGTAGACTCAGCGTCACTACGAGTTACAAACTTACAATACATCAAGCAAAGTGTACAATCGTGTAACTGACATCAGCTTGGCAGAAGCCCAAGGTTTTGTCAAACGTACTTCATATCCGTGTATCACAATGCAGACAGTTAACAGATTAGTATGTCATAATTTGTGTTCGACACTTTCTACGTGAAAGGAAAATGTATTCGCAGGCCTGACCAGCAATCTAATTCACTATAGTGGACTTTGGAGGCAATTAACCGGAGTTTTTTTGCCCTGGAAGTTTTTCAATGGAACAGCAAGGTTTTATGATATCCTGGATTACGAGTTTTAATGTAACTATCATATCATCTATATGTCGACGACGATGTTTTTGGGCACTTAATATGTTTGATTTAACCGTAAATCATTGCTAAGTTAGAAGTGTTCCATACCGTCTAAACGTCGTTTAAGCAAAAGAAAAAATAATTGGTTTCATGTGAAGCATAAAGTAATAAAAGTTTGCCTACATACAACTGTAGATAGTCTTTATGGATGTCATAAGAGAAGAGACGCATTTAAACGACACACGACGAATAATAAGCCCGCATAAAATAGATTTTTATACATTTTTATGTGACCAAGAGAATAATGCCTCCTGTATAAAACTAATTTGAATAGCGCAACAGGATGCCCTGTTGTGCATGTATATGTCCCCACATTTGTCTTAAATTACTTTGATAAATATTTATTTTATGCTGATAGCTTCTACTTAATTAAGTTATTGTCGGGACTGAAGATTTCTTCAATGATAGCTGTAACTCGGATATTGTTTTAGATTTATTTCTTTAGATCTACCTATATGTAGTAAAAAAATGCTTAGTTATATTCAAACAGTTAGTTAATGTTATCACAGCCATATATATTATGTTATGAGGAAGGCATAGCCAACTATCGATGGCGTCAATGCAATCGACACATTTCCTAGTTTTTATCTTATCATTTAAAATATCATATATTGAGGTACCTACAGTCATTAGTTTTGTTCTATCATGCTATAGATTTTGATATAATGTTTTATTTCTAATATTAATTTTTAAAAAATATCCTATTAAATATCTATATATACCGTTTTCAGAAGCGTAAAAATATTTACATTATCATGACTTCAAGGAACGATGGGGCATTCAATAAAAATTATCAGCAGCGGCGCCGATAAACTAGAAAGCAAACAATGTTTCACAGTATTCTTATCATGATTGTAATACGACCACATTTAATCAAGCTAAACGTTAATTTGAAAAAATCCAGTTGAAGACCGTACACGATACTTTTTTTTTTTTTGCTCATTTATCTGTTGCTTCTGGGTTCATCCGCGCACTCAGTGAGACAATTAGAGGCTCACTTACAGCCCACAGTGGGTACAATGGCGATGCAAATAATCGCGATTATGGCAAGGTTGACGTCGGTCGGCGGAGGGTTCGTTCAACTGACCGCGAGCGATGACACGGTGCGCGCGCGCAGCGTCGCGGCGTCACACGCGCGCCTTCGCCGCACCACCTCCACGCTACGACAACCACCTCAACAACGATTAGACCCCGTGATAACAAGCAATACTGACCACGTGGATCTTGATAGTGTCGTGACATCGTAAACCCTTGCCATAGGTACTAATAGCTGGACATCATTTAGTGATTATAATGCAGAATCAATAACGAAGATGATGCAATAAATAACAGATAATAACAAACAAAACAATCTCTAAGTCTTAGTATCATTACGAAACGACAAGGGAGTTCCCATCCTGTACCGCGATATCTCGGCCTATATAACAGATTAACACTTACCGGTTTCCTCTAACTGCAATCCAAATAACGCACTTCACAATGCAGGAAACTTCATTAAAAACTTCAAAAACTTGTCGTGACTTGATACAAAAGCAAGCGCGATTCCCGCGTGCGCGCAACGAAAACAATCGGCTGACAGATGTCGGTCGGCGTCGGAAAACCCCTCAGAAACTACGCGGCGGCGCGAAGCACGCAGTGTGTAAATATTATTGCCTCGACTGGACAAAGGTTTTTGTTATCTAAAACCGGTGTCAGCGAGCGTGCACGACACGCGCGGCCAGCGGTAGAACATGGAGTGAGGCTCGCGCGCCGGCCCCGCCACCGTCTGATAAGCCTGGCGCGACGCCCCCCGGCGACGCCTACGCCCCACTCGGCGCCGTCGCACCGGTGCATCGTAAACAGCACAGGCCGCCCCTCGGCACCCGGCACCGGCGGCGCAGCCACCGCCGCCACCGCCGCCGACCAGACGGGCCCCCGCGCATTATGCACCGCACCTACGCATAATTTCACAACTGCAAGGCACCTCGGCGAATTGCAGAAAATCAACAACTTTCGATTCCTTAAAAAGACGAGGAAACAGAGACTTGCCAGTTGCGAAACTATGGCGGTAGCCCAGATACCGATGAGAACAATGAGGCGCAAACAAACGCAGCACCTTTTAAGTGTCCTCCTAATTGGGCTGGTGGTGCGTCGGGCACAAATTCAATATGCAACGCGATCGGTGCGGTACATAAACGGAATAATTGAATTAGTGCAAGCTTGTCGAGCACGACCAGCCAGGCCGCCGCCGCCCGGTCCACCACTGCACACCTATGAACTCAATCATCGACACTCACGTATAAAGTGTGGAAATGCAAATGACAGATCTGATAACAAGTTTACTGCAAAAAGGTCAATTATAAACGATGATATGCAGCCATTCAGTTTATTGACTATCAATCAACTTTGTGACCACTGACCCATAGAAGTTATAGCTGAGACCGTCATCAAAATAATGAGAAAATAAAACAAGCAGCAATGCCAACCATGAAACACCAAATTCAGTGGAATATATCGTTTGACGATCTAAATCATAAAAGGGAAACGGGCTATATTCTTAATAAGATGTTAAGCGGTTAGCGTGACAAGATTTTATGTTTAATATCACGGAGTTAGCAATGTGCAATGCTAACTAATAAAGCAATAGTCATTGAAACACAGGGCTATTACATAATGATAATAATTAAAAGCGTGCTAAAGTGCTAATGCTGAAGTTTTGACAAACTCAATGTCAAAACTGCAATCAACCAATGGAATATATCGTTTGTATAAGCGCGCACAGACGAGTAATCAACCATAAAATAAGGGGGAAGAACTGAAAGAGAAAGATTGAGGAAAATATAATTCTTTTGTTCAAAACGAAAATAAGTAATTAAATATTGTTGCTTAAAACGAAAACATATTGATCCTATTCAAGGTGATTGGTCGGTAAGGTCACACAGATTTTAAGTCCCATCACCAATACGCACAGGTTCAACGATCTGCGAAGTTGTATAGCATACTACGTAATAGGTAGCTATCAACCATGTCGTTTGTATACTTTGTATTCATATAGTGATGAGAAAAAAATCTTTGACGAAATAAGCAAAGTTTTCAGCATATTTTCATAAATAGGTGAACGAACATCGCAATATACGCAATATGGTTATTGCGATACGAAATAAGCAAATTTAAAGAGAAACAAAAAAGCTGAATCCAGTAACAACATGACACGCGACCTACTGCAAATGTTTCAGAATTAAGAACTGCGTAGGTGTAGTAAAATACAAAATTGGATTCGAAGAATTGCGGCAAGTAAGCAGCCATTCGAAACCCATTAATTCAATTATTTACCGACATCCCATGTTATCAAAACAATTTATTGTAAGAAAGATCAACTGAGTTGGTGTCTGAAATAATAACAATCAAAATACGACAATATTGAAAGCAACACATCTTCCATTTCTGATAATAAAATATATATGTTTTAAAAAACCATTTAGTATGCAATCTTTACACGCTCTGAAGGTCATGTCGATAAAATTTCATACAAATTCAATGGAATGCCATAAAAGTAAAATATTTATCATCGATAATCCGTAATGGTAAAACCTATATAACAGTGCCGGAGGAATCTCAAAAAAATGATTTAAATAACATTGAAAACGCAGCCACAGTCGTAAACATTTACGAGTACATTACTCTCAGTAAACTGGCATGGCCGTGCAAATTATCCGCCCGATAATTTATACCACATTGGGGAATTACGATCTTTGATTAATATTAACCCGAGCAGTTCGACACGGTGAATCGATAAAGAAATAAAAGTGATCAAAATATTTAGATCACATAAGAGCTATTCTGTATTTAAAAATGTAGACGTTTAGAAAAAAAAACAAATCCCATATTTCTTTGTGGGTTACATAAAATATAAAATCAATGTCATATAACTCTGTCCGTCAGGCGAGAAATCTGTCGGGGCGCGTTAGGCCCACATAAATTACGAGATTAATCTTTTCAAATAATTTGACCTTTTCATCTGACGAGGGTTCATTAAATAATGGCGTCGGTATTGGTAGTGCGGTTATTGTGCCGTCTATCACGAATTTTGTTGTGGGCGGGAGCAGACTGCCTACAATTCATAGTCCTATTATTCAGTCTTCGAGGGTGGAAATTGTGATTCTCATATAGATGATGAGGCTATCTGCAAATAACAAATTGTAAACAGATTATAATCATAAATAGTATACCAATTGCGCTATCGTTTTTTTGAATATGTTATGTAATTATCAAAATTACTCTACCTGGAAGTCTATTGCTTGTAGACGCAAGTAGAAACATTAGCCTGGCTTCATAATTTTATTAATTTAATGCATTACTGCAATAATAAACTACATAGCATATTAAAATATTATGGTTTTATAGCTTTTCCTTCTGAGTAATTTGTCTCACCGTCTCACGGTGTATCAACAACTTTGAAATTCCATCATTCTATAATTCTTGCTCTATAAATGGGCCGACACCGACGGACAAATCTTATGTGCGTAAATATTTATAACAATGATCTAATGCAATTAGTTCGCCTGCAAGGCTGCAACGGTAAGTATGACATCTTTTAATAAGGCACTCGAGGCGGAAACGTGGAAAATGTCAGTAATCTACGGAGCGGTAAGCACGATTCTTGCCCATAATCGGAACAAGGACTCCACAGCTGTTGTAAATATCAGCTCCATGCTTATTATTGTGACGTAATTATTATTGCTTCGTGAAACAAAGAAAATTAAGCTCGCTAATTTTATACAGGGAATCCTTTGTTTGGAATTTATAAAACTCAACTTTACTGCACTTTATGTAAATGTTTAATTGTAGAGGCAACCTAGCTTCATAATCCCGCGATCAAGATAAATAAACGGTATGGAAAGAATGTCCGGCGGAATGCCGTGCGAGTCAAACGGGTGACTCATTGGGTACCCGTGGTCAACAGTCGGGATCCTTAACTACCTTTAACGGATCCCCGGTATAAACAGAAACCGATGCAATTATTGTTGCACCGTTACAATGTCTCCCAAAAGAGCTCCAGGAAACAATTTAAGCGGCAGGCTTTGCGGAATTACTTGTAAATAGACTTCTTAAAATTTTATGACATAATATTGTCGTCTTTGTGTTTGACGAAATCCGTATTGTCGGCCAAACCCAACAGTTAATGTTAACAATAGATCAGGAGGCGATAGCTATGGATGAAACTGCAGAAGACTATTATAACTTTTTCTTTATTTGTACAAGGTTGCATGCTTGGGTCTTTCAAGCTTAAGTAGTAGTAACTAAAGGCGCGATGGGGCGCATCAATCAACCACAACTTTCAGAATCCATTTACATTTGGAATGTGTTAGAGTTAGACCTTATTAAGAGTCATTTGTTTGAATTTTTTACTTCTACAAATTCTCATCAAGGTTGGAGATTAACCCCTTTATTTAAGGTTGTATAGGTGTCATATAACTAAAACACAATAATTTACAAACTGATTTATTATTAGACAATGAAAACTACGGGAAGATTTATCAAGCGATGTCAAGTAAAGTCAACTTTATGAATAATTAAGGGGTTTAGAATAATACAATGACATGATATTTGTCCAGTATCACATTCTATAATAAAACTGATGAGCTTACACAAACAGGAAATTTCAATATCAAACGGATAAGGACAGTTGGGTCTGTAACTAAAATAACTTTATTTGTATCTATTTATTCGCAATTACTATTAAAGACAAAAACGTTTTCCTGTTTCGCCTTAGATTGATGTGGTCGTCACAATGGTTTGGGTAGTTGTGACCGGTTATTCTTATTACAGTAGACTTTATTGTACTCCAATTTATGGATGAATATCTTCGTAGACAAAACTAAAGTTACAATTGCTGCAAACATATCTTTAAATGAAAAAGAACCTGTTTAGAATTGTCTTATAATTCTAGAAAAAGTAAATACAGAAAAATCCCGTCAGGTTACCAGTATTGGCAACCTTGCATTTACTTTCTCACGAAATATGCAATTTTGTACCGTTTTTTTCAATTTTTCCTCGAAGAACATTATGCCATCGCAAATTCCTGGATCATGAAATAATATTCTTTGCATCGAGTGTTGAGAAACACTCATAAATCGTTAGATCATTTGAGAGACATTTGCATTTCATACCACTTCCCAAGATACATAATTTTTTTTATAAATTGTATTCCAAGAATGTGTTCTCGATTAAAAAACAATCCCACTAAATCCCAAATATCCTCAGTCTTTCATAAAACCCATTTCTTGAAAGCAGTTTCACACGACAAATATAATACATTTCAATTGTAGACAAATATTTGAGTTTACGATGCTTTTGATATGGATAAACGTCAACATGACATTGTACAACGTGGGTGGTTGGTTATGGTGCGACAAGACCGGACCGCATGACTTAGCACCGCGGTGACAGCTACCATGCTCTAACAACTTAATGTGACCGAGATAGCTAATCGAATGGAGGAGAACCATTTTGTGCAAGAAGGACAAAAGGGATTAGGGATATTTACTGCGGCAGAAAAAAAACAGTGGAATTTGGTGATAACACAAAAGGCATTCAAAACAAAAATGCATTACGGCAAAAAACCTATGCAATTTGGTGATAGGCTCGGGTATAATCCGTAGGAACAGAAATTTAATCGAATAAGTAATTGTATTATAGCCGAACATGAAGCAGTGTAACGTTAACAAATATCCAAAGGTAAGACTAAAATGTTCTTTGAGTATGATCAGATGGAACAATATAATATTATAAGCAATCATGATAAAATCTACATTCATTTATTGTGAAGTTACCTTGACTTAAAATTTCATGGTTGTACTTTACAGCTTTATTTGCAAGTCATTATATTGGTTGTAGACAAGGAGTCTAGACTTATTACAGTTAGGTATAATTTAAGTCCAAGTTTTATAATGTCCTACACTTCATTTATAAAAGATTGTCTAGAAAAAACAATCTTTAAATTACAGCTTTGCTGGACATGGTCAAAATTTGAACTGAAGAATGCTTGCTTCGCACTACGTATTCCAAAAGCATACACATCGACATACAAATCTATAGAAAGAACCACCAAGTAAACCTTTTTACTATCTTTCCAATATTGTTCTCTTTGTAAGATTTGTTCGAAAGCAATGAACGCCAGGAGACAATGGAAAACACTTTATGTAATGGGTCAAAACGGATAACGCAGCCGTGTTATCTTTTGAAGGTAATAAAGAAGTCAGCTTCAGAGTTTATTGTAGCTACTTGTGCAACTGCATAAAGCTCGTTTTGTATAGTACAGCTATCAGTTCGTAATATCTTATTGTCTTTGGTGTAGTGCGATTTAATGGAGTCGGTGTAATAACAGGTACTGTTACAATAGAAATGAAAGGCTAAAGGATCTCTGGAATTGTCGTAAAGCAAGACAGACAGGCAGTGATGATACGAATGTTAACCAGGAGTATAAACCAAAACAGAGCGAAGAAAAAAATGGTCTTAATAAGGTAATTTACTATAAAAATTATTATATATACAGGGTGTCCAAGAACCTGGCGTCCAACTGGATTCCCACGATGCCCCAAGTTCTAACAGTACTCAGAAAAATATTTTAAAAAATCCACCCCATGTACTTACAGAATTATACTGATTTCAAAAAAAAAGGGGAAATGAGCACCCTGTGACATACTTTTGAATGCTGTGACTGCTAATGCTGATAATTTCGATATTTCTTGGAGGTTTTGTAATCTAGGGTATTGCTGTGTCTAAATAGAATGTAAAAATAATGTACTTATTGTACCATTTTAAAATAAAATATTATTTTAACTAAAGGTGATATGGAAAACTATTGAATTTCGCAACTTTGACCGACTGTAGTGTAAAAAAAATGTACCAAAATAGTATGGCAAGTGACGTCAAATTTTGACGCGTTTATTCCTCTTTTTAAAAAGGTATAATACTTACACATTAATTTGAAAAAAAAATTTTTTGATAATATTTTTACTCAACAACCCAATTTTTACGATGTCTTACAGAATTCTTAGAAAGAAAAATTTACGACGAATTGAATCTAACCTCTAAAGAATTACTATTGTATGCTCATAAAAATAACAACAGGCCTCTCAAAAAACAGGTTAGACCGTAAGGGACGGTATGTGCATGCATCTCACCATAGTGATTCGTTATTACAACAGGAGGGAGCAAGACAGAAACTATCTTTGCGATTTGCTGGTTCTTCTTTATGGTACCCCATTATTCAGGTAAGAGTGAGGGAGAAAAAGGTTAGAGGTGCGAGTGAGATAGATAGTGACGCTATCTGGGATCGTGCTATTTAGGATAACAGTACGGTCAGTACGCGTCACTGCCTCCTGCCGTTACTACGCACCTCTCTCTTATTGTTACCATTGATCACGTACTACGATTTAAAGCTTTGTTTATTGGACTCGATTACTCTTTGTGCTCTGGACTTTGAAACGAACTCTTTACGACGACCTTTGCCTGTGTTTGGACAGTTTGTGTTTTGTGTGTGCTACCATGGCGACCTACACTCCGCAAGAATACGCAAATATGCACTACATTTATGGAGAATGTAGAGGTAATGGACGAGCTGCAGCGAGACTTTACAGAGAAAGGTATCCGAGGGCTACGCGATATCCCGACCATCGAGTTTTCATTAATGTGCACAGATCACTATGTGACGGGCGGTTCCCCAATCAAGTAGCTGGTGAAGGACGACCCGTAAATGACTTCATACGCGATGAAGTTTTAGAGGCGGTGTCGGCAAATCCAAGCATCTCTGTGCGAGGAATAGAAGCTGATACGGGGATACCGAAGAGCACAGCACACAGTATTCTCCAAAAAGAAGAATATCATCCGTACCACGTACAGCGAGTGCAAAGTCTTTTACCTCGAGACTATCCGAGCCGAGTCGCGTTTTGTGAAACAATCCTGCAAAAACATCGAGAAGACGAAAACTTTATCGACAAAATTTTGTGGTCAGATGAATCAACATTTAAGAAGGATGGCTACATGAACCTACACAACTTGCACGAGTGGCATGTGGAAAATCCGCACTTGATGCGAGAAGATAGATCCCAGTACCGGTTCAAAGTGAACATGTGGACCGGTATTCTCTGTGGGAATATTATTGGTCCATTTGAGATGCCCGAGAATTTGACTGGCGAATCATATTTAAATTTTCTTCAAAATGATTTGCCAAACTTACTAGAAGAGACCCCACCAGATATGTGGTTCCAACACGACGGCTGTCCAGCACATTTTCGCGTATCCGTTAGAGAGTTTTTGGACGAGCAATACCCGAACAGGTGGATTGGGCGATCAGGAACAATCCCGTGGCCAGCCCGCTCACCTGACTTAAATCCGCTGGATTTTTTTTTCTGGGGAACTATGAAGGAGCTCGTTTATGCGAAGCCCATTAATGACATCGCTGACCTTCGTGAGAAGATAACACAAGCAGTGCAGGTGATACGTCAAAAAAGTTACTCGCGAAACATAAAGCGGTCCTTTTTAAGGAGAGTGAGAGCTTGTATTGCCGCGGGTGGTCAACATTTTGAACATTTATTGTAATAAAATATCTTTAAACTAACATTCTTTGCTTTTATTCTACTGGGAACCCATCTACCTGTGTGTATTTCCTTCTTGCTCACTCTTGGAACCGAAGTAAATAATAGTAGTAACATAACAGTTTCTAAGATAAGAAAGGGTCCGACAGTTACCGTTAGTAGGTAGGCACTTCGTAAAAATTGGGTTGTTGAGTAAAAATATTATCAAAATTTTTTTTTTCAAATTAATGTGTAAGTATTATACCTTTTTAAAAAGAGGAATAAATGCGTCAAAATTTGACGTCACTTGCCATACTATTTTGGTACATTTTTTTTACACTACAGTCGGTCAAAGTTGCGAAATTCAATAGTTTTCCATATCACCTTTAGTTAAAATAATATTTTATTTTAAAATGGTACAATAAGTACTTTATTTTTACATTCTATTTAGACACAGCAATACCCTAGATTACAAAACCTCCAAGAAATATCGAAATTATTAGCATTAGCAGTCACAGCATTCAAAAGTATGTCACAGGGTGCTCATTTCCCCTTTTTTTTTGAAATCAGTATAATTCTGTAAGTACATGGGGTGGATTTTTTAAAATATTTTTCTGAGTACTGTTAGAACTTGGGGCATCGTGGGAATCCAGTTGGACGCCAGGTTCTTGGACACCCTGTATATATATATATATATATATATAGTAAATTTCACATACTACCACCGCGTGCTTTATGTCTGACGTCACTAGTCAGTGCGCGACTGCGCGCAGGTGTGCAGGCCGCGATTTTTTTACATTGGAGAATTGCATCAGAACACCTATCCATTGCAATTTATGAAAATAAGAACTTATATTGCATTACAAAGCACCATAACATAGAAGATCAGACAGCTTATAAAAACGGGACAAAGAATAAAGACTTAATCGATTGGATACGCCAAGAGGGCCAGTTATTTATAATGACTTTAATATTGGCCACACGTGACTATAAATATTTATATTTTCAAGTGCTTATGAAATAAATATGGAACTAGACTGACGATGAAGTTATGTAAAGATTATTCTAGAAGTGAGGATAAAAGCTGCTCTTGGTGTATTTAACATCTAATTATAATAAGTTTTGTCATCTCATTCATTCACATTATATTATTTCACCGTATATCAATGAATAATTTGGCCCAATTTAGTGTTACCCGACGCGACGATAAAACACTTAAAGATTTAAAAATAAACGTGTAAATTATGGCATACTTGCTGCTAACCAGTAATGGTAAAAGTATTTGTCATGTCTGTATTAAAAAATATGGCTTGCCTACATGCCTACTTCCGATGATTCACAATATTCTTGGAAAACTCAGCGTGTATTAGTATAATAAAGATTATCTAATCCGTTGTTACACTATAGTATCGACAATAATTCATTCTATTACGGCGAACCACAAACTTGTATTACGCATCTCTTTACAATGTAGTCTTTACTTTACATAACCGTATAAGGACTTTTGTTATAGGGGAAAAAAGCATTAAAAGCCACACCATCTTGTGTAAGTAGGTAAGAACACGAGAAAATCCAGACAGAGGTCTTCCTTGTTAATATTCAACTAAGGCCGATTCCGAGTTGATTACAATTAAAACAAATTGTTCACATCCGGCCCGTATTGACTACAACAATTTAATAGGTGTCCGTCAATAAAATACATCTGCTCAAGTCAACAAGGTTTATAGTTGCTTAAAATCAGTTTAAATTTCAATAGACAATGCATCTGTTACATTACTTGCATCAGGAGAAATAGGTCACCAATTAAAGGTCCAATGATCCAAAAGATGATAGACTAACAGTGCTGTAATAAATAGCAATTCATTGTTCAATGCAGGTAAATGGTGGCTTAATGCGTTCTAGCATGTGGGGATTCCCCAACCACAGACGTGTTCTTGGAAGTAGTCAGGCGCAGGAGAAATTTCACAAGCGCGCGAAGTGGGTCAAGTCAGCCGGACTTGACGTTTTCGCTTCGCAAAGGTTACCATCACCGCTGCGCCTGCCCCGCCGCCCGGCAAATCCGGTTGCGCTTGCGCAACTGATAGTCTCGTTTATCAGATCCTAAAAGATCAGTTGTTTCTGCAAGTTAATTTAATGGGCTGTTTCAGGGGGCTAGGGATGGTTGTTTTAGTTGCAATTCATTTGAAGTTATCAATGAAAGATCAACATCCCCACTTTCGCTTCGCCAAGCCTGTGTTGATAATCACGTAACACAAAGGACATATTACACTACAACATTCATTATGTGGTCGTCGTGGATAGGTAAGCATATAACCTATTAGGTATCATATTTGTAGGGAACGAACATTATTAAGTTATACTAAGTGTTGGGGAAATCCAAGGATTTCATTCATGCATATTGAAAGTAAACAAGTGTAGCGTATGCCGTCATCCGATATGTTTTCATTAATTTTTTCCTGTTTTTTAAGTAGTGTGGGAATTTGCATTTAACACTTTTTTACATAAAATATTTCATACCATAAGAAAATGAAACAAAAATCTAAGAATAATAAATAATATTCTAACGCAAGATTATGAAATAAATTATACGTACGTGTTGTTTAACTATAATGAGTCACTAGTAGAAAAGAAATGAATTGAGGTTGAAAAACAAGCTTAGGTGCCTACATGCACCACAGGTATACGTGACCAAAGCCTCTTCAAGGAAGATATCGGGTAACGGAAATACCGAACTGAATATTTTCTCAAATTTCCTCAAATCTGTAGGTAATATTTTAAAACTTTTCAAGGAGGCAGCTCATATTTTTTATCGCCTTCTTGATTATAAGTGATCAATAAAAATAATGTAAAATCTGTGCAGTCGTTCATTATAATAATGGTTCAGGTAGCGATACAAGTTCGTGGAACTTCTCAAGACTCGCGCACTGCGCAGTGGGGCAAGATGACGTCATCGGGTGACGTCACCCCGTCGGACCATATTGTGACGTCAGGCACGCAGTGATAAGAAGAAAACCTCAACACGAGACAGTGAAAATTGATGCACGTGATTATTATAAAACAAAAATATTGATCATTCTTTGTTTCTTTATTCTGTGTCCATGAAAATGAGAGTTCATTATTGTAAATAGAATATGGATAGTAAGTGGGTACATATTTATTATTATCTCTACAGTAATATCATAACGTGCTGTGGTCGTTTATCTGTAGATAAATTAGCACGCAAAGCTGCGAGTAGCGCCATCTTTTGTAAACCGGCGGAACTGATAAAGGCGGTATAATGAAAAAATTGTTACAATATATTTATTTTATTGCCGACGAGGACGACCATACTGTTCGGATAGTGGATGTTACATCATTGTCTAATAATAGGAATAAATTATTGTAACAATACGAATAAAGACAAACAACTCCTGGAATTGCTATTGACGCTGACGTAAATATTGTCAAACGATCTTAATGTAACACAGGTGTTTAATTTATGCTAGCATTTCTAGAATATTCCGTATTAAGAGCAAAGTTGGGTATCACTATTAAAGAGCAAAATTAACAGACCTAGAAAAGAAGCTAAAAGACGGTGAAGACAGATCACAGAATATTAAACAAAAAGTTCAAAACTAAAAATATTGGCAAACGTGATATAGGTCTCGTTAGATTTAGTCTACGTCCTTTTCGCACCAACAACGGACCAATAGCATTCTAGCCAGTTCCAAGTGACATGGACCCTATTATTGGTGTCACAAACTCACAACAGTACCCGTATTGTTTTTCAAATTAATGCGTAAAATTAATTCATGCATAGGCTTGGTAGAATTTCAATTTTAAAAGAAGTTGGTAACTTTCAAGAATCGTTTACAAACTAGATATTAATAAGAGCTAAGGATACAGAATTTTTCCCAAGGTCAATCAAGTAGACGGTGTTAAAAGTTTAAAATTGACGACTTAAAGTAAAAAGATTGCACCATTCACACATTGAACTAACTGTCCCCAACTTGAGAAAGTTGTTTACGAAGTCACTTCACGCAGTGTCGCGCAAAACTGGCTGAGTAATGACGCAAAAACTGACAAAAATTTGATGTTTTCAAAACTCACCATTGGCTTCTTATACTCGTCTGCCTGGTAGTCAAACATGGTAGCGAACATCAGACTTTCGTCTTGCTCGCTGCTGATGAAGGTGTATGGCACCAGCTGAGACATGAAGACCACTTTCCACTAATATTGTCCAAACTTACTATATAAACTATACACAAAGGGCAACAATTAAAAGTTCACAATGAAAAGAGTTCGCGAAACTCACGGCGCGGCAATTCACAATATGATAAGAGTATGAGTCATATGAAGGCTTCTACAAACTGTAGACGTACGCGTAGCTAGAATGTTTTATATCAGACTGAGTCAGTTGGCGCGGTTGTGGCCGGTTTTGTATGATACCAAGCGGCCGTACGGCGCACGCGCAAACTTTGCATCGAAACTAAAACGTCTTATGTTCAAGCATTTCAACAATTCGCCAACCGAGCCAAATACATTTTTTACGGTTCTTTGAATGAAGCGATGTTCCAATGATTCAAGGAATAGCTTTTCCATGACATGGGAAGTAAATATTTTCATGCAGTTATAGAGTATCAGTTGGCAAAAGAAACAAAACAGCGGTGTGACTAAATGATCTGGGATTTCCATTTTCTTTTTATAGTGGTTAGTAAGAAACTAAAGCAAGTCGTCCACACTTTTCATGCAGTAACTCAAACTGAAACAAAAGCTATGATAGACGAACATGGTTAAGTAGGTCATTTGCTATCCTTAGATAGTAGGCAGTGAAATAGCAAACAAAGTATAGGTAGCCAATATTTTACAAAGCCTGTAATTACATTATAATGAATTAATGAATCATATAACAGAACAAAACAAATTGCATCGTTTAGAACTGTTACAATTAATATAACACAATTGCGATAGCTTTATATGTGCAACTTTTGAAAATACTGTCTTGTGACAAGTCGGAAATAGAGGCTGAAGATCAGTTAGTGAATAGTAAATAGATAGGTACCCTTAATTCAATCATGTCCATCAGAAATAATGAGGTTGGTGTATGCGGCAAACTGCAGCTGGCTGTAGCAATAAGTAACTTATCCGAGGTTCCAATCGATTTGCCCGTAGATATTTAGAACGGCTTTGTTAACAGAAACATACAGTTAAATGAAGAACTAAAATAGTAAACTACCGTCTACTAAATGTATAAACAACCACTGAGATTTTGAAATCATAGATTATCGACAATCGACGAATATACCATTAGTCTAGTTTCTCAAGTGAGTTGGAGTAATCTCCCAGTTTATGTTAACGAAAATATTGTATGAATCATTAATACAATTATAAAATCACATTACAGAATAATCTTTCCTCACTATTATATCAACTTTAACCTTTAGGATCTTGATAAGTATATTTTAATTATTTACGCGTATAGCAGAAGCATGAGTGTAGATTTCAATGATGATAGTGCACGTTTTGACGTAGACTTGAAACAAATAAATACAGCCACTATTAATATTAATGACACAATCATTATGAAGGTGTATATGTACCGTAAGGAAGGAATCACGCCGTCTGATAACACGATTGGTCATTACATAAGATAGGCTGATATAGAAATGACGTCACCTCTCTAACAGAAACACATACTGCTTATCATTTTCACGGGAAATCGTAGCAGTCAAATCAGGTAATACGTTGTATTTTGATAACACTTCCCTTTTCCTTATTACAGGAAATAACAAAATAAAATTCACCGAAATGTAATTGCTTAATTAATGTTTGCCAGGGCTACCAAATAACTTTTCCAACAATTCTGGAATAAATATTAGCAGGTTTTCAAAGGCCTAAGTTCGACCCAATTGTTGAATAAATAAGCCGAGATGTAAAACAAAGCGCTCAAAATTTTTCTGACCTATTCTTCAAAACCTCCTTCGTCAAAACACCATAGGAAACAATAACCCGAACTATACCTCTAGCTGACCAAAAAAGTGATATTGGGATTTTTCGATGGGGGACTTCACCATAACATACTCGTAAAAACTCTCGCAGAAGCTTTTATAGCCCAGATACGATGCAAAACCAAAAGTAAGGGTAGAATGTAAAGGGGCCATTATAGTTATGAGATCATACATTGTAAACCTACATTCTCGCAAATAAATGGATTTGATTTGAATTGAACAAAATCTTTTATGAAATCAAATCAACTTTTAGTACGCCAGAAGACAGCTTAGACAAGCTACAGACCCAGAACCAATGCTCAGATACTGTTCAAATGTCATATATTGTTTCAGATAAAATTGAAATGACCATCAATCAACATACATAGTCATCACCAGCACAAAACATGTGGTTGCCTATCGTTCGTGCGAGATCGTGAGTCGTTCAACTCCCGCACAGTTCAAGGGCCCGTCCTTGACTAGCAGTCACGCGAACTAATGCTTCCACTAGTTCAGCCCTATTTTCCACGAAAACTGTCGATGTCATAGTTCGAAATAAATTATGTCCTCATATTGGTATCGCATCGTATCGGACCATTTCGCTTTCCATAATGTTTTTCACTGGAATTGTTGTTACTTTGTTCAAATTGGTTTCGACAATCGACATTTTATTTTCTAAAGGTCGTATGTTTTTATAATTTTCTTTTCGGCAATACTATTTAGCCCCAATTTGTATTATATGTATTATCCTAATATCCCATCTACCAAGAACTTTAAAACAAAGACCACACTTACGTAAGTATACTTTTTCTTAAAATATGTATTTAGTTTCATCATTGTCGTCACATTTACTTAATTTATTCGTATACACTACCGTTATGTTTTCTAAATTTGCTGTATTTTCTGATGCAATTTTTAATCTTATTATGTTTCCGTTCAACCTATTCAATCGTTATTGTGCGTTGTGAAGATGACAAGCAATTTTTCAAATAGGCGAAAAATATTGAGAATATCAGCAAAATGGATGTAGATTGTGAACCCTGCCAAAGTAACACAGTAACGAGAATTCTATTATCTAACTTTAAACAAAACACGCCTCAGTACTAACTAGACCAAAAGGAAGTATCACTATCTATGTAGACTATCTTGGAATCATTTACAGGAACAATAAATCTGAGACACTGGAGGCGTGAGGTGTTTGCCCAACTTGAACCCGTGTTAATTGACTTGCTAATCAACGTTTGCGCACTGCCCACTAATGCGATACAATTCGATGCTCAATTCCTATTTAGCAGAAAAACTATCAGTAGTATATTTCCGACCAAATAACAGAAACAAACAAGTTTCAAATCCTCACTGAGAGAATGAAGGTCACAGTCAAAATCAAGTAGTAGAAAAGAAACAGAAAAAAAAACCGTTGGGAAGAAAAAAAATATTGCACAGTGTATCTTAAATTATTCATTGAATCTTAAACACGTCATTTTATTACTGTGTTAATATGTAACAAGCGAATAGATAAGTGGGTCGTTTAGCTCCACACTTGAACTGGACGTCAGTGTAAAACTAGATAGGTAGGGTTATTGTTTAAATGTTTTGTTATGTCATTAGGACACTCACATGCTCATCAAATTGAAAGACCTATTCAAATTAACAACACGTGAAATTACCCAGGAATATTTAATTATTTATTGCAGATCACACTACCATATGCTAATATATGCTAATGCACCAGTATATTGTCATGATTTAGCAGAAAGACAAACGTAACGAGAATTCTATTCTCGTTCGCCTATTAACAGCTACCCTGTTCTAATTAGTAAACAGATTTCCTATAGTTTCCAGATCAAAACAAGTGAGCTAAGGCATATCATGTAGGTCGTCTGTTTGCTTGTACGTTGCATTGCCTTCCCTTGAGCCAAGCCTACACATGCCACTGTTCAAGGTCTCAACGTTAAATCTCAGCAGCAAATTCTCACGTCTTGTGTTTTAATGATATTATCATAGAATAATATCGAGTATAATGTTCCACCAGCCAGTCAATGGTAACATAATGTGTGATCAATTTACGTTCGTTTGTTTCTTGAGTGCTGGTTGGTAGACATGCGCATGCGACGCGTGGGCCCGAGACCCGAGTTTTCCTCGAATCGCTGACGTCAGCGCCGAGCGCGGTCATCGCCACTCGGCAATGTTTTCCTGCTATAACCTTTTTCAAACATGTAGCGGCCCTAAAGATTTATGGAAATTAAATTAGTTATTACATTATAATGTTATCCCTAAGTATAGGTTTAGTACCGTATGGAACCAGACACAGCAAGTACCTACTTCACTTCACCTTGAGCAAAACTGTCAAGAGAATGCGTAGTAATTTAAATAATGATATTTTTATAATATTTGCAGGCTTAAATAAGCTATAAAGCATAAAATATTGCTATTTACACAGTTAATAAATCACGTGAGTCGGTACGGTACAAAGTGAATGGTTAATTTCGATATTATGTTTTAAGTTCGGCACACACAACAACCAGTCAATCCAAAGGCTAAACCAGTCATGAGTCTTTGTCGCAGCCCGGGTATTCAATCATCAGTAACAAAAACTTGGTGTTTCGCGGACCGTGAATAAATAAATAACACTAAGTGAGACTATTTTTTGTATCAAGAAGTGTTAAACAATGGATTTAAATTCGAAACGCGAACCCTATTATTCTTTGTCAATATCACACCTGCAGCGTGGGGTTATATGTTAAGGGCATAGAACTATTTGCCATAATTAATTAATACTTTTATTTCTGGGATGCAAAAGAAATCAAGATTTACGTCTGCACATAATATAGAAAGAAACTGGATAAGTCTATACAGCGTCTTAGGAATTTCAGAGCGCTTGGTTCCCAGTTTCCATCGCCAAAAAAAGGAGTAAGTTCCGATGGAACGTAGCAGAAATTTCAGCCTTGAAGGCTTTTCTGGTTCGCCAAGTAGGGCAAGAGAGAAATTGGTAGTAATCTCAACAACAAAAAATGTCCCCTTAGCCTCAGAAAACCATGAGCAAATTCCTTAAGGTCATTGCAGAACCTTTGGGGCCTTTGCAGGCGAAGCGTAATAGAAGCTCTAGGGTCTCGCGAAGGATCTCGGAAGCGGTAGGCCTCTTTTTTACCAAATAAAAGCGACACTAGAGTTCAGACATTTGCAGTTGCATTGTAGGTATAACTCTCAGAGAGAGAACTCTGCAGCACGCGACAAAAACAAGGTCCAAATAATGCTAGCACAATTACCGAATATTACACCAATATACTGACTTAGCCTTAAATTATCAAAGGACTTAGCAAGCCTATTTGTATGTTACGACATCCTGTGTACAAAGTCTTATCCATTCTAGTGTAAACAATTTTATTGCATTTAAATTATTGCTATAATTGTTGCCAGTTACCACATTGGCTTAGAACAAAACCACGATAACAGAAACATACAACTCAGAACGGAAAAAGCAGGATGAAATAAGTAGCTACCTACTTGGTAGGCCATTTTACAGCATAACAATTAAAAACATATTGGCAATACTCATTACTCTTTACTGCTAAAGTTTGAGAATGTTAATTGAGGAAAGGATTTGTGATATTACTTCCTGTATCCTAATTACGCAATTGGGAGCAGCGGTGGCCCAGTGGTGGCAGCCCCGACTTACGACCAGCAAGTCGTGGGTTCGAACCCCGACAGGCGCATTACTTTGTGTAATTTATTTCATCACCACTGCTCTCAAAACGGCGAAGGAAAACATCGTGAGGAAACCGGCATGTCCTAGAACCAATAATTCGAAGACATATGACATCTACCAATCCGCACTGGGCACGCGTGGTGGATTATAGCCCACTTCCTCTCATTGAGAGGAGGCCGTGTCCCTGCAGTGGGAGCGTTATAGGCTGATGATGATGATGACCCTAATTTCGTATTACACAATCAATCGGAATTTGAATCGTTTTGACACAAATTGGTAGTCCATTGCTTCATAAGTTCGAAAAAAATCTGCTCAAAAACGTAAATAACGCAATTAATGTTGTTGAACTGTCAAAATGAAACATATTTGTCGTAATCGTTTATAAAAATGTGTTGCATGATTAGATAGCTGATGGTCTTTTTGGAAAATAGGCAAATGAAGTTACAACCCTTGGGGTTTTCTGTAACTTTATAAAACAGTTACCTACACCAAAATGATGTCTCGCTCTATTCATTATATAAAAGTAAAAAGCTTTATTCAGTTTATAAAAACACGGTACAATATAATAAAAACGAGTAACAGATTACATAGGAGCCTTAGGTGCTGGATTTTTACAAATTCCCTGGACCACACTAGGATTCTCTGTGTCTGTGTCGTGGGCTCCAGTCTCTTCCCAAGTAAGGCAAACAATTATTTATTTATGTGAACCGCGTCCTTTTGTAGCTAGCTTGCAGTTTAAATGTAGACCCTCTAAAAGTCTGAACAGACTCTTAGTTAGGTTACGGTTCCGGGTGGGCACGCCACTGCGCCCGCCGCCCGGGGCAGTTAGCCCCGCTAAAGATATAGTGCAATCCACGACGACGCGCCCCAGTCCGCTCCGCTCCGTACTAAAGTACAGCTTACAGTACAGTCATCGCGGAGTGGGGCGCGTCGTCGTGGATTGCACTATCTGTATCAATTTTTTGACTGGTTAATCTTTTATCTGCGTTATTAACGTATACGTTACGTTCGTATTACCGTCAATACGAACGGAGATGATAAAAAACCGGTCAAGGGCGAGGACCACGCACAATGAAGGGTTCCGTAGTTGTGATGAATTTATCGCAAGAACAAACTTAACTTTGTTGTTGAATAACATGTTCTCCCATACGGAATGTATGGTTTTGCAACCGCAAATGTAAGTTGGTGTAACCACTTGATGAAATCCTTACTTTCTCATAGTGACGATACTACACTTTTAGTCTTGTGTGGGATCACACGTCTCACATAACACTAGTAAAACACACCTTCCTATTATATAAAAAAGGTTAATAAACGTACTATTGAAATCCTTTGAACGGTAACATATATGTATACTGCTACCGATATCCAAAACCAACTGCTGCAGGGAGAGGGACACTTGACTCTAACAAAAATTAGCACTTTAAAGCCTAATATTTCGTAAACGGATCCCTGAATCCTAAAATGGTTTCAGGAAATAAAACATCCCCCCACTTTACGTGTAGGGGTTACCCTAACGTTTTTTTTTACCAGTTTGTCGGCGTGATTAATATGTATACCCATGCTAAATTACAGCTTTCTAGTACCTACAAAGAGTCTGAGCTAAGCCGCGGACAGACGGACAGACCGACAGACAGGACATTGCGAAACTATAAGGGTTCTTTGTTTACTACGGAACCCTAAAAAGCATAAATTTTACCTAAGATATCATGAACTAATATTATAAATGCGAAAGTGAGTTTATTACGCTTTCACGCTAAAATGGCTGAACAGATTTGGATGAAATTTGGCACATGGGTAGACTATGACCTGGGTTAGGACATGAGTACTTTTTAACCGGATACTCTCATGGGATCGAGATTTATGCGGGTAAAACCGCAGGGCTAATTCTCAATATTTGTTTGTAGAGCTCAAAAAGTCTTGTAGAACAAAACTTATCTTCAATTACAACTTTAAATGGCGTTGATTATTGTTTTGAGGAGCTCGTAGCTAAGTTATAATAGCCGCACGGGTTGATCCACCAGATTACGCTACGCTTGACGGCATTGATCCGTGGATGGGTGACCATATTTAGGATATCGAGACTCCTTCGTGCCTCGAAAAGCATCAACTGTTGGTCCCGGCTGTCATTCGTGGATTTTTGACAGTCGTTACGGGTCGTCAAAAGACCGACAAGACAACCAGTCTTACCAAGAGGTATCTATTACCCAGGTACTGGGTTTTAGAGGTTAGATAGGCAGTCGCTCCAAAGTACATACTGGTATTCAGCAGCATCCGGTTAGACTGGAAGCCGACCCCAACATAGTTTGGAAAATATTGTTTTGACGGAATATCCAGAATGGATAGGTACATAAACGGTGCCACCATATCCCCGTTCCCCGTTATAATTAACCATAATAATTACAATTAAGGATACTTACACAGATTTACATATTGGAAAATTAAAGCCGATGTTACGCAATTAAGGAAACACCATTGTTCAAAACAAAATTGTTATCATAACTCCTGAGTATTTGTTTAAGTTGGTACATGGTTCACTTACACGTGTTACACTTAACAAAAACACAGCGAAAGAACTCAATAATTATTATAACGCCTTATTTTTATAATATGCATTTCCGTCTGGGTCGGCTCTGAGGTTTTTAAGATTAGTCTTCCACATCTAAAGCAACGCGATTATTGTTACTGACAGAGAACCAAATAACTCACTGTTTATTTTTAAGGTTCCGTACCTGAAAAGGAAAAATACGGAACCCTTAAATAGGATCACTTCGTTGTCTGTCTGTCTGTCAGTCTATCAAGAAGTCTATCCCTTTTTCTCAGGAACACGTCGAGGTAATACGTAGGTCTATGGTCACAAGGAACTCTAAAAAAAACAAGCTTCTAAGTCAACGCCATAAAAAATACGGCCATTTTTGCGACATATTTTGATACTCGCAAATAAATAAAAACCTACAACTGGCCCACAGGGTATTTCCCGTTTTCCCGTTCAACGTGTCAAACAAGCAAGCAAGGTTTCACATAACTGGCGAAATGTACGTGCTATAGGTACATCTCTGCCCAACCCTTCGTGGATTACAGGAGTGATTTTATGTTATTTTATGCCTAGTCAATTGCCTACTTAGGCTTAGACCCTAAGGCGTATTATAGTATGCTTAGTTACCTCTATACTTAGGAACTATCGAAGAACTTCATAAGGGCCTACCGACCATTTGCTTTTGTCTCTATCTTTTTCTTTACGTGTGAAGAGTAAAGAAAATAACCAAACTTTTGTACTTTTTCAATGCTTTTCGTTGTTTTTTTCATCAATATGATGCTCATATTACTCATCATAATCCATCACTCAATGCAGCTTGGCATTAGACATTTTAAGGTATATTTTTAACTATAATTATAATTGTTAGTGAAGGTATATAAACTGCTTTTAAAGACAATTAAGAGGTGTGTTTGAAGATTTATTTGAAGCATTTGTATGTTTGATTATGATTAGAGTTCCATCACTGTATTAAAATAAGACTTGAAAATATCATTCTTTTTTTTTTGGTCAAAATTATTTACGGTATATGAGATGTCACTGCTTTAAAAAACCCCGTTTTCGGAATGCTGCGCCTTAAGAGCGCTCATTGTAAAAGTTGACTATGTCGCAAATATTTAAGTGTTTTGATTAATTTGGCAATATTACTGTATGTAAATATGAAATATCGCTAACTAGTGACCGAATGAGATACACTGCTTTAAAAAACCCCTTTTTCAGAATGCTGCGCCTTATCTAAGCAGTTTGAAAACAGAATTCCCGGGAAAACGATGACCAAATCTGTTACCGCCCCGATTCTATAGCGGCCGAGCGCCGCAAGCAAAAATAGGTCTTACGATGTATAGATATGAAGTTCTTCGATGGTACCTACTTACCATTTGTTTAGTTTTCTACCTTTCAGTTTATCTTTAGAAGGCGTTAAATACGGAATTAGGGCCTACCAGTGGAGATTTTAAAGAATTAGATAATAATTACAGTTTTTCTAAAAGTAATCATCATCATTTTCTTGGATAACATCAATATATTAGGGGTTTATAGGTTTAAAAAAAAATGCCTACTTGTAGTACAATTCAATAGGTTTAATATAACAAACATTGGATAAAACTTGTGGTAACGGTTTATCTCTGTGTATGTATGTGGTGTTATGAATTACTTATTAACACATTGTATTTAAAAAATACATTCTTTGTTAACCTTTTATAAACCTATTGTGGTTACAGAAATCATTCATTTAATAAATTCAAGTTTTTAAAATACTTTTTCATTGAAAACAAAGTTACTTAATTTAAAAAAAAAGTATTTGTTTAATAGTTGTCAATTAAGTCTTCCAAGTAAATCTGTCTCAAATCCTCAGTATGTATTGTTTTAATGCTGCTTTAGTAATAAAATGGTGTTTCCTATACCCAAGAAGGAGGTACCAACAATAGTTACTATGCTGATTCTGCATCCAAGGATATTTTAATTTATAAACATCCTCATTAGGAAAATAAATCTGACAATAATTTCCCTCACAGAATAGGGATCCATATGGTCGAATATCAAGCCATAAAAGGATTAAGATTATTTTAGTATTTTCCTGTCACCATTATTATATTAGTTGGTCAGGGAAAATGTTTTAATAATTTATATTTTTAATGACCTAAACACATACATTATCTTAATTTATACTACTCATAGGTAATACAGGTTTGGTAATTGGCTTTATAATGAACTAGTTTCTGCCCACAACTTCGTTAACATGGAAGTTGATAGCCCATGTTACTGGCTGATAATGGGAGCTATCTATAGGTGAAAGAATTTTTAAAATTGTTTAAGTAGTTTTTGAATTTATCCATTATAAACAAACATACGAAAAATAAACTATTTTCTCTTTATAATATTAGTTTAGATAAACCATTCACGGGCACTTTTGAACTGTCAAAGAGTCAGTCAGTGTAGGTACAACTATGGGAAAAAAACTGGCAAGAGACTGCATGGACACTGTTTTAAATCAAAATATTGTAACTAATTGATATACATTTAAATAATAAGCTATTGAATTAAAAGAAACTGTTGTTTTGTATATCTTAATCATAATAACTTACAGATAATAAAATTAAAACTTATGTCAAAATAATATTTACTTACTAAACGGCCTAAGCAAAACATGAATGATGATAGATAAACAATTAATAAAAAATACAATTTTGCTGAATGACTAAATATTTAATAATAGTATCAATCACCAAATAATAATAACTTAATAACTTCTATCAGCATATCAGTGAAAATGTACAAATGATTTCCAAGAAAGGCTTAATATGTTTGCTATGACACTGCAACTAATTTTAAAGAACGTGACTCATTCTGACAGGTATAAATCCACTTTATCAGGAGATATTAGATAAGTACTGTTATCAGTCCTCACAACTTATCTACTTAATATGATTCTATTGTCATGGGCTGTGCAGCGAAATATGACTTATTCAAGACCAAAGAAATGACGGATAGACTGTGTGAAAGATGATATGGCTAGAAAGGGAGGTGCTACCAAGATGACGACTAATAGAGAATTATGGAAGAAAAGCATGTTACACCAACCTCAAAAAATTGGGATAAGCGCAGGAGAATGCACTTACTCAACAGGAGAATGCACTTACTCAAAATGATTATTATTTTGTTGTGGAGGATGATCTATTTTAATACAGTTTGGTTTATTTAAATATTGAGTGGGTGTTATTATCAGTCAGTAAACTAACTGTGGAGAATGGGAATATAATCATGTTATGTTATTAGATACTTACTTATAAATACAGATTTTTCAAAATGTAATCTTATAATTTGCTGATAATATCGTACTACAATAATAGATTAAATTCAAGCTATTAAATAAAGAAAAACAGAAAATTACAGTAATCGCTACTCGCAGTAATTTTGTATAATTTGACAAAAAATATTAATGACATCTCTTGATTAATAGAAAATATTACATATCTTATCATCACTCCTGTATTCCTAGGAGGAGTAGGTAAGAAATATAAGTATCTATAGAGAAAAAAACAAACAAAGGTTTTTCCATAGACAACCAATAGTATTGCATTGTCAAACAATCTCTGAGAGAATATGACTTGTATTGTATCTTTTGTGTTTTCAAATTGTCAGTACATAACACCTTGTTTGCTTTACTTATGTAATGTTTAAGATTCAAGTACATAATATTCCTATTTCAGTAATTTTTTTTTTTTTAAATATAATTTATAATGTTTTTTACCTTCATTCACGTAGAATGATCAATAAGTAAAAGGGATCCCATATGACAACCCACTGACTGGATTTTCTTATATTCTAAAAACCTCTATTATAAAACAGGGCATTAGTCTATAGCATGTATTGTTTATTAAATTTGTTCTACAACAGATAAATTTTGTGGTAGGACAGTTATATTTTCTAAGTAACAAGGATAAAAATGCAATAAAGCGGTTCTCAGAAATTAAAATGTCAATATTTGTGTATTTTTTATTAATCAATATTCATGATGCTATACCAGGAAGTCAGGTGTCACCAAGGTCTTACTAAATTATAGCAGATTAGATCAATTATACCTGTAGTTACTCTATCATAAATGTAGTAAAAATAAGAAATTATGACCATAAATGAATATGAAAAACTGATACTTGGCGGGCATCATATCATTGCACAGCAGTAAGAGACATTCCAAATCCATTGAAAATACTTGGAAACAACTTCAAAACTACTAAATTATAGTTAATTTGAAGTATGCAAATTTAACCTTTGTTTGAAGTAATTTATCATCAACCTGAGGAATTTGGACTATGTGTGTATTGAGTTACTTACCGAAAGTAAGGACCGAGAGGTCGGTACGGAGGAAACGAAATCATTTGTGGAGGAGTCCTGCGACGATTGACTGTCATCGCAGGAAATGTCCGACTGGTTTGATTGACTATCACTGATTTCTAGCTTCATCGTCATCAGTTCAGATTCACTTAAGTCCAAGATTCAACACGAGATGCTATTTACGTAATTTGCCCGACAAACAACGCGTAATATCAAAGCGATCTACAAGTTCAAACAAAGTTTGTAGTTCCGCGTAACTATCAAATGCTGCGAAGTTTCTTGTGACAGTTCACTAATGACAGCAACGGAATCAAAATAAGGCGCCTTGAATAGAAAAAGATTATCCAACGAGAACACAACAATGATGACTCATCATTGCAGTTTGCACACAAACGATGACGTCGTCGTCGGTTTGGGGATGCCCTTCTCTCATTAGAATTTGTTATGCTCCGTAACGAAACGACTTAACCCTTCGACTGTGGGAGGTCCGCGTCGGACCGTAAAAATTTGGATACCCTCTGTTAAAGGTCCTTTCGGGGGTCGCGCGTGATTACGGCGTGTCTGGTTAAAACGACGATATCTCCGAAATTACGTTAGTTAGCTCGCTACCAGTTATATTATTGGAATCGTTATTAAATTAGCTTACAAGATATGTATACATTAGTATAGTTTTGCCTTGTAATGTATTAGTAATTGTAATGTATGTTCAGTGTGAGGGAATATTTCCCAGTTTTTCGTGTTAGGGTCATTATAATTAAAAAAATAAACCATTACTTTAAAAAGTGTTTGTTAAATTTCGATAAATACACCCTATTTCACATAAATAAAACAAAAGAACACACCATCCTATACATTTTTTTCATGCCACAAGCAAAACAAAAGAATGACGTAATTTGCACGTGCGGCGTTCCGAACAAAACAATGGGTATGTTTACGGTTCTATTCTGAGAACGCGATAAGCCTAGTGGCTTGGGTTTGTTATTTATAATAATGTTTGGCCCTTAAACTTATTAAATTCAAAGTCTCAGCTGTTTGAAGTGTTTAGTTTAACAGTATCGGCTAACCGAACCCAACACTAAAAAACGGGCGCAAAAAACACCCACTCAAACTTTGGATCACTGTTTAAATTCTGTTGCCTAAATTTGAAATCTAAATCAACATTCTACATTTTGAAGATATTTACAAATCGATAGGCACATAAAAAAGGCATGCTGCCTAATAAAAAAAATACACAAATCAACAATCAAAACGAACAATTTCAAAAAAAGAATCACAAAAAACACAAGTACTTAAACAAGGATGATGGAAAATATGGATGCGGCCAATACTGTCACATTTAAACAAGAAAAATATAATTTTAAATCAAAAACATTTTACGTACTTGTACATAATATTATTATTATTTTAAGTATTTTAGCGTATATATTATGTATAAATTAGGTAAATAAAAAAAATAAAAAAAACTTAAAATCGAAGCAGTCCTCGTTGTGGTCTTCGAGTGAGAAGAAAAATTAAAAACATGTATGCCTTTCCTGTGACAGACAGACAGACAACGAAACAACAAACAAACAACCAATCTTATGTATATATACATGCACACACGAACACACACACACCCAGCTACTATATTTTCAGTTCCAATACGTTCAACAGTCAGACTCGATTTCAACCTCCTTTTTTGAAGTCGGTTAAAATCACGAATAAAAAAAAAACTCAAAAATATAAATATATAAATATAAAAAAATATTCGAATTCAAATCTCGGATGCCGCATCCATATTTTCTATGATCTATAAAATCGTACAAGATGGCGGTTTATCCCTGTTCGTGATTGGTCCGTTCGGACCGATGACTAAATGAAATTTTCATTTCAATAATTTCGCTACTAAAATACTTTAATATTATAATTAAACGCCTAATATCAATAATACGATACATAAACACATACGTAACAACCATATTTTGCATTTCTGCTAATAGTAATACCGCGAAAATACCACGAAATGTTCGTCGACCACGCTTCAAATGTTTTCCATGTTTGTTGAAATGACTATTTCTGCCCGAAATCTTTATGAATTACACTGTTTAAATAACCAAAAATGGTTATTACTTACCCAGGCATGTTATATAACTCGCAAACCACACACAGTACACTCACAATAAAATATTTTTAATATTTACGTAAACACGGCGCGCGTGCGAAATCTCGACTGCGGAGCGGGTGCGGGGCTCGTATGTTGTCAGTTGGTACCGCGTCATTCGGTATGTTACAGACTTGGACGGAGTTAATATGTCTTTCTCATTTCGTCTTCTAGACTCTGTGCAAGTTTAAACGAGATAGGCACAGTTTTAATATGCCATTTATGTCAAAATATGGGACAGATAAAAACACGGTCCGCGTCGGACCTGCCACAGACGATACCCAAATTTTGCCGCCCGACGCGGACCTCTAACAGTCGATGGGATAAGCGCCGACTATTATCATAAACAAAATTACTTTTTGGACGTATCGTCATACTTCAGCCTAAACGAAACTGAAGGGTGATATCATCATTGTCTAAAAATATTGTATAACGTGATAACCGACCAATAGCGAAGCTTCTTTTCAATGTCGTCACTAATATTTGGCTGAACAAGGTTGCCTGACTGCGGAGATACCACGAAAACTCATGACATTTTCGCGTTTTAAGTCTTTTACTAGCTATTTGGTAGTAAATTATGATTCTAAATAAACAGTTATAGCTGACAGCAAAAACTGGTGATTTTCTGAAGATAATTTTCATGTTTTTTATTGGGCAATATTTGAGTGATCATCGCATTACGTTTAAGCACATTGCGTTACAGAAGAAAGACTCAATCGCAATCCGAAGGATTTTGAAGTATATTCTTAATTTCTTAATGTATCGCTTCAATTATTTAAAAGTTGCCTTGTAAATTCATTAATTTAAAAGTTAAAAATTCTTTAACAGTACATTTTCTATGAACCAACGCAAACTACAGGCGGGCCGCAACTGTTTTTTGTACGTTAATGCGCAGCGGCCATTTGCAGTTGTAATGTGCTCTTGGCTAATTTACACACATTGCAATGATCTCTTCATTGAGTTTTTGACAGAATTGCTATACAATATCTGTCAAAAACACATTATATATTGCAACATTTGTAAATAATAGTAATCGGCCATCGGGTAGAAAATTAGAGGTTACAAGACTTCTATAGATAGTTCAACTCATCTGTGCGTTTGTGCGTGTGCTGTAATTATACAGCTTTAATTTGTGGCAGTGACGCGGCAGTTCAAGTTGCAAATTCGAGTTGTTTATTTACAAGCGCACGCACAGATGAGTTGAACTATCTGTATACTAGAAGATGACTACAAATTAAAATAGTATTTTAGTCTTTTCTAATTTGAGTACATCCCTTCAAACGTCATCACCTGTGTCATTCATTTGTCAACCTGTGTCAAATTGTCAGTGTCACTGTCAGTGTCAGTCAGTAGCTCAGTAATCCTTACAATTTGCTCTGATTTTGAGCCTATTCATTTGATTTATGTCCTCTTCCAACTCCCAGTTTTGTATAGCCTCTCTTTGTTTTCCAATATCAAACGCAAAGTTGCCCTTGTCAACGTCTAAATACAATATGTGCCCTTGTCAATGGCCCTACCTAGCTAAATAGTACAGCCATGCCATCTGCACTGCGAAAGGGCAAATATTTGTATGTTTTTACTCCCAGCTCGAGTAAGATTTAGTGAATACATAAAGTACGACTGCCGTATAGTACGTTAGTTTAACACTAGTTGCTAGGTAATTATCTAAAGGTGTTGGTAAAGTTTTATAATTGTTAAACCTCCACTTAACCTAAATCCTCGTCAATGTTTATGTTCTCTTTTTGTGAACAGAAGAATGTCTGGGAAGAAATGTAAGCACTGCGGGTCCTCGGACATCGAGGTGGACCCGGCCCGCGGTGATGCAGTGTGTACGAACTGCGGGTCGGTGTTGGAAGACAATATTATTGTCGCTGAAATCGAGTTCCAAGAGAACGCCCATGGCGGTGCTTCTACCATCGGACAGTTCGTATCTGCTGAGTCTAAAGGAGGAGCTACAGGTTTTGGACGAGGTAAATAAGTTCTTGTAATAGAAATCAACTAAATTGTTAGTTCAATACCACTTTAGTTAGTACCTATGCCAAGTTGAGTGTTGCGTTAATTTAATAGTCAACAGTATACACTTATTTTGCAAAGAACATTAAGAGTAGATTAGTCTTCTTATAAAAGTAAGCAGCCAGTCTTTTTTTTACCACTATGGGGAGGCTCCCACCTGATTTGCTTCTGCATCCCAGTCAATATGTTAACTTTCTGACAAGATTCCTTTATAAACTATTTTTAAATACACAACTTCTCCTGTTGTAAAAGAATGATGGTGATGTATAAAATCTTAATTTACATTATTCAGGAACCAACATCAATTAAACAATCATGCTTTCCTCTCCACAGCTTTTAATGCTGGCATTGGCCAGGAATCAAGAGAGGTGACACTAAGAAAGGCCCGTGAAGGCATCACAGCTCTCTGCCAACAGCTACGTCTCAACCAGCAGTGCATAGACATTGCCTGTAACTTCTACAAGATGGCGCTGTCTCGTCATTTGACTATTGGAAGACCCTCCAGTCACACACAGGCAGCTTGCGTGTATATGACATGCAGGACTGAAGGCACAGCCCGTATCCTTTTTTTGATAATCTTGATCAAGCAACAGGGTGATTAACTGATGTCAGATAAAACATGTAAACTTAACTGATGTCAGATAAAACATGTAAACTGGTTTACCAAACTGTGAAAGCCCAGTGGTTTGACTATCGGATTGCAAAGTCATATATCTTGGGTTCGAACCCAAGGCACTCTAACTTTTGGATTCATGTGCATATTGTATAATTATCACTGGCTTAAAAAACGAGGAAGGAAAACATTGTAAGGAAATCAACATGCCAGAGATAAATATATTTCTCGACGGCATATGAAGCCAAGTCAGGGGCCCATGG
This sequence comes from Xanthia togata, assembly GCA_963853775.1. Lineage (NCBI taxonomy): Eukaryota > Metazoa > Arthropoda > Insecta > Lepidoptera > Noctuidae > Xanthia > Xanthia togata. The sequence goes on from OY970791.1 coordinate 22,035,917, forward strand.
GCAGCATAAAAACTGTCACCAGGTTAGTCACTAACCACACAAAAAGAAAAGCTGAAATCGTACTCACCAAGGAGATAACCAAGGCTATCAGATGCCTCGAACAGCAGTAGAATGCTTATTGGTATTTTGTCATCTTAGAGACTACAGGTAAGTATATTTATTTCTTACAAAGTAGGCTGAGCTGTTGTCTATAAATTAATGTAACAAGTGAAAGATGGGTGAAGGTCATACATGTGTAGCATCCATTTGCTACCAATGGCACGTATAATAGATAACTTTCGCGCGCTCGTTCAGCAGGACTTTGAATTTGGATTCCAAGTTTGAGGAGCTTGGGACTTTCCTCAAATGTACATAGAAAATGGTACCAATTTTGAGTTCTAATTATTTACCAAATATGGAAGAGATTGGCGTTAGTGGTCTGGCGGTAGTCACGGAAATTGAGAAAAAGCATTTTCACATTTTGGTCTTATGCCCTGTAACTTGAAAGCCTCTCCAATCCACTGACGCACAAAGTTCCCCGGGCTCCCAAATCGTGAGAAGTAGTTTTAATTAAATCCCAAAAATGCCTATATATGTTCAGTGACAAGCAGTTGGAGAGCTCTTACTTTTGCGAAATTTTAATGAAAGGTGCTAAAAAATTTTACCTGGCTACGCTCGGTCTTGCATCCTATATTCCTCGAATTCCCTAACTTTTCTGCACAAATAGACAAAACAACTCGTAGGAACGTTAAAAAGAGAGATTTAAGAGACGGGCTGTAAAGCCTCGTCCACGAGGCAACATTTCGCACGCGACATGTTGCTCAACATGTTGAAAGTTAGCGCGGAACTTTTGTTTAGCAACGTCTGTCTACGCATGATCAGTCTTTGATTGGTACTCGTTCGAGACCACATTACGAACATTTCTGTGCGTCACGTCTCGACAATATTAATTTGATGCTCAACTGCATGTTGCACGGAAACAAACAACAAGCCGCGCATCATATTGCGCGCCAGCTGGCAACGTCGCGCGCTGGTTTGCAACGTTGCCGAACATGTTGAGCGTCACGTGTTGCCCGTTAATTGTTGATACGAGGCTTGAAGTTTCGAGATCCCCACTCGCTCTTGCATCCCACATTTTTTGCTTTTCGATAGGATCTTGTGCAGATGAAAATACATTTCACTGAAAAAAAGAACCTGCCAGGTGTAAGGCTGGTAAGGTGTATTGAGAGAAGGTATAATTAATTAACTACGCACGTTATGAGCGTTTTTTCTAAAACCAGGCAACGTCGCTAATAGCTATCAAATATTTACCTGTTTTGATTAATTTGGCAATATTACTGTATCGAAATATGAAAAATGTGGCTAACTAGTGAACTAAATATATCGTAGCACCGAATATTGCACAAATATAATATATATTGCATCAAATTCATTGATATAAATTACAATTCATTATTATTCTAGTTCGTGGCTAAGTAATAACTGGCGCACGGGTCGATCCATTAGGTTAAGCTACGCTTGCCGGGGTTGGTCTGTGGATGGGTGACCATCTTTACATACCGAGACTCCTCCGTGCCTCGGAAAGCTCGTTAAGCCGTTGGTCCCGGCTGTCATTCATGGATCTTTGACAGTCGTTACGGGTCGTCTGAAGCCCGAAAATCTGACAACCAGTCTTACCAAGGTATTACCTAGGTTAATAGTAACGCATCTTTCAGTGATTGGGCTACCACTGGTATTCATAAAAGTAGAACACGGCTGTATGAGCTGTACAATGAAAGAACTTGTGTAAACACGGCAAAATTTAATTTATATGTTAGGAATTATTCAAAATTATTTAAAAAAGTTTGTTATATGGCCAAGTCGCGTTATTTGAGTTCGAAGATTAAAAACAGTAGTAATGTAATTAAGACGACTTGGAATATTATTAATAGTGAAACGGGAAGGTCTGATAACCGAAATACTGACTACAGCCTCTCTATTAATGACAACATAGTGAAATCAGACTCACAAGTCGCCACGGCTTTTGAAAATTTCTTTTCAGATATTCCCGTTTCAACTACTAAATCCCTCAACTCATCACCTTCTGTTGCTGAGTCTTTGCTAAAGGAAAACGTTAATGTTTGCGATTCGGAATTTCTTTTTGAACATATTACCTGTAGAGCCATAATTAAAACCTTTCACACTATAAATGTAAAAAAGACTGCAGATCTGTGGGGTAATTCTGTAGAAGTAGCCAAGTCTATTATTGACATTGTAGCACCTACTTTAGCTCTTATCTTTAATAATTGTATCGACTGTGGGAAGTTTCCTGATCTTATGAAAAATAGTAAAATAATACCTTTGTTTAAATCAGGTAGTACATCAGACCCCACAAATTATAGACCTATTTCAGTACTACCTACCTTTAGTAAAATTTTTGAGAAATTAGTTTTAGAGCAATTGCAAAGGTTTTTTAATAGACATAAATTATTACATAACAAGCAGTTCGGTTTTACAAGGGGTCGTTCAACTACTGATGCCGGTGTTGAACTTTTGGGACATATTTATAATGCATGGGAAGATAAATGCGATGCCTTGGGCATCTTTTGTGATTTGTCCAAGGCATTTGATTGCGTTGTTCATGAAACGCTAATCAGGAAGCTCCGCCACTATGGGATCCGAAACAGTGCTCTGGATCTTCTAACTTCATACTTGAGTAATAGGATTCAGAGCGTTGACGTTAATGGAAAAAGATCTCCCGGATCTATAGTAACAATGGGAGTCCCACAGGGCTCAATTCTTGGTCCTTTCTTGTTTCTTATTTATATTAATGACTTGCCTTACCTCGTAAAGGATAACCATGATATAGTGTTGTTTGCGGATGACACTTCACTTTTGTTTAAACTTAAACGTCAGCAGCTGGTTACTGACGATATAAATAGCGCGATCGCGAAAGTAGTTCACTGGTTCAATGTTAACAATTTACTTCTCAATGAAAAAAAAACCAAATGCATTAAATTTACACTGCCTCACGTTAGGCAGGTGAAAACTAATGTGTTGATAAAGGGCGAAGAATTGAATCCTGAAGATAGCACAGTATTTTTGGGCTTAACTTTGGTTGCTAAGCTTCAGTGGGGCCCACATATAGATAAATTGTCAAAAAAGCTAAGCTCCGCAGCGTATGCAGTTAGAAAAATTCGTAATTTAACAGACATAGAGACAGCCCGTTTAGTGTACTTTAGCTATTTTCATAGTGTAATGTCGTATGGTATTCTATTGTGGGGGAATGCCGCCGACATTCAGACTATCTTTGTTTTGCAGAAAAGAGCTGTTCGATCAATTTATAAATTAAGTCCGAGACACTCTCTCAGAGAGAAATTTAAGGAGATTAATGTAATGACTGTGCCTTCTCAGTATATTTTTGAAAATCTCTTATATGTCCATAAAAATTTAAACTTGTTTAAAAAATACAGTGATATCCATAACATAAATACTAGGAACAAACACAAATTTGTTGTACCTACAACAAGGCTCAAGAAAATAGGTGGCTCGTTCAGATGTCAATGTATACGCTTTTATAATAAACTTCCAAGCCGCGTACAAGACCTAAGCCTTAATAAATTCAAATCATTCATTAAACGTAAGTTGTGCCAGAAAGCGTTTTATACCGTTAAAGATTTCATTGAGGACAAAAAGGCTTGGGATTGAGCTGCTCCAATTTATTATATATATATATTTTTTTTATTTTTTTTTCATTTTGAATTTTGTTTGTTTTTCTGCTAACTTTAAATTATATACAAAATGACATGAATATTTACTTTGTGAAGTATAATATTATTATTATGATGTGAGGACTATGTGGGTCATATATTTAGCTATATTTTACTTTTTGTTATGTTAATCTGGCAGTTTGAGTACTTTATGCGGCCTACCCAAATGTCCTTTCTTTGGTATTGTTCGTCGATTCGTTGAGCTCTTTTTAAGTTCTGAGTTGAGCTACACGATTGCTGACAAATGCGTGCACTGACTGGCCAGGTCCACTCAAATCTGTATGGTTCTTTCCTCAAAAGACCATTTCAGACACAAATCTACATGGTCCTCAAATTGAAATGCTCTGACCAAGATTATTTCCGGGTTATTATATACACATTGACATTAATGAATGTTATATATTCATTGACATGAATATTTACTTTAAAGTATTATATTATTTTAATTATTGTGAATGTGAAGACTATGCAGATATTCCCTTTTGTTTTGTTTTTTTTTTTTTTTTTTTTTTTTTTTGTTGTCAATTAGTTTTTATCATGGTCTGGCAGTTTGAGTAATTTATGTGGCCTACCCAAACGTCCTTTCTTTGGTATTGTTCGTCGAATCGTTGAGCTCCTTAAATTCTGAGTTGAGCTGCACGATAACTGACAAATGCGTGCACTTACTGGACAGGTCTTCTCAATCTGAATGGTTATTTCCTCAAAAGACCATTTCAGACTTCAATCTACATCGTCTTCACATGATCTGACCAAGATTATGTCTGGACTTTAAAAGAGACTGTGACCTCTGAGTTTGTTTCGGCCTTTCTTCTCAGAGTAGTCAGATAGGAAACGCCGACCTCATCTAGTTTTTAAAATATGATTGACGTGTAAAAGTGTTTGTACAAACCTACTTGCAGAAATAAATCATTTATCATTTATCTAGTTACTGGGTTGTGGAGGTCAAATAGGCAGTCGCTCCATGTAAAATACTGGTATTCAGCTGCATCCGGTTAGACTGGAAGCCGACCCCAATATAGTTGGGAAAAGGCTAGGCAGATTGATTATTATTCTAGTTCGCTAGTTAGCGATTTGGCTTTGCCGCAGTCGGGTAATAAACTGAGAAGACCGGGGGTCTCATTTTGTTTTGGCGCCCCGGGCCCCCAACACTCTTAGTCCGTCACAGCTCCAATCGCACGCTATCTCGAAACTGCATCTCTCAAGTCTCATTCATTTGCAATTAGTTAGCTTTATGTATCTACTTTCCTGAACAAAGCACCACAGATCTGTTGATTGACGTGAGTGACGCGGTACCAATCTGTTGCTATCAAGTCGGCCGCACATACTTCAAGCTGTCGAGAGCATTGTGCATCAACATACCACCTACTGGTAAGTACCCTAGTTTTAATAACTTAAACCTGCTGTAGCAAAAAAAAATGTTTTCTCGCTACGTTTAAATTAAGTCGGCCGGGACTCGAAGCCGGCACGACATAGATAGACAATGAAACACAGAATCCCGTTAAAAAACACAGAATATTTTTTTAAAGAAAAATTGAAATATTGTCGGTTTAAAAGAAATAATACAGATTACAGTCGTCAGCGCGATGGTTAAAATGTAATTTGCGTAATTTTTTTGGAGAAAAGGCAATAGGCCTCGGCATGCGAGATTTTCCTCGGAGTTTAACTCGAGCGAATTACCGTTGGCCAGATTTTCGTAAAGCTCGCCGTGGTTAAAAAAAAATCGAAGCGATGAACCCGCGACCATAATAAGTAGACAAAATAAACTGGGCTAGTAATTGATATAAAACTAGAGGGAAAAAAAGGAATAGATTTTGGAATAGCCTGAGTGTAGCCTGGCCCAGACGGCAAGACGAAGCGCCGCTTGAAGACGCTGGGAGGACCTCGCTGTCGTGGCTGACTCGATCTTGTTAGCAGAACGGGGCAGAATAGGGCGGCTGTCACTCAGCCGCCCTACATAATTCGGGCGGTTCTTAGATAACTGGAATACTCACATAAAGAATAAACAAAACAAAACACTTGAATTCCACTATCTTCTAGTACCAAAAAATTGTGGCAAGAGTTTTATATATTCACAGAGTATTATTATGTATTCACAAAATATAACGGTAGGAAAGAAAATATTAATATGAACCCATCAGGCACAGAGCATAATATCACAGTGTAAAGAGCAACAGTGGACCGACGCCTTTGATGTTTGCGTAAATGCCGACACCGCACAAGGCCACAGTACTTACCTAGGGTTGTCACAGACTTTACACAACTGCCCAAAAAAGGAAGGTAATGTGTTTAGGTTTCATGTGCGTATGTATGTACGTTTCTTTGTTCCGCCATAACTTCTAAATGCCTCAACAGTATGGACATATCGTTACAATGTTTACATTGTCCTGAGTGATGCTGTTTTTTTTTTGCATGGCTGTCTTGGATTTTGTTTGGGAATAACAGCTGCTTAACAATAAAAATAAAATACAATTTTAATATTCAGTGTACTTTACCTATTGAATCAGTTTCCATTTTCTCATTAATCATTCATTAATTCATATTAATGTACAGATTGGCTGCTATTAATAATATACACATATTATAAATGGGCAACTGACAAATATTTTCGGTTTTTAGATTTACTAGATTTTAATCTTCTGTTGTTGAACTTAACTATATAAAAAAATCTCATCCTAATTTAGCAAAAAACCATTGGAAAGCATGCACATGGTTTGGTCTTGAATTTGATTGTGCTCAAATGCTGAAATAGTTTGTTTCCAATATTGTTTCCAGTAAATGCTATCTTGGGTTTCAAAATTAATGTCATTTTCGTAATGAGCACGCCAAGGAACCTCGAAAATGACACCCATATAATTTATATTTAAAAAATGAGCCGCCATCTTGGATTCCAAAAATAATGTTATTTTCGTAATCAGCACTCCAAGGTACCTCGAAGATGACACCCATATCGATTTTTAATAAAAATGAACGTCCGCCATCTTGGATTCCAACATGGATCTTTTTCGTAATCAGCACCCCCAAAAACCTAAATAATGACAACCATATCATTGTTGAAAAAAGTCATGTCCACCATTTTCAATTTGAAAATAAATGTAATATTTTTGTTTACACAGAAACAAAAAAAAAGCGAATTTTTTATCGGATATTTTTTGCGGAGTTTCAATTTTTGCTGGCAGGCATCACGGTTTTACATCCGCCATTTTATTTACGTTGGCAGGACATGACAAAAATATTATAAATTAAGCACTATCCAATTATATATTCAACTTTCTGCTGAGTGTGGAAATTGATGAAATCGCAGTTCTTTATGTATGCGAGATGACGACTAGCATTCTCGCATAGCACAAATGTCGTATGCACTATAAAACAAATGTACATTTGAAACAAGACACGTGTTAGCCCTGAAAGTCATGTCCCGAGCTACTAACAATAGCGAGCGACGCCGACGTATGCAGCTCGGGCTCGCCCTACCCGCCCCTCGTCCCTCACACCCCGCACGATTGCCCTGTCTAGACGGCTTCGTCGAACGACTGTATTGGTTTCTAGACTGTGATAATATGCTCTGTTTATATTATAAACATCAGGTTGGGTAACTGACGACTGACGCAAACAAGCACGAATCTTTTTTACTTCTATGCACAGCACGCACAGAGTACATTATGTATACGGCTTCTATGTCTATGACATGAATTTTGAATTGTTGTCAAATGTACTAAAGGAGATTGCCCGATTTGTAAGGAAAGTTGGGTCCCACTGGAAAATTGTTGTGCCCTGAAGATTTTTATTTTAAATAATAGTAAAAACATAGTATTTTCATAATCAGAAACCATTTTTCATTTATTCACCCTGGTTCAAGAGATATCATTGTTTTTCTGTTGTAGCACTAAGAGTCAAATATCTCACAAAGAACAGCACTATTAAGAGTCAAATAACTCACAAAACGTAATGCACTCCAGGAACTTAATAGCTCAGCTCGGTAGTAGCAGAAAAAGCACGTATCGTAAATAATAACTAAGTAAAAGATTACGGAATTCAAAACTCAAAGTATCTAAACAAAGCAACATGACGCACGTAACGAACCACAGAACATACGTAAGTATCTCTATGTAGTCTGTGCACAGAACGAAGTCTGCGAGTTCTGTGACATGCACAAGTAAATGTTGCCATTTTTTTTTTATAATTTATTAATAAATCGTTATAGATCAATCGATAAAAACTACTTTTCTACTAAGGAGTTATCTAAATAAACATGGCTATTATTTTTGTGTATATTACTTTTCTGAACATTTATTATTTATCAATGAGTATTATGAGTTTAAGCAACCTATTATTGTCATTGTTCTATCGGTTTTACTCGCATCGACTATGAGCATTGTTTATTTATCCAATAGTGTTCGTCATCAAGAATACTTTACATAAACTCATATTTGGCGTACACGTATTGTTGTTCATTTCAGATATATATGGTACAATAATACGTATAAAAGGACAGGGATAACATCATTCTGTCTCATCGTCCTAAAACAAAATACTAACACAGTAGCGTTGAAGTTGTCAAATGTTGAGATCTAATTGAGATGTAAACTGCCCATAGGTTATATTATAATTAAATAAAAAATAATAGTTTTTTTATTATTTAATATCGATTACTCAATTGATTAAAAGATAGCTTTAGTTATTAAATTCTTTGATACCTGGCAACTTTTTTTTGTATGCCAATCAAACCACAGACTACATTGAATCAAACGGATGTCGACGTAATGTTTAACTATTAATTAACTTTATCTTTATTCCCAGGGTGAAATAAATTGTATAAAAAATACCCTGTACACAAAAAAAATAGTTATATTTTTTGGTTATTATTAAAATCAGGCACCCGATACCACAAAAGGCCTGCTCAGACCTGCTCCGTGGCAATCTCCTTTTTATAAATAAAACATTTTCGGCCATTTTTACGTGAATTAACTGGCAGCGGAATGCTGCACTACCTAGGCACAGTTCGGATAACAATGAAGTAGAGAGCATTGACCGGTTTGCAGAAATAAAAATATGCTTCAAGTCCTTATATAAATATAGTTATATACTTATAGTTATATAAAGTTATAACTTATACCTATACATAAAGTTTGTACAACTTCAACAGCACTCAAGTGCTAAGGATTCTTACTTGGGATACTACTACTGAAGCTTTCAAGATTCCATAACATTATATAAAAAGCCGGCCAAGTGTGTCCGACCACGCACAATGAAGGGTTCCGTAGTTGGGATGCATTTATCCCAAAAACAAACTTAACATTGTAGTTAAAAAACATGTTTTCCCGTACATCTATATACGTCACGGTCAATTCTCCAACTGCAAATGTAAATGTGTAATCCCAAAAAAAAAAAGTTTGTGTGATAAGTGATAAACCAAATTAAATAATTTCGGACTTTATTCTTTACATGTGCTGTGAGACCTTGCTTCCTACCAAATTTCATGATTCTAGGTCAACAGGAGGTACCTACCCTGTAGGTTTTGATTTAGTTGCGAGTATCAAAATAATATGTATGGCTGTATTTTTTATTGCGTTGACTTTAAGTGCTCCAAGGGACCATAGGCTTACGAATTTGATATTAATTTCAACTTGATACTCCACGCGTTCCTGAGAAAAAGGGTCTTGACAGACTGACGTCGTGAGAGACGTGACCCCTTATAGTTTCGCCATATCCGTCTGTCTGTCAAGCTCAGAGACGGTTAGTACTAGAAAGCTGTAATTTGGCATATTAATCACGCTGAAAAAGTGGTAAAATAAAATCACTAATAAACATTTTTTGTGGGTACCTCTCCTACACGTAAAATGTAATATCCCATGGTGTGGGTGTTGTCGGAAAGGTCTTTAAAAAAATATTGTAGGTGTGTGAAAACCATTTTTCAATTCCGTCCATTCAGGATCCGTTTGCGAAATATTAAGCTTTATAGTGTTAGAGTCAAGTATACCCCCCCTGCCAGCTAAATGGTTTAACTTGGATTTGTGAAAAAAATCAAAGCAGTAGTATATATTATGTATAACGAAGTTAACGCGTTCAGTGCCGGGAACCCTCCGGCAGGTACAATGTTAAGTTTGTTATTGGGATAAATTCATCCCAACTACGGAACCTTTCTATGTGCGAGGTCCGACACGCACTTGTCCGGTTTTTAAGAGTCCTATTACCTTTTTTTACGGAAATTCCAAATTGCAACTCCAACTTACAATAAAGAGAATGGCACTATCGTTATTCATAATCAAATAATTCAAATATCTTACTGCTGCTGAAAATTACAACGTCAAAAATCATGAATTTGCGTCAAAAATGTAATAGGACTCTAAAATCATAAACGACGATCAAGGAAATAATTGGACACTGAAAGTTAATAACTAGATAATAAACTGTTATTTAATTTTGAAAAATAACGAACTTTGCCATTAATTTAAATACCTACTTATATCAAAAGTTAAAATTCATAATTGCATGATAATATCACAAAATGTTGAACATTCTTGTCTCGGGTTACAAAACGAGCGATTATACTTTTTCTTTATATTTATTATTTCATGTCCGCACCCCACTAGTACAGGTCGACTTCAGTAATTCAGACCTATGACGGACGGTGGCATTAATTAGTAGCTAATTAGTCGGGTCTTAGTTTAGAAGATATATTGGTGCCGATTCTCTTGTCATAAATGCCTCTATACTAGACTAAAAATCACCAAAATTTAATTTATTCCTGTCAAACGACGATTTTCCATTCTGAAATAGACTAAAGTGACAATTTAACTATATTTTAGTTTGACAGCACTAAAATGGCAATTTTGCTATTCTGATTTTGACGTTTTTACCAAAAATTATGATTGTCTAACTAAATCTGTCAATTTTTAATCGCGATTAAAAACTACTGTAATAGGTAATACGGGCTGGTTTCCGCAACTCCACGTCAAAGCGCGTATTTTGCGTACAGGTGGGAAAAATCGGTTATTCAATCCACCCCAGCTCCTCAAAGAATGCCAGCAACGCCTTGGTATTATTGGCAATCTCGCGTAGGGTACCTGGGTTACCGAAGTACTTTGCCATGTAAGTGGCGACCACCGGGCAGTTTAACAGCACACGAGCTGCTGTCTCGTCGTCCTCCATGCAGGCTCTGCAGAGCGGACTGTTTGTGACTCCTATGACAAAGAGGTGTTTATTAAATGACCCATGGCCAGTTAAAGCTGCTGTAACCACACGCAGCTGTTGTTTAGTTAGTCGAAGAACCTTTTTCGTGAGGCGGCCATCGATTGAAGGTAGTGCCTCCTTAGCCTGTCTGCACTCGCCTTGGTCCGACCATAGTTTCTGATGCTGATCCCTAGTTTGTTTCCTTACCAGAGTGCGTAGGTAACCGAAGGGGAGTAGCACGATGGGTTCGGGCCCCACTGGTGCCAGGCTCGATCCCCTTCTGGCAAGTTCATCTGCAGCATCGTTCCCCAGCGAACCGCTGTGTCCTTTGATCCATTGAATGGTTATTTTGTGGAGGTCACCCACCTGGTTAAGGCGCTGGTGGCACTCGTATATAAGTCCAGAGTCCACAGTGTGACTGTTCAGCGCTTGCAGAACAGCCATGCTGTCTGAGAGTATGCGTATCGAGTGGTCCTTAACTTCCCTAGCCAGAATAGCCGAAGCGGCAAGAGAAATACCCATGCATTCGGCCTGGAATACTGTGTTAAGGACACCAAATGGTGTAGCTATGTGGATGTTGAGGTCCTCCGAGAAGACTCCAGCACCTGTACCACTACCTGTTTTGGATCCATCCGTGAAGATGCGCAGCTCTGTTGGGCGCAAGCCCTCACATCGGCGATCCTCGTGAAGTTGGATTCTGTATTTACTGTATCTGTAAAACTACTGTATCTTTTGCTTATATCTCTAAAATGGTGTCCTATCGCAAAAATAATGAAAATTTCGAACCCCCTTTATAAAACTCAACAGTAGGTTATAATTTTCCATACAAAAAATGAAATATTTCATATAAAACACGTCGAGGCTGCCCCACCAGCGCGCCTCCGGCTCTAAAATTTCACGGGGTAGGGCAAACAAGTATTTACCACGTGGAGTCGCGATTGTCAAATTATTTTTAATTTAGAGATTATGGAATAGCTTTAAGATTCTCATAGCCAAAAGTAAGGAATTTTAGTAATAATTTAGTTAGTTTAGTTCGGTGTACAAGAGAATCGGCACCAATGAGTTAAATTTTTAAGGTTTATGGGTCCAAGAGCTAGATCGAAGATTTTTCGTAAGCTCTTCGATCTGGCTTCGAATCTGATTATATCTTCTAAACCAGTGATTTCCAGTGGTCTATATCGACCCCCAGGGGTCGAAAACGACCTGCAAGAGGTCTATATGAGCGGGAACAAAAATGGGGGTCCATGAGATGTGAATGGGGGTCCACGGCGGTAGTGGATCCCATTTAAGCAGGCCATGACTTTATTTTTATATAAATAAACACAGGTATCTATATGTATAAGTTACGTTTTTATTTTATCTTTTTTCAAGTTTTTATTTTGTAGAAAATATTTTTCCGCGGTTTGCTAGACCTCCAACTTTATCTGTGCAAAATATCACGGAGATTTTATGTGAAAACGTCTCAAGATAAGAAGCCCGAAATTATCTTGGACGAAGTACAAATGCTCCCCGGATCGACCACCTATAAACCCATACAACGTTTGAACCAGTGACCGACAAATTCTGATATTTTGCCATGAACCTTTCTCGATGGTGAGAGGTTTCCGTAATGCCGGTGCCCCTGGTCCTGGAGGGTCCACTAGCAATATGTATGCCTAATAATATGAGGTCTATGAAATGTGGGTGGACTCAGAATTTATTAAAGAAAGACCCGAAAAAATTTTCCACCTTGTATTGTGGTAATTAACTATGTAATGATTAGTAGGTGAAGGAAAAACAAAAAACATTTAATTATTAAGTAATAATTATATATTATATTGCAATGAATTTGTATCATGATAGGTCTAAAACCTACTGATTTATAGAGAGCTATTACGACACCCATATCACAATCTTAAGGTACGTATCTTAATTGCTATTCAAGTTCAACAATATACACAAGAACTTCAAAGATTTCCAACGTAACAATTTTAACATTTGGGAATGGTTAAGTACCTATAATAAAATTTTAATTTAGATTCTTGATCAAATATTATTGAGTTTCTAAGTGTTCCGATCTTACTATACGGAATAATAGTTAAAAGGGCGAGATCTAGTCAACTGTCAGTCCTCATTTGTGGTTGTGTTGGCCATTGAAGTGTTGACTGTGGGTCCGTAATAGATAAGTTCTGGGATCTGTCCTCCCTGCACCCCCGTACCATTAGTACTCTCAGAAGAACAATGGAACTGGAAAGTCACTGTTCCCATATACACTTCACTTAACCCTTCTTGTCCAAAATAACTTAATTCACTCCCATCTAGTATCGCCGAAGCAGTGTAGAAGCACTCTGGCTCAATTTGTATCGGATTTTCAAAGTACACATGGAAAGTGTTACTTGATCCATCTGAGAAGAATTTTGTGTTGTTTTCTGCCAGAACTCTGCCCAAGCGCTTTAGTTCAATCTTAACATTATAATCAGCTGCCCCATTTGAGGATCCATAAAGTCCGAAACCGACGACAAATATTCTCTTGTCCACACAGAACTGTATGGAGTCACATCTGCCGCGGTACCTCCACTGATTGCTCCTGTAGGCGCATGACTGGAATCTGTGACAAATCTGTAATGCAAAGAAAAGTTTTATTTAGTAAGACATTCCATTTTCTATTCCATTTCTATGTAATCTGATTCAGCATCAAAGATGTAATTACCTGAGCTTTCAGTCCTGTTCTCGTTTTTATTGGATACGATAATTGTGGTTTGCTTGATGCAGTAAAGTGTAAAAATATATCAATTGTCTCTTGTGGAGTTAAAATGCCAATCTGAGCTGCACTGTTAGCAAACTCCTCTAATGACATGGTGGGAAACCTTATCAAGTATATAGCCCCTCCCAACATGACTCTTTTGTTTGTTGGTGTAGGGTCTATATCTCTTCGCACACATTCAGCATGTGCCCACGCTAAAGCTGCCTCAAACAAGTTGATCTCCTTGCAATTGAGTGTTTCCCTCGCTAATACTGATTCTAATGTTGACACATCAATATCAACAAAGCCTTCTGACGTCAGGGCCATCTCTGCCTAAAATAAAACAATATTTGTTATAGCAGGTGAAGGATCATTGAAACTGCAATACAATTTGTACAATATTTTATTCAGATCTATATGTTTTTATTACATTTTAAATATTACAAAATTGCTATTTAAAGAATTACATGCATTACACAACATTCATAATGTATGGAAAACATACCATTGCATACTAATTCAAGCAAACTGTATTGCAGTTACTATATCTTGTAATATATGAACATGACTAGAGATACACAGAGAGAGCTTATTGGAATGTAAAGTAATAGAATCTATTTACATAATATAAAGTATAATATGTATAGCATTTCACCCTTAAGCCTAAATCACAACCTAAAATTGAGTATACAAATGCATTTTTTTATAACAAAAATTTTTTTTTTGTTATTTTTGAATATTTGTGTCAATAATTTTGAGTGTCAGAAAACTTTCACAACAAAATCTTTAGATGGTTGCCAATTTTATAAGATAACTTATTGGTCAGAAGATCAGTCAGTAATGGGTAGAATAGAATTACAATTATTTAGTAAAATCATTAATTGTAAATACCATGGACATTTTCCATGCTTTCTGGACTAGAAAAATTTCGACTGGACGATTCTGATAATTCCATCAAAAGACTGCTGTAGGACGATGATTGTTCGAGACACATTGTGGCGAGATTCTCAGTAGATTCACATACCTGGGCATCTATCACTTCCCAGCATCTCTGCATCAGTTCCGGTTCCTCAAAGAGACGGGACTGGCTAAGAAGCAGGCATGCATTCTTTGCTGTTAGACTAGTTTCCAAATAATTGACACAGGCTTTGGCCAAATGTGGAACAATGTATTTTTTGGCAACATAAAGAGTTGATAATACTGTATCTGCTTCTAGTTGAATTTCATCACAGTAAATGTACCTAAAACAATAAAAATACATAAATACCTAAAATACATGCTGATCTTGAAGCTTTAAAAGTGAAAAGTAAAAAACTCACTTGAGAAGTGTAAGGAAAGCAGATGGCTCGACATCAGGAACTTCGATCTCTTGCTTGCATTCAGCTAGCCCTCCATAGAACATAGCGTAGAACACCGAGCTGGCAGTAGCTAATACATATTTGTGAGCGGGTATTATCTGTGAGTGGCCTGGAACATAAATAAAGTCACATGTTAATATTATCATGATGATGAGTCTACATTGTTGGGAAGTTTTAAACTGATAAAATTAATAACAAAACAATTATCAAGCATGATAATGCTTTATAAAAAACAATTTTCCTCAAGAGGTCCTCTGCCCAACCCTTCGGGGATATAAAGTGTGATGTTATGTTATTTATAAGTATCACTAAAATAAATAGTTTAGGTGAATAATTTATAATCTTATGAAAACAACAATGTTTAAAAATAGACATACCAGTTCCTCCAACAATGAAGGTGATGTCCGACATGAGTTGGTTATTGAACATTGCTGCATTTCTCTCCCGTACTGTGGGTTTAGTGGCTTGCCAATTAGGGTCTAAAGTAGCGGTACCCGGCGGCGGGGCCGGGGAGGTCGTGGGGGAAGGCGTAGCGCTTGTGGACCCGCACGGAGACGGCGGCCCACTGTAGCACTGAGAAACCTGCGTACCCGTCTCACGCTGCGACACCGTGTGCGGCGGGGACAGCGACAGACCACCACCATGGTTGATATTCTCAGCTGGGAACACATAAACACCATCCCGTAAATTAATAATATCGACAAGCTATAAATAAAATAGAATTCAGGTCGCGAGCTAAATTAAATCTTCCGAACCATGACACAGAACTACATTCGTTAAACCAAACAACCGTAATTAACCTTTTTGTTGACCTCTACAACCATTTAAAAACACTTATTTAAATTGACACATGAATAAATCAATATTTACAATGCTTCACAAGCTCACCATTCATCCAAGCGTTTGTTTGCGCTACGGACATGCTAGGGATACTGTCCTGTAACCTTTTCGTAGGTTTTGAAACGATTCTAGAACACAAATTCGACATAGTGATTAAGTGACCTCACAATATTTTAAAAATATATCGCAAACATTTGGGCCGCGAGCGTGTTCTAAGCACTAACGTCAGCCATTTTGTTTGCTGGCAGACGGAAAAGACAGTGTTGTCATATCGCAGACATGGAAAACGTACGAAAAGTTAAATACTGTACAGGTTTATTTTTTATTTTTACTGTGATGGCGTGTTGAGCGATTTTTGGTAATGGATAAACTTATGGATTCGCTTCAACGCGCGCCGTAGTGCAAGTAACATAGAATATAGATGGCGCCACCTGCAGCATTGTCTCTCCTTCTCCCTTTAATCCATCCAAAGATTGTTTGTAAAAGATCGATTTTCGTGATAAGACCGCCCTTTGTGTCACCCTATGTAAAATTTCTATTTGTGTGTAATTTTTATTATATTACGAATTTTAAGTTCTCACTCCTGTCGGCTGTCACATGCTTTTTTTTTTTTTTTTTTTTTTTGGGTGGGAAATCATCTAATGACGTCTCCCGCTCTGGGCGGAGCGGGAGGGTGTGTCAGACTCTTACTGACTAAAACCCACCCGTGTTCCTTCTCTTGCCTGTGCAATGCCAGGGGGCCACGGTATCCCTTTCGGACTTTCCCGCAACCCCGGCAGGCAATGGTCTCATCGGACCCCTTCACTCGCTGACACTCTTTGAGGCGCGCGTGGAACACAACACGCCGTCGACCCGGGCCTGGTCCTTACCAGACGGCGAGCTACCCATTGCTCACCGTCCGCAAGCCCGCGCCTACGGTGGCCGGGAGGCTGTCACATGCTGTGGCATGTATTTTTTAAATGAAATATTGATGTGAAACCATAGATTAATACAGATGCAGTTTAGGTCCGCAATTTAGGTATGAAGCCACAAGTACGCGGCGGTCTTGTCTTGCAGGGACAATTCAGTGAGAAGTATTCTAGGTGAATATAACTAGGTGGTTAGCGCAGTACGACTGCACTTTATTGTGTCGTAGCAAAAGTAGCTTTTTATTCAAATGATCTTGCGGAGTGAGTGTCTCATCTGTATTAATACGAGGGCTACCTTTTAAATCGTGTCGTTTGCAAACCTCCCGCAATTATTAAAAAAAAAAAAAACATGGCTTTTTTCCTTTTTAAATTCAGAATTCGAAAACAAAATAATGTTTTTTGATCGGTATAATAGTTTTATTGTAGCGTCTATTCAAAGGTGACAAGTCGGTTGTAAAAAAATGGAAATATCAAAGGAAGATATGCGTGCGCAAATTTTCTACAACTTTTAAAGGGGATTAACGCGACTTCAGTGCTTTGAGGAGATCACTTCTGTGCTTAGTGATGCAGCACCATGTCTTAGGACTGTAGAACGCTGGTATTTAGAATTTCAACGTGGGCACTCTAGCTTCAGTGACTCACGAAGGTCGTCCAAAAACCGCCATGACGCAAGAGAATATCGACGCCGTGCGGCAGCTAATCATCAAAGATCGTCATGTGACATACCGTGAAATAGAGGCAGCCGTGGGCATTTCAGGGACTACTATCCAAAAAATTCTGCACGAAGAACTCGGCGTAAGAAAGTTGATCTTTCGTTGGATACCACATTTGCTTAGCGACGACCAAAAAGCAGCCCGTGTTAGATGGTGTCGCAAAAATCTGCAGCGATTCAACCGAGGAGAGTCAAAACTCGTTTATGATATGGTTAGTGGTGACGAGTCTTGGATATATGCTTACGATTCAGATTCCAAGCTGCAGTCAACTGTCTGGGTCTTCCAAGATGAGCTAAAACCGACCAAAGTCATACGCTCACGGAGCACTTAAAAAAAATGGTTGCCTCGTTTGTGGCGAAGGGTGGTTACGTCGTCACTATTGTACTAGAAGATCGCTAGACGGTTAACACTGACTGATATACCACTGTTTGTTTGCCACAAGTCATCATAGAGTTTCGAAAAAACAACTCAAGACGTCGCACCATGACAATGCAAGTTCGCACACCGCCCGCGATACAAAGATGTTTTTGATCACCCAAAATGTCGAAATTTTAGATCAACCGCCTTACAGCCCTGACTTGAGCCCTAACGATTTTTTTACGTTCCACAAAATTAAACAAAGTTTTCGTGGTCAACGTTTTAGGTCACCCGAAGAAGCTCTTGACGCATACAAATCGCCCATTTTGACTACCCTCACTTCGGAGTGGAATAAATGTTTTAAAAACTGGTTCGAACGCATGCAAAAGTGTATTAAATATCGCGGAGAATACTTTGAAAAACAATAAATGGTAATAATCTATTAGATTGTCTATACTTATTTCAAATGACACAACTTAAAAGGCAGTATAGGCGCGCCTTGGGGGTAATTTCGACTCGTATCGTATTCATATCGCGTGACTGCAAACGGCATTAATTCTCATAATCGGGCTCTCCGCCATGTTGCACATCTGCCGGGCGTCCCATTTTTTATTTAGTATAGTGAAAACCATTTACCAGTAACTGCCGCACGGGTCGATCCGTCAGGTTAAGCTACGCTTGCCGGGGTTGGTCTGTGGATGGGTGACCATCTTTACATACCGAGACTCCTCCGTGCCTCGGAAAGCACGTTAAGCCGTTGGTCCCGGTTGTTATTCGTGGATCTTTGACAGTCGTTACGGGTCGTCAGAAGCCCGAAAGTCTGACAACCAGTCTTACCAAGGGGTATCGTATTACCCAGTTACTGGGTTGTGGAGGTCAGATAGGCAGTCGCTCCATGTAAAATACTGGTATTCAGCTGCATCCGGTTAGACTGGAAGCCGACCCCAATATAGGTGGGAAAAGGCTAGGCAGATTGATAGTGAAAACCATTTATAACGACTTCGAAGGGACCGTCGGATTACGGTTGTTATAGCCGATACTCGTTATAACCAAAAACTATGATAAGTAAACAGATATGCTGGGACCTCAAAATTTCATCGTAATAACCAGTACGTCGTTTTAAGTGAAGTCGTTATAAACGGTTTTCACTGTATTATTTTATTTAACATTTACAGTTTACATAATTTATAAATAAGAACTATGTTAATTTGTGTTTTTATCACTTATATTTTTTTTTTGCGATTTAAACATTTGCAGTTGGAAAATTGACCGTGACGCTGTTTAAGGGAGAACATGATTTTCCACTACAATGTTAATTATGTTCGTTTTTGGGATACATTTAAATTTATCCTAACTATGGAACCCTTCATTGTGCGTGGCCCGACACGCACTAAGCGGATTTTTTTTAAATTTATGATAATAGGTACTCACTATCTATTATCATAAACCAGAAAAACCCGCCGAATTTTCTTGCTGTGAATAAACAGAGGCTCTCAATGATGGTGATGCTGTTAGACACATTAGTATTTCCACTTTTGAACGAAATAAATTGGTACATTCGTATGTGTTAAAACATATAGTTGGTTGGTTTTCTTCAGGTAGGGCAACACTGGCACTTAACAGAGCGAGGTCGCCGCGCATGGCGCGCATACATCATAGAACGGCCGGTGACATTTCTTACGTTCGGAAACAAAGTGTTTATTTTACAGAACTTGTCTTATTTTCATTTATACAGGGTGGACCAAAAATATACGTCATAAATAAAATAGGTTACTCATGTCCAGGGGTATTCGAAAATACCCAATGTTCCGCGATTTTTTTTTAGCTTTCGAGTTATATTTTTTTTTTGTAATTATTTCGACCCTGAGTTTTCTGCCGGTGGCTTCAAAAATTCATATATTTTTTTGTTGTGAATGTAGGCTTGCACAATATCACAAAAAAAAGTTGGTACTTAATCGACCACTAAAAAATCGCTGAATCGCTGGAATCGGCCTTTAAAAGACCATTCCCACAGAAATTTAAAGAAAAATTAGAACTCGAAAAGTATCAAGAATCGCGGAGTATACATTGGTTATTTTTGGATACCCCTGGGCATGAGGAATCAATTTTTTTTATGACGTCGCTATTTGGACCACCTATTATAAAGCTTAACATAAAGTTGATGTTTGTTTAAGTGGAAATAACATAAATTGGAAACAATAGATCATAAGTAGTTTACTTATTTATATAAATGTATTTAAATTATGTATTAGGTATGTTGAAACTGTTGGTACTCCCCGTCACTTGTCCATAGAGGTTCATTAGAAAACCAGCGTCATTTGTCGGGCTTTAATGCTGAAATGAACCTTTTTGGCGCAGCCGTGAGGCACACACTATTATTGCTTTATTATTTTACCTTTTTATTTTGTTATTGTGTTTCACGAACTGTGTCTAAATAAATATTATTCTTTCTTTTCTTTCTTAAAAATGTTTTTGGCCTATCCACCTTCGAAGGCCGATTACAGCGTTTAATAGAAGTACTAACTTTTTTATGTTTTGGGTAGCTTAGGGACCTGCATAGTTTTTAAAGTCAGCTAGAATATATGGAACGTCATTTTAGTATTTTTAATTGAAGTTTTCAAGTAATTTCAGTCTTATCACTAAAAACTTAAATCCCTGCTATCGATACTTTTTTAGTAACTTGCAGCAATGTTAGGAAGTTTATTATTTTACGTATGAAAGTAACGTTCAAGACAATACTGTCACAAAAAAAAAAACTGAAAAACACTTACTATAAAAAAGTATGCATTTTTGAAGCTCCACCGGCAGAAAACTCAAAAAAAAAACAACGAGTTAAACTCCGGGAGTGCTGGCAGAAGTGAAAACTTGTATATTAACGTTGTGCATTTTTCCGTCTTACGAATTTTAGATCAGGTCACGTGTCCTGACGCGAGTTTAACATTTATTATACATCACAAAAAAAGTGCACAAAGCAGCTAAAAAAAATTTCACAAAAAAAAAAAACTACAAAAAATCGCGGAACGGGTATTTTCGGATAAGTATTCCTGGGCCACCTGTATAGGTACAGCGAAAATTTATCCACATGTTATCTACCTTGAGGTAACTGTCGTGGTCGTGGCCGGTAGCCTCGCTGAGGCTCTTGACAATTTAACTCGGCGAAGCGCCCATCTTCGTCTATCAGACTTTCAAAGAAATCCACGCTGCTGTTCATCGATGATCGCACGTGTAAATGACACGCATACCCAACAAAACTGAAATCAAAGAAAACAGTACATGAGTAAAATGAATATCGTTATAAAATTCATTCTGATTACCTGACCCGTAAACTGGCAATGTGATCAAGTATGTGAAAAAATGGAGTAAAACTGTAAAATTAGAGCTGTGACCAGCTGTGACTCATAAAGTTTGGAATATAAATCTAGGTGCGTGGCTATTTAGTAGAAATAGACAAGAGAATAGGTGAAAGATGACTAAAAAGGCGGTGCATAGTTGCATACAGAGGTATGGGAGAAATAGAGTGCTTCGCCGACTCCAATAAAATGGGGTCAGGGCAGTAGGTTGAGGATGATGAGTTGATTACAGTCATAGCCAGTCTGTCTATCTGCTAATAGCAGGCTTTCTTTATAATAGGTAACGGGAATCACGGGTTACTCTTTGAGGCGGGGAATTCTAAAGAGGCATTTATTACGCGGTATTTTTAGGTGGATTCACAGTTGTATTGTAGCCCGCGAAATTCAAATTTTCTTACGTTTTTATGAAAATTCGAATTTCGCGGGCTACAACTGCGGAACCACCTTATGGTGGCACTTCACATCGCTATTCGTTTTCGCGTATTCGTCTTGTTTACCCAAATACGACGATGTGAAGTTACTCCTATTCGCTTGTTTTCCTATTTTCACGAAAAAGACGAATACACAAATACACGAACACTCTTATCCGCCGGTTGTCGGTTTTTGGTCACTTATCGTTTACCGGCTTGCTCAGTAGAATGCGGTATTTTACGTACGCATAACATGTATTGGTAAATAACAGTAAATAATAAATCGCTGCTGCCGACAACACGTCCATCTTTGCCTATCTTTGGCATATGCGCTGTTCATGACGATGTATAGACGGTGTGTTCAAATTATTCGAACTTCTACACAGCCGAATACAACATAGTAAGAAACGCGAAAACCGAATAGCGATGTGAAGTGCCACCATAAGCTGGTTCTGCAGTTGTAGCCCGCGAAATTCGAATTTTCTTAGAAACGGACTGACAATTAAACATAAAATATAATACCTAACTAAAATGAATAAGATGAACAACATATTTAGCTGTCCACTTGCCTGTTGTGTTTAGTAATAAACATGTGAACTTACCAATAAACAAGCTCATAAATAATGCTGCCAGAAATTTAGTCGTATTTTAAATAAAATCGGAATATATTTTGTAGTCTGGGAACCTTTGTAATGTCACAGGTTACCACCTACGTATGTCTTCTGTACAGTCGATGCCAAAAGCGTTATAATCATAATATTTTTGTAGAAAATAATGATGTATTCAATCTTAATCCATTTGATATTCCTAGCAATAATAATCTTTTGGTAATTAATTTTAAAATTCAATTTCTCAGCTTATTACTAAACACAATAGTGCTTCGTGTAGGTATTGGTTTTTGGCACAAACAGTAATAATTAACTTATATGATTTTGTATGGGTACGTACACATTGGGAACATGGGAATATTTATTGTGTGTATTTTTTCTTTATAATTAAGACAATAGAGAGAGACGGTCGTGGGCAAGATGTTTCTTATTTTCTTTGTAGGCAGGCAATCAGGCATGTATTCAAATTATTGTTGTGAGTTACTTATCTTACATTATATGTGTGGTGATTAAGCACGAAAGACTGCAATCAGCCAAAAACTGTTATTTTAATAAAGTAAAGTATGGGACACAAAAAAAAAAACATTTTAAGATGACACAATCTAATAGACTTTCAATCTCATCTTATGCTGTGATTTGATGATTGAAATAACAACTGCCAATAATATCATTAAATCATTAACTGTGTGTTTGACAGTAAGTAGCTAATATTATCTATTTATCTATAAGTACCTACTAATATTATAAAAAGAGGTAATATTTGTGAGTTTGTATGTGGGGGTTACCTCCGGAAATATTCATCCGATTTCAAAAGTTTTTTCACTGATTGGAAGCTACGCTTTTGCCGATTGCCATAGTATAATCACTCGGACGAAGTCGTGGTCAGAAGCTATCTATAAAACGTGTGTTGATAAGATTTAAAAAGTGATAGTTAAACCAGATGTTGTGAAACATCATTTTCCACTTTCGCTAACCGTTATAAATTCTAGTTATAAAAGGCTTACTTATTAAACAAGATGCGACACTATAGAATGCGGACATGATACTTAAAATTGACGCGTATAAGTATGGCGCAGAAAACACCATTATAAGTTATGACGTATTTTCGTAACTATACAGTTAAACACAGGGGCACAGGTTAAGAATATTAATATGAACACGTAAATAATATTATTAACATACTATTAAATAAGTACCTATCTATTTTCTATTGTTACTACGAAAATAACAGTGCTTCAGTGTCGTCTTGCGAAAGTTGTAGATTTTCCCTTGGTAAATCTGTGTGGCCATTACTGAGATGTTTGCATGACAGGCAGGACCGACTGAGACTACCTTAACGATGATCGATGGATAAAGACGGGCCGGGTACTGTACAGCCTCCACTTTTTAATGCGACATCGTCAGAGTAGCCCGCGACATTTAAATTTTCTTACGTTTTTTGCAATTTGCAGGTGTCACTGAGTTGTATGTTGATCTAAATATGATTCGCGGCCGTATCATATATTTATTTATAGAATTATTATCATAAAAATCATCAATGCAACTCTATACAGGGTGGAAGGGACATCGACGCGAAAACTGATACCTACCATTCAGTACAAGATTCTGAACCCCCCTCCGTTGAAATTTTTCGTCGGTTATTAAAAAAAAAAACTGTTTCATAGAAAAGTTCAATCTCTACGCGGTCAAAATGTATGGAACACCAGATTTTTTTTAAAATAACCGACGGAATATTTCAACAGAGTGGGGTTCAGAATCATGTACTGAATCCATGGTAGGTATCAGTTTTCTCGTCGATGTCCCTTCCACCCTGCATAAATTCTTATTACCCTGTATTATCTTATTCGCTGACGATAGTACTGTACTGCCTTGATTAAATTTACAGACCTAAAAACGTATGAACATGACGTACATTACTTTAACTGACATTATACACTGGTTTGATCAAAATAATTACGATTAATTTAATCAAGACTAATGTTTTGCACTATTGTACAGAATGGTCTATCATTGATTTCATCGTTGTTGATTTTGACAAGTTTGGTAATCTACTAATATATTGGCGTCATTATGACTTTCCAATGGTCAGCCACTGAGACCCCATTGAAAGAAATGGCATCTATTAGTGATCTCGTACATAATGACAAATTAATGACTGACTTATGCGGTAATCTGCTAAAATTTTGACAGTTCCTTTGATCAGTGACCTACCATGAGAACGTCTTTGTGCAGTCATTTCTTTTAATTCGTTACGAGTATCGTGTTTGTGGAATACAATGATCAACCAATGATCGACCATTATGAATCTAGCAGATTACGAACTTTTAGCAAAATGACAATGGGATCGTGTTGGAATGACGAACTTGTAAAAATAGCAGACTTGGGCCCCTGGAAGCCACACGCAGAACCAGTGTGAAAAAAATTAAGTACAGCAGCGTATGTGATTTTTTATCTATCCAGGAAAGTGAATATTAGATTATTCGCTGGCGTCAATTCTGACATTCGGGATAATATTCTGGGGAAATTGTAGTCTGAGAGAACAGGTAGGTATTCAAGGCTCAAAAACGATAGGGCAATGTTTAACATGAAAGTAACAGATAGTTGCGTACCTGTATTCAAATAAACACAATTTGCTAATATTCCCATCACTTTACATTTTCGAAATAGCTGTTTTTGTAAAATCAAACATGCATCTTTATATTAAACCGTCTGACAATAGAACATGACCAGCTAGCCACTCAAGTCCACTGGCATTTAGTGGCGTCTTATTAGGAACAGTTATACACTACTGTGATTTATAAACTAGCAACCCACATTATAACATCGAGATTTCTATGCTATATCTTTAAATATTAAAGTATTGTTTATACGTATACATTTTCCTGAATAACTCTAAACGATAGTGAAAACAGCATTAAAATACATTGTGTAGTTTACAAGATCTTAGCGGTCACACAGACAGACAAGAAAAACAAGTTTGTTTTATAATATGCTAATTTCTAGAGTCAAAACAATATTTGAATAATCTAGATAAATTATTTAGTTAAACCAACTAGTGTAGTGAGCGAAACGATTCTGAGCAAAAAATATGGTATATAAAAGAGTAGACCATACTTTCTTATTGTTACCAATCAGAAGGAAAACGAGTAAGCTACAGAGATAATGTGGAATTTTTAAGAAATAAGATTCGTTTTCCTGTTAAAGTTAATATAGGCTAATCACATTATTCTGCAAGCCATAATCATTGGACAGAAAACTTTTGACTTTCTCGAAAATGATTGCAGCGTTTTTTCCGTCACAAAAATGTTTCCAATATGCTTTTGCAACTCTGACCCGGGTCGTGTATTTAATGTCAATTCCGCTTTGAGAAGCACCTTAGTACCAGTTTAATGATAAAAAAAGTAAATAAGATGCTAATTCTGGCTGTAAATAAGATTAAAATATATATTATAAGGAATGAAATGTTTTTTACCGTTTTAGAGAAACAATGTTTACAAATCACAGTCTGCTAGGATATCATTGATATTACTTTTACGATTATTTAATGATACGTGTCTTTAAATTGAAAAATAAAAAAACAATCTTCTATACCCAGTAAGGTCAACTCAAAAGTTCAAAATGGCTTCACAAAATATGATGTATTAGTATTTTTGTAAGGTACCTACTTCATTTTGTTCTTTTTGACATAATTATTTAATCGAACGAAAGCATCGCCATAGTCAGGGTGACTAGTTAAGCGAAAGCAATACGACAAAAAAAAAACATGTTGCCTTGACCTTCTTAACTTTTATTGTTCGCCAAAAATGTGTGTTGGATGTCATCTTTCTTTGAATACATTACAAACAGTTTGAAATATTCGCACGATTCAGCAATTTAACTTTGAATACAATTTAACGATTTTGAAATAGTCACGAGTTCACGGTGACAACTGTCAAAAGAAAATATATGGTTTTTAACAAGCCTTTTTTCTCGTGAGAAAACGCTGTCACTGGCTGTACCTGTGTACCTACGTCAACTTAAAATATGCGAAATAGTTTATTTTTATTCTACATTCCTTTTATATTATGTGCGTTATGTAACGTGTTTATGTGCTTAATATAGCATTTATGTCGTATACCGGTAAATTGATTACAAAACTAGTTTAGCTCAAAAGCTGTAGACCTACGTCCTGCCTCTCTGAAATCTCACCTTGAAAACTAAGGTGAAGTGAGCTATCATTCCACCTGTAGTGCTATTCTGTAAAAAATTGCAAAACTGATTGACATTTTTATATTATATATATTATATTATATATATTTAATAAACCGACTATCCTCGAAGTTCGGTTTTAGTAATATCATCAGTGTCAAAATAGTTTTGTGCAGAAAGATAAATTAATGTTGTTATTGCCTTTAATGTTCTTCCTGGCCAGTGCTCTTGGTTTTTGGTAAACTGCGCTTTTCATCATCACCTTCAAAAAAATAAAATACGTAAACCTACGTGGGCGCGTATGAAACGTCAGAAGCTACGTGCACGGTTCTAATTAGTTGTGTCCAATGGAGAAGAGCTGGCAAGAAACTCCATAGCCATACGCCATTCAACTAAAACCATAGCTTAGGGTGAATTATCGGACATACGTTTGCGCGAATTTCGCCCTAAAGTCCAAAAAGTCTGACATCCAGTCTGGCCAAGAGGTGTTGCTCCACCTAGTCTATGCTTTCGTTTGCCATCCCCAACCCCATCGCGCAACGGTCATTATTTCTACCACTAATATGGCCGGCCCATTGCCACTTCAACTTTTTATATTGAAGACTACGTATGTCGACTACTCTTTTCTTCTGACGGATTGAAATTTTGGCAGTATAGGTACTTTCGGCTTTGTTTTATTTTCTTATACTGAGGGAATTATTTATTAAACTAATAAAGTGAAATTACCGTTCAACTGGAAAATCATCTGTATTCTATCAAGGTCTGAAAAACTTCCAGAAGTTTTAAATGTCTGCTGAATTCATAAATATGTCAAATATTATGGAGAGATGATAAAACTGGATCCTTTACTTCTTCATGCTACCATTTAAACTATAAATTATCCAAGAGTATTTTAGATTTCGGAAGATTTCGGCTTCTACAATTTGTTTTCTTATTGTGTATATTTTAGCCTTCACTATCTACTTACAACGACTGGAAATGTTCTTACTTTTAACCTAACCCAAGTTCTCATCGTCCGATACAAAGGCGGTTCATTTAAATATGAATGAACTGATAACATCTCATCTTGCCTATGCTCGTTAAAATTGATTTAGAAGACGAATAAAATAATCAAGAATTGATTAAAACACTTTGTGAAGCTTTCAAGGAATGCACTTATGTTAATTTTAGTCAATCATTATTTATTTATACAGACGCATCGCAGTGTGTACGATGTAGGAGGCGTCAACAATGAGAAAGCACATTATTATCAAAGATAAGAAGAAGAACAAACCGGTAAACAAAGAACACGAGGTCGGCTTTGGTGAAGAGCCACCGCAGGAGTACCTTCCCCAGCACCACTGGAAGCTTACTGGGTTCCCTGTAGCTCCTCCCCTTCATTTCATTCCTTCGGGACACCGAAGCCCTTGCAACATGACCACAGGTTTGTCAACAAACTTGTCACAGGGCAACACTATTTTTTTATTTATAATTCTAACACTGAATAAACACACGGGTTAACGAACTAATATTTCGTGAATGACAGCGGAACTGTTATTGGTATTCTTTCCGTGAATCAATGCGTCCGCGCCACTGCGCTCGACCGACTGCGCCCGATCTTGCGGCTCGGCTCACGAACACAGGCGGCCCACTCTTGCGCAAGGCCACTGGGGACACCTGCCTCTGCAGCCAAGTTGGACCGAGAAAGTATATATAATGATGTCACAGTTTATCAATGCAGGGCATAATGCAGTTTCTGTTATCGATTTCGTCTAAACACGTTATCTTGAACATGTAGATTATGTCACTTAATTTTCAGCTATTTGGTTTCTTCATTAGCTTTGCAAGATTGCGTTTCTTTAATGAATCATTTGGTTTTATTATTAATCATCATTCATCACGTATTGCCGTGAGTATCGAATTTTTTGGCAGTATCAAGTTCTTTCTGCCGGTGCCGCGGTGGTGCCTGACGCAGATAAATATCGATTTACTTTTTTCCGTGTCTTTGTTTGGGTTCTGTTAACCGCCGTCCGACGCCATAACCGGAATCACTATCTATTTCTTCTAATTATCTGTGTTTTGATTCCCACACATCAAGTGATTGTTTATTTTTTATCTAGCTTCTGTCATGGTTTCGAATTGTTTTGCTATAGTATTTTTAAACACTGCTCTTCTTTTACTTGGACACTAGGGTGACACACCGACAAATTGAGTAATACAAACAAGTCTGTAAAGCATCTAGTCCAAAGTCTCAATAACCTCTAGTCCAAATGAAATGAACTAAGTAACTGTGGCCTGTATAGTCTCAAAACAAACAAGTTACCTACCGATTAAATTTGGCCGCATAACAATATGAAATTCTGGAGGTCCAAGCATGCTAGTAGCGCAATTAACTCCACAGTAAATAAAATGCCATTGACGATAAATTCTTCGACTTTCATTAGTAACTTTTGAGAATTTACTACATTTCTTAAAATATAGGGTTTTTGTGGTTACTGGGTTAGGGTGACGCCTGCGCCATCCACGCAATAATGATATCGGTGATAATCTGAGTTCTTGCGTGGATTTGTACTGTTTAGTGTATATTTTTCTTCTCTGCCTTGAAATAAGTAATGACAGACATTCGCTCTGTCTAAGTATTGGAGCAAAATTACTGTGGTTTTGACCTGTCACTCATCAATATAACAAATCCCTACCTATACATTATGTCAATGGTAATTTTGAAAGTTCATATCTAATAGTTAATGGTATTTTGTTCGTAGTAACCTAGCTCGTAACGAGTTTACTAGCGATTCTAGACGACAATAATCTCCATCCTGTAATATTGCACGCCACACTTGGCAGAATGTGATGATACCATTGATATTTATCATAAATATATGGTAATATCAATGGTATTATATTATAATGTACCATATTCTGGCAAATAAATGATTATGATTATGAATCTCAAATACGGTACTGTATATTAGGTTGGGGAAAAAGTCTTTTCGCATTATAGTATGTAGGTATGAACTTGTAATATAATCTCTTTGGCTATACTATTTGTATCTGGCTGGTTTTGGTATCATTGAAAGTTTAAATTTTAAAGAACATAATTCCAAATTCAAATTAGGAAAATGTGTGATTTTCATTTGTTTTTCGTACCGTCAAGATGAGTGAATCTAATGAAGAAATTCGATACATTTTAAAATTTTACTACAAAAAAGGTAAAAATGCAACGCAAGCTGCGAAAAAAATTTGCGATGTTTATGGACCTAGTGCAGTGTCTGTGAGAGTAGCACAAATTTGTTTTAAGCGTTTTCAATCCGGAAATTTTGATGTCAAAGATGCACGTCGCTCTGGTCGCCCTATTACGGATAAAATGGATGCCATTTTTGAAAAAGTGGAGCAAGATCGGCATATCAGTAGTTACGATGTAGCTGAAGAACTGGGAATTGACCACAAAACAGTTTTGTCGCATTTGAAAAAAACTGGGTACACAAATAGCTCGATATTTGGGTACCTCACGAGCTCACTGAAAGAAACCTAATGAACCGTAATGAAACCGAACCATTTTTGAAGAAGCTGATAACTGGTGATGAAAAGTGGATCACTTACGATAAGAACGTGCGAAAAAAGTCGTGGTCAAAGGCCGGTCAGGCTTCACAGACTGTGGCGAAACCCAGGTTAACTCGCAACAAGGTGATGCTGTGTGTGTGGTGGGATTGGAAGGGCATTATTCATTATGAGCTGTTACCACCAGGCAGGACCATCGATTCTGAACTCTACTGCGAACAACTGATGAGATTAAAGCAAGAAGTTGAGAGAAAGCGGCCGGAATTAATCAACAGAAGGGGTGTGGTTTTTCATCATGATTACGCTAGACCTCACACATCTTTAGCCACTCAGCAAAAATTAAGAGAGTTTGGCTGGGAGGTGTTAATGCATCCGCCGTATAGTCCTGACCTTGCACCTTCAGATTTCCACCTGTTTCGGTCTCTTCAAAATTCCTTAGGCAGTGACAGGTTAACATCACGAGAGGACTGCCAAAACCAATTGTCGCGGTATTTTGATCAAAAGTCCCAAAATTTCTATAGCAATGGGATCATGTCCCTACCTACAAGATGGCAAAAAGTTATCGAACAAAATGGTACCTACATACTTTAGTTAAATGTAAATAAACTATATAAAAAAATGTTTTGAAAATTAACTATAATAAAAAATGCGAAGCAACTTTTTCCACAACCTATTAACATCTATTGATAAAAATGTAGAGGCGTACGCATCTGTGAGAAGCTTAGTTGACAGAGCAGTGACAGGTGATAGTTAAATAAGCCCTGAAAACTAAAAATAACATTTTTTTCTCCGATGGAAGTAGTATTGGTAGGGATACGTCCAACATTGGACGTCTTTCGGTATATGACGATCATGATGGAAGTAGCATTAGAAGGTCAGTCTCCCAAAAATATTCAAATACACAACAAGTTGCTAACTTATATAATACTTATGTTTGAATTTAAATTCCAGTTCCTGCCATCTAAACAGCGTTTGACGTCAAACCGTATAAAAACACTTGGTGAACAAAGAAGTTTATCGTATATTCAATCGGAAAATCGTAATATGACACAATTGAGTCAGAGACACCAACCAACTACCAACCTAAAATGTCCGATATTCAAAATCACAACTGTCATTTTTTGGCAATTGTGATTTTTGTGTCAAATGTCTATAACGTGGCAAATAGACTGAATCAATTTAATAAATAATTAATTCGCTGACTGTACTTCATGCCCATAAACAGTTGCCCTTTTTATTTTCATGTAGTCATTTCGTCCAAGACCCGAAGTGATTTTAAAAGCGACCCGAGGTCAGAGTGCCCTCCGCCACTTGAGTACCTACTATGTGAATTTTATGTTTATTTAATTCCCACCTCATATTCATACGACGAATGAGGTTAGCGCGGGTGGCATTAAAGCCATCGGCATTCAAGATGCGTCTGCACAGGCTGTAAGCAGACCATATACATGCTATTGCTGAGCCAGATCGCCTTTGTTATCGTATCAAACACGTTTGGCTGTATCGGAGAGCCGTTATGTTGGATATTTAAACAGATTTCAATACCTCTGCGGTCTGCATATAATAATTTTTAAGAATTCTGGAGTTTTTAAAATAACACTGCTCTATAAAAAACTTTTTCACAAAAAAAAAAACCGACTACCAAGAAAAAGTTTTTATTTTTCGCTTTTTAGTTGTGGTACCTACACAAAACCCCCACAAAAATTTAATACCAAGTAAATTACAGCGATAGGAACTATTAGAATATCGTCCACATATACTAGGTGGGAAAAATATGTATTATTGATGCTAACTCAAAAACCCCTCATCAGATCTTGACAAAATTTATATGGGACCACTTCTGAAGTATTCCCTACCAAACAAAAAAAAAAATCATCCAAATCAATTCATAATTGGCGGAGTAATCGTGTAACAAATAATCAAAAAAAAAAAAAAAAAAAACTACCGAATTGAGAACCTCCTCCTTTTTGAAGTTGGTTGAAAATAAACTATCATTAAGTATTTTCACTCAGATGTCAATGAGGTGCCACAAGGTTTCGGCTACAGTCTGACTCACTGTCCACCTATAGTTACTTTAAATATGTTATTGTTCAAGTTCATACATTTTGTAATCGGTAATCGATAAAAAGGTTATCCAGTTTTGTTACCGAGTGCCTTGTCATTGTCACCCACGTGCTTGATCAAAAAGAATTCCAGCTTTGGTATACACGCAAATGTAGAAAGAATGAAAATAAAATTATTATCAAGATTATTATTTCATTTATTAAGCTTTTTATTTTTAACATATAAAATATATTTTTTATGTTTTTTTTTTTTAAGCGTTATAAAAACCATTTGAAAATATAAAAAATAATGTTCCGCCGGTTTCGGGAGCAGGGTCAAATTATTATTAAAGAGCTAAACTAAACGCGAGCTAAAACGAAAGTATGATAGCATCCCTGATGAAAAGGATGCGGGGGAGCACCAACAGCATTTTAAAGGTGATAGCGGACAAGCCTGATTGCCCATTCTCGGAGCACTGGACTCGTATGCACAGCTGCAGGTCTGGTGCTGCGGGAAGCGGACTTAGTTATAAGTACCTATCGATTTTTAAATTAATTTTATTTTGTTCTGTTTTATTTTGATTTACTTTGATATTTTATTTGACTTCATTTTATATAATTTTATTTTATTTGATTTAATTTTATGTAATTTTATTTAAATTTTATTTAGTTTGATTTAATTTAATTTCGTATCTTTTATAAATTCAATTTTATTTGTATTTTTATTTTAATGGTACATTACTAACGTAGTTTATAAGTGTTACTAACAACAATGTGAATCATTGTTTGTGTGCGTATTAAATAAATAATTTAAAAAAAAAACCTTTAGCGTCTACATTAAATTTGTGTGCTGCTTTAACCATTATAAATAATGAAAACATACATACTTATATGAAAGAATAATTAAAAATTACATCCAAAAAAATGGTAGTTTAGACTCTTCTGGATATCTGGATAACATAATCAGCCTATAACGGTCCCACTGCTGGGACTCAGAAGTGCGATTCTCTAAGGCAAAACATCTTTACAACCAAGAAATCATCGTTGTAACATCTGATGAAAACATTTCGGTATTCTTTAGTTAAAACTGCGCGATCGTAGCGCCTCAACGATGTCGACGGCGCAACATAGAACTAAAATATGGTTCCGAATGTATGAAAAACGGTATTCAGAGACACAAAACATCCTCGCCTTCGACGACCACGGCGCCTACGCCTTCGATTTTAACTGTCAACCCGTAAAGCTTGTAAATTGTAGATGTTTCCTTGGTTGTAGACCATTAAAATGTAAGTAAAAAAAGTTTTTATTAAAATTTAAATGCTTAATATTGTTTTGTTTATCGTACTTTAATTCCTGAAACCTGTATGCGTATTTTTAAGGTTTTAGATGGCAGTTCGTCTTTCCTGTATGATTTTTTTGTTGGAAGAAGCTAAGCGTCAAGATAATTTAGAAAAAAGACGTCAGGCACATGTGATACGTAATATGGATCTTCTTACTACTGATATAAACTATATTAGTAGCTTAGCGAATACGGTTTATATCAACGTTGTTTTTAAAAGCGATATTTACGATGCAACATCATTGAACTCGTCGTTGTTAACATCAATGATGAGTGTGTTAGTGAATCGCATTGCTGGGCTGCTCTCTGAGAAATGAGTGGGCCGTAAACCACCACAAAGGTCCAGTGCGGTTTGATAGATGTCACATGGATTGGATTACACATGTATTCGAATTTTTGATTCTAGGGCATTCCGGTTTCCTCACGATGTTTTCCTTCTGACAGCAGGACATCTGGATATTAATGTCATGTAAAATTTCTCTGCCAACTCACCCATACAAACAACCTTTGCTCATGGTATCAATATCCTATTCTGAACGCAAACGATTCTCGTTAGGTAGTCACGTGATTCTCATTATAAACAGGCCTATATTAGGGCTATAAAGAAACAATAGGAAAACTTAAGATTGCACCAGCAAATCATTGACGACACTCCGCGACAGAGGTCAACGGGACTTGCTACGAGAGCACAGTTTTCTGTCATTTTCCTTAGCTGAACCTTCGAAAATATTCGAAAAATCCCAATAAATTCCTTATTGTTATTCCTTTTGTTTGTTGCTAGTTTCCTGGTTTCCGTAATAGAATATCCATCTATGATGTTCCTAGACACTACCTTGGGGCTTCATTCCACCAATCATTATTTGTCCACGTTTGGTTCTCTAGTCTAGACATTAGGCTCCCTATATTTCATTGTCAGTGAAGGTTTTATATCAATCAGTATTTCCTCTACATCATTGCAGAGTATGTTGACGTGAATTTGGTCTCAGTGCCTACAAAAAACTTGTCGTATGAACTCTGTTACTCTTATCTGCGCTTAATCTAAAGACTAAGGAAATCATATCAGGAAATGAGCGTCTGGGCGAACTTTGTTCCTGTACAATAATAACGTCATACCACGATCAACTGCCAAGCCTCTTGAATCTTGATTATCCGTCCTTGATTTCTTTCCTTATCACAGTCGTAGTCCGCGGAATCAGATGTTTTATAGTTTAAAAGATTGCTATGACTAAATGAAAACGGTAGGTAGTTAGGCACGTGTTGTGAAAGATTTGACGCAACTACTTATAGTCCCGCTGGTAATTAATTTGCTACGAATTTTACCAAATCCACCTTGAATTATCACGTAAAATTTATCAATCGTTACATGTCTTCTTTTGAAATTATAATTGTTGGTTGTAGACTTATGGCTTCATGGTCCACGTACTATGGGTAAGTTCTGTACTTTCGACTCATTAAGCTTGATGAAATTAAGTGTAGTTTGGACTTTTATGGACATGGTGTGTGACCCATTGGATCATTATTTTGCCATATTGTAATGACTTTGTAATATTATAAAGAAGCGGGAATAATTTGATAAATGTTATTATGATCAACGTTTGTATTATATGGATAAAGAAAATAGATGCTATTCTTGTATATTTTCGTAGCCAGTGTTGAAAACTACAGTGCTAACAGCCGTGAACTGTCAGAAATTGATAATATTTGTATCGGCCACATTGTGGAAATCGTGTGACCTTTAAAATACGTATGAGTGGTGGGAATGGCGAAATGCAGACATAGAAAATTATGTAAATTCTTAGTAGCACAAATATTTGCTAAACACCGGGACTGATAAGGCCATCTTAGTGCATTACATCATCAGCTAATTATTATTTGCAGTAGGCTTTTTAATTTTCCTTTAAAGATGAACAGACACCGGCACATCAACCTACTACAACCTGACAAATTTCTTTAATAGATTTTCAACTTTATCACTAAAGAATAAGGCTCAAAGTTGATTGGGAAAATTTGACAGTTTCGGGTAGGTTGACGTCCGGACGTCCGGACGTTTCAGGTCAAATAAGAATATCACAGATGAATCCCTAAAACACAAATCAGAAGTGCAAAGTTATTTTGAATATGATGCTAGTAATAAATAAAGTCATGGCTCACGGTATTTTTTTGGGGTTGGGGTCCAATATATTTTGCCAATATTCAAGCAGACCCAAGTCTAGAGCAAAGTTTTGGGTAAGTAGGTAAAATGAAATGAAATCGTTTATTCTGTAAGTAGGATATTGCAATCACTTTTACACGTTATATTAAAAAAATATAAAAAAAATAACTAGACGAGTCCGGCGTTTCCTATCTGACTACTCTGAGAAGAAAGGCCGAAACAAACTCTGAGGTCACAGTCTCTTTTAAAGTACAGACATAATCTTGGTCAGGCCATAATATGAGGACCATATAGATTAGTGTCTGAAATGGTTAATGGTACCTGGAGAAGACATTTTACTGAACCGACTAGCAGTATAGGTTTTTCCAAAATGATCTCAATGCGTAGAATGTTGTCTTACTCGTAATTTTCTTTAAACTTTTCAAGGGCTAAAATAACCACAATTTCTCTTCAATAGTCTTTGTATCGTGTTATAACCAATCTGCAATGGACTAAGGATCGTCTGCTTAGTTCGTGTCGGAAATGAACCGTCTTGTGAGGTGAAGGTTAGATTACCGTCGCGCTGTACAATTGACCGCATATCGGTGGTAAGAATTTGACCTTGAGCTGGCCCAACGTAGTACGGAGATTTAGTAGAACAAGAGGCCAGCTTAAGGGTACACTAGTCGACGGCTCGAACTCTACTGGTAGGCGTGACTAATATGCATACTAATTAGCCTAATTATTTAGTTTTATTTAGTGAAATAGACGATCATTTATAACGAAAACGGGCGCGTAAAATTTCATGAACAGACCTTTGGGCGTATAGATATAATGAAAAAACTACTCAAAATAAAATTATTTGAACTAGGTATTGAATAAATTATCTGTCCCTGTGCGGTTTCTATTTTGCCATTTTCTTACTTCATAAGTTATTTATTTACGCCCAAAGATTAATTAAAATTTGTGTTGAATTATGGAAGTTTCGACGCTCATAACTTCCAAACCAATATTTTGTTCCAAATCTACTTCCATACAGGACTAAGTAATGACAACACAAACTGATATAATTTTTAGTTTTGAACGTACACTGGTGCCGATTCTCTTGTCACAAATGCGTCTAAACTAGACTAAAAATCTCCAAAATTTAGTTTACTCCTGTCAAACGATGATTTCCCATTCTGAAATAGACTAAAGTGGCACAACTTAACTATATTTTAGTTTGACAGCACTAAGATTGTACTGAGATTTTAATTTAGTGAAAATGACAATTTTGCAATTCTGAATTTGACGTTTTTCACCTAAAATTTTAATTTTCTAACTAATTCTGACCATTTTTAATCGCCACCGAAAATGGTGTGGAATATTATTAGTTGTCATGAACTAAAATTCACACGAACATCTCGACTTCGGGTGCAAAAACAGTACTGTACTGGATTTTTTTCTTTTCTTTTGCTTATATCTCGAAAATGGTGTGTCCTATCGCAAAAATAATGAAAATTTCGACCCCCTTTATAAAACCCTTATACCCCTAATACTCAACACGTAGGTAATATTTTTTTTTATTTTCCATACAAAAAGTGAAAAATTCCATATAAAACACGTCGAGGCTGCCCCCACTGCGCGCCTCCGGCTCTAAAAAGTATGTACCACGTGGAGTCGCAATTGTCAAATTCGATTTAGTTGTGTCAAAATATTTTTTTTAATTTAGAGACATTTTACTACAGAATAGCGTTTAAGATTCTCATAGCCAAAAGTAAAGAATTTTAGTGATAGTTTAGTTAGTTTAGTCCGGTGTACAAGAGAATCGGCACCAATGTCAAACAAACGAGTAACGAGTACACTACGTTTGTATGAAAGAATGACTGACTAGCGTACCTTTAATGGATGGATTGTGTGAGGAATGATAAGAAAGAGAAGGGAGTGAATGATAGCGTGACGGTTGACAGGGGAGAATGTAAGAAGAAAACGGGGTGCGCCGAGTGACGGTTGACAGGGGAGAATGTAAGAAAAAAACGGGGTGCGCCGACCCCACGTAACATGGAACAAGGGCTGGAAGATGATGAAGGGGCCAACTTATACTGGTTTCGTTTACACTGACGTGTGACTTCTTTATTTCTATACTATTTTTCCAGGCTAGTGAGTTCGGTTTGCATACAAAACATTATTTCCTTTTTTTCACATTAGAGATGGTGCTAGTATCAGTTCCCGGAACTGTTCAAAGGGCGCTTTTAGTGAAGATATTTCTTGCAGTTATTCTGCATGCGCATTATTCATTTACTTTATTAATTATTTTCATTTTGGGGAGAGGTCCAGAAAATGCAAGGATGAGGGAGGGAGGATAATTGTGGTTCTGTCAGATCTCTTTATAGATTAACCTGTACCCTAATTACGTAATACACGATCAATCGGAATTTGAATCGTTTTGAAACAAAATCCATTTCTTCATAAGTTCGGAAAAAAAATCTGCTCAGCAACGTAAATAACGTCATGTTCGTGAACGGGCGCCGCCGCCGTCAGTGGGGACTGGTCATCTCTTAGCTGTCATGGCTTATTTTAATTTTTGAATTCTTTTTGTTTTTATATTTTTATTACGGACACTTTTAACGTGCACGTCTTTCTACGTTGTTCTCACCTGTATAATTTCAACATAAATGATTTAACCAATATTTTGTAACAATATTCTGATTTAAAAGAGTGTCCGTGGAGTTTCTTGCCTGTTCTTCTCCATAGGAACCTACTACGCTTTGGAATGGGCAACTAGCTTCATATTTCTGACTGACCTACCCCTTGACAATTCAAAAGTACCTGTAATAGGTTTATTTAAAATAAATGGTTTGAGTTTGAGTTTTATGTACCTATTGTATTTTATGAATGTTAGGTATTGAACTGTCAAAATGAAACAAATTCGTCGTAATGGTTTACGAAAATGTGTTGCGTAATTAGATAGAACACTTTTGAACTATCGACCAATTTGTTTTGGTTACCAGAATTATTTAATTTTGCTTCAAATGATTTTGTTAATAGTCAAGATAAGATCGGAGTCTAGCTTAATTAAACGATTGAGTATAACGCACTATTAAACAGTTGTGCCCGAAATACAAAAGATATACAAACGCCTGAGGTACTTACATTATTTATTTGATTTATTATCTACTAAGCCATCGATATCGACATCGGTATCGCCAATATTAAGAGGGAACAGGGCCTGCGAGGAATTTGAAAAATAGGTATTTGAAGAAACTATTGCCGTCGTGTTACCTCAAGTCTGCCTCCGTAGAGTGCGATAGGGACAGCTGCAGCTCAGACCGATTATATCACAAAAAAAAATTACGAGATCGACGTTTCGTATTCCCCTTTTTCTCCTCGAAAACTGAGCCGATTCAATTGTATTTTATATTAAAATTGTATAAAAGAATATGTCAAGGTTCCTATCATTTTCTTTAATGTTAAAAACTTTTCGAAATTGTGTGGTAGTCCTCTAATCACTATAAAATGGGGCATTTTTGTAATTTTTGGAGGGTCATATTTTCTTTAACAATAAGATGCTGAAAAAAAGGAAATAACAGGGACGTGTCTACAGCAGACCTTCATTTTGTGAAAGAAAATAATTTCTCTAGAGGCATTATTCAGGAAGAAAACAGGGGAATACATTTGTATGGAGAATCGTAGGCCCTGTTCCCTCTTAACTACAATAATCGGAATCGGTATCGTATCGGCAAAATTATGTAGGTATATCCCTACATCCCTAGTCTAAAGCACCTCTTAAAGTTTCTAAAGTAAATTTGATCAACTTATTTTTTTTTTACATATTCTATCAATATTGTATTTCACATTAATAAAGTAACATAAACAATTAGGGACTATCTAAACTATGTGTATATGTATACAACTAAGTATATATTTTTTTAAATCTATTTGGCGGTAGTATAGCTCCGTTTTCAAATGCGTTTTTTTTTTTGTCAATTAAGTATTACAATATGGATACCTATCAAATTGAAGGCCTTGATGAAGACATTCCAAAACAATATAATTTATTGGCGTAAACTGGTCAATAAAAAATAAGTATAAAATAAAAATAAATAATTAAAATTTAAAAAAGCATGACTGCTTGCCAAATAACAAATTAATCAAAAAGTTAAAAACCAGTTGTATTAGTTAATTTGTATAATATACAAAGCAAACGGTCACTCATTTACTCGCTGACTAAACAGATAAATAAAATTGTTTTTTTTTTTTTTTGATTAGAAAGTGTTCTATCTATAGTACCTACAGTCCTTCGACAGCAATGACAATATTATTTTCATCCCACCATCTCGGAAAGAGTATTTTTAATCTTCAGTATCTGAGTGGAAAAGCCGTTTTTATTCTCTAGAGGATAAAGTAAATTGAATTTAGAACATCGTGTGCACTAAGTTTGTGAATTAAAAAAAAACATTAAACCTATTTACTGCTACCTCTATGGTGCCGAATATATCATACAACTTTTTTTTAATTTGTTAAAAACTCAGACTCGGAACCTTCTTGGTGTTCTTTTTTCAATTTGCTTTGTACGCGGTTCTTTACGCGGCATTTTTTCACGTCATTGTTAAACCTTAGGTATATTAAAAACAAGAAACTTGAAAACAAGTGAAAAAACTAAAATGAGTGATTCTAGCGACGAGGAAGTTTGCTTGACGCCAACAGAATTGACTGAAACTGTTAATAATGCGCAAATGAGCTTTCTCCCTCAACAATCACGCGAGAAGTATTTAAAACAGTACGATATGTTCAACACGTGGCGACTAGCAAAAGGAGCCAAAACTTTCTCAGAAAACGTTTTGCTGGCATATTTTATAGAATTATCCGAGAACAAGAAAGCAAGCACTCTATGGAGTACGTATTCGATGCTAAAAGCAACAATAAAGATGAAAAAAGACAAACATATCGATACCTATCCTAAATTAGTGGCATTTTTAAAAAGAGCCTCATCTGGTCATCAACCAAAAAAATCGAAGGTTTTCACAGTATCTGATATTGAAAAGTTTCTTAACGAAGCACCCGATTCCGTATATTTGGCGGCAAAAGTAAGTCAGTTGCACATTCAGTATCTACTTAAGTATATTAATCTCAATTAAATAGTATACTTAGTAGATGTTGATAGGCATAATTATGCGTTCATATCAATTTTATTCATTTATCTACTACAATACTCTTTACGTTACAGGTTGTTCTTATTATTGGAATAAACGGAGCATGTCGAACTAATGAACTAACACAACTTAATGTCAAAAACATTGAGAAACATTCAGATGACTTACTATTAATTAATTTACCTAATACAAAGACAAAAAGAGACCGCAACTTCGTCATTCGCAAGGAATACGTAACGATTGTTGAGAAATATCAAGCCTTACCGCCTAACACTCCAATCAATCGATTTTTTCTACAGTATCGCAATGGAAAGTGTGTTAGACAGCCTATGGGTACTAATAAAATTGGCAGTATCCCACGAGAAATAGCAACATTTCTTGAACTTCCAGAACCCCTGTTGTACACGGGTCATTGTTTCCGACGAACTTCAGCCACACTTTTGGCTGATTCCGGAGCTGATCTGCTGTCCCTTAAGCGCCACGGAGGCTGGAAGTCCAATGCAGTTGTAGAGGGATACATAGAGGATTCCATCCAAAATAAGTCTAAAATATGTGAAGGCATCGTAGGAGCCATTACACTGAAAGAGCCTCAATCGGATCCTTGTACTGGCCCTTCTACATCAAAAATAAGCCGTTATGAAACACCTAACCATCTCCCTCTCTCTCCAACATTCACGCCAAGGGAATCCGATGAATCGGTACAACTATTAAGTATGACAGATAGTTTACCGAAAAACAGTACACAAGTGACTAACACCAATATTACAGTACCAAACAAAAATATTACACTCAATTTAAATAACTGTAGCAACGTTACTTTAAAATTTTCTTAATTATACCTTAGTATTATTTTGTTATAATTTAAAGATTATTCTGTAATACTTACCTGTCATAATGTAGTAATTAATACCTAAACTGAAATAAAAGTGTACCTATCTTGTGATTGTAAACGTTTTTTTTTTTGCATTTAGTCATTTCCTCGCTGAGGTGGAATGAAAAGTTACGTGTTGCACTCGAGTGCAAAGATTTTTCACCTCGTGCTCTTTTGATTCCCTCGCTAACGCTCAGGATTCTAATTTTGAATCACTCGCTGCGCTCGTGATTCAATTTTAGAATCCTTCGCTTGCTCGGTCATCAAAATTGAACACGCGGTTAAAAAGCAACTTTGCACTCTTGTATAACAAATAACTATTATCTGTTTATTAATCTGTCTGCAGAAGAATAGTAAATTCGTCATTAAAACTAAATCCTTGACCTTTCATTAATACTGGATACATTTTGGGTGTCGTGTATCTTATTATGCAATACTTCGAACAGACTTATATATATATTTTGCGATGTTTATGGAACACAGTATTTATGTAGGCATTGCATTAAAGGTCCCCTTGCAGTGGCCTTCACTCCATAAATACGAATTCAGCATACAGATACAAAAGTAATTAAAGGGGCATTAAAATTAGCCTGTTTTGGCGCCAATTGCAAGTTTCGTAATTTAAACAAATAGTTTGTCTGTGTAGCTGCTTATGGTTACGTGTTCTGTGTTTTTATTGTCAATTTAGATTATTCTGGAATGTGTGTGAATCTTTTCTGGATTTTGGCCTTGTCACGACTTCACCTCGTCTTTGTTCATTTTTGCTCCTGCGCTAGTCACATCGTTTTGTATTCTCATGGTTTTGCGGTCAATTACTAATAATCACATAACCAAGACTTACCTAATCTTATAGAAAATCCATTTTATCACAGTTGCGATATAATAACTTAAACAATTAAAATTAACACACACAGTTTGACATTTCAAGTCTTCATAAAACATTGTTTTTCTGAATCGTCCTCTGGACCACACTGAACATCAACAAATAAAATTGGCTCACTGACTTTGTCAAAAATAAAATAAATTCTTAAAACTAAAGTCAAATCAAATAAGTAGGTGCCTACAGGGAGGTAGGTACCAACTTAAAATACACGTTCAGCGACATTGCATAGCCTTTAAAACTCGAAGACATAGCAAACATAATCTCTTTTTTCTTTTATGTATTCTACAGACGTGGATGCGCCGAATGTAGTTTTAACCGAATACGAATGTTCGGCCGAATATTCGTTCCATAATGTACCGACCCTAATATTCGGCCGAATCATTCAGTTCAGTTTTATTTTGCTAACATTGTAATTCGTCAAAAAAACTTAATTTGATTAAAACTTCAATTAGGTACCTACTACAAATTTGTATTTTTTTTTCTCATTTGTGAACTAGTATTTGTTACGGAAGATATATTTGTTCATTGTTGATTTCATAGAATTTTGTGACTTATATTGACATTTACTTGAAAAAAAACTTAATTATATTAAAACTACAAATAGTTAAGACAATTTCTAGTTTTTATGTTGCAAATGAATATTTGTTACTTAAGGGTTTTTTTCTTGATTTCATAAATTTTATTTAGCATACATAGATATACACACATATTAGTCACTTGTCCATAGGGGTTCATTAGAAAACCAGCGCCAGACAGCATTTGTCGGGCATTAATGCTGAAATGAACCTTTTTAGCGCAGCCGTGAGGCACACACTATGCTATAAGATAATTATTTTCATTTTATTTTGTTATTAGTGTTTCACGAAGTGTGTCCAAATAAATATTATGGTTTATTTATTTTCTTTACATTTATTTTAATAAAAACTTAATTTGATTATATACATATTTTAATACTTGCGTAGGTTCCTAAAGATAGTAGGTACCTACTAAGTTATTAAAAAAAAATATTTTCCGAAAAAAGTTGTTACTGAAGGCAGTGTTCTTAATATTGTTAATTTCATAGAAATTTACATTAGTTTAATTTATCATTTGTAAAAAGCAGAAGTTTATTTGATTAAAATTTTATTTAAATTGATTGTTAAAGTTAATCTTTTTATTTTGTCATTAAATAATTGGTACAAAAAGTAGTGTTTCATTCATTTACAAAAAACTGTACAACAGTCGGAATAAACTACACTTATTTAGTAATTAGTTAACCTTACTGTTTAATAAAATGTTCTTTT
The DNA here is from genome assembly GCA_963853775.1 of Xanthia togata. Classification (NCBI taxonomy): domain Eukaryota; kingdom Metazoa; phylum Arthropoda; class Insecta; order Lepidoptera; family Noctuidae; genus Xanthia; species Xanthia togata. The sequence goes on from OY970791.1 coordinate 22,079,487, forward strand.
TTATATTAACAATAATTTAAATATTCGGTAATTATTAATATCAACCGAATATTCGGCCGAATACAACATGTAAACAAAATGCCGTTTATGTAAGAATATTCGGCCGAACATTCGGCGCATACCCAGACGTTATCGTACAACTTGAAAAAAAAATAGATATGGGGACTGCCGACAGAAGTGTTAACTTAAAACTGGTATTAGCGCCATCTATATTCTAATTATTCTATAGCAAGGCGTGTCGGTGGCGCGAATCCATACGTTTGTTTACCCCCTACCAAAGATCGCTCAACGCGCCTAAAGAAGTTTTCACTTATTTATTAACTAATTTATATAAAGGTTTACCAACTAAACACATACACAGCATTTACCCAAAATCTTTGACATAATACACACATCAACACGGTCTAGGGATATTTCATACTCAATTAAATAACTCGAAAAGTACTGGCCGCATTGGAATCTTTTATACACCGATTTGTTTGTAATTTATCTCACACTAATTCCAAATTAAAATTTTTGAAAATTCTTTTGTTTCGGTGGCATAAAAATGTCTTGATGTATAGGAGAGGGAATTTTCATTTGTGCGAAATTTAGAAAACAATACGAATTACGTTTAGTTACAGTTTTTTTTCATTTTTAAACGAAAGATAAAGTTAAAATTGAGGTATTGTAGCCATGCAACGCCGACATTTGACGAGGGCGGAGATGTTACGAGCTGTGGGAATGCTGGAAGCTGGATCTGTTCAGCGTAATGTTGCTGAGGCCATATTGACCCATCAAAATGTAATTTCAAGATTGTGGACACGCTATCGTGCCACAGGTGAAGTAGCGGAGAGGCACCGGGGGCCAAGTCGCATCACTACCCCCAGACAAGACCGATTTTTGCAAATTACTGCGCGAGCTCAACCAAATGCAACGGCGACTCAATTGGTCCAAAGGCTGCGAGTGGAACACCAAGTGCTTGTGAGTGACCAAACTGTAAGAAGGCGACTGCATGAAAGCAATCTACGCTCTCGTAGACCACTCCGGGTCCCACCTTTACGGAGAGGCAATCGTGGACGACGATTAGAATGGGTTCGGAACCACGTGGACTGGGGCCGTGAGCAATGGTCCAATGTGCTGTTCACGGATGAATCCAGGTTCGGCTTCCATCCAGATTCACGAAGGACGCGTGTTTGGCGAGTTCCTGGACGATGGAGCCGTCTCCAGAACCCTCAGGAAGTTCACCCATACCAAGGAGGAACAATTATGGTTTGGGCAGGAATTCGTCTTGGAGGACGGACGGATCTCGTTTGGGTGCGGGGCAATATGACGGCAGAACGATACGTCCAACAGGTGCTGGGGCCCGTAATCTTGCCCCACAGAACACAAATGGGGCAAGATTTCCTGCTCATGCACGACAATGCCCGGGCACACACGGCGAGAACGGTAGCAGCTTGGTTACATACACATAATGTTAGGGCCTTAGACTGGCCTGCTCAATCGCTAGATCTAAATCCCATTGAGCATGCGTGGGATATGCTGCAAAGAAGAGCTCTGAAGGAAGTTCCTGAAAATCTGGCTACAGAAGATCAACTTTTTGCGCACCTCAGAAGGACATGGGACAATATTCCGCAGCAAGACATTGACAACCTTGTTCTGAGCATGCCGAATCGTTGCCGATGTGTTATGAACATCATGGGCGCTTTCTCAGACTACTAAATTCAAGTTTATAAACACAAATTAAATGATTTTTCTATATTTATCAGTTTTTACTCACAAATTAAAAGTTAATTCATATACGGTTTCCGTCTATGCTTCATTTTTTTTCCATAAAATCCTGAAATTTTAATCTAAGTACCTTAACCATTATTAAAAAATGGTAGAATATTAAATAACGTATCTTTTAAATATATACATGTCATATAAATAATTTAACACATTGATAGTAATTCGCTTTTTTAAAAATATCCCTAGACCGTGTTGATGTGTGTATATGTAGATCTCGTATGTATTTAGATTACAAGAAAGCACGACACCATCAATTAGTGTACTAGAACATTATTAAACATTAAACAAACCGCTCAACGCGCCTAAAAAAGTCAAATATAATAAAACAATTTAAAAATAATAATGTTTAATACTATGACTGTTACGAGCACTTCAAAAAATAATCACATGCCCTTACAATGAGTTCACAAATGACCAGAAAGCCAGAGCTAAGTACGGTCGTCAGCTACGAAAGTTCAAAAAAAAAACATCGTCACAGCAAGACACATGGAATGAAATGCTCCTTGGATGAAATGTGCTGAAAGAATTTTCCCTGACCCCAAAGGGCAAAAGGGTGGCTAAGAGCGTTATCACACTGACGATTTGCCACCGTTTTTCTAGCGAGGCGTTTTGTGAACGCGCTCCCCGCCGCCGCCGCGCCGGGTGCCAAGCGAGCAAGCTGCGACGACGCGACATGTTCTCCGCGTTTGTTAAATTTTATTAAAGGTTAGGTACTTTCAAGGTTATAATTATTGAAGTCGTTTTTTTTTTGCAAAAAATTATTTTTTATACAATTATTCAGGATGAGAAGTAGCCTTATGTCCTTCGCCACGTCCAGCCTGCCTATCTGTCAAATTTCATAACGATCGGTTCAGTGGTTTAGGCGTGAAAAGGTAACAGACAAACAGAATTACTTGCGCTTTATCTTCTTTCTATATCTATACAAATAAATAAAATTGAAGTGTCTGTTTGTAATTTCAAAATACAAGCTTTTTACTAAATCATATGTATTTAGTATAAAGCTGGTATTGACTTAAAGCTTAAGACTTGTGAGAACATAATATTTCCAAGAATATTTCTTCTCACCAACAGTTTGGACATCGTCTAGATGAGTTATGATAAATACGAGTACCTACTTATATAATATGCAGTTATGAAAAACATATTTCTGTATTTGCCCCAGAACTTAACTTCGTGCCTTGCAATTAATTCAAACATATTGGTTAATATTAGTCATTCATCCATATCCATTGCTTTATTTGTAAAAATAAATGTTTCTCAACATACCTTGAAAATCGGCAACGTACGCCAAAATTGAAAAATCAAAAATGTCACCGTGTTTTCCTAATGATTTAAATTTAGTTTTGCGTACGTGTTCAATTTGATGATCAAATTAGCTTCACAAATATTTTGAAAAGCGATTTTTCATCTGATGAATTTATTTAGCGGTAACATCAATAAGAATCGAGTTCTTTTTAATCGGTTTATCGAGTAAGAGGAAGTAATTTACAGGCTACGTTACGTGCAAAAATGTATGCATTTTTCATCGATATTATGAAAGATATTTTTGCGATGTAGGTATAGACTATTTTGCTAACGTATGTTAGATTTTAACGGCTTAACCTTAAATGACACAAGGAAGCCATTTATTATCGGATCCGGATATCCTTGTTTCGTTTTACGGTAAGTCAACCTACGATTGCAGTGGGTTCACTGCCCACGATAACAGCTGTATTGTCTTTGTCTCTTGTCATTTCCAGAAATACAATGTTTTGCGTAAACAGTTAGTCCGATTAGGCGCGTTAATAGCTAACTTTGAGTTAACCGCAAACTCAGGGTTAATTCAATTATTCTCTTTGGATTAGCTGCTGCTCTCTGAGTTAGCTGTTAAGTCCAAGATATTTAGCTAACCCATGAACGCGCAAGTGGGCCTTAGTATAGTTAATACAAAGGAGCGTAAATTCTTATTTTTAAACTTGTGATATTATCGTCTATTATAGTGCTATTACCTATTTTTTTTATCGCAGTAACCTTTAAAGACAGGTATACGTTAAATCGAACAAAGTTTTAGACAGATTTTTATATGAATATTAACATGATTAATAGTTCGGATCAAAGTAGTGGATTTACACTGCGACCGGCTTTATAAACTAATATAGGTAAATCTTTTGATACCAAAGAAACAATACAATAAAAATAATCTTATTCAAACACTCCTACCTAGTAAGCCTGCGCGCCATATTTTGTATCATCAACGTAATGGCATAACCGAGACCAAAGATTGGCATGTTTAAACTTATAAACAAAGTATCCAACATTTTAGCGTCTATAATAAATGTCATTGCCGATATCACAGGTCGATGTGTCTGTCTGTGAAATCGACAATGAATGTGGTATAGCTTAGTAATGTGGAATTCCGAACTTGCTCAGTCACGCACTCACGCTACCTATATTTTTTTTGTCTATAGCCTGCAAGAAGACTACTAATATCAAATGCTGTTGTGCCAACAGGAAAAATATTGAATTTAATATCTCGTATCACACGCCACAGTTCTGGTTCGTGAGAACAATAGCGGAGTTCGTCTAGTGTGGTTGGAAGCAAGGTGACTTAGCACAGTCCTGGGTGTCTGAAGGTTGGACTTGCTCAACCTGATCGAGGTTGGGAGTGTTGACACAGAACCTCATATTTTCCGTCCATAAACAATTCATATGGCACAACATTTGATTTTTTGTTCAACAAATTATAAATCTAGCAATCTCAAAAACCCTATCATCTTTTTTTGGGGTCTGCTTTGTCAAAAGATGGAGGACCCAAAAGTCGGGAAAATTGGGCCTGAAATAAAATAGATTTATATCTAAGTTACACTATATCAAGTTGGCAACAGCTTACAGCAAAACAAATTATGCAGTAGATACATACGATAATTAGAAATATTAGAATCACACGGTTTTATACCATTAGAGCAATTACAGCGCAAATCGCAATGTGGCTTCTTGCGTCACTTCAACGTGTACGATGTGTATTTAAGATATTAGAGCGGTTAACAACAGGTATTTAATGTTATTTAGATGTTATATCTAATGAAGGTGAAGTTAGACGCAATACTAATAAAAAATATAGGTACTGCTAATTCGTTCCTCAAACTCGTAGATAATTACAGAGTCGACATGTTTTGTCCGTCGCGTTGTGAGTCGTCATCGTGCAGTAAATCTGTACTACACAAATGCTAACCGTTTCATTGTAGGATTTGTCTTTTTTTGTTAATACATCAATGGGATTGGGATTTTACCAATTTTATGCAGCATTGAACACCTGAATCAATTTGATCTGAAGCTAAGAATCGCGCCCCGCCTTCCATTCTATTTGGTGTCGTTTACGCTATCAAAATACACGAATAGAAAGTCGAAAATTACTTTGTTTATTAATAAGTTGCTAGCATCCTGTTAAAATCTGGTTTCCTAAAAAATGTCGAAAGTTATTAAGACTGACATAACATTATCTAATTTCTCTCCATTTAAAAGTCTATTTATTCAGATTCGCAAGAAGCCTGATACTCATTTTCTTTTCCAGATCCATGTCTGTACATTCTCCGGTTCTCATCCCAACTACAGTTCAACGACAAGTCGCACGAGGTCAGCATGACTGCCCTGCGTCTAGTCCAGAGGATGAAGCGGGACTCCATACACTCTGGAAGAAGACCTTCCGGTATTTGTGGAGCTGGTAAGAAGCTTTTTCCTGCAACTCTATTCCTTTCTGGCGTTTAGAAACGTCCTTCACTAGAGCGAAAAAGAAGCAGCCGCGGAATGAATCAATTTTCGATTGGGAATTTGGATGTTTTCTGACTGTGTTAGTTGTTGGCGATGATGACTGCCTGAGTTTGTTGTTGTGGTTCAGCTTTCTAATTACGCAACATGTTTTCGTAAACGATAAAGACAAATCTGTTTCATTTTGACAGTTCAACAACATTCATTGCGTTATTTACGTTGCTCTGCAGTTTTTTTTTCGAACTTACGGAGCAATGGATTAGCAATCTGTTTCAAAACGATTCAGATTCGGATTGTTTTTGCATTACGTAATTAGGGTACTGGTGTATGTCAAAAACTGAGAGCAGTGGTGGCCCAGTGATAGCGGCCGAGTTGTGGGTCGTGGGGTCGAACCCAAGCAGGCACTTTACTTGTGAATAATTTCATCACCACTGCTCTCAAAACGGTGAAGGAAAACATCGTGAGGAACCTGGCATGACCTAGAACCAAAAATTCGAACACATTTGACATCTGCCAACCGTGGGCCCGTGTTGTGGATTATGGCCCACTTTCTCTCACAGCGAGGACGCTTGTGTCCCAGTACTGGGAAAATTATAGGCTGGTTGTTATAGGTAAGTCAAAGACTGGACTGGAGTCTTGAGCCTGGCGATGTTTATCGGCTAATTACCAGAAGAGCATCAGTTAGAACCAGGTCAAATACATCCTGAAGCTCAAGATAGAAGCAACGCATGATGTATATCTTGTGGTGTTTAATTTTGGATAATTTACAGTACCCATAGGTTTTAGTAGCCATTCAATGCGAAAGGCTTTTTTATCTATACTAATAATAATATTATAAAGAGGAAAGATTTGATTTGATCGTTTGCTTGTTTGTATTGAATAGGCTCCGAAACTCCTGGACCGATTTGAAAAATTATTATACCATTAGAAAGCTTAGTTTTCAGGAAGTAACATAGGTTACTTTTTATCCCGGGAAAAATAACGGGTCCCACGGGAAAGACCACGGGAGCGAAGCCGCGGGCAAAGTGCCAGTTGAAGATAAAATGGCAAAGGCAAAACATTAGTTAGACAAAAACTATAATATACAAATACACGACAGTCATACGCTCATTTCACAATACTCCAGACATACTGACAAGACCTTCTTCCATTCGTCCGCAAACAAATGACAGTAAGGCTTAGCACCCAAGAGAGCGTTGAGCGCAGGAGTGTGCGAAGGACAAGGGACTGGGCTCGACTCCGAGGCACGGCGAACAATCTCTGCCTCCTGTTACGGCTAAAGTTCATCGGACAACAATATAGGACAGTTCATCGTGTATTTCAGGAGCATCTGATTTTCTTTGGAGTCATCAATGAGTCGAGCCTCTTATCATCTTTTTTTCCGATCGATTTCGTACCAGAAACAAAAACAGGATTGAAAATAAGGTCAAGAATATTTTTGATCTTTTAAGTATAACTTGTTTTCCATATACGGTTCTTCCATTTTACCGGCCATATCACCTGGCCTCCTTGACTGATATTTTTAACTCCTATAAATGTAGGTCATTGTTTTGTTTTCTCAGTTAGTTTTAATAATGGTCTGGCAGTTTGAGTAATTTATTCGGCCTACCCAAATTTCCTGTTGATTGAGTTTCTTAAGTTTTGAGTTTAGCTGCACGATTAGTGACAAACGCGTGTACTGACTGGACAGGTCCACTCAATCTGTATGGTTCTTTCCTCTAAAGACGATTTCAAACACCAATCTAATCTACGTGGTCTTCACATGATCTGACCAAGATTATGTCTGGACTTTAAAAGAGATTGTGACGTTTGTTTGAGCCTTTCTTCTCAGAGTAGTCAGATAGAAAACGCTGAACTCATCTAGTTTTTAAAATATTATTGACGTGTAAAATTGTTTGTACAAACCTACTTACAGAAATAAAATCACATAGAAATCTCGTCAGTTAAAACTGGATTGTAGGTTATTAATTTTGCCAATACAATCTGAGTTCTCTAAGTGCTTCGAAGATTCTAGAATCCAGATCTTTGTGATCCATAGGTATAAAAGAATTATAGATCATGTTCTTGCCCAATCACGAGTGCATGTCTAGTATTATATTATTGAAACATATTTTCGAAGATTCCGCTTAAAAATGTAATTTTATCGTTTGGGAGACAAGTTCAACAGTCTTTTATTTGCCTAAGTATATGCAAAAATTTAAAATTACCGATGCCTCGTTTTTAGAATAGCTTCAAAATTAGCGACGGAACTACTCTATTATGATTGTAGATTCAAGAGCCCCAAAGATTACTGGCACGGTAGCGTGGAGATATACCTATACAAAGTCAGATTGAATTAGTTCAGTAAACTTCACAGATGTGATTCCGGGGTCTACGCTGGTACACTGTTTTTGGTAACCAAGTGTACAAGCTGTGAATGCAGTGTTTGAACACTTGCTAACCATAAGTAAAGCGCGCGTTGCTTCGTGAGATAAAAATACTTGTGGTGTAGTTACTTGAAATCACGAGTTTAGATAATCATTTTTGTTTGTCCTATCATCATTCGATAGATACCCATCATATTCCTTAGCCCTTATACAGGGTCAAATTAAATTAAATAGCGACATTCTACATACGTGATGGTGTCGGAATAAAATAAAATAATAACTTTTCGGAATCATGTGCGTATTTTATTTATAATTGTCATTTGCTTCAAAATCCGTAAAGGAAAACATCGTGAGGAAACCAGCATGCCTGAAAGGTATTTCTCGAAGGCATGTGGAGCCAAATCAGAGGCCTTTAAAACTGACAGCAGGTTAGACACTAACCACAAAAAAAAAGACCTATGTTTCGCTAGCCAATTTAATTAACAATTTAAAGAACAGGCCTATGCACAGCAGTGGATGAAGTTGGGCTTGGATGATGACGACCGAAAACAGCGAAAGAACTGTCGTTATTGTATTTTGAATCAATTGAAACCTACTTATGTACACAATGGGGGCTATCACGTATGAATTCCCCGCTAGAGGCGCTAGTTTAGCGTGAGGTCTCCGAAATGTCAAATGTCACTGAACGTTCACTGTTTGCGGGATTTTCTACCGGAAAAGTTTTCTCATTATTCATCATTTTTGTAAAGATTAAGCCATTCCTAGTTAATTATGGCTTAAGATTTGAAGTAGTAACTCAGGATCAAATTTAGTAGCACTTGGAGGAAGAATAATATTTGTCTGCTTCATGCTTGCCAATTTTAGGAACATTATAATGTAAATATTCATTGGATGTTTTAAAATGTAATAAAATAAACATTATATAAAGTAATGGGTAGGTACTTAAACATATCCAAATCATATCAAATAAAAGTACTAACAGGACCTTAATCGTCAGTGGCCCCAACTAGTGAGCATAAAAAAGATAACCCCATTGTATATTCAAAAATTGCATTCTACGAACGCGAATCGAGTGCCAATGTAGAGCAGATAATTTTAAAATGTCTATGAAAAAAAGTCTCTTTGTTCACTGTGTCTAAAGGCTGTCATAATTATTGTGCACGGAAGCAAATTATCCGCATAAGTGGCCCTGGTTTATGTGCGAATATTTAATTATTTATACTCTGCTGCTGTACTATTTTTGGTTGATTGATATACATTTCCTGTAGGATACAGAAAATAATGGGGTTACTTTAGTGAAGCTGTGATGTTCTGTTCCCCCCTGGGTGGACTATGGCCCATTCCCTCTCACAAAGAGAGAGAGGAGGATTGTGGCCCAACAGTGAAATCTTACATAGCACTATTTATCCTCTTACGATATCTTTGAGGAAATATTTTATCAGAATGGTGTCTAGAAAATAGTGTAGGATATTAATTGTAAGCAAATTGACACCCTTTGTAAATTTTCCGTGTATCTAAATTGCCATATCATACAACTGTCAAAGAATGACAGTTTTGATTTGAATATGCGGATAATTTAAGTTGGTTGTCAATTTTGCTTAACTAATTTGCGTGACTTTACGAACAGATTTTTATTTAAGTATCAGTTTAAATTCAAAGTCTTGTAATCAACATGTTGTTATTTTCTTTATCAGCTCTCCTCATAGCAGCTCGTCTCCACGAATTCAACCGAACACCAGCCGATGTTGTCCGAATAGTCAAAGTTCACGAGTCGACGCTGCGCAAGAGACTCCTTGAGTTCGGAGACACGCCTTCCAGTGCTTTAACTCTTGAGGAGTTTATGACTGTGGACTTGGAAGAGGAACAGGATCCACCAGCTTTTAGAGCAGCTAGAAAGAGGGATAAGGAGCGATTACAGAAGGTATTTCAATAATGTAACTACTTAATACAACAACTTTTTAATTTTCTGCGATGAAACGTATAGATAGTGGCAATCCACGACGACGCGCCCCACTCCGCTCCGCTCCGTACTAAAGTACAGCTTACAGTACAGTAATCGCGGAGTGGGGCGCGTCGTCGTGGATTGCACTATCTGTACCACGGATATCGAGGGATATGCCTTGGAGGCGTGGCACGTGGCGCCTCGACATTACTAAATTGGGCTTATGTTCGAACGGCAGCTGTACGCTTCATTCAGTCGCTTTGCAACTGCGTTCAGTGTACTATTGATGCGTAAAAAACCAAAATGCCGAGCTGTGCAGTAATAATTTGTGAAAATAGGTCTAGTACCATCAACCTGAAGACAAATGTCGTGTTCTACGACCGGTAAGTAAACATTTAAGTCACTGTTTAATATTTTAAATCAATTTTTAAATCATTTACTGACTTACGTCCGGAGCGATACGAACTAGCCCGAATCTTTCCGAACGGAACGAACGTTTTGGATTTAGAGAGGTGCAATCGAGTGCGTGCGGCTGATTTTATCGACATGCGTATTATTGCAGTCGAATCTTTTTTTACAGAAGTCAATGGATATTCTCGTATTACATGTATAGTATAAGAGTTAAATTTGTTATTAATTTAATTTTGTTTGAAGCAAATAAAGACATTGTTATTTCAATACAGTTACTCGTTTAAAGCATATCTAATATTTAACAGAGAGGGTTCCCTTTACCCGGTAATACAATATTAAAAAAAAAAAACTCATTTTATTTTAGTAAAAATAACCCATATTTTCGGATAGGTATATAAAAACAAAATAAATTATATAAAGAAAATTAAACGAAGTTATAATAATACAAGAATGTGCTTAAGTAAATATCGATAAAAATTATCGAACATCGCTTTCGACTCCCTAATTGCATGCGTGTGCATTGAATGTTCGCAAATAGCAAGTGTTTACAAGTGAATGCCCCGCCCATTCTATGTATGTGTGCTATTAGAAATTGATTTTGTGTAGCTGCTTTTTTCTTAGTGTGCGAGTTCAAATTTTAAGTGTGTGTCGTAAGTACACTATTTGTTAATGTTGTAATTATTTTGGTGGGAGATAAGCGGCCGCACTAGGATTCCTTACTATTCCGCAATGAAGGCATATCTCTGGATATCTATGATCTGTACCCTATGTTCATTTTTCCCCTTCCAGGTTCGGTCAGCGACAAAAGACGATTAACACTAGGTACCACTTTTACACATAATCTGCTTTTTAGCATTCCATATTATTAAATGGAAGAGTTAATATTCATTAAATTTTACTTTTAGGTTTAGAAAACTGAAATGTTAATCGAATTTTGTTGCTGACTGTACCAAGGTATACTTGGTACTATAGTCTAGTTTATTTGTTTATTTTATACAAAAGTGCACTTTACTTAATTGTAATTAACTATTATAACATCCATAATGGACGGATGGATGACCCCTGTAACACAGGTTTTTCCTAGCATAGGGGTCATTGATTAATATTTTTGTACGAGGCTATTTCCATGTTTAATTAACGTTAAGGAGCGATTACAGAAGGTATTTTTTAATGTAACTATCCTTATGTTCACCCTGTATGTGTACTTTTTACGTCAATTTAAAAAAAATACGTTTTACATATTATTATTTAAGACAATGGTTACAGGGATGATGCCTGAGTCAAAAAAAAAAAAATCTATTTAGTCCGTCAGTCAGATAATAAAAAAATATTAGACACGTATTTTTTGCTTTATCATATTAATAAAAAATGACTTAGATACAACGCATTAAAGTTGGGGAGTGGGGGTTGATACGTCACAAGTATGTATAAAATCTACATACAAGTGACGTCATGGCACATTATAACTGAATGTATCGCCGTAATCTTTTGATAACGTAAAAAAAGAAAAAATACGTGTACGTTATTTTTTCATAACCTACATTACGGACAAAAACATTTTTTTTTATAGCCTGAAATAAATTATATTTTCGTTATAAAAATAGTTGCGGTTGTCAAGTCGTGAAAATTTATTATGACGAACAAACTTGATTTTGCATTTAGAATATTACTACGGATATATATTAAATTAATTAACATTAATCCACCGACAATATTTGTCTAGCGCCATTATAATAGCTAATCTAATGCAAAAAAAATACAGGACTTGGTATTTAAAAAAAAATTGTATTTTGAATTAAGTATAATCAAATACTTGATTGGTTAGACACGGATTTAAAAATAAATAGGTATGGTAGCAGTAATTCCCCTGAAAAAACGAAATAAACAATATCCATTATCTAATTGGTCGTTTTACTATTAAGTATTTTTTTTAAAACCGTTTGACGCAGATATTTATGTCAGTGACCTTGAGTGCAAATTAGACGCATTATTAATTTATTATACATAAAACAAAAAGTATTTTAATAAAAACACGGTATACTAAAAGATCAATAATTAATTTGTTTTTAAAATGGCGAAGGTTTTAGAAAATACGATTGATAGATTTTGCGTGATTCTCAGTTTTTTTATCCGCGTTAGACATAGGTAACTTTACAAATTAATTTCACTATGTAATATAAACATAATCTAAAATATTCCTATAATAAATTAAATTAATTATTTGTTTATTTGTGGCATCTAGGCCCAATTGTTAGTAAATTTGTTATTAAAAACTACAGTTCGTAAACAAGCACAGAAACAAAAACACATGGAAATTATAACGTTAGCTGTGGGGTCTTCTGACCAGCACCTCCACAGCGTGTGACAACCAAGGTGTGTCGTACTTTTATATTAATGCTCTAATTTACCTAACATAATTATATTTTTTCCAAATCATTAACACTACTCGTTTAGACGTGATTTTCAGTATAAAACCATTAATACTCGTTTATCGTCGCCTTTTTCTTCTGCGCTAGACATGGGTTTGGGTGACCTGTGCAACATGAGGCTCCAATTCACGACCTCTCGCTTGCCAGTCCAGCCATAAACGTTGGGCTATTGTTTCTGTAACTCCGCGGCTTCGTTCTTCGGCGGCTTCGGCGTGGATGTTGGAAAATACCCCACGGGAACGTCTACCGGGATTAAAAGTACCCTATGTGTTAATCCAGCTTATAAACTATCTGTGTGACAAATTTCTAAGTTTAGATCAAAGATATAAATAAGTGTAGATAGACGGAAAAAGCTGTAAACTCGTCGAAAAAAATAGCATCCAACTATTAGCCGCTAGATGCACGCACACTAGAAAAGTACAATAACAGCACAATGACTTGGCGCGAGTGAAGACGTCACGCACACCAGCTTAACAAAGTTGGCCTGTTTGTTTTAGTTCTTTTGCAGTACAACACTAAGTATCGAGACATATAAATAATCAAAGATCATTGATATACTCCCATATAGATAGTGCAATCCACGACGACGCGCCCCACTCCGCACCGCTCCGTACTAAAGTACAGCTTACAGTACCTACAGTCATCGCGGATTTGGGCGCGTCGTCGTGGATTGCACTATCTTTATATAAGTATATCAATGTCAAAGGTATAGATAATGGCCGGGTTGGGACATCTGAATCGTGTCCTGCGTGCCCAGATGCTTACACGTTACAGGAAATGATGGAGTCGTAGCTTACCCTAGTAGGTATGAGTTTCTTTAAAGCGTCGTGAAGACTAGCGCGACGCGGCACCGGTTATTGTTATACCGTGAAGTTTTCTAAGAAATTGTATTGTTCGAGTCGCGTCGCGCTGGTCTGCACGAGCCTTTAACCATCTCGACTTTACGCATCGACCTCAATTGTTCGGCGCTCCAATTGGCCCTTCACTGGCCTTCACTGATGAAGGGCCAATCGCCGAACGCGGTTAAAAGAAACACATACTAGGGCCTCAGGACTGACTCATTTTAGATTGCGTCGATACGCTAGGAAGAAGGAGACACAATCACATATGCCAAGGAGAAACTTTTACATATCCGTCAAGTCAACTAAAAGAACATTAATTTTGCTTTCTACATCAAAATACACGCACACACATTAAAAAAAGTACACAACATGTACGGTTTTGAACTTTTGAACGATTTTTATTATTGTAATATATTTATATTTCTTTTATAAATAATAACTAAGCATTTTTTGATGCATTAGTGACAAAAGCAACGAAATCCTGCATTCAATTGTTCATAATCAAATATGTGTACTGTAACATACGTAGTATAAAATAAAGTTAAAACGAAAATGAAATTTTCATAATTTACAAAATTAAATATCGTTTTTTAGGGTTCCGTAGTCAACAAGGAACCCTTATAGTTTCGCCATGTCCGTCTGTCTGTCTGTCTGTCCGCGGTTTAACTCAAAAACTATTGGTAGTAGAAATTTGTAATTTAGTAGGGTCGTTGCGTCGGTTTCGCGACCACCTCCGGTAACCGACCACTTGTCTGACTAGGTTTCTTAAATTAAAGATAATAACCTTTCTCTAGGACATACAAATAAATAGTATGTCTTAAATATTATTTGAATAGTTACATGATAAGAATTTACTCAATTTTATACGAACCGCTTGACCCAAAACAAAGAAAAATTACGCTAAATTCACGTGTTGACTCAGTGGTATGTGAACGTGCTGCGCAAGAGCAAAAAATTAGCAAGGCGCGCGGCGTTCGAAGGTAAGTTTTGCTACTTATTTTAAGTTTTTTACTCAAATTAGAAACGTGGATACTTCAATTATGTCGTGATTTCAATTGTTTAATTGCATTTAAGTCAATTTTTACCATATATTAAAATAAAACCCAGTGGTCGGTTACTGAAATGCATATTTTAATAATACGTTAGAAAGCGACCGGGTGGTCGTATTCTGACTCGCACAGTTTTATTTTGTTTTGCTTATTATGTTCTCAATGTTTTATTTATGGTTACACTATTTAGGGTTTTGGTGTTGTAAAAGCCTAAACATGCTATTCTTCAGTAAACGACCATGTTTTTTTGATAAAACTTATTTAATTCACCCACAAATATTGTTCCTAAAAGGCGGTCGCTAAGTGATACAGTTAGAAAATTACGATGCTAGTTTGCGACCACCAAGATTTAGTACGAAAAGAACGATGGCAACAAACTAAAGTTTAGCTTAAGTATGATCAGTATTCGAGCACATGTGATTATTTGATTTAGAATAAGTAGTTTTTTTTTCAAAATGACGCCCCCGGAAACAAGTCGAGGTAGAAAAAGACTTGGAGCATTGGTAAACAGTTTCGGGGATATCTCATCCCCCTGTCTCGCTCCTCTGTGCAGTTGGACGGGGCTCGTTTTCTCATCCTGGTTCTGGACAGTCATCGTGGCAGCGTCATACGAGCATCTCAACACTTCGATATGGCGCCAGTCAATTCGACATCGTTGCAGAGAGGCCAGAACTGCCCATCTTTCGATGGAGTCGAATGCTTTATCGTAGTCCAAAAATGCCAACAACAGCGGCTGGTTGTACTCCTCGGTCTTTGCAGTACCTTCTCAGTACAATTTGCCGAACAGTATGGACTGTATGGATGTGGTCTACGGAGCTAAAGCCTTTTCAAAAT
Organism: Xanthia togata; assembly: GCA_963853775.1. NCBI lineage: Eukaryota > Metazoa > Arthropoda > Insecta > Lepidoptera > Noctuidae > Xanthia > Xanthia togata. Next base: position 22,094,874 of record OY970791.1, read on the forward strand.
CCGGCTTGTTCTGGTGGCTGGGAATCGTCAAGTCTCCTGGCGAGATGGTTCGTGGCAATTCTCGAGAATAGCTTGTATTCGTGGCTCAGAAGTGAGATGGGTCTATAGTTCTTTAGCAAGGTTTTGTCACCTTTTTTGAAGAACAGAACCATTGCACCTCTGCTTCAGGCCTCGGGCGTTATACCTCATGGATGACGGAGTTAAAGAGACTCAGGTCTCATGACTGGAACTCCGCCCGCTTGCCCGTTGCCAAGTGCGGATTCCCAATTAAGAAGCAGGAGCTTCTGAATACTGTCATTTTTTTTTGTCAAAAACCATTTAGGTATCAAAGAATCCCTTCAAAGAAGATCGTCTAGGACAAATTGGTGTGGAACAGGACAAAGTGGCTTCTCTATGCCCTAAAACTGGATAAGTTTTTAGCACCAAAGGGATATCGAAATTTGTACCAGGTTAAATCGCGCAACGAAAAAGATTTATTTAATTTTATTTAATAAAAAACGTTAAATCAGATGATTAACTATATTTTGTGTTGATGAGTATTAGATATTTAGTTATGTTTGATTTAAAGTGAAAAATAAATAATATTTTTTGTCAATAAAAGTGGTTTTATTAATTTATTTTTATGTTTTTTAACAGTGGTCGTAATCTAGCGTACTAGTGGTCGTCAACCGAAACAAGTGGTCGTTATCTAGCATTTCGGCTATTTTTGCACCTTTTCCATAATTTTTCATAATTTATGATTGGAAGCGTGATATTTTATATTTTATTTCACAACTAGACTATATTTAGAACCAATTTACATTGTCAGCAACTATTTTGCGTGTCAATGGCGTATATTTTGATTCGTTCAAAGTTAGCAACTCAACTAACTGGTCGCCAACCAGCGCAATCACCCTATGAGTATACACGTTAATGACGCCAAAAAAGTAGTAAAGTAAAATGTTGAAAAAAACAATTATTTAGGGTACCTCCCCTACATGTAAAGTGGGGATGATATTTTTTTTTTTCGTCCTTCCCATTGTGTGGGATATCGTTGGATAGGTCTTTTAATATTAGGGGTTTGCGAAGACCGTTTTTTGATTAAGTAAACCGTTCGTGACTTATCAACCTTTAAAGTACCAATTTTCGTTAGAGTCAAGTGTCCCCCCCCCCTACCAACTAAACGGTTGTAGTTAGAAATTCAAATGTCACGGCATTAGTACTTATATATAACGAAGTTTAAAATAAAACTATCACACTTAGTGGGCTTTACAAGTTTACGAGTAATAATCGACCAACTTAAATTTGCGGTTTCAAAAACATGTTCTCCCATATATTCCGGGAGAACATGTTTTTCAATTACAAAGTTAAGTTTGTTCTTACGATAAATTCATTCCAACTTCGGAACCCTTCATTGTGCGTGGTCCGACACGCACTTGGCCGGTTTTTTTCTAGTAAGTTTAGTGCTCGTAAATTGTTCATGCTTTTCTTTTTAAATAAATGTCATTCTTTAAAACTATGTATCTGTTGCATATTATTTATTTTAAGACTTACAGTTTCTTTACAATAGACAGGCATTTTTCTGGAAAATCAGGTATTTTGTACATCCTAGACAGGCATCCTCCCTTACATACATGGTACCCCTACCCGAGGATATCTTCAATGTAACTTTCAGCATCACGAAAACTTTAATATTATATAATTCCACTAAGACATTTATTATATTTGAGGTCCTGGGTTCGATTCCCAGGTCGGGCAAAGTGTCATTGGGTTTTTTCTTTCTGGAATTTCTCAGTAGCAGCCCGGATTGCGGATTTGTGCCCGGATGATGGCAATAGGCTCGCCCCCTATTACATGGGACTTAAACATAACTGGCGAAATGTGGGTAAACTATAGGTACACCTCTGCCTAATCCTTCGGGGAAACAAGGCGTGATGTTATGGTATGTTATATTACATTTATTATAACTTACCTACACAAATAAAACTATTGGTCTTGTCACGTTGTTATGGTATTCAAATAATCTGCGTGTATTTTGATACTTCTTTATTTAAATAAAACGTGACGTGTTCTTTGTTATATTTCCTACTATTCAAACTACTATGCGTGGAGTGATTAATTATACGGAAGTACTTAATAATACTTTTAAACTGGTTTTTGATTACAATTTATACACACGAAAAAAGTCTAAGCAACACGCATAATTTACAGAAACTGGATGTTTTATTAATTTTGATACTTTATTTTTTTTGTTAACAAAGTAGATACCTACGTATAATTAATATCTTGTTATTCTCGAAAACATAATTATACTGGCTGATTTTAAAAATAGAAAATTTTCAATTGTGTTTTGTTTTCATTAAAATAAAAGCAAATTATTTTTTCCATATACAGATTTAAAAAAAAAACCATTTGACTGCTGATGAAATGTAGAGAGCTGTAGAAATGCTACAAGCGGGAAAGGGAAAATAATGCGATAATCATGACATTACATACAAACATACATAAAGTCACGCCTTCTGTAGTTGGTGGCGTTCTGATTCAGTTTCCCAAACTGCAGAGCTCCACCTGTTACGATCCTTACATACTCCTTTGCATCGTTTACGTTTATATCTGGTCATACACGCACGCCGGTTGCGAGTACCTACTACGCACCTCTTATCTTTCTAAAGAACATAATCAATAAGGACACTATTATGTCCTTCTCGTCGCCTCCCGATATTCCCACTCACACCTGCCTTGATAAATACCTTTTATTAGTCGCCTTTCATTCATCATGTTATTAGAGACCATAAATTAGCTCTCTCATAGACTGTTCACGATTGATCTCTTTGTGTGCGAAATATTTTCCTTGAATTTGCATGAAATAGGATCGTTTCTGGAGTTGTAGAAACAACGGCGAGACAAACAACTGTGTTGTTGTTAAATGACAGCGAATATTAATGAGGAAGGGCAGCCAAAAGTTACAAAAGTCAAGAAATACGTTATAATTACATACATTCATCCTTATCTTTACATAATTATAAAACATCCTTAACCTTAAAATTATTATAAAACAAAGTTCCCCGCCGCGTCTGTCTGTCTGTCTGAACGCGATAAACTCAAAAACTAACCAACGGATTTTCAAACGGTTTTCACCAATGGACGAAGTGATTCATGCGAAAGGTTTTGGAGTATAATTCATTAAGGTTTTGTGTAAATTGTCTGAAATATGACGATTATTGTTGAAGATGTCGGATAACATCATGCCGACTGGGAGCTTTACTGGCGTGCGCCGCGTAAACCGTAAAAGATACATCAAATGTATGTTCTATAACATTGTTTATCTTAAAAAGTTCAACAAAAAAATTCCGTGATGGCATATTATGTCCATCTTCTAAGGATGACCCACAGTAACCATTGTTATCTTTCAGAATTTGATAAAAAATTAATTGTTATTTCCGAAGCAATTTTGCCCGGTATTATATTAATCCTTATCCAATAAAATATGTTATTTAAATTGGGCATTTAGTTTAGATTTAAATCTGCCTTGATATCATATCATTTAAATGAATAGTTTATTAAAATATATCACGGATTCAAAATTACGCGTAACAAAATAATTATGGTTGACGGCAACTCGGGTGCAGCGGTAGGAGTCAATGACCTTTTCCTCGGCTATTAAGTATGTAATCCCAGTAGTACGTTCCCGTGGGATATTTTGCGACATCCACGCGGGCGAAGCCGCAGGGAAAGCTAGTTAAACTTAAAACAAAATTACATTTCCAGGAAAACTGTACTGTGTATCCTATACCTTGATTTAAATTGTCTGATCTTTAACCTACTAGGAATAGTCGTTATTTTTCCGTTTTTTATTAACCTTATAATTATCTTTTTTTCTGATTTTCAGTTAATGGATGAGGAAGATGGTGAAAAAGAGCTGACCGATTTACAAAAAGAGATAGAACATCAGTTAGAAAAAGACGGCAATAAAAGAAGAAAGGTTGCTGCTGTCATTGGGACATCCACCGCTGTATTGGGAATTGGTAAGATAATGTTTTTGATAAATTAATAATCATTTTAACTGGACAAAATTCCTAAATCAGTGAAATCTTTGCACTTATTTTAATATCGATTCGAAATAATTAATCCTATTATTTTGATTCAATTCAGAACATGATAGGAGAAATCCCACTGGTGCTACAAATTATCTACCGGACACAGTCCCTAAAGCCTTGTTCACATTGACGTCTTTTGAGGTCGTTTCGCGAGCGTTCGTTCAGCGTGGTTGTACTACAGGCACTAATATGAACAGGCCTTATACTAAACTAGCTGCGCCCCGCGGTTTCACCAGCATAAATCTCGTTCCCGTAGGAATATCGAGCTAAAAAGTATCCTATGTCCTGCTCCAGGTCATGGTCTATCAGTGTGTACAATTTCATCCAAATCCGTTTAGCCGTTTTAGCGTGAAAGCGTAACAAACAAAACTCACTTTCGCATTTATAATATTACTCGCTGCGCCCCGCGGTTTCTCCCGCTTATGTCTCGATGCCGTTCTAATATCGGGATAAAAAAGTATCCTATGTCCTGCTTCAGGTAATGATCTACCCGTGTGTACAATTTCATCCAAATCCGTTCAGCCATTTTAGCGTGTAGCGCACATGAGTAGATTATGACATGGGTTAGGACTTAACATATTTTTTATCCCGGTAGTACGTTCCACTGGGATAATTTCCGACTTCCATACAAACGAAGCCGCGCTCAAAATCTAGTAAACTTAAAATTATCATATTCAGCTCAAACTAGTTACTAAATTATATTTGTATAAATTATATTTGATAGCTTATAAAAGACCGGTACTGAACAGGAAGTTGAAACGTCTACAAACATCTACAAACTACTACAAAGTTCTTTTGCATAAAATATAGATGTTCTAATATTTTATAGATAAATACGATAAATCTAATTACATACACTTATATAAATTCACGCCTACTTCCCATTGGGGTAAGTAGAAACTATAGAACGTCACCAGCTACGCTCATTACTTACTCCTGTTTAGGGTTCCGTAGTAAACAAGGAACCCTTATAGTTTCGCCATGTCCGTCTGTCTGTATGTCTGACAGTCTGTCCGCGGCTTAGCTCAGAGACTTTGTACTAGAAAGCTGTAATTAGGCATGGATATACTTATTAATCACGCTGATAAAGTGGTAAAACATTTTTTTTTGTTGAGGTGTCCACTACACCTAAATAGGGAAGGTTTTTTTTCTCACCTTTCCCATGGTGTGGGGTGTCGTTGGAAAGGTCGTTCAAATATATTGAGTTTGTGAAAAGCTTAATATTTCGCAAACCCGATTTGAGATAACACGATAGCCGTTGATAGACTGGCTGTCAGAATTCCGGGCTTCTGACTAGGTACCGTAAAGTCTGTCAAAGATCTATGTAAAACAGAAAATAATAAGGAAGATGATAAATAACACTAGCCTATTACTACCCCACCGCAGGACAAAGGTCTCTGTTAAATGGGAATTCGGTTTAAACGTATTTTATTTTGTCCTCGTTTGACATTGACATCTCAGGTTAACAGCCTACCTCTAAAACTGTAGATAATAAACATATATTTGATAAGTGCGAAACTGTTTATGTTAATTTCTGGAATTCATAAGTAATAATATAAATATTCCACGCTGCTGGCTTGTATTTTAACATATCTTTCTTATGTACTGTATAATGATTCATGCACGGAACTGATGAGCTGTTATGAATTTGTTTTTTTTTTTTGTATGAAAAAGTCGCTCGGTATCATATTCGCTCGCTTATTGGGGGACCCGCGGGGTAATAGCGTAATACGCTGAAAAAAAGACAATATGTAAGGAGTATGTAATGATGGTACCAGGTGGCGTTCTGTATTTTCTGCCCACCCTCACGCAGACGCAGACGGCGTGAGTTAACTCACGTTTGTCAGTAGGTTACCACAAGTATAGCGTGCGTGGCTTCGTGAGATAAAAATACTGTAGCAGGAAAAGCATGTTTTTATTTGAGGTTTAACTAAACGGTTTAAATAGTACATTACTGACGCGGCTTGCAACTGGGGCATTGACGTCTATCGTGAAAACTCAGACATACGTGATTCCATCAACGCCTCATTGCGGCCAAGGCTTGTATAGTACTTTTCTCAAATAATGTGCGTAAATTCAAACTAAGAAAATTATTCCACCCACCATTCCATTTTTAAATAACACGACAAATATGAGTTTTCATAGTAATTTATTTGGCTGCTAAACACGACAGCTATGGATTTTCATACAAACATTGCCGGCCGGTCGCTCGCATAATGAAGGTTGTCGAAATAATGCTCGAATTTCCAATCTTTAAAGCTCCATTTGGTATCTACCTTTGAGCAAAACTCGTTAAAATCTACCGGTTTTATGATATTATCATTTTGATCCTTAAAATAAAATAATAAAACGTTTATTGGTGTTTTTGCTTTGCCAAAATGCATAATACATAAATTGTCTTACCTTTCAAAGTTTCCTCATGCTGGCTTTTTTTGGCTAATTTAACATTTAATCATAGATCATCATTAGGAGCAATTATGCTAACCTTATCTGCAAATGTAGATTCTTTTGAAGAATGCGTGATTAATGACCGTAACGTAGACGTAGGTTATGACATAGATTATATATTTTTAAGTATTGTATGAACAAAGAGACGGACACAAACACATAACCCTCCTTTTTAACTTCACCGCAGTCGGGTAAAAAAAGAAAGTTGCTGAGGATATTACTCGTACAATTGGAGTGGACAGCACAAAAATTTACTAAGACACTATCAAATCTAATGAAAACTGCTGTAATGATTGCTAACGACCAATAAAAAATAATTTTAAAATTCCAGACGAAACCACTTCAGAAGATGCAGAGGCGTCAAGATTTGCAGCGGAAGACGCGTTGGACCTCATTGGAGAAATAGCCAAAAACGTGCAAGATAAAGAAGATGGCAAGAGTGAAAAACTGAAGCTTGAAAAAGGACTTGGTATGTAAAATCAGGGAACTAATTGTTTATAATATTGTCCGTATATTCAAGTCACATCTGTCTTTCTTTGATAGTTATAGCCATATCATAATACTAGTGGTCGCCCAGTGGTAGAAATTCGTCCATAATTCAAGACAATCCTGTCTTCAAACTAATTCCTTGTTGCTTTGCTATGTCATTACTCTAAGGTAGCCTATATCTTTAACTATAAACAGTGTGTGTCAAACGCATGCTAGTATGTGTATTACATACATATTATATAAAAATATTAGGTATCTGCACTCCTTTTTCATATAACCTTTAACTGTGCCAGATTTCATACTCCTCTGTATGCGTAATTTTCGTAAAAAGGGGTACAGTTTTTGCTTCACGTATTAATGTATAGATAACTGTCAAACTGGCAAAGGAATTGACGTAGTGTGTCAATTGGATAAACAATTAATTTTCCTGGCGGTACCTGCTTGCTATTAACTGATTTTCATCTACTTACTTCTATTTATAGGCAATCACACTTAAATCTGGAACTGAGGTTAGGTTAGGTTCGGCACAATTTTATTGGCGTGGCGCAGACCTGCAGGTGGAGAGTGGCAGACACCCACCACCTGAGCTGGTCACGAGGTGGCGTAGGGAGGCCCAAGCCCAAACCCTGCGAGGACTGCACTGGACTGTGAGGGCTATCCAGCCGATCCTGGACGAATGGGTACGCGCCACGGGACGTTTTCCTTCCGTCTGGTGCAGGTGTTGTCAGGACATGGCTGCTTTGGCAAATACCTGCACAAAGTGGCTAGACGGGAGGCGACTCCCGTGTGTCACCAGTGCGGCTGCGGCGAGGACACGGCGCTTCACACCCTCGAGCATTGTCCCGCTTGGGTGGTGCAGCGCCGTGCTCTCGCAGAAGCAATCGGGGCAGACCTCTCCTTGCCGACCGTGGCCAAGGCCATGGTCAACAGCAGGGGGGCATGGGAGCCGGTAGCGTCTTTCTGCGTGGACGTTATCTCGCAGAAGGAGGCGGCGGAACGCGTCAGGGAGGAAGATTCCCTCGCTGACGCGATTCGTCGCAGGAGGACACGGCGGCGCAGGAGGCGCCATGGCGACCTGATGCCGTCCTAGGAGGTGCCAGCGGGCGATAGATCGGCGAGTCTATCGCCGTCGCGTTGCACGGCCCTCACGAGTAGTGGCGATGTCTCAGGTGAGCCCGGACATTGCCAAAGGAGTGCCCGGAGGCGGGCTGCGCTGGATGGGTCGCGAACGTCATGCGTAGCAGTTCTCGCGGCCCATCTGCAAAGGCGATTAGGCGACAGTAGGCTCACGGCGGTGTTTTTTAGTGGGTGCAAGCCCCACATAACCAAACAGTCTCCCTGGACGGTGCGGTATGCGTCAGGCATTTCTCAACGCTTAACAAAAAAAAAAAAAAAGGTAGCCCTCATCTCAGGTGTCGGCAGTGACCTGTCGCTGCCGGCCGTTGTTGACTCGGTGGTCGGCAGCGGGAGTCCTGGGACGCGGTGGTATCACAGTCATTTCGCAGAAAGCTGGAGGCTGCGGAAAGGGAGCGGGAGATTGCTTCCGCTAACCCGATCTGCAGTAGACGCAGCGGGCGTCGGCGGAGGGCGGATAACGCCCTCTTCCAGCCCCCCTAAATGGGTCCAGGGGCGACGGATCTGGTGAAATCCGTCGCCCCCTACTCCTTAGGACCCGAGATGGTGGCGCATAGTGTTCCAAGCGCGCCTCTATATGATGAAAGGGGGGAGTTTAACACCTCACTCCCCCGTAACTCGAGGTGACCTGCAGAGGCGGGCAGGCACCAGCCGGGGATCGTGGAAGTCGCATTAGATCCCGTGATCCCCGGTGCAAGTGTGAGACGGAACACCGGGGTGATTTTAATCAGTAAGAGTCTAACAGACCCCTCCATGAGGATTTTCCAGGTCAACAAAAAAAAAAAGGTTAGGTTAGTTAGTGAAACTGAGGCTCTCTGTATTTTGTGCGATCTGTGGCCATTGTCTGCCTTGAAAATGCTTCCTGATTTTCACGCCTTTTTTAACTGAAGCCGACATCTCGATCCTCAATAATTTGGTCGGTAGTACTCGGTAGTCACTAATTATAATATAAGACTTGACTGACAGACTGCCTAACGTCATCAAAAATGATATGCATAATCAGCCTATAATCATCCCACTGCTGGGATACGCCTCCTCTGTGTGAGAGGGAGTGGGCCGTAATCAACCACGCGGGCCCAGTGCCGGCTGGTGGATGTCACATGTCTTCGAAATTTTGGTTCTAGGACATGCCGGTTTCCACACGAACGGCTTCCTTCACCGTTTTGAGAGCAGTGGTGATGACATAATTTACACAAAGTAAAGTGCTTGCTTGGGTTCGAACCCACGACCTTCATCTCGTTAGTCGCGGCCGTTACCACCACCAGTGCTTGATCTTGCAATATGATTGCACTTTAACAAGTCCTGTCTAAAAAAGGCGTCGTAAATATTTTTAGTATCACGTAGATGTATATATTAAATTTAAAAACACATTTTAATCAAGGAAGTATCCATCAACGACACATCATCAGCTATTCACAGCTTTAATTTAAATTTTATTGCACCAATTATCAAATGAGAAGTAATTAAACTTTACTATACATTTAATTTATTTCTTCTTATATTTTTATTTCCTTAATTATTGTCTTCAGGTCCAGATCTGGCCGTTATAGGTCTAGCAGGTTCCAGTCAAGACGACAAATCTGACAAATTCTTAAGACCAGAACCAAAGCAGGTGGCCAAAGACCTCCACAATGCTGATGAACTGGTCCTGGAACAGAAAGATGAGGAGTACATCAACTCTCTCATCATGACTGAGGAGGAGGTGAAGCATAAGGCGCTGCTGTGGAATAAGATCAATGCTGGATATCTGAGGGAGCAGAAAAGTACGTAGTTTTTGTTTGAACGGTTGAACCTGGTAATGCAAAAATGTACCAACCCACAAAATTTTAATAATTCCGTTTGGACAACATAAGAGCGTTCATCCAAAAAGTTGGCAACGTCGCACATAGCTGTCAAATATTTACCTGTTTTAATTAATTTGGCAATATAGAAAGAGTCTCTGAGCTAAGACGCGGACAGACAGACAGATAGACGGACATGGCGAAACTATAAGGGTTCCTAATTTACTGCGTAACACTAAAAAAGGCATTTATAAATTTCCAAATACTTTTATTGCATCTAAAACTATATATTCGGTGTTACCGATAATAATTATTTCATTTCATAATCATTTAGTTCACTAGTTTGCCATATTTCTTATTTCCATACAGTAACATTGCCAAATCAAAACAGTGAAATATTTGACAGCTATTTGCGACGTTGCCCAATCAATCTACCTAGCCTTTTCCTAACTATATTGGGGTCGGCTTCCAGTCTAACCGGATGCCGCTGAATACCGTATTTTTCATGGAGCGACTGCCTATTTGACATGCACAACCCAGTAACTGGGTAATACCCCTTGGTAAGACCGGTTAATTGGTGATCAGACTTTCGGGTTTCTGACGACTCGTAACGACTGTCAAATATCCACGAATGACAGCAGGGACCATTGGCGAGAGATCGGGTAAATGTTTGAGATTTTATTAATTTTATTGTTAATATGCACAGAAAAAAATGCCTTTGACGTCTGGCTAATGCCGTACGTGTTTTTACGGAGTCAAATACATTTATAGTAATAGTACGTTTGTTGCTTAATTTATCAGGATCATAATGAGTAGACACATGCAGTTTGATAATAACCGGATATACAAAAAGCTGCCTCAAAGTAAGAATTGATGACAGATTGAACAATGGCATAGTAAACAATACGAAGAAGTTCCAGGTTAGCTACATGCCTAAGATTTTTAAAAACCCATATGAATTCTAACACGTGACGAAATCATGTCCATATGTGGCTTCCAAGTTATGTTCTCGTCTAGAAGTACTCCAAGAAGTCTCGAAGAATTATTATTGTTCGTCCAATTTGCAATCTAAACTAATATTCTAAAGAGAACGATTTAATTTTTTGTATGTTTATGTTTGTTTGTTGCGCTTTCACGGCTAAACGGCTGAACTGATTTTGATAAAATTTGGTATGGGAATACTTTGAACCCTGGGAAAGGACATAGGCTACTTTTTATCGACCAAGGAAGCGGGCAAAGGCGCGGGCGCAAGCTATAGTGAATATTGTTGGACTAACCCGGGTGGTGTATGAAATCAAGATGAGGGGACAGTGCACAGAGTTCTTCGAACTACGGAATTTAATCCCGCAATTCTTGCCCTGCCACTGTCGGGTGAGTTCAACAAAATTCTCTAGTCGTCGCTTGCGCTGTAAATTTTGTAGTTAGGTTGTTATATGTTGTAATTGCTTGGTGCTGGTTTTTTTTGAATATTTTAACTGTCCAGACTTACCAAGGGGAGCGTTACCCATTAGTGTGGTGGTCAGATAGGCAGTCGTTCCATGTAAAATATTGGCATACATGCATCTGCACTGCAAATGGTTCAACGAGAAATATTTGACTAACATTAAATACCCTCTTCAAGAAAATAAGCGATAGATAGATCGAATATAATGTTCTTTATTTTAAAATACAATCTTAACAGTGCAGCCGTGGGTTCGACTCCTGCACAGATCTAATATTTGTATGATCTACAGGGGCCGTATTATGACGTATTAATGCCACCATTATTCCAGTGCGAGTGAGACGGAGCTATACGAGGCCGCTAGCACCATCCTTTTTTTCGCAGTGGAATTATGATGGCATTAATAATTCATAATAAGGCCTTATTCTGCCAGGTCTGTGTTTATGTACGCAAGAATTTTGCATGTAAGATTTAACACAACCAAATTCAGGAGAAAACATTCACCAAAAAAAAATGCTTCACGCATAAAATCTTAATTTGTAGTCATACTTGTTTAAGTAAAAGAAGAGCTTCGCGCGAAGGAAAGAGAAGAAAATAAGGATAAAAAGAAGAAACTTCGCGGTTCCTACAAGAAGAGGACTCCTTGTAACGCTGCGACTGCTGGGGAGGCCATTGAGAAGATGATTGCTGAGAAGAAGATTAGCTCCAAGATTAATTATGATATTCTTAAGAGTTTGGACAATCCTGGCACTCCGTTGCCGCCAGCGACGCCGAAGGAGACTGTCGTTATTGAGTAAGTGATTAAATTAACAAAAAATAAACTTTATTATCAAGAGATTACAGGTGGTTTTACATTGGCCTCAAACTAGGCAAACCTGTATCTTTAGCCGTGTCGAGACATGTGTGTAATGTAATGTAATGCGAAGAGTCTAACACACGATCAATCACAATCTTAATGATTTTGAAGGATATTGCTAATCCATTGCTCCTTAAGTTCTAAAGAAATTGACTGCTCAACAAAGTAAATAACGCAATGAATGTTGTTGAACTGTGAAAATGAAACAGATTGTCCGTGTGTTACACAATTAGGGTGTTGTATGTGTTCGAATGTTCGAAACCCTATTTGTTTGCGATAAACCGACAGCCGATGGATCAGCTCGAGCGTTGCATGTAATACTCGAAGTCTCACCACAGTCTACACGCAGAATTCGCTTTTCTTTACACGATACATTACACGCATCTGTACACGGCTTTAGGCACCAGAGATATATTTTGTAATACCTTGCACTTACTTTTACTTGTACAGGAAGTCCATCCTATTGAATAAGGCAGTTCTACTGCTTCCATCAATGTTTTGTAGACTAAAATCGAGTGTATACTATTATAGATATTTTCGCATGCGATCTCTACTCGGTCCCATAAAAGTAGTTGAAAATAGATTATTGTCTATTTTCGACTAGTTATACCTTAGCTATTTTATATTTTAGCCCACAAGATTGGCCTAAAAATATCGGGGCAAGAATGACCAATTTTCAAGATTGCTTTTTGTCATTGAATGATTCTCACTGCATTTGTTGGACAGCTTTATCTCATTATTAATCTTATCTGTTCTAGAAACAAATCTCCTACACCAACAGTAGCGGTCCCAGCTTCACCTGTACCGCGCAAACGCAAGAAGAAGAACCCCTTGCCCCCCGCCTCCCCCGCGCCCGGCCCGCGCACGCCCGGGCCGCCCGCGCCGCCCACTCCGCAGCCTGTTACTGGTAAGTACTGCAACTAAGTAGCAGCATTGTCCCACCTATGCCCGATTTCGATTTTTTAAAAAGATATCGCACTATTGAATTTTCAACGCTCGGGTCAGCGCCGTAAGTTGAAAATCCAACAGCACGCTTTTATTTAGGCATTCATTTAGTTGTCGCCTAGTCGTAGTGAAAACGGGCATTGGACCCAAATTTCAAACGAAACATAACTTTAAGAAATCTTAAGGTGTTTAATTGTCGCGTTAAGTTATGTCGCTGTAATAGACCTTAAACAGAAACAGCATGTGTGATGCTCAACGTTGACTTCGTTGCGTTTGAGACCTAGGGCTCTAGCGACCCTACTCTGGCTCGACTCGACCAAAGGAATGGCAATGAAAAACCTAATACGACAGCAAATAGAAATTCAACTTTAGAGTACATTGCATATGGCTGAAATTGCTGTAAACAAATGAAACGACAACACGAGTTTTCATAAATTGTATATTTGTTTTTAATACCATAATATGAAATGAAGTAACCTTAATATTTACAAGTTATTATGCCAAAGGTGGGCATCAATCCATAATTTTCCGAAAACCAGTTTGCAATTTTAAGAATTAATACATTCTCCTTTCATTGCTTCAGAAATATTAGACGACTACGAAGACGAAATAGAACCGGACCCAGTGGACGTCGGCGGCGAGCTGTCGCTAGCCGCCATGTTACAAAACGGCCAGGACGACGATTATTACGACTACGAGGAATATTGATATAAGCTCAGGAGTATTGGATGCTGACGACAGCTTACTGCTTAGGATTCAATACCGATATCAGGGAAATATATGAGCGTCACATCCAACAAAATGTTCGTTCTCATAATCTTTAATTATTTATGAGTCACAAACACTTTGTGGGCTATTCCGAAACACATCGGGCTATTCGAAAACACATCGGACTATTCCGAAACACATCGAGCTATTCCGAAACACATCGGGCTATCGCGAGACGATTAAACTGCCCTAAAACTATGCGTGTAATCCCGAAAACAATATTATGGATAGAATGAAAATCGATTTAGTTTTGCGTAACAAACGAATCGGGCTAAAATGCGCATTCTCATACAGGACTATAATCTATAAACGAAACAAAAAATGGAACAACTTACGGTCTAATGTAATGTTGCCTAGAAGAACGATAATTATGTTGGATGTAAGCTGGAGGTTTAAGTTGAGTTGGTGTATGTGTCGCGGCCAGATCTTAAAATTGATCATTTCATGAAATTAACATCGACCACTGGTCACATCATGAAGTGGCCTGGCCAGATCATTGAATACTCAACGTTTAACGATATGAATAGTTAAACGCACGACTACTTCATGTGGCCAAACATTAGTGATCATATCGTAAAATAGTTAGATTCTCCACCGGTAGAGGCGTTGATGACGCTCTGTTTTTTTTGTGCATCATGGCAGCGGCATACAACAAATCAAACAAAGTAGGGTGACCACGCAAAAAAAGTCGATGGACTTTTATTGGGTTTCCAAATATGATATTATGGAAAGCGATAAACTTGGAAGTAGCGCTCGCCAGCCGCTGCCGCGGCGTGAAATGTAACATAGAACTGAAAACTAGTTTTTCAAAATAAAAAATATTACGCCGCTTAAATGGCACCCCGAACAAATGGGTTAGGTTAGGTTAGAACTGTGACCAAACGCGACCAAACTGCTTCCAAGTTGGTTGCAGTTACTTGGCTATTATTACTACACCTTACACGTTTGGCCATATCATTAATATAGGGTATCCACCCTATATTAATGATATGGCCAAACGTTGTCTGACATATCTTTAAACGTTGACGTTTTAACGATATGGCCAATGTTAGCTGGCTATTTCATGGAATGGTCAATTCTAAGAACTGGCCACGACATAATTATGTATCTTATAGCTGGGCTTCAGAGTTGCTTGAAAGTATAGCAACTATACAGATATATTTAATTTTAAATGGCTCCAATTACAGAAGAGGAAGAACTTGTGTCAAAACGAAATAGAAAAGTGACCACCTTTTGACGCGGTAGGGCGAATCTAACGATTTAAATCTGTTCGCGGTCGCTGACAATGTAATTATTAGATTCTTATATCAATGATGCCCAACAAGTCTGTAAAATGCAGTTAGTTTAATTCGACCTCCTATATCTATTGAATTGCATCCTTGCATCCAATCAAATACAACTCTGTGACACCAAATATAAAGTAGAAAGTTTATTATGATTGAATGAAATGCTAACCTCGCAAATGGACATAGTATATGAGTATGAGTTTGCTTTTACAAACAATGAAAAATAGTAGATAGAGAGATACAAAGACCGAGATGTTTTTTTTTTTTTCACAAGTTGTGTACTCTACTTTTTACCATTGACTGCGAGAAAATAAATAGTAGTAAGTATATTATCTACTATAATTGCTGCTTTAGAACGAAATGATTCCGGCGTCGCGTCTCGTTTTCGTCACTGAAAGAACTCATTTTATTATAATAATTATGTTAATAGATTTTCCAATGACATAAAACAACCACGTTATCAGATAGAAAAGAACTTAACAAAATTTGAATTTAATTGTATGGCTCTATGGAATAGCTTTATTTAATCAGCCAGTAGGTACTTTCAGCATGTTTATAATTCCAAATTCAAAATGTTTCTATTCACTCAGTGGCGAGTTTTATTTACTATATCGATGAATCAAATGCCCTTTTTCGAGTGGCAATGGTAAAAAATAGTTATTCCAAAATACTATATTATTATAATAAATTGGTACAGACGCCAGCACATCAACCTACCCGAAACTGTCAAATTTTCCCAATCAACTTTGAACCTTTTTCTTTAGTGATAAAGTTGAAAATCTATTAAAGAAATTTGACAGATTGTAGTAGGTTGACGTGCTGGCGTCTGTACCATAAAATAATTATTAAGATACCTAGCAAACCCATATTTTAAGACAGAGTTCAGTGATGTACCCGGTAGTTCACGAGAATAATAAAAAATGAAGTAAGATTAGCGGAGTAATTGCATAACACACATACATTGGCAATCGATGGCATTGCTTTTCATTTTGACAGTTCTGCCAAGTTCATTGCGTTATTTACGTTGTTGAGAAGACGAATTTTTCAAACCTATGAAGCAATAGGTTTGGACGTTCCTTCGAAACCCTTCGATTATGATTGAAAATGTGTTATGCAATCAGGTGCTGTTCTGCCAACACACCACAATGCCAGGAGGTACCAAATCGGGCGTTTTACGCGCGTAATAATACTGAACGCAACCAGATATCAAAGCGAAATTCACTAAACTTGACTTGACTTTATTCGACTAAAGTTAAGTTGACAACTTAGTACTGGACTAAATTGTCAGTTTTGTATAATGAACTTTGTTTCAATCACAGTTAGGTTCTTATTGCAAAGACTGGCTCGATGGTTGAAACCAGGAGTCACCAAATGGCGGACCGCGGTCCGGGTCCGGACCGCGGTCCGCCTATTTTGTGCAAATCTTAAGTAAACAGTTATATTATATTTAAATATAAAAATTTAGTAAGTCATTTAATTTAGCCCGCGCTTTGTCTTTTCTGCCGTCGACACTACAAACTACAGACAAAGTTCAAAGTAAAAAATGTCATTTTTCACATTAATATTAATGACTTAATTTGATATTTTGGTTCATTATTACCCTAATATTTATTTATTATAAAATAAAAAATTAATTGATGGTTAACATTTGTCAAACGGACCGCGGCAGTCATTATTTTTTAAAACGGGCCCCAATGTAACTAATTGGTGATCCCTGGTTCCAATTAGAATTGGTTTTTCTTTATTAGATATTATTTTGTAATAAGACCGATCAAGTCCCCCGTTTTGGCACATCTATATATCTCGCAAAGTTACGCGTTCTCGCATTTTCGCGTTCTCGCAAAGTTACGCGTTCTCGCAAAGTTACGCGTTCTCGCAAAGTTACGAGCGTAAAGCGCCTTGACTGGAAAACTGGCCAGATTTTGCAGGGCGGACATACGAGTCTTCATCGGTAACAAGTCATAACATGAAACACCAATGACGTGGCCGTTGTATCCAATCCAATAGTGTTGTGTGACACAATACTGTGACCTAAATGTATTCTGAGAACTATAAGTTTGTTTATAAATAATACTGATAATTTCGTAGTTATTTAAGCTATCATCATAATGTAATTTAGTTACGATTTCATTGTTATTCCTATCATGGACAAAATGATCTTAAAATTAGAAAAAATTTAAGTAAAAATCGTTCTATGAAATTCAAATTTTAGATCTCACTTCATTTTTTTTTTTTGTTACTCATACTTTGTGGTGTTATTTTTTTTGTTGTATCATGTATATCTTAATGAAGCGGGAGTTTTGACTCGGCGAGAAATTACTCTCGATCTCTTGTATATACTAAACCTTATGCATAGAGTGGTGAAAAAAAAACCGCGCCGAGCCAAAAATCCCGCGTAGCGTGAACAGGAGTTTAGTTTTAGAGTATTTGAACCCATTTTGCCAATGCATACAAATTGTTAGAATAATGTGTGGAATGGTTAGTGGAACATGTACGCTTGTCGACTGATTTAATTTATTATTGAGATGTTTAGAGAGCTAGTTTGTATATTCAGTTACAGTAACGATAAATAGTTTTTCTTATTTCAACTTATTTCTAGTTAATATAGAAATTGATATAAATACGCACTTTGCATCTTGAAGGAAAACTAATGTAGACAAGACAACTAGCATCTTAAGGCTGCCTGTCCACAGGAGCGGAGCGAAACAGTGGAGCGGAGAAATGTGCCAATATTAACCAATAGGGAGCGGAGCTCTAAAGCGGAGTGTAGATTTTAAAGGTTAATATTGGCACATTTCTCCGCTCGGCTCCTGTGGACAGGCAGCCTCAGTGTAGTTTAGATGTAGCTTAGGTGTTATGTGATGTAGAAAAGTCGTACGATTGTTGTAATGACGTACTGTGGGTTAAAAATGGTTGTTCAGATGACAAAAATCTGACCGCGCGATTCGTCATGCTCGGACATATTTTCTCCCGCTTTCATGCTCCACCAAAGCAAATAGCTACAACGAGCTGCAGCACGCGTAGCATGACAACCATAGAAACGGGATTACTATGGGTTTTGTCGACGGAAGAATAGACAAAATGACAGATTGTGATTGTTCTTTTTGTCTATTCTTCCGTCGACAAGACCAGTTTCTATTGTGGTCATGCTAACCGTGCTGCAGTCTTACCGCGCGTCATCTGAATGTTCGAACGCGCCTCAAAAACGTGACCACCTGAATATGGCCCCAGATCTTATGTCAAAAAATCTGTCGTATTCTGAGAAGTGAGAACTTGAGAACCTTCTATTACGTATGATCACAACCGACCTCATGAGTGCGCGTTGACGCGTTTTAAGGCATCCGCCTTATTCAGTCCGATCGACCGTCCATACATTTTTGGTTGGCTGATCCAACTGGCTAAACTAATCTTTATTTTTTTCTAATGATTATAATTCAATGAATAAATGTTTGTTACGATCGCGAATCATATTTTGATCAACATTCAACCTGACACTGACCTGTAAATTGCAAAGTACTTAAGAAAGATTGAATTTCGCGAGCTAGTCTATCCTGGCGCATATGTTTATGTTCGTAGACCATTTACATGTAACGCGTGTGATAATACGCATCAGAGTGTTTATCATGAAAATCGGTATCTAATTACGCAACCATTTTCGTAAACGATTATAGATAGTGCAATCCAAGACGACGCGCCCCACTCCGCTCCGCTCCGTACTAAAGTACAGCTTACAGTACAGTAATCGCGGAGTGGGTCGCGTCGTCGTGGATTGCACTAACTGTACGACAAATTTGTTTCATTTTGACAGTTCAACAACATTCATTGCGTTATTTATGTTGTTCATGGCAGTTTTTTTTTTCGAACTTATGGTGCAATGGGTTGGGTTAGCAATTTGTTTCAAAACGATTCAAATTCCGATTGATCGTGTATTACGTAATTAGGGTCTACTTAAATATCGTAACTAGAAATACAACAAATTACGACATAATGACGTCATCACTTTTCGTAGTATAATGATGATAACAGTAAAAACCAAGCCAAAATAACTCTTAACGTAGTATGACATGCTAAAGATGTTCAAGACAATATCTGCTACAAATCATTTTTAACCCACTGTACCTATGGGTCAGCTTTTATTTATTAGCTTTGAGTGTACCACTGGTGTCCAGTCACGATTAATAATACCTTACATTTACGCAAGATTCAAAAGCTATTTGCGCCTAAACCATAATATTAAAAAAAAAAAACAAAAAAACGACTGTAAAAACACATAGGTATATAGCGGTTACACCGCCAAATACGACCTACGCATCAAAGACATGACGTCACAAAAATCCTGCATCGCGCAATTAGTTTACCGCGCGAACGACATTTATTAAGACTATCCGACATCAAAAGTTGGGCAGTTGCCCGCCAGACACAACACCCGTCTGGTCGGAGGATCCTCCCTTTTCTATGGTGGATGGGTACTTTACACCCTGTTCCTCATACTCCTAAAGGTAAGAGAAATACAAGCATTTAAATTTATTTTTTGTAAGGTATTGCAGGTAAAGTTACACCATATTTCAGGGTTGTAGGCAATACCTTACAAAAAACATCAAGTCGTTTAGGCTACAAAGCGTGCCAAAGAAATAGCATACATACTCTCAAAAAACATTTCCCCTTCTTCTGGGGGGCAGTCGGGTAAAAATAGGTATTTTCTGAAAGTTGCAATTTTTATTTCAGGAGAAAAATGCTTTTGAATGTGGCGTAACTGTAAGGTATTTATGATCGTGGCTGTACAACATTTTATTGTTTATTTGTAAGATATGTATTATAGTTTAAAGAAACAATTATTGTACACAATAGTCTTATGATCTGCCTTAGACCAGAATTTGGTTGTAACCTGACAAAAGGAATATTGTTGATAAGTTCCGAGATATATCTTACATTGTATATTTAAACACTAAAGCAATAAAGGAAATGTATATTAAAAATAACATTGTTTTAATTTTAATATTTTTCAGTGACGGTAAAATGTTATAATATTATTGCTGAATTCAAGAGTGCATTAATTTACCTATGAAGTCTAAAAGGTTTATACTGACTCGCATAAGTGTGCAAAAATAGAATCAGCAACAGTAAAGGCTCCCGCAGACAGGCGAGACGGCGACGGTGCGACACGATTCTGGTTCGTAGAACAATATCCATAAAGTTTTCATATAAATTGTTCCACTAGTCACGTCGCGCCTGTCTGCATGAGCCTTAACTGCCTAGGTTCATAATGTTATCATCATTCGTTACATGTTGAGCAAACAATAAAAACAATATATAAAGCTATTTAAGATAGATATAAAAGCTATAACAAAGATATTGCTCCCAAGAACATGTCACTCAGTAATCGAAACTCGCAAATCAATACCGGAATGTGGCGCGGTCGTAAATGTTTAACAACTGTCATCTGATTACATCACAAGTATTCACAAGTCCGCCACCGCAATGTTATTGCACATACAGACAAGTTCAAACCTGCATAGAGTGCCGTTTTCCTGCCGCGGGTTCGTGTCTCGTCGTGTCTGACCAGTCATAACGACTAAACGCGAGGCGTCATAGCGCTATGCACACAGTGCAACACTGTGTCTAGTTTTGAAACATTCACAAGTATGGAAAAGTGCATAATATAACAAAGCAAACATTAGTGCTGTTCTAGACGTTTTGAGGCTTCTTGCCTCGTGGCAATCTATTTTAATTGAAGACTTACTAGGTAATAGGTATCTATCGTTATCTGTAAAGGTATAGGCAGAGAGATAGCGCCGTTAATTGCATAGACAGACATTCCTTTGTTTTCAATTTGCTCCACTTGGTGCAATTGGCGGGAATTTATTGCCACGTAGCTGTATCAAATATTATATTTAGAATTAAACATTCTATTGGCGTTTTAGTTAAACTTTCTAGCTGTTTTATTTAACCATGACATATTATTGCATACAAGGCAATGTGCCTTGACCTGTCCAATTTGGTATGGTGTACCTAAGTATTGTTTTCATAACGATGTATTGACAAAATATTGATAAAACTTTTATCTTGATTTATTATTCTGAGCAACAGCAAAAAGCTTGTGCAAAGAGTATTTTATAAAGATTGCGGAGAAGGCTTGAAAAACCAGAAAAATAGTAATAATGCCCATAAGCCTGTGTCCGTTTATTGTGATCTGTATTTCTATGTGGATAGGTAGTGGGTTTTGATTTATTATGCCTCTGATTGGCACAGATGGACATAAGTACTAGTGCTCGAAACTGAACAGCACTACGCGGCTAGCGACATGTCGCTACACGAACACCCAACCCTGTTGTACGATGCGAAGTCGGAGGCTTACTTACTATCAAATTTATTTCGCGCCGATCAGAGTGCAGTGTACATACTAAGACTTAAAAATACATTCTAGTCAATATTTGAAGTGATAAAAATTAATATAATCGATCAAATTATTTATACTTATTATGGGTTTCTATTGCAAAGCTCAAGAGCAGAAAATAAGGAAGTTTTCGAAGAGTAAACTCGTTGAAAGGGTAAAGTCAGAAAAATATGTTTGCGTGAAAACAAGGAGAGGGAGTGTTATAATAAATTCAGTTAATTTGCGTCTTTTGATGGATGCAAGTATTAGGTCACGTTTAAAGCGGTGAGTTGTTATCTTTTGTTAACTATTTATCAACTATTTATCTTAGTTTTAGTGTGATTTTATACTTTTGAACGATAAAACGAATATCAACGGACAGCGCAGTATCGCTCATTTATCGATGCTTGACCAACTGTGGATGTGAGGACCTGTTTCGATTATTATGATGATGAAGTCCTGATTCATTTTTGAAAATCATCTAAAAGAAATACAATAAATATTCATCGCTTTAGGTCCTATCAGAAAAGGGCCGCTGACCCTAAGCAGATTGCTTCCGACTTGGTTTTCTAGTCAAGCAACCAAAAAGGTGACGCTAAAATAGTTTAGAAAAATGCTATGCAAACATTTTGTCGATTTTTAAAGGATTTATTGATCAACTATCATAAGATTACTTACTTAGTATAATTAACGTACCTACTATTGTCTTCTATATTTCAGGGAAATTATCTAATTATCATAAAGAAATTAAGTTCTAAGAGCTACTACATTAGTAGTCTGTTTATTACCAGTCATAATGTTTCTCGCCTCTCGGCTCTCAATCCTTTCTTTTTCTCAACAATTATAAGCAACTAGGGGTTGGCTAAACCTAGAACAGTCCAAGTTGGAAAAGATTTTTTTTTCTTTCAATTATACGTTCAAGTATTAATGTAGCATACTTTCGACAAAATAAAGACTACTTAGAGATAAATTAGGTGGGTGTGTAATTTAAATTACCCGCGCCGGATGCGAACCAACGCGCCACAGACTACATAGGGATGCAACGCGCTCAAACGCAATATTTTTCGGCGTGATATTCTCGACAATCAGTCTGTCACGTAAGGTAATGCTCGACATACACGCAACGACTTTAGTCGCAGGTTACTCGCAGATGGCTTCAATTTCGAAATCTCAAGTCCTTACAGATTTTGACATCACTTACGACAAAATATCGGCTGACTAAAGTCACAGTGTGTGTACCTAGCATGAGACAGAGAGAGGAAACTTAGAGTAAACTTTGGCTTCGATCTGTCGTATTCAATCCAAAATTCACTGATGACAGATCGAAGCATAAGTTTCGACTCGATTGATCAGCTTTTCTGGTGGAAAACTACCCTAAAAAAGAAACGCCACAGACAACCGTTGCGCGTCGGTTTGTCATCCTATTTTAACTAAGAAAGTGTGCTAGTTTGACCTTTTTTTACGCAGCAACATGGGAACGGATTGACTTTATTTTTGTATAATATTCTACAATGCATACAAAAAAAAAACTGTTTTTCATTAAAAAAAACCGGCCAAGTGCGTGTCGGACCACGCACAATGAAGGGTTCCGTAGTTGGAATGAATTTATCGTAAGAACAAACTTAACTTTGTAATTGAAAAACATGTTCTCCCATACGGAATATATGGGAGAACATGTTTTTGCAACCGCAAATTTAAGTTGGTCGATTATTACTCGTAAACTTGTAAAGCCCACTTATGTGTGATAGTTTTCCTTTAAACTTCGTTATATACAGGATTACTGGTAATTCGACGTATATCCGTCAGGGGCTGATAAAGGGGGCCAAATGCAACAAATTGAACCCCCCATATGTATGGCCGAAATTCAATAGTATTCGAGATATTTGAATTTTAAGGGTTTTTCGATATTTACCCAAAATTTGACATTTAATTCCAAATAAAAAAAAAACTACACATTTGAATGGGTACCATTAAAAATCATGTTGTAGCTAGCGCTTCAATTAAGCTATGGACATAGTTAAAACTACTTAATTTAACAAAATAATTAAAATAATGAACGATATAAGAATAACATCTTACCAATATTTTTATTTTACGCTTCAAAAATGTTGCCTCCTCACAAAAATTTCTATGACATTAATCGTAAAAATAACTAGAAAAACTTGCCTATTCTGTAAGCTTTCCAAAAAGGTATAAAAATCAATTTTAAAATACATAATTCGTGGCATGGCATGTGTTTGAACCGGCGCGGGGAGAGAAATAATGTGTGTTTTAGTTTATGATCCTTGCTAAAACAACCGATTTTACTGGCGGAATTCTTCGTGATGGGGCGGGGTGTGAGGGTGGGGGAGCACACGGCGTCTGCTGTGCTCGCGTCGCCTTCCTTAGTAAGTTTCGACTCTACGCCGCGCAAGCACGTGTGTTGTTATCTTGCTATTAACCAATCTCTCATCGCGTTAATTTGTTATCGATCATTATTGTTAATTCTTGTTTCTCTTGTTATTATTTTTGTTATCATTGTTATTTCGGATACCATGGCTTCGTATGCTAATAACGAATACGCAGACATTATGTTTTGTTATGGTTTTGCCGATGGAAACGCGGCTGCGGCTCGGCGAGAATACCAACGCCGCTTTCCCGATCGTCGACTTCCCCACGTTACTGTTTTCGGGAGCACCTATCGACGATTGTCTGAAACTGGCAGTGTTCAGAGAGCACAATTCAACGCTGGCAGACCTCGACGGTATACGGCTGACGAAGAGGACACCATTCTTTAGTGTTTTATTGATGACCCAAACATCTCAACGAACATTGTTGCAAGACAGCTCGGTATGTCCCAGTGGAAAGTGTGGTCGGTAGTACATCTATCAGGTAGACACCCGTACCATTATCAACCTGTCCAAACATTGCACGAGGGAGATCCTGCCAGGCGACTCGAATTTTCTCGGTTTATGTTAAACGCTGACGCTGACCAGGAACATTTTCTAAGAAATATTTTGTGGACTGACGAGTCAAAGTTTGACCGGGATGGTATAACGAATTACCATAACTTACATTTTTGGGCACCTAAAGCAGGCAGGAATCCAAAAAAACTAAAAGAAACTGCGTCGCAAATGAGATTTTCCCTGAACGTATGGATGGGTGTCGTTGATAATTATTTGGTGGGCCCTCATTTCTTGCCCCAAAATTTGAACGGCGAAAATTACGAGGAGTTTTTGAGAAACAACCTAGACGATTTTTTGGCGGATGTTCCCGAAGAAATAAAAAACAACCTCATGTTTCAACATGATGGGTGCCCAGCACATTACCGGATTACTGTCCGACAGTGGCTAGATGAGAGATTTCCAAACCGATGGATTGGGAGGGGAGGGCCAATTCCGTGGCCAGCACGAAGCCCTGATATCACACCACTTGATTTTTACGTCTGGGGTCATATGAAGGAATTAGTTTATGTGACCCCAATAAATTCAGTCGAAGAACTTCGACAGCGAATAATAAACGCGGCGCAACAGATGAGAACAACGTTTTCATCAAGAGTGACGAAAACCGAAGTTAGGAAAAGAATTTGAACTTGCATTCGTAATAGAGGGGCTCATTTTGAACAAGATGTGTAAAATTTTTAATAAAATTTGACGTACATTTTTGAATGCATTTTATTTCATACAAATACAAATTCTCTCCCCGCGCCGTTTCAAACACATGCCATGCCACGAATTATGTATTTTAAAATTGACTTTTATACCTTTTTGGAAAGCTTACAGAATAGGCAAGTTTTTTTAGTTATTTTTACGATTAATGTCATAGAAATTTTTGTGAGGAGGCAACATTTTTGAAGCGTAAAATAAAAATATTGGTAAGATATTATTCTTATATCGTTAATTATTTTAATTATTTTGTTAAATTTAGTAGTTTTAACTATGTCCATAGCTTAATTGAAGTGCTAGCTACAACATGATTTTTAATGGTACCCATTCAAATGTGTAGTTTTTTTTTTATTTGGAATTAAATGTCAAATTTTGGGTAAATATCGAAAAACCCTTAAAATTCAAATATCTCGAATACTATTGAATTTCGGCCATACATATGAGGGGTTCAATTTGTTGCATTTGGCCCCCTTTATCAGCCCCTGACGGATATACGTCGAATTACCAGTAATCCTGTATAAGTACTAATGCCATGACATTTGAATTTCTAACTACAACCGTTTAGTTGGTAGAGGGGGGGGACACTTGACTCTAACGAAAATTGGTACTTTAAAAGCTTGATAAGTCACGAACGGTTTACGAAATCAAAAAACGGTCTCGGCAAACCCCTAATATTTTTGAAAGACTATCCAACGATATCCCACACAATGGGAAGGACGAAAAAAAAAACATCCCCACTTTACATGTAGGGGAGGTACCCTAAATAATTGTTTTTTTCAATATTTTATTTTACTACTTTTCATTAACATGTATACTCATACTAAATTACAAATTTCTAGTATCAATAGTTCTTGAGCTAAACCGCGGACAGACAGACACACAGACGGACATGGCGAAACTATAAGGGTTCCTTGTTGACTACGGAACCCTAAAAACCGACTTCCTATAAAATCAAGAAAAAGTGAAAAATAACTTTAATTTCGGTGTCTTTGGTTATATTTGTTTTTTGCCACTTCACTTTTTAGTGATTTTTTTGGCGGTTTTTTTGTAAAAACTTATATTTCATTTTTTAGTTGTGGTTGACCAAGGTTTTGAGATGTTTTCCCTTTTTCACGACACCCGTAGCTCCTGTAGATAATTGAGGCCATCACAATTAGGCCCGTATTACAGAACCTCGCTCATACTTAAAAATTGTTTTTGATTGTTTGAAACTAGTTATAGGTAATGCTCAGTGATCGGAAACAGGTGTGCTATACCTAAAGTTCAAAGAACACTCAAAAAAAGTGGAGACTTCCTTACGAAGTATTTTTTTTTTTTTTTTTTTTATCTATTAGTGCAATCCACCCACTGGAATACCGGGCTTTAACCCCGGGTTTGAACTCGTTTTGGGCATAATGGTTGTAAATGTGTGATGTAAGTGTGTGATGCAATGGTGATTTCCAACCAAATGTGTGTAAATGAATTTGAAAAAAATTACTTTACTTGTTGCACATTATCCGTATGGAAGAAAATTAATCCTTCAATGTTTGGTGAATTTTATTCGACTTATCGAACCGTTTATGGGTTTATAATTTTGTAACTGTAAAAAAAAACAAGTCAACATCCATGACATTTATTTTTTAATCATTATTATACTTTTTTTATGAGGAGCTCGTGGCTAAGTAGTAACTGCCGCACGGGTTGATCCGTCAGGTTAAGCTACGCTTGCCGGGTTGGTCTGTGGATGGGTGACCATCTTTACATACCGAGACTCCTCCGTGCCTCGGAAAGCACGTTAAGCCGTTGGTCCTGGTTGTCATTAGAGTAGATCTTTGACAGTCGTTACGGGTCGTCAGAAGCCCGAAAGTCTGACAACCAGTCTTACCAAGGGGTATCGTATTACCCAATTACTGGGTTGTGGAGGTCAGATAGGCAGTCGCTCCATGTAAAATACTGGTATTCAGCTGCATCCGGTTAGACTGGAAGCCGACCCCAATATAGCTAGGCAGATTGATTGATTATACTTTTTAATGAATTATCTATAATTAAGTGAAATAAAATAAAGTAAGATTTGGACTTTTCCTGATGCTAATTAAAAACAAATCATCTAACAATCAATCACCATCTAATTCTACATTGGTATTATTACAGACGATAAAATGTATTAGTTTTCTGGCTTCTCCTGATGTTGAAGGTGAAGGTTCGTTGTTGTCGTCCGATCCGATATCGTCTGGTCTATACGACTCTCTATTCTGATGACTATAATTATTGAAGGCGTGACAGATGGCCATTGATTATCTTGAGATCTTTCTTCAACGGAGCTCTTGAAGTTGTTGTTTCTGTCATAATACTGCCAATCTGAAATAAAACATTATGTTTTACTTCTACAAATCATTTATATTTATTCTCAAAGATAATTATCATATAGGTTTAGATACATAATGAAGGCCAAAAACTTAATTTGGAGTGGTTCTTACCTCTATCAAGTGTTCGTTTTTTCCATTTCTATTTTGAAGTTTATTCTTCAACTTCATTCTTTCACACTCCAACCATCGTATCTTTATGTAATGTTTTCATCAGATTTTTTTTGAAATTCCCGTAAATGAAATCAACACGCGAAAAATATTCAAATTCCCTTCGAGAAACTTTTAGCTGTCATGACCGCAAACACACAAGCGCAACTAAGCGGGAGCAATGGCGGGCATTCCTCTTTTATTTTTTTTTTAACTATGGCATCTCGCAGGTATACCACTAAGGTATTTACTGCTTAACCGAACAATCCTGTGGCTGCCTTAAGCACTACACTCAAAGCCTCCAGCCAGGAGCAACTATTCTACATTAAAATTGGGCGAACGCTCGCTAAGGGCACCCCCTGTGGGGTACGAACCTCGGCTTAGGGCGTCGCTGAGGGGGGGACAGCAAGATGGGACAGGCTGGATCACGGATATATTATTATTAGACGGGGAATTTAAAGCTACGCGCTCAGCTGCGGCGCGGGCTGGCGCTTCATCGGACAAGGGTCGGGGGGGAGTATTATTTACTCGTGAGGGTCGCGCGCGCGGAGGACCTCGGCGGCGAGGTCGGTACGACGGGTGTCGGGTGTGTTTGTGCACTGTACTGGTGGCCCTATTGCTCTCCTGGAGGAGAGTGGTTGGATCATCTGGATCGGAGAGGACATGCCTAGGACGGCGAAATCGACTAATGCGGGAGGGGGTATAATTGGCCGCTTCAACAACCAGAGGGTTGCGGTGATTGGCGGCGGAATCAAAATGACGCTTTGCAATGCGTTTTAGGAACTGATGGATAGTGGGGATTTTGAGATCTAGGTGGAGGTTAATATTTCTGACATACCAGGGAGCGCCCGTGGCTCTTCTAAGGAATCTGTTCTGGATCACCTGCATCTTATGGATGTTTCTGGGGGATGTGTGTGCAAAGACTACACCCGCATAGGTCATGATGGGGCGGATGCACGCTGTGTAGATGCGCAATTTGCACTTGAGTGACAATTTGCTGCGTGCATTAACGATGTAGTAAAGTCTACTGAGAGCGAAGGCGGCCCGCGAGCGAACCGACCTTATGTGCTCTGTAAAGTTGAGGTAATGATCGAGGATGACTCCCAAGTACTTGGCTTGCTTCTCCCAGGGGATAGGCTTGCCTAACAAGGTGAGTGGTCGGGGAATGTGAGGGGGTCTAGATCGCGGTTTTATGAATAAAACCGCCTGACTTTTGTCGGGGTTCACCTCGATTCTCCATTTCTTAAACCAGGCGCCAAGGTTATTGACAGCCCGTTGTAAGAGAAGGTGGATCTGAGTCTGCGACCGTCCCCTGCAATATATGGCCGTGTCATCTGCGAACAGAGCCAACTGCGCCGTATTGCTTTTGGGGATGTCGCTTGTGAAGAGCGAGAACATGAGCGGGGCGAGCACGGAGCCTTGAGGGACTCCGGCGCGGATTTGGCGGGGAGAGGATAGGGCTCCCTCGATGCGATAGCGGAAAGTACGATTCGACAAGTAGTCCCGTAAGGTGAGCACGAGACGATCGGGCACTACCTCTTTTAAAAGTGTGGATGACGTTTAACTTGGCTCGTGGTGTGCTAGCAAGCAGTATTTTTTGCCGATCCGATCGAGAGTTAGTTTTTGTACACAAAATCTCCTTTGATTTGTTTACTAAAACCAACCCTCGATCGGATCTTGCGCCAAGTGCTTGTGATGCATACATACCTGTGCGTTTTAGTTGGCAGTAAATGCCAAGTGCCAAGCGTGTGGAACCAGCTTTACAAATCAACTCATCGGGGCATTCATTTGTCTTTAGCAGAGCGGTGAGAATATCAGTTGGGTCGCAGCAAAATTGTAAGGTTAGGTTGGCTAAATTGACGCCACAAATTTTGAAACCAAGTTACCAGCAGACGTTATTTTCTCAGGAACAGGCATGAAAAACAAAACTTCAGAATTTATTCATTTTTAATTATACCGCGAGCAAAACAATATTTTTGGTTTCAAAAACTACATTTTATAACTAATAATAACTTTATGTACTTTTCTTTGTGGAATGTTGGCTACTCTGTAATGTTTTCGTCGTCGGTACTTAATGTAGTGAAGTTCGTGCTGTTGTAATCTAAAAACACAATTTTAGTTTTAGTTTGTGTTTATGAGATTTGATGTTCATCAAAGTGGAGTGCGAATTATTCGAAGTTAGTGAAATAATGAAGAAAAGTGTGTTTATCGCTTTGTAGCGATGTGTGAATTTCGTAAATTGAATTGATGGTGATATAATAAAATTCATGGTGTTTCCGATATTGTTAGTGTCGTTTGTAAAGTATAGTTCGAATCATAGGGTCCACAAACGAGGAGACGGATTCTATCATGGTCGTAAAACGGTAAGTTTTTATCAACAACGTGGTGCCTTTTACATTATGTTTATTAGTGGGTAAGGTAAGGTAAGCAATGCAAAATGCTTTGTTTCATGGGTGGATGTTGTTCTACAAAGTAGACCGAATGTGTGCTATAGTAAATTCTAGTCGCATAGATATATATTTTTGTTTGTTTATGTTTGGTAGCAATTCGCAGAACTAAAGGGATTCGTGATTTTCAGTGTGAAATTGTTTCGTAATGTAACTGACCATGCGTTTTATTGCACGTATTCAAATGCAAAACATGATTACGATTCATTATTGTCCAAATTATCGATCACAAGAAATCGTTCTCAATATCCTGAAGTATTTTGTTATTTCTGTTCCATAATTAAAAATTAAACATCTCTCTTTGAATACAACTGATATCCTCTTAGGGCACTACAGAAACGTAAAAAACCTGGAAACGTTTGACCATACAACAGTTATGTCTAACCTACCCTTTTTATTCATTAAATTATAATAATTATCCTGTATTTTGTCTATATGTTTTATTGTTTGTCATTGAATTTACATGAAAAAGTACGTATGTACACACCTACTAGGAAATTAACACAAATAACTGTAAGTGGTACACAAATCACTAGTATCAGATATTCAGGTTTGTATGTCAATTAACATGCAGATCTAACAATGAATCATTTCTACCTACAAGAACTAACATTTACTTATCTCATCTTTTTTCTATTAACTTGTGTAAAATTTGTTTTTTTTACAATACCAGTGTCATTGATGTAAACATAGTTAACATAGATAAAAATAAATGTTTTTATTAAAAACGTGATATCCATCAATGCTTACTGATGGCTATCATAACTTTTTAATAGCAAGATCCAGAATTGCAAAAAAAGATTAATTACTCAGCCCAACTGTTTCTAAAACCCTAATTATTTCAACCTGCCAGCAAATCTCATGTAAATTATAACCAGGCAGTCACAATACAACAGATAACAGTTTTGACATCCAGTTTCTTGATAAAATAATAATATAATCTTTATTTTTTTGTTCTTTTTTGTTTGTGCATGTCAATAATTGAAATTAAATTAAGAATGTAAAGTATCATCAAGGAATTCATTGCCCACAAACTGATATAATCCTAATAAACTTTCATAAAAGACCTAGAAAGTATACTACCTAATAGTGTAAATATTTTGAAAAGAGAAGCGACTGTTTTTTTTTTTAATTATTGTCCTGGAAGTTGTTATTATATCCTTACTTACAGAGGTGGTACTCAACAGATAGTGATATTTTTCTCTACATAATACACTGTTTGATTAATTCCAATATGTTTTTACGTAATGTACAGGTAACTTCTTGTGGTTTTTGTTCTGTACAAGTGTACAGACAAATTATAGTTATACAATTATTGCTGTTACAATTAAATTCTGAATGTCAAAGGGCTATTATGTAATGTTAAATGTATCTACTTCATACACTCTTGGATATAAAGGAAATCCTTGTAGTAATGAGTTTAAAACAGGAAACATTTAAGATTTAAGTATTTGTTAAATAAAATTAAGTAGATCAAGGCAATGATAAAACTGAATCAGCTAATTTGAAAGAACATCCTTTCAAATCAGTTTAAAAATAATTAAGGGTCCAATTTTTAGGTCATTCGACTGGCTTTTGTGAACAAAATAACTGGGATATTCTCGAATAAAAAAAAAACATTGTTGCATGATTTATAAAATCACACTGTGGCCACTGTCCAAGATTATTTAAAATTCGGTTTAGATTCAGCTCCATGACATTATCTTCATAAAATTAAACACATATTATAACTGATGGTTAGTATTTTTAACATCAAGATTTATAATAATTACTACGTAGATACGTATTTCGTCATGCCGGGGTCGAGGTCGGTGGCTAATCAACATTATTCGTAACTTATCAATCAAAGCTGCTTACGGCTAGAAATTATTCAAAATGCGTCTTCGAGAATGTCCGTAGTACCGAGTACGCACATGTATATGTTCCGTCGTAAGACGTTTATAAATATGGCAACCGTCATATAAGTCGTTATACCTACCTAACCAAAGAGATCTAAGGGTGTATTCACGTAGAAAAGCAGTTTAATTTTTTTTTCAAATCAGCGCGAATCTCTGCGTACTGGCGCTGGCGCTGACAAATTCAGATAGGAACTTGTCGGCGCTTATAGGCGACGATTTGCGCTGATTTGGGAAAAAGTATGAAAACTGCTTTTCTACGTGAATACACCCTTAGATCTCTTTAGTTAGGTAGGCGATAACCGCTGGCATATCGGCGCCCGTTAACAGCTTTCTACGTGTATACACCCTAAAGCCCAGGCCCACAGAAATATTTATTATATCTATGCCCAGGCCACACTGAGAACTTTGGTCCGTACTGCGAACTATAAACCGAAGTAGGTATGAAAAGAAGCTAAATGAACTTAGCTTCGTTCCCAGTGTGGCCTTCGTTTAACTTAAGACAGAAATGGTACCTATTGTAGAGGCGAGTCTATTACGATTTATCGGTGGCCAAGTTAATCCCTTACCGCGAATTTATCTAACTTAAGCCACACACTTTCGCCATTATTCTTGATCCGGCTTAAGGCTCGTGTAGACTGGCGCGGCTTGTCGTAGAATTGTTCTATCGTGAACTTTTCTTAGAATATATTTTATTAGAGTCGCGTAGCGCCTGATTGCCTCAAAACATGGGACCTCGCGAGAAGCGAACATTCACCTAGGTAAATTTTATTTGTCTGACCTTTAAAACCTTCACATTGTAATGGCCTTCTTTGTTTACCGTTTACATTGTTTCCAATTAGACTCCAAAGTTCTTACAATTTTTAAATCTTTTGTAAACTCATTAGGTACCTACGTGATAATAATCGTTAGTGTACGGCTTCCTGAATAACAATGGTTATTTAGGAACTTATTAAATTACGTGCCGGTCCCTGTATCTGTCGTGGCCTTGCATGCCTCTATTGCGTCGCTAGTATACAAGTACAGACCGCCATTAATGTTATTCTTACGTTGTTATCTCAGCCTGTCGTCGACCTCTGCCTGTGCGTCCACTTTATGGTCCATCCAAACAAAGGAATGCACAGACTCCTGTCAAGTCTTGAAATATAAGTAAATTCAATCATTGTTTACTTTTATTGGCTACAAACAAACATTTAAGCCTGTTCTGGTACTCGAAGAATGACGTTTAATAACACTCGAGTTTTATTTTTAACGAAACCTGTACGTCGAACAAAGCCCTCGTTTGCGTGGAGCCCTCTTCTAACCCTCACTCATTAAAGTTTCAGCTTGGTAGGGCCACGTACGACTCGCTGAGTTGATTATGCGAAATATGTGTTGCAAAACGAGTCCGTAAAATGTTTAGGAACTAGGTACCTACATTGTATTAAATCTCAAACCGCAAAAGTAATAAAACAATACTTCGCCACTTATCACTAGTAGATGAACTGACTACCGGGTATGTTTAGTTTACGCAATAACTAATTCCCGGGAGTACATCCAAGTTCCTAAGAAATTAGAATCCAATCGGAAAGGACATGAGAACTAAACGACTCATTCCTTTCGGCTCCGGCTTCATAGTGCAATGTGTAGATAGGTACCTACTTAATTTTATGCAATAAGTACATAATTTAGATGTCAAGTGCCTCTGAGTAATCAGAATTCAGCGGAAATTATTTCGTAACTTTGCTTAGTATAGTGATAAATTGAGAGCATTTCCGAGAAGGCTGGTAGGTACCTGTTTCACGTCCACAGACCCCACAGGTTTACCCGGTATCGCTAGCTGTTCACTGATCCTTACCCCACACGAATTTACACGTCCTTTCCATAAATGGATGACTTGCGAATTACCCATCCATTGCAAAATGGCACAATTTCCTACGGGAAATATACTAGAGAGGAATTCCAATTATGCCATTTTGTTGGAGCACTATAAAATCAGAGACGCGAAGGATGGAATGGGAGCTACTTAGTAAGCTGAGCCGAGCTAAAGCAGAGTCTAGACGTCATTATATTTATCAAACTAGTGCACGTTCTGCAAGTGTTTTGCTACCTATTTATTAAGGCTCTCGCTAACATGCGCGACGCGACGTTGCGACGCTGTGGGAATATCGGGATAAAAACTATCATACATATGTCCTAATCCAGGTCATGGTCTACCCATGTGCCATATTTTATCCAAAATAAATATTAAGGCTCGTGCAGACCAGCGCGACGCGACTCTAACAATACAATTTCTAAGAAAACTTTACGGTAGAACAATGACCGGTGTCGCGTCGCGCCAGTCTGTACCTACTTGACTACCTATGTTATGAGAAAAAAACAAACTGAATTGGTCGAAGTTACATTAAATCATTTATGAAAATACATTTTTAATAGAAATTGCGGTTTCAAGCTAAAAGCCTCATAAACATTGAACGCGTAAAACTCCTCGGTCGGTCTGTCACGCCCCGAGATAACGGTTCCAATGATTCAATAAGAAAGGAAAACTAGATCATACAAAAATAGGGTCATGTTTTTGTGAAAGAATTGTATACATAAATGTTATGACTTTTTTACCAATCTTTTATTGGAAACCCATAAAAATTAAATAACCTATATTTCACTTTTTTATCACCAAGAAATCGTTCGGTGTGATGTAAGAATGCAGAAAACTATAAACGTAAAATAGAACATAGACGATACGATCTTTTTTATCTCATTCAAAAAACTATTTTCAACAGTCCTCCTAAACAATTATGGGCGGCCGCTCTTCGGCACCTGCCTTAGATACCCCTGTGTTGGCGTGTTAGCTCACACCTGCGCGACGGATGTGTTTATCTTGCCATAGAAAGGGCCCCCTATACGCATTTCCTACAAGCAAAGTGCTATTTCTGGGCTTGCAAAGAACAGAGTGCAGTTAAAAGTTGCCATTTGCAAAGGTCGGCATTGAATTTTTAAATAACTGATTTAATTAATGCACCCCTCTTTCGGAACTTCAGACTGGGCACGTGCCATGCGCTTACGAATAAGCCCACGTTCGCACGAACTTTACGTCCGCCATATCGCGGCGGGATTTTATCGCGCACTGGATTTTCAACTCTAGGTGTTGAGCCGAGCGTTGAGAATCAAACGCGTTGGGACGCACTCTCGTCCCAGCGCGTTGGAAAAACACGCTGTTGGATTTTCAAACCTCTGCGCTAAGCAGAGCGTAGAAAATCCAGTGCACGAAAAAAATCATCCCGATTTTATTACGTCCGTGCGAACGTGGGCTACGGGAATCCGCTTTATCGATTTGATTTATTGGTCAGTCCATTGATCGAATTTGGTAGCTTATTCGTAAGGTCACCCGTCCATGTGCTGCGTGCGGCGTGCGCGCATGGCCGGCCGCATTCGACTCATGCGAGTGCCGACATGTTACAGTTCGCTGACCGCATGGCATCACTTTGGCCTCGTCCATTGCATAGACTTGCCAACAATTCTTTCCGGTAATTTAAGATGTGTCAAATTAAGAGGTTATTGAAAGGCGATAAAGATATTTTATTACCTAGTCGCACGGCGTAATTAAAATTGGTGAGAATGTAATAAAAACTAAAACAACTCAAAAACTCACGTGTCTTCAATATCGAGGGTATCGTCATAACAATCGTTTGCTCCGAAGATGTTAGGTAGGTATTTGTATTCAAACGTTGGTGTGCATTCTACCGTTCATCCTTCCGGCTTATTGCCAGAGTTGGTTTTGCGGTTTTCCACTCACAAACCAATGGCTCAAGCAGTTTCTTCGGCTTTTAAAACGAGTTTCTGGACACATAAGCACTTGAATTTTATCCTTAGCGGGAAGGCATCGTTTATTTGAACTTACAACTGCTCTAAACACCTTTTTGGCAAGATATATTGTGTACCAACTGTGGACAACAAGGTTAACCACTAGGTAACAATTGCAAACGTTAATCACACGTTTATTGACGTCCAATACATCGCAAGAGTCAGCACCTACAAGCAATTGCAGTATTTACGACCATACTGTTAATATTTGACAGCTTTATTCATATAAACAGCTTCGCAAAATTTAGCGATTGCTGTGAATGTGTGTTTAGATAGGCTGTGCTACGAAGATTCAAAATATTTATTTTGAGTAGACGTTGTTTATCTGTCATGTTCTGAAACACAAAGTAAATAAACAGTCCTGATAATTATCTCTTCTTCATGCAGATGTTAAACATCGTATACCTACTCCAACTTCGCATCATTCTAGAGATTGCATGCCCTAACCTCACTTTTCGTAATTTTATACTCTTACATGAGATGCGCATTCGACACCATCTAATTATCAGCCGTCAAACGTCTACTGTTGATCGTTGACCTCCTCATAAACCGCTAAAAGAAACGGTTCACCACTTTCGACAAACGGATTGGTAATCGCAGTTTATTTGGCAATTAACTTGAGCACAATTTACCCTTTATGGTAAATTGTCCTGAAGTTTTTTGCCAAATCTATGTTGCACTAAAAGGCCCGTGCAGACTACCGCGATAAGTCGCGCGACGCGACACCGATAATGGTTCTATCGTCAAGTTTTCTTAGAAATTGTTTTGTTAGAGTCGCGTCGCGCCGGTCTGGTCAACGCTTTATGCTACAACTTGTCTTCTCATCGTTCGTACTATTCATACATTTTTTTATTTTTTATTTACTCTACCTAGACCTAGAGATCATTAATTTATTGGGGGGAACTGGTTTGAATTAATATCGGATGGAGTATAATCGCGATTTTGACATCGAAATCCACGCAGAGGCAGTGCTAATATATAATGTATATCCACAAGATGATTGAAACAATTACCAACTTCCGTCCTCAAAGCATTACACATTATGATATAAACGCTTGGATTTCCTCCAGATGTTTTCCATTTGAATGCAATGTTGATTGAATTCGTATCATTTTCATTCATCTCCTGTCTTTCGACTGACTGCTCAATTTCCATGGGCGTATCGTATTTATTAATCATGTTTCAATACTCCATAACTGCAGGACGTGCAGGTATACAAGTACAACTGTATCCTAAACAGACAATAAATAAATATAAACTTTATTATCAGGCTTCAAATGCCCATAGCGTGTTAGTATTACAAATTAAACAATGACAATTTGACAATGACTCTGCTTAGAAATCGTGCCCTTTTGAATCATCATCACCTGCTTATCGTTTTCCTAAATATGTTGTGATGCTGAATACCAGTATTTTACATGGAGCAACTATCGGACCTCCACAACCCAGTAACTGGGTAAAACTCTTCGGTAAGATGGTTGTCAATCTTTCGGGCTTCTGACTACCTGTAACGACTGTCAAAAATCTACAAATCACAGCCGGGACCAACGGCTTAGCGTGCTTTCCGAAGCACGGACGGTTCTCAGTCTTCTGAACCCTTCTTCCAATTTATCGCTATGAGCGGAACGAGAACCGCACAGTTCATAAGCATAACATAAAATAAAACATACCGTTTTGAAAAGTTGATGAATAGATACTAAATTTAAAAAAAAAGAGGTTGCCTGTTAGTTCAATTTCTTCCTTGCCATTAATTAACTTTATGACTCAAGAGTTAAGGAGTCACCGGCAGACACTTCTCCGGCCAATACTAAGAAACCTTACCTTCAAATGCAATATTATAACCTATTTTATAGCAATTTAAGAGGGCTACGAAAGCCAATAAACTCGAATCCGCTCGTTTAGCCATGTGCTATATCAACAGATATCGGCCCAACGTTCAGGTGTGTCATCAAATCAGAAGCAGACATAACTTGCTTCGTGTCCGGATAGAGCGCTGATTCAAAGTAATTTCCGCCTCTTGTAAAAAAATGACCGTTGGATCATCGACCGTTGCCCATTGGCAGTTGATTACTCTTTACGACTATACCTTTGCCTAAGTTTTTAACCTGTCGAGTTATAGCCATACCTTTTGCATTACGGTCTCCATTCAATAAGGGACTCTTGTCAATTTAATGTCCTTTGCGTCCACACTGTAGAGCCTTGCACAAAGGTTTATATTGTACTTTTACGACTGCTCTTTTTGTTCACTTCAATGGCACTAAAGGATCATTTTGAACTGAATTGAGGTGCACTAAAAGGAAAGTATGAGTCCATTAAGTCGATGCACTTGCCGCACGCTAGCAGATGAAATTAAATCCAATTTCATCGATGTGACTCAAAATTAATTAGATTAGATATCCTATCAAACCAGCGGGAGTGGGAAGGCCTTGCAGGTGGTCCGGGTAAAAGTTTTAGTATCTGAATACCTACACGAGAGCTTAGTCTTGATATCGTGACTACGGATTGTGAAAGTACAGGCACAACAAGGGATTGAATAGCCACATTCATATCATAATGTTATTTTCGTTCAGGTCCGAGAGTATCTTCATTGAAATCGTGAGTACATTTAGAACTGGTTTTGGCCCCGTGGATCAAGACGCGTCCACATTGAGTAGGTGTATGGACTGTATCATATTGCCACAGTATCGTGCGTTTGTCTTTTATAAGAAATGAGTCAACGGAATTCTCGTCGTGTAGGAGTGATTCTTCGTAAACTTCCGGCGTTCCCACATTCGCCGCATTTGGTGTGTTGCGGCAAACCGGATGCAACGTAGCCTTTTATCGCCACGTGCTTGGTGTGCTGAACAGTCAGCACTACTACCTATAAGCCATCGTCACCCCTGTGACGTGAATCACCTCCGTAGTAATTCAAAGAAATATCACTACGATAACACTTCACACGTATTGTATATTGTATTCTACATGTTTGCTTCTTTATTATTTTCCTCAATCAAACCATTAAATCAAAATGGAATCGGATCAAAAATCGTAACAGACAAAGGTGAGACAAGCGGAAGAATCATGCGGAAAAATTATAGTCAGACATGCAAATGAAGTTAATTGTTAGTGTCACGGAATCAACCGCCACGTTTTTATGTAATACCTAAAACAAGGAACAATTACTTGCGTTATAGCTACAACCTAGATTATCTGGCTGCAGTTAAAAGTAGTGATTGTGATTTTTTACCCGACTACGGCGACAAAAAGGAGGGTTATGATTTTGACTCGTATATATGTATGTATTTTCATCTGTTACCGCATCTTCTAAACTACTGATCATAATTTGACAAATGAGGTATCGTTGGAAGCGTCTTGATCGTCCGCTGGTTATAGGCTATGTGACACATTAATTTCAATATGGCGCCCTGTAGAGATCATAAAGTCATGATAAACCTTAACTAACCTAACCTAATCACGAACAATTTATTTTTAATAATGCATCATATTGGTATCAAATGAAAGGGCTTGACGAGCACATTGCAAATATATTCTCTAAGTAAATAATTACGTTTAAATTGTTAAAAACATGCATAAGTGAGACCGTGCTAGGTACGGCGCGGCTGTAAAATTAATACCTATTACAATAAAAAATAAATAAGCGGCTCTGCAACTACTTTATCACGAAATTATAACCCCAAAATAATTTAAATAAAAAGTAAGTTCTAAACTAAATCCCGACTACTGAAAAATCACGCTCTAAAAAGTATGAAACAAGAGAATATTTCACACAGAAATCAAGACATACAAAAATGGTTAAGGTAAAGGCTCGTGCAGACAACGCGACGCGACGGCGCGACGCGACTCGAACAATACAATTTCTAAGAAAACTTCACGGTTTAACAATAGCCGGTGTCGCGTCGCGCTAGTCTGAACGAAGCTTAAAGCCGTAGTCGCATGCCTGTACACCTACAAAATTATGGTATGCGATTTTTCAGCAGTCGGATTTCAGTTTTTGTACTTATTTTTTTTAAGTAATAGAAATCGCTCCGCCTTGTTTTCAAATAATTTAATATTCCATATCGACAATGGACCGTCCGGAGAGAGTTATTATTTAAATGCTTGCCCTCGATAATTGTGGGTCGGCATTAGAAGAGTGTCCTATCGTGGAGCCAGGAGAGAAGGGGGAGGCGGAGGGCTTTGACCCCGTGCCCGTAATCAGGGACGCAGTGCCCGGCGCTGTCCTTGCTATCCTCTGTCTCGTTCAATTTGTAACTTTTTATGAACAACGCCATTATTAGATATCAATTCTTTTGTTGTGTTCAACAACACTGATACAATTAATATCTAATCGGTCACAACAAATAACAAAAGCGATAGTTGAACTGTGCCATCGGCAGGTACTTCGACTGAAAGTGTGTTTAGAGATAGAGTGGCCTAGTTCGCAGGCAGCCGATAAGTTATCGCGGTGCGATCGATAAAGCACTCAAAGCACTTAGTTGCCTTTAGGCTGGATAACAAAGTAAAACCTAGGATTGCGAAACTTTAATCGTCGCTTAATTACTTCATAGACCTAAATGGTTACGAACGTTTTAGGGTTTTAATAGTTAGGTTTATGTGGCTTGCGTAAGTGTCGGTGCATCGAACGCAACCGGTTTCAGCGGGCGTGGTTATAATTTACCACTAATCTTGACCCACAGCTGTCCCGAACCAGTTTCTCGGCCTGATGCAAAGGCTGACCCGTCATATCAATAAGATCTGTTGGGCGGAAGTACATGCATACTGAATAAAACTTGCGGGTGGTAATCCTGTTGATGACTATCCCGACAAAGCTTGGCTTATTAAAACATGGTCCCCTCCTAACTGTCCGATTGTTTACGTTCGTTAAGCAGCTGTTAGTTCATTAAGAATTTAGAAGATATTAACAACACTTAGTAAACTTTCTTTTGTTCTTTTATGATCTTATTACTTGTTTATTTATGTTATGTCTTGCATTGTTCCAGTGCTGCGGACAGTGCGGACTCACCAATACTGGAGGAAGCTGGCGAGAGCGGCTCGGAACAGAAGCCAAAGCCTCTCATCAAATATGGAGAACTCGTTATACTCGGGTGAGCAGTTTTCTTTCGTTTTTGTTCTTTGTCTGTCCACTATAATGCTTGACACTTTGGTGCGACATTGTAAGAAAAGAAAAAACTTGATACTCTTGACTTCCGGAAAAATCTGATAAAAGAATTTTGTTGTGCTGTTTCCTCAGACCTCGCTACTTTCAGAACAGTTACTCAATTGATTAATTGAGTAACTGTTCTGACAATAGCCTCACAGTCCTTGGGGACAAACCCAGATTGTATACCTATAGTCCTGCCGTGAAAGCGTCCGGAGTGAATGTCCGATTCCATTTAATATTAAAATT
Source organism: Xanthia togata (assembly GCA_963853775.1). Classification (NCBI taxonomy): domain Eukaryota; kingdom Metazoa; phylum Arthropoda; class Insecta; order Lepidoptera; family Noctuidae; genus Xanthia; species Xanthia togata. The sequence continues at coordinate 22,136,175 of OY970791.1, forward strand.
CCTTAGAGGGTCTCTCCGTGTCGAACCCATGTCTCCACGCCTCTTTAAAGTCCCGGCTTCAAAGGAAGAAAGTCCGATTTTTTTATAGAGGCAATAATATTGTAAAATGTTAATCAGATCGTAAGAGGCATTGAACTCTTGTTTATAACTTTATTGTAAGTATAATGGGGTCTTTGAAAGCCGTCTGGCAAAAGAGCCGCTTGATAAGGAAAAGATAAATTGTGGCGCAAGATTCAGCTGGCTCCACAAGTCCACACTGAATAAGGCAGCTAATCACATCACAGAAATCAGAATACAATATCAGGAAGAAGCCTGTTTCAATCGCCTTCCAATTATCTTAGAATATGGTAGGTACTACGATCCGTTGGAAGCGTGGTCCTTGTATGTAAAGAGAAGGGTCTTTTCGATTCAATTTATTACTTAGCTTGTCTACGGTTTCAAGTACTTTTAAAACTGCGTAGCTGTAACTGTGACGCAGGATAAGTTGTTATACTGTATATCGTAAATGATTATCAAAATTAATCTAATGTATTTTTGTTCTATCAAAATATACAATGTTTAAAGGGTCAGTGACAGCTCGGCCCGAGTCAACTTGACCTGAATAATAATACCAGTTTATATAAGGTCACTCTAAAGTCGATAAAATTCTAAACTTTGTTCGAGTGCATGTACTCATCAAACTAATTAACGACATGATCAAATAACTGATTTAGCCGGTTCATAGCGTCATATCAGTAGACAGTACTTGCAGCTTATTATCCTTTGTGCGGTCATCTACGAGTAGAATAACAAGGTTAACGTGCGAGTGCAAGGCAGAAGATGCGACCGGTATATACCTAGTACATGTCTGCGTAGATACGCAGTAATGGTAGGTTAGTTCGTCGCGACACGGAGTAGGACTACATGGAGTGCGACTTTGTACAGTGCTCACGACGTTACCTGTAACACTATACAGGGTATAAAAAGACCCATCACCAAGCCGAAATCTACGCATGCAGGTATGATGACCCATCATACCTGGAAGTAACTATGATTTAGGCAGGTATCGCCGAAATTTAACACAGACATCAACGCGAAAACTTTTCGTCAGAAGCCCGAAAATCTGACAACCAGTCTTACCAAGGGGTATCGTATTACCCAGTTACTGGGTTGTGGAGGTCAGATAGGCAGTCGCTCCATGTAAAATACTGGTATCCAGCTGCATCCGGTTAGACTGGAAGCCGACCCCAACATAGTTGGGAAAAGGCTAGGCAGACAGACATCAACGCGAAAACTTTTACCATGGGTTCAGAACATGATTCTGAACCCGTGAACGTGCGTTTTAAAATAATTTGCCGGTTTAAAAAAAAAATTGTTTCAGAAAAGTGCAATACCTATATATAATTACCCAGTCACGGTAGGCACATTGCTTTTTAAACGTGCGATTCCCCACATGCTTCTCTACTTCTTGATTCTTGCACAATTTCAGAGACGAGTTGTCAGAAATTCCAATTATGAGTACCTACTTGTGCAAATGCAACGTGCTTTTTCATGCAAACAGAACGCAAACAGATGTGAAACAACTCAAAGAAATCTTCACGGTAGAAAAATTACTGGTGTCTTCACATGCCTATACTCGGTTCTCCCGAGTCGCGTGCCGCACAAAATGAAGTTAGATTATTAAATGCAATCATGTTTCTCCATTTGGTTTCTACTCTGTGACTTGCACTTTGCACATTCCCAAGTCTAATACAATCAGAAAACACAATGCAAGTTGAAACGAGATTTTTTCCCGAGCAATAGTTTTTACGCTTGTAAAGCTCCGCATATTTGATTGATATACTCTCCTGCATGTGTTCCGTATTTGACGCATGTGTTCTACGATTTGCAATAAACTGCTTTTTATGTAGTGTACTTTGACCATCGTCATCTTCCTCCCCTTCCATTCTCCCCTGCCAACCGCCACGCTATTATTCACTCCCTTCATTATTTCATATCATTCATTTGTAATGTACTTTGACTGGTTTCCGATATTGATGTGATTGAAAAAACCCACAAAGAATGGCATGACACCAATGACATCCACGCAGGTATCACTTTCCTTACAAATATAAGTCACCCCTAAAATAATACTACCACAAAGGTTATTTATTTATATGTCGTATTCCACGCGAACAATAAATCTAAGCGATATTAACCATTAAAGATATGGTACCCAAGATACATTCGTCGTAACTGAGTAACTCGTAATCTTCTTTCTGACCTCGAAACGTACACCGTTTTTGTGAATGTCACCCTCTAAAAGCCTTACATGACAGGCAGTGTCAATCACATATCGTGATTAATTGCAGTAATGATACATAGTTACCTATACTACAAGCATGAATGTTGGCAACATTACATCACTCGAACGAATTTTATTGCCAGCCTACAGAGGTTTCCGGTCTCAATTTGATTTGAGTTCCGTCTATACGTCTGGATTTAATGGTTTGAGGTGTCTGTGATAAGTGATAACAACTCTGATAAACGTAATAATGTTATTTTTTATCCAAGACGTTTCATTTGTTCGTCTTGTGTTCATTTGTAAACGTTTATTTTCTTCTTTCTTGTGTGTTCGCCAGGGTTTTAGCCTAGGGCCACATTTACAGGGCTGCGATAAAATTACTCTTGCAGCAATGATTAACATAGTCATTATATTTTTTTTAACGTGACATGCATTTCATATAATAAATTATTCGAACAGCGTTGTCTAAGCCGAAAGTGCAACCCTAGCATTAGAGAAAGTAGGACTGAAACTGCACGAAACAAATACTTAAGTATTTCATTACAGGTATATTTTAATAGCCAGTATTGGTAATAATGTCGCTCTAAATGTTCCGTAAAAAGTTTTACGGTTTCTCCTAAGACAAACGGGTGAAAATAAAGCTCTGTCCCTATAATAAAACAGAAACAAAGCAAATAAACAACCATTTTACGACACTACGCCGATTGTCTTGCAAAACAGTTTGCCAATTTCGAATCAAAATGGAAGTTTGATATAAAACGTAATCTTATAATAAAGTGTGATTCTTTACGGTAGACGTTTAACGTGACTATTCATTGCTTAATTAAGTACTGAGTCTACATTCTACTAATTAAATTCCTGTAATGTAACGTTACAGATTTCGATTTTAAGCATTATGTTACAATACAGCCAGAGACAGACGAGCAGTCGCCTGTAATGTAACATTTGAGATTAAATATTACAGACATTGCGCACTGTAATGCTAGGTTCTCCTTCCTCAGTGATGTAATGCTCGATTCTGAACGTTACAACACAGGCGAATGCTCCCGGTGAGGAACGAAAAGACAACGAACAGCCTCAATCTCTGGGCCTAAGATCATGAAACGTTGCACAAGAGTTCTTATTAGGATTTTTTTAAATTAATTCCCTTATTGGGTGATATAAGTGATGAAAGCGTCCATGGTAGTTCGTCATAATATGTAATGTAGTCCTTTGTTCTACGTGCTCTATTGACTCGTTGAGGATAAATAATATCTTAAAAATTATCTTGTTCGGCTTACCGAAACAACGGAATAGCTAAGCCTAGAGATACATTATCGTCGTTGTTGTGACTATGGCTTATTGTTCTTTTTGTTCTATATATTAAATAACTAATAACCAAGAAAACAATAATTAGTGTTGTTTATTTTATCTTTATTTTCTTCCGTGTTGTGGAAACAAATTTATTTCTATTAACATTCAATTGTTTTATAATATGTGTTCATCTTGGTATGGCATTATATTAAGTCCGCTTATTAGGTAGCTGCAAGTCTGCAACTGTCTCTTTTCTTTCGTATGTGTGAGCACTATTACCTTCTACAAAACTACCATTTACGTCTTTAATTGACTTGAATGAGCCCTGGCGGCTGAGAGTATGTCATGCTCACTCAAATGTCTCGCTGCTGGTGGCGTGTGTGTTCCAACACACATGCCACCACCAGCGAGACATTAGATCCATCATTAAGTTCCCTTCAAAATGGTTGAGCTGAATGGTGCTGATCCATGCGTCATGTTCTGTGAACGGACGCCGCCCCGCGCCGTCAGTAGGGACTGGTCATCTCTTAGCTGCCATATTTTTTTATTTTTTTTATTGTTCTTATCTTTTTATACGGTCGCTTTTAACGTGCACGTCTTTCTACATTGATCTTACATGTATAATTTCAACATGAATGATGTAACCAATATTTTGATTTAAAAGAGTGTCCGTGGAGTTTCTTGCCCGTTCTTTTGAATAGGAACCTACTACGCTTTGGAATGGGCAACTAGCTTCATCTTTCTGACTGACAGACCGTTTGACAATTAAAAAATGCTTGTAATTGGTTTATTTGAAATAAATGCTTTGAGTTAGTTTGTTCATAAAGGAGGATCCTGTTCCTAATGAAGAGACTAGACAGCCTTTTGTCATCTTTTAATGACGAGATCGGTGGACAGACTGTATCTTGCCGGGAAACACACGACCACGTTCTATACTTTTTTTTTTCTTGGGCAGATGTACGTAACCAACCCCTATTATTATCTCACTGGTAGGTGGTATCTCAAAGGCCGCTTTTTTCACAGAGGAGAGTCGGTCTCTATGAGAAGAGGCTTCCTGAGGAGGTACGAGCATTAATCACCACACTTGCTCATTGCGAGCTTGCGGGTTTTTTTAAAGTCTAGATTTCCTCATATATTTTCCTTATCGTGTTTGTGACTGTCAGACTGTTACACAACTGTAATGTTCTATTATTAGTGAAGAGGCTTTTATCATACCTCAGGGACCCTTACCCTATCCCACACTTGAAGTAAAGGGGATATTGTACCGAGTAGCAAACACTATGATGATAGACACTCGATTGTAGACAACCCCTGGAAAGGGTTGCATAGAAAACTTATCACAATAGATTTCCTGATCAAAGACAAAGACCAAAGTTCCCAGACTTACTAGAAGCACCTCCCAAAACTGTTTGAAGACCATCTCTACCGGGCCTCCCAAATTGTATACCGTGTCCAAAATTGACACAGTAAAAGGACAGTTTCTGAAGTGCCACAAAATGTCTTCTGACAGTTTTGCACATCCTTGGTCTTCAAAATGTGGCTTCTAAATAATGTTATTTTTCATCGGAATATCCTTCGATCAAATATTTTTTAATATTTACTACTACCGCTCTGATTTAGCAGCAAAACGACAAGTTATCAGTACAAGTTTCATCTGGCTGTAAAAAAATCGGACTCCACACTGAGTATGTGCGGTGCGGATTTCTAGTTGACTGATGTCATCACTCGAGACAAAGTAGTCTTGTTTAATATTTACGGACAACGCTTATCGTGCATGCCATATGCCTTTTGAGGATTGTTTACACTATCTTTCACGTTCTGTACTAATGTCGCACTTTCTTTTTGATTGCCATCGTCATCATTAAAAATCCTCAAATGCCCCGCCGTAGTAGGCAGCACTTTGAGCCCTTGTCATTACATTGGAAAATGATTGGTGACGGCAGTTTGTTACTGGCACTCGGAAAAATGCCTATCTCCGTGACATAGGCGTAGATTGTTTTTTTTTAGGTGCATTCAATGAACAAACCGCATCGCTGCCAACCTTGCTGACTTGCAACGCTTGCCGAGCTCGGTCCGTGGATGGGTTACTATTCAGTACATAGTGAGACCACTTGGTCCCGGTTGTCATTCGTATATCTTTGACAGTCGTTACGGGTAGTCAGGTTGACGTTAGATAGGCAGTCGCTTTAAGTAAAAGACTGGTATACATACAGCTGCATCCGGTTAGACTGGAAGCTGACACTGAAATACTAGGGAAAAGGCTAGGCAGATTGATTTTTTTGTTAGTACTTTAATGCCGAAGCGGTAGAAGAAGCATTTCTTTTACCAGTTAGCATCCCACTTCACAATTTCAGTGTTAGCTTATTCTTCGCCAAGAATTACAAACTCTCGGATCAAGACCTAGTATTAACACTTTTATTTACAAAACGATATAAATTACCGCGGTGTGATCATAACAAACGGCGCACTTAGTTTCTGTAATCTACGGCACGCATGTGGATTCTCATAATCACAGTCATGACATGAATTCATAATAATCGCAGTATACCTATCGAGTTCAAGACCAGCTGACCGCAAAACTTGGTTTCTCATAACGTAGAGGTCATGAACATGAAACATCTCTTTTGCTTCAACATCACGTTCTAGCAATTTACCTCCTGGTTTCTTGCGGCCCGTTTTGACCCAAATACACATACAAATTCGAGCCAGATATACAAAGCATATGTGATTTAAATATGACTTGAGGGGGGAAGAGTGGAAATAGCGACGAGACTCGCATTACTGAAACGTAACTCCGGTCTTTAATTATGTACGAACGAATATGGTGCTGAATTTATTTTCTCATTTGGTCACGAAGTTTTAGCTACTGTTGTGATTAGTAGATTGCGTACAGTCATTTAGTTACGTATGCTACAAGGAGTTTTCTTATTCTGCCCACTGCCAAAGTCACTGCTAATTAACAATGTTAATGGTATGCTACCGCATACCGGTCAAATTATACCGCTAGCGTATTAAGAATTTGAATTAAACCATTGCATCATCGGGCACCGTCTCTAGAATATCAGCTATTATATGCAACAAAAATATCAGATTAATGGGTTACTATGTCAGTTTTAAATTTTTATCTGTAACAGTGCAACTAGGAGTTTCCTTACTGTAGTAGTAAAACTGAATTACGAGATATTTTACAGTAGGCATATGGGTTTATAGGGTTTACAGCTGCATGACGTCATTTTGATGCGTTTACTGCGTTCCTTATTTCTTTGTACCATACAAGATGTGTTGTGCGGTGCGGAAGTATGTCTGCGAGACGAGCGATGCTGCCAAAATAGCTCTGCCTCTATGCGTTAAAATCATAACAAGCTAAAATTGTTTCTCGGATCGTTATTTATTACATCATGGGGCTGTGTGGTCCACGTCCGAAAATACACCGTCCACTTTCGTGGGTGTCGTTAAGGTCAATTAAATATTGTAAACAGCATATTTGGGTGCTAAATTATTGACGCCATAATCTTCACGGAATCCCCCCATATTCCCAAAATAATATCCGTCGGCAAAGAAGATATCTAATCGGCATCTCAACTTAGCGGGGCGTCATGCATACCGAATAACTGAATTTATTTCTTTGTATGCAGGTGGATAAACGTTAACACGTTTAGCTATTAATATTCTGCTGGCACGTACGTACACTTACAGTACAGACGCAAAAAATACGTTTTCTAATTCAATTTTCGGCAAACGGATGTACAATTACTCAACAATGACGAAAAATATTCTTAAACCCAAATTCCAGATTTCTATTTTATTGATCGTACCTACTTCGTGAAGGCACGTTTCGAAGCCTTTAGTACTAATAGTCGAACTTTCGGAAAGTTTTAGATGTTAGCTTGTTTTGATTTACGTTTAATTGAGCACAGAGGTCGAACGAATTCACATAGTTTGCGCTAACGTAGCCTTTGTTTTCAGTTATTTGGATACAGTTACCAATCTCTCACGTGCGTGAAGCACAAGCTTTTCACGATATCTGAAACGTGCGGACTATTTGGTCTGCTATTTGAAGTGTAATAAAAATATTTATATTTTAATGTAGTAAGTTCTACATTCTTGGTTTATCAGTGGGTGGATGTGGTTCGAATTAATATTTATTTATTTATCAAGGTTAATACTGTGTAAAAAAAAAACGCCATAACTGGGAATGCTGAGATGCAAATAGTCCTCATAATTAATATCGATAGGAGAATCAGCGGTGTAATTGCGTAGAACTTCATCAGACTTGAGTGTGCCGCAATTGAGGATGTTAGATCTTCAAATCCCAGACATAACGAATCAAATATTCAGACTAACTTATTTTCGGATGCGACAGTTTTCATCGAAACGAACGATCTCAATTAAACTCAATTATTATTGTATCTTCGAAAACTAATGACAATGGATCGTAATGGGTTTTCGTTTTGAAAGTTCACCCACGTTCATTGCGTTATTTATGTTAGTGAGCAGACGAATTTCTCAAACCTATGAATGGATTAGCAATGTCCCTCAAAAATCTCGGATTGTGATCGAAAGTGCGTTACTTTTGCCTCCCAATCAGGGAACGAAACCGGTATGATCAATACGAGTATTTTTTCGTTTACAACATTTATATTTTTACAGGTATTTTTAAAGTTTACCATAAATTGAATGCAACCTGTATTCATACGGGTTACCGAAATAAAAATTACCTCTGTCTTACACTTGCCGTCGACATTAGTCAAAGGGTGCGCATCGCCTGTGTGTGTACCGGTATTAAAACGGTAACCCAAATAGACATGTTTCTTCTTCTTCTTGGTTACACAGATAACGGTAACCTTAGCAACCCTTAACCGTAATTTATAAAGGTTTTCGGTCCCTGCTCTCAATTAGTATTGTTCTCGTATTACCAATGCCGTCGAAAGAAGGGTTCTGTTTGCAAAAAAAAGTATAAAATTGGAAAGTGCTGTCTTGCCTAAAATGTAATAACGCGAGCGTGAAATCACTTTCCGCAACAGCGGTAAAATACTGTTCCGTATCGAATTTGGAAAAACCAAATATTTATTAAATCAATGCGGTGCAACTACTCTTTGACCCGTGACATTGACTTTTCGAAGATACAATAATAATTGAGTTTAATTGAGATCGTTCTGAGAGAAACTTTGTCTCATCCGTAAATAAGTTTGTCTAAATATTTGATTCGTTATGTCTGGGATTTGAAAATTATCCTCAATTACGACGCACTCAAGTCTGATGAAGTTCTACTAAAGAAAGAAACTAAAATCACAGTCGCTAATCTCCTAAGGAAGAATGGCATTTATTATTACAATTATACATTTAAAGCGAGTTTATAAAGGCACGGACTTTCTAAAAAGTCTTGGTTTCTTTTAATTATTAGCAGCGCCCCGCGGATTCACCCGCATAAAGCTTCGTGCAGACTAGCGCAACGCGACAGCGCGACGCGACACCGGCTATTGTTATACCGTGAAGTTTTTTTAGAAATTGTATTTTTCGAGTCGCGTCGCGCTGGTCTGCACGAGTCTTAAGTCTCAATCCCGTGGGAATATCGGGATAAAGGGTACCCTATGTGTTAATCTAGTACCGTATTTGCGTAATACACTATCAATCAGAATCTGAATCGTTTTGAAACAGATTGCTAATCCATTGCTCCATAAGTTTGAAAAAAAATCTGCTCAACAACGTAAATAACGCAATGAATGTTGTTGAACTGTCAAAATGAAACAGATTAGTCGTAATCGCTTACGAAAATGTGTTGCGTAATTAGATAGCTGGTTATAAACTTTCTGTGTGCCAAATTTCATCAAAATTTGATTTTGCGTGATTGAGTAACAAAAATCCAAACACACAAACAGAAACTTTCACATTTATAGTTTTAGTAGGATAGGATATATAAAGTAGTAGGTCTGAAGCGGCAGGTCAATGGTACACCAGCTTAACCCGTTCTCCTCATATGGTTTTCAAATATTTTGCGAGATGAGAAACAGCTGTCTGACGATGATGCCTCCCATCCCCAAGCGGATGCGGTACTTCCCATACTACACTGCAGACATGTGCACTAATGAGCAGTGCTAATAGTCCTACATCATAGCACCACACCATGCGCTCAGAGAACAAAATGAAAAAAGATGCTGATTTGTTTTCAGTAGCCAACAAATAATAATAAGGGCTTCAGTAAATTATCACTGGACAGCTACAGTGCCTACTGTCATTAGCTAGCTGGATAGCAGGGGATACCTTAGCATAATCACCCTATAATGTTCCCACCTCTGGGACACAGACCTCCACTCTTCGAGAGGGAGTGGGGTGTAATCTACCATGCGGGCCTAGTGCGGGTTGGTTGATGTCACATGCCTTTGAATTTTTGGTTCTAGTACATGTCGGTTTCCTCGCGATGTTTTTCTTCACCGTTTTGAGAGCAGTGGTGATGAACTTATTAACACAAAGTAAAGCGACTGCCTGGGTTTGAACCCACGACCTAGCTCGTAAGTCAGGGCCGTTACCGCTAGAGATGTCAGCAAGTGAAGGGGTCCGATGGGACCGATGCCTGCCGGGGTCGCGGGAAAGTCCGAAAGGGATACCGTGGCCCCTGGCAACGGAAAGGCAACTGAAGGAACACGGGTGGGTTTTAGTCACCCAAGAGTCTGACACGCCCTCCCGCTCCGCCCAGAGCGGGAGAAGTCATTTGATGATTTCCCACTAAAAAAAAAGGGCCGTTACCGCTGGGTATTTAAATTTTTAAAGACGAGAAAACTCCGAAGCACTGACTGAAATCAATATCATCCTCGAAATATCTCTTCAAGATAATAGCAATCTCGAGTGAATGAAATGAAGCAAAAGCTTCAATACATCATTCCGCTCGCGGCGCGGGCTCATAATATCCCACAGATTCCTTGTAATAAAATTTTCATAACTCGGGTTGACATCCAGGGGAGGACTTGAGAACGATACATCATAAGTATGTAATCCGTCAAGCCAACCGTAAGTTTCCGAATCAATGCTGGTTGTATCCTTTGTTGATATTATTATAATATGAGGACCTTTCCCGTAAAGTTTATGTTATGTATACGTTCATATTACTTTTATAGTTATTTGGTTTATAATGCGTGTAATGACGTTGGTTTTTGCAACGCCCGTTCCGTGCATCATTCTACTAATATTATAAATGTAAATGTTTGACTAGTAGACCCACATTTCGCCAAGTCCCATGTAATAGGGGGCGAGCCATCAACCGGGCACAAATTTAGTCTCCGGGCTGCTACTGAGAAATTCCAGATAGACAAACCCAACCACCCACGTTACTTAATCACGCAAAAATGATTGAATGGATTCAGATGAAATTTGGCACATAGATAGTTTATAACCTGGATTAATAACACATAGGATAATACTTTTCTTCCCGGTAGTACGTTCCCGTGAGATATTTTCCGACATCCACGAAATACGTAATGGTATTATGTCAAGCCTTTTTCTGATAGCAAAATCCACTCGTACCAACACGCAATAGGTCTGTACTTGCATATAGCCGATCTGCAGCACTACTGCTATGTTTATAAATTATGAAGTCTATTCTGAGCTACAACAAACTTTGTCTATAATTAAGATATATTATTCAATACTCTTGTACGATCGCCACGAGTTGCGAGTTGCGTAACCATGCAAGCATGCAACCGCACTAATTCCATTAGGTACACTGAAATGCTATTCCTATTTTCTTTAAGTAATGCAATAGGTTGCCTACTGGGGGTGCCCGGGACTCATGTACTCATCATGATCGATTTATTCCTAATAGGATTTCCCAACGACGTGGGAGGCCCTGTGATGTGGAAGAAAACAATTCTCTTTAAACAAGTGAATTAGGGGGGAAGCGCTAAGGAAGCCCGCAAAATTAAAATTTCCTTACATTTTTTGAAATTTGCAGATTCTTGTGATTGTTGATTAAAATATGATTCGCGACCGTAACAAATATGGCTTTACAGAATTATAATCATTAGAATCAGCAATACCAACTCCTTAAGTTAGCATAGTCCTCAAATGACACGATTCCATGAATTTAGAGAGTTGTATTGATGATTATAATTCTATAAATAAACATTTGATACGGTCGCGAATCATATTATTATATAGAACAACATACAACCTGATACGGACCTGCAAATTTGCAAAATAACGTAAGAAATTTTTTCTATTTAACCGGCTACCCTGACGCTTTCGCCTTAAGTAGGTACCCGCTTTTCTATATGTTTCATATAGAAAAAATAGAATACCATGTATAAGTAAAGATAGTACAAAGGTACAAACCTATGGACTATCGTTTAGGTATTGTGTAAGCGTGCAGATATTTAGTTGGCCAATGTTGCTAACGGAAACAATGGTGCTTTTTCTCAATTTAACTGTTTTATTGCTCGGACATAATTCATTGCTTTCTCTCCGGCTATTTCTTGTTTTTCTTGTAGGTACGCATTAATATTATAGCTATATTTGTACCAAGCTGTACCGCCTGTCTATTCTATATTCGGTTACCAAGCAACCACAAATTGTATATCCGAGGACCTTTATTGGACTTAATGTGGTTAATTATATTGAATACGAGTTGAGTTTTCCTTTACAATGGCGGCCCGGGGTGAAACCAAAGGTCGGAGAAGTTTTGATTGCCTCTATTTCGAACGTAAGGTTAAAAGACTATTTAATTCCGAGATTTCCTTTGATTAGCCCTTGAATATTTTATTAAGGGGACTACAGGACCTAAACGTGCCGTAATGTATAAATAATCCACTGCAGATATCAAAAACAGAAAAATATATCATATTCTTCAGAATATTAGTAAGATAGCGTGTTGAAAACATATACAACTAATTTGATACTATAGAAAAAAATCACAAAGATACCTCTGAAAATTAGAAAATTTATTTTAACGTTTAAAAATCATATTAATATACCTACATGCAATCATTTAGATTTTTTGTCAGATTATTCTACAAGCAACATATTACCGTAATACTGTTTTAATTTTTTTGTCCAATCGATAGATTTTTTGTAAATAGATAATTACTTCATATTAAGCAATAAATTACCTGCCTTATGTCATCGCGCCTCTCTTTATTTTCTATGCAGTCCGACTGTGACCGCGCTTTAGCTGTTGTAAGCCTCTTAAACGAGAAAATTTGGTCGTTCAATAAGAATCAGATGTTACCAACGATATATTGAGGATAATTTTGATTAGGCACATTCTTTGTATAATGATGTATTTAAAATGTATAATAATATACTGGTGGGATATACCCACCTCCAACAGCCAAATAATTTTATTCAGTAAAATCCAACAGAATAATAAATGAATCGGAGTATTTGTTCAAAGGTGAAAATAACTCGCTCAGCGCGCGGAAACGGGGTTTATCTGATGGGAATTCGCGAGAATAAACTTTTTAACAAAAACGTCTTATGTCAGACAGTGTTACGCCGACTTATATAACAGCACACAAAAGGTTTGCACTTGTGCAGCTTCCCATGCCTCGAGCTGTCAACATTGTCTGATTTCTTGCCGTTTCATAAAAATACTACACCTCTGTGAACTACTTGAATTGAATTACTGGCGCATGTGTTATGTTCTTAGCATTCAAACGCAAATTTTGACGTCATCCCTCGTCTACATATGACGTGAACTTGACATTGTGTAGGCGATTTCACTATTGGAACTCTTAAATGCAATCAAAAATAATTATTGCTACAAACAATTTAGTATTCAAATCGAACACATTCTTCTATATTAGAATCCACACACTTATTTGCTTGTTTAGCTGTGGGAAATAAACCCTAAGATACGAAGTACGTGTTGATTGTTCGATTTAAATTCTCACGGAAGTTTAACCTTTCGCATCGGCGATTATTGCATATAATGGCTATAACTAAGTGCCCACAATGAGCACTTATTGTTGTAATTGTAAGCGTTGAGAGCTAACACTGACCTAAGGAATCTTTCACGACTGGAAGGTCGGTCCACAACGTTGAAATTTTCGTTTCAGAAGTTTCCCACATAGTTTAGTTTTGGAGGTCGCCGTTTCAATGTCATTGCCAAATACATAATTTGGTCGATAAAATCTTGACGACAGACAATTTTTCCGAAATAATGTTTTTGGGAGTCTGAAAATAGGTCGTCTTCCAAATTGTTTGTGCCTAATTACTTTCGCTTCTGTGGATTATCGAGAAGAAGTTGATTGATGATCGCCAAACGAAATTAAAATATTCAGGTGTTTTCCTAAGAAGAAAATAGCTCGCTCCAACTTTGATTCCCAGATGTTGCCTAAACTCGACACTTTAGTTTTCCTAAAGTCCAAAAGTTATAAAAGTATTCTTATTCCAGTTACAACGGATACCTGCCAGCAGGAGAGCGAGGTCGGCGCCGCAGCAAGTTTGTGCTGTACCGACGACCTTCGGCAAACGGTGTGAGGCGCTCAAAGCACTATGTGGTCAAGACGCCGCACAGCAGCAAGGCAATCCTCGATGCCAGCCAACACTCAATATCGTACACCCTCAGCCGCAGTCAGGCGGTCATCGTCGAATACACGGAAGACCCAGATACGGATATGTTCCAGGTAAGACTAGATTTTGAGAAGATTCTTTAGCCTATTTTAACCAATGAATCCACTTTTGGATTGAGGAGGCCCCGTCACGAGAATTCCGCGTGTCTACCAAATTCACTGTAACAGATGCAGTCTTTAAAGACCCGGCGATACTTCAAGAGAAAGCAAGTTCTTTCAATCGCATCTGGTGCGATTTGCCAAATAGCTGCTAGCAATAGACGTTTTTAAGTAGTACTTTATTGGACAAACAATATTGTTTTTCCTAAGTGTCGCTTTGCGTTGGCAAATTATCTTATTTCCATGCATCTTTTCCGTCTTTAGATATAAGCGGGAAAACCCAATTACTTATTTCAATGTTTTGGTTTATGTTTGATAGTAAACGATCTCTATACGTTGTCTTGTCACACTCTTGACACACGTGACTAAAGACATATCAACAGGATTTACGTTTGTCCGGTTTCCAAGTGTTGGTTTTTCCAAGCTAATCTTGAGGTAAACGGCGCACGCTTACTCAATGGAGTAACTGGCTGAGAGCTACTACTACGCACAAAACATTTTAATTGAACCGTCGTGTTTATAATACGGGCTATTCTTGGTCGTAAATACTTTCTACCACCTTGGAGAATAGAGCCACACCTACATATTCTCTCACGTGCGAAAGACATTGCCACATCAAGGGGAACAAAATAGCTTTATGGTTTCGAAATTATATCACAAGATCCCCTCGCATTGGGTCCTCTTATCGGACCAGACGACTGTTTGTACTACAAAACATCTGAACAATGTGCTACACGAGCTCAAACAATGGGCCTTGATACACGATTGCTAAATGGGGACGCGTATTTCATCTACACCGGTATGGATAACAACCCTCGGTACGGAAACGCTGTCAAAATTTCGCAATGCGCAAATAGAAGCACGAACGTCTTGCCTGGCATGCTTCGATTAAAACAAGATTATACAAAGGAAAAAACGTTGGTTTTGTGCCAAAAAAATGTTGCAAACATGTGTCTCTAATGGAGCCGCCGACAGTAATGTTGTAACATTTATGAATAATTTAAATTGAGGATCAAAATTGGGCCAGAACCACGAAGGGTCCAACTCAAATGAGTTGCAAAGTGTCAGACTGTTTGTTGTTATAAATCTTGTTGTTTACGTTTTGCGTTGCGCATGAGGCAGTGTGTTTACCCGGCGGCGGCATGTCGTGGCGTCTCTCATATCTAATCGGCACATATGGGTTAGTGCCCCCCGGGAGAACAATGCGTTGGTCCCTACGAGCGTCATTGATGAACTGAGCCCATGCGGAGCCACAATCACATTATCAGATCGTGTTACAACACTTAGCCCGTGATAACGTCCAGTGAAATAGATCTACAACAATAATCTGTGATATTGATTTGCTCACGAATTTATGATGCGTAGATCGTGACGATTACCTTCTTCGAACTTAAGGACCTCCTCATTATTTAACCCAAATAGTATCACCGGCTAAGTTAATATATAAAGTAAGATTACCTGTTTTTAAATTAAGTGTTGTTTATTAACTTTGTCCTTTGTTTGCGGATCTTCTTGTTATTGCAAGGCTTCAAGCCTTCTCAAATGTTTTAAAGCGTTCACCTCTACTGTAATATTAATGAGTATGTTGGTTGTAATTTGTTGTACAACTTTAATCCAAGTGGGCACTCGACGCAGCCGCACTTGCTAATTTCTATGGAGCGTCGAAGTTCGTTGCCGCCGCGGTCGACGCACTGTTCCACATCCTGTTCATTTGATTGAACGCCATTTCCATTGTTGCCAACACTTACACATCGCAAACTTGCCGTAAAATCATATACGAGTCGAGCATCCAAATAAATATTTATTTCGCTACTAGTGGAACAGTGGGCACCGGAAATGTTCCAAACATTAGCATATATCGCGTCATTGTTTACTCCTAGATACACAGCCATGAATGATATCCTTAATTTTTCGAAAAAAATATCATTCTTATTCAATAAGACATCAAGTTTGTTCCATAAATATTTTTCTACGTCGTATTCCATCTGGATTATTTCTGTAACAGAATACATCGATCAAAACTTGTTTACGACTGTAAAAAAATAAATTGTTAGAATTACAAACAGTTTTTGCGTCTACAGAATGGTTTTGCTGTCTAGGCTTTTGTCATTATCTGCAGTGGACAATAAGCATTAACCGATTTGTACAAGGTCTGGATGTCTGCTTAAATCATGGAGATACAATCTTTTCAATTGTTTGTATAATTTTCAAAACTCACCATCATTATGCCAAGGCTACAGTCACACCATTAAAATTATCATCTACAATCTCTACCGGGGTTGCTGATAATTATGGTTAATCAGTCATTGGCTTTGTTCCATCTATACTGCTATTTCCAGCAAATAATTCTTGTTTCACAGGTCGTTGGCCTAAGATCTAGGTTTAGCTAGTTTTTGTAAATATGCTAATGCTCCTTTATAACATGGTCGAGGTGAACGGTGCACGACGGCAATTTTCTTGCGATGGATTTTGTGCCACACCTCTACAATACACATTGAACAGGTTTAATGACCCAATGACCCACAAGTAAAGACTCATTGTATACAGGATAAAAAAAAACAAGTTTAATATGTACTTACATTAAATGAGCAGAAATTTTCATTTCCCTAGGCACGCGTCGTAGCATGGCCACTGGGTTTTGTCGACGGAAGAATAGACAAAATGACAGATTGTGATTGTTTATCTGTCATTTTGTCTATTCTTCCGTCGAAAAAACCCGTTGGTACGGTGGTCATGCTACGCGTGTTTTTTTGTTTGGAAATCATCAAATGACTTCTCCCGTTCTAGGCGGAGCGGGAGGGCGTGTCAGACTCTTACTGACTAAAACCCACCCGTGTTCCTTCAATTGCCTGTGCATTGCCAGGGGCCACGGTATCCCTTTCGGACTTTCTCGCATCCCCGGCAGGCATCGGTCCCATCGGACCCCTTCAATTGCTGACATCTCTTTGAGGCGCGCGTGGAACACAACGCGCCGTCGACCGGGGCCTGGGCCTCAAGTCTGCTATTACAATAGTGTCAGAATGGTCCATCATTGATTTCATAATTGTTGATTTTGACAAGTTTGGTAATCTACTAACATATTGGCGTCATTATGACTTTCCAATGGTCAGCCACTGACACTCCATTGAAAGAAATGGCATCTATTGGTAATCTCGTACATAATGAAAAATGAATGACTGACTTATGCGGTAATCTGCTAAAATTTTGACAGTTCCTTTGATCAGTGACCTACCATGAGAACGTCATTGTGCAGTCATTTCTTTTAATTCGTTACGAGTATCGTGTTTGTGGAATACAATGATCAACCAATGATCGACCATTATGAATTTAGCAGATTACGAACTTTTAGCAAAATGACAACGGGATCGTGTTGGAATGACGAATTTATAAAAATAGCAGACTTGGGCCCCTGGTCCTTATTGGGCGGCGAGCTACCCATTGCTCACCGTTCGCAAGCCCGCGCCTATGGTGGCCGGGAATCGGCTTGCGGTTCCCGACGCCCAGGGCGTCTCCTCCTGCGGCGGCTAGGGGCGTAAGGGCGCGAATTTTGCCTCTCCCTCACGCGTTCCGCCTCCTCCTTCGCGAGCATTACTACTACGCAGAAGGAGGTGACGGCCTCCCATGCCCTCTCGCTCCGTACCATGGCTTGGACCAGGGCCGGACGCGAGAGACCCCCGCCATATGCTACGCATGCTGCACTTTTATTCGATATCATAAATCATAATCTACCGTGTTATTAGATTCTTCATTAATGTAGTCGTAAAATAATATTGATTAGACAACTGAAAGACTTTCCTCAGTTTATTATTTCCGCCAAGAACATTGTTAAACATAAGTGTTAAACATAAGTGTGTGCAACTAAATGCTTACAACATGAAAATAACTGCAAAGCACTATTCACTTCAATAAATATTGATTGGTTCTTTGTACAAGGTGCAACGTTAATTAAAAGAGCACTGCATGAATGAAATGAATCCCAAGTACCGAACCAGTGATGAGTTGCCAACGTAATAAATTCAGCTTGCGATGATAGATTCATAATGTTCATCCTCTTAACGCCAGACAATGTAATTTGTTTCGTTTCATGAAAGGGTGAAACATTAAGCGTTTCGGAATTTATCAACCCAGGCTCCTAGCAATGTCTGAATATCGAATAAATTAAAAATTCCAATACCGTTGGATGGATTACCCGGGCCGAGGTAAACGGCATTGCTAAAATATTTGCACACAACACGATCCTTGGTGATAGGCAGCGCCGGCAGACATAAAAATTCAGTGATGCATCATGTTTGGTGGCGCTAACGGGGTGACACGTGACGTCACGGATGACCCGATCCGCATGTCAACGAGGGTGGGGCGTGAGCCGTGACGTCAGGCCTGGGGTGGGAGTTAGAGACGGCGGCGTGGTCGGGCCAAGGACGTCGCCGGGCCGACCGGCGCGCAACACCCGCCGCAATCGATACCGTGGCTTGACAACCGCGATCTGCAATCGACTGCCTATCCTCATATCTAGAGGATCTAGACAAGCACTAAACTACCTCCTTCCAGGAACCTCCTACTGGTCCTTGGAGGCTCCTCTATAGAAACCAAACGGTAGTAATTATTAAGACTTAAGTACTACGTGACGTGACAGCAGACAGCTCCCCCCATCAATGAACTTGTTCTTCAGCAAACAGAAATGTTTTTAATTTTCGAGGTCTCTTAACCGGTTGTTTTACAACTTACAACGAATGTGCTCATTTGCATATTCGTAGTAAATCCGAAGTAAATTGCGATCTTATGCATATCAGATGGAAGGTTTTTTTTTTGGGTCGTACATTCTGGTTGAATTATGTCAGTAGACGATGTTAGGGTTTATTACGGTTCCCTGGAAAATCATGTTGAGCTTGGGTTATTCGACTATCGGTCATTCACCGTCTCTTTTATATAGCAAAAGTATTTGCTACGTGTTCACCCCGCCCCGGTTAACTTACTTTCACTCGTATTTTATCTTCATGCAACCTTCAAGATCACGAAGAGAACTGGTTTTAGTTCTCATGAATTTACTCTAGATTATGTCTCGTAAAAGCCTACTATTATCATGAGGATATAACTGTATGTATTATATCTGTAATTAATAAAGGTTGAATCTGATCCTTTTGTCAAAGTCGTCGCACAAATTGCACGCTTTTAATGACTCTGTCGTAGTAAGATGGCCGAAGGGGTGATATAGTTATATCCCTAGGCATATAGCTATATATCGTAATAAAGTTATATATAAAAGCGGTTAGGGAATGCCCTAATTTTGTTACTGCGACCAATTTCGATGTAGCGCTCGCTCAGCTCGGGCGTAGATGGTCACAGTTCTAACCTAACCTATTTGGTCGGAGTGCCCTAATAGTTATATTACTAGATCGTACTCTTATCATAGTTATATTAGTAGTAAGACAATTATGAACCGCTTTTATATATCTGTATTACGGTATATATGTATATAGCTATATCCCTAGGGATATAACTATATCACGGCTTCAATCATCTTACTGCGTCAACTAAAACAACGAACTCCTAATTAATTTTTGAACTTTATTACATTATAAAAAGCTTGCGTTTAATTTTTTTATCAGCAATAACATATTATACCATGCAATAAACCTTAATAACTGTTCAAAATAACCCTCTGCGGAAATCTCGGGCGTTATCGTTGAGAGTGCAGCCTTGGCCGCTGTCCAGGAAACATCCCACTTTTACTGGTGAAAGTATTCCTTTTGGATAGCTTTTACAGCTGTAATAATATCTGTACGCTGAAAATTCATATGATTTTCCATATTACCACCCATAGTCACACGGCAGAAATCGCACGTTTCGTTTCTCATGTGCAAAGTAATCAAAGGGGCTTTAAAATTAAAAAGGAAATCAAATAACGCGGAACTGCAATTTAGCAGCGGCGTCGAGTTCATGCTTATCATCGTTTGCGGCACACTTGCTGTAGGTGAAACTTTTTCCATTATACCTCAAGTCTAATGGTGTCCTACTATTCGCACAACTTACTCTCTACCAGCCTAAAATTAAAACGATACTTCACTCACTCGAAGTTAGAAGGTTGCTTCGATATTGTTCTAAGAACTGAAGTTTCTTTATAACAAAGTGCTTTCAGTCTAAGTTTCCCTTTCATCTTTTAATAATGAAGTGTTTCACCCCAGAGAGCTCCCGAAACGTTCACAACAGACTATTTATACGGCTTTAAAATTGGAAACTTTTTAAATTACCATAAAAGTCGCCAGGTTGTGTAAACAGGCTGTGCTGTTTGAACAATAAATCTCATATATCAAATATGTTTTAGTAATATGTTTGTTTTAGGCGTTTTAGCGTTTATTCAAATTACTGTTAAATACATTCATAATATATTCATACCTTGTTTATGTAGAACTTTAACTATTCAATTAATAACATAGAGACGTTCTGTCAATATAAT
This sequence comes from Xanthia togata, assembly GCA_963853775.1. Taxonomy (NCBI): domain Eukaryota; kingdom Metazoa; phylum Arthropoda; class Insecta; order Lepidoptera; family Noctuidae; genus Xanthia; species Xanthia togata. The sequence goes on from OY970791.1 coordinate 22,156,846, forward strand.
TTGCTTTGAAATGGTTTCATGAAAACCTTTTGTGCTCTCTTTGGGAGATAAATTATCATTTCAAATAAAGCAAATATCTTAACATTAACATATTTCGAAAACTTCAAAGAGATCTCAACAGTATACTCAAGCCATACAAATACACGTGGAATTTAATATAAATATGTGTTCAAATTCAATTCAAAACCTTTGTATCCGATTCGCAGACAATGTGATCTTCAATATTTCGGAGATTATTCACCTAGATACCTCAATGGGTTGGGGAGGCACTGCGGGTAAGGGTACCGTGGGGGTAGTGGCGAGACGGTTCATCGGACCCTGGGATGAGACGCGACGCTCAACGCTCATTATCTCCTCTACGTCTAGACTAAGGATGCAGTTGATCTGACTGAACATGCTCGCTTAGATCATATTCGTGATTGGGATTGTTAGAAATTACATGAATAGGGTGGAACCAATCTCAAGCCCTTGTATACTCTTTACCTACGTAGGCGTCATTATCTTGTTGAATATTATATGACATGTCTAGCTCAATCTTATCGTAGACATAATCACACTAGGACCCATTCTCTTAGGTAAGAGGTAGGGCTGATGACTGGTCGTCGGAAATAACTCTTAGTATGTGCTTGACTTGGCTTCAAAGAATTCGTTGATGGTTTTCAAGATGAAAATCGCTCCGCGTAAAACCAATTCGTGTAACGATGATTGCAATTATTTGAAGGCTGAAGAGATATTACGAAAGATAACTATAGCAATTGCAAAATATCGAATGAATTGAACCGAAAGCGTTGAAAAGGCACCCGCATAAGTCTCGATCCCGTAGAAATATCGAGATAAAAGTATCCTATGTGTTAATCCAGGTTATAAACTATCTGTGTGCCAAATTTCATCCAAATACGTTTAGTAGTTTTTGCGTGAAAGAGTAACAAACATCCATACATCCTCACAAACTTTCGCATAATGTAGTAGGATTTAGCCAACAAATAACTTTTTCCTCTTGTCTGAGTCCTATCTCGTTACCATAGTTTCCTGCCTTTATTAACATGGCCGTTACTGGAAAAAAGAAATTACTTTCTATAGTCTTCGTATTAAACACTAGTCTAAATAGTAGGTGAAGTGAAATATTCATTTATTTCACTTGTTTGGAAATTCCTCATTGATTTGCATCAACTACTACATTGTTTTCTATTTAAATACACAAGGTTTTTGTTTATAATCATGATGTAACGGTTTCTTTTTTTTTCCGTATAAGTATCTATTAACATACCGTTATTGAATGTCAAGAAAACATGTTTTGATTAAGTTCACAATGTTAATGATATGGTATTGAAAAGGTCAAAATGGTTATTCCTTAAAATTTTACATGCTGATGACCAGTTTTTGGAAACGCAGTATTGAGATCTTTAAATTTCGAATCACTAATTCGCTTTCATGAAGCTTTTTAAAGGGGCAATCGTGTAAAATGGCATTCAAGTTAAAAAATCATGTCCGTTTTAAAGACGGTAATTTTGTTAAGGACGACATAGCGTGAAAAACGGAACAGTCCATAATTCATTCACCACACGAAGACTATTATAAGAGTACCGTTAGTGTTGTGCATTTGACCTCCTTGTGGGTCGTCTGTAAAACCGCTTGACACTTGAATTCACGTCTCTAATAGAATTCACTTATGGCTTATTAATACAATTATTACCTTCAATCAAAAAACAAGTCGCACACAGTTGCTTGTGTTACTTCCTATCTACCTTGCTTAAAAAAAGAATATTAATCAATATTCTAAACACAGCGACATTCATAGCATAAATACTAGAAACAAAGATTTACTTATTGTGCCCAGGACTAGGCTCCAAAAAATTAGATTCATTTAAGTGCCAAAGTATACGTTTTTACAACAAACTCGGACCAAGCCATGTTAAAAAACCACCGATGTCACCGCTTGCAGTAGCGTCGGGGATCGGGTTGCCTCCTTCCCTCAAATATGTTGAGGGGGGTAGTGGCTGATCTTTGCGTTATGCTCGTGAACGGGTGCTGCTTGTGGTGACTGGTCGTCTTGCTGACCATGCTTTTTGTTGTTATTATTAGTAATTAACTGTTTAATTATTTTTCTTCAATGGTCCTAGTTTATCATTTGTGATTTCCGAGTTACAGCTTTAATAGCTATAAATGTAAACGGGCATGCCCTTTATGCCTGACATTCATTCGGGTATTTAGTTCTTTTTACTTTTTTGTTGGTATAATGGCGTGTGCTAGGTGGCATATAATAGAAAATTACTTAATTTAATGTTTTATGTTGCGTAATGTAAATTATTTTGCATAAGTACTTTTGTATAGAATCAAGTTTTTCTAACTATTCAGACAGCTGGGGAGTTTGTTGCGCCACTTCTTCTTCCCTGCTAAAGCACTAGGAAGTGGTGACGGACGGGCGTTTTTGGGGGACTGTCTTATGTAATTTTGACGTTCGAAAGGTGCTGATTTCTCAGTTTGAATAAATGACTTTTGAATTTGATTAAACAGTGAATCATTTAGTGAACAATGAACAAAATATTGACACATTGGATACAAATACAGACTAGACACGTACTATTATACTAACGATTGTAATATAACAAACAATTAGCTGTACGAATGACACTTCGGAAGCACGCATATATTATTATACAAAAAGAACTGTATCCTTGTTGGACTATTTTGGGTTGAAACTCTTGAAACTTTTGCCGGTAGCACGTGGCAATGTTATAGTATCAATGTGACAATCATGCAAATTTCTTGGCCTAGTTTCCACATTTCTCAGTCTGAATGTAGTCCCAATTTTACATGCTCTTAGTCCTCTTACAGCATGTTAACTGTGATTTATTATGGTCTCCTACTTTCCAATTCTCAGGACTGTTTATTTGGTAAAATCGGAACGAATTTATATTAGTTTAACGTTAGCTAGTAAGCTGTCAGTAAATAACAAGATTTGGTTAATTTATTAGAATGTATCGCTGTTCAGGCTCTTAGAGCAACATACTTGAACGCGTTGGAACCGTCGCCGCAAGAATTTATTGAGCAACGAATCTTCGTTTTAATTTCAATAAAAGCTAAACGTTACACGGGTATACCAGAACTTAAAATCAAAGTACTTTCACGGCTTGAAACGCAGCACTGAGTTCCTAAAAGGCGCAATTTCGTACCTTGGGAACACTCCAAATTGGGTCATCTGTAGAACTGCCCGCGTCCATCAGGCCATTCCATTTTCTTTAAAGACCACAAGTAAGGACGTGGATATGATTGTAGGTACTTGCCGCCAGCCATCTTGGAATATGGCCTTTGTTCGTAGGACAATGGCGCCGAGAATTGGGATGGCCTGTCGAGAACATGTGCGAATATGTGGACAATGGCATACAATCGGCTACTCATTAAGAATCATTGTAGTAATAATTTTAGTTTGTATAGGACATTTGTTGTATTGTACCTATAGCTACCGTATGTTTTTCTACTGAATGGACAGTTCGGCAATTTACGCACTGACCGTCAGTACCTAAGGTCAAGCAGTAGAAAACAATGATGTGAATACGACAGCATCTAATGTCTTACAACGAGGTATAAAGTACACACTTGAGGTAATGTATGTGCAGTGTGTGGCGTATCAAATATTATTGTCGCAGTAATTGACTTACCTTGAATTCCACGTTCTAAAATCGGCTGGAGTAGATTTTTGATGAAATAATGTGTGTCTTTACTTACCTGTAGAATTGTCGGTGAACAATCATCATTTCACTGACAAAGCAAAGTCAGTTGGTGCTGTAGCAAAAAGCACTAAAAGAATTTGCCCCGGGCTGTGCTCTGTGGCTTTCCTCGAAAGTTATGCAATTTCGTAATAATATCAGAATACGCCAGACGCATCGGATTTCCCCCAACGCTACCCCGCAGGCAAAATACGAATACATTTTTACAGTTTCAATTCTCGATATATTTGAGATCAAAATTCTGGTTTTCCGATTGTTAAATTATACCTACATAATAATACTTTGCATTGCTCGGGAAGCTAAAAAGATTAGTCACGGAAAACGATAATTCAGCTGTTAATTACGATCAAATTAACCCGAGATTACGATTCTCTTCTCTTAATTATTAATTTTTCGACATGTATTGGTGAATCACCTTCTTATCTTCATGAATCAGCATTCTACTCCGTTTTGTTTAGTTTCCGCATAGCGAGTGATAATTTAGTATTCCCCCAGTTCGGGCACATTTTTTAATTGGGAAATACGTGCATTGTCAATGCGTTTTATATAATATCGTGTGCCGTGAAATTTATTATAATATAAGTAGGTATTTACCTAATGCCGTGCCGGGCAACGTGCATGGACGAATAGTTTGAATCATAAATATTATTTTCATTCAACGCTTTCATTGAATGTATTTTAAATAAGCTATGTATACATTCTCTTTTACGTGCATATAAAAGATTAATTATTTCTGTGTAAGCAGCAGTATGAAAAATAACGATGAAATATGGATGAAAGGAGATGTTCCAAATCCGGCCCAGAATGTGTACAGTACCTCGAAAAATCGAGAAAAATCTATGGAATTCGGGAAAAATACAGATAAATTGCTTAAATGCATACTTTTCTTGTAATAATTTGATATTTATCAATTATTTTTATAGAGTTTCAACATGGCGTCTCGCCAATTTAGGTACTCTGTGGTTAAAAACAATGACAGTAAACCATAGATCGGCCATTGATCATAGATATTTCAGTCAGATAGATATAGATATTTCAGGTAGATACTTCAGTCGCTTTCGTTGTCGTTCGCGGTTTGATGTTCGTTTTGTTTTAATTTCTCGAGTCTACAAAAGACTGAACGAAACGCAGTGATTTGACAATTAAGACAAATAAACATGTCAAACGTCAATAATCAAACAAGATGACAGCTTACCGCCATGACGGGTTTTTGTTGTGTGTTGCAATTTCAAGAGTACATTCTTGTGTTTTACTACCAAACAAAGCCAACTTAAAGTAATTGGATGATTGAAAACTGTTTTAATTGTGTTTCCCATTTTTTTGTATGGTTGTACATAGACGTGGCTGGGGCTCCATACATTTTGAAACATCTCTTTTCATAGTTAAGATCAGATAAAAAAAAAAAAAAAACGATCATAAGTCTTGAGTATTTTCTAGGTTAAAATCCAAACAAAAATATTCGTAAACGCCACGTTACTTACATTTTAATTAGAAAATAATTCAAGGAGCCGCTACTGCTGTAGCTGTACCGGTCATTGTGTAAACAAATTAATTTTATTAATGCTCTAGTACGCAAGCTTGCGAAACAACAATGCAGCTCATGCAACTAGAACGAAGGATGTCCCATTTCGCGCCATTTGCGTGGGCCGACCTCATTGTGCGCCGGAATTCGTCCAATATCTATCTATACCTGGTATTGCTACTGTTTGCAGCACCAGCACTGGCTTTTGACCAGAGCTGGAGTATTTTTTAAATGCTTTGCAACTGGCAATGATAGCAATATATCTGTTGAGCCCTGGTGGGTCAATTTGAAAATGATGGTTGTCAAATGTGTCCAACATTGATTTACAGTTGCTTCAACACGTTACCATTTGTTTTCGTTTTATATAATTCATTAAATTTTCGTGGATGTAATTTATGTATATTCCTTCCTTTGCAGAAATAAGACTATCCGTAAATAATATCCTGGATTGGTGCATAGCCCGGTCACCAATAAATTAACTCACGATCGTGAAGCAACTCTTTTAATGTCCATTGCTTGTCCCCAATGAATGGTCTTGAAAGAGTTTTAGTTCTAATCGCACGGAAACGCCACGGCCAATTTCACCTTACAATCTGAACCAACAAGCCAAGTTTACTAGCTAACACATAATACCTTGAGGCACATACTACTTTGCATATAGCTACTTGATTATTGGTTGCTTTGATGGTACCTAAATGTTCCATGCCAGTGCAGCGTAATGTCTGTGTAGGTAGCATACAATTGGCATTAGCCTTACAGGTTCAAAATTGAACGGAACTTCGTATTTTCGTAATGCATGTGAAACTATGTTGGTATAATATACGTTTAGGTCAAGGATTTGTAATTTAAAAGTACCTACGTGATCCTTTTTCGTTCAGCCAAATACTTCCTATAACTGTTACCAGAATTCGCCTTGTTTAACAAGAGGTATTACCATGTCAGCGTCAACAAAAATAAATGTCGCAGGTTTTAGCCAGTAACCCGCGGTCAGGGCTTCAATTGATGATTCAACGTTTCCAGTTTGAAGTATCATGGCAACTCTGTAATGAATTATTGTTTTTATCAATACATCGGATGGCATAGAAATGTAGGGTGACATGACACGGTAAATAAAACATGAATGTCTCGTGAAACTCATCTATCTATACGCGGTCCCAATTTACCGGCCAATTCAACCATCTTGTTCATTTCATGTCAATCACTTTCGACCTTTTCAAAAGACCTTCCGTTGAGACGTCCTCTAGTAGGGGAAGCTGTCTATTGACAGTCAGCCAGCGGCATGTCGCGAATAACGGGGATTTTACACAAGTTACCTACATTCAAGTTTTCATAACTTATTTAATATTAAAACACGGGTATGTAATATAAACTGTATCTAAAGAGTAACAGAGTTCACTATAGCATGATGCGAATGCCGTGAAAATCAAGGTAGCCAAATGAAATGTTGTATCCGCATATCGACATGAGCAGATGCGTTGACTCGGCACACGTGCCGTAACATGCTTATGACATGCGAGGATATGAGGCTCAGGAGTTTGCAAAATTACACTTGGTAATATAAACAAACTTCACCGTATTTGTGTAGGGTTCTGACTTCAGTTCAGTTCAAACTTGTAATGCTTTGAGACTTGAAGATATAGGACCTAGTTACAAATACAGAGTTTGAATGCGTGCAAGCAGACTATACGCTAACGCTAAGTAATTGAATCTCTTTAGGACTGAGCCAGATTACCAACTATGCTTATAACGACCGATAAAAATCTGGATCATGCATGCTGGCTCTAATAGTTAGTTTCCTTTTTGGCACGAACCTAATTATGTAGATGGGATTAGAATAAGCTAAATTATGTAGGTTCATTGTTCAGATAATGTGGTTTAATTATGTATACTGAATATTTTGGAGATAGTCGTGTGAGCCCCCGTATCTTCGCCTACGTTACCGCCTACACGAAGCTATCGAATGCTCTGTCTTCGATCGCTGTCAAGGCAGGGATCCATTTGATATATTTCGTACTCAATTACGCATTTGTTTTCGTTGCTGTACGTAATTACTGTACAAATAAATGGTATTGGAAAAAGCTTTCGGAAAATTAATGATATTGTTCCAAACGCAAGATGGATTGGAAAATTTGAAATTGTTAGGACCTTTTAAACAAGAAAATATTATAACTTTTCCAGAACAGCTGGCAGCCCTAATCAATATTGTAATATTTGCATAGCACTCGATTGTAGGCGTATTAAATTGTTGACGAGCTCATAACATAACTTTGTTTAATCGAAATTAAATCGAGCTTAACTGAGCATTGCACAAGCGAATTGATCAGTGAAGTTTATTCAATAATCAAAACTGTGTAGATCAGATAACATAACATACACGTGAATCGCTAGGATCCATTTTCAACATTATTAATCTTCTACAAAAAACTCCAATATACGGTTTGTCATGTCATGACACTGTACACCAGCATAGAATAGAGGTCTCGGAAAACAGGCGGGACGGAATGTGGTTTCTCTTTCTCCGTTATTTACCGAAAAATTATAGTGAATTTTATACGAACAATGCGTTTAATAGTGTTTGTTCTGTACCTGAGTTTTTGTCGCCGTTTTTGAGTGCCGAGAGTCGAATAACAGGAAACAGATGAATGTAGCCACGAGCCAGGTAAATGGCGCCCGCCGGCAGACAGACGGTACTTTCTAAAGAAAGAGGGTATTTTTGAGAAGCAATTATACATTTTTTTGAGCTAGGTTTTTTTGCAGCGGATTTGAAGGCTGAACAATTTCACTTGTAGAGTAGAATTTTGTGGGTAGGATCGAGGTCTACGATAAACGGTTTCAATAGACACCAGTAGGGGGGGGCAACTGCATACAAATTATATCAAGGAATTCCATTCACTAGTCCAGTAGACCATCGCACATCAAAATCCTATTAATAAGGTTCTTTCTAACAAATGCCTGTTTCAATGACAATGGCAGCCAAATGTGAACATGATACCACTTCCCCGTTCTCAAATTAGGTTGTAAAGTAAGCGAAGCGTGGTGATAACGCCTGTATCAAATTTATGGAAAGGAAATTGCCTTCAAGTGGAGGCTTCATTGCTTGCCGGGTCGAAGCACAGCCCCTGCCTTAACCGCTCACACCTGCGGTTGCTATGAATTTGTTTTCAAGAAGGGGAATATTTATTGTCTCTTACACGGCTTCATTATTGAAAACAATAAATTCAATTATTTATAGCAATACCGAGAGTACATTGAACGAAGCCAATTGAAATTCTTCTTCGAATTTGCAAATACGATCGTTTGAATATTGAAGTTCTATGTAATGCTCCACGGCATAAAGTATCTGGGAAGCCAGACAAGAATAACAAGCGGACATATCTAGAAGAGAACCAAATCGAATTTCTTTTTCAAATGCCAATCTTGAAGATGCAGCACGCGCCCCACATAATGGACCTTAAAGGACTAAACGGTTCAAAGAAGTATATTCTTACGGGTGCCAATAGAACCACGTAGAATTTTAATTCGTCTACGTTTGAAAGCTAGCAATTACCTGCCAGGCGAGTAGTGGAATATTTATACCTAAATGCCCTTAGTAATTTATTTATTGTTTTTCTAATTATTCTATCGCTCAGTGTGGTTTTGTTATGTAGGTGCGTCTTATCTTGCTGCGGTCAGCTGATATCATTTACAGGCGGCCACTGCATTACCTTACCGATAGCCAGCACAAAATGGCGCGGCTTGACACCTAATATTACAGCTGATTGTAAATAAATAAATGCCTGCATCTACTGACGTAAGTTTCCTGGCAAATCACAGCACTCTAATACCTGCTAACACTATAGAATTTATAACAGTTGATTATACGTTCGTTTTATGTGCGTTTATGTGCATTGTTTATCTTGTAATGCTTTAATTTACATAATACAATGTTTCAGTAACGGCTAAACCTTGACCGACATTTTAACCTTGGCCAATGGTAGAAAGACAATCGGGGGATGATTTAGGAACAATAAGTATTGAGTTTTTCTCGTTAAACCTTATTTATGTACAGTTTTACGCCGTATATTATACTTATGGGACGATTAATGGCGACCGACACGACGGTGGAATATTATTAGAAATAGCTACGCAATTACAGACTTTCAGAACAATACACATTCGGAACACGACCGATACCCGTGCGTGCCTGAGACGACTCTTATCTCTTTGCACAAGATGTAATTATCGATTGTTTTGGTTAATATTTAACCGTGGCTAGATTAGATTAGTCTTGGTGTTAAGGAACAGACGCACTGGACGCAACTTGCTGTGTAACGGGATGGTAACCGGATAGCATGTAATCTCTACCATCTTTATTCTCTCGTCACGCCCGCTGATCCAATTCTGTGGTTTGGAGGGAAAAAATATAATTCAGAGTTGCTCAATTGAAACCTAGACGCAGCTGTTGTTGCGCAATGGGTTTAGTAGGTAGGTACCACTCCGATAGAATTTAGACACGACAAATTAGAGTAATGATGTTCTAGCCAGTTACTCGCATTCGCATAGAATAGTCGGAGACTTTAGTCGTTTATAATATTACGAGGAACAGATTCGTGCTCATTTTAGATTAGCTTTGAGAATAGTAACTTTGAGAGTACATATACCTACACTACATGTTGACTCGCTGACCTACGAATGTAATATGATCTTATTGGATTATATTACGTATTCTCAAGAACAAGACAATTACTGTTAAAAGTACGAAGAAGATTCCATTTCCTATGCAGCCTTGAGTAAAAGTCGGTCGATCGATTATCATAAAGTTAATTTCACAAGTGCATAATGTTAGGCCTTGTGTACTGGCAATGTATGCGGCGTCGGGCCGGGCTCGTGACGTACACGCCTCGTCGCTGACTCGCTGCCTCAAGTTACCCAACAGCGGCAATGCGACGTCGATCACGCTAATCTGCATTCTTATACTCGAGTACGGTGTACCAGTGCACTGTAGAAAACATTGCCATTTGACGCAACGAATTCCGATGTTGACGGATCAACGCCTTCACCTATTGTCTTTACACCATGGACTTATTGAACAACATGTGCGTGATCGCGCGTGTGAACTTACCCGAGCATTTTGTAATTTAAATTATTATATTTCAACGCTTAACTTCACCGATTTGTCCGGTACCAAGTAGGTACCTAATCTAAATGGATGCCACGGTTCAAGTGCGTATTTCCATCAAATCGTTATGCTCGTAAACTCCTAAAGTTATTATAAGTTAATTGAACTCCATCTTACCCAACATCGAGAGAAATTGAATTTCGAATTTCTCGTAATTGGGAATTATGCTTCGAGTCTGTGTAAACAAACATTAATTAGGGATTATTTGAGCGCTTTCCGCTCTGAAGGTAACCTTACAAATCCGTTACACATGAAAATACTTTAAAATTGTGTAAATACAATGCCCGGTGGATGTGTAAAAATAAAATGATTATACTGACGTCCCATTTGGCTCAAGAAATAAGGTGTGTGATTGCCAAGCGACAAATGGGACAACGTTGACGAAATTGTTAAATATTTTAACAAAATCACGAGCACCACTACAGACAGAGATCCAAAAATAGTTCTAAATTATTGAATTTTCTAAATTTATCGGGATAAATTCGTCGAAATACATACAGAACGGAATTTGTTTTTGTACCAACCACCAATTAGTTAGTTTTGGTTTAGAGGAAAGTCGTGGTGTTCAATTTTAATTGAGCACCACGGTTAGGTTAAATTCAGTGTTACGAATCGCTTTATTTTGCTACCAATTATATTCTACAAACTAATACTAATAGCATTTACATTCATAACTTCCTCTGGCCTCTACGATGCACTTTGAGGAGCATTTGACAGGAGGCTCGCAAATGCTTCTCGGCATTGCCAATCAGAGCGCTGCAGTCACTCTTTGGAACGGGTGACGTAACGCAGCCTTCACACTCCTCGGCTGCAGGCTGAGGATTTACTTGTTAATCATAAAAAAAGCTTTTGTCACGTCCAATTTTCTGTCTTAACTCTTTTTGCTACTGATGAAATCGAACCTCACAAAAGATTACTGTGGTTTCAATTCAATGCTTATAAAAATGTCGTTGCTAAGTGGTTAATTAATTTAGGTAAGTATAGGATAGTATGTTATCTTATCACGTAAAAATATTCCTCTTCAAATTGATGTAATAGCCATGACTTCTTACTATCGTTCGAATTCAACACATCCACTCTCGTAAGCAAATCTTTTATCATATAGTTCTGGATTTTTTATGACATCTCGGTATTCCCCCGGACCAAAAACCATTTTAATAGGATATTTTTCTTTGTTATTTACTGCCTAATGTTCTACTAATGAAATGTATTACGTAGTAGGGAAGTAAGTTCTAACGAAAATAGTCTTCACATGGGCTTTTGGCATTAAATGTATAATTTTTTATTTTTTTTATTTTACGTCGCTCAAATAATAAAACCTTCATGAAAGGTCATGGAGGTAGACCTTTCATGAAGGTTTTATTTGTTTTTTTCGTTACTATTACGTAAAAAATGGCAAATTCTAACTGTGATATTATAAACAACAGCATTATTTCCTTGTCTCCAGATCGGTAGATCATCGGAATCGCCGATCGACTTCGTGGTGATGGACACCGTGGCTGGCGACAAGAGTGGAGACACAAAAGTGCTGCAGAGCACAATATCACGGTTCGCGTGCCGCATCATAGCAGACCGCAACGATGTGAACAACTGCCGCATTTACGCAGCCGGTTTTGACTCCTCCAGAAATATATTTTTAGGGGTAAGTGACCGATACTTTTACCGTAAGGTTGGGTGAAAAGTATTTTTGTTGTGTTTTATGTAATGTCAACGAATTCGTTCGTGGGTCGGGCTTAAACGACCGGTTTCTGGAACGTAAAACAGCTTAAAAATTATCTAACAAATTGTCAAGCGCTCGTTAACTATTGTGATTGGTTGGTTGACTGAATTAAGTTTCGTACAGACTAGCGCGACGCTACAGCGCGACGCGACACCGGCTTTTGTTATACCGTGAAGTTTTCTTAGAAATTGTATTGTTCGAGTCGCGTCGCGCCGTCGCGTCGCGCTGGGCTGCACGAGCCTTTATGAATAGCCAATCGGATCACTTGATTTGCGTTTAATTTTGACACGTCGATAATGTTCATTCCAGGAACCGGGTGAAAGCTTAGCTTCGCCTCTAGGTTCTGTGTCTGGTTACTGATCCACCTAAACAGTCTCTGAAGTTATTAAGAAGGCGTAGGAGGACAATAAGTTTTGGATTGGATGTTTTGTAACTTGAGTTAGAAACAAACAACCACTGAGAAAATACCTCCGCGATTTTTTATCGCAAGTACGAACAGAGTACAAACCTGGTACAGATTTGACGCTCCTGACGTCATCCGTAGGCGTCTGTGACGTAGAGCTGCTTCACCTAAATGAACGGCTAATGCTAACAATTTAGTCACCATTACTCGCAATGAGCCTCCACTTAGATTCAGCGATCTTTTAATGACAGACATTCAGAAACTTATTGAAACATTTTTTTTTATGTTGGCGGTTCTTATGTAGGTACTCGTGAGATGATGATTGAAGACCAAAGGATTTTAAACTAGCTCTTACGTCTCCTTCGTTTCGGTGATCGTGTAGACAAGAAGATCCTCTTAAATCAGTTCGGTTTATCGCATAATAATTATGGCTCCATATTTCATCCATTGATGTAGAAAATTATCTATCCCCAGTAATGGCACAATACCATTCTTGGTCTCATTAGTTTAGTACCTAGTCATCTCTTATAGGTACCACCAGAAAGTGATACGATTTCCTTAACCGAAATCATACCACCCAATATTTGAACGTATCATCATAATTTCCAGGAAAAAGCGACAAAATGGACAGAGAACCACGAAATAGATGGACTTACGACAAATGGTGTCTTGATCATGCATCCGCGCGGTGACTTCTGTGGCGGCAGCGCCACCTGCGGGCCGTGGCGCGAGACTTCCGTCGGAGGCGCCGTGTTCTCGCTCAGGGAGAGCCGCTCTGCACAACAGAAGGTAATTTACGAAGATGAAGGTACACGCAGCGTCATCAACTATTACCCCAGGAAAAGACACGCAAGTGAAAATCCTACAAAAACAAGTTATAATTTAGTATAATTATCGAAAAAAAGTGCCAGAAAAAAGGAACAAAAAATAGCAGGTGGTCAAAGATTGAATCATAACAGCTGCTCGGGGGTTTTGGTAGGTCAGTAAATTTTTCAACTGCGGCCTGAAGGATATTGGGTTCCGACAAAAAACCGTGCCGATTATTACAGTAGATAAAGTTACATGCATAGATTAGCATCTATGTGCATTTTGTGTCACGGCCAGGATGTTGCATGTTCGAATCCTAAGCCTCCTGCCCGAAGGAAGCAATATGTTTAGGTATGTAACCATGGGGTACAAAGAAGGCTTACTGACAATCAACCGATTCTGACCTGACTGAATAAAAAAGTAATATGTAGACCCACTAAAGTTTTAGTCACAAAAAATTGTCAGCTATGTAATCGCGTGCCGATGTGACCACCGGATGGAATGCATCTGGACAGTAAATTGTTTAAACCTCAAGAAACAGGTGGTACAAATTATTCCAAGAATTCTTTAGGAATTTGACACACGCGTGGGAAACCCTTGAGATATTCCTTCAACGTTCAAACTTGCCGATTGAGTTGCCGATATTTATTTATTCCATGTGCGGCTCCCATACTTAGCTATAAATATTTTATTATTTCTTTTGTAGGGCCTACCCTGTCAAGCAGAGACAAACGTCCTCAGAGACGGAACGATGATAGATTTATGTGGCGCTACACTACTGTGGAGGAGTGCTGAAGGACTTAAGAACTCACCGGTAAGTTGATGACGTCACTCTAACATAGCTGTGAATAAATAAATATGACTAAGGTAAAAATTTGGGTATTTTCTGATGCCAGTGGCTGTCATAAAAAATACGTCATGACGATTTTTTACACGTAATACTGATTAAAATACCATCAACCCAGATTTCGAAATAATTTATCTGTTGCCAAATCTTCTGATGACAGATTGCTTGTTACATTTTGGTCAAAAGTACAGGCTTATAGAAAAATGTGGTCACACTTAAATTGAATCCTTTTGTGTCGGTATACGTTATAGTCTGCTCCTACTTTTGTGTCGGTATACGTTATAGTCTGCTCCTACTTTTGTGTCGGTATACGTTATAGTCTGCTCCTACTTTTGTGTCGGTATACGTTATAGTCTGCTCCTACTTTCCAACTGCTGGAAAACAGGTATCCTCTTTGTAAGAGGGAATGGGCCAAAACCCAAAAAGCTGGCCCAGTTCGGGTTGGTGGATCCATTGGTGCTGGAGTTAATTTCGTAAAATCAATCCCACAGACAAAACGCGATCTCGAACAATTAGTGGACGAGCTGAACGCGGGGCGGCCGCAGTGTCCCGTGGGACTGAACACGCTCGTCATACCGCGCAAGCTGTCGGCCGCGCAACAGGACCTCAACCAGCCCTACGTGTACCTCAACTGTGGACATGTGCAAGGTAAACATTCTACGTTTCCTATATATGTGTTATGATTGGGTCCTATGATCCCTTCATTCATCGCTATTCGTTATGTTGAGAGATCCCGCCGGAGATTGCGTATATGACCCATGGAGCCGGGGACCTGGACCATTCAAACTACAAACATTTATTTCCATTAGACCATTTAAGGGCAGTTTTGAATTGTCAAGGAGTCGGTCAGTGAGAAGTTAGAGCTGGTCGCCCGTTCCAAAACGTAGAATCTCTATGGAGAAGAACTGAAAGAAATTCCATAGAAAATATATTAAGATGCTGCTTCTATATTTGAAAACAATGTTTAAAAAAAAAACGCATGAGAGGTCGCGAAAGTCCAAGCGGATCGCTCACTCGTCGTCCACGACGAGTCGAGTTTTATTCGCTTACACCATTGATGTATTAAAAGAGGTAGATACGGGACTCAGTCGCGCACGGAACATCGTAGATCACACAGCTCAATAATTTCAGTTTTTTGTAATAAATACGAATCAAAATGACTTCTTGTGCAGCTAAACAGTGCTTTAATAATGCAAGAAAGAAAAATAAGACACATGGGATTACCTACCACTCGTAAGTACAGCCAAAAATGTTAATTTGTTGAAAATTACAATAATATTTTGACGTTTGCTTCGTCATATTTGTGAGAGCGAGATAGATATTAAAAACATGCGTGAAAGACACGGTACGCACACAATGCGCGAAGTGCTAACGCGATTTCGCTCGCACGTCAGCGCCGTCTCCTATCTCTATCCTCGTCTATCGGTAACTGTAGCTTTGCGACTGTGAGATGACACTGATCACAGATGTGTGAGTTTCGGTGCATGTAGTCGTGCGCCGAGCCCAAGTTTACTGATTGCGATGTTAGCGCGTAACATATCTTCCTCCTTTTAAATACATCAATGGCTTGCACCCACTTTATTTAAAACCAACAAAACCAACGTGTTTTCCCGGCCAACAAAAATCATTATCGCAGATTTCAAAGATAACCTAATCTTCATAGCTTTTCGAAAAAAGACTTAAAAAAATGCAGAATGCTTGGTAAAGCCGGCAAGTTTTAAACCTCGTGCAGAATAGCGCGACGCGACACGAAAAATACAGTTTCTAAGAAAACTTCACGATATAACAATAACCGGTGTCGCGTCGCGCTAGTATGCACGAAGCTTTAACCGGCTATGGTTGTGTTTTCGGTATTTTTAACTACTAACTTCTGCCCGCGATTTCGTCCAAGCCTTCCTCAAGAATTGGTCTATCCAATCCAAAAATATTTTTTCAAATCGACTGGTTTTTTCGGAGATCCCTACATACAAACTAACACAAACAATTTTTTAAAATAACTAACTTAAAATTTCAACGCAGGGGTTCAGAATCATGTACTGAACCCATGGTAACAGTTTTTGCGTCGATGTCCCGGGATGCCACCCTTTGTAGTATACAGGGTGTAAGGGACAGCCCTCCGCAGACTGATGGAGTGAATTCAGTATATCTTAGTAAGATGACCGGTACATGAAATTATTCCAGGAACGTTATGGGAATCCAACAAACCCGATTTGTTTGATTACCCTACACGCAATGTATCGCTACCGTGGCAAAACGCACGTAGCGAACGGCAGCGCAGAGAGCTTTCAGACGCCCTCCCCGCCACCCCGCGGTGGTTGAACAGCTGATTTCACGCGTAGTTCGTTAGAGAATTTCAACATCCATTGCTGTTATTTTTAGTTTAGCTGTTTTATTTACATTAATAGAGTACTGCGTACAGATAATGTAATTTTAAATTTATGTAAAAGATTTCGTGAGATAATTTTCAGTGGAATATGCATCAAAATAAGGAGATGCACCCTCTTAGTTGACCGAGGGCTTACACCCTTTACAGTATAGATTCATAGTTTAATATGAGTTTTTTTAGGTATGTACGTAAAATGTAATTAATTTAAAAGCTATCCTCATTACTTTTAATAAGGTAAAATAAACTATAGTCTATTTACCCTATTTGCTATTATGGATTTGGTATTATGGAATTTATTTTGATGCCTCGAATAGCTAAACTTATTATTTTCTTTCTTTAGATGGTATAAAGTACAAATTGTGTCATCAAAATCCATTGCGTAAGAACAACGCGGTCTTGTTCTTTTAAACTACGCAATGGACTTTGATGGGGTTTTCACTATCATTTAGAGTAGAGCTTTTATTCCGGAAGTTTTATATGTATAAAATATTAAAATAAACTACATAATAATAATTAAATCTCGTTGTTTTCGCAAGGCGTAGAAACCGTGCGCAGCAGGAGCGGATGGTTAAACAGTGTCAAATAAAAGTAGTTAGCGAAACTCGACCGATGTGATGGGTTTCGTTATCTACACATAACAAAATAAAAAATAAAAAATTTGATGATTTTTTTGTGGGGTCAACGACCGCTGGTAGTGTTGTTACCTGAAGTATGAGTTGAGAAAAACATTTTTTTATCACATCTATTTAAAAGGGCTAGTTATTTCTTCGTAAACAGGGGCCAAAATAGCTCTATAATCACTAAGGACCAAAAGTGATTTGAATTTGGAATGTCGATATTGTTAGTAAAAAGTTCCAATCTCCAAGAGATGTGATAGCCTAGTGGTGTGACCGTCGGACTGCCAATTCACAGGTCTCGAGTTCGAACACAAGGCACGCACCTCTGACTTTTCGGATTCATGTGCGTATTGTATTTATCACTTGCTTGAAAAACGGTGAAGGAAAAAATCGTGAGGAAACCGGCATGCCTGAGATATATTTCTCGACGGCATGTGAAGTCAAGTCAGAGGCCCATGGGCGGCTTTAAAACTCTGACACCAGGTTAGTCACTAACCACACGAAAAGAAGAAGAAGAATCACGAACATTGTTTGAACTAATTTCATTCTAAAATTAGAATGAAATTAGTTCAAACAATGTTTGAAAAATTTGATCCTGTGTTGAATAACAGAAAAGGTAGGTAGGTAAAAGCACAGATTAATTCAGATGGGACAGCCCGCAGTTTAGGTATGAAGCCAATTCAGTAAGTGTAACGAAGTCAGAACATCTAAGAGTCACGCGATAGAAAGAGAGGCAACTTTTAGTTGAATATAACTGTGAGTGATTAGCGCTGTGCGAGTGCGACCGGAATTGCACTTTATTGTGTGGTTGCAAGAGTCGCTTTTTATTTAAATGATTTTGCGAAGTGTCCCGTCTGTAATAGACTGTGGTAAAAGTTAATTAAAAGCTTTGCTCAATAATACTTTTAATAAGGCAAATAGGGTAAATAGGTCATTTGTACAAGATATGACTGACGGATACGGTATCATAGAATTTGTTTTTATGCTTCGAATATTAAAAAAATAGTTTAGGGAAATGAGTTATTACGACATAACTGTCTGATAAGATATTTACTTGTCAAATACGAGCCAATTATGTGAAGCTTATCTCACTAGACTAGGTATAGGCCTTTCCCAAAATGTAAAAAAAAACTCCGACGCTACAGGAAAAGTCCACTAAACTTTAGTGGGGTTTTCCTGTAGCGTCGGAGTTTTTGATTTGGTGTAGACCAGGACTAGTCAAAATATTAGTTTTTTGATGCATAGTCAGCATTATTAATTCGAGGAATAAAAATTGTAAAAAAAACTGTTATAATTTTCAATACGTAGTGCAAATGGATTCTAAAATATCAAGTTTATAATAATTTTTGAAACTTTGATTAGTCGTCTAATTTCTGGGAAAGCTTTTCGGGTTGGAACCCATTTCTCCGCTCCAAAGACAGGTTGTCTAACTTACCCGAACGAAAACTGCAACCTATTGGATCCGAAGGATCGATTCGATTTATCACTTAGAGGTATGAGGAGCAAGGTGCAAAGTTCTTTATTCTTCATGGAATTAAGAGATTTTCCGACCAGCTTTCTAATTACGCAACATATTTTTTATATTTATATTTATATTTTGACAGTTCAACAACATTCATTGCGTCATTTACGTTGCTCTGCAGTTTTTTTTTCGAACTTACGGAGCAATGGATGAATGGAGCAATCTGTTTCAAAACGATTCAGATTCGGATTGATTTTACATTACGTAATTAGGGTACAGACCAGTGTTGTGTCTGGCGGGTTACTGCCCTACGGTTGTGGTCAGGTTACTGTTTGTATATTAATCGCACGGATAATCGTCAGTGTAGTTTCGTATGTGGCGGTATAGACGTTGCCACAATTATAACCGAAACCGACCTTTGCATTCATTCGGTTTGGTTTGTTATTGAAAGGTATTGATCTACAGTACACGTGGACCTCGATTTAATTTACTAGCATTAAAAAAATGTGGCCATGACTTACTTACGTTCCCTTGTCTCCGCAGGCGAGCACTCGTGGGGCGCCGAGGGCAGTGACCCTGGCGCGAGGCGCTGCCCCATGTGCCTGGCGGCCGGCGGCGTGGTGCGCGTGTGCATGGGCATCGAGCCCGCCTTCTACGTGGACGCCGGCCCGCCCTCCTACGCCTTCAACCCCTGCGGACACATGGCCTCTGAGAGGACTGTCAAGTAAGTACTCTGGGTTTTATGCCCAGAGCTGCTATAATTTCAAATTCATAATATTTTATTTCTCATAAACCTACATGGGCACTTATGAAACGTCAGAAGCTAGGTGCACGGTTCCACTTGGTCGTTTCCTATGGAGAAGAGCCGGCAAGAAACTCCACGGTTACTCTTTTAAAAATAATTGGTTTTTACAATATTTTCAAATAACAGTGTTATTAGGTATGGGAGGACAGTGTAGGTCTTTCAACAAGTACCAGGTACTTAACAAAATAATTATAGTCAACAAATGTACAGTCCACTAAGCCTACAGCGTTCTCACATTCACAAAATTGAATTCAGAATCTCAGATAACTTACATTCGTTGCCACTTACTCAATTATCAACTTCAGCGTTATGTAGTCTAAGTTGGTTTTTGAGTGACCATTTTCATACAAAGGGTCCTAAATAAATTTTGGTCAAAATGAAATTTGAACTTTGTTGTTCAAAACTTTACAATCATCTCAGATTCTAATTAAAATGTAGGTAGTGTGAAGATCTTCGCAGAGTGGCTGGTAGCAACTGGACGAGAGTGGCCGAGAGTAGACTAATAGCGTCTTATTGGGGAGGACAATGTGTAGCAGTGGACTTGTATAAACTGATGATTAGCCGGTCTATTCTGTAATAATCTCACGGTGAAAACTTTGGTGAAGTGAACGTGAAGTGAGCTGTCATTCCACCTGCTGCTAAGGACTGACAGCTCACTCCGAGCTCACTTCACCTTAGTTTTCACGGTGAGATCGTTACAGAATAGCACTGCTGATCTTTCTCTGCCGCCAAGCAGCGTTGCTGTGTTCCGATTTTAAAGGGAAGCCGGATAGCTCATGAGACTTTATGTTTGTCTCTAGGATGGCAACGCACCTGCAATGCCTCTATTAGTATTGTAGATGTTCATTGGAGGCAGCGATCACTTACCATTAGGGGTGGGATACAAGCGAGTCTACCACCGTATAAAAACCAAAAACACCTTCGATTCGTATTTTAGCCTTCAGAATCTTATCAAGAGTTTTCTGTCAACACAAACCTAAATAAGCAGTAACTATAACGTGTGTTGTTCTATCCTCAGATACTGGGCCAACGTGGACATCCCGCACGGCACGAACGGCTTCCACGCGATCTGCCCGTTCTGCGCCGCGCCGCTGCAGGGCTCGCCCGGCTACGTGCGCCTCATCTTCCAGGACAACCTCGACTGAATCTCGCTACACTCGCACAGGTATGTTAAAAGAACATTACCCTCCTTTTCAGCTTAGCCGCAATCGGGTAGATAGGGTACTTGTCTCTCCTGTTACGTTTAATCCATCCAAAGGTTGTCTGTAAAAGATCGCTTTAAGCGATAAGACCGCCCATTGTGTCACCCTATGTAAAATTCCTAAATTTATGTCTGTAATTTTTATGGTGTACAATAAAGAGTATTCTATCTATCGTTTTTTTTTCGCTCATTGTGTTTTTCGCTGTGCGTTTTATAAAACACAGTGTCGAGCGCAATATCAACTCTATTTTCACAGTTGTAAAGTCGATATTCGTTTAGTTGATAATTGATTGGATCGTTTTTCTTCGTGGTTCAAGTATTTTGCGTGCTAGTATCAAATGCTGTGGTTGCTCGGATACTCTAGAGTACACGCGACCGATGTGTTCGCGACTAATAGAAAGTATAGAAACTTCTGGCTAGCCAGATACTCATTGAGGTTACATCTGAGACTTTGAAAGAAAAGAAAAAGTTTGAAAATACGTTTACCGTTTTTTGTAAGATAAGTGGTTTTTTTGGATGTTACTTAGGTGTATTTTTCTAACTAGTTATAGCGTCAGTCACTACCGTTAGTCGTGACTCGTGGCTTTAACTTTTTTAATATATAAAGCCTCAGACTAAAGGAAATCTGCGAAGCATTCGATGAGCGACTGAAACGATAAATAAGAGGCAGTCAAAGTTCAAGACAGCACTTGTTTGTGGCAAGTTGAGAGTAAACCTAAAACTTTTCTCGTTATGAGGCGTGCAAAACATAATTAGATACAAAGATAACAGCTGTACGGAAGGACGTTATTGTTCTCACCCATAGCCTTCAGGATACAAATAAATGAATAAACATCGTCATTGAATTAAACTTAATAAATAATTCATAAAGGTTGAATACACATACTAACGGAAGCAGATGTTATCGCGTTAATTGAAAAACATTTTCTAACCACATTTAATAAGTCCTGGCCAGCTGGTTTTGCCTACAAATGTTTATTTTGATTCAATTATATGAACACTAGGGTTGGCTAGGGCATTTATCCGGTTAGTTTTTGTTTTTATTCTCCTCTTGTGACTCCGAATACATTTCCTTAAGAGAAGAGGAGGATCTACATCAAAATTAAAATAGGTTTTATTTACTAGTTTTCTGCCTGCCCGTTTGTCCGCACGGAAGTCAACTATACCATAAATATTGTAACTTTCTATCAGTAGTTTTTTTATTTTCAAATCTGTTCTTCCAGAGATTACCTCTTACAAACAGACAATTGAACCTCTTTATAAAATTCGTTTGGATTCCTTAGCTATTTAGCTTAGACGGTTTGCAGGCTTTGTATTCGTCTGTCGTTCGGCCTTACACCTATTCTTACAGTTTGAAGCTAAATGGAAATGTTTGTGTTACAGGTCGCCAGCGGCTATCTGACGTGTGCGTACAAAGTGCATTAACGGACGTGAAATGACGGCGGGCCGTGCAGCCCCCGCGACGACAACACTCGGCTTGCGCTGCGCTAGCGACGCGACGGTACCCGGCCATGGCACCCTCACCCCGTGAGGGCGCTCACATGACTACGTACACACACTGACTACAAGCACACACAGTGGGAACACTGTGGCTTCAAATACAATCTTACACTTACGCAAGTGATTGACTAGACTAGATCGTTAGACAATACATTTATTTATAAAATTATATCCAACTTTCCTGATTATTTATTATATTAATTTCGCAATTACAAATAAAATGTTTTTTATCATCGAATATTAATTAATGATAGTCTGATTTGCGATGTATTTATAATGCCGTTGTGTATGCAAATATGATACGTTCATAATTCTATGTTTTCGATGTCTGTATGTTAACTTAAGGCTCATTATAAATTCGCGATAAAATATTAATATTTATTTGTTGAACACAACATGTAAGATACGATAAGGCGAAGAGAAAATTCGGGAAATAACAAAAAATATTTAATGCTTTGTATATTGCTGTGCTGATTTTATTGCTAGAATTATTAATTGTTGTAATTATGAATGAACTGAATTATTTAATTAATAGATGTTTCGTTTGAAACTTATCTAGAATATAATAATTTTGATTGCACATGCCTCTCAATATTTCTTTGAATTCACCTGTGCTTTTTATTCGGTACTACACTATCAGACAAGTGTACGACCGCCATGTAACGGCCGTCAATACAACATACAGTCGTTCGTTCGTCAGTTAGTAGTCATGTGAAATACCTGCACGAAAAATATTGATGATAATTCTATTCTAATGACAAAAACTGATATATCAACAATATTTTCGAGAGTGGATACAGGATCTTTCATATTAGCTTACAACAGTAAAACAAATAATTTCAGCGCGGTGAGATTCGATAAATTCGCACAAACGCCCTACACACGTAAAACAATATGCTTTGAATGACTACGCATCATGCTGATAGTGTAGTACCAGCCCTATTATTGTAAGGTAATCAAATGTAAATATTCAATGTACGTTCATTTCTAAACATGGTAGTAAGTAACTTATGTTGGGTTTTCCGTAGCGTGTGAGATGTTTAATAGTTAAGTATGAGCCAGCCTTTTAGCGGTAGAATTATAGACACTACTGGTGTAAGCTTCAGGCAGTAAGTTGGTATAAGTTTAATTTTCGAAATGGTCTCATTTCTTAGTTGACAATCAAAATATTCGGATAATATCTAAAGTAAAATAGACGATAAGCAGTTTTTTTTTCAATTCGAGTATCAGTTATGTTATAAGCATCAACTATTATAAGAATATGCAGTGGATTGTTAATATTTAGAGACTGTGTGATTATCGAATGTGTAGAGATTTGTATTTGAGTGAAATGTTCCATGTTTAACTGGCTGTTATGTCTAAATATAGATGTCAATGTCTATGATGTGGATTGATGTTATACATGCTGTGAATATTGGTGTAGTCATAGGCAGAAATATCTCGACAAAACTGCAAAGATGACTAGACACCATGACTAAATACACATTAGCGTATTGGACGGTCGCGAAGACAGGCCTGAGCAAGTGACGAACTAAATAGCGTGGCTGTGTCACTAAGTGCAAACGAACTGGAGGCTGCAACCTGAGCGCTAGATAGCTCGGAGTACATTGGGTAGGTAACGTTTGTAGCAACAGTCCGGGTTCATTATTGCGCCATTTGTCTTACATCTGGACGTCATCAGTTCCTATAAATTGTATATTGGACGTTGTTATAGCTCAACATGCAATCTATTGTAATTACCATCGAGAAAAAGGTATCATGTTAATGCAAAATTCAATCGCTTGCTCAAATGCGATCTCAAAAATATTCGAAAACTCAAAAATCTGGCTTTATAACAAGCTAATCGAAATTAAATAAGTACATCATTCATGAGAGTGTAAAAATAATGTAAGTTTTATAGAAGTAGCGAACATTAGCTTACGGAGTATGAAAATTTAGTTTTTGTACAATTCACTAGTTAGGGGTTACACGTAACATATATTGCCTTCGAGTGATAAATTACAAGACAAAAAAACTAATGTGTTGTCCAGATGAAATTGTGAACTACAAAGGCAAGCGGATTGCACGTCATTGTTTTAGACTTAAATCGTAAGAATTTTGGTAAAAAAAATGAATGCTTATTTAAAGAGTCGATATAATGTAGTCGTTTATCAGCGTAGAAATGTTATCAGCCATGATGTGAAGGATGATTTTGAATTAATTTTATTAATGTGGTTGCATAATTAAGAACCATAAAGCTACGGAAATATTGGACCATACGATTAACTTAGTAGCGATGGTAATGTCTGTGTTATATTATAAAGTTGCGTTTCTTATTAAGAATATTAATTAATTAGGATTATTTTCGTTAGGGTGAAGAATGTAGTCAGTCACGCTTTTATGTCGACTAATCGTCGCGACATTCTAAAGTCGTGGGTAATGACGAGATAAGGAAACTTTCTCACCTATCAATACGAGAGATTGTGTTCAGAGGCCAAAGTGTAAGTTATGTAAAGTTACGGAAACTAATTGTTAAGCAAATTGGCTACCAACTTAAATTGTCCGTATATTCAAATTACTGTCATTCTTTTAAAGTTGTATGAAACAACTATAACACGGCATATTGACATAGGGTGTCAATTTGCTTAACCATTAATTACCCTGATAAAGTTGTTTAAACTGCGACTATTTATAAACAATTATAGAAAGAACTTATAATGAAATAGTAATGTTAACTACCTACAAAGATTACACTTAAAGCCACTGTTCATGATACAATGAGCTCGACACGGCTTTAGTGTGGTGCGCACGATCAATCAACTTGAAACTTATTAGTGGTCATAAGAACTGAATGCTAGCCTTAATTTTATTTATAATATGTACCTAAGTACTAGGGCTAACAATAAATCGCTCTTTTAGTTAGAAAATTGAAATGTTGTTTTATTTACTGCAACTTGAATCATAAGCATAGTATAAATAAGTAACAGTATTATGTCTTATGTCATAGAAAACGACGCGCTTCAAAATCTCATTGTGACACTTCACATTGCTGTTCTTGTTCTCGTATTTGTCTTATTTGCCCAAATACGACGATGCGAAGCTACTCTATTTGCCTAATTTTCACGAATAAGACGAATACGTAAACACAAGATCACTCGTATCCGCCGGATGTCGGTTTTTGGTCACACATCAAAGGAAATTGCGAATATAAAAAATTAAGTCCACACATGGCTTGCTAAGTAGAGTGCGGTGTTTTATGTGCGCTTAACATGTATTGGTAATTAACACAGGGGAAATATAAGTAGCTGCTGCCGGCAACACTTCCTTCCATCTATGCCTATCTTTGACATAATGTGCTGTTCATGACGATGTGTTATATTCTGACTTCTCCACTATATAGCCGAATAATACACAGTAAAAAACGCGAACACCGAATACCGATGTGAAGTGCCACCATCAGTATATATTAGTACGCAACAGTAGCGAATGCGCGGCAGTTACGTACGGACGCGGAAGGATTATCTACCGAGTGGCTGTAGGTAATTATTTCAAGGTCACTGCCGAGACATAATACTGTTACTTTATTATACTGTTACATATGTGACTAGAATCCAACGGCAATAAATGTGTGGGAAACCCCTACAAACAAAACATTAATATATTATACTATTTCTTGTCAAATGAGATACTAAACAGTATACTTTGTCATACTAATTATTATTAATTGCTGCAGCAGGCAACAATTTATCGTTTGATAGATAAATCGTGGGTAAATTAATTTGTACTATAAATTATTCTTATTTATATTTGTTTTGCACAAGGTACCATCAAAGAAGTTCATATCTATACACCGTAACGACTATTTCTGCTTGCAGCGCTCGACCGTTATAGAACAGGGGCGGTAACAGATGTGGTCATCGTGTTCACGGGATTTTGTTTACAAACTGCTTAGATATGAAGTTCTTCGTTAGTACATGATAGAGGATAAAATAATTTGAAATTCAAAATGCAACTTTCAAACTTAAATATATTTCTGTTACAAACATTGCAAAAGACAATCACTCAATAAAAACACGTATCACACAAACTATTGCAAATTCAGTTTAGTAGTCACTAAAACCCTGACATACTGGTCGTAGGCAGTAGCGACGGCCAACCCGAGCTGGTCTCGGTTCCACTCCCACGCGTTGATTGGCTGAGAGCTTATGACCATGCGCTGGAGTCTCTTAAGCTTGCCTGGCACGCCGCTGGATACGCCTTGAGCGTCCACGTGGTATCTGTGCTCGGGGTACTCACTGGAAGGGGTAACGGTAATCAAGGCTAGATATTAAAGGCTAGTAAGCAAAGTATGAAAAGCAAGCGTTTTATACGAATATAAACCTTATTCTTAAAATTATAATGTTCATAAATATTTGAATGTGAGTTTGCATCGCATACCAATTTGCGACGCTTACTTAGCAAAGTAAAGTCATAGTGCGATGTGATAGAAAGGGTAAGTAAAAAACTAAGTGGAATAAGTTTGGAAAAGGTCATTAGACAGACACTATTTGCCAAATAATTGACAGACATTATGATTATTTGTGGCAAATAGTCGAACTGTTGCTAGATGCCTGTGAAAAAGACCGAACGAAAGTGGGAATTGTTAGATAGTAGGTTACTTACTATTTCCACAATGAGACTTGACCATTACCGGCACAAGTTATGAAAATGTCTCGATTCTGTGGAACATGACGCGCCACCCATATTGTTCCACTTTTGGATGTATTGTCCAGCACCTAAAATAATTACAACATTAAAGTGTGATGAATATAATTGTTGATGGATGGAGAGTGAGAGGAAGACCGGATTGTGTGAGGGATGATTATGTAAGAAAAAGGAGTGAATGATAGTGACACTTGACAGGGTAGAATGGAAGAAATAAATGTGTTGCCCCAACCGACATGGGAATTTATATAGTCTGAGCGGAAGTGCTAGTCACCGTCTGAGGTATGTGAGCGGTGAGACGACCGAGGGCGCCATTGAAAAAATTGGCAGACTGAGTTAGCTTGGTGACTAGCACTTGCGCTCAGACTATAAACAAAACATTTAACTACTTACTTGTGCAAATCCTTTGCTAGGATTCTGTGTTCTAACATCAAACACATGGAACTTTCCTTCCAAAGTTGTTGCAACTAACTTATTCATTGGAATGTCCCTGCGATCAAATTCAGTTGAGCATACCTGTGGAAAATATGATTACTTTATCAACTTCAAATGTATGGTCAACTGAACCACAGTAATATTATGATAATATTACCGTGACTCATTGATGTATTAAAAGGTTATTGAAACTGCAAAAGAAATAAAAAATGTACAAACCCCATTTTTCAAATTACATTCCCATCTAAGTGACATGGTCCGTAAGTCAAACATCTTGAGGTCCCCATTGTCGTAACCAGCGACTACAATCCTCTCTGCGTCATTGAAAGAGTTTCCAAAGGAAACTGCCCAACAATCACGTTTTGTCTCTCCTTTCATTGGCTGCATGTTTGCAACTGGTTTGCCCCTTTGGCGTGGATCCCATACTTTGACTGTGCCTGAAGTAAAATTTTTAAAGTTATTTGTTGATAAAAGAATAGGTTTTGAAGAATAGCTAATATAATCCTTAAGCCTTATACAGAGTGCAATCATGTTGATTCCTATTATGTTCATTTGTTTCTTGAAATAGTTACCATCTCGACTGCCAGTGACAATTTCAGGAGCACCACAGTTTGTTGTGTTACCGCCCATTGCATCTATAGAATTTATTATATCGGTATGTTCCTTTGTGATATACATCTGACAACTTTTCTCTAAGTCCCTGCACAAAAAAGATAAGAAACACGAGAATACATCTCTACTCTACTCAAAGGTGCTCGCATATATTAAATAAATATTAGAATAGGAACTCACCATAATTCTAAAGTACCTTTGAAGTCACCAGTTGCTAATCTTCTTTCAATGTCACTGCTGGCCCCAAATGTTCCACATTTGAATGAGTTCGGTCTTTCTATCTCCTTTATCTTGCGGACCTCACCAGACGTAATTTCATACACCTCCAACATTCCATTTCCTTTCGGCAGAGATCCGATGACCACAAACTTTGCGGAACATGGAATCCATTTACAATCGAATATGGAATGGTTAATGTTATGTTCAACGTGCGTTATAATTTGAGGAGTTTCTAATTCTTCCATGATTGATAAATTTCTGTTCTTTTGTGCTATTTATACATAGACTGAAAGTAGCTTCAACTCTCTTTTATAACCTCTAAATGAAAACAATCATCGTTGCTATGGCTACAGATGATATGATTACATGACACATTGCATTGGTTGACAGTTGACACATCGCGTTTAGTTTTTTGACCTGGCCAGTCCGTAATATACAAAACTTGTTTTTTTATGCCGTGAATACACCGCTCGCTAAACTGGGTGATGGACGTGCGAATAGTACGCGGTTTTTAGTTCGTGAACTTACTCGGCTCGCCTTCAGTAACACACGTGAAACTTGCTCACACTGTATTGCGAAAATGACGACTCGCGACTCGCGGCGGTGACAGCCGTATGAAACTACGGGCTACGAGCAAAATTTCAAACCTGTTGGATCGCTGGCGAACTTACTCAGCGGTTTTAAAGTACGCGGACTCAGTATGACACGGACGAGAAAGGTTACCAAGCCATAAGTACATGTAGTTGCTCGCACGTCTATCACCCCTTTATCAACCCTTTTAGAGTTGCGATAAACATGTGCGAACCTGTTTTGATTAATTTGGCAATCTTATTGTATGGAAATTTGAAATATCGTTATTATTGAACTAGAATATTAACATGTTCCGCCTTGCTTTCCGCAGATATATCGTAGTCACTACAGACTACGGTACGGTAAATACAGATTTGCTTAGCTGTGTATCCGCACACAATATGTTTTTCTAGCATAACTGTGCGTTTGCACTGGCAAATCATTTCCAACATAACATGTTGAAATCTTTAGTTTCTGTCAAAGTTCCATACAATATTTGACAGGAACTAGAGATTTCAACATGTTTTGTTGTGAATGTTTTGCCAGTGCACACGCACAGTTAGCACTATCCCAACTATGCTGTGATCGGATTTCAGTTTAGCCGGAAGCAGCTGAATACCAGTACTTTTTATGGAGCGACTGCCTATCTCTGACTAGGTATCCAGTTACTGGGTAACATGACCCCCCCTTGACTTGACAAGACTAGTTGGCAGACTTTCGGGCTTCTGACCCTTTTGACAAGTATCGGACTCCTAAACTATTTAACCAATTCTACCCGTACCCGTGCGTTTTCTAAGTCCGCCATTGACGGTCGGAGGACCAACTTGAGTACTTTCGGCACGGAGGGGTCTCAGCACAGAGTTGTGTATCTGTATGTAAAGGATGGTCAATGGTCACCCATCCACGGACTGACCCAACTGTATACATTACACAACTGAGAATTGAAAAAGTTAATGATCTTGTTTGTGTCACTAATCACTATAAAGCTTCGTGCAGACTAGCGCGACGCGACACGGCTATTCTTATAGAAGTCTGGCTAACGAAAGTTGGCCCCAGAATATTGGCGGCAAATTTAAAAAATACATGCAAGACAACACTAAAATTATACTATGAAAATTGGAATAACCTACTTTGATACTTGGTAATTCATTATTAAAAATATCATATATATAGTTTTTCAATAAGGACGCTCGAACTTTAGCAGCGCATAGCGGCCATTTCGGTAATGCGATTGCTACCAAATTTGGCATGAATATATATTTTGTCGTGACATTTCACCATGGAACGCTACACGCTTCAACAACGCGTATAAATTGTGTAAAATTTATTATCAAAACCAGTTGTCTATTCGCCTACGTTCTGTGCGTTGTGTTCAATTTATGGCGTTCATCGTGTGAGTTAACACCGCTCGATTACTTTCTGTGGGGTTACATGAAATCTTTAGTGTACGCAGATAAACCACAGTCAATTGTTGCCCTAAAGGCCAACATAACTCGCGTTCTTCGTGAAATTGACCATTTATGCGAAGACGTCCTCCAAGATTAGTCCACCAGAATACGCCATCTACAGCGGAGTCGCAGTGGCCATTTGGCTGATATTATTTTCCACACATAATGTCATTGAATATTCTTTAAAATGTTATAAAAATTGTAGTAATATCACTTAAACAGGTTGTTTTATTTCATTTCAAAGTTCGAGCGCTCTTAATATATTATAGACAGTATAAGAACATTATGTTAGGGAAATAAAGAAACAGAATTTATCTACACATGTATTAATTTTTGATATGTATCAGGTTTGTAACGGGATTTTAAGGATTTATTGATCTGGTGTAGGTGTTAGTATATGAGGTAAATATAAGCGGAATCCGAAAATAAATAGACAAATAAAATACGATAATATTCCATACATAATAACTTAGTTTTATTCATCGTAATCAAAATCAGATTCTAACACTTCAATGCCAAAAGATTCATCACTGTCACTAGTATCGCTGTCTCCAACATTTATAATAAAACTTTCTAAATTTTCTTCTGTTATTTTATCACGTTCTTTATATTTATTTTCAACATGTATTACATGATCAGTAATTTTCTTCCAATCCTGTGAACTTACGTTTTCAAATGAATCTTTAATTATTTCTTCTAATGCAGCTGTAGTAACTGCAATATTTTTGCTAGCCACTTTACGTTTTGCCAAACTCCACACAAGCTCGATCGCATTTAAATCACAATGGTAGGGTGGAAGTCTCAACACCTCATGACCACATTGATTTAAAATTTCATCAGCTTCATATATTGGATTAGGCGTATTTCGTTTTACAATACACAACAGCTCTGCTTTCCTGTGGTAGTCCTCATATTGAATTCCATTATCACGAAGCCACTCTCTTATATTACTTTTACGTGTTTGTGTGTTTGGAACCTTATTTATAATTACCGAATGGTAACTAGCATTATCCATTATGATTACACTTGGTTCTTCCAAATTTGGTATAGGTTTTTCTTTAAGCCATTTATTAAAATTTTCAGCATTCATGTCATGGTGATAATCAGCATTTTTTGATTTAGTACTAAACACTAACAAAGAGTTTGGTACGGGGCCTATCTCTGATCCAGCATGAACTATAATGTACCTTTTCCCGGTCGAAACATTTTCAATTGCACCTCTAGTTGAAGGACCTTGCCATGACTTCTTAGGCTTGTAGTTTCTATGGACATAAGTCTCATCTAAATAAATGATTGGCTTGCCTTCTGCACGTTTTCCTGCTATAGTTCTTAAAAATCTATGTCTCCAAGCAGATATGTCATAGCGTTCTATTAATACAGAACGCTCATTTTTATTATTTTTAAATTCATAGCCATTGGCTAATAACAAGCGGCGCAGAGTTTCTCTGCATCCGTTAAAATCAATACTTTCTTTTAACTCCACCAACAGTGTCCTCAGTGTAGGAACTTGTTTTTTAACAATATAAAATTCGTTTATCTTGTTACGCATAGCATCTATGTCAAAGTTATCTAGGTTAGACACAGTAGGTTTCCGTGGGCGTTTCTTCCCCGGGGTACTCCAAACAACTTCATTTACTGCACCTTCCCTTTTTACTCTCTTTAGTGTTCTGACACTCACTTCTGCAAAGAAGATATACAAAATATGTAATTAATTCTTGGTTTACGTAAATGCAAAGGCTTTTTTCGGCATAATTTCAAAACACCAGTGTATAGTAAAAACTTACCAGTCATTGAAGTTATTTCTTCTAAGTACTGATTCTGGGTTATTACCCTATGTTTCTGCTCTAATTCAGTGAGATTTTCAATAGTTCTTACTATTTCATCAACTCCTTCGACATCTTGCAGATTCTCTGTTAAAGAAAGTTAATCGTTTTAAAATTACCATTGTATGTATTTTAATTGTTTTTTTTTCCTCTGTTATATATCGTTTTGTATGTACAATAAAGCATATAATAAATAATAAATTACCAACAAAAATACAGCAAAAATTCATTATGAGTATATACGTAAAACATAGGTGATTTAAAATGAATACGTTGACTGATGCGATGTACGAATGAATATAATTCGTTTTATTCAATACGAAAAAGCGAAAGTAACTTATTTGTAAGGATACGTAAATTATAAATCAAAATTTTATTAAGACGACTGGATAGGTTCAAAGTATCAAAATAATATTGTCTACTAACCTATGAAATTCAACACCACACGTAGACAATCTTGTTTTTGTTTAAACGCGGCATCACGATGTTGTTGTTTTTCGTTGAACTTGCCAATCATGCAAAACAACATCTTTCGTACACCACTTTTGATAGATTTGTTCATTTTAAACCGTAATTAGAATCACAATTTACACAAACGCATACAATTTGACACCAGAGATACCGAACGACAACCTTGTCAAATTGACGTTGACGTTCATACAGAGTTGCTATATAAAAAGTTCGCAAATAATTCCAAGGCCTACTTTCGTTAGCCAGACTCTACCTTGAAGTTTTCTTATTGTATTGTTTGAGTCGCGTCGCGCCGTCGCGTTGCGCTGGTCTGGACAAGCCTTAACACATTGCATTGCTTGCACAATGACATAAAAATCGTATGGACTTGGCATTTCAGTTATGTATCCCTGTGTAGTCTGTGTATAGATAGTAGACTAGTGCACTAGTGTCTGTCAGTTGTCTGTGGTTAAATTTATAGCTTCGTGAAAAGATTGAGACTTGTTTATACCGTAAATAATTGATATTTACTGCAAACAGCAGGCTACATTATTAATTGATGTGAAAAAATAATTAGACCAACATGGCTGACAAGAAATATAAGCAGAGCGTAAGTTTAAACAGTAATAACACAAGTACCAGCGCGGACTCACTTTCGTAAGCGTTTTTGCTCACGCAAAGTTTTTTTTTTGCAGAAAGCAGAAATAGCAAAGCAATTTAACTTGCCGGAGCGGCAGTCTAAGATCACAACCTTGCTAAATCAGGCTGGACAAGCGTACTGCATATGCCGATCATCGGACAGTTCCCGTTTTATGATGTGAGAGTCTACTGACTTATTGAACGCCTTTCACCATGTTAACAATATACGAACGTGATTAACGTATTGGAGGCCCTGGTCACTTGAGGATAATGATCTCATTCTCACTCATTTTGTTGTCAGTCGTATACATGAGAGACATGAGAGCCAAGACTGAAAACCTATGTTCGTCTTAATTTTTTTTTTTCATTGCTCAACCGTTACCGTAAATAGGCAAATCAATGACTTATGAGCTGGACGCTTGGGCACGGTAATTGAAATAAAACCAAGTGGTTAATAGGTTAAGCTGATTTTTATTATAGTCAGATAAAACTAGTGAAGGGGACCATCACGGGACACTGCTCGCTAAACAAACACTTCCACACAATAGGCTTAACGGACAGTCCTTTGTGCAGGGCATGCATGGAGGCTGAGGAAACTGTCTCACACATGATCTTTGAATGCATAGGCATCACACAGATTAGAACAGAAACCCTCGGGTCACCTAGATCTTTTATAGACATTCTGAACAGACCAGGAGATTTTATTAACTTCTGGAAGTAGAGGTGGTTGGAATAACCGCCGAAGGCTATCGTGGCCCATGTTTAGGGGCATGAAGGACAATGGTCACACACAAACACAATCATATCATGTCATGGTCACATTGGTCTGAATGGCTAAGTGCGGAAACCAAACCCAATAACAGAACTTAATACAAATTATTGATTTTAGAGCTTGCGACTCCTGTGAGGAGTGGTATCATGGAGATTGCATAAACATATCAGAGAGAGAAGCTAAGTATATTAAGAACTACTTTTGTGACCGCTGCAGAGAAGAAGATCCTACTCTTAAAACTAGGTTCAGGCCACAGAAGAGAGAGAATGATGGAGATGTTGGTATGCTATACTTTTATTTAGTATTCTGGGAGGTTTAAATTACCAAAGAAATACAGTATCTTTTTCTGAAGATTAAGTTGTATGGCAATATTTGAAATAAATAAAACTGTTTTTACTAATAACAGGGCTTCTCTATCATCAAATTCTTCTTATGATCAAATTGATAATTTGTATTATAATCTATAAATGTTTTAGCCCCCCGTGATGATAGAAAAAAGAAACGTAAAGAGAAAGACCATTCTGAGAACAAGTCATCAAAGAGACCAAGCACTAAAGATGGTTGCGGAGACTGTCCTGGATGTCTGCAGATGAATGACTGTGGGCAGTAAGTAACAAACATAACTTCTGTACTTCGAACAGACAATTTAATCAATAAGGAAACTTATTTAGGGACCAAATCAATTCACACTGACCAATGCAGTCATGCTTTCTAAAGTCTTTTCGAAGAGTATGTGATGTAAGTGTAAACAGACCATGTTCAGGTCAAATTCTTAAGTAATCACTCAATAAAATAAATAAGTTAAACATTTCTTTGTATTTCAACTTTATAATACATTTACACATAAACTCACGCTTTCTTCCTATGTGGTAGGCAGAAACTGTAGAACAAACACCACCTGTTACGATCCTTACATACTCCTTTTGCGTTATGCCACTGGAAACACGCACGCCAAATGCACGTACTAATCCCGTACCTCACTGTATGTTAACTTTATAATATCACCACTTTTACCAAGAATTATTGTTTGAATAACATTATTAAATTGTTATTCAAAAATCATCAACGAAAATTGGGGTTATAAAATTAATCACAGTTGTCTAAAGAAAAACATCTGTAAGGTGATTTAAAACGAGAATTTCGTGTTAAAGTTTTTCATAATCAATCTAAAGCAGTCAATCTACTTTAAGTGGCTCTATAAATTGGTATCCACAGTTACGTTTTCTGATCCATATATTTGTTTACATTTTCATCAGATAATTTTAGAACAGACCATGCACACTTCTCATAAACATCTTTTTTTTTCATAAATCTCTTGCAGCTTAAAAATTAATCATGTTTAGTGATAATCATAACATACTATGAGAAAGCTGGTTAGCACCGGTTATTTTAGTACTAAACCATGTTGTTTGGAACATTTGTTTTGCAGATATGCTCCATCAAGTATAAAGGCAAGAATAAATTGTCCCTGATGAATGTTGACAGTAAAGTACTTATAACAATCACATACCGTTCAATTATCCTTTCCTACTGTTATCATAACTATTTAGTTAACACAAAAAATATTATGAACTGTAATACTTTTGTTCTGAACAAAATGTTAAATAAACATTATCTTTCAGTTGTGACGCCTGTGAAGATATGTACAAGTATAGCAACAGTAACAAGTTGAAACTCAAGTGCAAGATGCGGTTGTGTATCAAGAATACTAAAAAGCCTTCAAGACAATCAAGGTATACAATCATTTAGAATGAATATTATAAGTTATACTTTTTGTCTTTTAGATATGGTGGGTTTTGGTTTTACAAAACCTGTGGGATAATTGCGTAACACTAAAATTGGCAATTGATCGCAATGGCTTTCTTTTTGGCATCCATTGCTTCATGTTCTTCTTCGTCGTTCCCTCAATGCCGAGGATCGCGATCACATACGAAGCGTCTCCAAGGTGGGCTGGTATTCTGCTGTGTGGACCGCTTGGTAAATGCTGCCTCCTACAGACATCTTGATCGCGTCTGACCATCTTGCCGGTCGTCCGCCTTGAGCGCGTTTTCCTTCCAACCGGCCCAGTATAATATAGTATAAGCTATATGCTTCATATGATTGAAAAATTCTCCTCAACCAATCTGCCTAGCATTTTCCCAACTATATTGGGATCGGCTTCCACTCTAACCGGATGCAGCTGAATACCAGTATTTTACATGGAGCGACTGCCTATCTGACCTCCACGACCCAGTACCTGTAATACGATACTCTTTGGTAAGACTGGTTGTCAGACTTTCGGGCTTCTGACGACCAGGCACATGCCCCTCTAAAATCAAACGAGGGCGGGTCACTACCTCCAATTTTGCTACCTGGTAAAGAAGGTTTCTCTGTGCTATCCTTCGCAAAGCTTTGTTTTTCTTAAATGAAAAAGCACTTGTACACACGACTACATATCAAGGTAAACATTTCAAGTAAAAGATGTATAAGATGTTGATGATATATTTAAATGTTCAAGATCAAAAGTAGTTTCTTGTAAATAATACTCGCGTAATTTTTCGGAAAACTTGTTACGAATATTTGTGATTTTCCATGAATTCTTTACTTATTTGAAAAATCCGTTTCAGCCACATGCAAAACAAAGAACTCGACTTTTCAAATCACAAATAGTTTTGTTTAAATTATTTTTCCCTTTCTCACAACTAATGAACAAAATTGATCAAAATAACTCGATTTCGTGCACCGCTTCTTAATGAGTTTGCGTGACAGTTGAGCTCTTGCATAACTTCCAATTTTCATATCCCAGCAGTAGTAACAGAATAAAGAAGAAGCACCATGAACGAGAGCAGCATGAGCCAGAAGAATCAATAGCCCACCTACAAACAACAGAGGCTCGCCAGTGCTATGGGCCACAGTGTACTCGCCCGGCGCAGTATGGCTCCAAGTATTGTTCCGCGCAGTGCGGTATGAGACTAGCGACTGCTAGGATTTATCAGGCAAGTGTTGGTTTAAAAATGGTCTTTATTTTTTGGTATGTAAAGTCTAAAGTGAAATTTCGAGCCAATCTTTTTGCATTGCTTCTCGTAGTTCTCATAAATATAGTGTTACACGCTGTAGGGACATTGACGCACAAACCGTTACCACAGTCTATAAACCAATACAGTCATTCGACGAAGCCGTCTAGACAGGGCAATCTTGCGGGGTGTGAGGGGCGAGGGGCGTGTAGGGCGAGCCCGAGCTGCATACGTCGCCATTGTTAGCTCGGGACATGACTTTCAGGGCTATTGCGTGTCTTGTTTTAAATGTTTTGATTTGTACACAATTAAAATGGTGCATACTACATGTGCTGTGCGAGAATGCATATGTGTATATTAGTAATAGTAGCCAATCTGTAGATTAATATGAATGAATGATTAACGAGAAAACGGAAACTGATTCAATAGGTAAAGTATTAAACACTGAATAATAAAATAGTATTTTATTTATATTGTTAACAAGCTCTTATTCCCAAATAAAATACAAGACTGCCATGCAAAAAAAAAAATATCCAGCGTCACTCGGGACGATGTAAAAATTGTAACGATACCCCATATGTCCAAACTGTTGAGGCATTTAGAAGTTATGGCGGAACAAAGAAACGTACATACATACATGAAACATCCTCACCCATCCTCCATCCAAACCCATTCTCCTCATTACCTTCCTTTTTTGGGCAGTTGTGTAAAGTCTGTGACAACCTTAGGTAAGTACTGTGGCGTTGTGCGGTGTCGGCATTTACGCAAACATCAAAGGCGTCGGTCCACTGTTACCCTTTACTGTTATTCATGGTTGTAGAGCATTGAAATTATTCGAAAGGTATGAAAAGAAAATCTGCTGTTGATCCATACATTTTGACTTTGACCATGTGGGTATTGAACTTTTGTATGAAACAGCAGTTTTTTTTACGAGAACGAAGTAATAGGTGTATGTATTTTGTAAGGATCGTAGCAAGTGGCGTTCTGTAGTTCCTGTCTACCCCCATAGGATGAAGGCGTGAGTTTATGTATGTGTAATAAAGAAATTAAAAAATAAATCTCTACTAACTACAAACCTCTTTCAGGTGCTGCCCCAACGCATTCAAGAGTGGTCTCTATCCTCCTGTGTGGCTGAACAAAAGAACCGTAAAGCGTTAGAAGTGGTGCGCGGTGGACTTGCGCGTGCGCAGGCCGCACTTAGAGCGTTGGACACGCAGCATTCTGACCTAGACGCGATTGTGGCGAGGGCTAAGAACGCGACTATTGTTTTTACTGATGATAAGGTAAGGAACACAAAAATTAAAATATACTATCAATGTAAAAATATAACTTGACACTAACTATGCCGAAATAGCTGGATATCATTAGGAGGCTTTTACCCAGCAGTGATAATTCAGGCTGGCAGGAACATTAAACTGGGCATTCACTTCTAAGGGCCCGACCCACGCGGCACGCTGGTGTTTATATACAATTCCATTTGATCTCGATGGCCGCAGCGGCCAGCGAGCGGCCACGGGCTGCTAGTGCGGCGCTTTGATCTCGTAGGCCGCTCGTAGGGCCGCAGCCGTGCGGCCGGGTGCGCAGTTGTGCGGCCGGGTGCGCGTGCTCCATGTCGATTTCAAACTAAAGTAACGGAATAAGTACTTTAACATGTCTCCGTAATGGCAAGGAGACAAAGCCATTAATGACTTTACAAGCTATCATGTGAAACAATTATGGAATCAAGTCACTGTTATATGACACTCCTACAAATTCGTCACGATGACAATGAACTGCAATAATACAACCAGCTGTGGCTTAGCCAGCACTACGGCGAGCGCATACGATACGACGCGGCCTTATCAACGCTGTCGGCTCAATTGCATACTCATTGTTCGAAGTATTAGACGAAAGTTTCGCTGGTCGCTGCGACCTGGCCGCTAGTGCGCTATTGCCCTAAGGCTCGAGTAGCACGCACGCAGCCATCGCGGTTGTGATCTACGTGATAAAACGATTCCACTGTAAAAAGCGCCGTACATTTAGCAAGATATCGGTCAGTACAAAATAATACGTGGCATCGACACAATAGATTAAAAAGCACGACTGCAGCAAAAATCTAGAACTAGTACTTGGTAAATCTAAAACTTCTATTCTTTCATTTCCCAGGATGCTGACGACGAAACCTCAATGTACTGCATAACATGTGGTCATGAGATCCACTCGCGCACCGCAGTCAAACACATGGAGAAATGCTTCGTAAAGTACGAGGCGCAGGCGTCGTTCGGCAGCCGGCATCGCACGCGCATCGACGGACAGAGCATGTTCTGTGACTACTACAACCCTATCAACGCTACCTACTGTAAGAGATTAAGGGTAGGTGGAATAAACTTGTTCTTTTATAGTTATGCTAGCTTTTGATCGCGGCTTTGCCCGCGTGGAAGTCGGCAATTATCGCTCGGGAACGTACCATAGGGTTAACAAGTAGCCTATGTCCTATTCCAGGTCATGATCTATCAGTGTGTCAAATTTAATCAATATAATGCTTGGAAAGGAACACACAGTTTCTTTTGTATTGATAATAATAATTAATAAGTATGGATATTTTACGGTTTTATTATGATACTATAGTTTAACCGAGACCGCTGTTCCGCGCCTTAGGAATGCGCGTTGACTAATGAGCGATGGGACGGTGCAAGCGTTGACGAATAAGCGGTGAGCCGGCGTGACCGTTGACGAATGAGCTGCGGGATGGCGTGAGCGGCAGGACGGCGTGAGCGTTGACGAATGAGCGGCCTGCACTGCCCCTTGCCTTGCTAGCGCGGAACAGCGGTCTCAAAACAAGTCAAACTGTAGTCGCTACCCGC
Organism: Xanthia togata; assembly: GCA_963853775.1. Taxonomy (NCBI): domain Eukaryota; kingdom Metazoa; phylum Arthropoda; class Insecta; order Lepidoptera; family Noctuidae; genus Xanthia; species Xanthia togata. The sequence continues at coordinate 22,196,489 of OY970791.1, forward strand.
GACTTCGTCCGCGTAGCCTAGGTCTGGCCCTATTCTCTAGACTCGGACGCTTAGACCATCTCAGACACTAGTCTACATGGACCTCACATGATCTGACAAAGATTATGTCTGGACTTTGAAAGAGCTTTAAAAGACCTTTGAGTTTGTTTCGGTGAAAACATCGGCCTCATTTAGTTTTTAAAATATTTGATGTGTAAAAGTGTTAGTTTATACAAATGAATGAATTTTTCAATCTTATCCTACTCCATTTCTTTACCAGGTAATGTGCCCAGAACACTTCAAAGACCCTAAAGTCGGTGACCACGACGTGTGCGGCTGCCCCCTCGTCCGCAACGTGTTCAAGCCGACAGGGGAGTTCTGCCGAGCGCCCAAGAAGGCTTGCTTGAAGCACTACCAGTGGGAGAAGCTGAGGAGGGCTGAGATCGATATGGAGAGGGTTCGGCAGTGGCTGAAATTGGACGAGTTGGTTGAACAGGAGAGGAGTATTAGACTGGCCATGGCTTCTAGGTTAGTAGAAAAAAGTTTATAAGTAGAACTAATGAAGAAATCGAAGTTAAATCCTAATAATATCGGGCCAAAAGCAATAATAATTATCGAGTATAAAAAGTTAAGCGTAACTGTCGAAATGGTGGTGTATTATATATAATTCTGCCCCGTACGCAAAATACGCGCTTTGACGTGGAGTTGCGGAAACCAGCCCGTGTTACCTATTACCTATATAATTCTGCCTTACCCTTCGGGGGAATCAGGTATTATTTTACGTAATCCCGACTATTCGCAGCTGAAATGAATACCAGTATTTACATGGATCGACTGCCTGACTTTCGGGCTTCTGACGACCTGTAACGACTGTCAATTTGTCAAAGCTCCACGAAGGACAGCCAGGACCAAGTGCTTTCCGAGGCACTGAGGGGTCTTGGTATGTAAAGATGGTCACCCATCCACGCACCAACCCCGGCAAGCGTAGCTTAACCTGACCGATCGACCCGTGCGGCAGTTACTACTTAGCCACGAGCTCCACATAAAAAATAAAAATAAAAAAATCATTAAAAAGTATAATATTGATTAAAAAATAAATGTCATGGATGTTGACTTGTTTTTTTTTACAGTTACAAAATTATAAACCCATAAACGGTTCGATAAGTCGAATAAAATTCACCAAACATTGAAGGATTATTTTTCTTCCATACGGTTAATGTGCAACAAGTAATTTTTTTTTTAATACAAAAATCATTTACACACAAAATTTGGTTGGAAATCACCATTACATCACACACTTACATCACACATTTACAACCATTATGCCCAAAACCATAACGAGTTCAAACCCGTGGTTAAAACCCGGTATTCCAGTGGGTGGATTGCCCTAATTTTAGCCCTAAAATTAGTTATAATCATACAAACCATAGATGATGTTATTATTGCTATTGTATATTCACAGTCTGATTACTGGCAACTACCAATATCCTACTTTATCGTCGAAACTTACTGCCTTCTTATTGTCTAACCCAGATTTTTGACTTAAGGTTAAACTTTGCACGGGCTCGAACTCACTGGTGGGCGTGACCAAAAAGCACGCTGTCTCACCTAGCATCGTGCCCGACAGAGATAGTGTCAGTGATGAGCAGTTAGACGCTAGTCTACACACACAACGTCTGTTCGCACGCACACAAACACTGTTCCCAACTGAAACGATGTTAGACGATGCACACATGCACCGCCGCGCCGCTCTGTGCCGCTCGCCGAGAAGTCAGCAAGTACCTACAAACTCGTAATATAATAGTAGGCGCCGTCGCCGCTGTTATCGTTATAAACCCTTACACTTATAGGTACCTGCAGATTGCTTATTTTATTGTTTAGTTTCCCCGAGTGTCATACATGCAGCGATCGCTCGAGATTACGACGCATGCTTACTTGAACAATCATTACTCGCCCGACCGCGCATATTATTAGGTACCTACTAAGAGGCACATCAAGATTGTTTTCATACAAGTATGTACCTATGTAGATTATTGCGTATAGGTAGGTTTACAGCGGATGAAGTAGTACCTACATAGGTAGTTTCTCACAACCACGAGTCACGGTCCACGGACGTACGACTACGCATAAAGTAGGTAGGTATGTACTACCTACTTACCTACATAAAGCACAGAATAATAAAGATTCTAATGTCCACGATGAGGTTTGCGATATTTTTGGTTGTAAGTACCTACTTACCTAACAACACATAATTAACATGTAACGCAGGTAATTATAACAGTAAGTAGGTACCAGGCAGAATGCAGATAATATTCTGTTGGCGTATGATAACCTACCTACTTACCGCAAAAGTCTTCGACTCCGTGCATCATATTGTAGGTGTTAGTGTATTGCAAAATTTGCGTTGTCAATTGAAATAAATTATTTCGCAAGCAAATAGAATAAACCAAGTACAGCATGATTTTTAGTCATATTGTCATATCTACTTTACGCACGAAATACCCGTCGCCGCCTGATTACGTACTTTGTGCTTTACGTGATGAAAGTACCTACTCAGCACAAACAACTTTTACTATGAGGCCAACCCTGACCCGTGAAAATAAAATCAGCTGATCCCTAGTAAACTGCAGTTTGTATTATATAATTGCATAGCACAGGTCTGAGTACTATGTAGGTACTAAAGAGCTACCATTTACCGGGTAATATGTAGTATTTCATTGACTTGAATGTGCCCTGGCGGCTGTGAGTAGGTATGTGATGCTCACTCAAATGTCTCAACGATAGATTGCTACAAAGGTTGTCAGTTGCTTACTCAATTTATTATAAGGGTACACACGACTACATATCAAGCTAGTAATAGTCCTTACGGTGTATAGATATGAACTTCTTCGATGGTACATAGCCATCATTTATTAAGTTATTTTATAATTTTTTATTGATAAAATGAATACCTAACATGATTATTGACATAACGTCTGCGGTTTGTAACTACCGCCACTACAGCTCAAAAAATAATTTTATAACGGCAGAAAATCATACCGAAAATCAATGATATTATATGTAAAAAGAGGTAGATAGGTTATAAACGTTCCGCAAGTGGCACGTCAAAAGTTGGCTAATTAGCCACATTTTCTTCGTTTTGTCTCTTTTTCGCTCCCGATAATTACGACATGCCATCCTACTTCCACGTGTCATATAATAGTGTGACATAGTGCCGTTTTTGAAGATAGAATGTTAGGTAGGTAACCTATCTACGTCTTTTTACTTCTAATATCATTGCCGAAAATAGTTTTATCTACTCTCTTATCGTAAAATTCGAATTATAAACTTCAAAATGAGTTATTATTGGCATACTTTTTATACACACTATCGAAATTTAAAAATAGAATCATATTGTAAAACTTTTTCTCTGACAAAATAATGTTATAATAGTAGACTGTTTGCCTAGGGAGCAAACAACTATTTTTAAGGCGAGAATGTTTCTTTGAATCCAGAGTGGAGCGAAGGATTCTAGAGTAGAATTCCGAGCGTAGCGAGGGATTCTAAAGTAGAAACCTGAACGCAGCGAGGGATTCAAAGTACGTCACTCGAGCTTAAAATAGTGTTGCTCCCGAAGTGAACACTCTACTTTTCATCACCCTCTATGAGAAAAAAAACGTGTGCGGTCCTACCCTCATCTCTCACGTGTATTAAAACCAAAAAAAAAAAATCGCAGCCGCCATCTTGGATTTACGAATCTCTTTATCGACTTGTGCAGCTTTAAAAACTATTACGAAATGACACCATTGGATTTACATTTTGACTTCACTATCGGCTTTAGAACCCTCGAAAACTATGAAAACGACACCAATGATGACATTTTTTTAAATTTTCCCAGCCGCCATCTTGGTCCGATCATCAAAATTAAAAAAAAAAAAGTCAAAAGTCAAAGTATTATTTGTGTGTTTTTTGGTGATACAAAAGGTCTTATACGAGGTGCATTCAATAAGTACCTAGCCTCATCGCCAGAGGGCGCTGTAGTTTCAAAAGAGTTTTACCACAGTGTAGCACATTCTTTTTTAATTCTTTTTTCAAATTTTCATCCCAATCCCTTCATTTGTTTTAATTTGACAACTTATGGAAGCGAACGTGTCGATCGGTTTTACAAAAATGGAAAAAGAGCAATATCGTTCGGTGATTCGATTCCTATTTTTGGAAGGGAAAACGCGCATCGAAATCAAAGAGCGCTTGGATGCTGTGTACGGTAACTCTTCTCCATCGATGGCCACCGTCAAGAATTGGTTCAACTAGTTTGCACGTGGCCGTACGTCGGTTTTTGATGAACCAAGTCCAGGTACACCGAAAACAGCTGCTACGGAGGAAAACATTAAAAAAATCCATGATCTCGTATTGGCAGATCGCCGATTGAAGGTTCGGGAGCTAGCTGAGACTGTAGGCATTTCAGAAGGAACAGTGCATCATATTCTTCACGAGGAACTCGGCATGAGAAAGCTGTCGGCGCGATGGGTGCCGCGTTTACTCACACCAGAAAACAAGCGCAACCGTGAGACCACATTGGAGACGTGTTTGGCGCTGTTTAAGCGGAATCCAGCGGAGTTTTTGCGTCGTTTTGTGACCGTCGATGAAACCTGGATCCACTGGTACACACCAGAGACCAAGGAGCAATCAAAACAATGGATCCAGACCGGGGAACGTGCTCCAAAGAAGGCGAAAACTGAAAATCGGCCGGAAAAGTTATGGCCACCGTTTTCTGGGATTCACAAGGTGTGATCTACATCGATTACCTCGAGAAGGGTAAAACAATTACAGGGCTTTACTATGCCGATTTATTGGGCCGATTCGACGCCGAATTAAAGAAAAAACGACCCCATCTGGCGAAGAAAAAGTGCTGTTTCACCACGACAACGCACCGGTTCACACGTCTGCCGTTGCCATGGCCAAATTGGTCGAATTACGCTACGAATTGCTGCCCCATCCACCATATTCTCCAGATTTGGCCCCTTGTGACTTCTTTCTGTTTCCTAATCTGAAAAAATCACTCGCCGGGAATAGATATGGATCGAATGAGGAGGTCATCGCCGCCACGGAGGCCTATTTTGCAGAGTTTGACAAAAACTATTTTTCGGATGGCTTAAAAAAGTTGGAGCATCGCTGGGCTAAGTGTATCGAACTAAAAGGAGACTATGATGAAAAATAAATTGCCACTTTTCCAAAATTTTCGTTTACTTTTTGTAGGCTAAGTATTTATTGAATGACCCTCGTAATTAGGTTATGGTAACTCAAAAAACTACCCATTAGGGCATACACAATTTAACAATATAAGAATTTAAAATCGATATAACATTCAAATTAACAAACATTTCAATATTTAGGATAAGTACAATAAACCTCACTATCGGGTTTAGAACCCTCGAAAACGACACCCATGACGAAAAAATTGTAAATTTTCGTAGTAGCCATCTTGGATTTACATTTTACTTCACTATCGGCTTTAGAACCCTCTAAAACTATGAAAATGACACCCATGACGAAAAATTTGAAAATTTTCACAGCCGCCATCTTGGATTTACATTTTGACCTCACTATCGGCTTTAGAACCCTCGAAAACTATGAAAACGACACCCATGACGAAATTTTTCGTCATGGGTGTCGTTTTCGTCATGTGTCGAAAATTCGAATTATAAAACTTCAAAATGAGTTATTATTGGCATATTTTTTATACACACTATTGAAATTTAAAAATAGAATCATATTGTAAAACTTTTTCTCTGACAAAATAATGTTATAATAGTAGACTGTTTGCCTAGGGAGCAAACAACTATTTTTAAGGCGAGTGTTTTTTTGAATCCAGAGTGGAGCGAAGGATTCTAAAGTAGAATCCTGTTCGCAGCGAGGGATTCAAAGTACGTCACTCGAGCTTAAAATAGTGTTGCTCCCGAGGTGAACACTCTACTTTTCATCACCCTCTATGAGAAGAAAAAACGTGTACGGTCCTACCATGATTTAAAACCAAAACAAAGTTATCACAGCCGCCATCTAGGATTTACATTTTGAAATCTTTATCGACTTTAGGAGCTTTAAAAACTCCTGCCTTCACGTCTGCACCCTCAAAAACTATGAAAACGACAACCATGACGGAAAAATTTAAAGTTATCGTAGCAGCCATCTTGGATTTACATTTTGACCTCACTATCGGCTTTAGAACCCTCGGAAACTATGAAAACGACACCCATGACGAAAAATTTGAAAATTATGTAGCCGCCATCTTGGATTTACGTGTTGACCTCACTATTAGCTTTAGAACCCTTGAAAAGTATGAAAACGACACCCATAACGAAAAAAATTAAAATTTTCACAGCCGCCATCTTGGATTTTCATTTTGACCTCACTATCGGCTTTGGCGCCCTCGAAAACTATGAAAACGACACCAATGACGAAAAATTGGAAAATTTTCGTCATGTGGATCTTGGATTTTCATTTTGACCAGGCTTGTCAGTGTGAATAATAATTCACACTTTATCTCTCTTTCTTGCCAGCCTTTCTCCAACTTGTTCATACAATGTTCGTGATTGATCTCCTTGGTGATTGGAACTTTTTCTAACAATATCCACATTCCAAATTCAAATCTACTTTGCTCCCTAGGGATCAATGTGCTATTTTGGTCCCTGTTTACAAAGAACAAACTAGCTCTTTTTGAATAGATGAAAAATATTTTTTTTACCTTTACGATACAGTTAAAATCTAAAAAGTGAACATCACAAAGGAGTTTCCATTTTTCTTTTTTTCTCTAATTGAACGAGCGGGGCGCGCCATTTTTATTGCATTACAAAAAAGTTTTGATTCCAACACAGCGTCCACTCAAACCAACAATTCCAATTTCAATCAAAAATACGTAGTCAAAATTTCAGCGCGACCTCAAACAGATAAAGTAGGTAGTATCGAAATCCAAAGTTCAAGCCGGGTCAATGTCCTAGTGTTTACGTACGAATGATAATAACTAGCGCAGGGAGTGTAAGTCTACAAACTTACAAACGCGTAGGCCGCAGCCGAAAAACACTCAAAAGTACGAAACGTGCGTGATATGCGCGTGCCTGAATCGAAATTCGAACGAAAGTACGTATCACATAGTAATGTGCATGTATGCGTAAGCGTCTTCCCTCCGCACCGCGCGGGGGAACATTATCTAGTGAAATGCACGACAATTCATAGTAAAACGAGCGCGAATAAAATTACGAAAAGTCCTTCGGGAAATCGTGTTTTATGAAAAAACCGCTGCGTAAATCATTTACAAATAAAGTTTATTAAAATCTTCGATAATTGAGCTTTGTCTGTACGGATTTTGTTTTGGAGATTTTACTTTTCTTTTATTACTTATTTACGCCCAAAGTTGCGTTAAAATTAGCAAGAACAATGAAACTTTGTTGGCTCATAACTTTTTATTGGCTTTTAATTTTACTATTCCGCTTCCGTACAGACAAAACTAATAATGAGACAAAACGATATCATGTTTAACTTTGGATGTACAATGTCAAACAGTGGAGTAATTCACTCCCGAAATTTGTATGGGAAAAATGTTGGCTAGTATCACCTTAACATCAGACAGAGCCATCTGCGTTAAGACCGACTACCCATCCAAACTCAGTTTTATAGCCTCCAGTATAATTCTAAATATTTTTTACCATTCTACAGGGCTGGAGTCCTCGGCCTGATGCTACACTCAACGTACAACCACGAGGTTATGGAGCGAATCACAACCAAAGCGACGGAGAACGGCAAAGTGACTGCCAAGGAGGGCTCCTGACACAGAGACGCGGGGCATGCCTCCGAACACTCCGACTCACAGACTAGGGAATAGAGAATAGAGCAGAGCTATTAATATATCTAAGATAGTATAATAATAATAAATGTATTTGATTAAGCTGGTGTTTTTTTTGCATTTTTGCTTAACCATACAGGGTCTGATACTAAAGCTTGTGGTTCACTGTCTCACCCTAAACTTGTTAAGCAACAAATAACGGCGTCGGACAGTCCGGTCCAAATCTTTGGGTGTTAAAAGTATCATGCGGAATTGCCCAAGCCCGCGCGTGGCCCGCATGCGGGGCACCTGCAATGCTCAAAGACAGGGCCTGGGCTTCTTGTCGCACTCTTTAACATTCGAAGTGCTAAGCATCTTATTTCCTAGCTGGATAGCGACACCACTATTCAAGCATGTAGTGCTATTAGGAGCCACAATGGTCGGTAATGCGAAGGAGAAAACGGCAGTGTCGGTCAAGGAGGGGTCCTGACATATGCCTCATTTACATTCAGCCCCTGCCGCTGCTCCTCGCGCTGCCGGCAATAATTCCCTAAATACTGCCGTAGCAGGATCGAGAGAAGTGTGTGTTTACATTCAGCTCTGCCACTCACATCGCTTTCGACTTTCGGCACTGCCAAACGTCGAAATAATTACGGCGTCCGCGGTGTGGCTGTGTCTTCTTGCAATACATAATTATGTTCAATATTTAAAAAAAAAACTAATTCGAAAAAAGAAAATACGCCGTCGTATTTTCTCTTCCAGGCGTGGTGAACTTTATGTTTTAATTTGGGGTTTTTGTCGTTTGCTTTTTCGGATTCCAGCACTTCTAAAAACTTTATAGTGTTTTCAATATTCCAGTCGAAGCGCATTTTGGCAGATCCAAAAAAAAAACAAGGCGGCACGCACGTCCGATTCGTCCAAGCGCTCGGCTATGTTATTATCACAGAACATGAATACTCAAGAGGTTATTATACCATGCGCTCGGCGAGAAGTGAGCGACGGAGCTGAACGTAAACACGCACAACCATCGCGCTGTGTGCGTTACCCCAGCCAGATAATGTCGAAAATCGTCATCTAAGTGCAATAGATAATTAGAAATACAGCTTCTGTAATTGGTAAGCAGATTTTTAAATTTGGTAAGCTGATCGTTTTTTAATTATTTGATAAAAAACACTTCCGGCTGGAGTAACGTTACCCCAGCCAGATCTTTTGTTTTCTAATGGATATTTTGAAATAAATTTTATCTAAATACTTAGAAATCAATTTGAAATAAATGGTACAACTTAATTTGTATTTGTATTTGCTATGGTTGCGAAGATATTTAAAATCCTACTGGAGTAACGTTTGCACGATTGGTGTCAACGTGTGTGTCCGTGAATCGCATTATTTTGCAGTGAATCGTGCAAACGTTACTCCAGTAGGATTTTAAATATCTTCGCAACCATAGCAAATACAAATACAAATTAAGTTGTACCATTTATTTCAAATTGATTTCTAATTATTTAGGTAGATGAAATTGATTTCAAAATATCCATTAGAAAACAAAAGATCTGGCTGGGGTAGCGCTACTCCAGCCGGAAGTGTTTTTTTATCAAATAATTAAAAAACTATCAGGTTACCAAATTTAAAAATCTGCTTACCAATTACAGAAGCTGTATTTCTAATTATCTATTGCACTTACCTAGATGACGATTTTCGACATTATCTGGCTGGGGTAACGCACAACATCGCGCTGCCTGTCCTTTGACTCACGTACAAAAAACCGCTCTTTTGGGGAGCGCTGAGTAACGCGAGCAGCAGTGGCAGCAGCTTGAGCAGTATCGTCTTACATTCTCATCCTGGCCACTCCCTGCTCACTGCCGTGGAACTGTCTCCTGAGAATGGTTGAGCTGGATGGTGCTGATCCACGCGTCATGTTCGTGAACGGGCGTCGTCAGTTGGGACTGGTCATCTCTTATCGGCCAGGGCTTATTTTTAATCGTTTTTGATTTTTATAATTTTTTTTTACATTGTTCTCACAAATAGAATCAACAAGAGTAATGTACCCAGGGTTTTTTTAATTTCTATATTTAAAAGAGTGTCCTTGGAGTTTCTTGCCCGTTCTTCTCCATAGAGATCTACGTTTTGGAATGGGCAACTAGCTTCAACTTTCTGACTAACTGACTCTTTGACAATTCAAAAGTGCCTGTAAAGGGTTTAATTGAAATAAATGCTTTGAGTTTGAGTTTAGAAGTAAACTTTTTATCACGTAGAAAATAGTCCAAATCACGAAAAAATGGTAGTCCGTTGGAGCAAGGTCTGGCGAATACGGAGGGTGACGAATGGTTTCTAATTGCAGTTCCTGTAGAGTTCAAATGGTTTCTCGTGCTGTATGAGGTCTCGCGTTATCATGGAGCAATAATGGTGAAGATCGATTCATGAGTCGGGGCTGTTTCACTGCTAGTTTTGCTATCATTATTCGGAGTTTGGCACAGTAGACATCTGCCGTTATTGCTTGACCATATCGGAGAAAGCTATAGTGAATAACACCATGCTGAGACCACCAAACAGTTACCATTACGTTTTTTTATTGGTAAGCTTTGCTTTAGGACACGGCGTTTGACCTGGGGCCAGCCATTGCATTTTTCGCTTACGGTTAGGTATAGTAAAGAATCCACTTTTCATCACATGTCACAATTCAATCCAATATTCCTTCATTTCTGTATCGATTCAACAATTAGGCAACACAAGTTTCAACACGCGTTTCTTTCTGTAGATCAGTCAAATCATGAGGCACCCATTTCTCATATTTTTTTATTTTATTGATTTGACGCAAATGAGTCAATATTGTTGGTAAGGTAACGTTAAACCATGCCGCTAATTCCTGGGTAGTTTGGCTCGGAACGGCTTCCACCATCTCTTTCAATTCATTGTTATTCACCTGTGTGGGCGGTCTTCCACGTGGTTCTTTCTTCAAATCAAAGTTTCCACCACGAAAGCGTTTAAACCAAAATCGCACGTTCATTAGCAGTCTCCAAACGCAATATTGATATTGCGAGCTGTTTCTGCCGCGTTAGTTCCGCGTCGGAACTCGTATTCAAAAATAACTTGAATTTTCGAAGTATCCATTTTTCTTGTCTAAGCTGGATAAAAAAAAAAAACGACTTAAGTCGATAATCGAATGTTTAACATTTTTTAAAAGAAGAACTTTATAGGTCAAACTCAAACTCAAACTCAAAGCATTTATTTCAATTAAACCATTTACAGGCACTTTTGAATTGTCAAGGGGTCGGTCAGTCAAAAATATGAAGCTAGTTGCCCGTTCCAAAGCGTAGTAGGTACCTATGGAGAAGAACGGGCAAGAAACTCCACGGACACTCTTTTAAATAAAATATAAACTTGATACAAAATATTGGTTACATCATTCATTTTGAAATTATGCATGTGAGAACAATGTAATAAGACGTGCACGTTCGTAAAAGCGTCCGTAATAAAAAAAAAAAGAATCATTCAAAAACTTAAAATAAATTAAAATAAGCCATGGCAGCTAAGAGATGACCAGTCCCAACTGACGGCGCCCGTTCACGAACATGACGCATGGATTAGCACCATTCAGCTCAACCATTTTGAAGGGAGCTAAATGATCCAACACACACGCCACCATCAGCTAGACATTTGAGTGAGCATGACATACTCACAGCCGCCAGGGCACATTCAAGTCAATGAAATACTACATATTACCCGGTAAATGGTAGCTCTTTAGTACATAGTACTCACACCTGTGCTATGCAATTATATAATACAAAGGAAATTGAGTTTATACAATACAAAAATGGTCTTACAATCTTCAGCAGCTTCATCAGTACCTATTTTCAAAATGTTAATCAGTGTGTATGTCAATTAGTTGTGGAGCAGGACCAGCACTGAGCCAAGCATTTTTATCAGTGATGTAATCCCCCAACTTATAATATGCCTGCCTACATAGTGTGCGTTTTATACAAGATTTGAATTTCGTCTCATTAAGTTGAAGTATGTGGGGAGGAATTTTATTATAACATTTTACCATGTGAAAAAAGTTTCACTCAAAAATCTACCTATCTAAAAACCATGAAGGTTCTATGTCAATTCGAAGTACGAAAATGTACGGGAGAACATGTTTTTCAAACTGCAAAATTAAGTTGGTCCATTATTAGGTACTCGTTAACCTTTAACGCTTAGACGAGAAAAAAAAATCTCCTCTTTGCGTGTAGGGAAGATACCCTAAAAAACATTTGGAAAGTTTCCAAATACTTTATTTACATCTAAAACTAAATATTCGGTGTTACGATATGAATGATTGCAATTCATTATTAATATTCTAGATTAGCCACATTTCATATTTCCATACAGCTTTTTGCGACGTTGCCAACTTATAGGTTAAAAGCCCTCTTACCTAAGTACTATCGAAGAACTTCATATCTAAGCAATTTGAAATCAAAATCCCGTGAACACGAAGACCACATTTGTTACCGCCCCGGTTCTATAGCGGCCGAGCGCTGCAAGCAGAAATAGTCCTTACGGTGTATAGATATGAACTTCTTCGATTGTACCTTTGGAGGTATGACGAACAGGGTGTAAAGTTCACTCATCCACCATAGAAAAGGGAGGATCCTCCGACCAGACGGGTGTTGTGTCTGGCGGGCCGACTGCCCGACTGTTGATTTCGGATAGTCTTATCTATGTCGTTCGCGCGGTAAACTCTAATTGCGCGATGCAGGAGTTGTGTGACGTCATGTCTTTGATGCGTAGTTCGTATGTGGCGGTGTAACCGCTACATCACTCCCCTCCGGAGACCGGAGGTCGATAGTGGGCTGAGTCTTGTATCTTGCGATGCTTCACAGTGCCAGCTAAGGTTCCAGTGAGTCGGAACCGGGTGCCGCACAGTTCGCGGTGAGTCGGAACTGTCTGCGATGATTGCGGCGGTTGTGGTGATTGAGGTGATTGAGGTGATAGCGGTGATTGCGCTGATTGAGATGATTGCGTTGATTGAGGTGATAGCGGTGATTGCGCTGATTGAGATTATTGCGTTGATTCCCCAGTGAGTCGGGGTGATGAGGCTGAGGGTGATGACCAGGAATGCGCGTTCGCTGCATGCTGGTGGTCAGGATACCCGTTGAAGCCGAGGGTGCTGGCTGTCTGTGTGACTCGCCTCACGAAAGCTTGCGGGAGTGATGATGATGACGTCACGCTGAAGTTGTTGCACGAAGGCTGCATTGACGTTCATACTCGGGGTCACCAATTTAGGGGTATGAGGAACAGGGTGTAAAGTTCACTCATCCACCATAGAAAAGGGAGGATCCTCCGACCAGACGGGTGTTGTGTCTGGCGGGCCGACTGCCCGACTGTTGATTTCGGATAGTCTTATCTATGTCGTTCGCGCGGTAAACTCTAATTGCGCGATGCAGGAGTTGTGTGACGTCATGTCTTTGATGCGTAGTTCGTATGTGGCGGTGTAACCGCTACATACCTACGTGAATTGGCCTGCTGGTCAAGTACAAAACTTAAGTACAGGAAAGAAAATTGTATTTTATTTTTAAATAACAAAAACAAGAACAGAAATATGAAAATATCATCCCAGTTGGGCTACGCTGGGCTACCCTTCGCAAAATCGCCCCACGTCATCCCCGCATTGTATGAAAGTGTGTCCAAACGCTGCATTATCTTCGGTTCCGACTTATTAAAAACATATTAGCGCATTTGCGTAGAAAAGGCGATTGTACGCTCGTGTGGCGATTTGAAAGTTTATAATTGAAATTAAAATAACTTGTCTCGTGTTACATCACTTGATCAGCATAGCTAATAATATTATTCGTAAAAACACCATGAACCAGTGAACAACCGACACCGGCACTTCTGAGCTTCTCAATCAGTCCATTTACGGACAAATTAAATAGTTACTCCACACTCCATCCTATATTTATCCGCCTGACAAAATTACTTTGGTTATCATACCAATATCTAAATAAATTGATGATATCTACAGGCAGCTCATCTTATTCCACAGAACATTGTATGACACCATGTCCAATGCTTTTGACAGGTCAGACAGTATAGTACCGGACAGTATGCTTAAGGCACAATATGTACTTCAGATTCTCTGGACAGCCCAGGTCGGAATCTGAACTGAGCGTCATGCAGAGAGACGTGTTGGCTTAAATGTCTGATAAGCAAACCATCCAGCACCTTACCCAGGGCCGTGGTCAGGGATCACATCACACATTAATCACATCTCTATGCTCAATATTCATACACAACTTATCCGCACAACAGTTTAAATCATCATTAAAATCAATAATTTTTCATTTACTGTGACATATTTTATTATTATTGCTCGTAGATAGTTTATTCACACAACTATCTACGAGCGTCTTGGGTGTACCTAGGTTACTTACATTTTTTATCAGCAGATGATCAGACCAAAACTCATTGTAATGAATTTTCGCAATATAAATGTAATTATACCTACTCTTCTTCGCAATCTAAATGGACTTGGCCAAGAATTCGGCTACTTGTTTGGCGCCATCACTAGCGTCCATTATTTCCTGTAACGTGCCGTTAATTCCACCTATCGTGTCCTGACACGCCGGACATGATATTAAGTAACTCCAATGCCGAGTCATCTATGAATCTCCACCTGAACAGATTTCCCTTGCTTCGGCCAACCTGGGGCCTCTGTTTCTGCCTCTGTTTAAAGACTTCCAGGTTACCCAAGGCAACTCATATCCAGGTGTAAGATCTGCAGCAGGTGGAACGTTTTGGAAAGGAAGCATTGTCTCACTGCAGCTTCAGTCTTTCTTTTGATCGTTCGCCAGTGAGTGGGACACACTTAAAAAATGTTTCGGCTTTTCAGCATTTGTGGCACAAGGATGTAAAGGGTGTCGTGTGTCTGAGATAATTTTGGCTCTTTCGCTGGAGCTTGTCACGACTCTGCGAACTACTGGTGGAGCTAGTCCTACTAGTGGAGACAGCATTTGAACTGGGGTCGGTTTTCTTATCTGACACGTTTCATTCTGAAAAGCTGTATCCACTAACTTTGCATGGGCAGAACAGCTCCTCACGGGGCATTCTAATTCACCCGTAGAAAAAGATAGACTGGCTCTATCTTTTTCTAGTTCCCAGTTGTCCGCTGTCCGCATAAACTCAGGCGAAGCACCCCACTTCGATGAGACTAGTCGCTGAAGAAAACTGTTGCGAATGATGTATTGAACACCTGATGTTATTACAAATCAACATAATTACCTCATTAAATTCCTATTACCTTATTCATTAAAAAAAAACAGCTATCTAATTACGCAACACATTTTCGTAAACGATTACCACAAAATTTGTATAATGTTGACAGTTCCACAACATTCATTGCGTTATTTACGTTGTTGAGCAGGATCTACCTTCTTATGAAGGTCTACCCTCTACCGACGGGATCGGTCTTACATAATCCGTGCCAAAACTGCCAATATATTCTCCGAGTATAGATTGGAAACGACCAATTGTAATTGTGGACCTAGCTTCTGACTTTTGCTAAGTAGGTTTGTGTGAAGTAAAATATTTTAAAGTGCTAAGTTTCTACTAAGCCTTTAGAAACCGCAGATATTCGTTTGTCAGTCAGGGTAAGATTACAAAACAGCCATCTAAACATTAGGAAGAATAAGACCAATCTAAAATCATAAATTGGTTTCAAACAGCCAATTCAAAACACAAACCACTATAAAATAGAACACTTGCGTAACAAGAAAGCCCCCCTAAACAATTAGATCACAATACAAAGCATTAGTTATCATATCAAAACATATTTTGCCCCTCGGCGCCACGTGCGACCGCTCTAACGCCCCTGACTTTTAATAACAGCCCCCTTTTCTATTGTAAATGTAATTGAAGCGTGTAATTCGTTGACATGTTTTGTCAAATCTCATAATTTGACACGGATAAAGATACTCTTGTTAGGATAACTTTTAAGATTTGTGATTTTCAGTTTGGTGTCATGTAGGTACCTAGATATATTGTATCATGTACTTTACTTTTGCTTTGGTTTCCGAAAGCGGTGAACAATCACAAACTAAAGACTGATGTCCAAATAAAGTGTTTTTGACATCTTAATGTCAAATAGGACTGGTGAAAATTCCAGATTTTCATGGCAGCCGTTCTAATATGACATAACTGCTTTCCCAGGAAACCCAATTAAGACTAAGATTAATTGACTTAATATCTTAACCTTAGAGATTAACCCCCTATTCATAAACGCTGCTTAAAGTTAAGTAATGATTAGTGTTTAACCATAAATTTTTGACGTTTAAATGTCTCTTAAAATTAAGCAGCGCTGCAGCGCTTATGAATAAGAGGGTAAGTTGACCTTATGAAATAGATAGATTGTCTCTTTAGTCTTGCGATCGCAAGTGACACTGCCGAGCAGGGGTTCGATAACTTAATCCCAACATGGAAACCTGACTATTGCTGTTGGTCGTTTAGTTAGCTATAATCTCCCGACACGGTAGCAGGGGATGCGGGTGCCGCTAAGACCTGTGCCGTAACTCAAAATACCAACAAATTTCAGATTCCAAATCAAATTAAGTATTGCCTGACTGCAGCATTTATTATTAAATGTTGCAGCATCATGCTGCGATAGGAACTTTTTGGCCTCGCACTGGACTTTCTGCTTTTACTTTGTTTTTATTTTTATTTTTTATTAGTGTATGTTTAGTTTAATTGTGATCTCCTGTGCTTGTCCCAATAAATACTTTTTCTTTCTTTCTTTTACCACAGTTGTCAAAATCAACCCAAAAATTCCAAAATTAACATTTCAATATAACCCCTCGATGAAAGTATGAATACAGCTTACCCTGCTTTACCCTATCCGCACTAATTTCGCGTCAGAGTTGACAAATTCCCTCAATTCTGTCAGTATTCTGTATTGGACAATGCACGCGTGGCCAATTTGCCATCTGTCCGGGTCACGCCTATCTGGATAATGCGTTATGATCAATAACAGATTAGCCAATGTGCTTCGAATTCGTTTTACTGGGTGCAGGTGCATTATGATAAGTTGGGTTAGTAAATCAGTGTTATAAGAAAACATGACGAATCGTAAAGGTACTAGGAATGACAATAGTTATTTGTGCAACAAGAGAGCAAAGTCGTTTTTTGCTGCGAGTGTTGATTTTGAATCTTGAGCGCTGCGAGGGATTCAAAGACACGAGAGGCAAATAACTTTGCTGTTGTGTAACACATACAACTTTTCACCTCAGCAGCGGGAACATAAGTACAACATGTAAACAAAAAAAAACAACAACATGTAAATAAAAAACCCTGTCCGATCCGTGAGGGTGTTGTTAGGTATCGTACTGTGAGCGTATTTATGTGGAAATTTTCAGGAAAAAAGAAATAATAACCCCCGCATTTTTTTTCAATTGTGAATTTGACCGAATTTTACGTTTAGTGCGGGCGGTGGCCGTCGTTTACCGGGTGTCTAAAAGTTATAAGATATGAGTTATGCAATTTTTTTATGGATTTGGGGTAATTTTGGAACAAAAATATGAATTTTAAATACCAATAACTTTTTTACTATCAATAATAATTTAAAAAAATCTCTTTTGAAATGTTACTGCAGTACCATATGCCCATTTTCCCCAGATTTTCGGATCGGACAAGGTTTTTTTTTTACATAATCTTCATCACTTGCACTTCGGATTTTGCAGCCACCATCTTGGATTTACATTTTGACCTCACTATCAACTTAAGCACCCTCAAAACTATGAAAACGATGCCCATGATAAAAACTTGAAAATTTTCACAGTCGCCATCTTGGATTTACAGTTTAATGTCATTATCGGCTTTAACACCCTCGAAAACTATAAAACTGCCTCGTTGGTCTAGTGGTCGTAAGCGCTACTGCTGAACATGAGGTCGTGGGTTCGATTCCCAGGTCGGGCAAAGTGTCATTTGGTTTTTCTTTCTCGAATTTCTCAATAGCAGCCCGGAGTCTGGATTTGTGCCCGGTTGATGGCAATAGGCTCGCCCCCTATTACATGGGACTTAAACATAACTGGCGAAATGTGGGTGTACTATAGGTACACCTCTGCCCAACCCTTCGGGGAAACAAGGCGTGATGTTATGTTATGTTTAAAACTATAAAACCGACACCCTTGACAAAAAATTTGAATATTTTGGCAGCCACCAGCTTGGATTTATATTTAGACCTCACTATCGGCTTTAGCACCCTCTAAAACCATGAAAACGACACCCATGAGAAAAAATTTGAAAATTTTCGCCATCTTGGATTTTTATTTTGAATTCACTATCAGCTTAAGCAACCTTAAAAACCATAGAAACGATACCCATGATAAAAACTTGAAAATTTTCACAGTCGCCATCTTGGATTAACATTTTGACATCACGATCGGCTTTAGCAGCCTTGAAAACTATGAAAACGACACCCATTATGAAAAATGGTAAAATTTTCGCAACCGCCATCTTGGATTTACATTTTGACCTCACTATCAACTTAAGCACCCTCAAAACTATGTGAAAGACGAAACTAAAACGAAGTGAAAGTGACAAAACTAATTGAAGTTCAAATCTTTAGAATTTTGTGAGTAGACCCAACGCTGCTATCGGCATTTAAAAAAAAAAAAGTTACTTTGTCTCACGCTCGCAGCAAAACCGAATTTTGCTCACTGTTTTTGCACAGCAAAATCTGCTTGTTTGAGGTGCTGAGGTGAAAAATCATGTTATGCAGAAACTTAAGTAGGTAAGTAGCTAGTAGTTTCTGCATAGGTAGGTACTGTTATACTACTATACCAAAAACTCAAAAAAAATGAAGCAGGTAGGTATACCGGGTGGATTTTTGAGATGGGGCAGTAAGGGCAGGTACTTTAACGGTTGTAGCTTCTGGAGAACGTTCTTAGAAGATTGTCCTTAACTTTTTGAGTAATTGCAAACTAATTACCTAGCAACAGGCTCGCCCTCTATTACATGGAATTTAAACATAACTGGCGAAATGGATGTAGGTACTTACCTACTATTAATAGGTACACCTCTGCCTAACCCTTTGGGGAGTACAGATGTTATGTTATGTGTTGCTAACTTCAGACTCTTCAAGCTACTTTTTGCCCATTACTGTCCCGACTGAAATAAATCCACCGTGTACCTATTGCATTTGCAGGATTCCGTTTTAAACTGCTGTATTTACCCTTTGGCCAAGAGGGCCATGGCCCGGGGCAGCAGACTGCTAGAGCCAGCGCAAGCCGTCCCTCGCAACTTAGCTTGTCTTATTGTCTTGATACAAGCACTACTTATCTTCTAAACTGCTGCCTCGTATTTTATCGACGATACTCTTCTAGCCTGCAGCTCCGTAAAGTAGACATAGGTAGGTTTAACTGTATGAATGGTGAAAAAAATCTAACCTGTCTGAGGTGGGGTGCTAAAATTTTCGAGCTCGCACTTACAACCTAGAATCTCTTAATTATTCTGAAACGTTTATGTATAAGTCGACAAAGTATGTAACTTCAATATCATCTGTATGAATGGTAAAAATAAAATCTAAGGTTTCTTAATACGACACTGCGCCGCGCGCTACTTACGGACCGCAGAGCAGTGTGGTAATCAGCGTAAAAGTTTTCACTTCTGTCAGCATTCCCCATTGACTACCTGTTATTTTAAAATTAATATCATAAAAGCCAATGATATTATATGTAAAAAGAGGTAGATAGGTTATAAACGTTCCGCAAGTGGCACGTCAAAAGTTGGCTAACTAGCCACATTTTCTTCGTTTTGTCTCTTTTTCGCTCCCGATAATTACGACATGCCATCCTACTTCCACGTGTCATATAATAGTGTGACATAGTGCCGTTTTTGAAGATAGAATGTTAGGTAGGTAACCTTGGGCACGCCACTATTGCGGCGATAAGTCCCCTCTTTGAGGAGTGGCTGGAGAGGCGCCACGGCGTCCTAACCTTCCGCCTGACGCAGGTCCTCACCGGACACGGCTGTTTCGGGAGGTACCTGTTTCGGATAAGGCGGGAGGAAACGCCCGGGTGTCATCACTGCGTGGATCGCCCGGAGGACACGGTGGAGCATTCGGTGGAGGTATGCCCGGCTTGGGCAGAGCACCGCCGTGTCCTCGTGGAGGCGATCGGTGGCGGGGATCTCTCGCGTCCGGCCCTGGTCCAGGCCATGGTACGGAGCGAGAGGGCATGGGAGGCCGTCACCTCCTTCTGCGAAGCAGTAATGCTTGCAAAGGAGGAGGCGGAGCGCGTGAGGGAGAGGCAAAAATCGCGCCCTCGCGCCCTCGCGCCCCTAGCCGCCGCAGGAGGAGACGCCCTGGGCGTCGGGAATCAATTGTTGATTTCCGGCCACCGTAGGCGCGGGCTTGCGGACGGTGAGCAATGGGTAGCTCGCCGTCCGGCAAGGACCAAGCCCGGGTCGACGGCGCGTTGTGTTCCACGCGCGCCTCAAAGAGTGTCAGCGAGTGAAGGGGTCCGATGAGACCATTGCCTGCCGGGGTTGCGGGAAAGTCCGAAAGGGATACCGTGGCCCCCTGGCACTGCACAGGCAAGAGAAGGAACACGGGTGGGTTCTAGTCAGTAAGAGTCTGACTCGCCCACCCGCTCCACCCAGAGCGGGATGAGTCATTTGATGATTTCCCCACCCAAAAAAAAAAAAAAAAGATATGTAACCTATAGATCTACGTCTTTTTACTTCTAAATCATTGATAAAAGCTATATATAATAAAAGCTTACAAGAAAAACTTAAATACTTTAATACTACTACTTTAATAATAACTGAAATGCCGATTTTAAGCGTCAAAGTGAGTTTAAAAGATTTCAATCTTTGAGAATGTTACATTTTTATTAAATAAAAATTAATTATTATTTAATTATTATATTAATTATTATAAAATATTTAACTGTTTTTCTCTTACATCATGAAGACAGCCTTATTTTCCTTTATGTCACGTTTATGTCATGTTTATTGTTACATAAAAATAACATAAATGAAATGGTCCAAAATTTTGGTTTTGACCCAACAATTTCTCACAAATACAGATGTAAATAGAATTAAGAAGGATGGAAATCTGTACATTTCAGAACTGTACATTGAATATTTTTGAAAATAAGTACCTAATTGCTACGAGGTCTAGGAATGGATCTAATGCCGAAAATATAGTTTCTATAATTTTAGTCTGTTTGTCTGAATGTATGTTCCAGCATCACGCAAATAGGTTCACACGGCTACACATCAAGCTGTACATTTCCAGTATAAGCTGACCTCGCATTGTACGGAAATCCAATACAATGCGAGATCAGCATAAACTAGAAATGTATAGCTTGATGTGTAGTCGTGTGTACTAACGGATAGGTTTTGCTAAAATTTTGCATAAGTATTCTCTATAAGTCTCATTCTATAGTTTACCACCAATTTTAAAAAAGACGAGCAAAAACGTTGAATATGGCAAAAAGTTACAGATTTAATCTTTTTAATGATTTTAAATTTCAAAATAATTTTCACAAAAACTTGTTTTGATGCCAATCGATTCTGTTTGTTGTATATAAAACTATTGGATCGAGGTTTGGGTGCTAGAAAAGTCAGCGGACTGGGCTGAATAGGGAGCGATAAATAGCAGGTAGTTCCAGATTTAACCTTTTAAATGATTACCATACCTTTATGGAGCTGAGCAGTCAATCATAAACGGCTATTTGAGTCAACTTTCAACAAAGATTGCTTACCAGTTCGGCGACTGCTTTGCCAACCTAAGTTCGATTCCCAATAGTTGATATATTTTGTGCTGTGGTAGTTCGTAGAACGTACACAGAAAAACATTACCTAAGTTTAGGGCTCTTCTGTCATCTATGGTTACAATAAAAATAAATATCGATTTTTGCCTATACTATACGGTGACTGCAAATGAGGAATCCCGTGTGTTTACAATCTATTGTTATATATTAGGGGTTAAAGTATGAAATTACCGATTTGTACTGAAAAATTGAAATTCGTTATTTTTTTTAAATTTAACATATTCGTTTAATCAAAATAATTACCATTATTATCTATATATTGCTGCCATCTAATAAGAAGGTCATCTATGTCTTTGCGATAGAACTCTTGTGATCTAGATTCGAAAAACTGCGTGAAAGCATTTTGTACTGCCTCCTGAGAAGAAAACTTTTTATCACGTAGAAAATTGTCCAACTCACGAAAAAATGGTAGTCCGTTGGAGCAAGGTCTGGCGAATACGGAGGGTGACGAATGGTTCCTAATTGCAGTTCCTGTAGAGTTAAAACGGTTTCTCGTGCTGTATGAGGTCTCGCATTATCATGGAGCAATTATGGTGAAGATCGATTCATGAGTCGGGGCTGTTTCACTGCTAGTTTTGTGTTTAGTTTGCTATCATTGTTCAAAGTTTGGCACAGTAGACATTTGACGTTATTGCTTAACCAGATCGGAGAAAGCTATAGTGAATAACACCATGCTGAGACCACCAAACAGTTACCATTACCTTTTTATTGGTAAGCTTTGCTTTAGGACACTGTTGCGGCATTTGACCTGGGGTCAGCCATTGCATTTTTGGCTTAGGTTATCGTAAAGAATCCACTTTTCATCACATGTCACAATTCGATCCAATATTCCTTCTTTTCTGTATCGATTCAACAAGGCAACAAGTTTCAACACGCGTTTCTTTCTGCAGATCAGTCAAATCATGAGGCACCCTTTTCTCATATTTTTTTATTTTATTGATTTGACGCAAATGAGTTAATATTGTTGGTAAGGTAACGTCAAACCATGCCGCTAATTCCTGGGTAGTTTGGCTCGGATCGGCTTCCACCATCTCTTTCAATTCATTGTTATTCACCTGTGTGGGCGGTCTTCCACGTGGTTCGTTTTTCAAATCAAAGTTTCCATCGTGAAAGCGTTTATACCAAAATCACACGGTGCGTTCATTAGCAGTCCCCTCTCCAAACGCAACATTGATTTTGCGAGCTGTTTCTGCCGCGTTTGTTCCGCGTCGGAACTCGTATTCAAAAATAACTCGAATTTTCGAAGAAGTCGAAAATCGAATGTTGCACATTTTTTAAAAGAAGAACTTCATAGGTACCATGTGAAAAAAGTTCCACTCACAAATCTCAAACCATGAAGGTTCTATGTCAATTCGAAGTAAGTACGATAAAACGGCAATTTCATACTTTAACCCCTATTATTATTTTAGTGATAGCTGCTGTCGAAAAATCTGTACGAATGCAACAGTCTGTGTACCTATCAGTTTGTGCCATTAGGTGTATATGCAGGAACGCAGGTGTTCATTAATTCAAAACGAAAAACTTCGCAAGGAATTGGAAAAAAATAAATAAAAATAAAACAATATTTATTTATTCATGACCTATTTACAAATTTTGCCTTAGATCAAACTTTATAACTAAGTGGTAAGATACAAGTCATGTGCAACAAGGCTTAAACTAGGAGGACTCCTGTGGTATAAGCACCAGTTACTTTCGTCACCACCGTGATCGAGCTGCCATTACAGTGTGGTTCGGTTTAAATGCTACTGAAGGCTCCGGGTATCGACCTCAGGACGAGCTGCTTCTCACACAGACAGCTGTACGTCGGCGTCGCTTACTAGCATCACAGTCCAGGGTCTCTTTATATTACTGTATCCTAAAAATGTGGCTCCTATTTTATTATATGGTGGTGTCCTACGACTTCCACGTGAACGAAGTTGCGGGCAGAGCTAGTTCTAAATAAAACTCGAGGATAATAGAAAACGTGTTTTTGAAGTGAAAACTTCTTTAGGCGCGTTGAGTTCTTTTTAGGTGAACAACAAGCGTGAAACTCGCGTCATCGTCACCGCAAGCTGTTTTCACTTCTGCAGCAGTCCCCAAAGACTGCCCCGCATGTTTTTTTTTGTGACAGTAAATACTAAATATTCATTAAAAATTAACTCGCAAAATATCGGCTACCTATATCGTTGTAAATTAAAATGGTCAACATTCACTTCATAGTACCATTATTATAGGTAAACTATTTTTCATGCTTTAAACAGTTTTACAGCAAAATTCAGGAGCAAGAGGTCGATACCGACCGCCTCCTGCGCCTGCTGCGACCAATCACAGCCAACCACCCTCATCTCACCCTTCGCTCCGCCAATCATGAGCGAGAAGACTGACGTTACCATGGTTAGGGGTGAATTTGAGACCATGCAGATGCAATTTCAACTGTAGGAGCCAGGTGTTTGGGTATATTTTTGGTTAGCAAACAAAATTAATAAAACTGTGAAGCTTCGGGTATAGCGTGAAGATATAATAATTTGATTTAGTCCATTTGGATGCTTGGTGGCTTCTGGTCGGTCCGTGACTGTCAGTACGTTGGTTCCTTGTGCTCAGTGAGTCGGTAGTGGTGGTGTCAGTTTCGTCCGGGAGTCTGTGCAAAGGTATCAAAATTCATTTCCCGCTGATGTCATACGGCAGCGAGACGCCGCACGTCTGGAGCAGCTCAGCGGTATGTACACCTGGACTTGTCTTTTTCTTATTTTATCCATTTATCCATAATTCTGGCCTATCATATGTCAACAAGCCTTTGAGAGCAATAGACTCCAGTACCTATACTCATACCCAGTAATTCTTTTCCGCATTAACATCTTGAAGACTTGAACTCAGCCTAAGTTAGGTTTATTGACATATTTTCCAGAAAACTCCTTAAATTCAACGAAAAAAAGCAACTTTAGTAGGTAACTACTAGTCACAAATAAAAATACCCTGAATTAGGTACCTATTACCTATCTAACTCTTCAGCAAATCTTAAAAATAAGTCCTATTCAAATCGTGGTATAACATGCTTTCATTTTTAAAATGCTTTTGGAAAGACTTTTAAATGGATGATAGTTTTAACACAGTGTGGAAGAAGGCTATTTGTTTCCCATGTCCAGCTGTAGACTGCAATAGGCTTAGTTTGATCGTCTTTTGTTCAGGGCAGCGAGGTGTCTCCGTACGGGCCATTGTGGGACGCGCCGCCGGCTCCCGTGCCCTATCCTGACATCCTGGCGTTCCCGCCGGCCGACCTGGGTAATATTACTTACTACTTACTTACTACTAATATTACTTTGAATTGTAGTAATCCTGCACCATTTATCACCATAGCATCCATAGTTCAATATTATAATATTGTAAATACGAAAATAACTCGGTCTGTCTGTTCTTTTCTGATCAGATTTCGATGAAATTTAGCATACAGGTAACATGGCATACTTTTTATCGAGGTAGTATGTTCCCGTCGGATAATTCCCAACCTACATGTTAGCGAAGCCGCGGATAAAAACTGCTATCATATCATATTCATTGAATTAAAAACCGCCATACCTAAGTTAATGAGCAGCAGTGTGTTGTACATGTGGACTGGTGCTGATCTATGCGTCATGTTCGTGAACGGGCTCCGTCAGTAGGGACTGGTCATCTCTTAGCTGCCACGGTTTATCTAAATTAAATTTTTGACTTTATTTTTATCACGGACGCTTTTAGCGTTCTGCATCGTTCTCCCATGTATCAATGATGTAACCCAGGGGTTCCCAAACTGTAGGTTTGGTATGGTATCTCGGTACCCTAGCTAGTCGAAATAGGGTTCAATATGATACATACTAGTTAGATAGGCACAATTAAACATTTCCAGAGCTTTTATTTTGTACCCGCGAATACTGAGTGCTTCACTGCTCTTTATTCTCTACGCGCACCTACGCGCCGCGGACGGAGCACTCTTTGGGAATGCCTGATCTAACCAATATTTTGTTACCATATTTTCATTTTAAAGAGTGTCCGTGGAGTTTCTTGCCAGGTCTTCTCCATAGGAACCTACTATATACACTTTGGAACAACGGTTTGCTTTGGGCAACTAGCTTCAACTTTCTGAGTGACCGATCCCTTGACAAATCAAAAGTGCCTGTAGTTATTTTATTTGGTTTTTATAAAAGCTTTGAGTTTGACATATTTAAGCGCCAGTTTGCGGTGATTACTGCGGTCTAATTCAGAACAAAACGCGATCTGGTGTTGACACACCAGCGAGATTTACCAGGGAGAGCCAAAAACTCTGTTCGATGGTGGAGTTAGCCCTTTATAATAGATGTAAAAAAGACGCTTAACAGAGTGTCACTTATTGGCCCCGTCATTGTATTTTTACACCTGGGTCCCTGGGCCAAAGTTTGTTTCTTTAAAACAAGACTTAACTTTAAATACCTCCTCAACTCCTGTAGGTACCGTTGCATGCATTCATAAGCAAAATGTTTTGCACGCTGCTGTGCTCGTATTACAGCGAAAATTAAAGTCGTTTCCGAGCAATTATTTTTGCTCAATGTTACTTAGTTTGTGCGTATGTAACGGCTGTGTGATGGGTTTTTTTACACCCTGTATTCCTATTAAATAACAAATTGGCCTGACCAGTGTGGTCGGCGGCGGGTTGCGGCGGCCGCGTCGGTGCCCGAGTCCCTTCCGGCGGCAAGAAGCCGCGGCGACGCGTCGCGTCCGTCGCGCAACGTCGCGCCGCCAACATTCGTGAGCGACGCCGCATGTTCAATCTCAATGAAGCCTTCGATAAATTGCGTAGGAAGGTTGGTATTCAATACTTAAGCTAAACCAATGCGTGTCCGTATCCAGGTGGCAAGAAGTCGAGACATCGCGTCGCCTCAGTGGCGCAACGACGCGCCGCCAACATACGCGAGCAGCGTCGCACCTTCAACCTTAATGAGGGCTTCGATAGGTTACGGAGGAAGGTTTGTACTTGATATCTTCTCTAAACCATTGTTATCTCCACCGTCAGTAACAAAAAAGTAAGGTTATGAGTTGCCGCAGTGGCGGTACTTCACATCATCAAATTCATCAACATATAAATTATGCAACTGAATACGCATGTTATAAGCTTTTGAAAAGCTGCACAAGGTTTGTACTCACTATACAATCTATTCAACAATGTCAATATCACGGCGATACTTGAGCATAAGGACGAGACGATGAATAGATACCTAGCAGAACTTTGTGCCGTGAACATACAACGTTAAACGTCCCTCAGGCTGTTGTCAGTCACAGCGACAGAGTAAGTTGGTAACCTTCACTGGAAGATTCTTTTTCACTATTTAACTATAAAGCCAAAACTGGAAATTGGAATGAAACAGTAAAGTTATGCACTAGCGGAAAATTAAACAAAACAGGCAAGTCTCATCAGGTGGTAAGGTTCTACAAATATTTCTGCAGACGTTAAAAATCCGGAACTGCTATTTGATCAAATTCAGGACTAGGTGCTAACACTTAACTGGAGAATGAGGTACCGAATATATTTATTTGTTGTCTGCTATTTACCCCGAAGATTTTTATGAGCCTTTGTCCAGCCAGCGAGTAACATGTCACACACTTGTTTGTCGAACTTAATGACATGTAACACTCATGGCCTGAATGGAAACACAAGAAGGCATTCAGAACCCAATTATTATGAACGATCGAACTGAAGATCTCATAATGTTAATTTCCCTCTCCAGGTACCCACTTTCGCTTACGAGAAGCGTCTCTCCCGCATCGAGACCTTGAGGCTGGCCATTACCTACATCAGCTTCATGTGCGAGCTGCTCCATGGGTCCCCTCAGCCTCACCATGCGCCCCACGCCATCCATCCTCCAAGACACGTGTTCGATGCCGAGGTGCCCTGGTGCGCGTAAATGGTTCCAGAAATATGGATATAGTAGGGTTTCAACCCGATTTTAATATATTAACGAGTGATCTCATAGCTTATTCTTATTCTAAGTCTGTGTGTTTGGGAATTGGTTCATGTACAGCACCAGTAAAACGTGTAGATGTTGGGTGTGAGGGAAATGTAGAAGTTGGTTCAGAATATTCGTTCTTTTTGTTGCTGTATTTTTTTCATCCAACGACAATATTGATGATTATATATTTTTATAACATGTGTATTGTCAATTGTTTTTAACTTTTTGTACAAATTTGGTATATAATTTATTTTAAGATACCTAGGTGAGTATTTTCTTAAACCTAGATTTTTATTCAAAAGTAACTTATTCAAACGAGGCTGCAAAAAACTTTTCGAGCGTCAAAATTAGCTTTTCAAACCAGCAGCACTGCTGTCTGTTCAGTTAGAAAAAAAAGTTGTTCTATACAATAGTATGCAAAATAATTTACATGAGGTACTCAATAAAAAATATTAAATAAAACTATAAAATTTGCCATAATTCAGCTAGCACACGCCAGTATACCTACTAACAAAAACATCGGAATCTATACTCAAGCGAAAATAAAAACAAAAAAACTATTAGTTTAATTAATATATAGTCTAATTATCTCTATATTATATTCACAATTATCGTTTCGGAGTCCTCCATGAATTGCTTTTTCTTATGCTAATACCTAAGTTATAATTACTACTCTAGTCAAAGAAAATTCATTATCTTATTTTATTATAACATAACATCACGCCTGTAGGTCATCCCCGAAGGGTTAGGCAGAAGTGTGTGTAATATTATGCGACTAAAACTACAAAATACTCATTTTGTTCATATTTATTTCAGTCTTAAAATTGCATAATTACCAAAGACATAGGTACTCAAGTATGTAAGTGGACATGATCATAAGATACTCAACTGATTGTAATCCTTGTCTTCCATTAGTAGTATTAATAAAAATTATATTGATATGAGTATTCGTTTTATTTTAAGCTAAGGTTGGTATAGGCAGAGTGTACGAGCGTAAATACTACGAACAGCTCGGCAATAATATCGGATGTCATGATTCATCCATTAAATATCTGTCATCAAGATGACGGCAAATAATGTGATATTTTGTGGGAGGCAGAAGAACTCTCACAGCGCAGCTGAGGACTGCAGAGATCAACTTGCACAATTAAACTTGTTACTGTGATGTTTTTATTTCCGGGTGGGATTATTTCCAAAAAGAGCTTTCACGTCGAACTTACCTCTCCTCTCCCATATTTTTGTCTACTGTGTAACTTCCTACGAGCCCAAAACAACGATGAAATCCTTGCCGTTTTGGGTTATTTGGATCGGATCCCACAATCCGATCCCACTTTTGTGGGATTTATTAGGAATGTGGATAAAATTAACATTTTGTTTCGATCCGATCCCACAATCCGATCCCACTTTTGTGGGATTTATTAGGAATGTGGATAAAATTAACATTTTGTTTCGATCCGATCCCATTTTGTGGAATTCGTTAGGAATGGGGATGAAATTCATATTTTGTTCCGACCCCATACAAAAATATGATCCCGAGGTCCATGAGGCGTCGCATGGCATCTGCAATGTACCTATCGAGTGGCCTCACTTTTAGAATGTTGTAAAAATAGTACTTCTTTTTATATTTGACTATATTTTATTCCCATTTACTTTACTAAGTATAATATTGTTATTCTGTACTTTTAATTTTCATTTTCATCTATATCGTTTCAAAGCCGGGCTATCGTTTCATTTTGTATTGGGATTAGTTTGGAACAAAATATTAATTTTATCCATATTCCTAACGAATGCCACTAGTGGGATAAGAATCGGAATAAGCCACCGTTTTAACTTTCTTTAATCAATTAACATTAACACAACTTAAATCATAATCCCTAATGCATTATCTAATGATGACGTATAAAACTAGTTAATTCCTAACAAGGTGCACTAGTACTAAAATTCCTGTGTCCATTCATTAGGGCTGCATATTTCTATGCAATGCATTTAACTAATCACTCCTAAGTTGACTCAATTTCTATAATGAAGGCTTTCTCCACGAATCACGGCTATTTAAAACACGGGACAGGGTTTATTTTTAAATTTAGTTTTGAAGTGTTGTGTGTGAGTGAAGTTTACTAGTTGTGAAGTTTGTGAGACCCAATATGCGCCTGTTTTTTTTAAATGTGAGTATTTATATTCTTTACGTGACCCTTCGTTTCTTCTAGATATGTTAGTATTATCCTGTTTCACATTCACATTTACCAACCTGAATGAAGTTTCATGGCGATGCCGATTCAGTACTAAGCTGATATGCTGCAAGCTTACCGTTAGAAACCCAAGATTTACCTTAGAAGGAAAAAACCTTGGAAGGTAAACCCATGATCGGTTATTGGGTAGCGTGTCGACGCAATCCTAATAATACTCAAAAGGGCAGAGAATTATGAAATTTATTAAAAAAAAAATCTCTAGAAGGTATAGATTAAAATGACATATTTGATACAGTATAGCTCTGGGGGCCTACCACCAGCTCTTATAACAGTATTATTATAATCTTACTTTGACTTTTCGTACCATGACGTCCTTAGCCGTCCTTAGCTTACATTTATGTTGAAACAATGATACATTATTAGCGGTTTTGGTGACGTCACCCCTAATAGTTCATTCAATTCGTACCACTACGTAACTTTTGACAACTAGCAATATTGTTTTAATGTCGGACTCGACGGAAATATTATTGTTTTGCACATTTATATTAAAAAAGAACACTTTCGTGTCATATAAAGTAAGTAATATGTATTTATTAACGTAAAGTTGCCGACTGAATTGTGTATCTAGAGATTTTAGTACATGAGTAATTAATTTCTTGTTTGATTCTACATAATTTAAATTGACAAAATAAAAAGTTACAGGTTACTAGTTACTTTAGTCCAGCCAGCCCAATCTTTATGAACGCCATCACCTTGCGAGTTCAATATTTCCGCAATCTCTTGTCACTTTCTTCGTGAGTACCTAATCTTGACATCTGTTTGAAATAAAACAATCCCAAAGTATCTCTAGCTACCGCCCGGAAACCCGATTACCTCGTCGGGTGCAAAATTAATAACAAAACAATAATCATTGAGTCTGACCACATATTGTTCGAACTATCTTCGTCAAACCATTACATAAAAATATTTCGTTGTTTTAAAACTTATTCACTGAGTAACCGTGTTTAACCTTACCGAAGTGGCGCAACAAACTCCCCCTCATCGAGTTTGAAATTTCGTTCAGCAGGGCTAACATGACCAACGCGAGAAAGCTCTTTATCTCGTTTTGTCGAAATTTGTCGACGATTCTGACGTCATTCTAATCCCTAACATGACCGTCATCGACGAGATATCTCGAAAAAGGCACTTTGACACTTCTATATCTAGCGACGAGAAACCGATGTTGCAAGTTATTAAAAACAAATTATTTTTATGATAGCAACATCGGCTTGAGATTCCGTTTCATTCATTCAATGGTGCCGATTCTCTTGTCACAAATGCCTCTAAACTAGACTAAAAATCACCTAAATTTAGATTATTCTTGTCAACCGACGATTTTCCATTCTGAAATAGACTAGTGACACAACTTAACTATATTTTAGTTTGACGACACTGAGCTATTAATTTTGTGAAAATGGCAATTTTGTCGTTCAGAATTTGATGTTCTTCACCTAAAATTTTGATTATCTAAGTATTTAATCGCGATAAAAAAAATAACTAAAATTCACACCAACACCTCGACGGTGCAAAAACAATACTGACTTTTTTTCTTTTCTCTTGCTTATATCTCGAAAATGGTGCGTCCTATCGCAGAAATAATGAAAATTTCGACCCCCTTTATGAAACCCATAAACCCCTAACACTCAACATGTAGGTAATATTTTTTCATATTTTCCATACAAAAAACGAAAAATTCCATATAAAACACGTCGTTCCAATATAAATAGTAGTTTAAAACTAAGTATTTTCATTATTAATATATTGTAAAATAAAATGATGACTAAAATAAGTACAATTATGAAACTGCCATGTTATTTTGGAGTTTTTTTTTGTATCATAATTTTGTCTACTCTTCTCGTCGTCAAAATCGACGACGAGTAAATACGAGTAAATGATAGAAAAATCGGAGATTATCTCGTGTTGAATTGTCAAAAATCGAGATAACTATGGTGCCATGTTAGGGTTTGTCGAGTAAACATCAATTTTGACAGAAGGAGTCGACTATTTTGTATGGAAGCACTGTCAGAAAACGAGAAAGTGACCGAAATAGACAAAAATTACTCACGCGAGAGCGAGTAATTGTCGCGTGTGTCATGTTAGGCCTGCTGATAAGAACACATTATGTTCCGATTCATAATCATGTCACAACTTAGCCGTAGCTTATTTTGATTTTTTAAAATTGTTTTTCTCATGTATCAAAGCAAAATCGTTTAATATTTGTGTCAATTTCATGGAAATTACTCATAAAAAATAGATTATAATGCAAAGTAATATTTTTTAAGTAAATGAAAATAATATTTTGCTTCGAGAACATACTTCGTAGTAGCGATTCGGACCAACGTGTGAAAGGGACAATGCTCTTCAGTTCATATAGCGTTGTTTCTTTTCTACTATAGCAGGCAATAGACAAATAGTTCATTATTTCCCACCTTTATGCAGGAATAAAACAATATTGAACCATGGAGGTCATGGTACAAATTTGAGTAATGTAAGCTTGAAACAAAACTCTCTTGAAATAAGATTTGTTCCTACAAGATTGTGGTCCCCTGAACGGAAAAGGATTAGGGTATTAGATGTCATAGATTCTGAATATGAATAGATCTGATAGACAGTGACTACCCGAACCTTGTGAAACGGATTTGGATTTAAATTTTGCTAACTATGACTTTTACATCATATCAATATCATACTTTATTTTCTAGACATACTGACCTTCCTTATAGTTAGTGCTAGATCTGTAGAAGCCGTCCCCGTATCTTTCTACTTTTCGTGTCTATCTTTCTTCAACAATAATGACCGACACACATACTTACTATACTTCTTTTAGTAGTGATCTATAAAATTTTACAAATTCTGAGTCTTACCGAGTTTTTCTTTCACCTTTCAGTGCTTCCTCCTGGCAAGTGTCGCCGTAGCATTACCAAATGGACTGCACAAAAGAAACCAAGCATACCTTAATAATTTGATTACATCAGCCATCTTCGGTCGAAGTCAAATCAATATCCAGCCAACTTTACAGGAAGAAAATGGATATAAACTATTTCGACTACCTGGGTATGATGACGTTATAATTAAAGTTGCACCTAAAAAACCTGTTGTGGAACAATTCGTTTATGCTCCAGCAGTGGAAAAGGTAAACTCAAATGCCTATGGAACAGTAGTAGGTATAAAATCTACTGACGATACTCTTGTGACTGTGAAAGAAGTCGACAATTTACTTTCAACGGGCATTCTGTATGAAGGACCAAATAATGTGATGAAAGAGACTGTTGTTCCGATGTTTCCTTCATTAAATACTCCTAATTATGAAGTAGAAGAAAATATCAAGACTGTTCCAGTAATAGAAACAAGACCAGTTCTTAAAGAGGTAATTGAAAGTAGACCAGTTATTACAGAAATAATTGAAAATAAACCGGTTTTTACTGAAGTAATCCGACCTGTCGAAGAAAAACTGGAACTTAAAGTGCCGTTTGAACCAACATATTTGTACAAAAAAAATCACAATTACCCTGGAGTGGAAGTGTTGGAGAATATTAAGATGAAGACTGAACTACCGATGTATATTAAAAAGAGGGTTGATGAAGGTATAGTGTTGGATGCAGACCCAAATCGGTTCGCTCCTGTGCAAGAGGTATTTCAGTATCAGAGTCCTACCTTAGTTGATTTCTCAGACCCGAGAGTACAAACTAATTGGTATGTACAGAATTATTTTCGTGAAGAGGTTGGTCCTGTGCAAGAGTTATTTCGGTATGAGAGTCCTCCGTTTTTTTACTTTTCTTACCCAAGAGTAGAAGTCAATTCGTACACACATAATTCTTTTCGGGATGAGGTATTAACAGAAGGATTTGGAACCGTTGCTGATTTTGGATTCCCACCTCAAAGGTTGAACCCTTTAAAAGATAGCCCTGTTCGTTACAATTTTAGGCCTACGAAGACTAAAGCTATAAATCCTCGTCCTATACCTTTACATTTGCATAAATCTATCCATTTTGAGGAAGATATTAGTGCCTCAAAAGATAAAATTAATTTACCGACTAGGAAAGTACAAGCTTTTAATAATTTGGGTGAGAAAGTAGATATATCTCAGACCTTAGGACCTATTTCACCTCAATACATCACGCAAGTAAGCAATAAAGGCGGAAATTCTGTAGTATCAAATGAAAACATGAAACAAATGGAAGCTGTTCCTATTGCAAGTTCGAAAGATAATGTTTCTAATGCAAAGATTCCCACCGACGTTTATAAATTACAGAGTGATCCTAATACAGGGAAAGTGGTAAATGACAGTAACGCTCTAAGGACCAATGTGAAAGCAAATACTGGACCTACAAAAAATGACACTTCTCAAATGAAAAATGTTGTATACACTAATAAAGTAACCGCCAAACCTCCAAGTGTTACTAGTCCTGTTGTAGTAGCTGCCACAAATGCACCCAAGCAACAATTAAGAGAATATATCCAAAATGCTATTATAAACAAACAAATCGCTGTAAAAGATACAAATAAATATTTTTACCAACAGAAGAACGCTAATGGTTCTTCTATGAGTGTAAACGGTAACAAGAATGGCGTCTCCGTTAGCGTAAAGGAAAATAATAACAGAGGTAGAGGAGATATTCCAGATCAATGATGTAATGAATAAATATACACATTTAGTTTTAAATATTTTTTATTAGATTTACTTAATTATATAATATTCCTAAATATAAGCTTGTAATAAACACATATACTTAACAATTTAAAGCCTGTTTTTTTTTTCGTTGGAGTGTTTCAAGGGTCATGGCACAGATATAAAGTGATATGGATGGTTCAACGCCAAGATATAGTGTAATCCATAAATTAATAAATGCATTGTTTTAACTATATATTAACAATATAAAGACACTTATGCTTAAAACAAGGCTGAAGAGAATAGATAAAAAAAAAAATTGCATCACATGCATTTGAAATTTGCAAAGTAGATATTAATTCATGTTTTTTTTTATTTCTTTGTTCAGATTAAGTTACGACTGATAATAATTTTAAAAGATTAACTTAGAACGCATTGTAAAATTGTTTAAATCTATTAATTGCTATTGCTGACACAATTTTTCACCCTATAAGAAGTGAGCAGTTTTCAGTAGGTAGGGTAAATATAAGACACCCAACATTTCAGATTGATTGATTGATTGATTTAAGACACGAATGTAATTCCGTAGAAAAAGACCTAAAAAGAACCTTATTGAATTCAAAAACATGCTTTATAAGTACCTACTTACTCTGTTAAGACACAAATTTTTAAAACCTGTTACTCGTTGGGTTGAACTCTTTAAAAGACATTTGGTTAAGTACCAAAAAAATTGGCGTGAAAACTTTACATTCGGCACTACGAACTTTCCGTGTGCATCCTCTAATTTAAGCGTGCGCGACCTCCAGCCGCGCCCCCGCGTCCCTTGCGAGCTGTACTCGCGCGGGAGGGTTGCAGTTTTCGTATACATCCAGTCGTTTAGCAGGGAACTCGCGTTGTTTGGCGGGTAAAAAATGAGACGTGCATTTGGGAAAATATAAGACAGTGTATAGTGTAATAATAAGACAGTTGTTATTATTTGTGCATCAAGAATAATCAAGATACCTCGCAAATATGTTCCAAAACACAAAAGTTATAGTGACTCGAAGCTGCAAGAAGCGGTACCTACTTAGATAATGTAAGAAAGGGTGATTTATCATACAAAGAAGCTGAAACGAAGCATAAAATTGATAAATCGTTGTTATGGAGGAAAATTCACAATTTTGACACAAATCAGCAAGGAAGGAAGACAGTTTTGAGCAAAGAAGCAGAAGCAGATCTCCAATTTTTCGACATTGACTACGAAAAATATCATATTGACTACAAAATGTTGTCAATGTTAAGTTAGTAAATGTCTCAAATTTACTCCTTTTCAATAAAATTTAAGCTAAAAAAAAATATGCTCAATTCTGTATATGGTTTTGTACTTTTTCGTCTTATATACTGTCATCGGTAGGCAGATAATTTTAATTGTTGCATTCAATTGCTGATTGCTGTTGTGATTACCAAATAATTTAAACCAAAAAACAAATTATATGTAAGCAGTATGTTGATTTTTTTAAGTATAATTTTTTTATAAGATATTTTTGTTGAGTTTAATAAAAGTTTTCGTATTATATTTAGCCTCACTGTCTTCTTATTGCCCCTGTATTTGAAAAACACGTAAGGTATAGAACTTTAAAGCTGTTTAATTTTTTTACTTCTGTCTTATATTTACCCCATTATCGAGGAAAAAAATGAAACACATACTTTGTACACAAAACTATATATCTAGGCCAATTATCTTCAATTTAATGGTATCGTGTGAAAGATACCATTGGAAACTATAATATAATCAGCAGTGCTATTCTGTAAAAATCTCACGGAGAAAACTTGGGCGAAGTGAGCTGTCAATAGTGTTCATCCCTAGCATTAGTGGATTGACAGCTCACTTCACGCTCACTTCACCTAAGTTTTCACGGTGAGATTTTTACAGAATAGATCGGCTGTTCTCAGACTCACGAAATAATCGTTAATAGCGTCAAAAATTAAAATATTTGTTTTTCGTCTCATATTTACCCCGCCTGACCCTATCTTGTCTAATTTAAATATGATTGGGTAATCTTGAAATAAAAAATAATATTTATAATGCGCCCTAAATATTTCATTCCCTCATAACAGTCACTTTTAGAAAGTAATAATTTTTTTACAACAGCAAGGGTTTTGAAAATCTAATAACAATTAGATGCGCAACAGTTACTTTTATTCTATTTAAGATTTAATCTTTTGAAATATGTATTTTTAAAACTTTACATTATGGCAGTGTAATTAGATTTATTTGGATATTTCTGTAATCCTAATATTTATGATCAGACATTCGAATAATATTTTTGGATATGGCAAGATTCCAAGCGAGTCGGAAATAAGAATTCAAATAAAATTTTTCAGCTATATTTTTTTTAACAACTCTTCAACGTCTTGGTTCTTGTTACTGTAGCGTCCGTTTTGCCCTTTGAACAATTTATCGGCCTGTTACAGCCTATAAATAGATATTAGTGTAGACCTAATCTGAATAGATACACGAACTTTGATTGGATCATATTGAAGCCAGCCAGATCTAAACTGGTGAACAGGACACTAGTCCTGTCAAACTGTCAACTAACGTCATAAATTTGTTGGCTTCCATTGCTTTTTGCTTTTTTTTTGCCTCGAACAGATATCAAAGGTCAGGTCAGAAAAAAATATATAAAAAACAGTAACAAAAAAAAAAAAGTATCTTATTTACAGCAATTGTCTTCATTATTTTAATTGAGAGCTGTTCAGACCAGCGCTTCCATATCAACTGATTATTTAGGTTAAGCACTGATGCCAGGGGTTTATCAGAAGCCATGTTTTAAATCAGTCATAGTTTTAAACAGCACTCTCTCTATGTAGCGTGAGGGTGACGTCGGGCGGGGGCGGCTCCCAGCGCTCCCACGCGGCCGGCTTGCGGCGCCGCTCGGGCGCCGGCGCCGAGTCGCCCGACGCGTCCGAGTAGCCGCTGCTGCACGAGCGCAGGCTGCACGACGCGTGCACTTTGTGCTCTGGAATTATAAAGATGATTCTGTGGTTAGCAAGGAGGGTTAACGAAATAAAAACTAAAGTTTTCTAAGAAAGTCAAGTCCCAAAAGTAGTTGGAACGCAAGACCACTTTCAAATCTGGAAAAGTTGTTCCTCCAAGGTTGTAAGTAAAATTGTTGAGTATTTGGGTCTTTATGAATATAAAATCGACTGTGGTCCAAAATGCTTTGGCATTTCATGGTCTCGGTCTTCACATGATAAACGCTGGAGAGAAAAAAAAAAAAAAAAAACCTCTCCAATACTAAATATTAATTATTATTGAACAATCAAATCAAGGAGCTATGCTCACAAAAATAATAGTGATTTTGAACTACTTTTCACTATGAACAAGCGTGTGAAAAACCAAGGGAAATCCCCTGCAAAATGGGATAGTTTTACCTACCTCCAATATTATCCAGATAGTTCCTGGCCACATCATCTAACTGCAGCACCTGTATGACGGGCTGCGGCTTGGAGCGCGGTGCCCTCGCCAGTCGCACCAGCAGAACTGAGGATATGATGAACACGGCCACCAGTACCACGGCTCCTATTGATATGCCCACATCTTTTTCTAGGAAAACTGAAAATAACAGAGTTTGGAGTTTTTTTTGTATTTGAAGTTTTTTATCGACCGAGGAGGTTATTATACATTCGGCGAGTTAATTTACACTGGGCTTACGATAATTTTTCATTAGTTTTTTTGTAAAAAGATATTTGCTATTCTATTAGTTTAAAATAAAGTAAAAACAGAGCCCTCTATTTTGGACACAGGAACAATGGACGAAACGTAACATTTGAAAACTTTCATAATATACCAGACTGGATGTTGTTGGCGCCATCTATTGCTACTAAATGGAAACACTGGTAACTTGAAATTGAATGTAGTTATCGCACCACCCACTAGATGTCACTGTGAGGGGTGAAAATATTACGTTACGAAGCGTTTTGTATGTGTTAAGGGATCTTTTTAAATTTAGTTTTAGTTGTTATGAACTTCACTAGGTGTCACTAGTTATTTATGAGGGTTAACAAAGTGATCACACTATTTTATGTTGAACTTAGTTTTTGTAGCTACAACTAATAGATAGGAATTGGCAAAAAATTCAGTAAGTTTGAATTTTTGTAGTTTTATAACTTTGGGAAATTAGAATATGTTTGTTAAGCAACAACAAGGGGCTGGTGTGTACTTACAATGCCACCACGGCGGATCAGCAGCATGCAACAGCGTATCCGTCGGCCGCAGCAGCAGCGGCGTCGAGCAGCCATATCTATTACAAGCCCTAGCGCCCGCTTCGTCACCGCGCCGTACGGCACCGAGGCCGGCGCGCACGGCCAACCTGCCGGACACGCCGGCGCCGGCGGCACCCGGACCGGCGGCGGCTAGTGCACGGCCGCTACCGAACCCCATGCTCGCGCGGCGCTCTAGGACTAATGTGGAATTGCTTTCTGACATTCGCCAGACGGATACTTCATAGTACGTTGCGTTTTCCACTGTAAAATAAATTGAGTAACATGAC
Organism: Xanthia togata; assembly: GCA_963853775.1. Lineage (NCBI taxonomy): Eukaryota > Metazoa > Arthropoda > Insecta > Lepidoptera > Noctuidae > Xanthia > Xanthia togata. The sequence continues at coordinate 22,235,370 of OY970791.1, forward strand.
TACCTTTTATTTCTTTGGTCTGATGAATGTGAAGCGTAGCTACTGTTATTTTACCTGGTATACACCTCATCTGAAACTCCCCAAACTCGTACGCAATATCGCACTGTTGAGGCTGCGGCGGTCTCAGATGCTCAAAGGTGAACAACCTGTCACAGGGCTCTTCTTGGGACGCAACACCATTGCTGGCCTCACAGCTAGCCTTCAAGGTCTCCGCTAAGGGTCCTGTGATTTGATCCAGGGGTAATAGCGGGGACCCTGTTGTTAAGTGTTGAATCTCGAACCCAGAAGCTTGTAGGTGCCAGAAGTAAGTGTCGGGAGCTGGTAACGCCTTCACGACGCAGTGTATTGTCTCTTTGACGACTCTGATGCCATAGCCTGTGCATTCTGGTGGGTCTAGAATTTAGAAAATTGTGAAGCTTAATTTCCGACTGAGGGGCTAAGTAATAACAGCCGCACGGGTCGATCGATCAGGTTAAGTTTCACTTGCCGCAGTTGGTCCGTGGATGGGGGACCATTTTTACATACCAAGACCACTCCGTGCCTCGGAAAGTACGTTATGGTCCCGGCTTTTATTCGTGGATCTTTGGTAGTCGTTACGGGTCGTCACAAGCCCGTAAGTCTGACAATTAGTCGTACCAGTATTACCCAGTAACTGGTTTATGGAGGTCAGATAAGCAGTCGCTCCATGTAAAAGGCAGAGCAGATTATAATCTGCCTAACTTCTCCTAAATTTGTTGGGGTCTGCTTCCAACCTAACCGGATGCAGCTGAATAACAGTGTTTTACATTCACAATTGTGAAGGTTAATTTCCTGCCAATAGTTCAGCTAACATTTAGTAGATTATTATTGCCCGAATTGAAGAATACTAACTGACCTACTTATGGCTATTTTCTGTGGGTACCGTATTTTGTGAAGTCAACAAAGATTCTCGACTAGAGGTCAAAATACATCGACGTTCTTATTGCGCAAAAATGGAAATTGATAAAAAATTACCGAACCGAATTCGCCAACTAAACTGACTCCGAACTAGGGTTAGGCCCTAGTTCGGAGTCAGTTTAGCTGGCAAAAAATTAGTGAGTCTAGGTACCGTTGAAGTACTTACAAAAAACAGTAATGCTGATAGTGTCAGATCTGGTTTCTCCTATCGCGTTGACAGCTGCACAGGCGTACCGTCCGGCGTGCGCGCGCGTCGCTTCCTCCACAAGCAATTGGTGAGAGGACGTCGCGTCACCCCAGATGCCGCCGGGCCTTATTTCTATATCCTATTAAATAATAAAAATTGTTAATTAATATATTGACCAAAATACCGAGATCGCGTACCGAGCATTTTCTCGGTACGCGATCTCGGTATTTTGTGTGTATACTAAGTTAATTTCAAATCCATGATTTCGTGATTTATTTATCACTAGCCACGCCTGACTGTTTCACCCGCATAAGCCTCGATCCCATGGGAACATCAGGATAAAAAGTCCTTCCATTCTATGTCCTAACCCAGGTTATAGTCTACCCAAGTACCAAATTTAATCCAAATCCATTCAGCCGTTTTAGTGTGAAACCGTAACAAAAAACCAACTAAATAAACTCATTTTCGCAATTAAAATATTAGTAAGGTTATTATTACGAATGTATTTGGGTTCCTAAATTATTATTCAGCCGATGATTAGAAGCAATCCTTTTGTTTTCAAGGTAAAAAGTGTAATAAGTAATGAGCAAGGACTTACATTGAAATACCACATGAATTGCTCAACGGGCGGGTTGGCTCTGACGTCACACTCTAACTGCAGTGAGTCTAACTCAACCACATCGTTCAGATTGCCGTCACCCAGCTTTATCACGTCGACCATTGGACTATCTGAAAATATATTACAGAGAAATATCTTACACACATTTGAAAATAGCCATTATTCTGAATGTTTATTAATGTAATCACTGCTTAAATTGGTGCTCAGATTTTACTAAAAGGTACTAAGTAAAACTGTCTTAATTAAAATATCCAATTCAATTGTTTCATAGAAAATAACAGAAATATTTTCGTAACAAAACAAATTTCCCACGAGGCATTGGCAAAAACTAATTTTCCAAAATTACTTATAAAATGAAACCTTAAATACAGTACTCCCAATTACTAGATGAACTATTTAGATAACTTACATGTAATGGCAAGCGTAACGACATTAACCTTGGAGTCCCAGTTGGGTGCCACTACCGAGTGTGTAGTAATGCAGAATCGTGTTATTGCGGGACTTTGTTCTAGATATGATACATTTTAAACGAAATTGAACTAAGTAGTAACGTTGAAACTTGAAACCTCAATTGAGTGCTACAGTTTTGTTGTGGCTGTGGCACCTAACATTAAGGCAGTTAGACAAAAAGTTATTATTCCCAAAAATCCTGTTGGGCGCTATTACGAAATTTTCTGTATTTGATACTTACAGCATTTTCTACATTTATTTTGAGTTCATTGTTTCATAGCAATATATTCAAATGTAAAAGGTGTACAAATTGTAATGACAGCTTATATCATTGACCACTACCATTAACGCCTTAAGGTACATTCAAAATAGAAGCTATTAGCGATAATAGGGATGATGACTAAAAAAATGTTTTTTGTCCGTAATATAGATTATGAAAAAATAACGTACACGTATTTTTTCTTTTTTTACGGTATCAAAAGATTACGGCGATACATTGAGTTATAATGTGCCATGACGTCACTTGTATGTTGATTTTATACATACTTGTGACGTATCAACCCCCACTCCCCAAACTTAAATGCGTTGTATCTAAGTATTTTTTTATTAATATGATAAAGTAAAAAATACGTGTCTCATATTTTTTTATTATCTGACTGACGGACTAAATAGAACTTCTTTTTTTTGACCCAGGCATCATCCCTATTACACCAATGAGAGTCAAGCGGTTGTACTTTTTAACACCTCTTATGTCTAGGTATAATATTTTTGTGATGAATTATATCTAACTTTAAAGTTAAAAACATCATACCTAATGGCGCCCAAATAGAACATATCGCTGCCCTAGTTCAACAGTAAGATATCTTTAAAAAAATCAAAATTGAGATAAGTTTTGTTTCATGTAAAAAATTTGCTCTTCTGTCCGGTTCAAAAATCGGATATTTGTAAAACGCCTCCAAAGTGCTTAAACTTCAATGTCTCACTGAGACATTTAAGCATATTTTTACCGACCTTTAGTTCAAGATTCTGACATCTTAAGATATTTATAAAGTCAGAAAGATTTTTACTTTTCTTTTATTTCTACACAGAGACTTCTTCAAATGTCCTTATATGAAATTATAAAAACATTTCTATGTTGAGACATCTTAAATTGTCCCAGTGTTTAACTAAAATATCGTTAAATTATATTTCTTTCTAGGACATTTTAAAATAATCTACCTACTCTTCTAATAAGATGTCCGCATCACGCGAAAAAGTACCTACTATGTGATCACGCGGCTGCGTGAGGCGCACTGAGTTTTCGTTCCGTTCGTCGAATGTCGCGCGACACATGCCTACCTACCCTATCTACCTACCTAGCCTACCCTAACCTAACCTTTTTTGTGTGCGTTGCCCCAGCCAGATAATGGTGAAAATCGTCATCTAAGTGCAATATATAATTAGAAATACAGCTTCTGTAATTGGTAAGCAGATTTTTAAATTTGGTAAGCTGATAGTTTTTTAATTATTTGATAAAAAACACTCCCGGCTGGAGTAACGTTACCCCAGCCAGACATTTTGTTTTCTAATGGATATTTTGATATAGTCGTTTTTGCACCAATCTGGAACATACATCCAGACAAATAGACAAAACATCTAAAAACTATACTTGCGGCATCAGACTCATACCTACACCTCGTAGCAATCCTAATCTAACCTAACTTAACGTATAGACTAGGGAACTTTGCGGCGGGCGCGTCGAAAAGCGTACTGCATTAAAAAAAAAAAATGCAGTACGCTTTCATTTCGAATGAATTTAAAAGTATTTTACTGCTACATAAATACCCTTGTAGATAAGACTATTTATTTGAATAATAATTAATACTACGATACGAATGTAACCAACTTTTGTTTCTACTGGCGATCTAATTAAATTTTAGAACACAAAAGCTGCTATTGTGACTTAACTATGATATTTAGATATATTCCGTCGCGGACTTTTTTGAGAGTGTACAATAAGTACTTTAATCATATAGTACATAATTTTGATGTATCATCAATAGTTTTCTCAGCGCACGCCAAATAATGAATTTGCTACTTTGGGTAACATTACTGCAATTTCCTTAACGATCTCTTTTTTTTTAAAATAAATTAGGTGTTACTTCCTGATAATTTAGCTTTCTATTGGTGAAAAAATGGTTTAAATCGGTCCAGTAGTTTCAGAGCCTATTCGGTACAAACAAACACAAAAAAATCTTTCCTCTTTATAATATTTAAAAAAATATATATTATAATACACAGGTAAAATGGCATATTATAATAATTATTAATAATTAATATAATATTAGTATAGATGTATAAGTACGCAGTGCAAGCTTTACTCATAAATATAATTACCCACAACTTTTTAATAGCAGGACACATCATTATGCTGATAACATTAATTCCTTAATAGAAAGAGAAGATTGCTGAGAAGTGGCCCAATATTTACACCTGCTCAAATGGCAATGGTACTGAAATCAGCCAAAAAAACTAGTAAACCTTATACAGTCAATGAAATAGGCTACCAACAAATGTAGGTATGACTGGAAAAAACTGTCTCAAATGGGGAAAATTTTCAACATAGACGAACGTGGTCAAAAATTGTATGGGGTCCATACAAATCTTCATTTTCAGATCTTGATTTTAAAATTGTGGATACCAGAAGGAAGCAAAGGGGCCACATCTCAGAAAATATATATCTGGAACATGCTTATGATGAAGCACCAGCAATACCAAATCACAAAAAGAGATCTGATATCATTCATCATCATCAGCCTATAACGTTCCCACTGCAGGGACACGGCCTCCTCTCAATGAGAGGGATTGGGCTATAATCCACCACGCGTGCACAGTGCGGGTTGGTAGATGTCACGTGTCTTCGAATTTTTGGTTCTAGGACATGCCGGTTTCCTTACGATGTTTTCCTTCACCGTTTTGAGAGCAGTGGTGATGAAATAAATTACACAAAGTATTGCGCCTATCGGGGTTCGAACCCACGACTTACTGTTCGTAAGTCGAGCCCCCACCACTGGGCCACCGCTGCTCCTGATATCATTATGTACTGCCAATTTGATACCTCAATGTCATCACAGCTTTTACGAAAGTCTACAAACTACAATTAATAACCAGGAAAATGAAAGAGGCAATTGTGATGATGAATGCCTGTAACAAGTAAGTTCAGTGTGTTAATAGAATTATTTAAAACAATTAATTCACTATTGTTATTAATTTATTATAATTATATTATTTTAATTTTATCATAAAACTAAATTTTAGCTGCTACTCACCTTTTTGTGCCATTAAGATTCACTTATTTAACATTATAGCACTGACTGGTTATTATATTAGATAAACTGACTAGTGCAATAATAATAATAGGTAAGATTTTAACTGATAATATGAGACTGATTTGTGCAAATAAGATACTTGGTAAAAAATAATACATTACAAGCTTACTAATTTCTCAGTTTTAAATTAATTTTCCTATCCCTTTACCAAACATTTCCGCGGATTTAGTCGGACAACTTACATTCTCAAATATCTATGTACTGTAATACTAAGATATCTTTAAATTATGTCAATTTCTGTTTATTTTCCATAAATTTGGAAGCTTGGTTGGATAAATCTTTAGTATTTCTTAAACAAAACAAAAAATAATAACTCTATGAGTTACAATATAGGCATAATATTTAATAAACCATTTTAGAGACAACATTAAAATCACAAAACATTTTTTTATTTAGTCGAGTTCAATATAAGGTTATCTTGCTATTAAAAGCCTTAAAACTATTATACAAAATATTTTATTCATATTGAAATATAAATAACTCCCTAACACATTAAACAAAGCTATAGTTTTAAAAAATCAACCACATTTCATTTAACAACGAGTGAATTAATGACAGTAAAATCATAAAAGTATGAATAACTCAAAACATACTTTGTTCATCATATCTTACTGTTGAACTAGGGCAGCGATATGTTGGGCGTCATTACAAGATTGATTATGTACAACGAAGGCATAATTCGGTCACACTTAGGTAAAGTTAAGACATCAATATGATAACTCACTAGTTACATGAAGCGTTAAGCCATCGGTTTTGGAGCCTTATCTTATTTTTTTCGTATTCGGTGGTACCTATTTAGGTCTAGTTAAGATATCGGTGTTCTAAAATGTAGGCTTAATAAAACATTACCCCTAATGTGTGTAACTGTTGGGTGCCATTACAATTTTGATTACAACGAAGTTTTAAGTCTTATTTGTTTTACTTAAGTCTAATTATATTATATTTAATGTATTAATGGTATCGGTATGATAACTTACATGTTACATTAAGCGTTATGACATCAGCTTTGGAGCCACGGTTGGGCGCCATTACTGGGTTGGTAGCGACACAAGCTAGAGTGGCGCCATTGTCACCTACCGCAGGACTTAGCTCTAGATATGATATAGCTGTGAGGGACGAGTTGAACCAGGTCTGCAATCAATAGAAATACATAGTAAAGAACAAACAAGCAATGCAAGTGAATTATTAAAAAAATAACCAACCACTTGAAATAAGTAGGTAATATTCTGAAATTATACAGGAAGTAATCGAACAAACTGTAGTGGTATGTATGTGAAAACAATTTGTTTAATAACGTGAAACTGAATATGGGTGATGACATAATTTGACCGTCGATTATTAAGCCATTTCGTATTATTACTTACATTGTTTGCATTAGGTAGGTATGGGAAAATTCCCTTGAACTCTATATAAAATTAAGTTACATGTTTACTTGACAACACATTACAAAGATATTTTGCTCAGGGAATCTAGCGGGATTAGTTTTATTTTTAAAAATAAGATTGGATTACTCTATATGACATATTATAATAATTATATATTATATACTAGTAAAGATGTCGTAAATTCAATATTGTGACGAGATCAAACCTCTTTTTTTTTGTGTTGTTAGTGACCTACCAGCTATCTAATTACGCAAAACATTTTCATAAACAATTACGCACATGAATCTGATTCGAACTCGAGACATATGTCTTAGCAGCCCGATGGTCATACCACTAGGCTAATACTGCTCCGACCTCCCCAGTGGCGTCAGCGTCGTCTGTTACACTGACGACACGTTCGTCCTGGCGCAGGGGCGGACCGCACCAGGCGGCGGCTGAACTAGCGACACACGGGTTTGCGACAATCGTGGCCAGAATCCGACAGTTGGGACTCGAGGTGGCACTGCACGTCCGAGGCCATGTGTTTTCATGGTCCTCGGAACGCGCCACCGTCGGGTTCCCAAATAACGGTAGGAGGGGTTCACATCGGGGTCGAGTCGACGATGAAGTACCTGGGACTCGTCCTCGACAGTCGGTGGAACTTCGTGGAGCATTTCCGACGCTTGGCTCCCAGACTGGAGCGGGCCGGGGCTGCCTTGAAGCGGCTCCTGCCCAATCTAGGGGGTCCAAACGCCTCCTGCCGGAGGCTATACGCGGGCATCATGCGGTCCATGGCCCTTTACGGGGCACCGGTGTGGGCGCGTTCATTGAGGCGGCGGCTAGCCTGCCGGTTGAACGCATCCCAGAGGGCCATGGCCACCCGGCTGGTCCGGGGATACCGCACGGGCTCCGGTAAGGCGGCGAGCCTCCTTGCCGGATTGCCGCCATGGGATCTGGAGGTAAAAGTCCTCGCGCATATTTGGGAGTGGCGCGAAGAGGCGAAACGCCGGGGCTTGACTTCGATGCCGCGAGAAAGCGCGGCACAGCGGACAGAGCTCCGACGAGATCTCATGGCGTCATGGAGAGTGCGATTGTCGCAACCCAGTGCTGGGCACGCCACTATTGTGGCGATAAGTCCCCTCTTTGAGGAGTGGCTATAGAGGCGCTACGGCGTCCTCACCTTCCGCCTGACGCAGGTCCTCACCCGACACGGCTGTTTCGGGAGGTTCCTGTTCGGTATCAGGCGGGAGGAAACGCCCGGGTGTCATCACTGCGTGGATCGCCCGGAGGACATGGTGGAGCATACGGTGGAGGTCTGCCCGGCTTGGGCAGAGCACCGCCGTGTCCTTGTGGAGGCGACCGGTGGCGAGGATCTCTCGCGTCCGGCCCTGGTCCAGGCCATGGTACGGAGCGAGAGGGCATGGGAGGCCGTCACTTCCTTCTGCGAAGCAGTAATGCTCGAGAAGGAGGAGGTGGAACGCGTGAGGGAGAGACAAAAGTCGCGCCCTCACGCCCTTAGCCGCCGCAGGAGGAGACGCCCTGGGCGTCGGGAATCGATCGCGGATTCCCGGCCACCGTAGGCGCGGGCTTGCGAACGGTGAGCGATGGGTAGCTTGCCGTCCGGTAAGGACCAAGCCGGGGTCGACGGCGCGTTGTGTTCCACGCGTGCCTCAAAGAGATGTCAGCGAGTGAAGGGGTCCGATGAGACCATTGCCTGCCGGGGTTGCGGGAAAGTCCGAAAGGGATACCGTGGCCCCCTGGTATTGCACAGGCAACAGAAGGAACACGGGTGGGTTTTAGTCAGTAAGAGTCTGACACGCCCTCCTGCTCCACCCAGAGCGGGAGAAGTCATTCGATGATTTCACACCAAAAAAAAAAAAAAAGGCTAACACTTCTAGTTCATAATAAATTCAAGCAAAGAAAAATAATTGATGCGTAGGATGAAAGTCATATTCCCGAAGACTAGACTATTTAATAACTTTGTCTGCATTAATTAAAACAAAATTCTGCCACAACTTGGTAACGAGTTCAAAAAACATTTCAGCTCCAGCGGCAGACTACCCCGCGTAATAACAATATTTGCTCATACATCAGTTACCCTCGTCTCCAAATGCCCTTTATGTGGTTGCGGCTATGTACATGACACAAATCATAATTTTGCCAAACGAGCACCTTCATAGTAGCTAACTCAACGTTTTCAATGATTGACGCGCGATAATTACCTGGATCCCTCGTTAGTTAATTGATTTCCTCTCCGTTCGCTTCCGGGGTTGCAATTTTTTGTAAGTCATAATGAACGGATCGTGAGTTGCTTCATTAAGATTGGGTTGCTGTTTTTATGAAAGGTGTGTGATTTGGTCGAATATTAGGACAATCATAAAATAAAAGATAGTCACAAAATGGAATTCTTATCCTGGTGCAAGTACGCTACCTACCTTTTAACCAGATTGCCGCAGAAAGAGAGATAATTATGTTTTAACTTCTCATTGATCGTGATCCAATAATGTAATTTTAATTTGGCAATGGTTATCTTTCGATGCAGAATAGTTACAACACACTAGATTCCTATAATGTTATTTGGGCTGAGTAGGCTTTTGGGAGTTAACATTTTATAATTTAGAAGTGTAATACTATATTTAGAGGTATGAGAAACAGGGTGTAAAGTTCCTCATCCTCCATAGAAATGGAAGAATCCGGCCAGACAGGAGTTGTGTCTGGCGGGCTATTGCCCAACGGATCAACCGTTGTCGGGATGTTGTATTTATGTACCTACTTATGTGCTAGTAGCGTAATAACTTTGATTGCGCGATGCAGGATTTGTGTGACTTCAGTTTCGTGATGTTATAATAGTTCGTATGTGGTGTTGCTAGATGTCTACTTAAAGATGTTGTTTACCTGGTTGCTATGATGCGTGAGGTGCTTGTGGTCGAGCCACCAGGACAGCTCAGGCTGCGGATACGAGCCGCGCGCCGTGCACTGCGCCAGCGCAACACCACCCGCGCGCAGTGCGTCGCCTACCGTGCCGCGCACCCAATGAATCGACACGTTGTATGCAGGCACTGGCAATAACAAATATTTTGTCAAAGTCTACATGACGAAGGTTCTCTGGTTCCAGCACATTTTCATATCACTGAAACATCATCATTCTCTACCCCTTATTCCCGTTTATCCGGGGTCAGTGCAACATGTCTTCTGCCATACTTCTCTTCGTCATCTCGGTAGTCACCTCCTTTCTAGCCATATCATCTTCACACAGTTCATCCATCGTTTCTTTAATAATTTATTTTATTGATACCAAAAATATTAACACTATATAACAACCATATTGGGCAAAAATAAATTTGTAGGCTATAATGAAAATAATACAACATTAGCATCTGCAGCCGAAATAGGTGAAAAACCTGTATCTTGGATAATAGACCAGATTTTTTTTTGCCAACATTTACAATTTTGGTCTTCCACTAGTCTTATACAAATTTTTGTCGCAGTAAAAAAATATAAGGATTACTTTGTTGAGCCTTAACAGTTGGATTTGAGGTTATTATAGTAGATGTCACTCAACTGTCCAAATCACACAATTTGACAAGACTAAGAAAGAGTTACAGCTAGATTTTGCTTAAGACAAATACATAACAAACAAACAGGCCTCCTATCTGTGAAAGGGGATGGGCCATAATCCACCACGTAGGCCTAGTGCGGGTTGGTAGATGTCACATGTATTCGTTTTTTTTTGGTTCTAGGACATACCGGTTTCTTCACGATGTTTTCCTTCACCATTTTTAGAGCAGTCTTTCTTTATTTTTCTTGTGGTTAGGAACTAACCTAGTGTCAGAGTTTTAAAGCCACCCATGGATGGGCCTCTGACTTGACTTCACATGCCGTCGAGAAATTTCTCACAGGCATCAGGTTTCCTCACGATGTTTTCCTTCACCGTTTTTTAAGCAAGTGATAATTATACAATACGCACATGAATCTGAAAAGTCAGAGATGCGTGCCTTGGGTTCGAATTGGAGACCAATGAGTTGGCAGTCTGACGGTCACCACTAGGCTATCACTGCTACAGAGCAGTGTTTTAGAGCAGTGGTGATGAAATTAAATATACAAAGTAAAGCGCGTACCTGGGTTCAAACTTGCAAAAGACCTTCAGCTCGTAAGTCGTGCTCGATACCACTGCTAAATTAGATAGAGCAATTAATCCCCGAAGGAGGATGCAGTGGCGCATGTAATACGGGGTGCTCATTGCCATTAACTGGACAAAAATGTAGACACCGGGGCTGATAAGTTACCGAGAAAATAAGTAAAATGAATTATTTCAAAATGTTAAACTTACAATACAACTCAATCTCCAAGCTGGCTACTATAGGTGGAGCGAGGTGTGTATTAGAAGCTCTGCAGGAGAGTGCAGCAGCGTTGTCCCTGGTCAGGGGAAGGTATAGCTCGTTCTCCCGCACGGCTGGGATTTCGCTGTCCCCGTCCGAAGCGTCCACTAGCGTGTCGCCGGAGTACCAGCTTATGCGGGGTGGAGGGCGACCTGCAGAAAGAAAATAAATAATAACATTTATGAAACACGAAAAACAAAATAACATAGAGAAGTGCTTTATGCATAATGTGTGTCTCACGGATGCAAAAACGGATGGAAAAAAATTAATAAAAAATAACTTAAGGCGATGCAAGTCCCAGATTCAGTTAATGACAGGTTTCTGAAAACTGGATCAATTCAAATCTGCAATAAGACATGTTTTCTTGAAGTATTTTCCTTACTGCTCGATTTAATGTCAATAATTAGGTAGGTATGTCTTTATCACATCAATATTGTTTAATGCAATGGTTTATCTGGAAAATATAACATACACACGGCCAGCCAGGACACAATCAGACTACGTGTTCCTGAAATTGATAGAATTCCTGGACAAATACAAATCAACATCCAACTAACAAACAATCTCCCACAAACTCATACAAACATTTATTCAGGGCAAACGCCACAAAAACGAGGGTAGTTGGCAAAAATGAAGCGATAACCGGCGGCCCCACTCCGGCCGTTCATCCAACAGTTGGCAATGTTGGAATGTCGGTAGTGGCAAAGTTAGGAGTTCGACCTACCCTCTGAATTATAGTGACGGACCCGACCCTACATAGTTATTTATTCGGAGGAACAGTAACGAGGAATGTTGGTAATGAACACACCTTTGATATGTGGGCATTTCAAGGCCTAGGTTGACTGTACTGTATAGGGGTGAACGTGAAAGTTAGGGAAGTTTGGACAGTTCCTGTGTTTTTCGGATTGTTTTTGTTTTTCCTTTGTTTTTAATATTTGATTACTAATCTGCTTCGCAATTTATTTGCCAAACATGTAAGCAAACACGAGTTTTAGGAAAAACAACTGTGATGCCTACAAATAGGGTTCAGTTTGCGCTGCAACTTCATTTTTTTTTATGACTTTCAACAGTAGCTACTAGTCAGTCTAAAATCAATTTTATTTACACTTGCATAAAGTTGATGTTTGTTTAAGTGGAAATAACATAAATTGGAAACAATTATTTAAATATTATGTAGGTAGTTTACTTATTTATTTAGATGTATAAAAATTATGTAGGTAAATTAGGCATTTTGAAACTGTTTGTACTCCCCGTCACTTGTCCATAGGGGTTCATTAGAAAACCAGTGTCAGACAACATTAGTCGGGCATTAATCCTGAAATGAACCTTTTTGGCGCAGCCGTGAAGCACACACTATTGCTTTATGATTATTTTACCTTTTTATTTTGTTATTGTGTTTTACAAACTTTGTCCAAATAAATATTATTCTCTCTTTCTTTCTTTCTTTCTTTCAGCATTAAATACTGGTGGCATTGCCAGAAGAAAAAAAAAATGTAGATACTTGTTAATGAAAATATCTTTAACAGCTTCAACAACTTTGAAAATAATTTTTCAAAAAGCCAGATTTATGTAATAAGTACGACCCGTCAGCAGTAGACCAAGCACTGCCGATTATTATGGTTTTGTAGACGACCAGCACCCCAAGGCCGCGCGCACTTTGGACGCGTTTTCGTACGAATTTTACTCGTGCGAACACGCACGAACCATCTAGAACTTCCAAGTACAAAGGAAGCGCGCAGACAGAGTGCGAGTTAGTCGTACGTATACGAACTCCGTAAACAATCCGAACTTGTTGGGATGTTTCGTGCGTTCAATGCGATGTTACCGGAACACTACCTATTTGACGGAGAATAGCGTATTCGGTGTGCGCACTCAATTCCGACAACCACGGTCGTACGTTTACGTACGATACAAATTCGTGTCCAAAGTGCGCGCGACCTAATCACACAATCTAAATTATTTTGTAGGATATAGCTAATCCATTGCTCCATATGTTCGAAAAATTCATCTGCTCAACAACGTAAATAACGCAATGAATGTTGTTGAACTGTCAAAACGAAAGCCAATAAAGCCATTATGCTACTGAAAGTGTGTTACGCAATGACTCCGCGGAATCTTCCAATGAAAGACAAAGACTTATTTGACATAGAGAAGCTTTTTTGGATCGGAAAAGAATCAAATACTACGATGGCTAGATATATCTCTCTAATGGAATATGTTCTTTAAAACAACCAACTTGTTTGCTGAAAAAGGAATTCCCAATCTGTAAAAACTAACCCGCGAATTGAGCTAGCTGTAATGACAGTTTTATAAGAAATACTTCCGAACAAGTTAAAGCAAATAAAACGTTAGTGAAATAGTTGTATTTAATTGAACTTTGCCGTGGTTCGCTGGAACGTCGAGCTTTTTAGGGTCCTATACCTAAAGGTTGCCCTTTTACGAAGGCTCCACTGTCCGTCAGTCACAGGGTGTATCTTTTAAACCGTAATAGGTCCTAGACATTTTAAATTTTCACAGTGTGTAATACTATAGTTGGTATAATAACAAATAATTAAAACCATGTAGTGTTCAATATTTTAACGTGGTACGGAACACTTCGTGTGCGAGTCCGACTCGCACTTGGCTTCTTTTTTTAAACTAAGGCACATTGCAGCACCGGGGACATTGCTTCGTTAAAAAAGTCTGTTAATTAAGAATCGGATGTCGTTATTTGCAATTAATGAAAAGTTTTACTTGCTACTGTAATTAATGGGATTAACGCTAATTTCGTGTAGCTACTACACATATCTCTATGTCGTTTCCTGCTAGCAAGTATTTTAATACGGTTGAGTACGTATTAAAAAAAAAAAATTGTCGTTTATTTATTTATTTATATACTTTATTGTACTTACACCATAAAATACATAGCAAAAAATACATTTTACTAAACGAAAAACTGGTTATAGGTCGGCAATCTGTTAAGGGAATGTAGGAGAGGTCATTAGCAACCAAATGACCCCTGATGATAATATGTCAACCATTTTCGAGTAATTTTATATTTTAAAATGAATGAAATAAACCTATAAAATATCAAATGACTCGAATTTTTTTGCGTATGAATGAATGAATGAATGAAATGCATCGATCCCAGCGTGGTTTAACCAAAAAGACTCGATAAATGGAATGAACCCCAAGATTTGCACTAGCCCCTGGAGCCGCATGTTTCATGAGGCTACAGGGGCTATTGCATATCAAGGAGTAGACCGGGGGGCGCGGTAATGGTAGGGAAGACGTGCCCTCAGGATAGGAAAGGATTTACGAGCCGTACCGGATATGCATCCTTGAGTAAGCAATGGACTAGTGGAGAGACGGGTGATATTTATCAATGGATGGGGCATCTTTTTACGACGTCACCGCCAGTTGGCTCAGTCAATCTTCGCCTGACTCGAAATTTTTTGCGTAGAAGTTAAAAGGGGTCATTTGGTTGTAAATGACCTCTCCTACTATGGATTGCCGACGTATAACCAATAACCTTGTATTGCGTTTTTTATGGGTAGGAAGAAGCTACAGGTGGACTACAGACTGACTGACGATTCGTGTACTCTTTTTGATTGGTCCACTTTCATGCATCAGGTCACATGGGGACAAATAAATACCTTTCACTTACTTATAACGAATATTAACCCTCATTAAAAAGAACCAGGTTCTTAACAAATAATTAAAATTTGGCCTATAAGATTATTTAACAATTTTAATCTTACGAGTCCTATTACATTTTTGACGCAAATTCATGATTTTTGACGTTGTAGTTTTCAGCAGCAGTAAGATATTTGAATTATTTGATTATGAATAACGATAGTGCCATTCTCTTTATTGTAAGTTGGAGTTACACATTTTAACTTTTCTTGTCGTGTAATTTACTATGAATAATTTTCAAACTCAGTTTACAAGGAAAAACGTCGGCAATGGAACTTTGACGCTCAAATTCACATTGTTTCATTCAGTTCTAATAAAAGCGAAAGTTACTAAACGATTAATTTGAATGTTTTACTTGTTTATTGGAGTTCTAGAATTTCTTTAAATTCCTTTAGTTTTCAGGGAAAAGTCGTAAAGAAAACCAATAAATGTCTTGATTTTCATGTCCATTATATTCCAAATAAACACAATTAAATCAAATAAACTATTATGATATAAAACTTCGATCTACAGTGAATGCGTTTCATTAGTTTTGTTTCTCAATATAATAAGACAAAATTACAATAAATTAAATTACTTACTTTAAATTCTGCGTCAATTCAGCAAATTACACAAAAAAAAATGTGTAACTCCAACTTACAAGAAAGAGAATGGCACAATAGTTATTATAATCAAATAATTAAAATTTCTTACTGCTGCAAAAAATTACATGGTCGAAAATCATGAATTTCCGAAAAAAAAATGTAATAGGACTCTCACTTACTTTTTTACAACTATTCTAAAACTTAAGATTGAACTTTACATCGTTCCAGTTTCTTAGAATCTGATATAATATGAGATAATGAGATTAATTGAAATAAATGCTTTGAGTTTGAGTTTAGAATGCGAACGTTCTTACCCCTCAGGTATTTCTACTAATAAACATCAAATTTACTCCCGCTACATATAAAGTGGGCTAATTAGTTGATAGACGTGCCCATAAATTCTTGATTATCAATTACTGAATTCACTTTACTTTGCTTGACATTTGGTGCCGTATGATTATAATATTAATAAGGCAGGGAAGGATGTATAATTGAAATTAAATAAACTCGTGTGCGAAGCTAATCAAGGTACATTCTGCTTATGTTTGCTTATCAAATCAGTTGACATGAGAGATTCCAACTTGTAGTGTTGTTGGTTCTGCGTGTCCTTACGGAGGGCGGCGTGGACGACGACATCTTAAGGCGCCACTAAGCGACTTTTAATGATTTTATACTGAAGATCACATCTAAACGAGTAATGTTAATGATTTGGAAAAAATATATGTGAAATAAGAACATTTTTTTAATAACTTAATCTGTGAATATTTAAGATTATATTAATGTTACATAGTGTAATTAATTTGTAAAGTTATGTCTAACGGGGATAAAAAACTGAGAATCTTTTTTTGAAAGTTTCACCATTTTAAAGATAATTTAATTATTTATCTTTTGGTATACGTATTTAGTACGTTTTTGGTACGTATACGTGTTTAAATAAAATAAATGTTGATTTATGAATAATAAATTAATAATGCGTCTAATTTGGGACAATGCTCCTTGATGGGCGAGTCCTATTACTGGCTGGACGTACGACGCGTTGCGTGAGCTCAGTACAGAATATGCAAGCTAAGGTGCCTGTCCTACTGCCGACAAGCAAGCAACTAGCTATCAACGACAAGTAAGTAAAGAGATACATACAAGGTTGCAGCGAAGTACGGATTCAACATGATTCTGGATCCCCTTGCGTTGAAATTTTTATTAAAAAAGATGCTGTTCCATACATTTTGACCGCGTAATAGGTATTGCACTTTTGTGAAAACAGACTTTCTCAACTCATACTTCAAGTACCTAACTATATTACTAGCGGTCTGAAATCTTCGAATCGACATTGATTGCAATCTACAGGGTATAGAAGAAGAAGTTGGTCATTCAAGGCGTGAACGAATAACAGACAGCCGTCCAAACTTTGCTACTTATTAAGTAAGTCAATCTGCCTAGCCTTTTCCCAACTATATTGGGGTTGGCTTCCAGTCTAACCGGATGCAGCTGAATACCAGTATTTTACATGGAGCGACTGCCTATCTGACCTCCACAACCCAGTAACTGGGTAATACGATATCCCTTGGTAAGACTGGTTGTCAGATTTTCGGGCTTCTGACGACCCGTAACGACTGTCAAAGATTCACGAATGACAGCCGGGACCAACGGCTTAACGTGCTTTCCGAGGCACGGAGGAGTCTCGGTATGTAAAGATGGTCACCCATCCACAGACCAACCCCGGCAAGCATAGCTTAACCTGATGGATCGACCCGTGCGGCAGTTATTATTTAGCCACGAGCTCCTTAAGCAACACTTATTAAGTAAGTCTTAATTAATAAATCATCACCTGACTTTGACAGTTCCAACACTAGCACTGTCTATGCTCACACTTTGATTGGTGTTGTGATTCCTGAGTTCCTGACCCACGACATGGAACGGAGATTTTACTATGGCACAAAATGGTTATTTTGGTTTCCGCCATGTCTCAGGGCCATACCACCACCTCTTTTAGCAGTATTATTTTAATCTTACTTGAGCGTGGGAAAGAGATGGAGCAAGACGTCCTGCATAGCTCCACTTCTTTCTTGCACTGAAGTAATATCAAAATAATACTGGTAAAAGAGGTGATGGTTGCCCCCCTGGGGTATTTGCCGACGCTACAGGGATACGGACGGAAGTAAACAAGCAGTAGGAAATAATGTATCTTGTCCGACTATTAATTTGCCTCGATAGTGTAGTTAGGGTTGCCAACCATACTATATAATATCGTACCCTATTATGTATATTATTGGCCTAAATACAAAAAAAACGGAAACATATAGTACTGCGAAACTACTATATTTTTATTTCAATAAAAAATAGTGAGATGATCACAATAGGGTCAGTATTAATCTCATAAAAGCTGAATTAATGCTATTTTCTAACCATATTTTGGAGTGTAAAATACTTAGTCACTAATAAAAAAAGAAACTGTTTCTAAATCATTTTAAAAAAAACCTAGCAGCATAGTAGCAGAAATATGCATTTTAAATGATCAAAATGTTTTTGAAACAGGTACCTACTATTATATAATATTTTTTTGCTATCTACTATATTTTTACAGGCAATGGCTTCAAAAATAGTATATTTGATATGAAAAAAGTTGGCAGCCCTAGTGTAGTATACCTAGATCTTCTACTGACACCACTGTGTTAGTTAGATAAATGAGTATTTTATCTCTATTCACTAGCGACCCGCCTCTCCATCGCAAGGTTTTTACGACTTGACAAAACATTGAGATTTCTTAATTACCTATCTATAAGTTTAATATGAATGTATCCTCTCGGTATACATTCTCTAAATTGTGTTGAAAACCTCATCAAAATCGGTTGCATATCTATCTGTTGTTAATCTGTTGTTAAAGTAAGGCCATTTTAGTAACATTTGACGTCTGTCAGATTAGTGAAAGCAAATCGTGAAATTACTCGTATCGGTCATTATTACAATAAATCGTAATTGAAAAAAGTTAAGCAATTTTGCAGTTCTAACAAAACGAAAAAATATATTATTTTATGCCCGCCGTTACAAGGTTACGTTGTTGAATTTTGATGAATTGTCAAATGTTACCTATTAAAATGGCCTTACTTTAATAGAACAACGCGGACATACAGACAAACGCGAAAAGCTACTTTGTTACCAAACCACGACCACCGCTACCTTATAATAATAAATAATAAGTAATATGTATAGATAAAGAAGATTCAGCTCCCGAAAGGGCGACATTTTAGGAAAAACAAGACTTTCATAATATGATACCTTTTAATGATATTGAAATCCACGTGAACAATTTTTGTAGATTTTCACTGCTCCTTTGCTAAGATAGTGAGGTCTTCTACTGACACTATCGTGTTAGGTTGGTTTCTTATTTGACGCTAATGACCGTAGACGTCGACGTCGTGGAAGGAATGAATTCACCTTGATTTTCTGAACCTCTTCTTCGTCGTTCGTAGGAAGTCTTTTTGATTTTTTGTAAGTGAAAACATGTTTTGGCGCGTTGAGCGATTTTGTTAGGGCAACATCTTATGGGTTCGCACCTTAATGCATAAGTTAACAGTAGGTATGTCTGTAGTTATAAGGGTAACCACTGTTATTTCATAGGTTTAAGTCTTCACTTCTGTCGGCAGTCACCATGACTCCTAACTTTCAGGTACCCACTCAAGTGTACGTGCGTACACTAGAGTGGGTATCTTCTAATAATTGAATAGGTTCTTGTAGTTTCTGATTTTCATGACGATTAAATGAGGATGGCAGGACGCGATAACTGTGTTTAAATATGACTTACCTGGGCGACCGAGCCCTGCTCTGGTGAAAATAAAGAATGCTCATTTAATAGTATAGGATAGTACATACTAATTCCATGCTGTCATGTCATTTTATTATAAGCAAGGAATTTATCTTGATTCGAAGGTAGCCATCTTGTGCTACCTTTACATAGATATTATTACTGATTACCCCCAGATTCGAGCACTGGCCGCAATCATTAAGCCCAAGTGAGCCTTACAGTTTGGGACTAGAATTTTGGGCCAACATTTGATCCAACATTGGCTTGGTTAATAATGGCAAATATGCACGTAAGTTGGAAGTAGAGTTCTCTCACCTCCTATGACGAGACAGCGCAGCACTAGGGTATCTCCATCGTGGTAGGGACCCACTCTACCGACCACCTTGTTGCTCATCTCGTCCATGAAGAACGGCGGGCTTGGGAGCACTGGAAAGATAAAATATATATAAATAAAAAGATTTTAAAAAAATCCTACAAGGACTGGTTTCTACGAAATTATATGTACAGGGTGTCCAGTAAATAGTACGACATATTGCAGGGGGTGATGGCTTGGGTCAATACCTTCCAAATAAACCCAATATATGTTCAGTAATATGCTACTTTTTTTTCACCACTGTAGGTTAAAGTTAAGTGAGAAGAAAACGGTGTTATTTTTGTTTAAAGTGGTTTTTCTTGAAAACATTCTTATTTTTGATAGAAAAAAGACTCATCATTTATCAATGTGTAGAGTACGAATCACTAGATGTAAAAAAAAAAAATACTGGAAAAGGAATTTTTCAATACGAAATGCAAAAAAAAAACTGTTTTAAGATAGAGATTTTTCGATATTTTGTACAATTTCCTATAACTCTAAATCCGTAACATATTGCTGAACATATATTGTTTTTTTTTTGAAGGTATTGACCCATGCTATCACCCCCTGCAATATGTCGTACTATTTAGTGGACATCCTGTATAATCAGGTTTTTTTTAAGACTTTTACAAATCAATGTTTTTTTACAAATACGTCCCGTACGTAATCCGGTTTACTGAGGATTTAGGTTTAAGGAGGAGGTCCTAAAGGACTGCCTGTGATCGCAAGAGCTACTGCTGAGCATGAGGTCCAGGGTTTGATTCCCAGATAGGGAAGAGTATTATTGGGTTTTCTATCTAGAATTCCCCAGTAGCAGCCCAGAGTCTGGATTTGTGCCCGGTTGATGGCAATAGGCTCGCCCCCTATTACATGGGACTTAAACATAACTGGCGAAATGTGGGTGTACTATAGGTACACCTCTGCCCAACCAACGAAATAAGGCGTGATGTGTTGTTAGAACTTTCAAGTCGTACCACGGTAACAAGTGAGTTCTTATTTTGGAAATGTACGTACCTACGTATAAGAAACAGGAAACACGTCGTGATAATAAACTCTTAGACAGTAATTGTCATTTATTTCAAGATGTAATGTAATGTAGCTAACTTATTATTCTAAGCTAAAAACAGCCGTGAGTATTTTTTTGTATTACCCTCGTACCTGACGACGCCCATGGGAATTAATGGAATGGTTCAATTCCTTCTATTTTGGTAACCACACATCTCCATCTTCATACCCTGGTGAATTAAGATTAACGGAAATACATAAAGTAATTTTTAACACGTCAGGCCTAAATTCACGGAAGTGGGCTTTTGTACTGCCTCCGAATAAATTCCAGTTAACTTAATAACCTACTTGGCTTGGCAGATAATTTCAAACTTTTGTTTCCGTTATTGTAAAGTAAGGAAAGTGAAATGTTATGCAAATTGGCTGCCAATTTAAATTGTCTGTATTGTCCTAATTGTCGTTTGATTCAGTTATGAGTAATGTTCAGACGCCAGCAGGTCAACCTACCCGAAATTGTCAAATTTTCCCAATCGACTTTGAACCTTATGCTTTAGTGATAAAGTTGAAAATCTATTAAAGAAATTTGACAGATTGTAGTAGGTTGACGTGCTGGTGTCAGTACATTCAAGTTTCGGCAACGACATTCTGAAGGTCGTTAGTGTTAAGCCGTGTCGCGCCATCATGGCGCATTGGGTACATGTGCATGTACCCGGTGCGTCAGGTGAGTGTAACAGATATTAAAATTGCTGTTTCATAGAAAAGTGCAATACCTACGCGGACAAAAGCTGTTTTTTTTTATTTAAAAAAAAAAACAGCTTGCCCCCCTTTCGTGGGTAAAATACCCAATATATAAATAAATAATTTCAACTCACGGGGTTTTAGAATGTTGAAGAATCACGTAAGTACTGAATCCAAGGTAACAGTTTTCGCGTCGATGACATGCCGCCCGTTTTTTTTTTGGGTGGGAAATCATCAAATGACGTCTCCCGCTCTGGGCGGAGCGGGAGGGCGTGTCAGACTCTTACTGACTAAAACCCTACGGTGTTCCTTCGGTTGCCTCCTCGATCCAGCAAGGAGGCTCGCGCCGCCTCACCGGAGACTGTGCGGTATCCCCGGACCAGCCGGGTGGCCATGACCCTCTGGGACGCGTTCAAGCGGCGGGCTGACCACTGCCTCAATGAATGCGCCCACACCGGTGCCCCGTAAAGGGCCATGGACCGCACGATCCCCGCGTATAGACTCCGGCAGGAGGCGTTTGGACCCCCTAAATTGGTCAGGAGCCGCTTCAAGGCAGCCCCGGCCCGCTCCAGTCTGGGACCCAAACGTCGGAAATGCTCCACGAAGTTCCACCGGCTGTCGAGGACGAGTCCTAGGTACTTCATCGTCGGCTCGATGCCGATGTGAACCCCTCCTACCGTTATTTGGGAACCCGACGGTGGCGCGTTCCGAGGACCATGAAAACACATGGCCTCGGAATTGTGCAGGGCAACCACGAGTCCCAACTGCCGGATTCTGGCCACGATTGTCGCGATCTCCTCTGCGCCAGGACCAACGTGTCGTCAGCGTAACAAACGGCGCTGGCGATAGCGCTCGTTATGCGACCGAATTAGGCCGCAAAGTCCTAACGGCGTCCCAAAACGCTCGCAACGTGCTTGACAAGCAAGTGATTTTTCGTGCTTGTCAAGCAATTTTGACCGTCTAAGGACGCAATTAGGACATTGCGACCGAATTCGGTCGTATAGAGATCGCTATCTATGTCGAGACTGCCGCCCCTGTATATAAATGAATTAAAATGTTGTATTACATCTGTTACTAACTAGCGTTTAACATAAGGATAGGTCTAGGTCTGAAATAATGTTTTTTTTTTTTGACAGTCGTATGAAAAGGCATGGCAAATTGACTTGGTGTCAATTTGCTACACAATTATTTTTTATCACTGTATTTATCTGGTAGGTAGTATCATTTCGTGGTGGCATACTTCCTATCTGATCCGCCCCTTGCGCTCCAAGTTGCGAGTTCAAACTCGGCTATTTTTTCGACTTTTTCAAAGTTATACGTACTTTCTAAGTGGCTTAGTTTTCTTAGATACCACTGACTGATGGTGATGGGAAATATTGTGAGAAAACCCTAGACTTCGCTCTGAAATCACCAACCCATACTGAGCAGCGTGGTGATCATGTTCATATCTTATCTCCAAGAGAAGTAGCCTTAGCCATCGACCCTAGATATTACAGGCAAAATAAAAAGGTAATAGTATCTTTGTCCTATCAGGCACCGAGATAGAGGCCTTACCCCTTATAAAAAAATGCGGAGTAAAGTTTCAACCAGTATAACCTTTTTTTTAAATCTTTTTATTTATGGGATTTTTGTACAATATGTCAATCCCATCGTAACAAAAATCAACATAACTCCTTAACTAAATGAACTACTCGTAATCTTAGTCACACACACAACTTAACTTCTTATTACAAAATAGAATTTCTTATCTAAAAAAGTATATAATATTTTTGCTGCTTCAGACGTAGGCTTTGCTAAAAATACCATGAAAACCAGTATAAACTTCAAATGAACAATACATTTTTAGAGCTTTAATTTACCTACTCCGAAAAACATAAATCAGAGTAAGGATTGTCAGACCCATCATGTAATAAGAGCTGGGCTTTAATAGTGCCATTAATCGGACATATTATATACGAACTTTGGGACTACTTAACTAACCTAACTACCTGTGGGGAATTTTCAAACACTAATAATTCTACTTATAATTTCAAGGTAGGGCAAGTACGGTAGCGGGTTTATACACCCTAGTAACTAAGCCGAGAGTTACAGATCGACTTAAAAGAGTCTGACGTGGTGACCTTTGGAACTAAATATTTTACTTAAGTAACGATGGCACTGCTTTTCCGACAAGTGCTAGTGCAAGGCTGGTTTTGAGTCACTCCCGGTACAGCTTGACAAAAAAGTCTGGAAAAACTATCGCACTTAGGCCATTTCGAATGGGAAATGAGTAAAAGAATTCAACAAATTGTACCGGTAGACCCCTGTGCTACCGCGTTCACGGCAACTCGACATACTTCGAGCACGAATTCGACCCTGCGGACACGCAGGTACACGCTGTTTAAATCTCTATTTTTACTATAAAATAAGGGCTAATAATTATGGTCTGTGAATAATTTTACTTTATGGCCTGACGGATAGAATAATCGTTCGAACAAAAGTAGGTATCTCGGGTTTTAAATGATCTCTGTACTGTTGCATGCGCACTAACGTAAACAGCAAATTTACATACCAAGAAAAAAGTTGTGTCCTGGCAATTATTATTGCACCAAGTTACTTAGTTTGATGTACAGAATGCGTTGGTGACGGCTTCGTGAAGGGTCGTTTTACACCCTCTATCTATACTAATAATTCCCCGTACCTCGGAAAGCACGTTAAGCCATTTGTCCTGCGCCTGATCTCTCTCCGGTCGTGTCGGATTTCCGTCCCATCGGACTATGAGAGTGAGCGCACCTGTGTCAGCGCACACACTTGTGCACTTTAATATTTCTCGCACCACAGGCTAGTCTCCGTTTTGGTGCTCAACGCATAGGTGCCCAAAAAAAATTAGTGCTCAAATGGGAATACTTCTTAAGATTGGTCGCCATGGTCGAAATCCGGTCTATAGGACTATTATTATTATCATTACTAATAATACCTATGTATTTGCCTTGTCTAGCAGGTTTATCTTCAAAATAACTTCATCTACTTTAAGTATTATATTTCTCACCACCGAAATGGAACTACAGCAGTATTTTGTTGACTTTAATTTGCACTCAAGATGTGCAGCCCCTGGTATATAATTACCATTTTCATATCTCAACTATTTTATCATTTCAAAATTTGTGACGTTGCATTTTTTTGCAAGTCGTTAATCCTAATGAGGAAAATATTCATGTTTAAATTTTGCCCTTTAAGTAATATTTAATTAATTAGTACACAAAGATGTTTTATTAAGGTAGATCCGCAGGATGTAGCTCGCGAAATTCAAATATTCATACTTTTTTGCAATTTGCGGGTCAGTCTTGGTCAAAATATGATTAGCGACTATAACAGATATGTATTTACAGAATTATAATCATTAATACATCTCTCTAAGATAGATTAGTTCCATAAGAACGAATCGCTTACGGAAAAGTTCTTATGGAACAAATCTAGGGGATTACACCCAGAAGGGAAAAATGTCCCTGAGGGGAAAATGTGTGTATTTTTTGTTATGTTACTATTATTATACATATTTTATTTATTTATTATTATATTATACATTATTGTTTTTGCATGCAGTGCGGGGAAAAGACTACATTAGTACATAGTTTCACTTCTTTGTCATGGAAGATTATAATTTAAAAAAATCGGAGTATTTTTGCTCATTTCAATACAAAAAGAAGTTAATTCAAAACCGTTTCTGCAAATAAAATGGATTGAGGTTTAATTTCAGGTCACGTTTAAGCGCAGGGCACACTTGGAAAGAACCGAAGATCGTTTAGCATCGCTCATGTAGCGGGTAAAGGTGATACGATACCTTTCATATACCTACTGCGGTTAATATTTCGCGATGTGAAGCAAAGTATGAACAGGCGACGTAGCTACAAGAGCGATGCTAAACTAACTTCGCTTCGGTCACAGTGAGGCCTGCGCTTTACCTAGGTACTTAAGGCTACACATCAAGCTATAAATTTCCAGTGTATGCTGATCTCGCAATGTATAGGATTTCCGTACAATGCGAGGTCAGCTTATACTGGAAACCTGCCAACTGTATCCCACCCACATTAACTTTCAATCGCCTATGTATGATACCCACAGGCACAATAGAGCTGAGATTAAACTCACCTATTTTCCTTACATTACATTTTCTCCAAATATGATTTCAAAAGCATTTATTATTAATAGGTACCCAATATAACGTATCCTTTACCTTACCTTCCGGAAGTCATAAGGTTTAATCCTGTCATTTGATGGTTTATTCCTTTGTGATTGCCGACCAGAGTATGTCTTTGAAAGCTTTTTTATAAACAGGACTAATGTATCTCATTGTTCTATTTTGTAGGGTGACCCGCTTAACTTTTGATCCGGGATAAAGTAATATTTGGAAAGGGATAAGGGATGGCTTTTTGGTGATCTTTTATGACACACCGTGGGTGGAAGGTATTTTATTAATGTTTTTATGTCAATAGTGCCTAACCTTACAAAAATACGCAGTAGTTATGTAAGTATATTTAAAATAACAAGGTTCAGTATGTAGATAATTTATCAAGGGTCTGTTTACTTGGCAGGCAAATTCATACAGTGCCTATTTACTCATTAGTCACACATCACGCCTGCATTCCCTAAAGGGTTAAGCAGAGGTGTACCTATAGTTCACCCACATTTCACCAGTCCCATGTAATAGGAGGCCAGCTTATTGCCATCAACCGGGCACAAATCCATTTAAAATTCACATTTTTGGTACCAAAATTACACAAAATCCATTAAAAAATTTGCAAATTTTCAACAGGGGTTCATTAGTTATGACTTGTAGACGCCCGCTAAACGACGACGGCCACCCGCGCCCATGTATTAAACCCGGTAAAATTCCCCATTGAAAAAAATGTGGCAATTTTTTTATCCTTTTTTCTGGAAATTACCACATAAATAGACTCTAGGTACGATACTTAATATCATCCTCACGGATCGGACATGTTTTTACATATTGCATAACTCAATTTTTTTTGGTTTTAAACCACAATCGTAAATGTTAAATTTGGTCGACATTCTTATCTTAATTATGTTTGTAAACAAATTGAACTGACTTGATATGAGTTGAATTTATGTTTAAAATACAAGCATGAATGAATTATTGAATTTACAATTCAATTCAATTACGAAACCATTTACTATATGTGTGTCAAAATAACTTGTATTTTATACGGCATTAGAAATGAATATTCATTTCCAAATATTAATTTATTGTTCACCAATCTTCGTAAAACTTTAGCTGTAAATTATTTTTCCTAACGACTTCAAAACTTTTGAAGTCTGAGATAAATCCGAGAAGATCTAGATGAATGGGGTCCCTACATAATGTATTCGTTCTCGGCCGATTAAAGTTACAAGGCGAAGTTTTTCCTTTGCTAATGCTCCCGAGAAACGTTCATTCATCGTCCGTCTGTAGTACGTAGGCGTTACAATAAACATGTCTGCCTGTGATATAACCAACATGTTTCATTAACAACGGATTTAAATACGATTCATTCTCTCTCTGTTGATTCTTTTTGTATTTCTGGACGCTACAGATTTATTAAAACTTGTATCTCTAGTCTAGAGTAGGTAATATTTATGTTGTAATCACCATTCATAACACTAGAACGTGGTGATGAATGCACTAAATAGTAGCAGCTTTTAAATAAATTATTTTTAGGATTCCGTACCCAAAGTGTGCCAAACGGAACCCTATTACTAAGCCTCCGCTGTCCATCCGTCCGTCCGTCTGTCTGTAAGCGGGTATCTCATGAAACATAATAAGTTGAAAGATTATTTTTTTTGTAATGGAAATTTTCACAGATTTCGTATTTGTATTTTCGCTATAACAACAAATAACATAACATAATAATGAGGTGTACCTATAGTACACCCACATTTCGCTAGTTATGTTTAAGTCCCATGTAATCGGGGGCGAGCCTATTGCCATCAACCGGGCACAAATCCAGACCCCTACTAAGAAATTCCAAAAAGAAAAACCCAATGACACTTTTCCCGACCTGGGAATCGAACCCAGGACCTCATGTTCAGCACTGCTGAACATGACTAGACCAACGAGGCAGTCAACAAATAACCATAAAAGTATAATAAATTAAGGGCCCCACCCAAACAAGAAACGTGTTATTTTCGCCGTCTTTTGCTATAAATTGTACGGTGATGCGGAACCCGTTGTGGGCGAGTCCGAATCGCACTTGGCCAGTTTTTTATATTTACATTTTAACGAAAAACATGTTTTCATGTACACTGACACAATTTCTCTCATCGCGGCTGAAGCATAACACAAAAGAAAACTAAAAAAAAAACAACTCGCAATAAAAAAGTAATGCAGGGTTGCCAAAGTGAAAACAAAAAGCCCTTGTGTATACAATAAGGCGGCAGCGCTCGCCACGAACGCACGTCACTAGATAAATTATTGCTTTACTTTAGAAGTATTTTTTTTCTGTAAGTATGTAGCAGGAAGATAAAGCCGCGCATGTTATTAGATCCCTTAAAGATTTATTAAAAGCAGAACAGGTGATTAATTTAAATTCAAAGTTGTTTTTTTTTCTTTTAAATTCAATCAGAGTTTCTTAATCAATTACATCGAGATTTGTGGTCATTTACGAAAAGCAAGAATTTCCCCTACATTCTTGCTTTACGTAACTTATTGTGGAGCGAGCAAGGTGAGCTCAAAATTTTTTGCAACTCGTGTCGGAGTTCCCGGTTAGGTTTATATTGTACATCCTTAAGGAAATAGGAGTTGCTTTGTTGACTTAAGCAGAAAAGTTTGAGTTAGAAAAATAAAAATAAAAATTGGCGCACCCCTTAAAAAACTATTTTTTTTGTCATTCATAAATATGACTTCCTTGGTCGACTAATGCAGAAAGTTAGAAAATGTAGATTGTAGCGAGCGAAGCG
This sequence comes from Xanthia togata, assembly GCA_963853775.1. Taxonomy (NCBI): domain Eukaryota; kingdom Metazoa; phylum Arthropoda; class Insecta; order Lepidoptera; family Noctuidae; genus Xanthia; species Xanthia togata. The sequence goes on from OY970791.1 coordinate 22,263,759, forward strand.
AGCTCGAAAATTTTTGGTAACTGGGTCTGCTCCATCTGAAAAATCCACCCTTTAAATATTCTAGCTTCTGCCCGCGACTTCGTCCGCGAGCCTACGAGTTACCTAAGAATTGGGCTATACAATGCAAAAAAAATTTTCAAATCTGACTGGTAGTTCTGGATATCACCCCCTACATACAAACTTGCAAACAAACAAATTTTACCTCTTTATAATATTAGTACCTACAGATTTTGGGGAAATCTGTGAATACAGATCAAAATGTTTCAAAAAGTTAAGGACAGTCTCCTAAGACCGTTTTCCTGTAGCTACAACGGTTAAGGTAGCTGTCCTTACTGCCCCATCTCAAAAATCCCTGAATATTTTTCTTTACACACTAGTGCATAATATATTGTATATTATATTAAAAACATGTCAAGTATTAACACTTAATAAAAAAAAAATGTACAGGAAATATCGTCTGCCTGACACATTAAAGAGCCAAGAAAAGATTTAATAACAAAATAGGTACCTATAGTATGTTGGTACACAACACATTAATCTGTTTGTCCTTGAATGTTGATACAAGCAATAATAATTAAACTTAATTGGTCATATTTGAATGATGTCAACACTTGGCACGAAGTTCGAGGGTTTTATGAGTTTACTAGTATATTATATTAAACTTCGTATAGGTCTTATGACGCTGCCAGTTGGCATATACAAATCTAATCAAATATATCCCATAGTTTAGTCACTATAGCTTTAGTTATACCCGACTCTATTTAGCGCAGCAAATGAAATGAAATTGTTTATTTTGTAAATAGGATATTGGAATCACTTTAACACGTCATCACATAAAAAAATAATAGCTAGATGAGTTCGGCTTTTCCTATCTGACTACTCTGAGAAGAAAGGCCGAAAAACTCAGAGGTCACAGTCTCTTTTAAAGTTCAGACATAATCTTGGTCAGGCCAAATGAGGACCATGTAGAGTAGAGAAAAGAACCACACAGATTTGACCTGTCCTATTAGTGCAAGCATTTGTCAGTAATCGTGGAGCTCAACTCAGAACTTAAGGAGCTCAACTCGACGAACAATACCAAAGTAAGGACATTTGGGTAGACCGCATAAACTACTCAAACTGCCAGACCATAATTAAAACCAAAGATATCCGTGATTAAAACTAACTGAAAAGAAAATAGTTCTAAGTTCTAACTAAGGCAATAGCAGTCATTGCCCTTTCCATAATATCTCTCCGTAGGAACCTAAACTAACTATGGTTTTTCGTTGTTGGAACACCATATATTTATATTAATTCAGGATGTTAACGTACTTTATTTGAAATAAAGAATGCTAGAAAATGTAGGTGGGTCAATGACCGCTTTTGCCGCGCTAAATCGATTCAGGAATCGGTTGATCGGTAAAACCCATAGTCGGCCCATAACGCCGACGTTCGGATTTGTAGGTACTTATTAAGTTTTTTCGAAAAAATCACTTCTTCAATAGGGATGTTGACTGGGGTAAAAAAAACTATTTAGTCCGTCAGTCAGATATTAAAAAAATATTAGACACGTATTTTTTGCTTTATCATATTAATAACAAATGGTTTAGATAAAAAGCATTAAAGTTGGAGAGTGGGGGCTCGCTACGTCACAATTCAGTATAAAATCTACCGAAGAGTGACGTCATGCCACATTTTAACTCAATGTATTGCCGTAATCTTATGATTACATAAAAAAAGAAAAAATACGTGTCCATTATTTTTTAACAGTCTATCTGATGGACAAAAAAAACAAATTGTCAACATCCCCATTTCTATGTTAGGATTCATAGTTCCAAAATACTCCTTTGTATTTTATATTAGTGCCAGAGTTTTCATTTATTGTCGTCTCCACATTGTATTATGTAACGATACTCATGCATTTAGTTGGAATTAAAGTGTACATAGAACTTGTAACTCTTTAGTCTTTTTTTTTACAAAATTAAGATAAAGTTACTTGTAAATTCAAAAATTAAATTTGTCAAACGCTCGCCGACAGCTGTATCTCTCCTTCCTTCAATTCGCCTACTCTTTGCACGTTATTCGTTTTAATTTAATTGATGTTATGATCCGTGATCCCGGCAAATGATCTCTGCGTAATAACGTGTAATGAAATTATAATATTAGGTCCCCACCTATGAAATTGGCGTTTTTTTCTCGCAAATAGAGAACCTCGTCACTTCTATGATTTAAAATATTCATCAATTGCTTGATATTATATCGAATAACGACGGCTCGGACGTCAAATTATTTAGTTTTATTTATTTATATATACATATATATGTATTTATTAATTTATTTAGTGAAATAAAAGATAATTTATAACGAAAACGAGCGTATAAAATTTTATAAATATAGATATTATAAAAAAAAACTACTGGGTGTATTTACTCAAAATAAAATTATTTGAACTATTGAATACATGATCTATCCCCGTACGGTTTCTATTTTGCCATTTTCTTACTACATAAGTTATTTATTTACGCCCAAAGACGAGTTAAAATTAGTGTTGAATTATGGAAGTTTCGACGCTCATAACTTCCAAACCAATATTTTTATTCCAATTCTGCTTCCATACAGGGCTAGATAAAACAAAATGAATAGATATAATTTTTAGTTTTGAACGTACACCATCCAACAGACGAGTAGGTAATCACCAAACTACGTTTGTATGGAAGAATGACCGACTAGCGGAATGAGTCATGTTAAAAATTAGATTGGTTTTTGGTAATGCTGCTGGACAGGGACAGGTCTACCCAAGTCTGTGTTTTTTTCTCCATAAAATACCTTTTAGACACTAATCTACAAGGTCCTCATATGATCTGACCAAGATTATGTCGCCATTTCTTCTCGGAGGTAGTCAGACAGAAAAAGTCATCCCATCTAGCTCATTAAATAAAAATAAAAAAATGACTTGTACTAAAAGTGATTCCAAAATCCTTTTTTTTTTTTGCTTAATGGGCCTGCTGTTTACCGAATAAACCTTTTTATTTCATTTCATTTGATCATAATATGCCAGTTCTAAAGCTGCAAAACATAGGCCTAAACATCAACTCAAAGTTCGAATTAAATTACGCAAACGTCAAACTGGTAACTCCTAATTAAGAAATGCCTAACAATCAATGTCATTCGTATGGAAATAGGCGGTTCCTCAACTTGGTAGAGCACAAGTTTGGGATTTAGAATCGCCTAACTTTCTTATGATGCCTCAATCTACTTGATGTTGACTTTTGCCGAGGTTTGTCTACTGTCTCTAATATTTTGTCTAGTATTTAAAGAGTACAATAGCAAAAAAAACCGGCCAGGTGCGAATCGGACTCGCAAACGAAGGGTTCCGTAAATCCGTACATTCCGTACCATCGTTTCATGTGCCTACCACGGTTCAAGAGAAACAGCGAATGTTAAGGACGAGGAAAATACGCCGCCTTTAATATGTGTTATTTAAAGCAAATATACTTCATTTTCCTTAACAATGCTTTCTAATATTTTATTACTTCCTTAAATTTGCTGGTCTGCTTATAGGAAATAGCACACACATCAACTCGGAAAGGGATCGTCTCCGTATCAACTCGAGCCATTCAGCATTCTTTGTATGAAACACATCTGCAACGCACACTAATCGGAATCGTAACGTAATCGCCTCGCCTCGGGACAAGCTCACGAACCGCGGCGATATAGTGACGATCCCTTTCCGAGTATCTACACTTAGAATGAAGCTCAAGAAAACCAAAATGAAAATACCTTTTACGTTCACTGGATTAATTAAATAGCGCTACTGGAGCACCACAGATGAATACTCGAAGATGATTCACTCCGCATTTTAGGTCTAAAGCTACAGGTAGGGACGCAGCGGGCTCGACTTGTCGAATTCAGTGGTGGTAACGTAGTCAGAAGATATAAGTGTAACGCGTTAGAAAGAGAGGCAACTTCTAGGTGAATGAAACTGTAGGTAATTAGCGCTGTGCGACCTGAATTGCACTTTATTGTGTCGTAGCAAAGTCGCTTTTTAGTGTTCCGTAATGAACAAGGAACCCTTAAAGTTTCGCCATGTCCGTCTGTCTGTCTGTCCGTCTGTCCGCGGCTTAGCTCAGAGACTGTTAGTACTAGAAAGCTGTAATTTGACATGGACATGTACATATTAATCACGCCAACAGTGGTAAAATAAATCAAGAAAAAAAAAATTGGGACCTCCCCTACACCTAATGTGGGGATTTTTTTTTTCTCGTCTATCCCATGGTGTGGGGTGTCGTTGGAAAGGTAGTTTAAAAAAATTGTGGGTGAGTGAAAACTATTTCAGGGATCGGTTTGCGAAATATTAAGCTTTAAAGAGCAAATTTTTGATAGTCATGTCCCCCCCCTGTGCCAGCTAAATGGTTGTACTTGGATTTGTGAAAAAAATCACAGCAGTAGTAGTTAAAAGGAAAACTATCACAGCTAAGTACAGGTTAACGAGTAATAACCGACCAACTTAACATGTTTTTTGGGATAAAATTAATTCATCCCAACTATGGAACCCTTCATTGTGCGTGGTCCGACAATGCACTTGGCTGGTTTTTAGGGTTCCGTAGCCAAATGGCAAAAAACGGAACCCTTATGGATTCGTTATGTCTGTATGTTTGTCTGTCCGTCCGTATGTCACAGCCGCTTTTTCACTTGTTCACGTTTTTTCCGAAACTATAAGAACTATACTGGTGAAACTTGGTAAGTAGATGTATTCTGTGAACCGCATTAAGATTTTCACACAAAAATAGAAAAAAAAAACAATACATTCTGGGGGTTCCCCATACTTAGAACTGAAACTCATTTTTTTTTTTTCATCAATCCCATAAATTGGGGTATCTATGGATAGGTCTTCAAAAATGATGTTAAGGTTTCTAACATTTTTTTTTTAAATTGAATAGTTTGCGCGAGAGACACTTTCAAAGTGGTACAATGTGTGTACCCGTAACTTCTAATGAGAATGATTAAACTCAAAAAAATATATGATGTACATTACCATGTAAAGTTCCACCGAGAATTGGTTTTAACGAGATCTACACTCGAGAGCAATGAATCCGGGTCACTTAAAGAATGTTAAAAATCTCGGAAACTAAAAATGATAGGTTAATGCAATAAATTGTATTTAATAGACAATGTAATACTCCTTAAATGAAAGTAAAAAAAATATGAGTCACCATACATTTTATTAACACAAAATTACATAAAGAAAAAAACTGCTGATCTCTCCTTAAAACAAAAATAAGAAACATGAAATTTTTGAACTTTATTACGATTTTCTTGAATTTTAATACTTCGTATTGCCTCCTCGTGCTTCCATTCTGTACTGCGTTTACGCGGTTTGGCATGCTGTACACCAAGTTCCTTATACGATTTTGGGGAATATTCTCCCATTCCTCTGTGAGAGCAATTTTGAGCTCACGAAGCGTGATTGGGGGAGGGTTTCGTTGTTTTACGCATCTGCCTAGCTCGTCCCAAGCATGCTCGATCGGGTTGATATCCGGGCTGCGCGCTGGCCACTCCATACGAGTAATGTTCATCTCTTGAAGGTAGTCATTCACAATCCTACCTGTATGAGGTCGGGCATTGTCATGCATAAATATAGCATCCTCACCTAAATTGACCATAAATGGACCAACGTGATCATTGAGGATTTCTTCCACATATCTTTCGCTAGTTAAAGAGCCGTTTTCTATGATCACCAGCTCTGTGCGACTTTCAGAAGAAATTCCGGCCCACACAAGTACAGACCCACCACCGTAGGCTACTTTTTCTTCGATGCATGCTTGCTTGAATCTTTCCCCTGGTCTTCGATACACTCTGTGTCTTCCGTCGTGCTTGTAGAGCATAAATTTTGATTCGTCGGAGAACATAACTTTTGACCAATCTTCAATACTCCAATTTACGTGGCTCTGGGCATATCTTAGTCTTGAAATACGATGCCCACGCTCCAGTTTAGGGCCGTTTGCAGGTCTAAGGGGTTTTAAGTTAGATTCAGCAAGCCGACGTCTTACTGTCCATGCACTTGGGTTACTTCCTCCGAGGCGTCGAAACTGATTTGTGAGTTCAGTTCCTGTAAGAAAGCGATTTCGAAGCATGGTGTTCACCAAGTATCGGTCTTCTCGTGCTGTGGTACATCTGGTTCTGCCCGTTCCTGGTCTGCGTAGGTTAGAACCAGTTTCTTCGTAACGTCGGAGAACTCTTTGTACTGTTGACAGCGACACACCGACAGTCCTGGCTGTATCGCGCTAACTCCGGCCGGTTTCCAGCATTGTAAGTATTCTGGTGCATTCTTCAGGCGTAAGCGACATAATTTCAGCTTGAATAATGAATATAGAGCACTATCAACATGGTTTATGTACCCACATAAATGACAGATTACAAACAAAAGCAAAACCAAATGCTGTAATTTCGTCGTTCCATCTTCGAAAGTGGCCCTTTTTCAAATTTGATTTTTTTATGATATAACTTTACAATAACTAAGAAGTTTTAATACCTTCATTTAAGGAGTATTACATTGTCTATTAAATACAATTTATTGCATTAACCTAGTATTTTTAGTTTCCGAGATTTTTAGGATTCTTTAAGTGACCCGGATTCATTGCTCTCGAGTGTAGTACCTAAGTCGTTTTTTTTAATACGTCATAAATCGTAAACCGCAATTGCTGCTACGGAACCCTTCATGGGCGAGTCCGACTCAAACTTGGCCGCTTTTTTTATTTAAATGATTTCGCGGAGTGAACCATCTGTCAGAATCTGTGGTAGTACTGGAAGCCGATGTTTTCAGCTCCACTAACTTAGTGGTCTGAAGTTAAAAGTATGTGGCACAGGTGGTCACGGCGTAGGTCATTAGGAGTTATTCACTCCCCTTTGGAAACCACTTTTATTTAGTTTTTATTCCACTCGACTTTAGTGCTACGAATTCGGCAAGTTGTAAACCAAATTATGATTCAACACCGCTATATATTTTTACTAGCATTTTACATACATAACTATATTTTTTATGGAACTATAATTTTATTTGGTAGCTATTAGTTTCTTGATGGTAATCTATGGTAATGATTTTCGATAAAATATATATATTTGCTATTTGCGTACGCGATTCACACACGGATTATTTTTTTGATTAATGGTAATATTTGAAATCTGAATAATAATCATTTTGTATAAGGATGGTTTTTAGGGTTCCGTAGTAAAGAAGAAACCCTTATAGTTTCGCCATGTCCGTCTGTCTGTCTATCTGTTTGTATGTCCGTCTGTCCGCAGCTTAACTAAGAGGCTGTTAGTACTAGAACGCTGTAATTTGACATGTTAATCACGCTGACAATGGTAAAATAAAATCAAGAAAAAAAAAATTGGGACCTCCCCTACACGTACCTAATGTGGGGATTTTTTTTTTCTCCCATGGCGTGGGGTGTCGTTTGAAGGGTCGTTTAAAAATATTGTGGGTGTGTGAAAACTATTTCAGGGATCGGTTTGCGAAATATTAAGCTTTAAAGTGCAAATTTTTGATAGTCATATCCCCCCTCTGCCAGCTAAATGGTTGTAATTGGATTTGTGAAAAAAATCACAGCAGTAGTAGTTAATCGTCTGTCTGTTTGTCCGCGGCTTAGCTCAGATACGGTTAGTACTAAAAAGCTGTAATTTGGCATGGGTATACATATTAATCACGCCAACAAAGTGGTAAAATAAAATCATGAAGAAAAAAAACTGTCGTTAGAAAGGTCGTTAAAAATATTGTGAGTTAGTGAAAACCATTTTTGAATTCAGGAATCCGTTTGCGACATATTAAGCTTCTAAGTGCAAATTTTTGTTAGTCAAGTGCCCCCCTCCCTGCCAGCTAAACGGTTGGTTTTGGATATGTGAAAAAATTCACGGCAGTCGGCAGTAGTATATATAACGAAATTAAAAGGAAAGTAATAATCGACCAACTTAAAACTTAAGTTAAAATTAAGTTTGTTCTTGGGATATATTCATCCCAACTACTTAGAACCCTTCATTGTGGTGGTCCGACACGCACTTGGCTGACCGTTTTTTTTAAACAATTTTTTCTCTCTCTTTTCTTTGATAAATTTATATGTCTACCTACTAGTATAAATGCTAATAGTTAGCTTGCAAATAACAGGATCAAATATAATTAGCTACCGAAACTCCACAGACGGGATGGAACTATGGACCTAACCATGATCACAAAAAAAATGTCTATATTGATTTTTTTTTGGGGTCTTCAAACGCAAATGAAATATCAGTTTAAAAAATCTGTGTTTTTTTGTGCATACTTCAGCCGTGATGGGGATCGATAACAACATGATAAAACAAAAGAAAAGAGATTGTTTTTTTTGTCTTTTTTGGATGTCGATACCCATTAATCTAATCTAATTTTACCCTTTATAGCATTTTTATTTATTAACTAGCTCTGCCTCACGGTTTCACCGGCATATGTCCTGACCTATTAGGTCATGGTCTACCTATGTGCCAAATTTCATTAAAATCAGTTCAGCCGTTTTAGCGTGAAAGCGTAACAAACAAACATACAAAAAATCAAATCTTTTCTCTTTATAATATTAGTTTAGTTTAGGTATAAGTTGTTAGATATTAATGTATATTTAATTTTATTTACATTTATTAATTTCCCTTTAAAATAAATCTAATATAATAAAAGTAACAGACATTTCATCGTGTTCACTACTTTAATTAATTTCTTAGCCATCGGTGTAGCCTTGGATCATTTAAATGTTTAAGTGGGCGAGGGTTCGTATCATTTCTGTGTACATGACCTAATACCGTGACCTTTACGAAGTTTAAGTAACTTTCCTACTAAGTATAATCTATTGAATTTGTAATAAGCATCGGTAATGTAATGATAAGTGATAGAAATAAAGCCGATATTAATATAAAACTTCTTCGAAAACTATTTGTTATACATTAGGTAGAGCTTTCAAGAATAAAATAGTTAAGGTTCAATATCTTAAAGTTTGACAACCTATCTGTCAACCAACAACTTAGTAAGAATGTGGCGGAAAAAAAACCTAGAGAATACAGTGTCATGAATAAAGGTAAATATACCAACACAAGATGAAAAATATTCTGCGAAATCCTGGGAAAGTGTATTAAATATTTAACATACCAAAATTCCATCCATGTCTTTTTGCCACTGTATATAATTTACACAGTCCTACACTTCTTTCTCACTAGAAAACAACACCAACAACAAAAAACATTTATTTTTACATTTAGGTTAAAATGTTGTACCTACCATGGGGCATTTTCGACCAGTCTATCCATCGTGAAAAGTAATTTGGAGTTTTTTTTACTTATGTTTTTTTATTTTATATTTTTCACTTTTCCAGTAGGTAGGTACTCAAAACTTAATTAGTCCAATAGAGTTTTTTGATCCTTATAAGAAACAGGATCGATTGGCATCAAAAAGAGGTTTTGTAAAAACTGCCTATTTTATTGCTGACTGTATTTTTTTTTTTTCAAAATCTGTGAATGCAGAACAAAATGTCTCAAAAAGTTAAGGACAGTCTCCTAAGATCGTTTTTCTGCAGATACAACGGTTAAGGTAGCTGTCCTTTATGCCCCATTTCAAAAATCCACCTTTACCTGTAACAAGGGTGGATGAAAATTCCAGTCAAATGTAGTACCGTACTGCAGTCTACGAATAGTAAAAAGTTGTCTTGCAGGATGTCAATAAAATTGCAAGCAGACAAATAACAGTCTCCTCGTAGAGAGGATGCCTGTGCTAAGCAACAGAGAACTGATTTTACCAACGACACATATCTTTTTAGGGTTCCGTACCGCTCCGCTGTCCGTTCGTCCGTCTGTCTGTCAGCGGGCTGTATCTCATGAACCGTAATAGATAGACAGTTTTAATTATCACACATTGTTTATTTCTAGTGCCGCTATAAGAACAAGTCATCAAAATAAAATAAAGTAATAAATTAATTAATTGGGGGTCCCAATACATGAAACGTTGTTAAATATTGTACAGTGGTACAGAACCATTCGTGTGCGACTCCGACTTGGTATTGGCAGTTTTTTTCTTTGGCAGTTTTTCCTTCAAGATCAAATATATATGTCAACTTTTTTTTTTTTTTAAACCTTGTCCCACACTAGGAACTTCTCCTGTATCGTGGGTGCGTTTACAAACATTTAAACTCACATACCTACACAATCAGCCAGACCCGGAACAACTACTTGTAGGTCATACAAATATTTACTTTAGGTAGGCAGTGACCACACTTCTTCTTGTCGTTGTCACGACAGTTTCGTGACCACACTTATCAACGCAGAATCAGCTTGAGCCGGTCAGAATGAGCTTTAAGTTAATGCAACAAAAGCGAAAACCGCATCATTCACCTCGTTTCGGCTCGGACGACGCAACTCGAAACCGCGTCGAACTTAATGCCACTAGTGTGGTAATACGTGATCGGCTGAAACCGAATCCGCGTCTATAAATGTATTTTGACGTTGGTAAAATCAGCCCTAAGTCAATCAATCTGCCTAGCCTTTTCTCAACTGTGTTGGTGTCAGCTTCCAGTCTAACCAGCCTAAAGAAAATCAGCCCTAAGTATATTACGTCACAAAAAATCCTGACATCACGTAATATGTCATCTGTCAGGCTACACACCAAAATTTACCTGAAAATTTTGAATAAATGACTTTTGAATTTTGAATTTTACCATTCTTCAATTTAAATGTATTTGTTTAAAATAAATAATTAGGACTCAAAAATCACAAAGAATGTGCTCAAATGGATGGAGTTATGGAATATGGATAAATGTCTTGACGCTGCGTGAGCGTGCATGATAAATCGCCGCCCTTCGATGTCCACCGCGCAAAGAATAGATGGAAAGCAGTACATAAAGTAATGTTTTGCTCTATTGGTGTAATTGCTGTATGGCGTTCTAGTGGGAGGTTAAATAAATAAATGAGTAATATAAAAACCTTACCAACAACAGTAACATTGATGCCAACGTTCCTTGTGGGGGACAGTCGGAAGTCGACCCGGCAGTGGTACATGGCCTGGTCGTCTTCCGACAGAGAAGATATGGTGACTGAAGTCGGCTGGGACTGGATGTCGGCGCGGAGCCTGGAACTCGTGTTGAAGGATGGCTCCGACCATTGTTTGTCTGGGATCTCGAAGCTGCGGAGAAATTTGAGGGTTAGATCTAGTATTTGGCGAAAAGTAAGGCTGGCTATTGTAATGTCAAATGCTTGGCAATGTCTCCAATTGTTATTTATTTTATAGGTATGGTAAAATAAAGAATCTATGCCACAATTATAAGAGAAAGTAACTGTTTGTCTGTACTCTTTTCACAGCTTAATGGCTTAACGGATTTCGATAGAATATGGCTCACAGGTAGACTATGACCTGGGTTAACACATAGTGTGGCGGCATCTGCATCGCCACAAATGCGAACTACGCACCACACTGACGTCACGTAAAATCCTGCATCGCGCAAGCAGAGTTTACCGCGCGACTATACAACGTCCCGACATCAATCATCGAGCAGTTTTCCAACAGACACAACACCTGTCTGGTCGAAGGATCCTCCCTTTTCTATGAGGATGAGATAACTTTACATCCTGTTCTTCATACCGGTGACCTCGATTTTTCATCCTGAATATTTGTATAAAATAATCATGAAATACAAAATACAGGCAGATGAAATCGCGGGCCCCAGCTGGGGTTCTATACATTGTGTTACGACGAGCGTTTCTTTTGCGCAAGATTGTATGCCATTAGATCTGGTTCGCATGAATGCTTTCTCGAGTTTTCGACGTTCAAAACTTCAAACATAGAATGTGCAAATGGCTGGGCGTATGAACGCGTTTATGCTTTCGCTAATTTTCAAAAACGGTGTAGCATGACGGTAACGGATTAATTATTCTAGGTTTTTCTAAAGACTGTTCATATTTCAACGCTTCTTTTGAGCTGGCGGCGAACTGGCTTCTGAGAGGCACTGCCAGTGATTTTTCACACCAAAAATAAAAGTCGTTTTCGAGTAATAATTTTTGCTCAACGTTACGTGATTTGATGTACAGAATGCGTAGACCCATCACGAGATCATCGCGAGATTTAGTACTTGCCTATCTACAGAATGTAAACAGACCCATCTTTTTACACCCTGTATCTAGGTAGGTACCTACTACATCTCGCGATTGGTCAATACACGCGCGTGCTAGTGTTATACTTCAAAAAAGGAAGAAGTTCTCAATTCGTCGATTTTTTTTTTTACGTATAAAAAAAAGTGTTCGTGCAAATCAGGGACTAGTCGGTTCCTATTTTTGTTTCGTTCCCATCCCGTATTTTTGTTTGCGTATCTGCTTATTGTCGGCACAGAATAAATAATACTACTTTTTGGTTCGATTGTTTGTAGGATTGTGGGATTTAAATGGTGGGTGTGAGTTCGTTGATCTTATGGCTTAGATTAAATTTATGCTGTTGAATGATCAGTGAGGCGTTGACGAGTGCCGAATATGGAGATATTATCCACACCTTGGCGTAAGATGAAGCGGGGAAAATAATTTTAACGTTGTGAATATGTGTACCTAGTATAAGGTATACTTGGCCGACTTCTTGTATCCCTGCGATTTGGTCAACAGTACAAATTCAAACTCAAAGCATTTATATCAATTAAACCATTTACAGGCACTTTTGAATTGTCAAGGAGTCAGTCAGTCAGAAATATGAAGCTAGTTGCCCATTCCAAAGCGTAGGTTCCTATGGAGAAGAACGGGCAAGAAACTCCACGGACACTCTTTAAAAAAAATTATATTCTTACAAAATATTGTTTACATCATTCATGTTAAAATTATACATGTGAGAACAATGTAGAAAGACGTGTAGGTACGTAAAAAGCGTCCGTAATAAAAAATTAAAAATAAAAACAATTCAAAAATTAAAATAAGCCGTGGCAGATAAGAGATGACCAGTCCCTACTGACGGCGCCCGTTCACGAACATGACGCATGGATCAGCACCGTTTAGCTCAACCATTTTGATACAGATAGTGCAATTCACGACGACGTGCCCCACTCCGCGATTACTGTACTGTAAGCTGTACTTTAATACGGAGCGGAGCGGAGTATAACAGAGATATTCTATAAATATTCACTAAAGTGACAGCACAATTCGAATAAGTAAGTTCACTTAGCACCCTATAATGTATCCACTGCATGGACACAGGTTTCGGTTAAGTGAGAGGGAGAGGGCAGTAATCCAAAACCACGCGGGCCCAGAGCGAGTTGTTAGATGGCATATGTCTTCGAATTTTTGGTTCTAGGACATTGGCCGGTTCCCTCACGATGTTTTCCTTCACCGTTTTGAGAGTAGTGGTGATGAAATAATTTACACAAAGTAATTTTCCTGTCTGGGTTTGAATCTACGACCTACAACTCGCAAGTCGCGATCGTTTTCACTGATTCACTTGTTTTTATTAAAGAAAAACATTCACGCTCTCACACTTTAATCTACAGAATTTCCAAGATATATTTTTAGAATAACCTAGAGACCTCGCTCGCCTGTCATGTCATAATTTTCTGAGAACTAAAATTTATGATAAAGTCCCGCAACCCTTGTTCTTGCGACTTCGCGTTAAATCCAGCGAAGTCGTGCGATGTTCCAGTGACATGAATCACGACATATTTTTCCAATTATTGTAGGAAATATAATGTTATTGTTTTTACCTGAATCATTGCCTGTTTAGCCTTTTACCAAATACGTTAGGGTCAGCTTCCAGACTGTCAAAGATCTACAAATGACAGCCGGGACCAACGGTTTATCTTGTTTATCGAGAAGTCTCGGTATGTAATGGATGGTCACCCATCCACGAGTCGCTCTTGGCCAGCTGTTAAGTTAATACTGAGGAAGAACAGTAGGTAGGGATAGGTTATTATTATGATGAGCTTACCTGTATATGGGCATATTATTCTTGTACCACACAAGGATCATGAACTCGTCGTCGGAGGAGTCGGGGGTGGAGTCGCAGAGCAGAGTAACGTCGCCGCCCTCCAGAGCTTCCACGTTGGACACGGGACCTGGCAAATAAGGCCCACCTATTTAATAACAGTCAAAAATATTTATTTAATAAAAGGATAAGTATCTCCAAATTTATTTTTTTATCATTCAATAATTCTGACCAGGATAAGTTAAATATATGATAGACATCCCAAAAATTAATGGTTCTAACTATATTATACATTTATAAAATCCTTTTTTTTTAAATCGTGTTTTATTTTAGTGCTATAATTATGTCAATTTATATCCTAATTTTATTGATGTAATGAATTTAATGAATTGTATATATTTGTGATTAGTATTGGGACTAGGTGCCTCAGTCTCTAGTATATACAGGATTACTGGTAATTCGACGTATATCCGTCAGGGGCTGATAAAGGGGGCCAAATGCAACAAATTGAACCCCCCATATGTATGGCCGAAATTCAATAGTATTCGAGATATTTGAATTTTAAGGGTTTTTCGATATTTACCCAAAATTTGACATTTAATTCCAAATAAAAAAAAAACTACACATTTGAATGGGTACCATTAAAAATCATGTTGTAGCTAGCACTTCAATTAAGCTATGGACATAGTTAAAACTACTTAATTTAACAAAATAATTAAAATAATGAACGATATAAGAATAACATCTTACCAATATTTTTATTTTACGCTTCAAAAATGTTGCCTCCTCACAAAAATTTCTATGACATTAATCGTAAAAATAACTAGAAAAACTTGCCTATTCTGTAAGCTTTCCAAAAAGGTATAAAAATTAATTTTAAAATACATAGTTCGTGGCATGGCATGTGTTTGAACCGGCGCGGGGAGAGAAATAATGTGTGTTTTAGTTTATGATCCTTGCTAAAACAACCGATTTTACTGGCGGAATTCTTCGTGATGGGGCGGGGTGTGAGGGTGGGGGAGCACACGGCGTCTGCTGTGCTCGCGTCGCCTTCCTTAGTAAGTTTCGACTCTACGCCGCGCAAGCACGTGTGTTGTTATCTTGCTATTAACCAATCTCTCATCGCGTTAATTTGTTATCGATCATTATTGTTAATTCTTGTTTCTCTTGTTATTATTTTTGTTATCATTGTTATGTCGGATACCATGGCTTCGTATGCTAATAACGAATACGCAGACATTATGTTTTGTTATGGTTTTGCCGATGGAAACGCGGCTGCGGCTCGGCGAGAATACCAACGCCGCTTTCCCGATCGTCGACTTCCCCACGTTACTGTTTTCGGGAGCACCTATCGACGATTGTCTGAAACTGGCAGTGTTCAGAGAGCACAATTCAACGCTGGCAGACCTCGACGGTATACGGCTGACGAAGAGGACACCATTCTTCAGTGTTTTATTGATGACCCAAACATCTCAACGAACATTGTTGCAAGACAGCTCGGTATGTCCCAGTGGAAAGTGTGGTCGGTAGTACATCTATCAGGTAGACACCCGTACCATTATCAACCTGTCCAAACATTGCACGAGGGAGATCCTGCCAGGCGACTCGAATTTTCTCGGTTTATGTTAAACGCTGACGCTGACCAGGAACATTTCCTAAGAAATATTTTGTGGACTGACGAGTCAAAGTTTGACCGGGATGGTATAACGAATTACCATAACTTACATTTTTGGGCACCTAAAGCAGGCAGGAATCCAAAAAAACTAAAAGAAACTGCGTCGCAAATGAGATTTTCCCTGAACGTATGGATGGGTGTCGTTGATAATTATTTGGTGGGCCCTCATTTCTTGCCCCAAAATTTGAACGGCGAAAATTACGAGGAGTTTTTGAGAAACAACCTAGACGATTTGTTGGCGGATGTTCCCGAAGAAATAAAAAACAACCTCATGTTTCAACATGATGGGTGCCCAGCACATTACCGGATTACTGTCCGACAGTGGCTAGATGAGAGATTTCCAAACCGATGGATTGGGAGGGGAGGGCCAATTCCGTGGCCAGCACGAAGCCCTGATATCACACCACTTGATTTTTACGTCTGGGGTCATATGAAGGAATTAGTTTATGTGACCCCAATAAATTCAGTTGAAGAACTTCGACAGCGAATAATAAACGCGGCGCAACAGATGAGAACAACGTTTTCATCAAGAGTGACGAAAACCGAAGTTAGGAAAAGAATTCGAACTTGCATTCGTAATAGAGGGGCTCATTTTGAACAAGATGTGTAAAATTTTTAATAAAATTTGACGTACATTTTTGAATGCATTTTATTTCATACAAATACAAATTCTCTCCCCGCGCCGTTTCAAACACATGCCATGCCACGAATTATGTATTTTAAAATTGACTTTTATACCTTTTTGGAAAGCTTACAGAATAGGCAAGTTTTTTTAGTTATTTTTACGATTAATGTCATAGAAATTTTTGTGAGGAGGCAACATTTTTGAAGCGTAAAATAAAAATATTGGTAAGATATTATTCTTATATCGTTAATTATTTTAATTATTTTGTTAAATTAAGTAGTTTTAACTATGTCCATAGCTTAATTGAAGTGCTAGCTACAACATGATTTTTAATGGTACCCATTCAAATGTGTAGTTTTTTTATTATTTGGAATTAAATGTCAAATTTCGGGTAAATATCGAAAAACCCTTAAAATTCAAATATCTCGAATACTATTGAATTTCAGCCATACATATGGGGGGTTCAATTTGTTGCATTTGGCTCCCTTTATCAGCCCCTGACGGATATACGTCGAATTACCAGTAATCCTGTATATATAGGGTGGAAGGGACATCGACGCGAAAACTGATACCATGGATTCAGCATACGCTGAAACCCCCACCGTTAAAATTTTTCGTCGGTTATTAAAAAAAAAACAGCTGTTTCATAGAAAAGTTCAATACCTACGCGGTCAAAATGTATGGAACAACAGATTTAAAAAAAAATAACCGACGTAAATTTTCAACGCAGGGGGTTTCAGCATCATGTTGTACTGAATCCATGGTATCAGTACCACCTTTATCGCTTTCTACTTTAGTGTCTTTGATTCTTATAATATTCTGAGTGTCTGTTTCTATTGGTACCTACAGGGGCCTGTCAACATTATCTACCAGATAAATGAGTAATGGAACAGACTTTGAAATTACATGCCAGTTAAAAAGTTATCTGAAGGTGGAAATGACCATTAATCTTTTAGTTTAGGTATATATATGGGTTTCCCCCACGGACCTTCTTGAGACACAGTCTTTCAGAATTTCAGCCGTTTTGAAGTAATATTGAATTTACATTGTGTAATTTTAGCAGACAGCCGTAAATTTCGGCTCGCCTAATAAATTTGAGTAAGCATCAGACATTACAAACCTGAATTGTGTTGACACGTAGAAGATATATTAGCCAATAAATCTGGTGGGGTACTGTTTGAATTGTAAGAGATTTATTTAGAACCAGACAGAATTTTTCTATTGTTGTTTTATCTGACGTTTGCGGTTCTTAGCTGTCATCCGATAAGGGCGCCCAAATGGGATTCGAAACTTGACTTGGAAATTAAGGGACGGAGGACTAGCGAGTTATCGATCTTTTTTTTAAACATTTTCCGTTATTCTTTAAGGACTATCTAAGTATTATTGTTGTTGTTCTCGTGGCTAAATATAGCTCGCTTTTTATAGATTTAAAGTTTCATATGATGTACTATGTAGTTTGACAAGTGAAAATCAGGTTGTTGTCCATCATTATTATCACCAGCCTAAAGCAGACCACTGCTGGACATGTAGGCCTCAGAGGTCGCACACAATGAGTTCGATAGAATTGTATAGACTGTTATTCCTGTACGCGTCGCAAATGACTAAAATGACTTCTGAAAAGGGCTCTGAAGGTTTTTAATCCCAACTTAATATTATAAATGCGAAAGTGTGTTTGTTTGTTTGTTACACTTTCACGCTAAAGCTTCGTTCAGACTAGCGCTACGCGACAGCGCGAAGCGACACCGGCTATTGTTATACCGTGAAGTTTTCTTAGAAATTGTATTGTACGAGTCGCGTCGCGCTGGTCTGCACGAGCCTTAAACAGCTGAACGGATTTGGATGAAATTTGGCACACAGGTAGACCATGACCTGGAATAGGACATAGGCTACTTTTGATCCTAATATTCCCACGGGATCGAGACTTATGCGGGTGAAACCGCGGGGTTTGGAAACTTACCATCAACTCCAGGTATAAAAGCATAGCCACCGGTACAGATGAGAAGGAATATGTATATCGGCGCCGGAGTGAGGCGCATTCTACGGCCCATCCATGCTCCCGCGCTGCTCTCTCATTGGTCGAGGGGAGCGCTGGCCTCGCGCATCCGTCACGAGTTGCGCGACATCATCTGTGCAACCGACTTGGACTCATGGTATTTGTAGGGGTATCTGAAAAAGAGGAAAATATTGTGAGTTTTTATGGCAAAGAAACCCTGCATGAGGGACGCAAGGAACCGGGAAGTACCTATGGCAGAAAGGAAAGGAGGCTTATTCCCAGTAGTGAGTGATTCTGGACTGAACAGAGAATTGCATTGATATAATTGATTGGTCTAAAGTAGTGTAGTATACCTATTTATTAGATATGTAAACACTATCTCATGCACGTCAGCAGTGAGGTCGCTGTCAGTGTCACTAATGTCAACTGTCAGTTCACCACGAATGGCGCGAAACTGTTGAAAGTGGAGCGTGCCTGCACGAGAGGCTTGGTGTGATGACAAGCCAATGTGATATTCAACTTAATTACGGAATCAACAGGATTCTACAAGTAGGATTCTCCAACTACATCATAAGAGGTAAGAAAAGATTTCAGTAAAAACTTTTTCAATCAAAAAAATATATGTAGTTTTGTTTAGACCAATGGTTTCATGTTTAGTAGTGGGCACATATCAGGCCTTGTAAAATAAACAAACTTCAAAAGTTTTCCTTCCTATTTAACGACACAGGTCAAAACTTTTTTACGGCGACATAAAACTAGAAGGCTGATGATATTATAATTAAGGGTACACTAGTCGACGGCTCGAATTCGTTGGTGGACGTGACTAATATGACCTCTAATAGTCTAATTATTTATTTATTTAGTTTTCTATTTATTTATTAATTTATTTTATTTAGTGAAATAGACGATGATTTATAGCGAACACAAGTGCGTAAAATTTCATGAATAGACCTTTGGGCGTATAGATATTATGGAAACACTACTGGATGTATTTACTTAAAATAAAATTATTGGAACTTTTGAATAAATTATATATCCCTGTACGGTTTCTATTTTACAATTTTTTTACTACGTAAGTTATTTATTTACGCCCAACTATGACTTAAAATTAGTGTTGAATAATGGAAGTTTTGACACTCATAACTTCCAAAAATTTTTTTTTTTAAATTCTGCTTCCGTACAGGGCTAGATAATTGATATAATTTTTAGTTTTGAACGTACACCGTCAAACAGGCGAGTAATCCTTAACCTTACTAGGTTTGTTTGGAAAAATGACCGACTAGCGTACCCTTAACTACGTAACATAAAAAGTAAATGTTGTCCGCAGTTATGTTCAACTAAAAGTAAAACAGTGGACACTCGTTATTTCAGTTCGTTTCAAATGCAAAAGTTTGTTTTGAAACAAGCTGAAAACTGAAAAGGTGACATTCGTATGACAGCATTCATAAAAGCATAGTTATTAGGCCTGAGAGTTTGTAATACCGTGTGCGGCCGCCGCAGGTCATGCGGACCTCGTTTTTAATGAACTTTGTTACAGCATAGCTTGGTTAATGTAATGACGGACTGCTGAAAAACAGCCAGGAATTTTTATACTTTACCCTTGTCTAACTGCAAGGCAAAAGCGTACCTACCTATTTTCAAACAGAAAATTAACGAACATTAACCATACTCATGCAGTGCGGTTTGGTGGTATTATGTAAATTAGTAGTTAGTGTTATTCTCTAAACCTAATTTCGAAATTCAAACGGGATTCGATGTGTGAACATCTGCGATGACAGTTCGAAATTTAACTCAACTATTTTAAAAGTATAAAATAGTTGAGTTGAATTTCGAACTGTGTGCAGAAACATAGATAATAATGCATAATATACAAACACGAGTTTTAGAAAAAAACAACCGTAATTTCTACACATGTGGTTCAGTTTGCACTACAGTCTAAAATCAACTATATTTACACATACATAAAGTTGATGTTTGTTTAAGTGAAAATAACATCAATTGGAAACAAGGTTATCAATAGAACGTAGATAGAACACTGTTTAAGAAGTACACCTTAAAAATTACAGACATAAAATAAATTTTACATAGGGTGACACAATGGGCGGTCTTATCGAAGTTAAAGTTCGAAACTAACGAGTGAAATTTATAAATTAATACTACAGCACTAATTTCATTGTGCTTAAGGGTTATTTTGTAATCTTTACATACAGGGTCAAATTGCATTAGCTAGCAAAACTTCGCAAACGTGACGGGTATCGATATCAAACAGGATTTAAAAAAAAAAAATTTTTTTTGGGGTCACCAACCTCAGGTTGTGTGGTCTCTTAAAATATTAAAAAAACTTATTTCATTTAGGCACAAGGCACTTTTGAAAGTGAAAATTTGCAAAAAAAACTGTTTAGAAATAGAACATCTGTTTTTTTTTTGTGTAAACTCCACAGACGATAGATGAGTATTAATATCTAAAAACGATAAAACAAAAACAACAGAATTTCAAAACTCATTAGTTAAGTAGTAACAAAACAACTAGCGGCCGCTGACCCCAAAAAAAGATCATCAAAACTTTTGTTTTTGTCATGTTTAAATATCGATATTCGATACCATCAAGTCTGCGGAGTGTTGCTGGGTAATTTAATTTAACCCAACCCCGAATGCATAGTTGTCATGTTAACAGTAAGAACTTGAAGCCTCGTGCAGACTGGCGCGATGCGACACCGGTAAATTCGTCACCCTCCCCGCTAACTGTCCTATCTAGCAATTGATATTTTTCCAGGGCAACAGTTTTTCAGTCGGGCGCTACAATTATGTTAGTGTCGTTGCATTAGCTGTGAACTTTTATTATATTTTGCCCTAAAGCCCTAAGGTCATAAAACTTTTTTTCGAAAGTTATGAACACTGTAATGTCTGTGTAGATACTTCAGTTTGTGAGATATAAAAGTTAGCGGGGAGGGTGACGAATTGTTCTACCGTGAAGTTTTTCTTAGAAAATGTTTTGTTAGAGTCGCGTCGCGCTGTCATTTCACGCCAGACTGCAAAAGGCTTAACTTATGTAACAAAAAAATGTTTTATGAATAAGTGTATCAACGCACTTGATATTCTTTTAAGGACTGCCTGAACGAATGTTGGTCGAGTGTGTGTTTAATTAGACGACAGGAAGTCGTCAAAGCCATGATTAGCATTCACTCGGTAATTGCAGATGTCAAACTCAAATTATTATGTCAAATTATGCGTAATTGATTTGTACGAAGATCGCTATAATTCCACTATTTGATCACTGAAAATTGTGGAAATGGAATTATTAGACATAATTTGTACTTCTGTTGGACATATTGGACCTCATTGAATACCGTATTATTTGTTATTGACATTCATTGAATGTTTGCGTGCCGTCGACACAAACATTTGTCATTGCTGATATTTACAACGAAATTACGTCAAGAGGAGAGGAATCGAATCAATTGTTATGTGAGGTTACCTATGTTACGTTTGTAGTGCTCATTACAAGGATGAAACCCCGCCTTGGTCTTTAAGGCACGGTCTTATAATTTATTGACACTGTTCTTATAGAGCAAATCAAGATGTTGGTGACGAATGTGGTTTTATTAATTTGAATTCCTATGACAGTTGTTAGAAGCCCGGAATTCTGACAACTTGTCCAACCTAAAAATATCTGTGTAACTAAGCAATTCAAGAAAGCTTTGTTCTAATACTTATTTTTAAAATAGGTACATATTATGTTAACCAAAAACAATCATTTTTTGTGTTTTGAGCTACACGATAATTTTGCTTCTGGAGCTGTAGCCTGGAGGCTTTACACTCGTTCCGATTTTGGATGTTTGAAGTAAATTTTTCTCTCCATTTTATATTTTCCTTTCAAGTTATTTCAAGAAGTAACAGCATTTTTCCTTTAGGAAAATATACAATAAAGGCTCCCGCAGACAGGTGCGATTCAGGTAAAAGAATTTCCAAGAATTTAATTGAAATTGTTCTACTAGAGTCTCGCCTGTCTGTGGGAGCTTTAAGACTCATTCTTGTCCTTATCTCAATTTTATTTAAGAGTTTGACTTGTTCAGTAGGTACCTAGTTAGGTATCCTCTATCAGCCATTACAGATTTCACACACCATCCTCAAAAATTTCCTCACGATATGCCTCTCATTATTCATTCACTCTGTAGGTAGTTAGAAAATTAAAATGTTAAGCCAAGTTCATGAAAAATTACAAATTTAAAAATAAATGCTTCGATAATTCAACTTCAAATTCATTAAGAAGTGCAACGGCCTCAACACAACGGCCTCCTTTAAAAACGATGTCAATTTTCTAAAGCGTAGATCCATGGAACTAGTATGTACACGTAGTACATACTGGTTCCATGCGTAGATCATAGATAAATCTCCATAGGTGCCAAAATAGCGGACCCATTGGACATTTTAATTGATGTTAATAGCTATAATAACTGGTTTGGGCGTGGTTGGTCAAAGGCAAAGTGGTTGACACGCAAAAAATTACCTACGGTCGATGACCGGCTGTTTGTGTTTTGTAACTATATGGGCTATGTTTATTTTGTTGCTACTCGTAAAGCAACCGATAAAGGGGCCAAATCCTAGTGTCACATAAAATCAATCTTGTACCTAGTCTACGAAAAGTATAAGGTAGGTGGAGGTGTAGGACATCCATGTTTCGACAGTTATATTTTTAAGTTCCATGTTATCGAGGGCGACGAAAATACAAAAAACGTTCCTGAACCTAGGGATCCACACGCTCAGACGTCAAACCTACTTAAACTGCGAACGTTAATTTTCGTTTGCTAAGCCTGCATGCGTTAAGAAAGGTACAGATATAGCATAAATTTGAAAATTTGCATGCATTCATTTCAATTTTACGAACGTATTTGGTTATATGACTTCACAAGTTATTGCGTTTGCGTAAAGATCATTCTCAGTTCATATTGTGATCGGTTTTACGAATTTTGCCGATGCTACGTCTAAGTTGCGTCGACTCTTTTTATACAAAGTGACATTATTTTGTTTATTTCTGACATCGTGCCGAAGAAATCTTTCTATAATCTGTCATTTTCTGACTGAACGGAAGACCCGTTTCTTCAGTTTCTATGGTTGTCAGGCTACGCGAGCAGGGCCCTATTTAATACCTATATGACAAAGCGACCTATTTGTCAAAGGACATTGTAAAAAATGGCCTATGAATCAACACGTATGAAACCTTTACTATAATTTCTAGTTTATTTTATAATTTACATTAAAATTAATACTATAAAACGGACACTTCATAATTTGGGAAACATTTTTAAAAGTAATAACTTCTATCTTATTCCCCAGCGCCATTATTTTTGTTTCAATTTGACGTTTTGAATAGGCTCACTCAGCGCTTGATCTATGAATAAGGTTTTTATTTACCAACAAAATAAAGCGGCTGAAATCGACTGACAGTCGATGAATTGACAGATGACACTTTGACATTTGCTAGTAATGACAGTGTCATCACTCAGAGTACATTTTTCTATTGGTCATAACTACAAATAAATTAGTGTAGAGAAATAATGGTTCGAACTCGTTCCAATGTAAATGTAAATCCAATATATTTTCACAAATAAACGCTAAGTTTATATGTTTCTATTGACATTTAATTATAACCCCAAAATCCGAAAGTGTTTTTGAATTTTTACAATATTCTCAGAAGTGTCCGTGATTTTAATTTAATTTCAATCGAATATATGCGTTATTTAGAACACAGAAAGTAAATGCACGTGTCTGTTGGTTCTTAGGCGAACCATGTATGGACGCCGAACAATGTCCATTGCTATATTTTAATACAGCAAAAACTATCTCCCTCCTTGACATCAACCGATGAACAACATTTTCAAACGTTTATTTGTTGGTTGAATACGTGGCTTTTGGCTACTTTGTATTTGTGTATTTTGGTTTTTCTTTAAATATGCGTTTTGTTTGTGCAGAATAAACATATTTCTTTCTTTCTTTTTATCAAATCATATCAATTTATTTGCCATAATTATTGGTACAATTTAATAAATAATACAGATACATAACACTTTGTCATAATAATGTGACATGTGACATGCAAACATTTGAGTTTATAATTACTATTCAATTAAAATTAAAATTGAGTAGCAATGTTGTTATATTATTAGATAAATTCTTTTAAATTCCTACTAAAGTCAGAGGGTAAATGCTTATGATTATCATTTATTTTTCAATCTCTTATAAAATATTTCACTTACGGAGTATAAATTATATTACCTCAGTTTAAATTCACTTTTTATCTCGCTCGCACCATACTGCTCGCGGACTGAGTGAGAGCGAGACGGAGTGGGCCACTGGCGGCTCCAAGGCGCCAGTAGTTTAGGTAATTGCTTTTAACGGTGAAAATAATGGTAATTTAAAATATAAAAAAAAACATAAGACCTGCTATATAGTTAGTTCAGTTAGTACCTATGCAAAGTGAAATGATCTAATTTGAAGTATTTTCTGAATAACAGCGGTTTATTGTACGGTTTGGAGGTAACTTTGGATTTTTTTTCTATGGAGAAAATTTTAGGGAATCGTGTTTTTTTAAATGTACTTAACATTAATCCTCAAATTTACCATATATTTATTTCAAAATTAATGCTGGAGTATTTTCGGCAAAACGGAGGATCATGCTAAGTCATTTGAGGTAGTATAGGCTCTTAACCATACGATCACACTGCATAGCTATTCTTACTATATTATAATGCTGTCCTAGGAATTATAGGCAGAACTATTCTATTCCTGAGCCTAATACTTTTTGGAAACATTTCATGAGCTTTTTAAAATAACTCCGGGTAGGTACATTTGAACAAATTGTACGCATTCAAAGATATACAGACTCGGAAGGGTGATCTTAAACTTTTTGAAAACGGATTGGCAATATTCCCATGGGCTTATTCCCATGGGCGTATTCCCGCTATGGCGCGGACGCGTTGTTTTTTGTGTGATGAACACTGATGTCTTTCTGTTGAGTGTAAAGCTTCATGCAGACTAGCGCGACGCGACACCGGTTATTGTTATGTAGAGAAGTTTTCTTAGAAATTGTATTGTTCGAGTCATGTCGCGTCGTTGCGTCGCGCTTGTCTGCAAGAGCCTTAATACTATGAAACTATGAAAAAACTTTAAAAATTGCCAGATGGTCGGATTGTCGCCTTCCTACGTTGTCGTTTTTATAAAATAGGCCCCTGGTGATTGCTTTCTAAATAACAATGATCCATAAAACAAAATCGAACATACAGATCCAAACTTATACGATACAGCTCCCATAATTATGTAAGTAAAGGGTCATACTCCCAGACACTGTTATTAATTTATTATGCGAGTATACAGTTTATTACCAACTGTTCAGATACCCCACGTAGCACGGACGTAAAAACATCGCGGCGGGATTTTATCGCGCACTGGATTTTCAACTCTCGATGTTGAGCCGAGCGTTGAGAATTCAACGCGCTGGTACGCACTCGTCCCACCACATTGAAAAAATACACTGTTGGATTTTCAAGTCTTGGCGCTAAGCAGAGCGTTGAAAATCCAGTGCACGAAAAAAAATCGCCGAAACGAAGGAATCGCCCGTGCGAACATGGGCTTACAAGCGAGTATAATTCTGAAAGTGTCACAACTGGGTGCTAAACTTCTGTTTAGTATAAACTAAACTTGTCACGCTATCGTTAGTGGGTTAGCCTACTTTGCGAAACTGTATTTTGTAAATTACTGTGACATAATTAATATATAACGCTTGTGTATGTGTGCTTGTGTGTGCTTGTGTGTGTCTTCGAAACATACTTACATTATTCGAAGATGAATTCACTTATATTTATAACCGACTTCAAAAAAGGAGGCACGACGTTCTGGGTTTGATTAGTATTATTGGGTTTTTCCAACAGGAATTTCCCGGCGTCTGGAATTGTGCCCGTTTGATGGCAATAGGCTCGTCCCCTATTACATGGGACTAAAAAAATAACTGGCGAAATGTGGGTGTACTACAGGTACACCTCTGCACAACCTTTCGGGGAAACAAAGCGTGATGTTATGTTATGTTGTTGTTTCAAAAAAGAAGGAGGTTCTATGTATTTTTATGTATGTTTATCGATATTTTCAACAATTGTGGAACTATTAGTAACTGGACATATTAGTGTAAATACTTAAACAAGGATTTACACCTAGATATGGTTCAAGTTTCAAAAACTTTAGAGAAAAGCACCACTGGTATCCCTCTTATACTAAAATTGAGAGAAGAATTCACACATATTATTGTCCGCTATTTGGTCCAGTCCCACTCCCAATGAATATAATAGGGGACCAGCTGATTGCTATTTATTGGAACTGTTCCAATTTCGAACAATAGAAATTCAACAGTTTTTTTTTTGGGAATATTTTTATTCACAGTTTGTAAGCTGTCCAAGAACAAAGGATGAAAGCTCCGGTAGAAAAAATTCGTGCCGTGTGTAAGTACCTGGATGTCAAAATTATTCGAATTTTTCGTTCTAAGGCAGGCCGGTTTCCTCACGTTGTTTTCCTTCACCGTTTTGAGAGCAGTGGTGATGAAATTATGTACAAAAATTCAAGCGACTGTCTGGGTTCAACTCATAAGTCACGGCAGTTCCACTGGGTTACCACTGCTTTATTGACTGGGTAATACTTATACCACAACTTGAGCTATTTCTAATACATAGTTCGTGCCGTTACGAGAGAAGACAAAGGATGTTAACAGACGAGCTACGGATATAATTAATTTTCGAAAAAATAACGATCATTTTGGAGTGCACGTGTCGCTTGTCTGTTAACACTCTTTGTCACGAACTCATTAGTGATTTTTGTCACCTGCTAATTAGTCATTTATTTTGAAAGGCAAACATGCGAACTACGCTTTGAACACTTGACGTCACACAAATCCTGCATCGCGCAAGCAGAGTTTACCACGCGATCCGTATATATATATATATATATGACTTTCGGGTATCAATCGTTGGGACAGTTGCCCTCCAGACACGACCCACGACGATGGTTGGAGGATCCTCCCTTGTCTATAGAGGATGAGTGAACTTTAAATCAATGAACCCGTAAACTAAATAATTGATTGGTCCGTAATGAATAAATCCAATATCTAAAACTAAATAACCGTTTGCTTAGGCAAGTTAAAACAATAAGGGCCACAGGCACTATCTACCATATTAATTATTCAGTATTTATTCGGAGGTGATGAAACAGCTCATAAATCACCTGAACATGAATTAATGATCATTACAACACACTTTAATACAATTATAGATATCTTAAGCATGAGATTACGCCAGATAGTAGTCACGAACTTATTATTGTTTGTAAAACAATACATTAACATAATCTGATTGATTTAGATACGGACAGCCATATTTACGAGCTTATCGATACTAATTTTTAATTTCTGCATACAATGGAGGCCGTATCAAGATGAAAAGTGTATCGGAATCCGAGTCTTTGTTATGAACGAGCATAAGTTATGTTAGGTATGTACTACTATCTGTTCTAAAAGTATGTGATGAAAACGTAAACAAACGATATTCAGGTTTAACTTTTATGCAATCACTCACAGAAGGTAACACATTCTTCTGTATTTAGAAGGTTTCATCTTTATATCTCACCACTTCTTTAACAATTATTATTGTTTGAATAAAATTAATAAATTGCATTTGAAAAATCATCGACGAAGTTTGAGGTTATACAATTAATTTCAATTGTCAAATGAAAAACTTTTTTAACCCTAGCTCACTAACCTTAATTTCGACTAACGTTATCACTAACCATTCGTAAATTATACGACGGATTAAAACATCAATATTTATTTAATCAACTTCTTAGAAGACACAAAACGATCTTAATTAACAGTCTTAGTTTTCTTTTTATCCAATAACACAATCTGTTTTAGAAAAACCTTCTTTGAACAAAGATTGCTCATAAATACACATTATGCTCCCTGCAAATCGCTTTTTTCAGCCCTTGCAGAAATTCGTGGTCATACGACGTTTTTTTTTACACTGCAAGTTTTGCGAGTCCTGGGAACGTTTTGACTAGGACCTTCGTGATCTAGTCTACAATTTTCAGGATATCCGAGATGATTTACTTATAATTTCGTTGCAAAAATAGTCTGAAATTTTACGACTATCATACGATATATCCCGATCTAAAAAACGTGCATCCGTAATGAGTAATTGCGGGTCACTAATGATGTGAATCAGGAAGGTATTAGAAGCGGCAATGGTGGCGTCGGACATCGGAATCTAATCAAAAAATTAAATGTGCAACGTACGCGTTGACATTTTTACGAATGGTTAGTGATCCAGGGTTAAGGTGATCTAAAATTTGCATTTTTGGGTTAAAGTATTCAAACAATGAAAAGCACTAAATCTGTAAATATCACTAAAACTTGGCATTCACAGATATTTATTTTCTGATCCATTTCATTCATCACTCATTTTATCACAGATCATAGGAAATTGGTAACCTATTAGCATACTCGTATAAGTATGGTTTATAAAAGAAGGAAAGTTTTAGCTTGTTAGATGTTTAGCCTCCCTACAAAGTTAGTAATGAATATAATTTTATTGATCGTAGAACTTTTCGGCACGTGGAGTTTTTTCTGGTGTCATGGGAATCAAGATAATTGTCAGGGAAATGGATCTAAGAGCTAAGTAGGTAGGTATATCCACTTGACAACACAGTTTGGGAAAGTAGTAAATTGTAATTGCTTCCAGGAATGTGTGCTACGAGTGCAGGACTCGTAAACGAATGTCGAAAACAAATGTCGAATGAAAAATGTGAAATGTGTCGTCGAATGTTCTATGTATTAATTGTTTTAATTATTTTACTGTGTTATTATCTGCGCATAATGTAGTGTACGCTGTGCTTTTCTTTAAGTAATGAGCCGCTTAGACTTAAGTTTGCAACGTATAAAATGTAAAGTAATAGTGTACTTATTGTTGAAGAGCCTAATAATAAATAAATAATTTCACGTTTATAGAGGCGCTCCCACTTAAATATCAGATTCATCCAGGTATACTTATAATCTGAGTAAGCCTACTCTTGCAGACTGAATCTCTCCTTTTGTGGCCAACTGGACACACGGATTGGTGAACGAAGTTGGTTGTTATACGCAGACAGAAGTTTTTGACTACACGTAGACAAGAAAGCACTATTCTTAAACAGAAAAAAAAAGATAAAGTACGTTCCACAAATATGTATTGCCGGCCTAACCGGATTGCCCTAAGTAATATCCATGTAAATGTACACCTGATTCGTAAATCCCACTTGAAGGTTTACTGGAGCGTACATCTTTACACCACCTGTATTTCGGGCATACCTGCCTAATACGGGACTCCACCGGAACCCTTAGCCCACGTTGGCACGGACGTAATAAAATCGCGGCGATTTTTTTTCGTGCAATGGATTTTCAACGCTCTGCTTAGCGCCGAGAGTTGAAGATCCAACAGTGTGTTTTATTAAAGCGCTGGGACGAGAGTGTGTCCCAAACCGAGCTTGAGCCGAGCGTTGGATTCTCAACGCTCAGCTCAACACCGAGAGTTGAAAATCCAGTGTATATAAAATCCCGCCGCGATATTTTTACTTCCGTGCATACGTGGGCTTATTCATGAGCTCTTCGCGCCGAGGTCGGGGTGCTCAAATTATCCTTGAGTAGAGCCGTACGTATTCATAAAAACGAATGTCATTCAGAAAAGTGATTATGTAAAAACAATTGTAGGTCACACCATGACGGAACGAGGGTTGAGTTTTAAATTAAATTTTGTAAAAAAGGTATGTTTGATTTAGATATTTCCGATCCCGGGAAATTGAAAACTATTTTCACGTGGGACTAGCCTCGGGCTTTACCAGGTACGTATATGTTATGTATGTACAGTGTATACTATAAATGGACAGTATAAAAAGGTCCACATCGAGCCTACCGAATATTTGACTATGGTTTTCTAAAATTATTACAACATAACATCACGCCTTGTCTCCCCGAAGGATTGGGCAGAGGTGTACCTGAAGTAGTTGGTATACCCACATTTCGCCAGTTATGTTTAAGTCCCATGTAATAGCCTATTGCCATCAACCGGGCACGAATCCAGACTCCGGGCTGCTACTGGGAAATTTTAGATAGAAAAACCCAATAACATTGGCCCGACACGGGAATCGAAAACAGGACCACCGCTTGCGACCACTAGACCAACAAGGCAGTTTAAAAAAAAAAATCTTATGATAATTTATGGCAATTAACGAAGTACCTAACTGATGACATCAGCAATAATTGAAGCCACAAATTCCCTAGCCATTCCATTTTCCCAGCTGGCAACAATTTTAACCCCAGTATGATCAATCACTGATTCCCAATGCTAATTCTACAAACATACATATTTGCATGTAGCAACACCGTGCTGCGGGTCTAAACGACGTTAATTGTCAAACGTTAGGGTTGCCACACTTCATTACCGTTCGTTATGAGCTCATCAGGCGCATATTTTACAGTCAACATGATAAATGGACTGACATCAGTCGAACAGACGGACTAAACCGAGTCATTATATCTTTTCAACGTAGAATTGCCCAATGATATAACGTGGTTGGTACTCAGGCTGTGGTTTTCCAATATTAGACCGAATAATCGGCGTTAAATCAAGGTGATACGTGGGCGATCGATAATGATTATTGGACAAGAACTACGTAACACTTCACACAAGTGCTTTATGTCAGTTTCGATATTAGTAGGTTGGTACTGTTTTTGCGTAACCTGTCAAATACGAGGACGTCCTTTATAAAGAAATATAGTTAAAATTGACGTTGTTGTTAGGCACGGACTTCACCAAAGCGTAGACGAGACAAGAGGAGAGGAGATGTGTTTTAAACAACCAATAGAATTTCGTTACTCACACATCTCGCCTCCACTCAGCTTCAGTGGATACCACTGAGCGGAGATGTACCTATCATATTTGTATGGCATGATCGAAGCGGAGACGCGAGCTGTGCCTCGCCGAGATTGAGTTGGGCGGCGGCGGCGGCGGTACAAAGCGGAGATGTGAGCTGTGCCTCTCAAGCTGGCGATGGCGCGCAGCGGAGATGAGAAAAGATGTGAGCGGCATGTAGTGAGCGGGCAACATCCAACGCTCGCCACACGCAGCTCAGTTCCGCTCTAGCCGCACACATCTCCGCTCCATTCTAGCCAGTACGCATCTCATCAAGTCTCATCAAGTGGATACACCCCAGCTAAAAAACATCTCGTCTCGTCTCCGCTTCGTACATCTTCGCACATCTCCGCTTTGGTGGAGTCCGAGTCTTAATCAGCTAAGTGTTGTCCCTGTCATGTATTCAAATTAAATAAGATTGATGGTAAGTCATTACGACGTATTAAGAACGGACAAAGCAAATTAATAAAATTACTCTATGTTTGACCGTCCTTTAATTTAAAACATTATAATTCGCGGTTTCTGGCTGTTTTCAACTTTAACTGATGCCTGAAGTGTTAATCCATTTAG
The DNA here is from genome assembly GCA_963853775.1 of Xanthia togata. Taxonomy (NCBI): domain Eukaryota; kingdom Metazoa; phylum Arthropoda; class Insecta; order Lepidoptera; family Noctuidae; genus Xanthia; species Xanthia togata. Next base: position 22,295,529 of record OY970791.1, read on the forward strand.
TCTAATTCTAATCCTACATAATAATCTCAGTCTAAAAGCCTGCTACTTTAATATTCGACCCTGAAGCCATATATTTTAGGATTCAATTTTCTACGACTCATAAATGTTGCTCATATTTCGCTGATTCTTTATGCAAATGTCCAGATATTTCGATTCGCTAATAAAATAGAGTGTGTATTCAAATTCCTAGTGAATCGACAGGTTTTAAATTTCTTAAGTAGGTATATGAGAGTACTAAACCCGTTGAGCTTATCCGTTTGGGTTTTACCTGCATTTCAAACAAAGGTAAAGTACCTATTTAATATCTATTGGATTGAAGCAATAAAACGTTTTTGGAACTTGTTTCAACTAATTTGATACCGATATTTGACAAGTCATGACTTAGATCAATAGTAATGACAGCTGGGCATAGGTAATATATTTACTTAGCAGCACCTACTCACTCAAAGACCTAGCTAATGTTAAGGCGAAGGCTTTATCTAGGGAACTGCTACTGAGAAAAATACAATGTCCTGTTTTTTTAGAGTTCCGTAGTCAATAAGGAAGCCTTATAGTTTCGCCATGTCCTTCTGTCTGTCTGTCTGCGGTTTAACTCCAAGACTACTTACTACGTACTACGGGTACTAGAAAGCTGTAATTTAGCATGGATCACGCCGACAAAATGGTAAAATAAAATTATGTAAAACTATTTTTTCTAGTGTTCCTTTTTTTTCGGGTCTATCCCATGGTTTAGCGTGTCGTTAGAAAGGTAGTTCAAAAAAATAATATAAAAATAATATTGTGAAAGTGTGAAAACCATTTTTGGATTCAAGGATCCGTTTGCGAAATATTAAGCCTTGAAGTGCTAATTTTTGTTAGAGTCAAGTGTCCACTCCCCCTGTCAGCTCTGGATCCGCTAGGTTGGTTCTGGATATGTGAAAAAATTCACTGCAGTATAGTATTTAACGAAATTAAAAGGAAAACTATCAAACGTTATGGGCTTTAAAAGTTGCAAAAACATGCTCTCCCATACATTTCATATGGGAGAACATGTTTTTTAACTACAATGTTAAGTTTGTTCTTGGGATTAATTCATCCCAACTACGGAACCCTTCATTGTGCGTAGTCCGACACACTCTTGGCGGTTTTTTCATAAACTTACTACCTAGTTAACTTCTGTATCTACGCGACTTCATCTGCGTGAAATTTTCTTGTTTTAGATAATATAAAATATATCTTATGACACTCGGCAATACTGTCGCTTCACATTATCTAGTGAAAGAATATTCGGAATTGGATCAGTAGTTCCGAAGATACCTCTTTATCATATTATTAACACTTTCGACTCCACCCAGTTTTCATAAAACTCATACGCCATGCTGCCATACATATCGGAAGTGAACCCTCCGGGAGGGTTGCCGGCGTTACGTTTGCGCTGAAGTTTACCATGCATCGCGGACGGTCAACGGCGTTAGGTTTAAAACAGTGTTATTAAACACTGTAAAACGGGGTGTTTTCCGGTCTAGTCGTTATACGGAGTTTCTAACCTTTTACATTTTTTGTGAATATTTGTAACCGTGAAAAAAAAACACAATTCTTGGATTTTAAAACCAACGCATGTCCTAATAAATCTTGTTAAAGTATACATCAGATTTTATTTTCACGGTTTATAATGCTGTATTCGATAAGAAAAACCTACATTTAAAAGGAGCCCTCCGCGAGGACTCCCGGCATCACATATGCGACTAGGTGAACCCTCCAGGAGGGCACCCGGCAGTGACCGTATTAATAGATGAATAACGGAACCATGAAAGAATTTTAGCAAGATTTTATAGTTAGGCAAAAGTTTTTGCATTTAATTATTTACGCGTACTTTCCTGTTCCAAGTGCTAAATGGTTTTTCCGCTCCAAGACTTCCTTCACTAATTTGATTTTAAATTAAAAACAAACGTACCTATTTGTCAGATTATAAAACCACAAATCCCCATGAATCATCATGGTAATGTACTTATTTGCGATTAATTTGGAAATTCTCATTTATATTAAGATGCCAGTTGACCTTACAAAATGTCCCTATATCATAATATTGACGGATCAATGGTTCAGTAGCCACAAAAATCGGCGAACTATAAAGCTTATAGGCTGTGTCACAGTATAAAGTAACAGTATTACATCTCGGCAGTGACCTTGAAATAATTACAAAAGTCGCTCGGTAGATAAACCTTCCGCGCACGTGCTTAACTGGCGCGCACTCGAGACTGTTGCGTACTATATATGTACTATATATGTATACACTGAGATCTCGAAGCGCGTCGTTTTGGCCGTTTTTTATGAAGTCGTGATACTGTTACTTATTTATACTGTGGCTGTGTGCAAACTGAGTCAAGACTGTTTATAAGAAATACTTTTGCTTTATGAAAACAAAGATGGCGCGTACTCAGTACAAAACAATTTCATATGTCAAAGTTGTCAAAATATACAAAAAGAAACCCTTTTGACAAGATTAAGCTGTTCCCTAATAGACAGAACTGTTTTCGTTCTAGTCTACCGTGTCAACTGATTTAAAATGGATGGAATTTCTGATTAATTTCATCGAATTCCATAACAAGTTTGGCGTGGTATAAGACCGCTAATTATGATAGATTTCGCAAAATACATAAAATGTTTAGTCATATTTTGTTTAATGCCAGTTTTAAAATATCCTGTTATAGGTGATTGTACCTATCTACCTACACATCATTTTTATTTTTTGATCATTATGTAGTGTGGCATACCAAAATAGCTTCTAAGATATATTTGGATTATTAAGAAATAAAATGCTAAATTATTTAATTATAGGCAGCAATGACGCCGCGATTTGTAAAAAGCTTAAAGGCTCGTGCAAACCAGCGCGACGCGACGGCGCGACGCGACTCGAACAATACAATTTCTAAGAAAACTTCACGGTATAACAATAGCCGGTGTCGCGTCGCGCTGTAGCGTCGCGCTAGTCTGAACGAAGCTTAAGGCGTTCGACTGACTTGATTCGAGCGATCGGGTGTACGACTAATTACATAAAATTGATGTGAATCCACTTCTTTGAATGAATAAGCTTTATATAAGAAATACTAAGCGATTATACAGAAAGTGGGCGCAAATAGCTGTTAAATATTTCGCCGTTTTGATTAATTTCGCAATATTACTGTATGGAAATAAGAAATATGGCTAGCTAGTGAACTAAAATATTGATTATAAAATGAAATCATTAATATCGTAACATCGAATATTTTGTTTTAGATGTAAACAAAGTATTTGAAAAGTTTCCAAATGCCTTTTTTACACCTAAAACGGTTACAACATCAAATAAATTCAGTGTTATAATTGCAATTCATGATTAATATTCTAGTTCACTAGTTAGCCATATTTCTTATTTCCATACAGTAATATCGCCAAATTAATCAAAACAGGTAAATATTTGACAGCTATTTGCGACGTTGCCAACTTTTTGGAAGGTTTAGCTGTTACAAGTAGATAATCTACCTACATCTTAAATTGCAAAGATTAAGTCGCAATTTTTTATTAAAAATACCTAAATTAATTGAGGATTTTTAATCACTTACCTTCTTTGAATAAAACATTTATATTAGCACTAAGCAAAAAAAAAAAAAATTGCCTGTCTTGATCCAACATTTAATCGGATTAATGTAAGGATTAGATAGCACAATAAATCTCTGCAAGTGTAAATGTTGGCAAAAAGAAATGCTTTTATTTACTTTCAATGACTAACTACAATTGGCTGGATGGTAACGGCCGCATGGGTCGATTGAAGGATAAGCTGCCACCCTTACATATGGTATGGTACTTACCCCAACCCACCGTGCATCGGAAAGCACGGTGTTGTTGGTCCCGTTTCGGCTGTCATTAATAGATCTTTGACGACGTTACGGGTAGTTGAAACCCAAAAGTCAGACAAACACTCTTACCAAGGGGTATAAGCAGTGATAGCCTAGTAGTGTGACCGTCAGACTGACAAGTCGTAGGTCTCGAGTTCGAACCCAAGGCACGCACCTTTTACTTTTCGGATTCATGTGCGTATTATATAATTATCACTTGCTCAAAAAACGGTGAAGGAAAACATCGTGAGGAAACCGGCATGCCTGAGAGATATTTCTCGACGGCATGTGAAGCCAAGTCAGAGGCCCGTGGGTGGCTTTAAAACTCTGACACCAGGTTAGTTTACTAACCACACGAAAAGAAGAAGACCAAGGGGTATCATTTTACCCCGTAACTGGTATTCAGATGTATCCGGTAAGACTGGAAACTGACCTCAACATAGTTGGCAAAAGGCTAGGCAGATTTATTGACTAACTACAATCTTTATTCTCTAGAGATACTTGCTGTTCCTAATCTTCGAACCCTTCTATGTCTCTTTTATTACTAACGTTATTTATTCGGTCTAAAACAATATATTTTATCTATAATGGTCGTTACTATGACTTACTGCAATTTTAATTTCTCGATATTTATTTCGGAAAATTGTTTAGTGCTTGAATATGTATAGGAGTCATTAATTCCGTAGATGTGACTGTATTGCCTATATCAAGTTTAGCTCTGATAAGTCCGACATTGCCACCAAAGGCACAAAGGCGCTTATTGGTGGGAATAATGACGTCAATGCACACTCCAACTGGCTTGGCAAATTGTAATTGAAGAAAGATGTTATAAATTTATTAAAATGTTTGCCAGAAATTGTCAGACTGCAGATTGAGAGAAAGCCTCTTCTCATGCGCAGAAGCAATAATTATTCATCACCACGGATGTTCACTTCGCGAATTGTGCTTTTTAGGCATGGGATCGTAATTAAGTGTTATTATGGAAATTAGGAAAAACAAGACACTGAAAATCCAATTTAGTACCCACTTGACTTTGATCTCGCAAGTTAGTGCAGAATAAACGAATCCCAGTTTCCACGGGTGCCACCACATGGTCCACACCCTATGTCTGATGTAGTAAAATGTAAATTGTAAAGCTTCGTGCAGACTAGCGCGACGTGACAGCGCGACGCGACAACGCGACGCGACACCGGCTATTGATATACCATGAAGTTTTCTTAGAAATTGTATTGTTAGAGTCGCGTCGCGCCGTCGCGTCGCGCTAGTCTGCACGAGCCTTAAATTGTGTTGACTGCCACGTTGGTCTAGTGTTCGCAAGCGCTACTGCTGAGCATTAGGTCCTGGGTTCAATTCCCAAGTCGGGCAAATTGGGTTTTTCCAACTGGAATTTCTCAGTAGCAGCCCGGAGTCTGGAATTCTGCCCGGCTGATAGCAATAAGCTCGCCTACTTTTACATGGGACTTAAAAACATAACTGGTGAAATGTGGGTGTATTACAGGTACACCTCTGCCCGGGTTGGGCATTTGGGTTTGGGTTGCTTCGGGGAAACAAGGCGTGATGTTATGTAAAATGTAAATGTAATTATAGCATTAAAAATGTACAAGTGAACGCTGACGGGCATCATGTTATATAATCCCTATTAGCGTTTTATAACGCCCCATAATATATTAATGTTATTATACACTAATTAACGTGAAATCATATACGAATTAACCACACGTCAACACGTTTACAACAATCTGACATTACCATGTCAAAACATGTTAATTATAAATGTATAATTTGATACAGTAGACTAATAATACGGATTTGTAAGCACAATTGAATCAAGCCCACGAATTGTTGAATTAAATTCAGGACAAAAGGTCTGGTTCGTTACAAGGAACTTTCCAAGGATTTTCTTTGATCATTTTCTTTGATATTTCCTTCTTCTTTTATAACCCTCAATCAACGCTGATTAGTTGGTGATTAATGTCCCGATTATGTTGTTTTGTTGCTTCATTTGCTATTATTGGTTTAATTAAAACCAAAGTTGAATATTGAACTGACGTTTATTCAATGAGTTCACGTTTATGGAACAAGGTTTGGATTAATTAGGGATCATGGATTATCGAATAGCATTAGACTGCATGAATAAAAGCAGCTATCTATAACATAACACATTTTCGTAAACGATTACGACAAATTAGCTTCATTTTGACAGTTCAACAACATTGATTGCATTATTTACGTTGGTAAGCAGATTTTTTTTTCAAACTTATGAAGCAATGGATTAGCAATTTGTTTCAAAACGATTCAAATTCCATTTGATCGTGTATTTCGTAATTAGGGTACTGGGTTATAATAGGATACCAACAGGATAAATAGCTTGGAATATAATATTTTGATTTAAAATAGTGTCCGTGGGGTTTTATCACGTTTTTCTCCATAGGTACCTACTATGCTTTGAAATGGGCAACTAGCTTCATCCTTCTGGCTGACCGACATTAAAAAGTGCCTGTAATTGGTTTATTTGAAATATACTTATGCTTTGAGTTTGAGTTTGAAAATACAAAGTATTACGTAAGTTGTATTTATACCTTCAGGTTTTTTACTAACACGAATTCCGTTTTCTGCAAACATAGTAAGGTTCCTCACATTCCTGTTCAAACATTGTAACAAAAAAGGTTCTCCTTCACTAAAAAGCCACGATCAAGTTTCTTCATATAATGTTTCTGATCAAAGCTGAGGTTTACCTGGACGTAGTTTGCTCTAACGAATGAACTGGAGCGAAATGTTTGTAGTTACCAAACAAATATCTAAGAGGAAGTTCGTTCGCTCCATGTGTACCAACAACCAACAATTGGAAAATAGACGATATATCACATGGAGTTACACCAAATATATTCACAGAGCAATCTTTGTTTTATGTGAGAAATAAAACCGAAATAAACGACGGAGATGTAGATGCTGTACGCTGTAAGGCTGTAATCGAGAAAGGCTATATCAGGCTGTTGAACATAAACATGGAAGATAAATGTAATACACACTTGTTTACCGAAAGGGGGAATCCTGAGATACGTAAATAGTCAATGAAATGAGTTTCGAATCTATAGGCTATACAAGATAACAGGAAGGCAACGTAAAACCTTAGGGAGAGGAAATCTACTTGAATATAAATATGATGAAAAATCACTCAGAATTCGAGGAACAACAATTCTATGAGACGTAACTGAGAATTCAACCATCAATATCGTATTATTTCAATAATATTGCTATCTTGTTGGAAGCTAAATTGTCATTTCACCGTTCAAATCCGTAGCGATGGTTGCTTTCATTGAATAGTTTAGATATTTCAATGTCTATTGAAGCATAAATATCGCGTTTATTTCATTCATCGTTTCTATTTCCATGTCTTATCCATTGTATTGTTTCGCATTTCAATGATTTTTTCCTTTATTCAAAACTTCTGTAAGACTAACCAACACTGGAACTTTTCACTTTACACTAGGAAGGGACACATTAGAAAAATCCTTATAAAACTTTTATCAGATCAAAGGCTCTGCGGAAGTATTTGCCCGTTGCTTCTATATTGTAATCCTCTTAACTCTTAAGCTGTGACCACTTTGATTAAGTTCATCAACTGCTTCAGATATCTTTAACGGATTTTTGGTTCCACCAATAATGGACCGATTCTTATCTATTCGTAATTCATTTCACGTTTGTTTTTATTTGTAAGTACTTAATTTAAATTGATCTGTAGCCATTTAGATCGTATCAATTGTATTGCCCAGAATATCAATTTTAGAATCTTTTAGCTACAACCAAATTGTTTGTCGGCCAAAATCAGTAGTGTTACTGTTACTGCCTCATTTACTTTTATGGTTTCTGTAATAGCTCACAAGTTTCTAACCTGAGTTACTGTGGCGTTACCATTAATGTTACCTCTAACAAAATTATTACCAAAGTTAAAAGCATCAAAAGAGTGCTAAGTAAAAAACTTGACCATAACTTCGTTAGGCATAATGTAATTTACACCGACGAAGTTCTTGCGATGGTATGTAGTGTTTGTATATTATCATGCACATTGAGCGAAAACGGCAGATACTTTTTTAATAACGTTCTTAAGAGAGAGCACCGAGAATATTAATTTTCGTTCCCTACGAAGTTGGATGGAAGTTCTTCGTTATCGTAGATGTTTATTAGCTTTTCTTATGTGTTTGCGGCTGATGAAGTTATTACATCAACTATTTTGGCTTCTTGTAATTTGCTGTTTGTTGGGTGTATGAAATACACTCGAGAGCAATGAATCCGGGTCACTTAAAGAATCCTAAAAATCTCGGAAACTAAAAATGCTAGGTTAATGCAATAAATTGTATTTAATAGACAATGTAATACTCCTTAAATGAAGGTATTAAAACTTCTTAGTTATTGTAAAGTTATATCATTAAAAAAAACAAATTTGAAAAAGGGCCTCTTTCGAAGATGGAACTACGAAATTACAACATTTGGTTTTGCTTTTGTTTGTAATCTGTAATTTATGTGGGTACATAAACCATGTTGATAGTGCTCTATATTCATTATTCAAGCTGAAATTATGTCGCTTACGCCTGAAGAATGCACCAGAATACTTACAATGCTGGAAACCGGCCGGAGTCAGCGCGATACAGCCAGGACTGTCGGTGTGTCGCTGTCAACAGTACAAAGAGTTCTCCGACGTTACGAAGAAACTGGTTCTAACCTACGCAGACCAGGAACGGGCAGAACCAGGTGTACCACAGCACGAGAAGACCGATACTTGGTGAACACCATGCTTCAAAATCGCTTTCTTACAGGAACTGAACTCACAAATCAGTTTCGACGCCTCGGAGGAAGTAACCCAAGTGCATGGACAGTAAGACGTCGGCTTGCTGAATCTAACTTAAAACCCCTTAGACCTGCAAACGGCCCTAAACTGGAGCGTGGGCATCGTATTTCAAGACTAAGATATGCCCAGAGCCACGTAAATTGGAGTATTGAAGATTGGTCAAAAGTTATGTTCTCCGACGAATCAAAATTTATGCTCTACAAGCACGATGGAAGACACAGAGTGTATCGAAGACCAGGGGAAAGATTCAAGCAAGCATGCATCGAAGAAAAAGTAGCCTACGGTGGTGGGTCTGTACTTGTGTGGGCCGGAATTTCTTCTGAAAGTCGCACAGAGCTGGTGATCATAGAAAACGGCTCTTTAACTAGCGAAAGATATGTAGAAGAAATCCTCAATGATCACGTTGGTCCATTTATGGTCAATTTAGGTGAGGATGCTATATTTATGCATGACAATGCCCGACCTCATACAGGTAGGATTGTGAATGACTACCTTCAAGAGATGAACATTACTCGTATGGAGTGGCCAGCGCGCAGCCCGGATATCAACCCGATCGAGCATGCTTGGGACGAGCTAGGCAGATGCGTAAAACAACGAAACCCTCCCCCAATCACGCTTCGTGAGCTCAAAATTGCTCTCACAGAGGAATGGGAGAATATTCCCCAAAATCGTATAAGGAACTTGGTGTACAGCATGCCAAACCACGTAAACGCAGTAATGGAAGCACGAGGAGGCAATACGAAGTATTAAAATTCAAGAAAATCGTAATAAGGTTCAAAAATTTCATGTTTCCTATTTTTGTTTTATGGAGAGATCAGCAGTTTTTTTCTTCATGTAATTTTGTGTTAATAAAATGTATGGTGACTCATATTTTTTTTACTTTCATTTAAGGAGTATTACATTGTCTATTAATAGTTATTTGTTATACAAGAGTGCAAAGTTGCTTTTTAACCGCGTGTTCAATTTTGATGACCGAGCAAGCGAAGGATTCTAAAATTGAATCACGAGCGCAGCGAGTGATTCAAAATTAGAATCCTGAGCGTTAGCGAGGGAATCAAAAGAGCACGAGGTGAAATATCTTTGCACTCGAGTGCAACACGTAACTTTTCATTCCACCTCAGCGAGGAAATGACTAAATGCAAAAAAAAAACGTTTACAATCACAAGATAGGTACACTTTTATTTCAGTTTAGGTATTAATTACTACATTATGACAGGTAAGTATTACAGAATAATCTTTAAATTATAACAAAATAATACTAAGGTATAATTAAGAAAATTTTAAAGTAACGTTGCTACAGTTATTTAAATTGAGTGTAATATTTTTGTTTGGTACTGTAATATTGGTGTTAGTCACTTGTGTACTGTTTTTCGGTAAACTATCTGTCATACTTAATAGTTGTACCGATTCATCGGATTCCCTTGGCGTGAATGTTGGAGAGAGAGGGAGATGGTTAGGTGTTTCATAACGGCTTATTTTTGATGTAGAAGGGCCAGTACAAGGATCCGATTGAGGCTCTTTCAGTGTAATGGCTCCTACGATGCCTTCACATATTTTAGACTTATTTTGGATGGAATCCTCTATGTATCCCTCTACAACTGCATTGGACTTCCAGCCTCCGTGGCGCTTAAGGGACAGCAGATCAGCTCCGGAATCAGCCAAAAGTGTGGCTGAAGTTCGTCGGAAACAATGACCCGTGTACAACAGGGGTTCTGGAAGTTCAAGAAATGTTGCTATTTCTCGTGGGATACTGCCAATTTTATTAGTACCCATAGGCTGTCTAACACACTTTCCATTGCGATACTGTAGAAAAAATCGATTGATTGGAGTGTTAGGCGGGCGTAAGGCTTGATATTTCTCAACAATCGTTACGTATTCCTTGCGAATGACGAAGTTGCGGTCTCTTTTTGTCTTTGTATTAGGTAAATTAATTAATAGTAAGTCATCTGAATGTTTCTCAATGTTTTTGACATTAAGTTGTGTTAGTTCATTAGTTCGACATGCTCCGTTTATTCCAATAATAAGAACAACCTGTAACGTAAAGAGTATTGTAGTAGATAAATGAATAAAATTGATATGAACGCATAATTATGCCTATCAACATCTACTAAGTATACTATTTAATTGAGATTAATATACTTAAGTAGATACTGAATGTGCAACTGACTTACTTTTGCCGCCAAATATACGGAATCGGGTGCTTCGTTAAGAAACTTTTCAATATCAGATACTGTGAAAACCTTCGATTTTTTTGGTTGATGACCAGATGAGGCTCTTTTTAAAAATGCCACTAATTTAGGATAGGTATCGATATGTTTGTCTTTTTTCATCTTTATTGTTGCTTTTAGCATCGAATACGTACTCCATAGAGTGCTTGCTTTCTTGTTCTCGGATAATTCTATAAAATATGCCAGCAAAACGTTTTCTGAGAAAGTTTTGGCTCCTTTTGCTAGTCGCCACGTGTTGAACATATCGTACTGTTTTAAATACTTCTCGCGTGATTGTTGAGGGAGAAAGCTCATTTGCGCATTATTAACAGTTTCAGTCAATTCTGTTGGCGTCAAGCAAACTTCCTCGTCGCTAGAATCACTCATTTTAGTTTTTTCACTTGTTTTCAAGTTTCTTGTTTTTAATATACCTAAGGTTTAACAATGACGTGAAAAAATGCCGCGTAAAGAACCGCGTACAAAGCAAATTGAAAAAAGAACACCAAGAAGGTTCCGAGTCTGAGTTTTTAACAAATTAAAAAAAAGTTGTATGATATATTCGGCACCATAGAGGTAGCAGTAAATAGGTTTAATGTTTTTTTTAATTCACAAACTTAGTGCACACGATGTTCTAAATTCAATTTACTTTATCCTCTAGAGAATAAAAACGGCTTTTCCACTCAGATACTGAAGATTAAAAATACTCTTTCCGAGATGGTGGGATGAAAATACAATTTATTGCATTAACCTATCATTTTTAGTTTCCGAGATTTTTAACATTCTTTATGTGACCCGGATTCATTGCTCTCGAGGGTATTTTTGATGATTTTTGTTTTGGGAGTGTATCGACAGTAGGTAGGTAATAATATTGACAAAGTAAAGGTGTGTGGTGTGAGCAGCTAGAGACGGCGCAGAATATAGAAGTAAGTGAGAAATTGGTGTAAGAGGATGCAAAAGATGATATAGTTTAGAAAGAAGTAAACACTGAGATGACAGCTGCCAGAAATGTATTAGAAAAATAACATGTACCTACATATTGCGCTACTTTGCAAGTTTCTCGGGATGTCCTCCACCAACAGTTAACCAAAAGCAATATTTTTTTCTACAGCAAAACAGACAGACAGTAATTTTGAAATATCACCACTTTCAGTTCTTGAAAACGTAATGAGATTCGGAGCTAAATAATGAATGGAGAATACTGCTGCGGCGGTGGCGCCGCCAGTCAAGTTGCAAGAGAATAATAGTTAATGGTAAATGGTGGTAATAATGGTGGTGGTAATGGTGGTAATAATGGTGGTGGTAATGGTGGTGGTAATGGTGGTGGTAATGGTGGTGGTTAATGGTGGTTAATGGTAGTTAATTCCATTAACTACCATTACTACTACTACTACACTACTATTACTACTATTGTGAGAACTTTTGCATTAAATGACTCTATTGAAATAGGAGAAGAGGCCATATAAAGGTGAAACATAATCCGCCTATATAAAATGTTCGTACTGGTGGGACACAGGCCTCCTCTGTGTGAGAGGGAGTGGGCCCTAATCCACCACGCGGACCCAGAGCGGGTTGGTAAATGTCACATGTCTTTGAATTTTTATTTCTAGGACATCATCACTATGTTTTCCTTCACCGTTTTGAGAGCAGTGGTGATGAAATAATGTAAAACGCCGTCTGGGTTTGAACCTACAACTCGTAAGCCGCGGCCGTTACCACTGGGACACCACTGTAGGAATTAAATTCAAAATTTCTTCCGTTTTTTGCAATTTGCAGGTCCGACCAACAACCTGGTTAGAGTTGTATGTTGATCAAAATTTGAATCGCGACCGTCACGGTCGTATTAAAAAAAATATTTATAGTCACTAAGTTGTTTTTTTTTTAAATACTATAATCATTAAAATCATCAATTTTGACATTATAAATATTTTGTGTGTTTTTGTGTACTATTGATTGACATTTGACATTATATAATTGGTATATTTTGACATATAATTCAGAAATAATATAAGAAAAAAATTGTAATTGTAATTGGCATTGTATAAAAAATTACCTATTTCATTTAAGAACTAATTTATAATTAATGGGGATTTTAATTTTAATTGTACTTTAATTTTAATATTTCTACACCGGTAACGGTAGTATATGTGAACTTTTATTAATATTAAGATCTTAATGTACCATGTACTGAGAAATAAATTATAAATAAATAAAAAAATCAATACAACAGTCTATGTTAGAATTGGCCTCAAACGTCATGATTTCATGAAGTAGTGATTTGAATTTGGATTTGAATAGAGTAATTGTAATGATTATTTTATTAATAATTATAATTCTGCTTTAGCGCATCACTCTTCATAAAAAACCTATGTTTGACTTTTAGTGTAAGTGGAATGTTGCACGGATTTTCGATGAAAATTTCTGCTCAAAGCTAGATAAAAAATATAAAAGGCTGTCTCTATTGTCTTTGTAACTCCATAAATTTTTCATGTATGAAAAAATTGGCTATCAGCCGCAGATGGGTTTTCTAGCGGCAAATTATTTACTGCCCCACTACACTTTGCTGTTCTGTACTTTATCAAAATCTTCTGTTACAGTCGGTTATTATTCGAAACTTTGTTGGTAATACAAATGAAAAGGACAGTGGGCAAAATACACCCAGCTCCGCCAGCCATATATTAAATATGACTCGAAACACCTAACAAATATAAGCATTTTTAATAATCGCGCATAAAAAAATATCCCCGAGGTCATTAGAAAAAACTGTTTACGTATCTAAACTGAGTAAAATATTTTTCTCTCTAGATACCGTTTTTTTAATATTATTATTAACTACAATAACGTGAGTCTTAACAAAAGGTATGGGCCAGAGACACGACAAAGGCTGGCCGACCATAAAACCTGCGCTCGCACTTACCCCCCCGCCGCGCGACCGACGGGTCGTTGCAGGTAGTTGATTCGTAATCAACACAGTCCTTCGTGTTACTTCGTTGTGATTGTGCGCTCTCTTATTACGATACCTACTTAAATAACTGACTACACGCTTCGGACTTTGAAATACGTTTATCTGCTTTGTGATTTGGTTTTTTTTTAAGTGGAATTATGTTTCTTCCTAGTCGTGGAACAGTTTGTTTGATTTGTAATCGGTCCGTATTACGTAGAAGACGATTGACTATAACGAATCAATTGTTCGAACAAAATCCAACGGCCGCAAGATTCATCTTAAATAACGTTGGATCGGACCAAGTAAGTACCTACTTACATAATAATTATGTTATTATTAAACATACACCCTTACTATTATTGAATGAATGTTTGTAAGATACGTCAATATCTATAGAACTATATAAACATCTTTACTGCTCTTAAACAAAATGTAGAAAAAAGTACAAGAATGGTATAACGTCACATTGCCACGTTCTCGGAATTTGAATTATAAACACTTACCCAATTTTTGCGCGCTCGGCGCTCGGTTAGTCGCCTTATCGGTTATGAGTCATGTTATTGTAAAGCTTGTGGTATTAAAAAAGTTTCACCTTTCTATAGGTAGCTAGGTTGATTCCTTGAATTGAGTTACCTAAACTTGCAATCATAAAATAAATAGTTACTAACTCTATTTTGTTTTATTACAGATTGCGTTTAACAATGCAGAGTTCATTTGTCGTCCTTGTTACCAAAGAGCTACGGCATCATCTGGGGCTACGCCACCAACAGCATCAACATCACACACTCCTCAAGGTCACATTAATCCACCATTTGCCCCCGGCGTTGTACATCAAGTTGGTATTCCAGCACAAGATGTCTTTGCCGCTCCACATCAAGTGAATGAGCAAGTACAAGATGGCCCCGCAGTTCCACATCAAGTTAGTGTGGCAGCACAAGATGCCCCTGACGCTCCATATCACGTAGATGTACCACACCAAGAGGATGCACCAATGTTAGATGCTTCTGATATTGATAATACAACAATTGTATTACCGGATGTTTCTCGACCACCGAATTCAGCCAGAACATGTATGGTTTTAGGATGTCAACAACATTCACTACATCGAATTCCAGAAAAACAAAAAATTCGTTTGATGTAAGTTTATAATTACTACATTCCAGAATTCGCAAGGATTTGTGAGATACATCTGCAATCAAATGACTGGGAAGGGATGACGAACGCGTCAAACGTGATGCATAGTTTTAATGCTGGTCAAGTGACCGACATAATAAATATGATGAAAAAAGCTGCCGAAAATGCATCGCGGTTAGATTTTGAAAATATAGAACAATTTGACGAAGACGAACTTTACTACTTCACGGGTCGAACGCGCGAAGAATTCTTTACAACTATGGAACAGACTCCGTCACTATCTATAACTTGCAATCGGCCAAATACTGCTCTTGGAATAATGTTAACGAAACTGAGAACGGGAGAACCTAATGAGAGGTTATCGTTGTTATTTCACATGAGTCGGAGAAGCTTAGAACGACTAATGAAGTCCGCCCGTGATGCTCTGATAAGAGACTTTGTTCCGACACACTTGGGTTGGGATAATATTACAAGAGAACAAATAGCTCAGCGAAATCTGCAAATACCGAACGCACTATTTGGAAATGCAGAGTCGGTTATTGCAGATAGAAAAGCCCTCATTATTTGTGATGGGACGTATATATATATTAATAAAAGTTCGAATTTTTTGTTCCAAATTGAAACCTATAGTCCCCACAAATACAGCAATCTATTAAAACCGTTTATGTTTGTGTGTTCGGACGACTTTATAATTGAGGTCACCGGTCCACATGGTGCAAAAAAGTCCGATGCATCAATAATTCAGGATATAATAAATAACGAAGACCATCCGTTTCATTGGCAGTTCAGGCCAGATGATATTTTTATTTTGGATAGAGGATTCAGAGACGTTGTTTCAGACCTCGAAGCGTTAGGTTATGAAGTGCATATGCCACATACCGTTCACAGTGGGGAAACACAGCTGACAACATCGCAAGCAAACGAATCCAGAAAAGTCACGCTTATCCGATGGGTCGTTGAAGTAGTGAATGGCCGTTTTAAACGTGACTTCAAGCTGTTTCGCCAAGAATATTTCCATAGTGCAATGCCACACATGTTCGAAGACTTTCGAATTGCTGCTGCATTATTAAATTGTTTTCATGTGCCTATTACTGATAATGAGTATGCGGTGGAGATAATAGAAAGAATAAATGAAAGACAAGACATGCAAAACATTTTAGGTGAATTCGTCACAAGACGTGGCATGAATAGACAACGAGTAAGATTCCAAGAAATGAGTGCTGAAATTCCGGGCTTAGAAACATTTCCTTTGCTTACCCAAAGGGAACTGATTATTTTTGCCCTGGGTACATATCAACTAAAGTTGGCAAAAAGTTATTATAGTGAGCATGTTCGGGGAGATGGGCACTTCAATATATCGCTTTACCGAGAAACCGAACAACTCGTTGCCGAGCTCAATAACACTGGCATTGAAGGAACGAACCTGTGGCTTTTGAAAGCAAAGATACATTCCAGGTACACGAGGTCGAAGTTTTATTACTCATACGTGGCAATAAACGATGATGAGAGTGGATTGAATGCACTGAAGCATTATTATTGCTCATGCAAAACAGGGAACCGTACCTTGGGGTGCTGCGCTCATGTAATGGTCATAATATGGTTTTTGAGCCTGGCAAGATATGAAGAGAATATCCATAGACCGGCTCTCTTCTTGGACTCAATAATAATAGATCACGAATCTCGATAATAATCAAACCACCCAATGAGAGAAGCAAACTATGGAAAGTATAGCATCCACCTCCCAACTTCGTTAAGCCCCGGGAATATGTAACTCCCGGACGTGATCTGCAGTGGTCTATATGGAAAGCTCTTAACGCACCCAATTGGGCCGCTGCAGACACAATTTGTTGAAGTGTAGGATTACTGACCCATCTAACACCCGGTGCGAGTGCGGTGCTTCTGATAAGAGCATGTTCCACTTTGCCACTGCTACTGATGCCGCGACCAATGTGGCCACCTACTGGGTTCAATCAATATTAAAACATCGAAGAAGAGTGCTACCGACACGAAAAGAAGAAGAAGAAGAATTCATTTGTTTCAGTTTATAACGCAGTTATTGAGATTTTTTGTTAAATATCAATAATATAAATGTTTTATAGATGTTAAGTTCGTTTCAATAATGCTCAGTAAGTTAAACCTATTCGACTTAAAATAAATAGAGAACCCTGGGACAGAATTGAATGCCCATTGGCACAGACAAACATGGCTGTGATACCTTCCAAACAAAAGTAGTCTAAGCTCTGGCGGACGTGGGTGTGCCGTCCATACATTTTTGCCCACTATCCTTTATATATTGTCATAGGCATAACACACAGAACATAACATCACGCCTGTATTCCCCGAAGGGTTTCGCAGAAGTGTACCGTAGCACACCCACATTCCGCCAGTTATGGGGCGAGCCTATTGCTATCAACCAATAAAAATTTCCCGGACCCGGGAATCGAACCCAGGACCTCATGCTCAGCAGTAGCGCGTATCACTAGACCAACGAGGTTGTCATCGCCACAGGCACGACAAATAAATCATTATAAAAACTATCTGATTTCGTCATCTGTCTTCGTTAAGCAATCTTCTTGTGCTAATGTCCATGGCCATCTAATCATTTCATATTTTCACTACCATACTGCCTTCAGGTACAATTCCCTCATAATTCATTATAGCCAACCAACACAAAAGACAAGAAGGTTGTATACAATTCAAATGAATCCCTACAAAAGAAAAACCTTTTTTCCATTATTAAGATGATGATAAAAGAGGTAGTCGGGGCACCATAAGCCCTGCCGCACACGACCGCGGGTCACGGTCGCATCGACCAACGCCCGTGTCCTCGCGATCGTCACGCGAATACCTACGTGTGTCACTTTTATTCGGGAAACCGGAAAGCTCTGTTGACGCGACCACGTGTTTCGATTCATTGAAAAAAACTGACGATATGAACGCGATGATCACGTATGATCGCGTGACGGTCGCTTTCTAGTAAGACGCCGTCGCATTGCCAACTAACGTGTTACTAAAAGCGGTGGTCTCTGCGACTAGGGTCTCGGTCGTGGTCGCCCAGTGCCCGGGCACCCTTAAACAAACAGAATTAATCATAAGATTAGCATCGAACAAGATCCAGGTAATTGAACGGAAATGTAAGGCAGGGCAAGGGTCACTCGGTTCCGGCGCGTCTTGTGGCTTCACGGTGTATTATTCATGGTGGGGCTATGGAGGCAGCGGGGCTATGATTTGGTTAATTTTTGTTTTATTTATTTTGGAAAAAAGAGGTTACCTATTGGAAAAATGTATTTAATGTTACTAATGGTTCTCTAGAAAAAATCACGACCCAAATTGAAAGATATAGTTACAAGTGCCTACTGAAATTAGTTGTGGGTGGTTTCTGTGTGCCCCTAGTTTGTAGAGTTCTACCTACTTGTAGATACCAAGGCCAAGGTCAACCAAGGCTTCAATTGCTGTAACGATTCGCCATTAACTCTAAAACGCGTACTATACTACTATATATTACGTATATTTTATTCAGAAACAAGCTTTGACGTTCGAAATATCACTGTTTCACCAAAACTAACTTTGGAAATAAATTTTAATTGAAGAATACAATGTGTATTAAACGAAACTAACATCAAAGTAAAGAAAAGTTTGAACGCTTTGTTCGTTCCATTTGATAACTATTTGTTACATGAAAGAAGGGAACATAAAAGGATCTCGTTGTTATTAACCGTTAACAAGTTACACAAAGGAACGTGAAAAGTTATCAAAAGATATTAAAAGTGAAAACCTTGCGAATGCAGTTATTAACTTTCGAATTATAAAAGTTAGTATTTATTTAATAACTTAAAAGACTTGCACCTGAAGCTTCCATATAACTTTGATATAAATTGATTTAAAGCAAATTGAAATGAGCTTCTAAGATTTTGGTTTTCTTAGTAATTATAAGTAGTAAATTTTTTACCTCAATGTCAATTCTATTTGCAGCTCAACAATTAATGAGCTGAATTCGATTTGTTTTTCACAGTAATCTTGTAACTACTCGTATAATTCCCACGAAAATAACTATGTAATTATTTGTAAAATAAACAGTAAGGATAAGATGGTAATCGCAAAGTCATGGTAACTATTTTCAAAATCAAGATAGACTTACAGAAATTCGTTCCAAGAATTCAAACAAAATTCTAGAATAAATTAAATAAACCACATCTGAAAGATTGGAAGATAATTTTAATTGAAACGCAAACTTTTAAGTCCTATATAATTTTCCTAAAAACGTCAAGTTCTACGTGTGTAGGTACACCAACATTCAAAACAATATTGGATTGTGTAACGTTTCTGTGGGTTACACCACATTAAAGTCAAGGTACATTTAGCATTCTTGCGAGACCCACGAACTTAAATGAAAATGTAGTGTTAGTAATTTCAGCGGTTTGCCATTAAACCCGGCTGATATTGTTGATTAAATCGTATACGAAGGCGAAAATTAGTTTTAGGTGTTGATTGAATTTACTTGCTTTTGTGTTTATAAAATTGGTTAGCTTGTTCTTGGACAAAAATGAGTAAACAAATCTTAAATTATTTTCTTCTAAAGTTAAAGTTCGCGAGCACATTCGCAAGAAGCTGGCAGTACCATCACAACGTTAATGTTTTTCCAATGTTTGTCTTGTTTGTTTTAGTATTTGTGTTTTTATTTATGTACTAGCTGTTCGTGCCCCGCGTCGCCCGGGTATATTTCCGACTTTTCTGGTGGATTTTCCTAAATTTTCTTTCATGCAGACCTTGTCTAGACAATTAAAAATACAACAAAAAGAATCTACCAAATTGGTCGCGCCATTTATTTATTTATTTTATACTTTAAAGTATTAAAATATTTGATATAGTTTTTAATAGGTATATGTATATCTTTATATTTAAATAAATATTTATTCCTCAATTCTCGCTATTGCACACTGCACCTACCACTGTTTGTTTCTGCATCACCCAAAGGTTGACTGGTAGAAAATGTATATGGCATTAAGTCCGCCTCTGTGTAGATTTGTGTGCTAGAAGTGTTAAAAAAATAATTATTATGACCTTTTGATCAATACCTTGTCAAACTCGCGACCTAATCGATCATAGCAGGCAGTCTAACTCTTTTTCATATCTTCATCTCATTTAATCTGTTAATTTTAATCACAACTTTTAAACATTTAGGGCGGCTTGCGTATCGTTGTTAAATACAGTATAAGAGCGACGTAAACGCATTTAGTCTGCTAATTATAATTAGTGTCTTGCACAACAAAAATTTAGGCACTAATCACGTTTAACTAACTGTCAAAGTTAAATACCCAAAGATGGCTATTTAGCGTCGCTAAATACGTTTAGTAGATGCCCTTTTTATTTTGTTAAATATTTAATTTTCGTTTTATTTTGTAACCAATATGTATTTCAACTAACGGTATCTTACACGACCTTTAATAAGTGAGTTCTTTGCTAGTCCTGTGTACTTCCACAGGTACTTCTGTAAGTGACGTACCTACTCACAATATCTAAAACAGTATGTGATATGTTTTTGTGTACATTTTAATTAGTCGTTAAAATCAAAAAATAAATAACGAAACTGCAAAATTTTTTAACTCTCACAGTATTTTGACAGCTGACAGCCAATTTCTATTAAATAATGTATTACCAAAAAGACACTGTCTCATTTTTCAACTCGAGATATTTTTTACCGATATTCTTTTTCATATTTTAGTAGTGTGTAGTTTCTCTTGTTTCGTGGCTCCGCCGCGTACGTGATCTACCGAATCCTGCTCAAACAGGTACCCTTTTATGCTTCATAATTTTGTATATTTAAGTTACCAGCTCCTAAAATTATATACCCACGGAATCGTTGTATATTATTTGCAAAATTTCTGTTATTACGGCCCGAGGAAATTGTTTCATTAATACTCTAAAGTGCTAGCTTTTGTAACCTAAAAACAACCGATAGTAGATCAATTAATCTTGTCGATAACAGTCGTTCGTTTAAAGACAGCTTTCCTATTAATAGTTGGAACTAATTGCTAGTCTAGACCAGTTAGCACTAAAGTTAAGACCCAGACATTTTGTCCCGTTGTTTTTACAATAGTTAAATTTGTTCATCTGTACGTACTTTTTATGTAAGTACGTTCATCGATATGTTCGTGGTATTGATTTTTTTAAGTGAAAACTACTATAGCCGCGTTGAGCACTTTTTGGGTGAACAAAAATCATGGAACTCGCGTCATCGTCACCGAACGCTTTCCATAAGCTACATGTATATTGTGTATATATTATTTATATGTGTACTTTTTGGGTGAACAAAAAGCGTGAAACTCGCGTCATCGTTACCGCACGCTTGCTTAGTTTTCACTTCTATCAGCAGTCCCCAAGGACTGCCCCGCATGTTTTTTTAAATGCAAACATGTCTGAAAAGTATTATATCTATAATACCATATCTGAAAAATTTCACAACGATCGGTTATAGGTGAAGCGTGAAAATGTAACAGTCAGACAGACAGAATTACTTTCGTATTTATAATAATCAAGTATGGATCTTTAACTGTACTAAAAAAGCTAACTATTTTAAACAAACATATCAATCGCGACCGACATCTGCAATTTGTATTGGTATTACACCTTGCCCAACAAAAACGTTGATTGGACAAGCTTCGCAAACGCAAGCCAACTTCACGGGTTATCTGCGGCTTCGATCTACGACTATGGCTGCTTGCTCAGGAAAGCGGAGCGAGTGAGCGGAGCGAGCTGGCAGAATTGAGCGAGGGCGCTGTACGTTGCAGTGCGGGAGAGTTTGCTGCGCCACTTCTTTATCCCACCTAAGTGGTGAAAAGAGGGCCTTTTGGGGGACTGTCTTATATCATTTTGACGTTTGAAAAGTGCTGATTCTCAGCCGAATTTGAATAAATGACTTGTTTTGAGCCGGGTACTAATTAGCGAGCTGTAACATACGACGTGGACGCACATCGACGGCGGCCGTGGTATCCGTTACTTTTGGTAACATGCTGGGTTACCTACAGCTCACTAGTGGTAGTGAGTTACCAGCTAAGCTGAATTTCACTGTCTACTGAAAGGGAGTGTAAGATTTAAAAGTGAACAGACACAGTTAGGTTTGCATTCGTTTCGCGGTTTTATTTCAGACTTTTCACCACTCTGATGTTGTCATGCTCAATGAAGCGGAACGGAGACGTTCGCGGAAATCAATTGTTTAGTTGAGTTGTGTTTTCCACGCTCTGCACTTCCCCGCTCCTCTCCGCTTCGGTGGAAACTTGGCCTTACCCAGATAAATATCTACATAATTTGCACAACAGATCCTCCTTTATCACAATGTTAAGAAGATAAAGTACTCCCCAGAATTCCAAATTGTGTTTTGAAGTAATCGAACTTGCGAAGTGGGATAAAAGTTGCGGATATTTGAAAATAAATTAACGAACTGTCTTAATAATGATTAGCAAATACTGTTGAGACGGAACTGTTCGAGATGAGCTCGAACAAATTACGAAGAATAATTTGTTTTTTGCTGAGTTCAAGAGTTGATGACATCACTGTTGCGGATGCGTCGCCCTTTGGGTATTAACAGCATGACTTTTTATTTTGGTGCTGATGAGCTGGCATATTTTATTATTACCTCTTGGAGAATATTGCTTTGTATTTATATAGTGTAGCGGTTACACCGCCACATACGAACTACGCATCAAAGACATGACGTCACACAAATCCTGCATCGCGCAATTAGAGTTTACCGAGTGAACGACATATATAAGACTATCCGACATCAACAGTCGGGCCTTGTCCGATGAAGCGCCAGCCCGCGCCGCAGCTGAGCGCGTAGCTTTAAATTCCCCGTATAATAATAATATATCCTTGATCCAGCCTGTCCCATCTTGCTGTCCTCCCCTCAGCGACGCCCTAAGCCGAGGTTCGTACCCCACAGGGGGTGCCCTTAGCGAGCGTTCGCCTAATTTTAATTTGGAATAGTTTTGCTCCTGGCTGGAGGCTTTGAGTGTAGTGCTTAAGGCAGCCACAGGATTGTTCGGTTGAGCAGTAAATACCTTAGTGGTATAACTGCGAGATGCCATAGTTAAAAAAAAAAAAAAAAAAAAAAAACAGTCGGGCAGTCGGCCCGCCAGACACAACACCCGTCTGGTTGGAGGATCCTCCCTTTTCTATGGTAGATGAGTGAACTTTACACCCTGTTCCTCATGCCCCTAAAATAGCATAGTCAGCCTATACCTTCCCACTAGGACAGAGACCTCCTCTCTTGTACAGGGAGTGGGCTGTAATCCACCTCGCGGGCCCAGTGCGGGTTGGTAGATGTCACATGTCTTTGAATTTTTGTTTCTAGGACATGCCGGTTTCCTCACGATGTTTTCCTTCACCGTTTTGAGAGCAGTGGTGCTGAAATAATTTACACAAAGTAAAGCGCCAATCAGGGTTCGAACCTACGACCTGCAACTCGTAAGTCGCGACAGTTACCCATGGGCTACTACTGCTCATTTACATACAATAGATTTATTTGTTCAGAGGGCTTGTGGCTGAATAATGACGGCACAGTTGGCGCATTGGTTAAGTAATTGACTGCTGCGCTGCAAGTCGCGGGTTCGATCCCCGATATTTGTATGACCTACAATTAGTTGTTCCGGGTCTGGCTGTTTGTGTATGTGAGTTTAAATGTATGTAAACGCAGTCACGATACAGGAGAAATTCCTAGTGTGGGGCAACGTTTAAAAAAAAAAAAACAGCTACACGAGTCTACCGAAGATTAAGCTACGCTTGCCGCGGTCGGTTTGTGGATGGGAAACCATCAAATTCAAATTCAAAATATTTTATTTCACATAAACCTCTACATGGGCACTTATGAAACGTCAGAAGCTAGGTTCACGGTCCTTTAAAAATAAATGGTTTTGACAATGTTTTCAAATTACAGTGTTAATAGGTATGAGAGGACAGTGCAGGCCTATCAACAAGTACCAGGTACTTAGCAAGATAGAAGATGGTCGACAGATCTACAGTCTGTTAAGCGTACAACGTTCTCATATTTTCACAACCCAAAAGAAAATAATCCATATAATAAAAGATAAATAAAATAATAAAATTAAAAGCTTTATTTCAAGCAAATGACATGATTGCCACTACAGCTGTAACAAATCTGATTGAATAAAACCAATCCATTACATGTACATATCAAGACCCATCCATGCTTCGGAAAGCAGAATTAGTTTAACTACTGACAGGTTATGTGAGTTTATATAATTGTTTATAATTTTACTTTATAAGTCAATTTATTTTAATTTAAGTTATTTTATTGTTGACATAATCTACTCATTACAATGTTTTTTTTATGAGTTGTATTGCAATATGTGGTTAGCTAGCGACCTCGACAATTATTTATTTTACCTCGATGGTCCTAGTTTATCAATTATAACTTCTAGTTACAGCTATATGTTAGCGGGCACGCCCTTTATGCCTGGCGGCTTTATTTTCTTTTTTTAGATATTGTTTACGTTTAGTTATTTTTATTTCTGCTTGAGTATAGTTCTCGATGCTTTTGGTTGGTATATTGGCGTGTGCTAGCTGTCATATGGCTATTAATCACAGTCTAGTGCGATGCGCGCTCGGAAACGGTCGCGCATCACTATTCGCTACGAATTATTAATTCGCGCTTAGCGTGGTATTAGCCGTCGCCGTCATGGGTTCCGAAAAACTCATAGTCAACGAGCTCTTGGCGTTCCTGCAACATCAACTGGACGTCATGGATGAAGTTAGCCTCACGCAGATCTGCACCTCGAGCTACACCGAAGATGAGATACGCAGTGCAAAGACGACACTGTACACGTCGCTCGATTTAGCAAACCGAATGCCGTCCCGCAGGAGGGACGAAAAGGGAGAGAGGAGTCTCCAAGACATGTTTCGGGTGTTTAAGGAGACTGACCCTGACGACGTGCTGTCCTTTGTGGCAAAGGAGCTGCGGAAGCTGCCCCCCGTTACATTTGACCACGTCGACGTCACCAGGTTGCTGAAGGATATTGTTACTCTGAAGGCTAGCCTGGCCGAGATGAAGTTCAAGTTGGATGCGTCTCAAAACACCATCAGTGAGTTACGTGCCGATATGGTTGAGTTACGCAATACTGTAGCGGTATGTAGGTCACCTGAGTTCGCATCAAAGGTGAACACTCGTCGTGGTGCAAACAACGCATCGCTATCCAGTTTCGAGTCAGCGAAATTGGACTCGTCACCGGCTGCTGTCAGTGCAAGCGATGTAATACCGCGCCCTGCCGATCCCGCCTCTACCGCAGTACAGGCGACGTCACAAGTTAGCACGTCAACACCTCGCCGTGCTTACTCAGTAGCGGCTGCGCAACCTCCCATCCAAAAGGAGCAGCAAAAGAAAAAAGATTTAGCTATAAATGCTAAATCAACCGAGGGGGCATCTAAGAGCCGTAATGTACCGGCTCCCGGTATCTTGTCCCCAGCCCCTGAGAAAGGACAGCCAGACAAGGAAGGTTTCGTGACGGTGGAATCGAAGCGAAGGAAGCCCACTTGCCGTAATCGATGTGGTACTGCTCTGGCGGGACCAAATATGTTGCTGCGCCCTGCTACACCGTCGACGCAGCTGTACGTATCTCGCCTGCATCACTCCACGATGACTGAGGACATCGTGGAATACATCAGAACCAAGACCAAGTGGACCTTGAGAGTAGAGAAGTTGGAGTCGCGCCATAACATAAACTTCAAGTCGTTTGTGGTGCGTGTTCCAACTCAGTACCTAGAAACCTTCATGAAAGAAGAGTTTTGGCCGAAAGGTGTGGCGTACCGACGATTTCGTGGAAGGTTACGTGACACCACGCAGCGCAACACGACGCCGACACAGTCATCACTTCGTGTACAATAAATTATTCGTTGTTATTATAATAAGAATATGTATGTTTAGGTTAAGGTATTTATCTATGGGCCTACGTCGCCTGAATTAAATGGATTATTACTATCGGGAGTGTTATTTTTCTCAGCTCTTAGGCTGGTTTTAGCTACATTTACGGGCCAAAGCCAAGTAAATGCAGCGTGTGGTGTGTATTTAAGATGAGGGTGTACTTTCGTCTAACTGCATAAATTTCCTAACGATTCTGCATGTGTTTAGGATGGCTGCTTTCTGCAGATTGATGTAAAGGGAATCTTCTAGCTCTATTAATTTCAGGCTACGGAGGAGATGGTTAGGAATAACACCTGTCGTGGAGAGAACTACAGGAACAACATAAACTTTTTCTTGTCTCCAGATTCTTGTTACTTCTTCTTTAAGCTCAGCGTATTTGCTTATTTTTTCAGCGATTGTTTTTTGTAGGTTATGAGTGTTGGGGACTGCAATGTCTATTAGGTAAGTGGTTTTTCTTAATTTATCCTGTAGGGTTATGTCTGGTCTATTATAGTGGATGGTCCTATCTGTAAGTATGGCGCGATCGTAATACAGTTTATGTATTATTATATTATTATTAATTATAGCTATTTAATTTATAATTATTTTTTGCGTATTGTAAATTGTTTTTTTTTTTTCTAACTGAACAGACAGCTGTGCTGCTGGGGAGTTTGTTGCGCCACTTCTTCTTCCCAGCAAAAGCACTAGAAAGTGGTGAAGGGTGGGCGTTTTGGGGGACTGTCTTATGTAATTTTGACGTTCGAAAAGTGCTGATTCTCAGCCTAGTTTGAATAAATGACTTTTGAATTTTGCACGTTGGTCCCGGCTGTTATTCCCAGAGCTTTGACACTTTGACAGTCGTTACGGGTAGTCAGAAGCCCAAGTCTAACAACCAGTCTTTACCAAGGAGTACCGTGTTACCCAGTTACTGGGTTGTGGAGGTCAGACAGGCAGTCGCTCCACGTAAAATACTGGTATTCAGCTGCATCCTGTTAGACTGGAAGCCGAGCCTAGAAAAGGCTTGGCATAGGCGGAAGAAATATTTTATTATTAAATCTTTAAAAATATTGCTTTGTGTAAATTTTTATACAAAACTTTTATCTATTCAGATTGAATACTTGTGTGATCTTTGATCACTGCAATTTTTTCTCGAAAATGAAGTTTGCACCATGGAACTTGTCATAAGATTAAAATTCATTATTTATGCCAATTCGCGAATGATTAATGTCACAAACTCAATATACCGTATAAATCAATATTGAGCCAAAATCGGTTTCCATTAACCTTTGACGGTTTTATCCATCCGTTTATTATTTAGATTGAATATTTTAGTATCAAATATAGATTTTGTAAACAACAGTAGTCCGGCTGTGTTTGTGGGTGCAGATGTATGTACGATTTATTATTATTATCTAAAAGTAAACTCGATTGTCTAAATAATAACTTTAGTTTAAACAGTGGTCGTGTTTGATATAGAATTAGGATAGAAGGAATTCATGGAATTGAGGATCAATGTTTGACTTGATTTCCATATAGACTCAGAGTAATTAAATTTAATTAAATGTAAAGTCAAATCACTGTTGATGTACCTACTGTTGCTGTGTCTATCGGTAACTTGACTTGTATTTTGGCTTGTGTTAATAGGTTGAACATTGTAACGATTGTAGATAGACAAAGAACAAATAAAGAAGTTGATAAAATAAAATAATCTGGTGTATTTGTAGCGGTTACACCGCCACATACGAACTACGCATCAAAGACATGACGTGACACAAATCCTGCATCGCGCAATTAGAGTTTACCGCGCGAACGACATATAAGACTATATTATCCGACATCAACTGTCGGGCAGTCGGCCCGCCAGACAACACCCGTTTGGTCGGAGGATCCTCCCTTTTCTATGGTGGATGAGTGAACTTTACACCCTGTTCCTCATGCTCCTAAATATTAACTCTATCGATATCTAGGTAAATAATGATGATAAAACAAAGACATATAATAATGTTTCTTAAGCTAGCTTCAGACAGCGGCTTCGCAAGCGTGGAGGTCGTAAATTATCCCATGGGAACGCACTACCGGGATAAAAAACGTAGACTATGACCTAACCCACGTCACGGTTTAAGTAGTTGCGTATCTTTTTTGTTCTTTTCAGCCGTTAAGGCGTGTAAAGGTAACTTTACTGAACAGATCGGCAGACGACAGCGTTTCCTACTGTCGCATTTATATAGTATGGATCAGCAATTAGTAGTACTATATAGTCGTTCGCGGACTCTGGTGTATAAGCATAACCAGCCAATAATGTCCCCACAGCCCTCTGTGTCAGAGGGAGCGGGCGTAATCCACCACGCGGGCCCAGTGCGGGTTGGTAGATGTCACATGTCTTTGAATTTTTGGTTCTAGGTCATGCCGGTTTCCTCACGATCTTTTCCTTCACCGTTTTGAGAGCCCGTGATGAAAAAAAAAAAAAAAAAAAAAAAAAAAAAAAAAAAAAAAAAAACAAGTATAAAGTAAGATAATGATTTACATTAATTGCAATTGAGGAAAAATTAATTCTAGATGTAAAGTAGACTTGCCTGATCTAGGTTTATGAAAACCTGTGTTTCAGGCCAGCATTTCACAAATTAACATTTAAAAAAGAAGATACAATGTTTTCAATGTTTGTAAGAGTAATTAATTTGGTAAGTATATTATTTTAAAACTAAATTATATTATATTAAGTTAAAATAAATTAACGAATAATATTAAAGTAAATAAGGTAGAGAATCATATTAAGTTTATTTTAATATTTCCAGTAGTTTTTCCGTGTCCGTATAATTGAGTTTTGTCAAATATTCTTGTACTAGTAAATTACACCTATTATAACATAAGCTATAAATCTTTAGCAGTCTATTGAACTGGTTATACAAGTAGGGTCCTAAGAATAAATAAAATCGTCTAGTGAAAGCATGTTTAGTCTGAGAGTTAGCACAAACCAAATCTTTTCTTCTCTTATCTGTAGGTACTGGGTTTAAAAGTACAGTGTGTTGAAATAAAACTACATTCAAAACAAATAATTGACGTACTGTTAGCACCTTGCATGCCATGTAAAGCTGGTGTGTAGGAAATCTGAATGGACGAAAAGTAGCGACCTTTAATACTGCTCTTTGGGCGCGTTCTAGGTGCAGTAAAATTGATTTAGCGGCACCTCCCCAGGAAGTTATGCAGTAGGTAATAATAGATTGACACAAAGCTAAATAAACCTGTCTAATTAATTTGAAGTCGGCTATGTTACGTAAATTCTTAAAAATATATATTAGTTTACGCACTCTGGTGCATAATAAATCGATATGTTTGCGAAAATTCAGGTTTGTATCAATCGTGACGCCCAGATATTTGATATGGTCGGTTTTAACTAAAGTGGGACAAGTGCATGCAATGTCAGCAGAATGTACATTACAATTGTTATGCGCTTGGATATTTAGGTTAGTAAGCGTTGGATTAGTGTTTCTCATTGTAAATGTTAGGTACTTGGTTTTATCTGTATTTAATGTTAGGAGATTTTTATGGAGCCAATTAGACACAATATTAAACCCATTTAATATTTTTTTTTTTTTTTTAATTATTTACACTAAGTAAAGCGCCTGTCAGGATTCGAACCTACGACCTACAACTCGCAAGTCACGGCCATTATCACTGGGCCACTGCTCAATATTAGTATGAACTCATAATTTCAAGTAGCTACCTGTGGTTGTTGACCTCGTAATCAGCTGTAGTTACGTCATATTATGTGTACTTGTATATATTGACTGCTTTGTTTGTAGCATGGGGTCTTGAGTTGGACCAGCGTTCACAATCATTCGACAGACTGCCGTATCGAAAGCATTTAGGTTCAATGTAAACTAGAGCAGACACCGTGAACAAAATTTTTACGCCACATGTTATGGGCCATGGACTACAAACGTCTCAGTCACTACCAAACGTTTATGGTGCGCAGTATGCACCGCGCAGTTGTTACATTTGACATCCAAGTGACACATATTTTGTTCGCGGTATCTGCTCTAGTTCACATTGAATCTCAAAGATCGAAAATGACAAATTTTCAATTACTTACCAGTACCCTAATTACGTAATACGCGATCAATCGGAATTTGAATCGTTTTGAAACAAATTGATTATCCTTTGCTTCATAAATTCGAAAAAAATCTGCTCAATAACGTAAATAACGCAATGAATGTTGTTGAACTGTTAAAATGAAACAAAATTGTCGTAATCGTTTACGAAAATGTGGTGCATAATTAGTCAAAGTAAAAGTCAAATAATTTATTTCAATTAGGCACAAAAAGGCACTTTTTAACGTCAAAATTTACAAAATAATAATTGATTCTAGTCGCCCCTTCCAAGAGGTTAGTTTTCGTATGGAGAAGAATGGGCAAGAAACTCCACCGTTACTCTTTTAAAATGTTTTCACAATATCTTCTAGACATTGATTTTATAATTACCTATATGTGAAGACGATGCACCTAGAATAAGATTACTTTATCACGATAGGTACAAACAATGAAAAATGAAGGAATGACAGATAAATTAATTATGTGATGGATGTGTAGACTCGCCCCCTAGTACCTGGATGCATGGTGCTCCCATATTAACAAACATTGTAAAATTATACGATATTCCTAACATTTTAACAAGTAATAATAATAAGTCAGTGAGTGAGTTGAAGTTAGTGTGAGTTCAGATTAGATAGCTGATAATGCTTTGCCCCAGACAGAAAATAGCTGTCGGAAGAATAGCGTTAGTCTCAATTATCAACATTTTCCTGCCCGTATCAAATTTTATTTGTAGTCGGCGCGACATGTCTTTTTCTTCCATACTTCTCGTCTCGTCATCTCGGTAGTCGGACCGTCTATTTGGCTTAGGGTGCCTTTCCACCAGGTGCTATGTTACGTTGCTATGGTTGCGGTTGATATCCACCAATCATATTCATTGGTCCACATTGTATAGCTCCTGGTGGAAACGGGTTCAACTTAGCTATGTTTTTCATATGGCTAGATGCGTTATGGATGCGTGCTAGCTATGGATGAGCGATTGGTGTAGCTATGTGCAGAGCAGCTGCAGCCGCTCCCCGTGCCTCCCCTTCTAGCTTAGCTCGAGCTGCGCATCTTCCTCGCACAGCTACCTCGCGGTGGCGCATCTTCATAGCAGATCATACTCGCTCCGCTACACAGCTTAGCATTTATTTATCTATTTAGCAGTGTGTACATACATAAAAACAGGAAAATACGTACAAAGGTGATGCTTATTTCTAAATAAATCTCTTCCAGCATACCTGCGATAGGAAAGTAGTTAAAGAGATGCTGACAACGTGTGTAAGAGTAGAAGAGAAAATAAAATACATGAAATAATAAATAACTATTCTGTAATTTAAACACGAATTTGGAGACGACATTACGATAAATTAAAGTGCGTATATATAATGACGTTAGTCTGCATACGAAAATTCAATCAAGCATATCCAATAGTTTAGTCACTATAGCTGGTCAAAGATTGGCAAAACCCATAGTCGGCACATCACTAGGTAATATTTAGTTAGTTTAAAAAATAAACACTTTTAATTTCGATGCTAGGATTTTTTTGATGCTTCCATAATAGTCTTAGGTATGCATTAGAAGAGGGCATGGGAGGCCGTCACCTCCTTCTGCGAAGCAGTAATGCTCGCAAAGGAGGAGGTGGAACGCGTGAGGGAGAGGCAAATTTCGCGCCCTCACGCCCCTAGCCGCCGCAGGAGGGCCGCCCTGGGCGTCGGGAATCTATTGCCGATTCCCGGCCACCGTAGGCGCGGGCTTGCGGACGGTGAGCAATGGGTAGCTCGCCGTCCGGTAAGGAACAGGCCCGGGTAGACGGCGCGTTGTGTTCCACGCGCGCCTCAAAGAGATGTCAGCAAGTGAAGGGGTCCGATGAGACCACTGCCTGCCGGGGTTGCGGGAATGTCCGAAAGGGATACCGTGGCCCCCTGGCATTGCACAGGCAACAGAAGGAACACGGGTGGGTTTTAGTCACTAAGAGTCTGACACGCCCTCCCGCTCCACCCAGAGCGGGAGAAGTCATTTGACGATTTCCAAGCCAAAAAAAAAAAAAGGTATGCATTAGTATTGCCAGTGTTTTTATTTAGGTTCGTATTGTTGCCTCCACATTGTATATTTAATTATAAAGTAGTATACAATAATAAATACATAATTATGACGAAGTGGAAAGATAGTGTTGTTTCACTCTACTTTTAAATACTGCAACAGTTTGGCAGTCCCTAATGTCAGGCGGAAGTGAATTCCACGACCGAACCGCGTGCACACTGAAGGAGTAGGAGTAGAAGTCGGTTGAGTGGGGAGGGGATTTAAGGAGATTTCTAAGTTGCGACCTGCAAGATGCATCAGAAGGACGGGCGGAGCGTAGGAAAAGTGTTCACGCAGATAGGACACTAGTGGAAACAGTCACGTAGTTTTGTAGCTTAGCTTTCACATCCTCGCAGGAAAGCTGTATATAAGGTCACATTAAAATAGATGGACAATCTTTTAGAAATCACTCAGACCACCCAAACCAGGACAATGGTAAAAAAATATAAGAAAAACGCATTAGATACTTACCAACAAGAAAAATAAATCAGCTAACGAAAATTCACAAAAAATGTTGGTTACCCAATGTCATTTATTATTTTATGTCAAAACGAAATCACTTTAATCATTTTTTTTTTCTTGAATTTATTTGGTTAGACGTACTGAACGCTGTGTTTTTGTCCATAAAAGATAAAGATAAAGATATTTATTCGTCGGATATGGTACATACAAGTTGTTTAAGTGAAGTAATTATGTTCAGGGCACATCCGCCGCTAAAAGCGGCATACGAATATTTACATGGTTAAAACCTAACTTATTTATTACTAACCCCATCTATTGGGACCTTGTAAACAGGCAGGTAGGTAAACAGTAATAAATAGTAAATAAATCAGGTTTCAGATTTGTGAACAGCGCTTAGAGGACCCTTCGATAACATTGATTGAGGTTGGATTCGGCGCGAAAGTGTATCTAATGGTTCTGTAATTGGGAATATCTATTCAGGTCGGGCAGTTTTATTTGGTTTTAGCTATGATGACAATGCAGTGGGCCTCTTATGTCTTGTGACTTAGGTAAATATAACTGGCGAAGTATGGGTGTATTATGCATCTCTCTACACACCCTTTGGGGAATACAAGCGTGATTATATATTTAACACAATGTACTGGACATGTTTGAAATGTATATAGTTTGGATACAAGGATGAATTCCTAGAACTGTGGGTCAAAGTCAGTGTTTATCTTATATTTCACAGTTTAAAGGGTATATAGAAATTCCGTGAATCGTGAGTGAAAAGGTCAGGGGTAGAAGATGCCTAGATATAAGTACAGTAGGCCTCGTGCAGAGAAGCACGACGCGTCGTCGCGCTAGTCTGCACGAGGCTTAAGGGTTGTATATAGTATGAGGTTACATGAGGCTAGTTTTATTTTATTTTATTATTTATTTTTACACTTTTAAGAAAGCTTACAGACAAATACACGTAAATGGTAACGAAGTAGTAAACATCTGACAATTGCTAATTACAAGCACAAGCAATATCCCGGCTTACTATCCTGGCTTACTATCCTGGTTTACTATACTGGCTTATTATCCAGGTTTACTATCCTGGCTTAATATCCTGGCTTACTATCTTGGCTTAATATCCTGGCTTACTATCCTGGCTTACTATCCTGGCTTACTATCCTGACTTACTATCCTGGCTTACTATCCTGGCTTACTATCCTGGCTTACTATCCTGGCTTACTATCCTGGCTTACTATCCTGGCTTACTATCCTGGCTTACTATCCTGGCTTACTATCCTGGCTTACTAAACTGGCTTACTATCTTGGCTTACTATCCTGGCTTACTATCCTGGCTTACTATCCTGGCTTACTATCCTGGCTTACTATCCTGGCTTACTATCCTGGCTTACTAACCTGGCTTACTATCCTGGCTTGGGACATGACAGTTTACACGATGCTGGGTTTTTTTTTGCCAGTAGCATTGCAGCGACATAGTGGAGTAAAATGATCCGGATGGATGCTAGCTTCGCCAGCCACACGTGGCTATTACCTACACAAGCCAGGATAGTAAAATAAGTGGTGGGGGTCACTACTAGCTCAAAAATAGAACCATATCCTATTAAATTCTCACACTAGTTTACTTTCTTTATCACTATCTTACTAGCCTAAAAATGAGGTTATTGGCCTAAAACTAGTCACTCTGGCGTCGGGCAGAACTCAGGTATACACAGAGGCCAGTGTAAATTTGCTAGCTTTATTGCACTTACTATTCTACCCTGAAAAAAGGTGGTAAGTGGTGAGATCGTCGGACTGCCAAGTCATAGGTCTCAAGTTCGAACCCACGGCACGCACCTCTGACTTTTCGGATTCATGTACGTATTGTATAATTATCACTTGCTCAAAAAACGGTGAAGGAAAACATCGTGAGGAAACCGGCATGCATGAGAAATATTTCTCGACGACATGTGAAGACAAGTCATAGGCCTATGGGCGGCATAAAAACGGATACCAGGTTAGTCATTAACCACACGAAAAAGAAAGTCAAAGTCAAATAATTTATTTAAATGAGGCTCATAAAAGGCACTTTTGAACTTCAAAGAAAGAATAACTAACCTCATGTAATCCGGGCATTATTCTACTGAAACTCTCTACTACGCCAAGCCATGTCAAGGTCACAGTGTTGCCACCGATGTGCGGCCACTATATGCCTAAAGCAACATGATCTTTAACTCTTCCAAAATGCGTACAAGTGTTTATTTTGTGGCTTTTGTGGAGAGCATAAGTTATAGTGGCAACCATGTCATTTGGTTTAAATAGGTTTATTTATTCTTTATACAGATATATTTTGTGAATGTGAAAAAGTTGTAGGCTTAACAGACTGTAGATTTATAGACTATTTTTTCTATTTTGTTAAGTACTTGGTACTTGTTGACATTGTTCTCTTATAACTATTAACACAGTAATTTGAAAACGTTGTAAAAGCCATTTATTTTTAAAAGAGTAACCGTGGAGTTTCTTGCCGGCTCTTCTCCATAGGAAACGACCAATTGGAACCGTGCACCTAGCTTCTGACGTTTCATATGTGAAATAAAATATTTAGATTTTTTGAATTAATAATTACACTAAGTTTTACTGAGGTTACTGTTCGCTGAAACGACCTTTTTGTTTGGGTTTTCTTAGTTAGTGTACTAGGAGTAATTAATTATTTACGAACTTCTTTAATGCTATCACCAGCAACTGCTTCGTTTCAGTGACTAAAAGCAGATTTTTGATCTTCAGATGACAGAGGCTTAAACAATTTGGTTCTGTTTCTAATTCGGTATGTATACAAAGTATACCAAGTCCAGTCCAGTCTTACCAAAGAGTGGTGTGTGGAGGTCGGATAGGCAGTTGCTCCATATAAAATACTGGTACCAATTCAGGAGTATCGGGTTAGACTGGGAGCCGACCCCAAAAAAGTTGGCAGTTGGCAGATGATGAATTATACAAAATATATCTTAACTTTAGACCTAGCCAACGTAGTAAGCGTCATCATCGTATTTTTGAATTACCTACATCCACCTTAACCTCCCCCTTACACGTATGGCAAGGCAATATAATGAAAGGTCCAACTTTACGGATCACCCTATTGATATTTTCTTCATGTCTTTCGCTTCATACAGACGATCCCTATCCCTATTTAAAAAGTGTGATGAGTGCCCGTCTATCTAGCTCAATGTGGTTTGTTTTTGCAGTGTTGTAGATGTCTACTAGACACACTTTATTTTGTTCTTCCTCTAAATTTCTTATGTGAATGTCATGCATACCTGTCATTTGCATGGTTACTGAAATGCTAATTTTAAATGTTATTTAATTTGAATTGTAAGTGACTGTGCTGTTGGTGTGCTTATGATAAATAAATAACAGAATAAATATTGAACCATCATATTCTTCGTAGATCAAAGTTATATGACGACTTGCTTCTGCCTGCGAATTCTTCCGCGTGAAATTTCTCGTCGCATCGCATCGCCTGCCCGCGCTATTACAACGTTTTCGCTTAGCGTTATTTTTGCTCGGCACCTCAGGGTCCTAGCGATGTGATGTTAAATAGCCTGTAACCTTCCTCAAGAATTGGGCTATCAAATGCAAAAAAAGATTTGTTCAAATCCTACTGGTACATTTTCAAATCCTACTGGTACATTTCCAAATCCTACTGGTACATTTTCAAATCCTGCTGGTACATTTTCAAATCCTACAGGTACATTTCCAAATCCTACTGGTACATTTTCAAATCCTGCTGGTACATTTTCAAATCCTACTGGTACATTTTAAGAGCGTTTATTCTGAAAGTGGGCAACGTCGCAAATAGATGTCAACTATTTCGCTGTTTGTTCTACTCTTATGCCAAATTTCATCTAAATCTGTTCAGCCGTTTTAGCGTGAATGCGTAACAAACAAACAAACATACAAAAAATGAAATATTTTCTCTTTTCAATATTAGTTTAGATTGTAGTTATAAGATACAGTAGCATACAGCACATAGTAGATATCTGTGAAGAGCGTCTACTAACTGTATGGAAATATGAAATGTGGCTAACTAGCGAACTAGAATATTAATAATGAATTGCAATTATAACACTGAATTTGATGTTGTAACCGTTGTTTTAGGTGTACAAAAGGCATTTGGAAAGTTTTCAAATACATTTTTACATCTAAAACGGTCGTATACATCTAATCGGTGTTAAGATATTAAAGAAATCGACTACTTAATTGAAGTACTTAAATTTGTACCTTCTATATGTTTAAGTTGGGTTTGTTCCATAAAACTTTTTCTTTCTTCTTATGGAACAAATCTAACTTAGAGGCATGTATTAATGATTCTAATGATAATAATTCTGTAAATACATATCTATTATAGTCGCGCATCATATTTAGATCAAGATTACAACCTGACACTGCCCTGCAAAATGCGAAAAACGTAAAAAAAAAAAGAATTTTGCGGGCTACAACTGCGGATTCACCTTAAGCAAAACTACTTCCCTACTTATTTAACACATTTTTTTTTTTTAATATATGTCATTAACTTATAACAATCGTGGAGGTTGGATAAGAAAGCCATCCCGGTTAAAGCTTCGTGCAGACTAGCGCGACGCGACACTGGCTATTGTTATACCGCGAAGTTTTCTTAGAAATTGTATTGTTCGAGTCGCGTCGCGCCGTCGCGTCGCGCTGGTCTGCACGAGCCTTAAAAGCTCTACAGTACCCACGTATTTCTACTAAGTCTGGCGTC
This sequence comes from Xanthia togata, assembly GCA_963853775.1. Taxonomy (NCBI): domain Eukaryota; kingdom Metazoa; phylum Arthropoda; class Insecta; order Lepidoptera; family Noctuidae; genus Xanthia; species Xanthia togata. The sequence continues at coordinate 22,332,778 of OY970791.1, forward strand.
ACAAAAATTCCGTGAGGCCTCCATACTTTTTGTCCCAGCCTTTTGGCACTCCGGGTGTCCTAATTCATTTAATTCAACATTGTCCTTTCACAAGCAAAAAAATGCACCAGTTTTCTGCATAAGACCTTGGTGTCAAGTAGAAAAGCGAGTGTAATATATGTATTTGAAGTCATATAAGTAGGTACCCACATATCTTTCGTAACAGTCAGAAAAGGACGGAAAACCCTTGAATAATAAATAGGAGGGAAGGCGAAAGGTATGCCATCTTTCAAGGTAAATACACATTGAGTGCCAAGTTATACGATTAATGGTGGAGTATTGAGGATTTGTTGTACTGGTGACCCCATCAGAGAGGATGAGGTAGCCTAGGGATGTTGACTGGGGGAAAAAAAAACTATTTAGTCCGTCAATCAGATAATAAAAAAATATTAGACACGTATTTTTTACTTTAATATCATATTAATAAAAAATGGTTAGAAACGCAGTGTCGCTACGTCACAAGTCCATATAAAATCGACCGGGGCGAGACGTCATCTTTTGATTAGGTAAAAAAAGAAAAAATACATGTCCAATATTTTTTAATAATAATAATAATAAAAATTGTTTATTTCTCACCACAAGCCAAAAAATACAAAAAATATTAACACAAAAGCAGTAGCCAACGATATTTGGTTGTAGATCGCTGGTGCCTGTGGTAGGTAGAAACACCTGTAATACAGGTCACCAGGTCCCCACCTATTTAAAGTTACACGTTTGATAGCTTATACATATCTGATATCACAGCAAATATCAAGTTTCAAAACAATTAGTGAGCTTATTATAAAAAAGACACTAGAGACTAAAGACTAAAGGTAAAACGATTAAAAAATATTGAGAGGTTTTTATGAATGTAAGTTTGTGTGTGTGTCTGTGTGGATATGTGTGTGTGTGTGTGTGTGTATGTGTGTGTGTTGGAGAGAGTGTTAGTGGATGAGTCTGATTAAACTAATACGTTAAAGAGAGCTTCTGTGGCAGTATATGTTTGGCTTTGCCAGGCATGTAAAGCGATTTTAAATGTTTGTTCAATGAGTGTAAGGAAAGAATTTGGTTCAGTTTATTGTACAGATAAGGTCCGAAGAAAATAAAAAATCTTCGACTAAAAGAAGTTTTAAGAGGAGTAACTAAGGAAATATAATAATCTATCTGACCAACAGAAAAAAAAATGTCAACATCCCTACTGAATAGTTTGATTATTTGAATACTTACTTAAGCCCGACATTCGTATTTTAAATCACTGTAAAGGTCACAGAGTAGGTACTTTTTTATATAAAAGGTGTTTTTCATTTGAAAATTGAGTTTAATTTTATAACCTCAATTTCAGTCGATGATTTCTCAAAAACAATTTCATAGTGTTATTCAAACAATAATTTTTCGAAGAAGTGGTGAGATATAAAGTCGAAACCTTACAGTTACAAGTACTGGTACAGTTGAACGTGTTACTAATGCCTTTTAGTGAGTGATTAGCTAAGAATTTAACCTTAACAGGTTTGTTTACACTTTTAACGGTTAATTTTGACAATAGTTTCTAGATGCCGTAAAATGTATCGTCAACATGTTTCATTCTATGAGGCGTTTGCCTCATAGAATGAAACATGTTGACGATACATTTTACGGCAAACAATCTAAGAAAAATTATCGATTTTGGTTAAGAGTTTCATAAAGAAAATCAAAAGGGCTCATTCGAAGGATGAAAGAAGATATAGATTAATCCATTGTGTGTGACGACGTTAATCGTGGCGACAAACAGACACACTCCCCAACGGAAAGCACTAGGTACACGTAATTTTTTTATTACATATTTTGTTTTATACACTATGTAAAAAAAAAGTGCTAATATGCCCCTGTCCGATCCGAAAGGGGCATATTGGTACTGCAATGACATTACCTCAAAATTAGTACCAAAAATACCTCAAATCCATTAAAGTAATTTAGAAAATTTTATCAGGGGTCATTATGACTTATAGACACCTGCTACGAGTAAATGACGGTCGCCCGAGCCCCGTGTAATAAACCGATAAAATTCTCCATTGAAAAAAAAAATAGCGAAATTTTTATTGATTTTTTCCTGATAATTGACTTAAATAGACTCTCAGTACGATACCTAACAACAACCTCACGGATCGGACAGGGTTTTTTGTACTTACATGTTGTATATATCAAGGTATATCTATGTAAAACTATATTAATCTTATAGGTAATGCAAAAACTACCTCGTTGGTCTAGTGGTCGCAAGCGCTACTGCTGAGCATGAGGTCCTGGGTTCGATTCCGGGGTCGGGCAAAGTGTTATTGGGTTTTTCTATCTGGAATTTCTCAGTAGTAGCCCGGAGTCTAGATTTGTGCCCGGTTGATGGCAATAGGATCGCCCCTTATTACATGACATGGGACTTAAACATAACTGGCGAAATGTGGGTGTACCTACTACAGGTACACCTCTGCCCTACCCTTCGGGGAGACAAGGCGTGATGATATGTTTATGTGTTAGTTTTTAAAACTTCCCTGCTAATATGAATTCCATGTATAAGACTACGGAGAAACGAGTTTATGTTGGAAATATTTTCATATCGAGGATTCTTCATGTAGCTCGGTTTACTTACCTTGGAAAGTTGGCTCCACTGCCAAATAGTTGAGTAGCTCATATTTTACCAGAGCCTTCTCAATTTAAGAGAAGAAGAAGCGAAGAATAGGATTGACCTTCCGCTATAATATTACGTTGTAGCTGTCTAGATTCAGCTTAGCCGCGTTAATGAAGATGTTCGCTGAATTTTCTCATTCATTTAGGGATCTACGCACAGAGCACTTTAATAGTACTAGGATCTACGTGAGTACGTAACAGTAACTGATGTTACGTCGGTTGCAGACACGCGGACTAAATATGTTTTATTTTTGTATCTCATACATCTATTTAATTTTTTTTATTTTTTTATTTGGTATTTATTTCTGTATCTTTCCGTGACATCACTGCGCGGGCCCTATCAGAATACCAGCGCTGCGACATTTATTATTAAATGTCGCAGCATCATGCTTAGATAGGAGCCTTTTGGCCTCGCACAGGACTTTCTGCTATATTTTAATTTTACTTTGTTTTTATTTTTATTGTTTTTTATTAATATTTTTAATGACACGTGTGTTTAGCTAAATTGAGATCTCCTTTGCTTTTCCTAATAAATACTTTTTCTTTCTTTTACATTCTTGACACCTGTTAGTTTCATACCAAAGATATATGTTTTGCGAATTTGATCCTTATCACTACTAGAAATTGTTCAACTTCTTGAATAATATTTGCATCTTCTTGAGAAATGCTTCTTTATCTATACATTTGCATAGACTATAAAAATGAAATAAATCCATAGGTATCTAGATTGCTTTTCATTCGCCACTGTTATTTGAAATATGTGACCTTTTTAAATGCATATTTTGCTATGAATTTAAATAATTCACTGTATGAGAAAAAAGTCCTATAGATATATTAATCTTTGGCGAAAATCATTGAATACGTGTTTTTTATTTTAGTATCACTCAATACAAAAATATTGAGATATCACATCACAAAGTTATTATACAGGGTGTCCAGTAAATAGCACGACATACTGCAGGGGGTGATAGATAGGGTCACTACCTATCAATACAACACAATATATGTTCAGCAAAATCTTACAAATTTACAGTTTTACAAAATTTAATTGTTGAAAATTGTTCTGTGAAAATTTTAACAAAAAAAACTATTTCTTCAAAACATTCTTGTTTTTGATTAAAAAAAAACTTATAATGAGTAGAGTAACTATTCACGAATAATTTGATGTAATAAAGTTCTAGAAAAAGATTTTTTCATTACGAGATGCTTAAAAATCTGTTTCAAGGTAGAGATTTTTCGATATTTCGGAAAAATTTGTAACTGTAAATCCGTAAGATTTTGCTGAACATATATTGTGTTGTATTGATAGGTAGTGACCCAAGCTATCACCTCCTGCAGTATGTCGTGCTATTTACTGGACACCCTGTATACCACGCAGAACGGATAATTCTTTCGAGAAATTGATATTGATGAAAATTTTACGTATCGATTTTTTTTCAAAAATGGAGTTAGTGAATCAAACCTAATGCCTGGAAAAAATTTGGACGGTGACAAAAATTCAGCCTGTATATTTTGTAAACAGGCTGTCGATTTAGGCACCTGTATACCTACTACCTCAGACAGTAAAATAGACCAAAGAAGTCATAGAATGGTACACGGGAAATGAAAAAAGACGTACAGGATATTCTGTCAAAAGGTTGGAGAAGAACAGGCTTTGGACAGGAATAAGTTGAGGGACATAGAGAATGCCTATGTCGTAAGACAGCCTGATCTGCTGGCTGATAGTTGCAAATATAGGGTTAAAAGGTGTATTATTAAATGGGCAAAGGAAATAAAGGCTATTTTTTATTTAATTTCTAGCTGCTGCCCGCTACTTCGTCTGCAAGCTTATAATAACCTTCCTCAAGAATTGGGCTATCCAATGCATAAAGAATTTTTCAAATCCGATTGGTAGTTCCGGATAATTACCCCCTACATACTTACAAACAAACAAACAAATGTTACCTGTTTATAATATTAATATAAGTACTTATAATATTATTAATTATTATTATTATTTTTTAGTATAGATTTTATACTTATCTACTTAAAGAGGGCTGATCACCCGTCATACTGTAATGTGTTGTGGAAATATTGGTCTAATAAAAATAGCCTGTGTTATCAATGAACTTAATAAATATCTTTACCCAATGAAAAATAAACAGGAAATAAAGAAAACAAGTAAAAAAAAATCAACTTATTCAAATAGGTGAGCGCAGAAAATAATAATAAATTGTTTGAAGTTAAGGTTTAGTGGTCATGTTAACCTAACATTATGGTCGGACGCTCGTAAACAGTAAACAGAATCGCTTTGTATTTCACCGCCGCCGGCTTCTCAATACAGTTGCCGTCTCTCAGAAGTTATACGGTATGTTTCACTTCGATTTGAACTTAGAGTATGAATAGTTAGTTGTAGAGCGGATTTGGACGGAGATGGCTTTTGTAAGTGATTGCAAATGCGCGCTATATTCCCAGTCGGAATGTCATTCAAGTCGCGGAAATGAGGACTGTTTGGATCTATACACCCTCGGAAACACACCAGCGTGAACGGTCAAAGACAGAGTCGTGCACAGCGAAGGTATTAAGTATAGGTATTATATAAACAATATATACAAATGAATAAACATAATTATAATATATACAGGTATCAATCTACCTAGCCTTTTCCCAACTACACTCGAGAGCAATGAATCCGGGTCACTTAAAGAATGTTAAAAATCTCGGAAACTAAAAATGATAGGTTAATGCAATAAATTGTATTTAATAGACAATGTAATACTCCTTAAATGAAAGTAAAAAAAATATGAGTCACCATACATTTTATTAACACAAAATTACATAAAGAAAAAAACTGCTGATCTCTCCTTAAAACAAAAATAGGAAACATGAAATTTTTGAACTTTATTACGATTTTCTTGAATTTTAATACTTCGTATTGCCTCCTCGTGCTTCCATTACTGCGTTTACGCGGTTTGGCATGCTGTACACCAAGTTCCTTGTACGATTTTGGGGAATATTCTCCCATTCCTCTGTGAGAGCAATTTTGAGCTCACGAAGCGTGATTGGGGGAGGGTTTCGTTGTTTTACGCATCTGCCTAGCTCGTCCCAAGCATGCTCGATCGGGTTGATATCCGGGCTGCGCGCTGGCCACTCCATACGAGTAATGTTCATCTCTTGAAGGTAGTCATTCACAATCCTACCTGTATGAGGTCGGGCATTGTCATGCATAAATATAGCATCCTCACCTAAATTGACCATAAATGGACCAACGTGATCATTGAGGATTTCTTCCACATATCTTTCGCTAGTTAAAGAGCCGTTTTCTATGATCACCAGCTCTGTGCGACTTTCAGAAGAAATTCCGGCCCACACAAGTACAGACCCACCACCGTAGGCTACTTTTTCTTCGATGCATGCTTGCTTGAATCTTTCCCCTGGTCTTCGATACACTCTGTGTCTTCCATCGTGCTTGTAGAGCATAAATTTTGATTCGTCGGAGAACATAACTTTTGACCAATCTTCAATACTCCAATTTACGTGGCTCTGGGCATATCTTAGTCTTGAAATACGATGCCCACGCTCCAGTTTAGGGCCGTTTGCAGGTCTAAGGGGTTTTAAGTTAGATTCAGCAAGCCGACGTCTTACTGTCCATGCACTTGGGTTACTTCCTCCGAGGCGTCGAAACTGATTTGTGAGTTCAGTTCCTGTAAGAAAGCGATTTCGAAGCATGGTGTTCACCAAGTATCGGTCTTCTCGTGCTGTGGTACACCTGGTTCTGCCCGTTCCTGGTCTGCGTAGGTTAGAACCAGTTTCTTCGTAACGTCGGAGAACTCTTTGTACTGTTGACAGCGACACACCGACAGTCCTGGCTGTATCGCGCTGACTCCAGCCGGTTTCCAGCATTGTAAGTATTCTGGTGCATTCTTCAGGCGTAAGCGACATAATTTCAGCTTGAATAATGAATATAGAGCACTATCAACATGGTTTATTTACCCACATAAATGACAGATTACAAACAAAAGCAAAACCAAATGCTGTAATTTCGTAGTTCCATCTTCGAAAGTGGCCCTTTTTCAAATTTGATTTTTTTATGATATAACTTTACAATAACTAAGAAGTTTTAATACCTTCATTTAAGGAGTATTACATTGTCTATTAAATACAATTTATTGCATTAACCTAGCATTTTTAGTTTCCGAGATTTTTAGGATTCTTTAAGTGACCCGGATTCATTGCTCTCGAGTGTATATTGGGGTCGGCTTCCAGTCTAACCGGATGCAGCTGAATACCAGTATTTTACATGAAGCGACTGCCTATCTGACTTCCACAACCCAGTAACTGGGTAATACGATACCCCTTGGTAAGACTGGTTGTTAGACTTTCGGGCTTCTGACGAGCCGTAACGGCTGTCAAAGGTCTACGAATGACAGCCGGGACCAACGGCTTTCCGAGGCACGGAGAAGTCTCGGTATGTAAAAATTGTCACCCATCCACAGACCAACCCCGGCAAGCGCAGCTTAACCTGATGATTCGACCCGTGTGGCAGTTATTACTTAGCCACGAGCTCCTCTATATGCAGGTATATAAAATCTAAAACATTAAAGTACATTTTGCAGTTAAAATAATACACAAATAATAGTGCGAAATACTAATAAACTTTGATTATAATATGTAAGTTACAACTTGTTCCCACAAAAATAACTAATTTATCTCGTAAAACAGGACTTCTTCTCTCCTACCCTTTTGCTGTGCCCTACAGGGTCCATAATGATCTAAATTATATAGTTACCACCTAAGTACACATTATACGAGGGTCTCGTGGGTAAGTAATAACTGCCGCACGGGTCGATCCATCAGGTTAAGCTATGCTTGCCGGGGTTGGTCTGTGGATGGGTGACCATCTTTACATAGCGAGACTCCTCCGTGCCTCGGAAAGCACGTTAAGCCGTTGGTCCCGGCTGTCATTCGTGGATCTTTGACAGTCGTTACGGGTCGTCAGAAGCTCGAAAATCTGACAACCAGTCTTACCAAGGGGTATCGTATTACCCAGTTACTGGGTTGTGGAGGTCAGATAGGCAGTCGCTCCATGTAAAATACTGATATTCAGCTGCATCCGGTTAGACTGGAAGCCGACCCCAATATAGTTGGGAAAAGGCTAGGCTAGGCAGATTGATTGACCTAAGTACACATTATGGTAAAGCAATAAAGATATTGAGTATTAGGGACAGCAACTTTGCGTTAATCCAGTGGTGCATGTCACTGACCTGCCCATATCCAATCCAAGCACAGATCCATTCCAATCATAGCACAGAGAACAAGCGCAATGTTTGGAAGAGTATCAATAAAGAATTGAGAATTAAAAGCTAGCTTATCATTTTACAAGCAACGTGAATCTATACAACTTATCTACGAAGAAAATAATCCAAATTAAGGCTAGACTAATTACACTGATATAGGTACATATAATACGGTACAATAACAAGCAAAGTCACATGTTTCTTTGAAACACGATAACCGAAACACATGTCGACCCAAGGTTTCGTACACAGTGAGCGACGGAAACCTAATCTTTTCATAATGAAATTCTGATGACCGAGTTTCCACTCGCTTCTGGAACTTCCTCTCCTTTCTATGTTATGATACATCAATGCAATCACGTATCGAGAACTGCTGCAATATATTTTTTATTCATACTTCGTGACGGCAATTATGCCCAATGTACAGATGTATAACTTGTTTTAATATATCATCACGCCTGTATTCCCCGATGGGTTAGGCAGAGGTGCACCTATAGTACACCCACATCAGCCAGCCCATTAGCCCATTTAGTAAGTCCCATGGAATAGGGGGCGAGCCTATTGCCATCAATCGAGTACAAATCCAAAAAAAAAAACCAGACTCCGGGATGCTACTGAGAAATTCCAGATAGAAAAACCCAATAACACTTTGGCTCTTGTGATACAGGAACTCCTAGTATAAGAGCCAAGGCTACGCAGATATGTGAGAAGTGAAAAAAAATTACATTAAATTAAACTTATAAATAAACCCAGTACCTCATGCTTAGCAGTAGCACTTGCGAACACTAGAGCAACGAGGCAATCCAGAACGAACGAGGCTAGTGAAGCGAGACGAGGCGTCTCAAGAACTGCTACAAAATATTATTTACTAGCACTTTGCCCGCGGTTTCGCTCCCGTGGTCTTTCCCGCGGGACCCGTTATTTTTCCCGGTATAAAAGGTAGCCTATGTTACTCCCTGAAAACTAAGCTTTCTAATGGTAAAAGATTTTTTTAAATCGGTCCAGTAGTTTTGGAGCCTATTCAACACAAACAAACAAACAATGATATCTTTCCTCTTTATAATATTATAATATTAGTATAGATTCGTACTTCGTCAAGACAATTTTGTCTAAATTAGCAAATGTAGCTTGTTCTATTAATACTTAAACGCGAAATGCTTTCTTCGTTCCAACTTTACCGATTTTTATGAAGACAACATTGTCATTACTACCCGGTTTAACAGGAAAATGGCGTCGTAAAAATTTTAGTTTCCTGTTGCAAGTAATTTTTCTAATAATCCATTAAGGACTGGAAGGTGCCAAAGACGTAGTTGGCTTGTCTTTTTTCCGGTTTCCAGCTACCAGCTACTAAATATGCCTTCCTATTCCTTCCCTAGGGATTTTATGTCACGGAAGAGGTTATTTATTTATACTACTGTCTTTTCAGGAAGGCAAAGTTTGATGTGAACTGCTTTATGTAATACTATGAAGTTGACAAAGTTTTTTTTCTTAAATAGCTTTTTATTTAATTTTTAGAATTGAATGGTTTTGTATTTCATTTTTTGATCCATGAAAAGGTCCATTAAATTGCCTAAAATACTAAAATGTAGGTACGTCAGCTCGAGGCTAAGTAATGACAGCCGCACGGGTAAATTCATCTGGTTAAACTAGGTACGCTTGCCGGGGTTGGTTCGTGGATGGGTGACCTCCTCCGTGCCTCGGAAAGCACGTTAAGCCGTTGGCCTCGGCTGTCATTCGTGGATGTTTGATAGTCGTTACGGGTCGTCAGAAACCCGAAAGTCTGACAACCAGTCTTACAGGGGTATCGTATTACCAGTTACTCGGTTGTAGAGGTCAGATAGGCAGTCACTCCGAGTAGTCAGCTGTATCCGGTTAGACTGGAAGCCGACCCCAAAATTGTTGGGAAATGGTTCGGTAGATTGAGGTCTTCTGACGCACCCAAGGCAGATAACCCTGCTAACATCTTGCTGACAGGTTTATATGTTATCACGGCATCAGCTACTTATGTAAAGTCAGGGATATTAATTCATGAGCAAATTGACAGCCGTATATTCAAAACACAACTATCATTCCTTGACAGGTGTATGAAAAGGCTATTGACTTAAGTAAGGTGTCAATAAGCTTAACAATTATTTTTCCTTGGCTGAACATAGTTCGTACCGATAGGAAATTAAAGGAAATTGTTTATCCTGTAAATAGGATATCGGAATCACATTAACAAAGAGAGAGTTTTAAGAGGTTTGGAGGAATGCCACTCAGTAGGGTCACCAGATTTAAGCACCTGGGGCACTGGGTCACCGAGGACCTCTCAGATGAGTTAGATATTGAGCGGGAACGTAGGGCGTTGGCAGTGAGATACAATATGCTGGCGCACAGGTTTGCACGGTGCACTAAAGAGGTTAAAATCGCTCTTTTCAAAACATACTGCCAGACATTTTATACCTGCAGCCTGTGGGTCAGCTATACGCGTAGATCTTTCAATGCCCTGCGGGTCCTGTACAATAATGGTTTTAGGATGCTGTTGGGGTTGCCTCGCTTTTGCAGTGCATCGGGTATGTTTGCTAAGGCCAGTACTGACTGCTTTAGCAGTATAGTACGGAAAAGAGTGGCCTCCCTGATGTGGTGAGTGGGAAGGGTTGATTGTCCGGTTGTGAGGCACTGGAATACCATTCACGGATCTGGAGGGGTCCTTTTTAATGTAAAATAGTTTAATGTAAAAAAAAAAATATATTATAATAAGTTATGTTGACACTGAATAATATTTTTGATTCTGAAATAAATTAATAATAATAAGAATTATCAAGACATAACAATATAAAAAATAAAATAAAAAAATACGTGGAGTCGATTTCCTATCTGACCACTTTTTTTTTTTTGACTGGGAAATTATCAAACAACTTCTCCCGCTCTGCGTGGAGCGGGAGAGCGTTTCAGACTCTTACTGACTAAAACCCATTCATGTTCCTGCTGTTGCCTGTATGTTGCCCGGGGCCACGGTATTCCTTTCGGACTTTTCCGCGACCCCGGCAGGTATCGGTCCTAGCGGACCCCGCCAGTTCTGCTGACATCTCTTTGAGGCGCGCGTGGAAGACAACACGCCGTCGACCCGGGCCTGGCCCTTACCGGACGGCGAGCTACCCATTGCTCACCGTCCGCAAGCCCGCGCCTACGGTGGCCGGGAATCGGCCTGCGATTCCCGACGCCCAAGACGTCTCCAGCAGCGGCTAGGGGTGTGTGAGGGCGCGAAATTTGCCTCTCTCTCACGCGTTCCACCTCCTCCTTTGCGAGCATTACTGCTTCGCAGAAGGAGGTGACGGGCTCCCATGCCCTCTCGCTCCATACATGCCCCGGACCAGGGCCGGACGCGAGAGATCACCGCCACCGATCGCTCCTATCTGACCCCTGAGAAGAAATGGTGAAACAAACTCAAACTCAAAGCCTTAATTTTAATTAAAACATTTACAAGCACTTTTGAACTGTCAAGGAGTCGGTCAGTCAGAAATATGAAACTAATTGCCCATTCCAAAGCGTAGAAACTCCAGACCAGTCCGATCATGTGAGGACCATGTAGATCCGAGTCTGAAATGTTCTTTTTAATGGTCTTTTGATGAAAGAACCACACAAATTTGAGTGGACCTGTCCAGTCAGTGCAAGCATTTGTCAGTAATCGCGTAGCTCAACTCAGGACTTAGGAGCTCAACGACTCGACGGCCAATACCTATCAAAGAAAGGATATATTGGTAGGCTGCATAAAGTACTCCAAATCTGGCATTTGGAGTACTTTATGCAGCCTACTCCAGGCCCTCCAGGAAAACAAGCGAAGCGATTCATTCTTAGATACGGGTAGTAAGTAACTTTACGATGTATTAAGATTAATAGTACGGTTCATAGGTAGTTCGCAAAGTACACGCCCTACCCCACCCTATATTAGTTTCTCTACAAGGAGAGATAACATCACAATAATTTATCCATTAATGGCTCCTGTAATAAAGGAAGCAGTCCAGTGCTTGTGTAGTAACCTGATACAGTCATACAACGCCTAATAGCCACGAACAAACGGACATAAGTCCTACACATACGTGGAAATCGGATATTGAAGGTATAAACAAACCATGGAGACGGCGAACGTGAGGTTATTTTATACCCTGTCCGTTTTTACTGCGGTTTTACTAGCAAAATAACCTTGGTACGTTACGTATATTAATATTATTGGGTGTATTAAAATGCTCTCCATGAGTGAGTTCTAAATTAAATACGTTTTGCGTAAACTTGGTAGTTATTAGCAACTTTGACTGGTAAATCTTTTCATGTAAGTCTTCATGTCTACGTATTACTTACGTTCACACTAAGAATTTCTCCTGTATTGTGGGTGCGTTTACAAACATTTAAACTCACATTCACAAACTGCCAGAACAAACACTTGTAGGTCATACAAAATATTTGTTCCGTGCGGGAATCGAACCCGCGATACGCAGCGCAGCAGTCAATCGCTTAACTACTGCGCCAACCGTGCCGTCAAAAAGCGGTTGGTTTATGACATACAACCCGCGGACAGACAGACGGACAACGGAGGCTTAGTAATAGGGTTCGGTTTGGCACATTTCGGGTACGGAACCCTAGAAATGTTCAAATTCAAGCCGAAATCTCATCTTAGTGAAACTTGTCAAAAATTTCGGGAAATTGGAGGGTTTTTTGACAGATTGAGGTATATTGATAGAGATTGACAGATAGAATGCAAAATTTCTTAAAAACAAGGGAGTTCCGCCTTTGATTAGCTGTACTTTCTGTACCACTTCGAAATTCGAACGATGTCGAGATGGACATCGTGTTAAAAACAAATGACTTTGCTTTCGAATAGTGTGCTGTCATTTGAGTGAGGTTTGAAATTACGACAACTACTTCTAGTAGGTAGTCGAGCATTATTCGTAACGTAATTTAATAATATATTATTTTAATTTTATAAAATATTTGAAAATTCAAAATAGTCGTTTCGTAATTCGTATCTATGGGTAATACTTATTGTCCTTGTCGCATAAAAATCATTCGAGTTCCTAAAAATTTGAAATAATGGTTTGAATTTAGGTTACGTTTATTTTGCGCGTTCGTAATAGGTGTCTAAAAAAAGACGGTCCGCTAATAAACGTATTTTCTTTCTTTTCTTTCTCTACACTAGGTTTTGCACAGGAACAGTGGGTATAAGTAGGCACCATTCTATTGAGCTTATTTAGAATTTCTACTGACAAGAAATTAGTATTAATGTCACAATAATAAATTTTATAATTCAAGCTGAATTTATCTTTGAATTATGTAAGTATATAAACACTAACACTTAAAATCTAGATTTAGGTAGATCGAATTTACACACATTTTACATAAAACAGATAAAAACAAGACTATTTTATTATGGCCGTTAAAATTTTATTTCTTTATTATGTAAATTTGGGAAATCTATTTTTACGTGACAAAAAATATGGATACCCTCGCTACGTTGAGTATTGGTTTTTTCACCTTATATAGAATCGCTCGTTCATAGAATTTAAATATTAACAGTAGTTATACAATAGTAATCCCAAACTAGCAGGCGTAGGTGGACCCCTCCTTCTATATTTACCTGAGGATGGCTGCAGGTGTGGACATGTGAAAAACCGGATATTACGGTATATGGGAGAGGCCTGTGTCCAACCCAGCCGTAGAAATGGAAACGAATATTGCTCTTTAATAAAAAAAATATAGCCGTAGCAAAAGAAATAGTAGGTAACTACTTCACATAGCGAACTACCACTCCGAACGCTTTCAAAATACACTCGAGAGCAATGAATCCGGGTCACTTAAAGAATGTTAAAAATCTCGGAAACTAAAAATGATAGGTTAATGCAATAAATTGTATTTAATAGACAATGTAATACTCCTTAAATGAAAGTAAAAAAAATATGAGTCACCATACATTTTATTAACACAAAATTACATAAAGAAAAAAACTGCTGATCTCTCCTTAAAACAAAAATAGGAAACATGAAATTTTTGAACTTTATTACGATTTTCTTGAATTTTACTTCGTATTGCCTTCTCGTGCTTCCATTACTGCGTTTACGCGGTTTGGCATGCTGTACACCAAGTTCCTTATACGATTTTGGGGAATATTCTCCCATTCCTCTGTGAGAGCAATTTTGAGCTCACGAAGCGTGATTGGGGGAGGGTTTCGTTGTTTTACGCATCTGCCTAGCTCGTCCCAAGCATGCTCGATCGGGTTGATATCCGGGCTGCGCGCTGGCCACTCCATACGAGTAATGTTCATCTCTTGAAGGTAGTCATTCACAATCCTACCTGTATGAGGTCGGGCATTGTCATGCATAAATATAGCATCCTCACCTAAATTGACCATAAATGGACCAACGTGATCATTGAGGATTTCTTCCACATATCTTTCGCTAGTTAAAGAGCCGTTTTCTATGATCACCAGCTCTGTGCGACTTTCAGAAGAAATTCCGGCCCACACAAGTACAGACCCACCACCGTAGGCTACTTTTTCTTCGATGCATGCTTGCTTGAATCTTTCCCCTGGTCTTCGATACACTCTGTGTCTTCCATCGTGCTTGTAGAGCATAAATTTTGATTCGTCGGAGAACATAACTTTTGACCAATCTTCAATACTCCAATTTACGTGGCTCTGGGCATATCTTAGTCTTGAAATACGATGCCCACGCTCCAGTTTAGGGCCGTTTGCAGGTCTAAGGGGTTTTAAGTTAGATTCAGCAAGCCGACGTCTTACTGTCCATGCACTTGGGTTACTTCCTCCGAGGCGTCGAAACTGATTTGTGAGTTCAGTTCCTGTAAGAAAGCGATTTCGAAGCATGGTGTTCACCAAGTATCGGTCTTCTCGTGCTGTGGTACACCTGGTTCTGCCCGTTCCTGGTCTGCGTAGGTTAGAACCAGTTTCTTCGTAACGTCGGAGAACTCTTTGTACTGTTGACAGCGACACACCGACAGTCCTGGCTGTATCGCGCTGACTCCGGCCGGTTTCCAGCATTGTAAGTATTCTGGTGCATTCTTCAGGCGTAAGCGACATAATTTCAGCTTGAATAATGAATATAGAGCACTAACAACATGGTTTATGTACCCACATAAATGACAGATAACAAACAAAAGCAAAACCAAATGCTGTAATTTCGTAGTTCCATCTTCGAAAGTGGCCCTTTTTCAAATTTGATTTTTTTATGATATAACTTTACAATAACTAAGAAGTTTTAATACCTTCATTTAAGGAGTATTACATTGTCTATTAAATACAATTTATTGCATTAACCTAGCATTTTTAGTTTCCGAGATTTTTAGGATTCTTTAAGTGACCCGGATTCATTGCTCTCGAGTGTATATGTAAATTATTTCATCACCACTGCTCTCAAAACGGTGAAGGAAATCATCGTGAGAAAACCGACATATCGTAGAACTAAAAATTCGAAGACATGTGACATCTACTAACCCGCACTGAGCCCGCGTGGAGGATTAAAGCCCACTCCTTCTCACCGGGAGGAGGCCTGTGATCCGGCGGCAGTGGGGACATTATAGAGGCTAATTATGCTATATATATATATTTACCACCACGGGCAAGCTCTTGGCCTGCATATCAACTAAATAAATAAATAAAATAAATAAATATGTTATTTCACCAAAAGCCATCACAGAATAAGAACTTAAAACTAAGAGCATATAAGGCTTATAACTAGGTCACAATAATTTTAATTCCCTGACTCCTAAACTAGGTGTATGTGCTTGTGTCTTAGGAGTTAGTGATTGAGTCAGTGATTGAGAACTGGTGGTTAGTGATGATCAGGCCGAAGGTGCAAGCGAGTTTCACCCGGAATCCTCAACCAAAGAGGAATTGGCTATCATAACTATAACTGCCGAAACACAACAATGCTGATTGCTGACTTCTATTATCCAAGAGTAAACTGCAATTGGAGTTGATTTTACTAAAGGTATTAGTAGAAGAAATCATCATTATTTTTTTGTCCTTATTTCATCGCAGTCGTCATCTCGGTAGCCCCTTTCTAGCCATATCATCTTTCACACAGTCCATCCATCATTTATTTGGTCTACCCCTACTCTGATAGCCATATAAACCCATACTCAAAACTTTCCAGCACGCGTAGTATCTCTGCCATAGAATCAGGTTTTGTCGACGGAAGAATAGACAAAATGACAGATTGTGATTGATTATCTGTAATTTTGTCTATTCTACCGTCGACAAAACCCATTTCTACGGTGGACATCTACTACGACTACGCGTGCTGGAGTAAACTGTGATTGTTAAACTTAGTAGAAAAAAACTTTAAACAAGATAATATTTATTTAAGTATTGTTATGCTCGTAATGCCAGCCTTGCTGTTGGTTTTTTTTAATCTAATCTTCTTTATGCCTTTGATAACAGTTAACAGTTATGTTTTTATAACAATTTACCTAACAAAAAAACCGGTATTTTTGTTCGTGCTAATTTACGGGCTGTTAATGCGGATTTGACGTGACTATTAATAATTATAAAATTTATATTCATTTTATACCGATTTTTTTGGCATCGATAAAAAAATTGTCGGATTTATGCGTGTTGTCTTTTGTTATTGGACATTACAAAAAGTTATCCTACAATTTCATGTTTTTTTAAGCAAGTTTGTATGTTTGTTTCTGCATCACACATTAACGGCTGAACTGATTTCGATGCAATTTTGTACAACAATAGACCATGTTATGTATCAACACATAGGGTACTTTTTATTCCAGTACATAAAGTAGTTTCCCTAGGATACAAGTAAAACCGCGGTAATACAAGTTAGTTTCAAACATTACGCATATTTTCTCTTGCTTACACCCAGAAATGTATGAAAAGCTTTGTTTTGTTAAATCCAACTTTTCCACAAAGTTTCGATATTTATGAGCGGACTTACAAAAGTTATATTTTATAAACTTGACTTCCTCAAGTAACACCATAGCATACTAATTAATATTTTTAGTTTGAGTAATTAAGCGTTTTATCTTACGAATTGTTGCTGAAAAACGTCTTTATTTAGGCCACGAGTTTCTCTTAACGTTGTACTTTTTAATTAAGTTTGAGCTATTTTTTTGTAGAAAATGGAAAATAATTAAAATAATTCGCGTTAATTTCTAGTGTATACCTAGGTACCTATAAATTGGTGGAGGCGCGCGTAAATAAGGGATAACGGTAACTGAAAGAGAAGGTTCGTCGTCATTAATTGAAATGTTTAAGTCATTTATGAAATTACTTTGAAGAGAAAGTCAACACCGTTTGTCATGTTCCACAAAATATATTTACTCATTTAAATTCAAGTAGTTAATTCTCTAAGGACTACCCACCACTTTCCGACCACGACTGACGTATTACAGGGCCCGAAATGTCAAGAAATTAAAAAGTCAAATTGTCGCTGAAAGTAGTTTCATTTCACAAACGATCCTTCTTGTTACTGTTGGCGCGTAAAAATATTTTACTCAAGTCTATAAAAGATACACGACTTGCTTACCACAAATCATATTTATAGTTTTTATAAGTATTACCTTAATATAACGAATAAACTTCGCTAAGGTCAGCGTCTGGGTTAGACAATAAATCTCCCTGGACATTATGGTAATATTGGCGGCCACATATTGGGCCAATACGGCGTGTATTGGCTTGTTTTGTTCAATATCTTGTACCAGACGTACCATGAGACTAGCCACTTTGATCGATATTGTGTACCTACATGATAATATTAAACCGTATTGGTTCGACGTTTGTGTAGTTAATTTAAATTCCTTTTGGAGCTATCGTTGTATGTAAAGTGGTATCAATAGAGGTCGAAGTTATTAGATCGGATGTATGTGTCTGTTCCACGAAATACTTGGTTTAGGAGTGGAATAAGTGATGTGCCTTTCCATGAAATATTCGGAATAGAGCGTACCTATTTGACTAATAAACGTTAACAAACTTCCTAATAAGTACTTAGTGTTCCCAACGATACCGAAAATTACATAATTGGGTGGATTATTATTATTTTAACGTATTCCGGATAAACTTTGTGGAGATGTGAGTTCTCAAAATCTGGAAGTAAGTTTACCACGCGGTTTTAGGGCAGAGAAAATACATGCATGATAATAACAGCCGTATGGCTCGATCGAAGGTTAAGCTACGCTTGCCGAGGTCGGTTCAAAGATGGGTGACCAGCTATTACGCATCGAGAACTATTTATTACCCCACCGTGCCTCTGAAAGCACATTAGCCGTTGGTCTCGGCTGTCATTCGTAGATCCTGGACAGTCGGAAGTCTGAATTGAACATGCAAAAAAGTTTGAAAGGCTGCATGTAGTAGGAAAAGTAAAGTAATAAAACCTGCATTGTGGCTTAGTAGCCAGAATAACAGTAACTCTATCGTATCGTATCGTATCGTACTATAAGTTCCTACAAGCGGCTCATTTCCGCTATATTTTTATAAGTGTCCCATGCGCTATATTACGGCATACTATAAAAATATATCACAGTGCTTCCGCACAGTGTTGCCAACGCAACCAAACTAAAAATACAACAAATCAACCAAAAAAAACAGTAGAAAGTAATTTCAGAACAGTAATTCTACTGTGTAGATTTTAAAAAAATGTTTAGGGGCATGAGGAACAGGGTGTAAAATTCACTCATCCACCATAGAAAAGGGAGGATCCTCCAACCAGACTGGTGTTGTGTCTGGCGGGCCGACTGCCCGACTGTTGATTTCGGATAGTCTTATCTATGTCGTTCGCGCGGTAAACTCTAATTGCGCGATGCAGGATTTGTGTGACGTCATGTCTTTGATGCGTAGTTAGTATGTGGCGGTGTAACCGCTACATCACTCCCCTCCGGAGACCGGAGGTCGATAGTGGGCTGAGTCTTGTATCTTGCGATGCTTCACAGTGCCAGCTAAGGTTCCAGTGAGTCGGAACCGGGTGCCGCATAGTTCACGGTGAGTCGGAACTGTCTGCGGTGATTCCCCAGTGAGTCGGGGTGGCGCTGCGTCACGATCCAGTGAGTCGGATGTGGTATAGCACCGGGTTGTGGCTGACTGCTAGCGTCGACCAGGAGAGGGTAGAATGGGCTCTGCTTGTGAGACCGGCCGAAGGTGCAGGTGCTGTGCCAAGGTTGCTGATGAGGCTGAGGGTGATGACCAGGAATGCGCGTTCGCTGCATGCTGGTGGTCAGGATACCCGTTGAAGCCGAGGGTGCTGGCTGTCTGTGTGACTCGCCTCACGAAAGCTTGCGGGAGTGATGATGATGACGTCACGCTGAAGTAGTTGCACGAAGGCTGCGCTGACGTTCATACTCGGGGTCACCAATTTAGGGGCATGAGGAACAGGGTGTAAAATTCACTCATCCACCATAGAAAAGGGAGGATCCTCCAACCAGACGGGTGTTGTGTCTGGCGGGCCGACTGCCCGACTGTTGATTTCGGATAGTCTTATCTATGTCGTTCGCGCGGTAAACTCTAATTGCGCGATGCAGGATTTGTGTGACGTCATGTCTTTGATGCGTAGTTAGTATGTGGCGGTGTAACCGCTACAAATGCATACCTGCAGCACTTACTTTTAACGCAAAAAGCCCTTAATAAATATTGGGTTAAACACCAGAGTCAGTAGGCAGTAGATCTTGTTTATATCCACTCGAAAAGAAAGAAGCTAGTATTTTGGATTTTTCGCTTTAGGTGGCGCCTAAAGTACCTACAAAACAAATATGGACTAAAACAGAAAACAGGGATGCCATTGAAAAAACAGTAGGGTTGGCAACACTGCTTCCGCAAAACGCTTGTTATGTAAACATTATGCTTTTAGCCGTGCTGTCTATTTGGCAAGTCAAAAAGCATTGTTTAAATGCACTTTAGTTGTCCGACAGTGTCTGTGGTACTTAGCAAA
Source organism: Xanthia togata (assembly GCA_963853775.1). NCBI lineage: Eukaryota > Metazoa > Arthropoda > Insecta > Lepidoptera > Noctuidae > Xanthia > Xanthia togata. Next base: position 22,352,648 of record OY970791.1, read on the forward strand.
TGTGTCAAGAAGCTAAAAACTAACGCCTTTTCCCAAGGGGGTAGGTAGAATATACAGAATGCCACCTGCTATATTTTTTACATAGGTGCCTACTCCTTTTGCTTCTTTTACGTTTGTAATGAAACGCCTTTTCAGTACGAATACTTAGGCCCGTATTACAGAACCTCACTCAAGACTCAAGCATTACTTAAAACTGGTTTCAACCAATCAAAAGGCTTTAAACGAGTTTTAAGTAATGCTTGAGTTTTGAGTGACGTTCTGTAATATGGGCCTTAGTGTATTCTTTAATCTTGTAAACTTGGTAATTAAGTATAGCAATAGCAGTCTTTAACAAACTAGTTTAAACATAATTACACTAAGGACTACTAGTAGGCAACCATTTGGTTCCGAGGCTCGATGTGAACTGACTGCGAAACTACATAGACGACACTCCAAACATCATGTTTCCATTCCATTCCGTTATAAACAACCAGTACTTTTTCGGTTACTGTCAAATGAGATACTTTTAAACTTCATGGATTCATAGATACAAAAATCATTTGAGTCAAAGTACATACTTTCAAATTTTATATTTAGTATTTAAAATCAATTAAACTTATTATTATTTGGAAATCATGAGATTCGGCCATCCGACACTGTGTTGCCTCCTGGCACACACAACAATCTAATTTTTAATTAAATCATGATACGTTCATACATCTGAGGGAGAGAGAGAGAGTGAGAGAGAGGTGAGATGGTTACAGAATAGCACTGCAGTTCTATTCTGTAACCATCTCACCGTGAAAACTTAGGTGAAGTGAGTTGTCATTCCAACAGGGTGAGATGACACTGACAGCTCACTCCACGCTCACTTCACATGTTTTCACGGTGAAGTGGTTACGGGAATCGACATGCTGCTGGTCGTACACGCAAGTCGCGCCCCACCGCACCGGTTGTGGGCACTACGCACTACGTACCTGACCTTTCAGATGAAAATAAGGTCACTATATGTCCAGCAAAACAATACAGCTATATGTAGGTAAGCTAAAATGAGTAACATAATAATATGGCATTATAATTATGTTGCCAAGGTAACTTGAATAATTACTAGAATATAGGTAGGTACTAACGAGTGTTATGCGCTGATTTTAAGGTTAATCCGCATCTGTAACAGAGAAATTCAAATTTCCTTACGTTTTTTTTGCAATTTGCAGGTCGGTGTCAAGAATTTTTCCATAAGAGATTTGTTCTTATGGAACAAATCTAACGTAGAGAGATGTAGGTATTAATGATTCCAATGATTATAATTATGTAAATACATAACCGTTATAGTTGCGAATCGCATTGTAGCGGTTACACCGCCACATACGAACTACGCATCAAAGACACGACATTACACAAATCCTGCATCGCGCAATTAGAGTTTACCGCGCGAACGACATACCTATATAAGACTATTCGACATCAACAGTCGGGCAGTCGGTCCGCCAGGTACAATACCCATCTGGCCGGAGGATCCTCCCTTTTCTATGGTGGATGAGTGAACTTTACACCCTGTTCCTCATACCCCTAAAGCATTTATATCAACATACAACCCGAGACTGACCTGCAAATTAACTCAAAAAAAAACAGTACCTTAGGAAATTTGTTTGCGGGCAACTCTGACGCTTACAAAAGATGGGGGTATCGCATGTTAATGTTTGTTTTAGAGTTAACATCGTATCGTGATTACATCCGAAAAAGGCCGAACAATACAAAGGCATCCCCAAGTATGGTAGAGAATTTAGTATCGAAAGTTGCTTATTCCAATATCAATCTGCCTAGCCTTTTCGCAACTATGTTGGAGTCGGCTTTCAGTCTACTTGGATGCAGCCGAATATCAGTCTTTTACAGGGAGCGACTGCCTATCTGACCTCTACAATTCAATTACTGGGTAACAGCAAACCCCTTGGCAGGGCTTCAGACTACCTACTATCAAAGATCTACAAATGACAGCAAGAACCAATGGTTTAAAACGTGCTTTCCGAGGCACGGAGTGTCTCGATATGTAGTGGATGTTCACCCATCCATGAACCGCGGCAAGCGTAGCTTATCCGCCACGATCCAGCTATTCCATATATCATGACTTATTCTTAAATTGACCTAATTATTATCAAAGACGCGTTAACGTTGCAAGCTGCAAAAAAAAACAATTTGTTATTTTTATAATTTTTCATATCAATAAACATAAAATGAACATAGTACGAGTATATAACGTACTAACGAGCATTATTCTCAAGTGTTTTTGCTGACAAATTACCGTAATTTGGTGTAATAGTATGTCTTACAAATTGTAACTCCGAAGCAGTTTCTTCAGTTAAAATAGAACCATTTTGAACGTTGCCAAATATATTAGTCTTGCAAGACACTGCAGTTATTTTAATATGTATGACCTTAATAAAGCTTAGCTTACTCGGGGTTAAAATACGAGTAAGTACGTTACGCACTAGGCGTCTGTACAGTTGTAAATAAACGCTCTATAGTCTAACGACTATCATGTCTAGTGTGATGGCGTAGCAATTTCCGTAGCATTACTACAGGCTGCGCCATAATTGTAGCTTATGCACCGTGTACCAGAAATGTGGGGTCATTATTTAAGAGGGAACAGGGCCTTTTTTTTTTTTTTTTGGGTGGGAAATCATCAAATTTAATGACTCCTCCCGCTCTGGGTGGAGCGGGAGGGCGTGTCAGACTCTTACTGACTAAAACCCACCCGTGTTCCTTCTATTGCCTGTGCAATGCCAGGGGGCCACGGTATACCTTTCGGACTTTCCCGCAACCCCGGCAGGCAATAGTCTCATCGGACCTCTTCACTCGCTGACATCTCTGCGAGGAATTGGAAAAATAGGTATTTGAAGAAATTATGCCGTCGTCTTACCTCAAGTCTGCCCTCGTAGAAAGCGATATCCCCAGCTGCAGCTCAGACCGATTATATCACAAAAAAATTTGACGAGATTCCTTATTTTTTGTCCTCGAAAACTGAGCCGATCAATTATTTTTTACATTAAAATTTTAAGAAAGAGTATATCTACACTCGAGAGCAATGAATCCGGGTCACTTAAAGAATGTTAAAAATCTCGGAAACTAAAAATGATAGGTTAATGCAATAAATTGTATTTAATAGACAATGTAATACTCCTTAAATGAAAGTAAAAAAAATATGAGTCACCATACATTTTATTAACACAAAATTACATAAAGAAAAAAAACTGCTGATCTCTCCTTAAAACAAAAATAGGAAACATGAAATTTTTGAACTTTATTACGATTTTCTTGAATTTTAATACTTCGTATTGCCTCCTCGTGCTTCCATTACTGCGTTTACGCGGTTTGGCATGCTGTACACCAAGTTCCTTATACGATTTTGGGGAATATTCTCCCATTCCTCTGTGAGAGCAATTTTGAGCTCACGAAGCGTGATTGGGGGAGGGTTTCGTTGTTTTACGCATCTGCCTAGCTCGTCCCAAGCATGCTCGATCGGGTTGATATCCGGGCTGCGCGCTGGCCACTCCATACGAGTAATGTTCATCTCTTGAAGGTAGTCATTCACAATCCTACCTGTATGAGGTCGGGCATTGTCATGCATAAATATAGCATCCTCACCTAAATTGACCATAAATGGACCAACGTGATCATTGAGGATTTCTTCCACATATCTTTCGCTAGTTAAAGAGCCATTTTCTATGATCACCAGCTCTGTGCGACTTTCAGAAGAAATTCCGGCCCACACAAGTACAGACCCACCACCGTAGGCTACTTTTTCTTCGATGCATGCTTGCTTGAATCTTTCCCCTGGTCTTCGATACACTCTGTGTCTTCCATCGTGCTTGTAGAGCATAAATTTTGATTCGTCGGAGAACATAACTTTTGACCAATCTTCAATACTCCAATTTACGTGGCTCTGGGCATATCTTAGTCTTGAAATACGATGCCCACGCTCCAGTTTAGGGCCGTTTGCAGGTCTAAGGGGTTTTAAGTTAGATTCAGCAAGCCGACGTCTTACTGTCCATGCACTTGGGTTACTTCCTCCAAGGCGTCGAAACTGATTTGTGAGTTCAGTTCCTGAAAGAAAGCGATTTCGAAGCATGGTGTTCACCAAGTATCGGTCTTCTCGTGCTGTGGTACACCTGGTTCTGCCCGTTCCTGGTCTGCGTAGGTTAGAACCAGTTTCTTCGTAACGTCGGAGAACTCTTTGTACTGTTGACAGCGACACACCGACAGTCCTGGCTGTATCGCGCTGACTCCGGCCGGTTTCCAGCATTGTAAGTATTCTGGTGCATTCTTCAGGCGTAAGCGACATAATTTCAGCTTGAATAATGAATATAGAGCACTATCAACATGGTTTATGTACCCACATAAATGACAGATTACAAACAAAAGCAAAACCAAATGCTGTAATTTCGTAGTTCCATCTTCGAAAGTGGCCCTTTTTCAAATTTGATTTTTTTATGATATAACTTTACAATAACTAAGAAGTTTTAATACCTTCATTTAAGGAGTATTACATTGTCTATTAAATACAATTTATTGCATTAACCTAGCATTTTTAGTTTCCGAGATTTTTAGGATTCTTTAAGTGACCCGGATTCATTGCTCTCGAGTGTAGGTTCCTACGGTAATACGGGCTGGTTTCCGCAACAACAATTTTGGTTCCTATCATTTTCTTTTACGTTAAAAACTTTTCGAATTTGTCTGGTAGTCCTCTAACCATGGCGGTAAAAATGGGGCATTGTTGTAATTTTTGGAGGGTCATATTTTCTTTACCAATAAGTTGCAAAAAAAAAAAAATAACAGGGACGTGCTAGCAGACCTTGATTTTATGAGGAAAAAAATGATTGCTCTAGCTAGAGGAATAATTCAGGAAGATAAAAGGGGAATACATTTGTATGGAGAATCGCAAGCCCTGTTCCCTCTTAAAGGAGTACAGACCAAAAAACTCAACAACCTTCTCGATGTGATCAACATCATAACCGCGAAAAAAGAATCTGCTGACTCTTTGGTACATTTGGGTCAAGTATAGGTACTGAAGTTTTATAAGGGACAGCTGATTACTTTTTCACGATTGCGATGTTCGTCCCAGGGAGAATGTTTTTCAGTTCGATGGTCGTACTACGCCCGTATGACCACACATGTATGATACACCCTGTATATTCATCGTGTTGCTACCAAGTGCCGTAGAGAACTTATTAATGCAAGCAATACAAATAAAAAAATACGAAAGTATATTTCTCAACATCGTTTAAAAAAAAAACAAAAGATAAAAGAAAAGCTAATGTATCGTCTGCTTATCATTCCGCGCAAGTTGGAGAAGTTAACTGAGCGCAAAGCGTTGGGCTGTGAATATGTATCAATTTGCTTTAGCTCTGCTAATATATGAGGCCCTGGTACCCGCTCGTGCGTGTTTGCACACTCAAATTGTGCTCGTCGCCTACGGCCCCTCATTAATACACATTTGTGTATGAAATTTTATATTTTTAAGCATAATTGACCAACACTTGAAGTTAAAAACACAAAGGCTGCGTTTAAAAGTCCTCCTCATTTGTTTTCCTTTGGGTTCTACGAACTGTTGTGGCTTTTAGTCATTCGATATGCGTTGAAAAATATCCTGGTGAAGATGACTCGGTATTTTATTTTACTTGGCGGTGATCTTAACAAGACATGTTGTGATTTGAATAGCAAAAACTGACAGTAACAAAAAAAAATACTAACGAACGTTTATAGGTAAGTAGTAAGTGTCTTTGTTACTTTGTCGAAGTTGAAATAATTTTCAAATTAAACCAGAATTTCACGTTTATACTCTACAGCACATTAATTTAAATTCAAAATAGATTTCCATAATTAAGGGGGTAATAAATTGAAAAGATTTAGAATTAAGTCCCTTTCATTCTTCCCTTTAGGGACTTTCCGGCCTAAATTTGTATGGTGAAATTATGAAAGACGACATTAAATATAAGATATTAGTTAATTATAACTGGTGAGAGTATTACATTTATTCGCAGAACAAGGAAGCTACTTCTGAACAAGGGTGTAGCAAGAGCGTCACCTGAGCAAATTTTGAAATTAAACTCGACGAAATTACGTTGCATCCGGCTTAAAATAAAATTACGGTTGCCGTTACGTTCAATGCAAAATTAGACCAACAAATCTTTTAAATTCAACGAAAGTAAATTCTCTCTCGACTCATTGTGAGCGACGCAAATTACACTTAAACAATACAAGCTCCACACATCAGTAGCGAATTAAGTTCAAAGATTGTTTGTTACCCAAAAATTTTGCCATTTGTTTGCCCCACATAGACCTGTGCCCATTACCCCTCATTTATTTGCCTTGCAGTAATGACATTCTCAGAAATTTCGACATAATTGTAATCAACAAACAGATCTGTTATGCCAATTACATGGAAATTGTTGTGCTACTTTTTGTCACCATTTTTTCTATGATTGAAACCGGATACCTAAATCCCCTAAAGCATATTTTTTGGTTTGTGTGCCAAAGAATATCATGCCTGATTAGGTTATTGTCGTTCCTAATCTTGATTTAGGCAAAAAAAAAATACGTAAAAAACTTGGTAAGTCATTTGAAGTAGGTATGTATTTCCTGCATTTAGATCGCGAAGGTACAAACGATTTTTCGCTACAATGCGTAGGATTCGTACAATGGAGGTGTGCTTACCTGTACTTTTTACGCCGCCATCTTTAATTTAGTTTTTAATGTTAGTTTAGGCCTATGTGGTCGCCTCGTGTGGAATTGTGTTTTTTATGTAGAGATCTCGGAAACATGTTGTCTGTTGTCATTTAATTCGCTTTCAGGTGTGTAAGAGAGTACATTGACCTTTTTCAAGAGTAGCACTTTGTATGTATTATTGCCGTCTATTAAGAGTAGGTACTTGGCATACAAGAGGATTATGTGGAAGAACGTAATTCAAAGCCCGAGATTACTTTGTATTTATGAGTTTTAAAATGAGCTTACATTTTGTAGGTCTATTTTGAAATAAGGTCTAGGTCGGGAGCTTATTAGACGAAATTATCAAAAAATATTGCTTAACTTAAAACTCTAAACTTATTGGCATCGGAGTAGGCAGAAACTACAGAACACACCGGTGGTGAGTATTATGTAGCTGACCTTTCATGAAAATCACCAATCATAGACTATACTTTTCCCAACTATGTTGGGGTCAGCTTCTAGTCTAACTGGATGCAGCTGAATACCAGTATTTTACATGGAGCGACTGCCTATCTGAACTCTACAACCCAGTTACTGGGTAGTACGATACCCCTTGGTAAGACAAAGAGCATCACTAATAAGGTCATAGTGACCATATTACTGATGCCGATTATGATTATGACCTTCTATTATATCTACCTCGTAAATACTTTTTGTTATTCACCTTTCATTATTCTTTTTAGGGATGTAACGATACATAATTTTCCCGATACAATGCCGATTATTGTAGTATATACGAGTAGGTACTCGGCGTTTAGAATACCGATGCCAATATCGATAGGTTAGTAGATAATAAATCAAATGAATAATGAAGTATGTACCTCGGGCGTTTGGATGTCTTTTGTTTTTTGTATTTCGGGCACAACTGTTTAATAGTGCGCTATAGTTCTCACTTCACTGTGTGAATAAACAGAATAACGAATAGCGGTGACGGGAAATAGGCACGAAACAATACAGCGCTCAGCACACTGCAAACACTGCCGTTTGCCGTGTTGCCATGTCGCTAAGGATGCGCTGCGCGGCTCTTACTGTGTTTTTCGAACTGTTTGATAACAGTTGTATAATAATCGGCGATGCCGATATATCGGCCTGCCGATTACGTCGGCATCGGAGTCGAAATCGTTACATCCCTAATTCTATTTAAGATTTTTTGCAAAAATGTTATCCTTTGATGTTTAAAATAATCTCAGCTATTGTTAAATCAAATTAAACGCATAACAGAATAAGATACAAAGAGAAACAACGATTACTTACATTGTTTAGTAAATAAACAAACGTACAGCGTACCCATTCTGTTCGGCAGACTTTGTTTGTGTTCATATTGATTTTCTGTGCCGTTAACGTGATTCTGTACTTAAGTGTGTACTACTTAAAGGACAAATAAAGTACTACAGAAGTAAAGTACTACGTGAAGCACAAAAGGAGAGACGACTCCTTATTCAAAGAAAAATAAGTAGCGTACAAGACTACATTTTAAAAGGGTTTAACAACGTCCAAAGTTGGGCTGCATACATTCTTTTCTACGTTAATAATTCTGTTACAAAACTAAGATAACAAACCCATCCATATTTATCTTTAGAATAATATATGTAAAACAAAACCCTGTCCGATCCTAAAGGGGCACATTGGTACTGCAATGACATTAAGTACCAAAAAGTAATAAAAAATATTATTATCATTGAAAATAAAATAGTTATTGCCATTTAAAATTCACATTTTTAGTACCAAAATTACCCCGAATCCATTAAAAATTAACACATTATCAACAGGGGTTATAATCATAAGTTATGACTTGTAGTCACCCGCTAAACGACGCGACGGTCGCCCGCGCCCCATGTAATAACCCGGTACAATTCCCTCACGGATCGGAACGGGTTTTTTTGAAAAACCGAAGAGCTTCTTATTAGTTTGAACGCGCTAATCTCTGGGACCGCTTGTCGGATTTGAGAAATTCTTTTTGCATTTGATAGCCCAATTCTTGAGGAAGGCTATAGGCTATTTAAGGTCACGCTACAAACCTTAGAAGTGAAGTGATAGCGAGCGCGGTGCGACGTTACGGGTGGTTCGGGGGGAATAAGAAATTTGACCAGCACGAAGTCGCGGGTGGAAAGTACTTCGGCACGCCACTATTGAGGCGATAAGTCCCCTCGTTGAGGAGTGGCTAGAGAGGCGCCACGGCGTCCTCACCTTCCGCCTGACGCAGGTCCTCACCGGACACGGCTGTTTCGGGAGGTTTCTGTTCGGTATAAGGCGGGAGGAAACGCCCGGGTGTCATCACTGCGTGGATCGCCCGGAGGACACGGTGGAGCATACGGTGGAGGTCTGCCCAGCTTGGACAGAGCACCGCCGTGTCCTCGTGGAGGCGATCGGTGGCGAGAATCTCTCGCGTCCGGCCCTGGTCCAGGCCATGGTACGGAGCGAGAGGGCATGGGAGGCCGTCACCTCCTTCTGCGAAGCAGTAATGCTCGCGACGGCGGAGGCGGAACGCGTGAGGGAGAGGCAAATTTTCGCACCCTCACGCCCCTAGCCGCCGCAGGAGGAGACGCCCTGGGCGTCGGGAACCGATCACGGATTCCCGGCCACCGTAGGCGCGGGCTTGCGGACGGTGAGCAATGGGTAGCTCGCCGTCCGGTAAGGACCAAGCCCGGGTCGACGGCGCGTTGTGTTCCACGCGCGCCTCAAAGAGATGTCAGCGAGTGAAGGGGTCCGAAGAGACTGTAGCGGTTATACCGCTACATACTAACTACGCATCAAAGACATGACGTCACACAAATCCTGCATCGCGCAATTAGAGTTTACCGCGCGAACGACATAGATAAGACTATCCGAAATCAACAGTCGGGCAGTCGGCCCGCCAGACACAACACCCGTCTGGTCGGAGGATCCTCCCTTTTCTATGGTGGATGAGTGAACTTTACACCCTGTTCCTCATGCCCCTAAATTGGTGACCCCGAGTATGAACGTCAACGCAGCTTTCGTGCAACTACTTCAGCGTGACGTCATCATCATCATCACTCCCGCAAGCTTTCGTGAGGCGAGTCACACAGACAGCCAGCACCCACGGCTTCAACGGGTATCCTGACCACCAGCATGCAGCGAACGCGCATTCCTGGTCATCACCCTCAGCCTCATCAGCAACCTTGGCACAGCACCTGCACTTTCGGCGGGTCTCACAAGCAGAGCTCTTTCTACCCTCTCCTGGTCGACGCTAGCAGTCAGCCACAACTCAGCGCTATACCACATCCGACTCACTGGATCGTGACGAAGCGCCACCCCGACTCACTGGGGAATCACCGCAGACAGTTCCGACTCACCGCGAACTGTGCGGCACCCGGTTCCGACTCACTGGAACCTTAGCTGGCACTGTGAAGCATCGCAAGATACAAGACTCAGCCCACTATCAACCTCCGGTCTCCGGAGGGGAGTGATGTAGCGGTTATACCGCCACATACTAACTACGCATCAAAGACATGACGTCACACAAATCCTGCATCGCGCAATTAGAGTTTACCGCGCGAACGACATAGATAAGACTATCCGAAATCAACAGTCGGGCAGTCGGCCCGCCAGACACAACACCCGTCTTGTCGGAGGATCCTCCCTTTTCTACGGTGGATGAGTGAACTTTACACTCTGTTCCTCATGCCTCTAAAAGACCAAGCCTGCCGGGGTTGCGGAAAAGTCCGAAAAGGATACCGTGGCCCCCTGGCATTGCACAGGCAACAGAAGGAACTCGGGTGGGTTTTAGTCAGTAAGAGTCTTACACGCCCTCCCGCTCCACCCAGAGCGGGAGAAGTCATTTGATGATTACTCACGCAAAAAAAAAGGGTGGAAAGTACTGACTGTATGTTACCTTTTCACGCTTGAACCACAGAACCGACCGTAATGAAATTTTAAAGATAGGTATCGTACGATCTGGAAAAGGATACAGGATACTTTTCATCCTGGATAATTGTATTAAAAAAAAGCAGAGGAACAGTCTCACAATAAATTGTGGACTGTTGTGGTCGCTATGGTAATATTTCTTTACCATAGTTGATACTAAAGGCTCTATAGGCCCGGACTCCACCAAAGCGGAGATGTACGGAGACGAGAAGAGATGTTTTTCTGCTAGGGTGTAACCACCGAAGCTGAGCGGAAATGTGTACTGGCTAGACTGGAGTCGAGGAGTGTGCTGGCTAGAGCGGAACTGAGCTGCGTGCGGCTGGTGGTCACCAGCTTGCGAGGCACAGCTCACATCGCCGCTTTTTAAAGCGGCATATAAATATGATAAATCTCCGCTCAGTGGTAACCACTGAAGCTGAGTGGAGACGAGATATGTGAATAACGAAACTCTATTGGTTGTTTAAAAAAAACATCTCTCATTTCGCCTCATCTCCACTTTGGTGGAGTCCGGGCCTAAGGTCAGCGGGATAATTGCGTAACATACCTACAGTATGTAGTAGCAACGGCTTTCATTTTGACAGTTCAACAACATTCATTGCGCTATTTACGTTGTTGAGCAGACAATTTTTTTGAGCATATGAAGCAATGGATTAGCAATATCCTTCAAAATGATTCTGATTGTGATTGGTAGTGTTTGTAATTAGGGTGCTGTATCGACAGTGGAAATTAAAGGGCAAACATAATTATAGTACTTCGTATAGTACACACATGAAAGTACATTATTGTACTCTAGCTTGAGGTAAATAATACACCTACAGCCTTCAAAGTTACCGATGGTATCGGATCAAATGGAATACAGTATAACATCAGTATTGCTTTCGTCGCTGTAATTACACCTATCGTCAAATGAAATTACACCCATTATATTGTGTATAATCAATGGTATTAGTAATTGATATTGAAGAAGATAATGTTAAAATCAAAGGAACAAATATCGATTTCTGGGAAGAAAAATTTTGTTTACTTTAGATTTGATTAGGACTTGACGAAGCTGATGTTCGATAAAAATAAAACATAAAAACCAAAAGTCAACCACGACAAAAACACCAACCAAAAATCAGCCAAGTGCGTGTCGGACCACGCACAAGGAAGGGTTCCGTAGTTGAGATGAATTTATCTCAAGAACAAACTTAATATTGTTTTTTGACAACAATTTAATGATTTTATTTTATCAGTTTGTCGGTACTGTAGAGACTTTACTCCATACGGTGTTCAAATTAAAGGCTTGAATACGAGACAAATATTTAATTTATAATTAGAATAGAAAAAAGACGACACAGTCGCCCCCCGATCTGTCAAACGGTTGATATGAAATATAAACTGAATAAATTAATTTCTTAAACTAATATAATTATCTTTCAATTAAGTTCTGCTGCAAATAAGTCTTTTTCTTAATACTCGATAAGTCGGTAGGTACCGTAGACTAACATAGTTTACGGTACCCACGCCAAATAACAGCATTCTAGTATTAAGAGTCTCTGAGCTAAGCCGCGGACAGACAGACAGACGAACATGCCGAAACTATAAGGGCTGACTACGGAACCCTAAAAAGGTATTTAAACCACACATAACAGACAGACAAATTAAAAATAACCTCGGTTTTCGTATAACCAGAGTTGGGTGAGATGAACGTACATAAATAGCCTGTTAAATCATAACCCTCCAAAAACATTACTTACCCACCTTCAGTCGGCAGTCGGTTATAAAATAATGTTATTAAGAAAAAATGTCGCTGGAGATAGTGACTGCATTATCTTTTTCTAGGGAAGGGAATCCTTATAACAAGGCATATTATCCAACATCCTTTAGAGAACGAGATATATCGGAAGCGCGGTACCTATGTCGAAAGTGTCAAAACAATAACAGTAAGCTTGTATCAATGTTTACGAAATCGATATACAATAACCTAAGTGGTAGCTGGGTACCTACTTAATAAAAATGACCAGTACTTACAAAAAAAACTGAAGATCGTAGCGTTGATCAGAGGTCTACGATCTGGCCCTCAAGAGAGATACAGTTGGATGGTACTTCACTGACAAGAGTCGTAGATCTTTTTAAGTACCTGTAAGGAAAAAAAGAAGTAATTAGAAGAGGTCGTGCAACAAACTGCCTCGTTGGTCTAGTGGTCTACTGTTGAACATAGGGTTCAATGTAGCAGCCCGGAGTCTGGATTTTATCTCGGTTGATAGCAAAAGGCTCGCCCCTTATTACATGGGATTTGAACATAACTGGTGAAATGTGGGTGTATTATAGGTACACCTCTGCCTAACCCTTTAGGGAATACAGGCGTGGTCCCAAATTAGTACTGTAGCGGTTACACCGCCACATACGAACTACGCATCAAAGACATGACGTCACACAAATCCTGCATCGCGCAATTAAGAGTTTACCGCGCGAACGACATATATAAGACTATCCGACATCAACAGTAGGGCAGTCGGCCCGCCAGACACAAAACCCGTCTGGTCGGAGGATCCTCCCTTTTCTATGGTGGATGAGTGTACAGACGGGACACTCAGCAAAATCATTTAAATAAAAAGCGACTCATGCTACGACACAATAAACTGCAATTCAGTACTCTAATTACGTAATACATGATAAATCGGAATTTGAATCGTTTTGAAACAAATTGCTAATCCAATGCTTCAGACATTCAAAAAAAATTTGCTCAACAACGTAAATAACGCAATGAATGTTGTTGAACTGTCAAAATGAAACAAATTTCTCGTAATCGTTTACGAAAATGTAATTAGATAGCAGGTCTCACAGCGCTAATTACCTACAGTTATATTAGTTATATTCACCTAGAAGTTGCCTCTCTTTCTATCACGTAACTCTTATATCTTAGCCTACGTTACGTTACGCCCATTGAATTCGACAAGTCGAGCCTGCTGCGCACCTACTTTTAGCTTCATACGCGTGATGTTATGTTTGTCGGCCAATAGTCACCATCACTATAATATAAAAAAGTAGAAACGTCTGTCATCCAGTCATGCAAAGCATTGTACCGTTTGTCTGTTAAGTGGCAGTGACCTTGAGTTAGCTTGCGTGTTCTGTACTGAGCTCACGCTACGCGTCGTACGTCCAGCCAGTAATAGGACTCGCCCATCAAAGACTGCTGTCCCAAATTAGACGCATTATTAATTTATTATACATAAAACAAAAGGTATTTTAATTAAATTCGTACCTATACTAAAATATCAATAATTAAATTATGTTCAAAATGGTGAAGGTTTCAGAACACTACCTACACTTGATAGATTTTGCGTGATTCTCAGTTTTTTATCCGCGTTAGACATAACTTTACAAATTAATTGCACTATGTAATATAAACATAATTCTAAAATATGCAGCTGCTACAGGTGCAGAAACCCTCAAACGGCGCAATATAACAACCTTATTGGCAGCTATATTTTTGAGCCGTTTGGGGTTGAAACACTAGGGTCCGAGTGCTCATCGAACATTTTGGGACATCGCCTAGCGGTTGGTCGTCTCTTCACGTGACCAGAGGGCTGGTCAATTCTTAGGCCAAAGAATCAGCATTGCCATCCAACGTGGCAATGCTGCCAGCCTTTTGGGCACTTTTCCCGCTGATATTGGTGTGGACGAATTTTTTGATGCCCTATGAGCTCCCCTTTATTTTAACTTCTTATTTTTTCTTTTAAATATAATAGATTGTTGTAATACATTTCTCATCTCAACTTTCATCGATTATTAATCATTGCATCTAACAACAAAAAAGAAATATATCTACATATATATTCCTATATTAAGTTATTAAGACAATGCTCTAATTTCTTAACTTTAAAAAAAAAAAAAAAAAAAAAAAAAAAACGTTGCCCAACACTAGGATTTTCTCCTGTATCGTGGGTGCGTTTACATACATTTAATCTAACATACACAAACAGCCGTGGCCGTGTTTTTAATTTAATATATATTTTTCCAAATCATTAACACTACTCGTTTAGACGTGATCTTCAGTATAAAATCATTAAAAGTTGGTAATCTTCTTTCCTAAATGTCCTTCAACTCTAATCAGTTTGAACTGAGTTTTATCTTGTTTGTGATAAGGAACTAGTTTCAGTTTCAGAGTAGTTTAATCTATAGAATATGACGTCACATGATTCCGTGTAGATCCCTCCTAAGAATAGGTCATTCCATTGGTCCCCATGGGGGTCGTAAAAGGCAACTAAAGCTGATAACAGATTAGCCTTGTCCGCATTCGTGATAGGATTTTTGTATTTTGATCTCGAGGTAGAAAATAGAAAGGAGCTGTTTCAACATTTTCTTTGTATGATTTTTAAAGCTAACAGTCTTAAAATAATAATGATTATGTTTATGTCCAAATAATTAAATAAAACTGGCTAAGTGCGAGTCGGACCACGCACAATGAAGAGTTCCGTAGTTAGGATGAAAATATTACAAAAAAAAAACATTGTTGTTGAAAAACATGTTCTCCCATACATGGATATACGACACGGTCAATTCTCCAACTGCAAAAGTTAGATCCCAATAGTAAAAAAAAAGAAAAAAGTGTTTTTTATACTAATCAACGATGTTCGGACTTTTTCATTTACTTGTGCTGTGAGACCTTGCTTCCTACCAAATTTCATGATTCTAGGTCAAAAGGAAGTAGCCTGTAGATTTTGATTTATTTGCGAGTAAAAATATGTCTTACTAGCTGCGCCCCGCGGTTTCAACCGCATAAGTTTCGATCCCGTGGGAATATCGGGATAAAAAGTATCCTATGTGTTAATACAGGTTATAAACTATCTGTGTGCCAAATTTTATCCAAATCAGTTCAGTAGTTTTAGCGTGAAGAAGAGACAAACATACACACTCACAAACTTTCGCCTTTATAATATTAGTGTGATATAGTGTGAAGTGTGATAAATGGCCGTGTTTTTAATGCGTTGACTTAGAAGCTTGGTTTTTTAGAGCTCCAAGAGACCATAGACGTATTTGATATTAATTTGAACGTAACACCTTCACGCATTCCTGAGAAAAAGGGTCTTGACAGACTGACTGACAGACAGACGGACAACGAAGTGATCCTATAAGGTTTCCGTTTTTTCCTTTTGAGGTACGGAACCCTAAAAAGAAGCATTTATTTGATGTGGCGACTCTTGGAGGAGGCCTATGTCCAGCAGTCTTTCGGCTGAAATGATAAGATAAGATAATTTTATTTGTCCAAAACATGAGTATACACACACACGGCATGCAAGATGTTACATCAAGTTATAATTATGACAGTCATGTTTTGCCTGAACGGCGTACAAATACAAGATGTCGGACGCTACACAACATCAAGTGACTTTAAATTCGATTCAAATTACACACAGCAAATACAGTAAATTAACAATTTCATTTAGATCATACTCAAAACTAACAGGTACAGTAAAATACAGTCAAATAGTATCATTCGCTCATCATATTAAATACTGCAAATTAAAAAATCAAATGTTAAAGCAATTACTAATAAAATTAGGATGTCCTTATACAAGTCAAATTTATTTGTCAATTAGAAATTCGTCAGTGCTGTAATAGACTTTCTCCAACAGAAGGCTCCGTCATGATGATGTCTATGAAGCCTGTATTCCCTTGAAAGTGTAGGCAGACGTGTATCGTACTCACCCACATTTCGCTGGGTATTACACTGTTAGATAAGAATAATTTTAAGAATAAGAATAATTATATTTTAGCAAAAAGAAGTATCTAATACAATGCATGTTAGGTTATTATGATATTATTACATTAGTGCTAATTTTTTGTGAATAATGACCCCGATGCTAGGAAAACCCTGTGTTCTAGGGGCAATCCATTTGTCTGCTAAGTTTTTTTCGTTTAGTCGACATTTGACAGATTCTACTTTTGACATCATAGTCTACATATGACAGATTCTACATATGACAGAGTCTATATATGTCAGATTCTACATATGACAGATTCTACATATGACAGATTCTACATATGACAGATTCTACATAAGACAGATTCTACATATGACAGATTCTACATAAGACAGATTCTACATATGACAGATTCTACGTTTGTCAGATTTTGAAAAAAGTGACAAGTACGGAACATTGAAAAAATAATACTGTTAAATTGTAATCACTATATTTATTGATAAGTTTAATTTGTTTTTATAACTAGTATTAAATGTTTGAATTATAGTAACTAATATTTCTGTCATATGTAGAATCTGTCATATACAGAATCTGTCATATGTAGACTATGATGTCAAAAGTAGAATCTGTCAAATGTCGACTAAACGGTTTTTTTTTTAGATAACTATCTATAATTTTCTAGGGACCTTTTAATACTGTAAACAGGCTGTGTTTTAAAATGGCTTCACAGAAGCAGTGTAGCTGTGACAGCTTTTGAAAACCATTTATCTACACGATATTTTAAATATAGAATTTTTAAATATAAACTAGGTGTTCATAATAAATGAGCTATCAATATTTTATTACGTAGGTATATCTGTTAGGTATATCGTTGTTCGAAATGTCAAAGGTTTCGATATTTCTACCAATGTTTGGAAAAGGGTTCCTTTGTTAAAAGCAATCGACATTTTGTAGGTAATGTTTACGTAAATAATTTTGGTACTTGTATAATAACCTTTAAGAACTGGCTCAATGTTTACTTAGCAAATGTATGTACCTAACGTATTACATTAGATTTATGTTTTGGATTATGATCTCAAAAACCACGGTTAAAAACGATTTAGATTTTTATTGTAATTTAAATTATGTATGATCTTACAAATTTTAATTTTATTATCTTATTTTCTGTGCCCTGACAGGGTCTACAATGGTTCGCAGCTCTAAGCCTTATATTAACATCTTTTTACCTTGTGGAATGTAAATAAATTAATATGAACTAGATTTTGCAAATAAGTAAGTCTTTCCTAATTGAATAGTGTACCTAAGTCAATCTGCCTAGTTTTTCCCAACTATGTTGGGGTCAGTTTCCAGTCTAACCGGATACAGATGAATACCAGTATTTTACTATGAGCTACTGCCTATCTGACCTCCACAACCCAGTTACTGCGTAACACGATACTACTTGGTAAGACTGATCGTCAGACTTTCAGGCAACCGAAACGACTTTCAAAGATTTATAAATGACAACCGGGACCAATGACCCGGAGGGGTCTCGATTTGTACACCTCATTTGTCGACCTCGGCAAGCGTTGCTTAACCTTGAAGACCGACCCATGCGGCTGCTATTTTTTAGCTAAGAGGTACAAGTACCTTTTTTTTTTTTTTTTTTTTTGGGTGGGAAATCATCAAATGACGTCTCCCGCTCTGGGTGGAGCGGGAGGGCGTGTCAGACTCTTACTGACTAAAACCCACCCGTGTTCCTTCTGTTGCCTGTGCAATGCCAGGGGGCCACGGTATCCCTTTCGGACTAATCCCGCAACCCCGGCAGGCAATGGTCTCATCGGACCCCTTCACTTGCTGAGATCTCTTTGAGGCGCGCGTGGAACACAACGCGCCGTCGACCCGGGCCTGGTCCTTACCGGTCGGCGAGCTACCCATTGCTCACCGTCCGCAAGCCCGCGCCTACGGTGGCCGGGAATCGGCAATCGATTCCCGACGCCCAGGGCGTCTCCTCCTGCGGCGGCTAGGGGCGTGAGGGCGCGAAATTTGCCTCTCCCTCACGCGTTCCGCCTCCTCCTTTGCGAGCATTACTGCTTTGCAGAAGGAGGTGACGGCCTCCCATGCCCTCTCGCTCCGTACCATGGCCTGGACCAGGGCCGGACGCGAGAGATCCCCGCCACCGAACGCCTCCACGAGGACACGGCGGTGCTCTGCCCAAGCCGGGGGCATACCTCCACCGTATGCTCCACCGTGTCCTCCGGGCGATCCACGCAGTGATGACACCCGGGCGTTTCCTCCCGCCTTATCCGAAACAGGTACCTCCCGAAACAGCCGTGTCCGGTGAGGACCTGCGTCAGGCGGAAGGTGAGGACGCCGTGGCGCCTCTCCAGCCACTCCTCAAAGAGGGGACTTATCGCCGCGATAGTGGCGTGCCCAGCACTGGGTTGCGACAATCGTACTTAGGTAATCGTAGTAGGTACAAGTACCTAAGTCTTCTTCTTTTCGTGTGGTTAGTAAACTAACCTGGTGTCAGAGTTTTAAAGCCGCCCACGGGCCTCTGACTTGGAAGTACCTAAGTAGGACACATAGGTAAGAACTAAACTTCAAACGGGAAATGACAACCATTCCTGGAAAAACATTCTACTAGTCTACTAGTACTTTAAGAATTCCAATTAGATCTGTATGGATTCTGTGCTCAACTGCTCAAAGTCTCGCTTCAAGGAAAAAGCACCATGGAGTTTCTATATTTAAAATCTGCAAATAAATGTAAGCTGTTTTTTTTTTAATGAATGGAACTCTGATGTTCGCGTCATTACTAGATATTCCTAGAAAATATGCTTGAGCTTTATTAGCATAAGATCTATTTGCCTAAGATCTATTTACGTAGGTGTATAACGTAGTAGGTAGATATCTAGTAGCAACTTGTCCCTACTTCGCACATCGTAGGTTTAATATTTGTTATTAAAAAAAACGGGAATAAATTCTTTAAATGATGGTGGCATCAATATACGTTGCCGTAGTTCAGATGAACAACGTGGTCACAGACAGACACGAAAAGCGACTTTTTAATGTATACTACACCTTCCTTCGCCATTCTCCGCCTTAGACATGGCACTCACTCTGCGATATGCGACTGTGACAGCTCGGCGACTAGACGCCGACAATTTTCATATATTTTTTTCAAAGCTCCGTACACTGAGGTGTCTAGTTGCAGAGTTGCAACGACAGGCGTGGGGAGTCGGGCGCTCTCGCTACTTGTAGCAGCGACTAGATGCATCCGACTATCGCGCATACCGACGAGAGTCGGATGCGCTTAGCTTTCATATGATAAGCACCAAGGCAAATGCAAAGAGGCTCCATACTCAGTCTTTCTAGAATACTCAAAGAAAAGGATCGCTTCCACGACGTCTGTCCTAACGACTTGTCGCAGACGTCTGTTTCAGCTCTGTGTCTAGTTGCAGCGACAAGACGCAGATGCGAGCGACGACAACTCTGCTGTTGCAGTGACAAAACGCACAGTTTGCGCTGGTAATTTAGCTATTGCCGGAAAATATCCGGACCTGAGCCACTTAAGTCCTATTAACAAGTCATATTACCTATGGGACATTACCATACATGACGCATAGATACACCATGGTAAAGTTATAATGACATAATCCTATATTTTTAATAGTTAATGACTATCCTTGTGGGTGGCAGTAGTTCCGTGAGACTGACGAATAGTGATGAGCCAAAACACTTAACATAGGTAACGGTATTTTTTTGCGCGCCAAGTCATTCGGTAGACATCTTGTCAGTTATTAAATACTGTTCTCAATCAAAGAACGGTATTTCCGTTAGATTAGTGATAATTGAAAAATAATTTTCCTACATTTTAATTAAAGGTGAATCACTGTTTGCTCCAAGGCCCCCTAATTGGTTACCCTAATTGTAATACAATTCAATCACAATTTGAATTACTTTGAAAGAGATTGCTAATCGCTTCATAAATTCGAAATTTTTTTTTGCTCAGTAACATACCTAAATAACACAATGAATGTTGTTGAACTGTCAAAATGAAACCGATTAGTCTTAATCATTTACGAAAATGTTTTACGCAATTTAGATAGCAGGCTAAAAATGAGTGATGTAAATTGTCGGCCTATTTCAATTTTTTTTTTTTTTTTTTTGGGTGGGAATTCATCAAATGACTTCTCCCGCTCTGGGTGGAGCGGGAGGGCGTGTCAGACTCGCCGTTCCTTTTCCTAACACGTTGGGGTCGGCTTCCAGTCTAACCGGATGCAGCTGAATACCAGTATTTTATATGGAGTGACTGCCTATCTGATCTCCACAAACCAGTTACTGGGTAACTCGATACCCCTTGGTAAGACTAAAGTTTCTGACTACCCGTAACGATAGTCAAAGATCCACTGATGATGAATGACAGCCGGGACCAACGGCTAAACACGCTTTCCAAGGCACGAAGTGGATGGTCACCCATCCATGAAACGACCGCGGCAAGCGTAGCTTAACCTTCGATCGAGCCGCTGTTATTATTTAGCCACGAGCTTATTTATAGCTTAAATTTACAACTTGAATTGGGTTCCATTCTGCAATGGAAAGTCTAAAAACTGCTGTAAAAACAGTTTCTTGAACTTTTAGCCGTTTCGCTAAAGGTTTTGCTTCCAGTCCGCCATGTTGGTTGCCAAGACCATCCACGGAAACTGGCACAAACTTAGTTTCACTGTAGGTATTGTTTTTATTTATATTGTTGTCTAGATAATATCCGTGCTTTAATAGCAATCGGTATTTTAAAGTTAATTAGAATGCTGTGTAGCATTAGGATGTACCTATTAATAGTGTAAGAAATATGGCTAGCTAGTGAACTAAAATACTGATTATTAAATGCAATAATTAACACCGAATATTTAGTTTTAGATGATAAAAAATATTTGGAAACTTTACAATTTATGCCTTTTTACATCTATTCAGTTTATGATTGCAATTCATTATTAAAATAATTCTGTTCACTAGTTAGCCATATTTTTTTCTTATTTCCATACAGTAATATTGCCAAATTAATCAAAACAGGTAAATATTTGACAGTTATTTGCGACGTTGCCAACTATAGGAATGAACGCTCTTCACAAAAATCTCTTAAGTGCTGTATACTTGTAGTATATACAGTACATATTTTATAACTACAATCTAAACTAATATTATAAAGTGATAAGATTAGATTTTTTTGTATGTATGTTTGTTTGTTACGCTTTTACGCTAAAACGGATAAACAGATTTAGATGAAATTTGGCATATGGGTAGACCATGACCTGGAATAGGACATAGGATGCATTTTATCCCGTTATCTCACGGGATCAACCCTTACGCGGGTGAAACGGCGAGGCGCAGCTTGTAATATTATAAATGCGAAAGTGAGTTGTTTGTTACGCTTTCACGCTAAAACGCCTGAACGGATTTGAATGAAATTTGGCATACGAGTAGACCATGACCTGGAAAAGGACATAAAATACCTTTTATTCCAATATTCCTAAGGGATGGAGACTTATGAGGGTGACACCACGGGGCGCAGCAAGTAATATATATAAAATACAGCGATATTTTACGTATAAATTCCTGCAATTTGACATCTCTCTTTCAACCCATTCAACCCTTCTGAATATTGACCGGCACTGCAATAAGCTGAGTCCTTATCTGCAAGCTGATTGCTTCCTGACTTTTATCAAGTATTCATGTAATTACTATCGGAACTCCCATCTTTTATTGAGATAATATTTTCGCTATTGAAAGAGTTGATTGCTGCATCAATACCCTGCTGTTTCATATCGGCGAAACCTGATGCTGAAAATCAGCGTCAGGTGGTACTGTGAGGGTTTAATCTCACAGAAGGTTATTAGCTATGAATTAAAATATGCGGAGGTACTTTAAGAGGTCCAGAGGACCGCTCTATTTCAAACTCAAGTAATTACAATAATATCGAAGCACGCTTGCACGACTTGGAGCCCTAAGCCGATCTGTCACAGAACAAATGTTAGACACGTAAATATTCAAAATTAATTCTATATTTAAATATTAGAATGTCTGCCAGTCATAATACAGCCAGCCAACCTCTACAGTACCTACACTTTGTGTTGTCATCAGACATCGTAGTATCCCTATGTAGTCTGTGTCAGACATTATGCTGAGCTGAGGCCCAATAATTTGTTTTCGATTTTTATAGTTCTAAGGTGTAAATTTTGTAATGCCAATAAACGCATTTTTCTTTCTGTTTCTTCATTTCTTTTAAATATTTTTATCGTGCTACCGATAAGATATTTACTTATAACATAATTATAATAAACAACACAAAACTGACGAAATGTGGGTTTACTAAGCTTCTGCCTAACTCTTCGGGGAAAATAGGCGTGGTATTATGTGTATGTGTATAAAATGGAATTATTCAGGAATGACCCATCGGGGACACTGGCGGTGAACCAGTTTTCAACCTAAATACTAAGGACATAAGGGTGATTTGGTTTGGGTGATTGGTCCACCGCAACTGTCCGCGGTTGTAAATAATTATAGTACACCTTCAATTCATCAGTTCTCTTTCATATGTCCCATGATGAGCCACGATGATGCCATTATCCGGGCGTAAAACCAGACTATGACCTGTTACTGAGATATTCCTGATGATACCAAAAATACTTTTCCCAACCAGGGTATTGAACCTAGGACCTCAGCGGCCACTAAACACATGCAACCACCATAAGTAGACCAACGGGCAGTCTAATTATATAGAAACATTTTAAGTAAGTAGTATGAATCCATCATGACTTGTGAAATATATTTTTATTAAAAATGAAACGGGTTTTTTAAAAGGAAGCGGAAGGCATACATTAGGGATTTTTCACTTCGACGAAGGTTGCTGATTGAGGCCGCAGTATAAAAAGGAATAACTCCGGAATTTCATTTTTACCTACAACCTAATGGAAAATTTTCATAAACAAGTTTTGAGAAGAACGTTTTCCTCTACGGCTGCCACAGAGTCTGCAATTTACCGGCGACTGACGTCATTGAAACGTTATTTTATGAAAGTTGTGGTTTTCTAGAGAGTTTAGTCTATCATTTACATGACAGTCGTTACTGTGGCCGTTACCTATGTGACTGCTACCGCGCTCATATGCGCGCGCGTAAAGCGGAGATGTGCGGAGATGTCCAAAGCGGAGACGAGAAGAGATGTTTTTCAGCTAAGGTGTATCAATCGTAGATACGTACTGGCTAGACTAGAGCGGAGATATGCGCTGGCTAGAGCGGAACTGAGCTGCGTGCGGCGAGCCTTGGATGTTGACCGCTCACTGCACGACGCTCACATCTTTTCTCGCCGCCTTGCGCTGTGGCTAAGCTCACATTTTCCGCTTTGTACCGCCACCCAGCTCAATCTCGGCGAGGCACAGCTCACGTCTCCGCTTCGATCGCGCCATATAAATATGATACATCTCCGCTCAGTGGTATTCACTGAAGCTGAGTGAAGACGAGATGTGTGAATAACGAAATTCTATTGATTGTTAAAAATCATCTCTCCTCTTGTCTCGTCTCCGCTTTAGTGAAGTCCGAGCCTAAAGGTACCTGCCCTTACTGCCCCGATTAAAATATCTTCCCAGTATTTATATTTAACAAATCCGAAGGTAGACAGAAAATACGCTGCTATTTTTATTTTTTTCATAGTACGAACAATCTCGAATGAAAACGACTAGAATTGGCTCAATGAAAATATTTGGAGTATGCTGTCGGAATTTTTATACTGAAACGTATTTTTCAGGAACGATGAATTATCTAATTTTGTATTTTTTTTTCACAACTGCCAAGTGTGTGTCGAACAACTGTACACCAGGGTTCTGTAGTCACCATGCTGTTTTATGTTTACTGAATTTAAGCGACAGTTAAACCACAGTGGCTCGGTGGTAACGGCCCCGATTATGGCAGTGAAGGTCCAGTGGTAGGTCGTGGGTTGGAACCCTGGCAGGCGCTTTACTTTGTGTCATTGATGTATTAAAAGAGGTAGATACGGGACTTAGTCACAGCGCCTGGTCCTACTCAACTAAGTGATTGCCCGTAGTTGGCACTCAGTCGCGCACGGAACATCGTAGATCACACAGCTCAATAATTTCAGTTTTTTTGTAATAAATACGCATCAAAATGACTTCTTGTGCAGCTAAACAGTGCTTTAATAATGCAAGAAAGAAAAGTAAGACACATGGGATTACCTACCACTCGTAAGTACAGCCAAAAATGTTAATTTGTTGAAAATTACAATAATATTTTGACGTTTGCTTCGCCATATTTGTGAGAGCGAGATAGATATTAAAAACATGCGTGAAAGACACGATACGCACACAATGCGCGAGGTGCTAACGCGATTTCGCTCGCACGTCAGCGTCGTCTCCTATCTCTATCCTCGTCTATCGGTAACTGTAGCTTTGCGACTGTGAGATGACACTGATCACAGATGTGTGAGTTTCGGTGCATGTAGTCGTGCGCCGAGCCCAAGTGTACTGATTGCGATGTTAGCGCGTAACATAAATCTTCCTCCTTTTAATACATCAATGCTTTGTGTAAATATTTTTGTCTCCACCACTATCAAAAAGGTGAAGGAAATGCGGCATGTCCTAGAAACAAAAATTCGAAGACATGTGACATCTACCAACCTGAACTGGTTCCGGGTGGTTACAGCCCCCTCCCTCTCGAGAGTAGGCCTTTGTCCTAGCAGTGGTAAAATTATAGGGTAATTAAGACGCGACAGTTAAATCGTCTTTGGCGAGTTCCAGAAACATTTAAAACAGTAATCAATTGCTTATTTAGTCTTGGTAGGTACATAAATCATTATAAAGTTTGTTTTAAGTTTAACTTTGAAAGTTTAGATCAAGTTCTTTAATACGTTTATTATTGTTGTCATTTTAACACGACACCTCTTGACTGTTTTTTTACATTGGTTGTCGTTGTGAGATTGTCACTCGATTTTAAACGTTTTTGAATACGGGAACTGGCCTTCATGTAGGTATTACGGAACCCTAAAAATGAATCAGTACCTGCAGTGACCATTCCACCGAGCAAAGTATGCTAATAAAGATTTCATTATAATAAACGTTTACAAAAACCGACAGCATTAGCATAATACTCAACAAAATTATATTTAATAACTGACTCAATGCTTCGCTGGAAACCATTAATTCGTACTTGTCCTCGACTTTGTAACTAAAGGCTTATTTACACGTTGCCAGTCTTTATTCAAGTTTGTTCTTTACATTTTATGAATAAGGTACCCATACGCTATACGGTATACGCTAGTATGTACCTATATTTAATCTATGAAGGTGGTAGGTACCTTCTTATTTTATTTAACGTTCGTTCATACAGTAACGGTTTGTAAAAAAAATGTAAAAATATGTAGATATGTCACTTGTGCAATGTGACGATTAATAAAATGTGTTGGCTCCACTACAGGCGTGCGGAAAAAAATTACACGCCGCGACAAGGACTGTTGTTTCTGTCAGAGTAATGTCATAAGCAGAAGTAGACAATTGAACTACTGTGCGTTCATTATAACTTGTCCCGTGACGCGATTGATAGCAGTGTTATGATTGTTATGACAGTCGCCATTTTGAACTCTATTAATATTAATATTAAGCTTGACAAGCAATGGTGCCAACACGGAGCAAAGGACAAGTTCTAGTGAACGATCTGTACCGCGAAGTTCGCACACAGAATTTTTATTTGTTTTCTTCTTGTTTATTGTATTTTTGGAAAAGTTTTTATATAATGTTTCATTGGAAAAACCCATGAAAAATGTAATAAAATGAACATTTTGAATTTTAACAGAGCTGTTACGGGAATAGTTATTTATTAAGATTTAAAATGTAACCGTATCGTCTTCGTCTTACCTACATCTGATATTCCTACAATCATTTTCCGGAGTCTAACATTTGTTGACAACCACGAATGCGACGTGAGAACGAGGCATTACACATAATTATCTCCAATACATTGTATAAGGTTTCGCCAATGATTAATGATTTCTGTCAAATAGGAATGTTATTTATTTGAACTTTTACCTTTGATATATTGGGACAGTCGTTTGAATAGATCGGACTAGTGATGCCCGGTTCCGAAATGTTTTAGCAATCGAATTATTGTCTTTCTCTATTCGAATCGTCTTGCACTGACCTATTGTTATTCGAATCAGTTGACTATACCGTACGCCCGCGGCTGTTCCAAATTAGTGAACAAAAATTATTCGATTACGAAGCAAGTTGATTATGAGTTACTGCCATAATAAGTTAGGTAAGAACTCATATTTTATCTAAACTATGACTTGTTCATCGTAGTTTCATTCAACAAAATATTGGAAACGTAGCTAAGTTATAAAATGTGAACGGTGCTCTAGCAAATCGAAAATCAAAAGATGAAGCGGTTGCAACTATGCGATTTTGTATTTCAATTCATGAACGTGCTAATTTGTTATAGACTTGCTTCTGCTCGCGACTTCGTCCAACTCATATTTCTCGTTTTAAAATAAAATATAGCCTATAGGCTGTACCTTCCCTTTAGTGAAAGAATTTTCGGACTCGGGTCAGTAGTTCCGAAGGTTAACCCCTACATACAAACTCACAAATTTTACCTTTAGTAGTTATAGACCAGCAAGATTTTTACCTCTAATATACGTAGTAGTTATAGACCGGCAAGTTTTTTACCTCTAATATATGTAGTAGTTATAGACTGGCAAGTTTTTTACGTCTAATATATGTAGTAGTTATAGACCGGCAAGTTTTTTACCTCTAATATACGTAGTAGTTATAGACCGGCAAGTTTTTTACCTCTAATATACGTAGTAGTTATAGACCGGCAAGTTTTTTACCTCTAATATAGGTATGTAGTAGTTATAGACTGGCAACTTTTTTACCTCTAATGTATATAGTAATTATGCACTGGCAAGTTTTTTACCACTAATATATGTAGTAGTTATGGACCGGCAAGTTTTTTACCTCTAATATATGTAGTAGTTATAGACTGGCAAGTTTTTTACGTCTAATATATGTAGTAGTTATAGACTGGCAACTTTTTTACCTCTAATGTATATAGTAGTTATACACTGGCAAGTTTTTTACCACTAATATATGTAGTAGTTATAGACCGGCAAGTTTTTTACCTCTAATATATGTAGTAGTTATAGACTGGCAAGTTTTTATCTCTAATATATGTAGTAGTTATAGACCGGCAAGTTTTTTACCTCTAATATAAGTAGTTATAGACCGGCAAGGTTTTTACCTCTAATATACGTAGTAGATATAGACCGGCAAGTTTTTTACCTCTAATATATGTAGTTATAGACCGGCAAGGTTTTTACCTCTAATATACGTAGTAGTTATAGACCGTCAAGTATTTTACCTCTAATTTATGTAGTAGTTATAGACTGACAAGTTTTTAACCTCTAATATATGTGTAGTAGTTATAGACCGGCAAGTTGTTTAACTCTAATATATGTAGTAGTTATAGATCGGCAAGTTTTTTACCTCTAATAATGTAGTAGTTATAGACTGGCAAGTTTTTTTCGTCAGCTTTTCACATATTTCTTCTCCACTTCGGTCTGTCCTTGACATCAGCACGCGTAGCATGACAACCATAGAAACAGGTTTTCTACGGGTTTTGTCGACGGAAGAACAGACAAAATTACAGATTGTTTGTTATCTCTCATTTTTCTTCCGTCGACAAAGCCCGTTTTTGTTATGGTTGTGCTGAGTCGTAAACATGTTGCAATATATGTGTGCACCAGATCTGCCCAACTAATTTTAGGTCTCCCTCGGGATCTCTTGCTCGGAAGACACAGTTGCAGTGCCAGCTTGCCTACGTAATGTTTGCGTGGCTCGTATAATTCGAATAAAATTTTCGTATACCTTTTCGCTAGTGTGGACGTGACCAAGTTAAATGGATTTTAAAGTTTCCACCTCGCTCCCGATGATCGATTTCACGCTCTTTCTCGCCCTACTTGCGAAAACTTAGAACTGTCTTCAATATTACATAATGTGCCTGAGTACATAAATGCTTGCATGCGATCTCCGAGCATGATTTTGTTCGTAAATAAAGACTTTTGGTACAAAGTTTTTACAGTCTGTTTAAATGGCAAGATATTTTTAGGGTTCCGTACCCAAAGGGTAAAAACGGAACCCTATTACTAAGACTTCGCTGTCCATACGTCTGTCAACAGGCTGTATCTCATGAACCGTGATAGTTAGACAGTTGAAATTTTCACAGATGATGTATTTCTGTTGCCGCTATAACAGCAAATACTAAAAACAGAATAAAATAAATATTTAAGGGGGGCTCCCATAAAACAGACATGATTTTTTTTCCGTTTTTATAGGATAAAGGTAGGAACCCTTCGTGCGCGAGTCCGACTCGCACTTGGCCGGTTTTTTTAATGTCAATTATTGAAAATGTTTGCTAGACCTAAAACATTATAAAGGTGTATTTTGTAAGAAAAAAGAAAGTCTTAAATGTTTTATAGTGTGATTAACTGAAGATATTTTTATTGGAATGAAACTGTACCTACTATATATATATATATATGTCTACTCCTGCATTTCTACCAAAATAACTTATTTAAATATGATGTAAAAGAAAATGTTAAAGATGTAACTAAAATAATATTCGTGTAGTGATATGTACCTACGTGCCAAGTGCTACATTTGTTATTTAGTAGATCCTTAAGTTCTGAGTTGAGCTCCACGATTACTGACAAATGCTTGCACTGACAGGACAGGTCCACTCAAAACTGTGTTCTTTTTTCAAAATACCATTTCAGACTTACATGGTCCTCATATGGCCTGACCAAGATTATATCTGGACTTTAAAAGAGACTGTAACCTCTGAGTTTGTTTCGCCCTTTCTTCTCAGAGTATTCAGATAGGAAACACCGAACTCATCTAGCTATTTTTTTTTTTTTAAGATGACGTGTAAAAGTGATTCCAATATCCTATTTACAGAATAAACAATTTCATTTCATTTCATTTCGTTTCAAAGGTGGGGAAGTGGTAAGGCTCTCTCAGACAGCTGCGACACGACGGCGCGACGCGACTCTGGTGTCTATGAAATCTTCATGGGAATTGTTCAGCCGGAGTCGCATCTCGCCTGTCTTGGGAGAGCCTTTATTGGATTCTTGATTGAGGAAATTGACACTAGCAACCCTGAATAAGGGGCATTTCCGGATAATCGCAGAGCTCGCTCCGGGTGTATATCTGTACCCAGTCGGTAAATAAAATCATGATACTGGCTGTAGACCTTGTGGGTCTAATAGTCGCCCTGGATTCGATTCCTGGGTCAGGTTTTTCTATTAAGAAACTCGCATTGTATTTTAGGGGCATGAGGAACAGGGTGTAAAGTTCACTCATCCACCATAGAAAAGGGAGGATCCTCCGACCAGACGGGTGTTATGTCTGGCGGGCAACTGCCCAACTATTCTTATGTCGTTCGCGCGGTAAACTCTAATTGCGCGATGCAGGATTTGTGTGACGTCATGTCTTTGATGCGTAGTTCGTATGTGGCGGTGTAACCGCTACAGTATAATTAATAGGTTCCTATTACTTGCATATAGATAACTAGTGACGTAATTAAGAATACATATAATTTTATAGGGTGTAGCCAAATTTACCACATTACTGCTGATCCACACGTCATGTTCGTGAACGGGCGCCGTCAGTTGAGACTGGTCATCTCTTATCTGCCAGGGCTTATTTTTAATCTTATATTTTTAATCGTTTTTGATTTTTATATTTTTTTTACATTGTTCTCACATATAGAATCAACAAGAGAATGTACCCAGGATTTTGTAAGTTCTATATGTATTTAAAAGAGTGTCCTTCGAGTTTCTTGCCCGTTCTTCTCTATAGAGATCTACGTTTTGGAATGGGCAACGGGCTTCAACTTTCTGACTAACTGACTGACTCTTTGACAGTTCAAAAGTGCCTGTAAATGGTTTAATTGAAATAAATTCTTTGAGTTTGAGTTTACCGTTATTAATTTGATGTACAGTACAGTTCAAATTAAGTGACATTAAGCAAAAATTCTTGCTGGAAAATGTGTATTCTTTTTAGTGTGAAAAATCAAGAAACGCAAGCAAAATAATGTGCTTAGAAAGAAATAAAGAAAGAGAAAATAACTACATTTATTTACACACACAGGCTAAACCTTACTGACTGAGGCTTATGGATGCCTGTAACGGTACAGGAGTTGTATAGTAGATTTTACACCGAGTGCACAAAACGAACCATTTTTATCCGAGACTTTTAGCAGCCCGAGACGAAGGCGAGGGCTGATAGTAATGTCGAGGATAAAATGGTTTTGTGGAAGAGTTATAAGCTTTGCTTTTCACTTCGATTGCGAGAAAATAAAACAGTAGTATAACATAACATTTCTTTAATTAAAATTCACAGTAAAATTAGTACAGTTTTGAATACTGAATGAGATTGGTTTTTCGAAGAAATGAGTATTAACGGTATTTTATGTCTTAAAAAACATATAAGGCTAATAAATTAATTATAAAATAACAAATTCTATCTATGAACTTCTTATTATTTTTGGCTGTACCTATGGCTCATTTTCTTTGCCTTGATACCTATATATACATTTATGAGTAGATACGTTAATGCACTTCTGCATAAAATTCTATTTTGTGCAGCCTATAACCTGCACAAATAAGCACTTTCAGAGCATGAGAAGTGAAAAATACATTTATTTACACACACAGACTAAAGCTTACTGACTGAGGCTTATGGATGCCTGTAACGGTACAGGAGTTGTTAGGGTATTTAAAGATAAGTTATAAGATTTGAAACTAGTTTTCGTGAAAAAAGTTGGAACTTTGACCCTCAATATCTCCGCAACCAGATGGTTCCGAGGTATTGTCCAGAACGAAAAAAATGCATCGTTAAGCATCTTTTTGACTGTTTTTGGTCTGTGAAATTTTAAGCGATACGAGTATATTGGTGTAACTATTAAATCGCCGCACCGGTCGATCCATAAGGTTAAGCTACGCTTGCCGGGGTTGGTCTGTGGATGGATGACCATCTTTACATACCGAGACTCCTCCGTGCCTCGGAAAGCACGTTAATTCGTTGGTCCCGGCTGTCATTTGTGGATCTTTGACAGTTGTTACAGGTCGTCAGAAGCCCGAAAGTCTGACAACCAGTCTTACCAAGGGGTATCGTATTACCCAGTTACTGGGTTTTGGAGGTCAGATAGGCAGTCGCTCCAAGTAAAATAGTTGGGAAAGCTGCCCAATATAGTTGGGAAAAGGCTAGGCAGATTGATTGATTGGTGTAACTACTATAGATACAATTCTGCTAGCCCCTTTGAGAAATACAGCCGTGATGTTTATGTTATTGTTTCCAACGAAGATTAACTAATTCACGTGAAAAACGACACCAGCATAACACATTGTTGTTTAATACAAAGCTGATTATTCATGCATGAAAATAAATAAAGCACCATGTATCATCGTCGCTGAAAAATTATGCCCTGACATGCTAGCACCCTTTATACCTATGATGGATTAGGAAAAGAGAAAAAAAGGGTTGAAGTCAACTTTGAGGGCTTTTTGGTTAGATTTAGGTTATTTCACTATACCTAAAGAAAACTGAAAGGGTTTTATGTATATTTTTAAAGGTACAGACAGAAAATAATCACGGAAAATAAAAAAGATTTTATATAAAAAGGTATACCTGAGTGTTCTCCTGTACTATCTTTCTGTTATTTTTACTTTGAAATGTTTTCTGTTCTTATAAAAAAAGGGAAAAACAATATTTCCCATAAAAAATAAATTGTCTAGCACCCTGTTGCTATATATACTAACAAAAAAACCGGTTAAGTGCGAGTCGGACTCGCACATGAAAGGTTCCGTACCATCCTATTATAAAGACCGAGCAAAACGCGTCGAAAAACGTTTTATTTTTGTTTTACTCTCATTTTAACTTTATTTTATGTTTATTATTTGTTGACATAACAACAAATAATACACACAAAAACACAACACACTAAAAACACTTGAAATTTTCACAGATAGTGTACTAACACTATCTGTGAAAATTTCAAGTGTTTACCTATTACGGTTCAAAAGAAAAAAGAAAGAAAGAAAGGAAAGAGATACCAAAGGCTTGTGCAGACCAGCGCGACGCGACGGCGCGACGCGACTCGAACAATACTATTTCTAAGAAAACTTCACGGCATACCAATAACCGGCGGTGTCGCGACGCGCTAGTCTGAAGAGAGCAAAAAATATTTGTGAACAAATGTGCTGAACCCAATTTTGATGGAATCGAGCCTTTAGTAATAGGGTCCCGTTTACCAGTTGGGTACGGAACCCTAAAAAGATTTCTAATATAAAATATTTTGTCTACCTAGTACCCTGGTGGTATTCATAACAAAAAAGATCGAAACAACAATTGGATGGGAAACATTGTGTTTTGGAAATTAAAGAATAACATGAAACGACTTTAGTTTATATTTTATCTGGAGTATTTTGTTAAGTCCACCGGTACGAACCGGTGGACTGGATAAACAACCGTTTTGAACTATACCCCATTTGAAATAAGAAATTAGACATTTAAACAAACCTTTTTTACAGTCCGTACAACCGATTCTGACTTCTATACCGTAGGCCTAAGAATGGCGATCGTGCGGTCCATGGCCCTGTACGGGGCACCGCTGTGGGCGCGTTCGTTGAGGCGGCGGCCTGCCCGCAGGTTGAACGCGTCCCAGAGGGTCATGGCCACCCGGCTGGTCCGGGGATACCGCACGGTCTCCGGTGAGGCGGCAAGCCTCCTTGCCGGATTGCCGCCATGGGATCTGGAGGCAAAAGTCCTCGCGCATATTTGGGAGTGGCGCGAGGAGGCGAAACGCCGGGGCTTGACTCCGATGCCGCGAGAAATCGCGGCACAGCGGACAGAGCTCCGACGGGATCTCATGGCGGCATGGAGAGTGCGATTGTCGCAACCCAGTGCTGGGCACGCCACTATTGCGGCGATAAGTCCCCTCTTTGAGGAGTGGCTGGAGAGGCGCCACGGCGTCCTCACCTTCCGCCTGACGCAGGTCCTCACCGGACACGGCTGTTTCGGGAGGTACCTGTTTCGGATAAGGCGGGAGGAAACGCCCGGGTGTCATCACTGCGTGGATCGCCCGGAGGACACGGTGGAGCATACGGTGGAGGTATGCCCGGCTTGGGCAGAGCACCGCCGTGTCCTCGTGGAGGCGATCGGTGGCGGGGATCTCTCGCGTCCGGCCCTGGTCCAGGCCATGGTACGGAGCGAGAGGGCATGGGAGGCCGTCACCTCCTTCTGCGAAGCAGTAATGCTCGCGAAGGAGGAGGCGGAGCGCGTGAGGGAGAGGCAAATTTCGCGCCCTCACGCCCCTAGCCGCCGCAGGAGGAGACGCCCCGGGCGTCGGGAATCGATCGCGGATTCCCGGCCACCGTAGGCGCGGGCTTGCGGACGGTGAGCAATGGGTAGCTCGCCGTCCGGTAAGGACCAGGCCCGGGTCGACGGCGCGTTGTGTTCCACGCGCGCCTCAAAGAGTGTCAGCGAGTGAAGGGGTCCGATGAGACCATTGCCTGCCGGGGTTGCGGGAAAGTCCGAAAGGGATACCGTGGCCCCCTGGCATTGCACAGGCAAGAGAAGGAACACGGGTGGGTTTTAGTCAGTAAGAGTCTGACACGCCCTCCCGCTCCACCCAGAGCGGGAGACGTCATTTGATGATTTCCCACCCAAAAAAAAAAAAAAAAAAAAAAAAAGGCCTAAGAATGGCATTAAAAGCAAAAAGTAGTTACAATACCAACTGTTTACTGCAGCTGACATTTTTCATTCAACCAACGCAATAGAAGTCAAAATTGTTTGAACGGACTATTAGAAAGGTTTAGTTAAATGTCTAATCTTATTTCAAATGGGGTATAGTTCAAAACGGTTGTTTCATTGGAAGTATAAACTCATAGGTTCGTAGGTGTATCAGAGATAATTGTACTGTACCTACTTATCTACATACTTCTAGTCCGGGTTCGATTCCCAGGTTGGGCAAACAATTAATTTGTTGTTTGTCAGTTGTTTTGTGTAAGTCTCATGTAATAGGGGTGAACCTTTTGCCAGCAACCGGGCACAAATCCAGACTCCGGGCTGCTACTGAGAAATTCCAGATAGAGAAACCAAATAGCATTTTGAACGACTCGGGAATAGAATCCAACACCTCATAGTCAGTAGTAGTAAATTAAAATTACACCAGTATAATGTCAAATGTATCTATCAAATTGGGCACTTCGTATAAGGAATACACGCCAAATATAATTCCGTACAAAGACACACGTACGAATTCATAAAAATTCGATGGCAGATGGCTGCAAAGGTATCCTGAATGTCCCACAAGTAACTAAAAATTCTCCGGTACCTAACCTCGAAGCCCGCCAACGTATTTAACTTCATTCACGAACAAATATTTCACAAAGAGCGAATTGTTTTCACAGCACCCGGAAATTGTTTGCCCCGAATTTTCTTTCGCTCTGTATTCCCAGAATTTTTCATTGATCACAGCAAGGGATGTAGGTAGGGTTTGGAACCCTATTTGAACATGAATAACTTAAAATTATAAGTCAAATCCGACCTTAAGGCAGATTTAAGACCGTTGGAGGACCCCCTGGGGTCATGTGGTAGGGAAATCAGAAAACTTCGTACTTTATGCCTGTTCCACAACTAGTTTAGAATTCTGAGGTTCAATTCAAGTAGTTTCATCGTGTTTGTTGTTCTATTTCATATCGCAAGTCCTTGCGACCGTCACAGTAAAATTATATTTGTTTTGCTTTCGAAAATAAACTCTCTACGGCGAAAAGTTATCGCAATCGAATACAATTCGCGATAAAACAATTATCTAAAAGTTTCCAACGATAAATACGGACAGTTTTCATTAAACATTTCATTTCGATGCTGTTTGAATGGGGGAACATGTCAACAAAATATAACGAACATTGAACGAGCTGCTCTACGAGCTGCTCAAAGTTCAGTAATGTTCATATACGAGTATGTTCCGTAGAGTGGTTTCACCGTCTCATTATGGGCCAACTTATGTAAGGGTTACCAGATAAAAATGGTGAGTTTCTAACAAAATCACAAATTTTTCAGACATTAAGTACCTGACTTTTGTGAGGACAATAAGGCAACAAAATAATACTACAATAAACTTTATTTTACCTAATTAAAACCAAAATAAGGTTATTGAAGCTGTTATAAACTTCTTGTATTCTTTGTTCTAAATTTTTGAGAAATGCGTAAAATTTTGTTATTATTTCTACAAACTGCCTCCTTGGTCTAGTGGTCGCAAGCGCTATTGCTGAACATGGGGTTCTGGGTTTGATTCCCAGGTCGGGCAAATTGTCATTGGGTTTTTCTTTCTGGAATTTCTCAGTAGCAGCCCGGAGTCTGGATCTGTGCCCGGTTGATGGCAATAGGCTCGCCCCCTATTACATGGGACTTAAACATAACTGGCAAAATGTGGGTGTAGTATAGGTATAGGTACACTTATGCCCAACCCTTCGGGTAAACAAGGCCTGATGTTACAAAATTGCTAATAAAAATTGTATCATTACATGAAAATTTATGTCGTCTGGTAACCCTATCCGCATCTGGCTTGCAGTGTCGTTGACATGAAACAATTAGTTGCAGGAGTTGACAAATTAAAAATTTAAACTAAGAGGTGTGGAATGGCGGCTTCGAGAATACGAAGAGCCGGTTTGTTGTTTCATTTACTAAAATAAGAAGATAATTTTTGTGACTGACTGTAATGAAATATAATAATTATGTATTTTATAGGTGATAATTATGTAGATGGAGCAGTTTGAGAATTGATAGCGAATAATTGGTGGATAATCATTCCAGATACCTATGAAATTAATGGGAACAAAATAATAAGTATTTTTAAACAATAATAATTCCTTGGAGTAACTCGGGAATTAATGTATGAGATTCTTATCTTTTTACCCTCCATATTATCACAAACTAGGTATTTAAGAATAATAATATATCACTGACTAATTATAATAAATTATTGTATAATAATATTAATAATTAATAATTTGTATTTTTCCACATTTTCATATTTGACTGCCTTGTTGGTCTAGTTGTCGCAAGCGCTACTGCTGAGCATGAGGTTCGATTCCCGGGTCGGGCAAAGTGTAATTGAGTTTTTCCATCAGACATTTCTGAGTAGCAGCCCGGAGTCTGGATTCGTGCCTGGTTGATGGCAATAGGCTCGTCCCTTATTACATGTAACATAAACATAACATGGGTGTACTATAGGTACACCTCTGCCCAAACCTTCGGGTAAATAAGGCGTGATGTTATATTATTTTTCCGGTACTGAGTGTAACAAGTCCAACAATGATATCATATATATGTTGTGGAGGGTAATGACGAAACTGCTGATAGATTAATAAAATACCAAAACAATGAGATGAAGTTGTAAGTTTAAGCTGCTCCAGCGTAATAATTACGTGTTCGTGATAAAATTAGACATGTGATCAAACTCGTAAAACCTCTTAGTTACATTTTACTGTAGTATTTGGACGTCATAAGAGGAAATTGTCCTCAGAACCAATGAAATTGATGAGCTCCTTAAGGCGAAAGCGTCAGGGCAGCCCGCGAAATTCATTTTTTTTACGTTTTTTTCAATTTGCAGGTCAGTCTCAGGTTGTATGTTGATTAAAATATGATTCGCGACCGTAACAAATATGGTTTTACAGAATTATAATCATTAGAATCAGCAATAAAAAAAAATAAAAAAAAATAAGATAGGTCCATTACATTTATGCGGCCTACCCAAATGTCCTTTCTTTGGTATTGTTCGTCGAGTTGAGCTCCTTAAGTTCTGAGTTGAGCTCCACGATTGCTGACAAATGCTTGCACTGACAGGACAGGTCCACTCAAATCTGTGTTCTTTTCTCAAAATACCATTTCAGACTAATCTACATGGTCCTCATATGGCCTGACCAAGATTATGTCTGGACTTTAAAAGAAAATGTGACCTCTGAGTTTGTTTCGGCCTTTCTTCTCAGAGTAGTCAGATAGGAAACGCCGAACTCATCTAGCAAATTTTTTTTTTTTTTTAAGATGACGTTTAAAAGTGATTCTAATATCCTATTTACAGAATAAACAAATTCATTTCATTTCATTAAAATTATACAATTAAATAATAACGCCTGACAAACGGCCTTGCCGGAACATGCCAGCTGCATGTAGGGGCAGTCCAGCCTGTCAGAAATCATTGCCAGGAATGTGTTCGAGCTGGCCCGTACTTTGCGCACCAGAGAGATGCTCCGCCTGCGCATAGTCGCATAAAAACTAGCGGTACGCTCCTCCGCGAACATACCCGAGGCGCTGCAGGACCGAGGCAGCCCCATCACAATCCTAAACGTATTATTGTAGAGAACGCGTGTGTAACGAGCCCACAGGCTCGTTGCAGGTGTACAGGGATGTATATTAAGCTCTAAATAGTGTCACCTGCACCTTCCCTGAACACCTAGCAACCCTGCGGGCTATCATGTTGGCTCGTATTGAGAGCGACCTCCGCTCTCTCTCTATATCCTTATTATCATTTAGGTCAGGTGTAAAATACAACTCGTTTAAGTTAGCATAATCCTCAACTGTCATGATTTCCTCAAAATACCTTTTCAGACACCAATCTTTATGGTCTTCACATGGTTTGGCCAAGATTATGTCTGGACTTTAAAAGAGACTGCGACCTCTGAGTTTGTTTCGGCCTTACTTCTCAGATTAGCCAGTTGAGAAAAGCCGACCTCATATAGTTAAAAAAAAATAATATACTTACATAAATAAAATCATTTATAATTATTACGCGGGCCAAAAATATCAGCGTTGAAAAATTTCCTCTTGTTAAGAGATACCTTTTTGGTCATGTTGTTTTTTTCCTTCAACTCGGTCGAGAAATACGTTATTTCATGGCCAAATGATAACACATAAAATGGAAAAAATACATTGAGCTGTGAGGTGCCATACGAAAAATAAATAGCCATTCGATATATTCTATCAAAATAATTATTCCAATGTTATTTTAATGGCTCCAGTCACGTCTGACTCACTAAAAGACTCGCACTGGAAAGGTTCCGTACCGGGATCAAGCAAACAACGCCAATTTTTTTCTTCTATTTATTTATTTATTTATTTTATTTAAACTTTTCACACTTATAAAAGTACAAAGGCGGACTATGGATATTTATGTGGATCCCCTTAAATTTTTAACTTTATTTTATTTTTATTATTTGTTAATAAAGTGCCTATTACGGTTCAAAAGGGGTCTCCCTTGTTTCATCGAAAAGAAATTGCCAAATTATCACTTCCCAAACAATTTTTCGCATAATTTCATCTGGCAAATTATTACTTAGCAAAAAATCTCATTACAAATAATTGTAACGCAAACCTAATGTTTAGCATGTGCACGTTTATACAATAACTTGTTTACCAACTAGAACTTTTACCAATTTTTATGTAGTCAAATATTTCAGTTGGAATTACTCATTTTACGCAAAAAAAAATTGCCAAATATTTAGTAGATTTTTTTTAAATAATTAATTTCGTGTAACTTGTTCAGTTTCGGGTAGCCTGTTTTTTCCATAGTTTCTTTCTATATAATCTAGTCGTTTTTGGTCACAGTTTTAACCTAACCTAACCTAACCTTTATATTTTTGTCATACCAAATCGTATGACGAAACGTTTATTGTCTAAAGATTGTTTGCTGTAATAAATAATTATATTAAAGACAAAATGCCTAAATGACATTATCCTTGATAATATTCTGCCAAGTAAAAATTTGACCAAATGAAAATGTGCGTACTAAAATAATTCCAAACATTGCATTGGTATAAAAAAAGGTTGTAAAAATTTGTTTGGGTAGTGAAATTTTGGCAAAATCTTTTCGACAAAATGGCAGGATCCCGTTCAAAAGATATCCCCTGTGATAGACGGACGGATAGCCTTAGCAAAAGGGTCCCGTTGGCACCATTTGGTTACGGAACCCTAAAAATGATTGTAACTGTGTCTATGTATCATTAAAATGTAAAATATAGTGCAAAGGTATTTATTATGGTTGAAATATTGCGTGGAAATGGCCTAGGGAGCTAACAGGGGGAAATAAATATACATTGAGCGAAGAAAATTGTCCCGGGTACGCATATTAATTAAAACTTCCACCTGCCTTATCGATATACGTTACTAACAATATGTATTAGAATACGTTTTAATACTTTACGTCGAACATATTTTTTTATTAAGCCTTGAAATTTCAAGGTGATGGGGTAAGCTTTTCCTAATGTATAATCAAGAAAAGAGATAGGTATCCAGGCAGCTAATTAAAATAACAGCTCGTTTCTAAATTTTGTAGTGCTTGAGCTATGTGCCTATAGTCTTCTATTTATCTTTGACGATCATCGTCAGTGTTGTGTTTATAATGATTTTTTCATTCGTATGTAGTTTGTGAACCGGGTTAAAAATACAACAATCCGTTCCATCACTTAAATAACTGATGTCACTCGGAAAGCTTAAATGGAACTGGGTTGGACACATTTGCCTCATGTCAGACAATCAATGGGCCAAATATACGACCCAGTGGGTCCCGCTCAATGGCAGACGATCCTTCAATAAAGATTGGTCCTTGGCAGTTCTGGACAGAGGGAGGTGGAAAGAGAGTAGAAAGGCCCAGCCGTGGGAAAATAATGGCTGGTAAAAGAAGTGTATTTTGCTCATGCTAAAATAATATTTTTCTCATTCGTATGTAGTTCCGTAGCTTAACCTTTTCGTCTTGTGATTGTACAAAGTGCTAAGACATCAAACTATTTCGTTGACTGTACTTATATCGCTCTTAACGTGGTAGTACAATTCCATAGGGAAACAACTCTATTCCTTCTGGATTGTCTGCCATGCATTTTCGAAGTAATAAGGTTAGCTTAGCAGTATCTAGTTATTTCTTTGACGTTCATCGTCTGTGCTGTGTTTAATAAGTTATTAGTTTGTTCGTGCCGTTCAGTCTGGGACAAAAAAAAAGATCGAAAAGAAATATTTTTAAGAATTGCTTAACCTTTACTGCCTGTGATTGTACAAAGTGCTAAGACATCAAACCATGTATTTCGTTGACCGTACTATCGAAGAAATTCATATCTAAGCAGTTTGAAAACAAAATACCGTGAACACGATGACCACAATAAGCAACAACAATAAGCAGTGATAGCCTAGTGGTGTGACCGTCAGACTGACAAGTCATAGGTCTCGAGTTCGAACCCAAGGCACGCACCTCTGACTTTTCGGATTCATGTGCGTATTATATAATTATCACTTTGCTTAAAAAAACGGTGAAGGAAAACATCGTGAGGAAACCGGCATGCCTGAGAGATATTTCTCGACGGCATGTGAAGCCAAGTCAGAGGCCCGTGGGCGGCTTTAAAACTCGGACACCAGGTTAGTTTACTAACCACACGAAAAGAAGACGATGACCACATCTGTTTAACACCCATATTTCCGTCGACCAATGAAACAAAAAAATACATAGTAACATCTTGTCGTTTTTGTTTTTTTGTTGTTGTTCGTGTGTTTTGTATTTGTAGGCTGTTACAATGATCACAGATGTCTGACCCTTTTGCAACCACTAGGAACAGAAACAAAGATGAGAAAGTTATTAATTTTAATGTTTACTGTCTTTGTTTTCATTTAAAAAAACAAGAGACAGCAAAAATTCGATGATGCTATTATACTATTGGTTGATGAGCTTTCTATAGCGGCCGAGCTCTGCAAGCAGAAATAGTCTTTACGGTGCTTAGATATGAAGTTCTCCGATAGTACACCTATATCGATCGTAACGTGGCGCCACAATTCCATAGGGGAACAACTCTATTCCTCCAGGACTGTCTGCCATGCATTTTCAAAGTAATAAGGTTAGCTTAACAGTAACTACTTAGTTAGTTAGCCTAAGTTTAGGACGTTAGAATCAGTTCATATGGTGAATGTTGTTAAGGCATTATGTAAAGTTAGGGCAAATAATAGTTACAGTCCGAGAATGTGTTTCTGAAACCTGTCAGTTGGACAATTTCTAGTAGTAATAAGGATCTAATTCGCAAAACTGACAGGTGTCAAGAACGGACTAACTATTGTGTTTATTTTATTTTTGTCTTATTTTGTTATTTCTGTTTATGCTGCACCGGTTGACGTCATCACGTCAACGCCGGCTGTCTCTGAAAACCAGCGCTGGGGCTCTGTCTCGCATAGGATCGCAGCATTATGCTGAGCGCTGGCCGTTTTGCGTGGATGTGACGCATATTTTCCCCCAAATTGTTTTTTAGTGTTTGTTCCTTTGCTTGCGTCATAATATGTACCGTAAATAAACGTATTTTCTTTATTTCTAACGAATTCTCTCGACGGTCTGTAGTAAGATTTAAATAACAACTGTCATTCATTGACAGTTTTACGAAATGACTATAACACAGAAAATTTACGTAGGTGTCAATTTGCTTAAAGATAAATTTCCTTGATTGTACTTGCATTTAAAAAAAAAACAGCTGTTTCATAGAAAAGTTCAATACCGCGATCAAAATGTATGGAACAGCAGATTTTTTTTAAATAACCGACCAAAAATTTCAACGCAGAAGGGTTCAGAATAATGTTCTGAATTCATGGTATCAGTTTTCGCTTCGATGTCCCTCCCACCCTGTATACCTATTAAAAACTATAAATATAATAAATACACCTAGTATATAAGTACAAATAAGACAAACAATGGGAAAACATACTTTTTGTGGGCTCTATCTAATCCATACTATCCATATTTCCATCCCAATAATTATATAATTATGCGAAAGTTAGTCTGTCTGTCCTTTTCATGCCTTAAACATTGAACTGATCGTTATATTTGACAGATATGTAGCATAATAGCTTTATACCTGGAGACGGATATAGGCTACTTATTATTCTGAAAGACAAAGAAAAAGAAAAGAAAGAAAATATGTTTATTCTGCACAAACAAAACGCACATTATAATAAAAAAATACAAAAGTAGCCAAAAGCCTAGTACACAACCAACAAAAAAAAATAAGATTGTAATGAAAAATTATGGAATGATGGATATTTCTATGAAAAATAATGAAACACAAAATACACGCAGGTGGAGTGTCGAGCTCATACAAATTCTACCATTACCAATGAAATGAAAGAGTCTATAGATGAATGCTGCTTTCTTAAAGGTGAAAAATATCAATGAAAAGCTTTCTCGCAAGCTTTAAATATTCCGGTGTATTCAAATAAGGATACTTAACACCTTTCATATGGAATGGATACCCTTTGAGTCTACACAAGCGCAAAATCGTGTGAACTATAATTGAACTACATATACACGTTCTAAAAATGGACGAATTTCACATCACATATCGTCCACATTTATTATACATGCTGCATATTAAATGTTACGTAGACACCCCCATTGCGTGACACAAACATTACATACCTTTGTCATGCCTTCACAAACAGTAATGAGGTCTCGAAATGTCGGGAATGCGTAATAACAATCTAATAAATGGTACATCAATGATTGAAACTTAGGTTTCGTTTTTGTAATCTCCATGTTAACCTTTTCATGTCTAACATAACATCATGCCTGTATTCCCCGAGGGGTTGGGCAGAAGTGTACTTGTAGTACACCCACATTTCGCCAGTTATGTTAAAGTCCCATGTAATAGTGGGCGAGCCTATTGCTATCAACCGGTCACAAATCCAAACTCCTG
Organism: Xanthia togata; assembly: GCA_963853775.1. Classification (NCBI taxonomy): domain Eukaryota; kingdom Metazoa; phylum Arthropoda; class Insecta; order Lepidoptera; family Noctuidae; genus Xanthia; species Xanthia togata. The sequence goes on from OY970791.1 coordinate 22,395,779, forward strand.
GCAACTCCTGACTGTGAAATTCTTGATGGAAAAACCCAATAACACTTTGCCCGATCCGGGAATCGAACCCAGGAGACTTCATTGCTCAGTAGTAGCGCGTGCGACCACTAGACCAAGGCGGCAATCTGACCTTTTAACCGTAAAATAAAAATGATGTAACCCTCATCGAAAGTTCATGTTTTCGTAACTTTATGGAACTACACTCCAATTTATGAGTAGTGTTACGTAAGGGACTACGTTGGTTTTGTGTTTTTGGGTTCCGTACCTCAAAAGGAAATAAACGAAACCCCTAAAGGATCACTTTATTGTCCGTCCGTCCGTCTGTCAAGACCCTTTTTCTCAGGAACGCTGTTTAAACTGGAGGTATCAAGTTGAAATTAATATCAAATACGTAGGTCTAATGTTTTCGTAATTTTATGGAACTACATTCCAATTTATGAGTAGTAGTGTTACGTAAGGGACTACGCTGGTTGTGTGTTTTTGGGTTCCGTACCTCAAAGGGAAATTAACGAAACCCCTAAAGGATCACTTTGTTGTCCGTCCTTCAGTCTGTCAAGACCCTTTTTCTCAGGAACGCTGTTTAAACTGGAGGTATCAAGTTGAAATTAATATCAAATACGTAGGTCTATATAGCTTGATTTTTTAGAGCTCCAAGTGACCATAGGGCCACTTGGAGCTCTAAAAAATCAAGCTTCTAAGTCAACACAATAAAAAAATACGGCCATTTATGCGACATATTTTGATATTCGCAAATAAATCAAAACCTACAGGCTACTTTCCGTTGACCTAGAATGATTTAAATTTGACAGGAGCAAGGTCTCACATCACAGCACACGTAAAGTAAACAGTCCGAAAATTGTTAATTTGTTGTTTTACCAACCATTTTTTTTTTGGGTTTAAATATTTATTTGCAGTTGGAGTATTGAGCGTGACGTATATCGATGTATGGGAGAACATGTTTTTCAACTACAATGTTTAGTTTGTTTTTGGGATAAATTAATCCAAACTACGGGACCCTTCATTGCCTGGTTAGACACGCACTTGGCCGGTTTTATTTTTAACGACTCCGTCATATGATTTTTGTTTGCTTTGCTGTCAGCCATGTTGTCTTCATGTTTTGTTAATTCAACTATTAAAGTTTGAATATTCTGTAACACTTATGTTGTAACTGCCTCGTTGGTATAGTGGTCGCAAGCGCTACTGCTGAGAAAGAAGCTCCTGGGTTCGATTCACAAGTTGGGCAAGGTGTTATTGGGTTTTTCCGTCTGGAATTTCTCCGGAGTCTGGATTTGTGCCCGGTTGATGGCAATAGGCTCGCCCCCTATTACATGATGGGACTTAAAAACATAACTGGCGAAATGTGGGTGTACTATAGGTACACCTCTGCCTAACCCTTCGGGGAGTACAGGACTGATGTTATGTTATGGTTATGGTCACTTATGTAGAAAAGTGAAATGATTGATGTGTGAAAAGATTCAATTTTCCATGATTTTAATTTTAATTTTATTTTTATGAAAATAGAACACAATAAGATTATTATGTCCGCACGGCTACATATCAAGCTATACATTTCCAGTATAAGCTGTACTTGCATTATATAGGATTTCCGTACAATAAGATTAGAGGTTAGAGCTTTGATTGGAAATGTATAGATTGATAATAGATTGATAATATGTAGACGTGTGTGTACATCGTGCGAATTACAGATATAAATGTAGAAACTTTACATAAGGTAGTAGTAGACACAATGGGCGATCTTTTGCTAAAAGCGTAAAGCCTCGTTCAGACCAGCGCGACGAGACGGCGCGACGCGACTCGAACAATACAAATTCCAAGAAAACTTCACGGTATAAAAAAGCCGGTGTCGCGTCGCGCTGTCGCGTCAAGCCCTCGAAATTTATTTTTTCTTACGTTTTTTTGCAATTTGCAGGTCATTAACAGGTTGTATGTTGATCTGAATATGATTGGCAACCGTAACAAGTATGTATTTATAGAATTGTAATGATTAAATTCAATCCTACTCTTTAAAACTCTTTCTTTGGTCACGGGCAACAGACTGTAGACAGTCAAAATTGGCTTTACCAATTGTAGACCCGCGATTAACCAAAAAACTTCTCAACCAGGGTAGAAATAACCTTAGAATAATTATAGGAACAATTACGGGCCATAACCACCTCAACAAACATCTTTTCAACATAGGCGCCACAGATAGCCCCCTTTGCAGGGGCTGCTTTGACGCCGAGGAATCAGCCGCCCACGTTATCCTGGAGTGCGAGGCTGTGGCTTCTTAACGGGAAAAAATCCTCGGAACAGTGAGGTCGCTCCGCGAAGCCTGTGAAGCCCCCAGGAGGCTTTTGGGCGAAGCTAGGCTGGCTCTGTTAGCCAGTATCCCCACGCACAACGGACCAAATGAGAGTCTAAGTGCGGAAAAGGGAGTCCCATCATCATCATAATCCTACTCTATACGTTCATATAATCCTATTGAATGACTATTGCATGACAATTGAGGTCAATTATAACTTAAGGACAATTGCTGAATCTATCCTAACTATAATTATCATAAATGCGAACGTGAGTTTTGTTTTGTTTATTTTTTACTCGTTCACACTCAAACGGCTGAACGGATTTGGATGAAATTTAGCACATGGCCTCGGTTAGGACATAGGATACCTTTTAGTAGGTTATAATTCTATAAATATATTATTGTAACGGTCGCGAATCATATTTTAATCAGCATTCACCCTGAAACTGACCTGCAAAATGCAAAAAACTTAAGATTTGTATTTTACCGGGCTGCCCAGGCGCATCCTCCTTAACGACAACCTTTGTATGGATTTAAAGGAAGGAGAGACAATACTGCAGGTGAAAATACTTTCTTCAAGGTTTCTAAAAGATTATATTAAATGAAAAAAAGAAGATATATGAGACTGGAAAAATTTAACCGAGAGACTAATAAAAAACTGGTTTACTTGCTATGCTGTTAATTTATCGTTTTTTAATTAATTCTACCTTAATTAATCTCTTAAATGTGAAACACTAATTAACCTTTACCTTCCACACATTTGTCAATCAACAGACACATTCAATTCCTGATGATATGTAGTCAAACATAATTAACTGTAGTTACAAGACAAGTCTTGATTTTAATTCGTTTAGCATTGAATCAAGTACAGTCGACCGTAAGTCAGTGGTTATACTTGACCTTGAACTAACCTAGCGTAGTAGGTATGGACTTTCAATAGAATAAAAGGTAAAACTAGCTACGCCTCGCATTTCATCCGCATAAGTCTCGATCCCGTGGGAATATCGGGATAAAAGTAACCTATATCATAATCCAGGTCATGGTCTACCCGTGTGCCAAATTTCATCCAAATTCGTTAAGCCGTTTTAGCGTGAAAGCCTAACAAACAAATAAAAAAAAACAAAACTCACTTAAGATAGTATAGGATGTTAGGTCATATTTAAGGTTTGTTTCTTTTTTATTTAAATTTAAAAAAAATACTGGCAAGCACGAAAAAAATCTGTTTGTTAAACACGTCGCGCGCGTCTAGGGACGCCATTACGACTTTGTGACCGAATTCGGTCGTATACCGATCGCTATCTGTGTTGAGACTGCAGGGCCAGCTGTCCCATTTGGGTCGGTAAATGTTTGTATGGGAAAGTTGATAATTTTTTCCCGATTTCGATGTTGGGCCATGGATACAGTTGTTTAATTTGATGGTCTATACATACGACATCCTTAATTATGACCACGCCTTTCTGATAAATGCTGTACACTTCTATACTATACTCGTGATGTTACCAGTGATGTGCGGTCTATTGTACCACAGTATAAGTAAGTAACAGTATTATGACTTCATAGAAAACGGCCGACGCGACGCGCTTGCACAACAGTCTCGAGTGCGCGGCAGCGCGACCACGCCGCCCGTAGGCAATTATTTCAAGGTCACTGCTGAGGCATAATATTGTTATTATGTTATACTGTGACTGTACGATCGTATTGGACCTTTGAAACACAATGAAATAAAATTATAGTGCGAGTGTTTTACCTTAATGACTACAATTCCGTCGCTAACAGTCCATTCCAAGGGACGTAATGATGTGAGAAACAGGTCGAAAAACGCATACATAATACAGGTTGGAACTTCAATATAATTACGTGTTTATTGTCGTAGAAAATGCACATGTTATTGAGTTATGGTGTGTTCTAAAACTATCTGATAATAGTGTAAACAAACCCTGTTCAGGTTAAATTCATACGCAATCACCAATTATAGGGAATTAGTAACACAATGCATCTGAAAGTTTCAACTTTATATCTCACCACTTTTGCCAACAATTATTTTATGAATAACATTATAACAAAACCGGAGGTTATGAAGTCATCCTCAATTGTCAAATGAACCACATTTTAAAGATAATAATTTAAAATTAGAATTTCAGGTTTATGGTGATGGAAACTTTGATTTGAAGAACGAACCACGTGGAAGACCGCAGGTGAATAACAATGAATTGAAAGAGATGGTGGAAGCCGATCTGGTCAAGCAATAACGGCAGATGTCTACTGTGTCGAACTCCCAATAATGATAGCAAAACTAGCAGTGAAACAGCCCCGACTCATGAATCGATCTTCACCATTATTGCTCCATGATAGAGACCTCATACAGCACAAGAATCCGTTTTAACTCTACTGGAACTGCAATTAGAAACAATTCGTCACCCTCCGTATTCACCAGACCTTGCTCCAACGGACTACCATTTTTTTCGTGATTTGGACAATTTTCTACGTGATAAAAAGTTTTCTTCTCAGGAGGCAGTACAAAATGCTTTCACACAGTTTGTCGAATCTAGATCACGAGAGTTCTATTGCAAAGGCATAAATGACCTTCCTATTAGATGGCAGCAATGTATAGATAATAATGGTAATTATTTTGATTAAATAAATACTTTAAATTAAAAAAAAAAAAACTTTTTTTCAGTACAAATCGGCAATTTTATACTTTATTTAACCCCTAATACATGGACTGGTACTTTTCCTGATCCACATGTTTTAATTTTAGTCTGATACTTTTAGAACAGACAATTACAATTACATTTTTACAGACGTAGAAAGCGCACATGTTATTAAGGTAGAAACTGCAAAGGAGTTTAGTAGACAGGCTTGATAAACAGTTACTCGCTTGGTCGGTAAACGTCATTACTATTGATGTGCACTTGCAAAGCGAAGGTCTCATTTGAATTTGAACGATGTTTGTTTCATTTGCTTAATACATGTTGCCAATTACTTATTTATGGTTTTCTTCAGACATTTTCCTTCAACGGCAGTGTTTAGAAATAATTTAAAAAACAAGCAGCTTGGTGCAATTGCAATTAGGTACATTCAACATTGAAAATGACACATTTTTTTTCTTACAAACGAGCTCTATGCTAATTATGGTGAGGTCTTAAGTCTCTGGGTCACTTTGAAATTATTACCTTCGCGAAAGCACAATATTGTATTGTTGCGAAATTGTTTCTGTAAGTACCTACTTATCATGTACTTGACACGTTCAAGCGAGCAATGTCAAAAGCTAGGTACTCAAATTACTCAACAAACTCACCTCTATCAAAAAATATAGTTATAAGTTATACAAGGATCTTTTTTCAAAAATGGAATCAACGCACATAGGAGCTGAGGCCCGCAATAAGCACATACGGTATTACAGACAAAATATTGCTCGAAAGTTCTCATGAGTCGATTGTAACGGATATATTAAACAGTAACTTAATACACGATCAATCGGAATTTGAATCGTTATGAAACAAATTGCTAATCCATTGCTTCATAAAATCGGAAAAAGAATCTGTTGATGTTGTTGTTGAATGAATTTTGTTGAACTGTCAAAATTAAACTTTGTCGTAATTGTTCACGAAAATGTGTTGCGTATAAGATAGAAATAGAAAAAATACAAATTGAAAATAGTTTATTGTCCAGGTAATACAGTAAGCAGGTTAACAGGTGAACACCAAATTGAGACAACTACTACCCAAACTAGACAGTTAGTCTGTATCTTGGGGCTCGGGGTACGAATTCCTGAGTGGAGACTTGAGAGGTCATTTCAGGTGTTGTATTGTATATCTGTAGTGCTATTCTGTAACCATCTCACCGTGAAAACTTGGGTGAAGTGAGCTTGAAGTGAGCTGTCATTCCACCTGCTGCTAGGGACTGACAGCTCACTCCGAGCTCACTTCACCTAAGTTTTCACGGTGAGATTGTTACAGAATAGATCGGCTGGTCTGTTTGTGTAGGTATGTGTGATGTGATTGTGTGTGTGTGTGTGCGTATTTTTTCCCATTGTGTATCGTTTGATTTAATGTCAGGTCAGGGTATCTAGATTTCCTCGCGCATATTTGGGAGTGGCGCGAGGAGGCGAAACGCCGGGGCTTGACTCCGATGCCGCGAGAAATCGCGGCACAGCGGACAGAGCTCCGACGGGATCTCATGGCGGCATGGAGAGTGCGATTGTCGCAACCCAGTGCTGGGCACGCCACTATTGCGGCGATAAGTCCCCTCTTTGAGGAGTGGCTGGAGAGGCGCCACGGCGTCCTCACCTTCCGCCTGACGCAGGTCCTCACCGGACACGGCTGTTTCGGGAGGTACCTGTTTCGGATAAGGCGGGAGGAAACGCCCGGGTGTCATCACTGCGTGGATCGCCCGGAGGACACGGTGGAGCATACGGTGGAGGTATGCCCGGCTTGGGCAGAGCACCGCCGTGTCCTCGTGGAGGCGATCGGTGGCGGGGATCTCTCGCGTCCGGCCCTGGTCCAGGCCATGGTACGGAGCGAGAGGGCATGGGAGGCCGTCACCTCCTTCTGCGAAGCAGTAATGCTCGCGAAGGAGGAGGCGGAGCGCGTGAGGGAGAGGCAAATTTCGCGCCCTCACGCCCCTAGCCGCCGCAGGAGGAGACGCCCTGGGCGTCGGGAATCGATTGCCGATTCCCGGCCACCGTAGGCGCGGGCTTGCGGATGGTGAGCAATGGGTAGCTCGCCGTCCGGTAAGGACCAGGCCCGGGTCGACGGCGCGTAGTGTTCCACGCGCGCCTCAAAGAGATGTCAGCAAGTGAAGGGGTCCGATGAGACCATTGCCTGCCGGGGTTGCGGGAAAGTCCGAAAGGGATACCGTGGCCCCCTGGCATTGCACAGGCAACAGAAGGAACACGGGTGGGTTTTAGTCAGTAAGAGTCTGACACGCCCTCCCGCTCCACCCAGAGCGGGAGACGTCATTTGATGATTTCCCACCCAAAAAAAAAAAAAAAAAAAAAAAGGGTATCTAGATTAATTGAGAACTCTGAGTTTGTTTCGACCTTTCTTCTCAGAGTAGTCAGATAGCAAATGCCGAACTCATCTAGCTAATTTAATTTTTTAATTTTTAAAAGATTACATGTAAAAGTGATTCCAATATCCTATTTACAGAATAAACAATTTCATTTCATTTCAATTTCATTTCATTTCATTGTTCCGAGTCATCATAACCAGTTTTGCAACATTTCCATTATTTTTATTTTACAACTGAAAGAGGTAGTATTTTTGATTTCACAGAGTTTGCAGACTTTATTATATGTATTAATGAGAAAGTAAGCTGGAGAGCGTCTAGCTAGCAATAAGGTGTTGTCAGGTGTTGGATTCTATAGTTTCTGTTGCTTATGATTGATGCGTAGTTGGGTCTGTTTTTAATAGTTCTATGAGTTTTGGTGCAGGCAGAAAGAATGAAAAGCTGGCGGACTCTGAGAACTTTCGTATCACGATAGAGTAAGTCAGAAGAGAACCGATAGGGCTTCTTAAAAGTTACTTTAAGAAGCGCTCTCTGTGCTCGTTGTACTTCAATCAAGTAGGTCTTTCCAGCATTACCCCACACGCTGATGCAATACTGAATTATGAATTGGCATAGGGACTTAAATAAAAATAAACTTGTTGTTGTCTGTCTGTGGGTAGACAGTCTCGTAGTCTGCGCATGGTGTGGACGAGTTTTCTTATTCTGCCAGAGGGGTTGGATATATGTTGCTTAAATGTTAGGTGGTCGTCTATAATAATACCGAGGTATTTAATGGAAGTGGTACGTTCAAGAGGAGGACAGTCACAAGGGGAAGTAGACATGCGAGAATTGCACTAATGCAGTTTGAGTTTTAGGTGTTCCGGAGGTTTTGAAGCGATGGTTTGGTGAAAACAATATACTTTGTTTTACTGCCATTTAATGTGAGGAGGTTTCTGACCAGGTTATTTGCGAAGAGTGTCAATCCCTTTTGTGCTAGACAGTGTAGATGTAGTAGACAAAAGCAGCACAAGAAAAGTAAGCCATTTTAGATGGAGGCAATCGGTCTTATGGTCACAACCACATCGCCTTTACCTCGAAATGGAAATGATAGCAACGAAAGTATAGAAAACCACGAAGACGAACAGTTTGATTCTGACTAATAGTAATGAGATATGTTTTGATCGCAAACATGAAATAAAAATAAAAAAAACTAATAGGGAGCGGGCCCCATTATGGGATGGGTTCCCAATATGAGATAGCAGGTTACCCCGGCTTACAAGCACCGCCATCTCTATTACGGGCAGTGAACTCCTTCCATTTGTTGTCCGGCGGCCAAATTGATACGCTCACGCGTCAGTCGCCATTCAGTTAGACGGGAGGTTGGTTCGCGCAAATATTCCGATTACGAGTTTTTTTAATAGTCAAGTTAGAAGTTTACTTTTCTTAAGGTAAGTTTGCTTTTATTGTTATTGTATGTGGTCCTACAGTGTCTAAAACGTTTGTGTTGAGGTTCATATCTTGATTCTTGCTAAAATACAATTAGTTTTTGTTTTAAGACCACGTGTTAGCAAAATACGTAATTGTCCTAATATGGGATACTTGGGTGTGCCTAATATGAGATATCTAATATTGGGGTACATGTATCCTAATATGGGATAAAATACTAGGTACATGTATTTAATAAAATATCATGGATTATACAGGGTGTTAGTGTGAACACCGTTATCCTTGAAACCAGTGGTTTGGTTTCATTAGTAGAACCTAAAATCAATGAAAAAAAGCATCTTTTTTTTTAAGAAGGTCCTCTATTTTCCTCAATATCAATTCACCCTAATCCAGTTCTACCCAAAATAATTTAAGATTCAAATATGCTAACATTAAAAAAAATGTTTTAGATAAGTACCAATGAGAGAAAAAAGCGAAAGAAATGGGATTCTGATAAGATGCTGAAGGCGTACAATGCAGTAAAAAATAAAGAAATGGGCTACTTAAAGGCCTCTCAATTTTTTAACGTCCCAAAGTCAACTTTGGAGCGTTATTGTAAAAGTGTCAATCCTATAACAGAGCTAACCTCTCTGAAAATGGGCCGAAAACCAACTTTTTCAGAAGAAATGGAACGTGAGCTTGCAGAGTACTGCATTACAATGGTGTCAAGATTCTACGGACTGAGAGCCTCTGACATCCGCTCTTTGGCGTTCCAACTGGCGATAAAGAATGGACTGCCACACCAATTTAATAGAAGCAAGAATACTGCAGGCCGAAAGTGGATGAGAAACTTTCTAAAAAGAAATCCTCGATTGTCTTTTAGGACACCTCAAGCTACATCTGCTAATAGAGCCAAGGGGTTTTCAAAAGAGAAGGTAGACGAATTTAATGACATTTTGGAGAAAGAGTTGCCAAAAATTCATTTCGATCCAACAAAAATCTACAACGTTGATGAGACTGGCGTGACTGTAGTTCAACATAAAATGGAAAAGGTCTTATGCCTGAAAGGACAGAAACAGGTTGGCGGAATTTCGTCGGCGGAGCGGGGAGCTCTCATAACTCTAGTCACGTGTATGAGCGCGTCGGGGGTCTTTGTTCCACCCTTATTCATTTTCCCCAGAGTTAACATGAAGGAAGAGTTAAAAAATGGTGCTCCACCTGGCTCTCAGTTTGCGTGTCACAAATCTGGCTGGATACAAGTCCATATCTTTACACAATGGATTGTTCACTTCATCAACACTGTCCACCCATCTAAAGAGTGTCCAGTCATATTGATCCTAGATGGGCACTACTCTCATACAAAAAATATTGATGTCATTGACAAATGTCGGGAAAATGGTGTCATTCTGATATGCCTCCCCCCACATTCGTCTCACCGAATGCAGCCCTTGGATGTATCATTTATGAACCCATTCAAGACGTACTATGCCAAAGAAATCGACTCATGGCTAAAAAATCACCCTGGCCGCGTCGTGACTGCATTCCAAGTTGCAGAATTAGTTGGAAAGGCATACATGAGGGCTGCTACACTGGAAGTCGCTGTCAATGGATTCCGTAAAAGTGGAATATTCCCATTCGACCGCAATCATTTCAGAGACCACGACTTCGCTGTACAGGATGGCAACGATGATGACACTAATATGGATGTGGAATCAGCTCCAGTCCTATCTCCAGTTGCATCGCATACGGGCTCACCGACAATCCTGGCAACTACTAGTGCCGTATCAGTGCACTCACCATTACCATTTGATTTCGCTGTACAGGACGGCAACGATGACACTAATATGGATGTGGAATCAGCTCCAGTTCTATCTCCAGTTGCATCGCATACGGGCTCACCGACAATCCTGGCAACTACTAGTGCCGTATCAGTGCACTCACCATTACCATTTGATTTCGCTGTACAGGACGGCGACCATGATGACTCAAATATGGATGTGGAATCAGCTCCAGTCCTATCTCCAATTGGATCGTATATGACTGTACAGTACAATGATGCTGAAGACACCGGTATGAATGATGAATCATCTCCAGCTCCAATCCCATTGTCTACTGAATCAGCAATGCCCCAGGCAACCACTAGTGCCGTACCTGCGCACTCGCCTTTAGCATTTGCTTTAACCATGCCTTCGTCAAATTCAGGTGCTGAATCGCTTTCGCTACCAGTTTCGACTCCTTCAGGTGTCTCAACTCTAGCATCGCTCGCCATGACTGCATTCCAAAGTATAATCTCATTAGATCCAAGTGCTGAACCGGCTTCGCTTCCAGTCCTAACCCATAGTGAATCAGCTACGGTGCCGTCGACATCAAATGACGAATTACCGGCACCGCTTCCAGTCCTAACCCATAATGAATCAGCTACGGTGCCGTCGACATCAAATGACGAATTAGTTCATTCTCAAGTCTCGCGCTGTTTAAGGGCTCAAACCAGACGAAAATTTTCCATAAAACCGGCTGAAATCTCTCCTTTTTCCACGATCCAGCGAAAAACCAAGAAACCTGATCAAGTATCACAGCTCCGAGGAGGAAAGCCTTTATTAGTCACCAGTTCACCATACAAAAATGAATTACAGGAACGATTGAATAAAAAGCAAGAAAAACCAGGAACAACAAAAAGTAATACGAAAAAGGCGATGCTTGCTAAAAAGAAATCTAAGACTGTTCAAAAAACCAAAACCGTAAAGAAAACCAAGAAGATTACAAAAAAAAATGAAAAAAAGAAGATGTCAGTAAAGAAGAAGATTTTACAAAGTAGCTCATCTAGTGAGAGTGCCGATGAAGAGCCATCACTGATGAGCTCAGATGAAAGCGAATGTAATGAAGACGTTGAATGCATATATTGCCTAACTCAATATTCAAATGACATTGCTGGAGAAAAGTGGATACAGTGCACAAAATGTTTTCGGTGGTGTCACGAGTTGTGTGCTGGTGTAGAACCACATATCAATAACTTCAATTGTGATCTTTGCGGAGATTAAGTAGAAGATTATAATGATTAGGTGCAATACTACTGTGTGTGTACTATTTGATTGTGTTCGTAATTAATATACTTAACAGTACTCTGTGATACTTAACTATATATAAAATTATTTTGTTTTTTCTTTACAGCCTAATCACAACCCACAAAAATAGATAAAGATAAATCGATAGACTTTATTATCTAACCTATAATAATAAAAAATACAACCCCATTATGGGATATCCCATTATAGGTGCCCTACGCTAGGTGTTTCCTAATATGGGATATCCCATTTTGGGAGTATATGGTATCCCATATTAGGAAACAGTTTATTATTTGTCAATAAATATGATTTTTTAATTTTTTGTCTGTAGTTTCAAATGTATGGAAATTAGAAGAACACAATTGCATGGCAATGTAAAACATTAAATTTTGAATGAATTATCTTGTTTTGAACAGATTTGCATTACAAGTTTTTTTTTTATGAGTGTTCAAAAAAAACTATCCCATAATGGGGCCCGCTCCTCATTCAATTTTATCTTTCATTCGATGAAATTGCACTAAAACGCAAAAAAATATTTTTGACCGGTTTTATCATACGAATACTCCTATTTGCAACAGGCGCCATCTTGTTTTTCCAATAAAATTTTGCAAATTTACCAACGGTGCCCTCAGTCTTTCAAGCATCAAAAGATCCTTGTCACACTGTTGGGCCTGTTTACTTTTTAATTTTGCCCGTTTTAGCTTAATATAGCTCTACTAAAGACAATTTAATGTAAGTATTGAGGTTGTTAAGTTGTTAAGCGACAACTTACACAACTCCAAACGAAGGCCGTTGTATTGGAACATCAATTTAGTACAAACCGCGGCAAACATTGCTTAACTACAGTGATCTACCGATCTTATCATAGACCGCCCGGAGAAAAATAATCCAATTTACTTCGAGAAATTAGTCGGCAAACGAGCAAGAAAGCTGCTTTCCGTTCCCAAAGTTGTTTCTATCGATAATCGATAACATTAAATTTTAGTTAAGACATTTTATTTGAGTTAAAAATGCGTTAAGTGATTTATATGGCGTAGTACGTTATTAATCTTGAAGCTGACGCCCCGGTCCGAGATCAAAGATTCCGGCCCGATTCAAAGCACCCGTGGCCCTTTTTTACGATGAGCTTCCAAATTTCTAATTAATTCATCAGGTCAGGTATTATATAAACATTATTGCCTGAGTTTCGACAGCGTCGCTCGATGGGCCTCGCGCGACCGCGCGGGGTAAACGTAACGTATGTAGGTACCATCGAAGAATTTCATATCTATACACCGTAAGGACTATTTCTGTTTGCAGCGCTCGGCCGCTATAGAACCGGGGCGGTAACAGATGTGGTCATCGTGTTCACGGGATTTTGTTTCCAAGCTGCTTAGATATGAAGTTCTTCGATAGTACATTCGAACGATTTTAAATTTGAAAATACTCGTTTCGCACTGAATATTTAAATAGTTGTAAGACGTTATTCAAATCTGTGGATGAATTGTGCTTGTCGCTAATATTTAAAAAAAAAAATTGTTTTTGATTCTGAAATCGTTCAAATTTATTAGGTATAAACTAAAAAAAAACACATTACACTAAAAAGACCTCCAAAATACGAGGAATTTCTCTCTCAATTCTTGTTTATAAACTCGTTTTTTGGAGGTCTTTTGAGATTATTATTATTGTTAGTGTAATGTGATTTAGGTGCTATTTTTTTAATATTTGCTTAATTAACTCTTGGCTTTAAAATAATCTAATTATTACATACATACGATGTATGGTTATTATGGAACAAACCGTTTATTAGGAGATAAAAACAGAGAATTTTGATGAAATTGTGACCTCTGAATTAAGAAAATGAAACATAATTAGAAAAAACTAATCAGCGCATTTTGAAGACGAGAATATTGACCTAATTATGCGCTGAACAGATTTGTAAATTAATTCTTCATTGCCGTAAACTAAGCGCACAAACATAACTCGAAATGATGTTGGGTGCGAAAGAGCTGTATTTAACACTTGATTTACCTAACATAATCCACCTAGACGAACTTACAACAAATAACTAGCTATTACTTATATTATGGTTATTTATGTGCGATAAAAATATTTCACGTTATTTAATTATTTTGTTAAAAATAAAAATACAAAGTTGCGCAAATAATTCGCTGCGAGTGCATTTAGCGAGACTGCAGCCTTAAAGAAATTTGACAGATTGTCGACGAGTAGGTTGACGTACTGGCGTCTGTAGGTACCTACATATCATTTAAATTCTGAATGAACGAAAGGCTTCCACAGCTTTATCTATTAAATATATGCATGCTATCACTACATGGCGTAATGTTTTCTATACAAACGTATTTTGTACTAACCACATTTATATTACCAATAAACTATTTAGTATTATTTTTAATTTTACGTTTAGTTTACGACGCGCGTTCGTAATAGCCTCAGAACGCTCGATGTTTTGGTACCAAATTACTTTACTTCACTTAATGACTTAAGTTTTTTCTGCCGTCTAAACAAAAGGTTTATAGAAACTATTCTTGGAGTATTCTACTCATTCCAGTACCTACTATTGGGTATCTAGGTGGAGGTGGAATGTTGAAGGGATTCCACCGAGCGCTGTGTGGAGTTATTACATATTGTACCGTGACGTCACACCGAATTCCGGCACAGAATTCATGGCTGCAGTGAACTTACGATTTTATTTGACGTTTCATTCGGAAAATGTTCACAACGAATGAATTTATACGTGGCCATGTTTATGTGGATATTTTTGTGTTAATACTGGTGGAAATAGTCTCTTTTAGTTACCTGACAAAAGCTCATTCCCTTGGGGGTAATTCGGACTTGCAAAGGTCAGGGGTCGATAAATGTCAAACCACACGTTTATGGTATAGGAACTGCTATGTCACGTCACTTGGACGTGGATTCCTTGAGGAACTAGAACATTGTGGATTCCTTCTAAGAAGAAATTCTCTTAGGGATCGGATTTTTTTTATGATTACTCTTTTGTATGTTAAGTTTGGTAAGGAAAAAGTAGACAGAGCCTCGAGGCTACATAATAACAGCCACACGGATCGATCGAAGGTTAAACTACGCTTGCTGCGGTTGGTTTTTGGATGGGTGATCATCCATTACCTACATACTGAGACCCGTCCGTGCCTAATCTTTTACTTGCATTATTTATTTACGTATTCTTAAACATTTTTTATTATTAATATTCAAGTATGTATCTATTTTAATTACCTACGTCCGTGTGTCACTGCGGAGTGCCAACTGAAAACCAGCGCTGGGTGTCTGACGCCCAGCAAATGCTGAGATGGTAAACCTTTCGGTATGGGCCCGCTCAGCAAAACTTTACTGCAATTTTATTGTTATGTGTTTTCTCTTTTTTTATGTGTTTGTTGCTGTTGTGTTGTGTCTCCGTCGAATAAATGTTTTCTATTCTATTCTATTCCTAGGAAAGCACGTTAAGCCGTTGGTCCCGGCTGTCATTTGTAGATATTTGACAGTCGTTACGGGTCGTCAGAAGCCCAAAAGTCTGACAACCAGTAAGAGTTAGCTATGAGAGAACAGATGAGCATAGATACACATACATACCCTGTTAAAACCATAACACTCCTTTGGCTTTGCCGTAATTGAGTAAAAAATCGATCACAAGTTTCGGCCATTAATTACACGGGCGTGAAACCGAATAAAATCGTTTGACAAGTTAATGAAGAGATCATTAAAACTTAAAGTTTGGCTTACTTACTCAAAGTTTGGTTTGACTTACTTGACCCCTTCATTGATTCTGACAAAAAGTTAGTCAAAAAATTTAAATTTAAGGCCAAGGTCACTTGCCTACGTAATCATATACAGCATGTTTCAGAAATGTGTGCTCATATTTAAGGGTGTGGTGCAGACCATCGAACTGGCCGTATTATGACGTATTAATGCCATTATTATTTCAGTGTGAGTGAGAGAGGGAGCTATACAAGGCCGCTAGCACCATCCTTTTGTTGCAGTGGAATAATGTGGCATTAATACTTCATACTGCCTGACTCCGGACTGCCTCGTTGGTCTAGTGGTCGCAAGCGCTACTGCTGAGCATGAGGTCTTGCGTTCGAATCCCGGGTCGGGCAAAGTGTTATTGGGGTTTCCTATCTAGAATTTCTCAGTAGCAGTCCGGAGTCTGGATTTGTGCCCGGTTGTTGGCAATAGGCTCGCCCCCTATAACATGGGACTTAAACATCATCATCAGCCTATCACGTTCCCACTGCAGGGACACGGCCTCCTCTCAATGAGAGGGAGTCGGCTATAATCCACCACGCGTGCCCAGTGCGGGTTAGTAGATGTCACATGTCTTCGAATTTTTGGTTCTAGGACATGCCGGTTTCCTCACGATGTTTTCCTTCACCGTTTTGAGAGCAGTGGTGATGAAATAAATTACACAAAATAATGCGCCTGTCTGGGTTCGAACCCACGACTTACTGTTCGTAAACAAAGTACTGCTCTCAGACATAATTGGCACTTAAACATACTTACACATAAACTTAGACTTAAACATAACTGGCGAAATGTGGGTGTAGGTACCTTCTACAAGTACACCTCTGCCCAAGCCCTTCGGGGAAACAAGGCGTGATGTTATGTTATGTTATGTAATACTTCATAATATGGCCCCTGAACAATTTTCTCCATTGGACCAATATCAAAATCGCGAAAAAATTGTCAACTGTCATAAATAAAACTTCAATCCAAATGTATGGGACAGAAGATAATTTATTCGCGATTACGATGGTTTCGTTTATCCGGAGTCACGCGTACAATTCGCGTCAAATAACTTTGCCGCTCTGAAGTAGGCTACAAATGACTGCGTAGTAGTCAATCTTACTTATAAAACAGCATGCGCAACTCAACTTCAGAGCGGCAAAGTTATTTGACGCGGACTGTAAGTTGTACGATTTATACTTTAATTTCATGACTTAGTAATGACGTGTGACTCAGGGTATACGAAAACAACTACTTATATTAAGTCTAGTTTATAAGTCGTTTGTCAAAATACAACGATTTTATTTTTACGCGAACGATGTTAGTCCAATAGAGAAAGTTGTTCAGTGGTATGGTCTGTACCACACCCTTAAGGGACCTGCGGAGCATGCGTAGTTCATACAAACATATTATCAAAATAATTTGTAAATCAAACATATTCTTAACGTAGTGTGTATTTATTCCGATTGGATTACAGAATATCTAGGCTCCCAAATATATATTTCGAATGGACACTGATATAAAGACGAGATATGAGGTAAAGGTTGGTAGGTAAAGGTTGTCTGTAAAAGATCGCTTTAAGCGATAAGACCGCCCATTGTTGCACCCTATGTAACATTTCTAAATTTATGTCTGTAATTTTTTTGGTGTACAATATAGAGTATTCTATCTATGTATCTATCTATGAGGAATTTCAAATATCTATAGAAAACTTGTTTTTCTCACAACTCGTCTTTATATCAGTGTCCATTCGAAATATATATTTGGGAGCCTAGATTATTCTGTAATCCAATCGGAATAAATACACACTAGCTTAAGAATATTATGTTTGATTTACAAATTATTTTGGTATTATGTTTGTATGAACTACGCATGCTCCGCCGGCCCCTTAAGTCTAGTCAATAAGTCGTATGTCAAAATACAAAGATTTTAAGAATATAAATATAATATAAAAATTTAAGATTTTCGCGAACGATGTTAGTTCCATAGAGAAAGATGTTCAGTTTGATCGTCTGTGCCCTTAAGACCACACTTTTCTGACACACGCTGTATAGTCGGTAGGTAGTATTATTCTACAAGTCATTGGTTTCTTAAAAACTAGTTTACGACAGCTTGTAGGTATGTTAGTAACTTAGTAGTTTTTTTGAATGGAAACAAGTTTTGTTGAAACTGCTCTTGGCAAGATATTTAGCTTCCGGAAATAATAATGGATTTCGTAATAGAGAAAGTGTTAATAAAACTATGAATGAGTTTGATATGTTGCAATTATTTGGGTCAGTGGAGATGAAAAACTACTATTTGATAAAACCTCGACTGTCTCGTAGTCTAGTTTTCAACATCAACCTACTCGAAACTGTCAAAATTTTCCAATCAACTTTGAACCTTATGCTTCAGTTATAAAGTTGAAAATATATTAAAGAAATTTGACAGATTGTAGTCGGGTGACGTGCTGGCGTCTGTACGTACGTCACGTCACCGTCGATGATAAAACTTTGAGCTCACCTTAAGGCTCCTACATACAGTGAAAGAAAATAAACATTTCGTTCACTGCCTACATAGGATACTGGTAGAACATTTTTCGGGAATTTTCATTGAAATTGTTTCACCAGAGTCACGTCGCGCCTTTCTGTGGGTGCCTTTACGTACTACGGAGTTTGTACCTAGCAAGTTTGGACTCTGGTTTTTAACCAAGTTATCACCTGCGACTCACACGCCTCTGTAGAGATATAGTCAGTGAAATTAATTTGTTTACCAAATTGACACACCGCGTCAATTTGCCGTGTTATTGCCATTTCATACAACTGTCAAAGGACAGATGTGATTTGAATACTGCTACCAACTTAAATTTTCCGTAGGTATTACGGAAAATTAAAGTTGGTAGCCAATTTGGCTTATTAGTGATTTGCCCGAATCTATTCGCCCGAAACTTAAAACGAAGTTAATTTATTTGTAGGGGAATCGACAATTCCTGATATCAAACTCAAAGCATTTATTTCAATTAAACCATTTACACGCACTTTTGAATTGTCAAGGCGTCGGTCAGTCAAAAATATGAAGCTAGTTGCCCATTCAAAAGCGTAGTAGGTATCTATGGAGAAGAACGGGCAAGAAACTCCACGGACACTCTTTTAAATCAAAAATTTGATACAAAATATTGGTTACATCATTCATTTTGAAATTATGCATGTGAGAACAATGTAGAAAGACGTGCACGTTCGTAAGCGTCAGTAATAAAAAGAAAAAAATAAAGAATCTTTCAAAAACTTTAAATAAATTAAAATAAGCCATGGCAGCTAAGAGATGAGCGGTCCCAACTGACGGCGCCCGTTCACGAACATGACGCATGGATCAGCACCATTCAGCTCAACCATTTTGAAGGGAGCTATCGATTCGCCTACAAATAATTTCGTCTACATTTTTTTGATTTTTTTTTTGATTCGGGCGAATCACCAACAATCCTTCAATTAGATAAAAAAATCATTTCATTGACTTTACACACAGATTAGTGCCTTGAACGTATTGATTTAGCGACAGGTCTATAAATGAGTATAATTAGCGTACCATCACTGTGTACTATCACTGTCTATTAACTGTAATCACTATCGACATAAAATATTTATTAAGCTTGAAATTGAACGGCCGAAACTAATATTGACAATCAGCTGGCATATGATTATTTTCTTTTTTTGTTTCTCTTTTTTCTTTCATAAAATAGTTCGACGTAGTCACGATTATTTATGTGATAAACCCTAACGTGAAAAAAAATACAGACTGTTTATGGTCATAAAAAAAAATTGACCACGTCGCATTTTCCTAAGAATAATTGGTTTGAATAAAAATTATTTACTCGTACTTATCCATGAAACTTAAATACACATCGCGAGTCTAGTGTTAGGTTATCTTCAAAACTATGTATTTTTGGAACACTAGTTCTAGGACTTTTTGTATTATTTTTACTTACATATAGTATATAATCTAGTGTTATGGGACATCAAAAAGAACACGTTGTATATATTATTATGAGTTAGATGTTACGCAAGCGAATTTGACGTGTTTGATACATTCATAAATAACTACCTACTTATCTGAAATATGTGATCTAAGTTCAATTTAGCAGTTCATGGACATCCTGTACATACTTGTACTTATTCGTGTCAAAAAACAGTTTTATTTTTTTGTTAATCTTTGCCCTCGAGCAAAACACGTTAAGTTCATACCGTATTTAATTTATAATAATCATCAACGTCATATTATAATAATCAAAGCTGGATTTCCCATCGTATTTCTGTACAAAAAATATGGTGAGAATTAATTTATTAAAATAAAGGAACCTATTGATTGCAAAAGGAATCCTAACAAATATTTATAAATGCGAACCTGAGTTTGCTTGTTATGCTTTCATGCTAAAACGGCTGAACGGATTTGGATGAAATTTTTTCACATGGGTAGACCATGACCTGGGTTAGGACATAGCATACTTTTCATCCCGGTAGTACGTTCCCGTGGGATAATTTCCGACCTTCACGAGAGCGAAGCCGTGGGCAAAAGCAAGTACTACATAGATAAGGCACACTTTACCACAAATCATAAGATACGTTTATTTAATTTTTTGATAGAATCATCATCTGCCTAGCCTTTAAAACATGTAAACAAAAATGTGTTTTTGGAAAAATCACTCAACAACCCACACATAAAGTTAAAGTTTGCACTACTTATAATTTCAACCTTTTAAGACTTTTTTAATAATTCTGAAATCAACAGAATTTTCTTTAGCTTAAAGTTGATATTTGTTTACGTGGAAATAACATAAATTGGAAACAAGGATTTGAATAGACAGAAAGGTGTGGTTAAATTTAAGTGTGTGGTACAAACCATCAAACTGAACCACTTTCTCCATGGGAGGAACATCGAAATCGTGAAAAAAATATGAGCTGTTCTATACAAACTCTACTCAAATGTATGAGACGGTTGATTTTGACCACACCTTTCTGATACACGCTGTACAAATAGGTCGCCGCATCTGCGTCTGCAATGCGTGCCGAAGCTTCGTATGTTTTGCTCGCTAAAAAGTTATTGCGCCAATACTGTGGTCTCATTAGCGGCTTCGCCACGTTTATTATGTAAAAAGTCAGACATCTGGATCATTGTAACAGAGCCTACAAAACACACGAACAACAAAAAAACAAAAACGGCAAATTATTACTATGTATTTTTGTTTCATTGGTCGAATCCAAAAGGGGCGTTAAATATAATATACAAATCCCGTGTTCACGGGATTTTGATTAAAAACTGCTTAGATATGAACTTCCTCGATAGTACCCACCCGGGCGATAAGTGCTACGCAGCCCGAACTATCGGGACGATAACCGATAATGGTTGGACATATCTGCGTGTATCGTATCACTGTACGAAGCTTCGTCACGATAGACGCAGATCATGCGGCCGAAGTATTAGACAGTCTGTCAGCTGTCAGCTAGTAATTATTATTATGAACGAAAACAACCGCGGATTCGTGTGACAATGACATAACGTTAAGCTGTTTCACACACGATCAAACAACATGGGTATTACCAAATGGATTAACGTTGTCAACAGTAATTATTACAGGTTCATCCCTCACTGACGTTAAATGGATACGCTGGGTATTAAGAAATACATAGATATAGGTTGGTTTATCATAGTGGTTGTGTCGATTAATTTAAGATGGGTGACTAGGTGACATGGTGATTAAGAGGGCTTATTCTAAAAGTTGGCAACATCGCAAATAGCTGTCAAATATTTACCTGTTTTTTATTAATTTGGCAATATTACTGTATGGAAATATGAAATGTGACTAACGAGCGAACTAAAATATTGTTAATGAAATGCAATAATTAATATCGTAACACCGAACATTTACTTTTACTCGTATATGTAAAAAAATATTTGAAACTTTCCAAATGCCTTTTTACACCTAAAACGGTTACAACATCAAATTCAGTGTTATAATTGCAATTCATTATTGATATTCTAGTTCGCCACATTTCATATTTCCATATTGCCAAATAAATCAAAACAGCGAAATATTTGACATCTATTTGCGACGTTGCCAACTTTCAGAATAAACGCCCTTAATGCTGGTTTAGTCTCCTTATGACAAAAGGCAGTACCTACTTAGTCGTAGAAAAACACTACATGGATATTATAAATAAAGTAGGGGGCGTCAAATTACAAATCAAAATATTTTATAAATAAATATTACGAGCGAAACGGGTACATTCAAATAAAAAATCATTCGAATTTTCGTTGCGTTTATTGCACGCGTTCGTGCTTGGCCCACAAGACTGTCGTGTAAGTACATACATACATAAACTCACCCTTTCTTCCTATGGGGGTAAGCAGAAACTACAGAACGCCACCTGCTACGATCCTTACATACTCCTTTTGCCTCGTTTACGTTCATACATCTGGTCATACACGCACGCCGGTTGCGAGTACTACGCAACTGATCTTTCTGAAGAACATCATCAATAAGGTCAGTATATCCGATATGTGCAGGGTGTCCGGTTCCCTCCCGGTGTTTCCATTAAAATAAATAATAAATCTGAATATCTAGACTGATCAAGAATACTAAAAAAACATCTGGCATTTTGACTGAAGTATACATATATGATATTTAAACAATATTCATCATAATGATCGTCATCATCCTGTTTACAACCTCTCAGAAAATGGGTTGGTACCATCTGACGGCCAACTCTAGCTCCACGCGCGCTCATTGGTCAAATCAAATAGCGCGCGCTTCCCCGGATTTCCGTTACACACTTCGGTCCCTTTTAATCCCAATAATCACTCCCACAGTTTGCAGGAACGCGAGACAAAAGATGTTACACATCAAAATACAGTAAATACAAAGTAAGTAGTTCAAAGTTCTTCTGTATTATAAAGTCATAAACAACTTAATCCAATCGCTTAATATTCCGTAGAACATCGAGTTCGAATTAAAAACAAATCGATTTCACGCTTTCGTTTAAAGGCTCTTCACATTTTCAGGGCTGTCAAAAGTTTTCAATGTCGTTTTGAATCACAAATTGCCCAATAAGATGGTACCTTCCAAGGTTTTGTTAGGAAAATCTGTTTATTATTTGGGAAAATTCATGAAATTATAAGCAATATGATCACTTTTCATAATAGTCCTCCAGACCTAATTTCGCTCATGGCGACCAATCTCAGCGAAGACCAACCTTCGGCGCGGGAGATGTTATAGTACACAAGTGTGTGCGCAGACACAGGTGCACTTTCTCTTCCCTCACTCTCATAGTCCGATGGAACGGCAATCCGACACGACCGGAGAGAGATCAGGCGCAGGACCAACGGCTACACATGCTTTCTGAGGCACGGGGGTATCACACCGCCATCTTCCAAACTCCGGGATTATAGATACTAAGAAATTCCCTATAACACTATGCCAGACCCGGGAATCGAACCCCAGGACCCCCCAGGACCGCAGTCACGCTTGCGACCACGGGATTGGTCCCGTAGGTAGTCATTACCACCACTTCTTTTTACCACTTATCCAGCAGCTCTTCAAACACTAGGAAGTGGTGAATGACGTGCGTATTGATGGCTCTCTGTCTTTTGTAACATTTGTCGTTTCTATGTTCTATGTTATGGGGTTTGGCTTCCGCACTCAGTCCGTCAGGTGGACCATTGTGCGTGGGCCATAGCGGAAACATTTGACGTTTTAAAAATATATTGATTCTCAGAATAAATAAAAAAATAGCTGAACTTCTTATTATGGCGTTAACAAGGGTTCAAGAATAACATTTTAAAACAAAAAAAAAAACCTTTCGACACTGTTACTCCATTATAGCTCAATTCTGTACAGCTACGAACTCATAGCTGTTACCTCATTCACATTTCTAGTTCAGCATTGAAAAATAATAACGAAACAATTTTGCAGGGTTGTCGTACAATTAACAGAGGCATACAAACCTTAGCCTACCGGGCTGCAATTTAGCGCGTAAACAAAACAGCTACGTGGCAGGTACACCAACACTTACCACTTTATCCGTCTGGCCTGCTAGCTGGAGAGACAGCCCTATTTATAGCCGACTACGTTTAAAGACCACTACACGGAGTAACGGAGATTTTATTGTACATATTTAAATGAATATTTTTGTTCTTTAGAGAGAATTAATAAATAATTAACGTAGAGAATTATATTTAGACCCGCCTGTAACACAACTCAGAAAATACATTTAGCGATTGACATAAATTGAATACCTACATCATTCTGTACTTGTCAGTCAGTCTATCCTATCTAAATTTATTTATTAAATTTAAACTAATATTATAAAGATAAATTTGTTTTTTTTGTATGATTGTATATTTGTTTGTTACCAGGTCATGGTCTACCCATGTGCCAAATTTTATCCAAAATCGTTCAGCCATTTTAGCGTGCAAGCGTGACAAACGTTTTTTTTTGCTTTTATTTACTAGCTGCGCCTACGGTTTCACCCGCATAAGTCTCGATCCCGTAAGAATATCGGGATAAAAAGTATCCCATATCGTTCTCCAGGTCAAGGTCTACCTTTATGCCAAATTTCATTCAAATCCATTCCGCCATTTTAGCGTGAAAGCGTAAAAATTTAAACAAAGAAACTCACTTTCGCATTTATAATATTAGTTAGAATTAGGATTTGCTTCTTATAAAATATGTTAAGATTGATAAACCACATAATTTATTAATACCAATACTCCCAATAGTCACCAATAGTCACCAATAGTCCAATAGTCTCGCCCCCTATTACATGGGACTTAAACATAACTGGTGAAATGTGGGTGTACTATAGGTACACCTCTGCTCAATCCTTCGGGGAATACAGGCGTGATGTATCCGGTGTATGTACTCGTATCAGTATAATTTTGATCGTTATAAAAGGTCAAATTAAATTAGATGGATAAACTTTTAGAAATCATTCAGACCACCAAAATAAGGACAATGGTAAAAGTATGTAAAGAAAAATAAATCAGCTAACGAAAATACACTAAAAACGTTGGTTACCCAATGCCATTTATTATTTTAGGTAAAATAAAAACTTTTTCACAAAAAATAAAACGACTTTCAAAAAAAACACTAGTGTTAAATAAACTTGATCGGAAGTCGGTGTCGTGGGTTTTTTTATTTTAGTTATTTTGTCACCGACTTCCGAAATCAAAGTTTTTTAACACTTTGTAGTGTTTTTTTTGGAAGTCGGTTTTATTTTTTGTGAAAAAGTTTTTATTTTTCACTTTTTAGTTGTGTTACCTACACAAAACCCCTTCAAAAATTTGAATACAAAGTAAATTGCAGTGACATGAACTATTAGAATATCGTCCACATATACTAGGTGGGAAAAATATGTATTATTGAAGCTAACTCAAAAACCCCTCATCAGATCTTGACCAAATTGATATGGGACCATTTCTGAAGTATGCCCTACCAAACAAAAAGAGAATCATCAAACACACAAAAAAAATAAAAAAAATATATACGTTCGAATTGAGAAACCTCCTCCTTTTTTGAAGTCGGTTAAAAAAACAATTTAATCAGTGTTTTTTTTTTGCTTGGATATCTTTGGTTAGACGTACTGAACGCTGAGTTATAATTTATCCATATATTTTAATGGGACCTGGTGTATACAGTTATCCATACATTTTTTCAGTAAGCACTTTTCAAAAGATAATATTTCGTGTTATTAGAAAAACCTCTGCTACGAATTATAAAACTGACACTAATCAGACCTTAACTAAATAAAATAAATTGCTGCACTGGAAGTTACTGACAAGTATAATAATAACTGGGTACCTGGCACACGCACAAATCCTGGAAAATAACGTCAACAAAAGTTGCAACTTATTCCAGAAAGCGATTATTAAATAACAAACTTTTCTTCGGTATTAACTCGGCGAGTAGGAATGTATTCGAATCTCCAGTTTTCATAAAAAGGACGCTAATGAAATTTCGCGAATCTTGAAGTTGAAAAAGTGAATTACTCTTAATATTTTCTCAGAAATAAAGAACTCACGAGTAGGGAATGCAATCTTGACTCGAGATGGCAAATTCTAGATCTCGCGGGATAAGAAATTACAATCTCGCGATATCCCGACATTTTCGAGATCTCGGATAGTTTTCAAAAAATATTGTTAAATTTTGATGACTAAAAACCGATGAAAACTACTTCGTTGTGATTAAGAGGTTCATTAAGATAAAATAGGTATTGATTCAAAGAAAAACCACTTTATTATTTAGTAGAACTCACTAATTACCCGTGTTTTTTGGAAATCAACAATAAAATAACACTGTCAGTCAAATGTGGAAAAAGTCAAGTTATAGGGGTGATTTTGGAAATAGCTTCTTGAATAACAAAGAGTTTTAAGGGTGCTGTCTGATAAATAGCATCTTATGTCAGTCGCTATGTACCCAGTAGCTGAAAATGCCCTCTGATTCTACACTGGTTGGCACCAGCATGAGTAAACAATTATAAGCGAACTGTAAAAAACTAGCCGTTGTTCCTCCATACTCATATTGATCCATCCATCGCTTTATTTATGAGTGACTCTAACCTATCTAAACTCGTTGTAGCAGCGCTGACTACTGCCGCCCAATCCCGTCAATCTCGAGCGAGATCCCGTCATATTACCTATGCTTCGGGATTGATCTCGAAAAATGACACGAGATCTCGTGAGATCGAGATTCCGCGAAATCGGAATTGCATTGTCTACTCACGTGTTGTCGTGTGTCATTGTGGTTGCTTGACAGTTTAATAGCAGATTGATATTAAAGTGTTTTTATCAATCTGCCTGGCTTTTTTCCAACTATGTTGGTGTCGGCTTCCAGTCTGACCGAATGCAGCTGAATACTAGAATTTTATTTGAAGCGACTGCCTATCTGTCCTCCACAACGACCACAACCTAACTGAGTTGGGGTCTAAGTAACACGATCAACTTTGGTAAGACTGTTCGTCTGATTTTTGGACTTCTGACTACCCGTAACGACTGTGAAATAAATATCTACGAATGACAGCCGGGACCAACGGCTTAACGTGCTTTCCACGGAAGGGTTTCAATATATTGGATGGAACCGACCGAGACAAGTTTAGTTTAACCTTTCGATCGACACTTTCATGATTCTTGTTTATCATTTTTTTATAGCTATGAGCATGACACAACTTAGAAGTGTCCTCGGCAAAAATAGTTAACACGATACTTGAGCTTCAACAAACTCGGGCAAGGATTGATAGGGTCAAGAACGTTTAATGACTCGTGAGTGGAGCAAAAATTGCTAATACTGGTTTTTATACTTCGATTAAGTAGGCAATAATTATTTTCAACCGACTTAAAAAAGGAGGAGGTTCTCAATTCGGTTGTTTTTTTTTATGTCTGTTTTGCGATTACTCCGCTGATTATGAATTGATTTTGATAATTCTTTTTTTGTTTGGTAGGGCATACTTCAGAAGTGGTTCAGTGGTTCCATATAAATTTGGTCAAGATCTGATGAGGGGTTTTTGAGTTAGCTTCAATAATACGTATTTTTCCCACCTAGTATATGTGGACGATATTCTAATAGTTCCTGTCACTGTAATTTACATCTAATAGCAGGTAGTGGTATTCAAATTTTTGTGGGGGTTTTGTGTAGGTACCTCAACTAAAAAGCGAAAAATAAAAACTTTTTCACAAAAATAAAACCGACTTCCAAAAAGGAACTTCGGAAGTCGGTGGCAAAAAAACGAAAATAAAAAACCAAAGACACCGATTTCCGAAATAAAAGTAACTTTTCACTTTGTAGTGTTTTTTTTTTTGGAAGTCGGTTTTATTTTTTGTGAAAAAGTTTTTATTACAGATACAGTCACAAGCATTCAACGAAAAATTCTAAAGCAATTTTCTCAAAATGTATTGACAGAAAAGACAATGACTGCGGCACGGTTGGCGCAGTGGTTAAGCGATTGACTGCTGCGCTGCGTGTCATGGGTTCGATTCCCGCACGGAAAAAATATTTGTATGACCTACAATTAGTTGTTCCGGGTCTGGCTGTTTGTGTATGTGAGTTTAAATGTATGTAAACGCACCCACGATACAGGAGAAATTCCTAGTGTGTGGCAACGTTTAAAAAAATAAATATGTTACAAATATCGTCAACCACTGTTTATGAAATAGGTTTTTTCTCAAAGTTACGTAAGTGTAGTATTAATGTTCGTGACAGTACATCAATGAAACCTTTGAGTTATGGCGTTCTGTATTTACTCCAAACTTTTGTTTGTTTTAGAAATTGTTTCAGGAAAAACCAACGTGTTTGCGAAACAATAGCCTAATCATATTTTTGTCACACGATCATTTGTTGCGGACATGATGTGGGAGCCAAAACCACACCCAGCATTGTTCCTGTAAAGATTTACGTGACGTTTTATTCTGTGTATCCGAAACATTGTTTACAGCTTCACATATGTTTACAATTTGTAACAAGTAATTTCTTTACATTGTTTTCATATTTTCATTTACCGATTTACACAACTGTAAATTTCCGAAAATGAATTGCCTGGTGAGTATCAACATACAGCTGTTGCTTTAAAATACGAATTTAGTCATCCCTAATTAAAATTAGTTTTAGTGGTATTGCTAATTGTTACATTAACGCGCTTAGTTCGCGACAGCGCACATAGTTCTGTGGTTACGATTTGGAGCACAAAGTAAGATATGGAACAGAGATAACACTCAATTGCTCTGCGATAGATCGTCAGGTGGGAATATTTAATGAAATCATCCACCCGCTGAGCTGATATGCAGTACACTCGTGGCGTGTACATGTAGGTAAGTTGACGCTAGACGAGACGTAATGTGCCTCCACTTAGGTGCGCCATGTGAAGTTCATATAAACATTTTCAAAATTCGCATCGCGATCACATGTAACTTTTTTGCCCCGATTATTGGAGAGAAAACTTCTTTAGGTGCACATTGCGCTCTTTCTGAACAGCGAACGAATCTGAACCGTCAGACTCGGTTCGGTGACGCTGAATCGGGTAGTTTACTCGACTCCAGTCGGTCGGTGACGTGGAATCGTGAATACTCGGCGCTGAAGTGCCGATACTCGGCTCGAGTCGTAAGTTTTCACTTTTATCGTAGGCATACTCCCTCTTTCATGTAAATGGTAACTTTGTCCCTTTTTCATACCGCGACTTTACCTGTCATTGCTCGAATGTTTTAAGCTTGGTCTCTGTCGAACACCTACTCATGCCTCTACAGTTTACCAGCTGTATCTCGACAGGCTGTGGCAGCAACCGGTTGTGTTACAGCGTGCGATTGATTGCAAGTTCGTGTTTCGCTGTAACGCGCGGGAGGCGACACCAGTATTAGGCTGAGCACTATGTAACACTTACCTATGACCTACATATCGGTGAGTAAGGAGCTTAAGAATTTATATATATGGTAAATACGTGTAAGGTATTCGCTTGGCTTAGTTTATAAGATTGTTTACTTATCTCCGTGAAAGAAAATAGTTTCACAAGCAACAGTGGTGATCAATATTACTTTGTGTTTTCCCTGCAGCAGGATATTCCAGAAAATATCGTTAAAATATTTAAATATCCGCCGGCCGTCGTCATTACGAAGTATTGTGATAAATTCAGCATTCAATGCATCGGTATCCGTAGATTCAATATTAAAGTGCGCTATATTATTGACGTGATTATTCTGCGGGCTTGCGGTTGCGTGCATTGACTAGCGGCTCTGTATTCAGACTGTGGTAGTTGGTGCACTGTATGTTTTGGGGCTGTGGTAACGACTGGTCGTGTAACAACCGTGCGACTGATTGTCAGGCTGTTTTGATTCGTTTTGGAGACAATTACGTTACGCGGGTTTGAATTACGGCCAGGTGTCAGCGAAAAGTGAAGTTTTAAACTTAATTATGTCGCTACAAGAGCAAGACATGATTAATTTGAGTTATCTAGCTGCTTTTAAAGGCGACTAACAAAAGGTAGATTCTGTCTACCCCATTGGAAGAAGGGGTGAGTTTATATATACAACGTGTTACTTGTTGTCCCATAATTCTAAGCTATAAGTAAAAATAATTTCAAAAGTCCTCGTACAAGTGTTCCAAAAATACATAGCATCGAAAATAACTTATCAGATTACTTAGGCTCTAAGTTTCAATCATTCATATTTAAAGCTAAGAACATGCAGCGTTGTCAGTTTTTTTATCGTGACGTTGTCGAATTATTTTGTATGAAAAATAAAACGAAAAAAAAATGATTGCAACATAATTTATAATATATGCTGATTGATTCTTTGACAAGGTCTCATTACTCGTAATATCCTAAAGTTATGGAATGTCAAAAGACACACATTTACTTTAAGATTAGAAATCTATAAAAAATCGGATCTTTGTTATAGTCTCGGTTTTAACTCAAAACCACCACAAAAGCGTTGATTACAACGATATATATTCTTAGACAAAATTAATACATACATTCGTACATAGTTTACATACAATCCACTCATCCTACTAATATTATAAAGGCGAAAGTTTGTAAGTGTGTATGTTTGTCTCTTCTTCACGCTAAAACTACTGAACGGATTTGGATAAAATTCGGCACACAGATAGTTTATAACCTGGACATAGGATACTTTTTATCCCGATATTCCCACGGGATCGAAACTTATGCGGGTGAAACCCCGGGGCGCAGCTAGTACTATATAAATATTCTTATTATGTTATACTCGTATCAATACTAATATTAATATTATAAATGTGAACAGCGAAAGTAGTTCTGTCTGTCTGTTACCTTTTCGCGACATTCCAGCTCAACGGATTTGGATGACATTCGGCACACGGATATTTCATAACCTGGGTTAGGAAATTGAATATTTTTATCCGGGTAGTAGGGTAACAGACCCAATTATCAGCACTTTAAGAAGTCCTCTAATTGATTTATTTTCTTTTACATAATAATTTATATTATTCCTTAAATTTATGTAAAATGTTTAATATTTAAAATATTTTTTATTTGATTTTGCGGGTAATGAAATAGCATTTAAAATACACATGAAAAATGAACCTACCTCCATTTGTTGGCACAATTATTGCCAGTTATTGGTGTTATGGTGGGTGGCCAGGTTGATATTTAAATAAGACGACCAGACTATTTTTAGATATAGTGTATTCAGCCATGACAGACGGGTTGCAATAGGATGAAGGAATGCCGGAACCGGAAAACACACAGATAACATAAAGTCCAATAGATACGTAACAATTGGCACCAATTTACCCAATTACCAGCACTTAGACTTAGGGCAACTAAAATACATTTTAAACTTATGAATAAAATGCTCTTAATTAAAACAATAATATTAAAACATTAATACTAAGAAATTTCTTAGAAAAATACTTAACAAATGACAATAATTGTCGACACTCAACAAACAGTTTTAGAATATGATGTCACATCATATTTATAAATAAACCCAGATATTGGCAGCCCATATTTTGAAATAATCTAACGGAAATCTTTAAAATCCTATTGAAACAACTAGGTAACTAAAATACTTCATAAAACGTATAAAAACTAAGATTTCATTACAATTCTCATAAAACATTAGAAACAGAATGATAAATTGAATTGACAGACAAACTTACCTCCAATGAGTAAAAAAGGCCGTGAAAAATCAACAAAACTGCAGACCAACTTTTTGAATTACGACCCTGCCGCCATTACTGATGTTGACGTATAGAAAATGTTGCCACTATACAAAGTAGGATTTCCCTATTATATTTTTTTATTTTGCAATACGATAGCCAAAAAAATAATTGGTGGAGTGCTAGCAATTGGAAGATTCACTTAAGTTCGAGTGGGATAATTTCCGACCGCCACGCGGGAGAAGTAGCTGTCTAAAACTAGGAACTCATAATTTCAATAGCTACTTTTGGAGAAAATCGCTTTCAAATTTTGCAAAGTGTAAGATATATCTTTTTTACTCTGTACCATTTTTCAAATAGGAACAGACCAGGTGTACTGTAAGCTCGCTTCATTCTCTAAGGATTACACCCTGCTATAAACGTGTCGATTCCTTAATACGTTTTTGATCGTCGTTCACGTCTTATAGAAGTTGAAAGGCAGACGGTGAAAATGCAAATGCATGTCTAGATATAGGATTGTTTGTTCTGTTTGAGATAAAGAGTTGTTTTATTTGTAAAGTACTTTACAAGAATAAGGAATGAGTATAATAAAGAGAGGAATGTTTTGAGTATGAATTTTAATGGCTATAAGAGTAGGGGAAGATGATATGGCTAGAAAAGAGTTGACTACCGAGATGACGACCTAAAGAGAAGTATGGAAGAACTGGACAGGTTGAGCCGACCCAAATAAATTGGAACAAGGGCAGGAGAAATGTCAATTTTTAATTGACATTTGATTATAAGTTAAGAAATAGGTATGGAATAAGAAATTATTATTCTTCTTTTAATCAAATGACAACTTTTCATTCTTTGACAGTTGTTTGAAATTACAGTTGGGGACATTAATTTCTAGGCAAAATTGAACCCTACGTCAATATGTCGTGGGACATATTGACGTAGGGTTCAATTTTGCATAGAAATGAATTTCCCCGACTGTATTTATAAGACATTCGTTAACGGCAGTGTGGGACTGAAAAGTAATTATTTTAATAATTATGTTGTAAAACATAATTATTAAAATAATTACTTTTCAGTCAGTCAGTGATTGATTTATACTATACTACCACACCACCACACCACCACCATTTATAACTATCCATACCTACTATCCCTACTTCCATCCTAATCCATCTTATGGTTATAGTCGTGATATAGTTATTATATCAAAGCGGTTCATAAGCCGGAGTGCCCTAATTTTGTTAAGTTACTGCGACCAATTTCGACGCAGCGCTCGCCGGCCGCTGCCGCGGCACCGCTCGCTCGGCTCGCGCGTAGTGTCAGTGAACGAAATTTTCGTTCACTACGTAGAGCTGGTCTCAGTCAGTTCTAACCTAACCTATTTGGTCGGAGTGCCCTAGTAGTAACACGTCAACGCCGGCTGTCGCTGAAAACCAGCGCTGGGGCATTACGATTTTGACGGCACGGTTAGCGCAGTGGTTAAGCGATTGACTGCTGCGCTACTTGTCGCGGGTTCGATTCCCGCACGGAACAAATATTTGTATGACCTACAAGTAGTTGTTTCGGGTCTGGCTGTTTGTGTATGTGAGTATAAATGTTTGTAAACGCACCCACGATACAGGAGAAATCCTAGTGTGGGGGCAACGTTTAATAAAAAAAAAAAAGATTATGCTGAGTGATGGCCGTTTTGCGTAGATGTGACGCATATTTTCCCTCAACTTGTTCTTTTTTGTTTTGTGTTCTTTTTTGCGTCTTGTTTACCGCAAATACACGTATTTTCTCTCTTTCACTTTCTTTCTAGCTTTATTTTGTGCATTCACAATTAATTTAAAACCGTGAATAAAGATTTCCTAGTTCATACTTGACGACAAAACAATTGTCATAAAATATTTAGCTGCAATGTTAACTGAAGTATATCACTGAGGTTTATAATCTAAATTAAGCTGTCAAATGTAATCAAATACGCATTTGATCGTAAATGATATGACAATCAAACCGCACGCAGAACTAGACACTAGTTGACCACAAACCACGGCCGCAGTGTCTCGTGACAAACTATTAATTGTAACATCGTTCATTAGTCCAAGTAGGTCAGCTCAGCACCCTTATTACACAAGACACTTTCTATCATAATCCGAAGAATTTTGAAGGAAATTCCTAACCCATTGCTTCGTAAGTTAAAAAAATTATGGAAATAATCCAATGAATTTTGTCGAACTGTCAAAATTTTATTCATTTAGGTTTCTCAACATTTTTGTTTACGCATAAATTACAGGAAGCAACAGAAAATAGAGATATTATTAAAAAAAAAAATACAAGCAAATACAGCATTTTTCTTATTATAACCTACTAGGTGAAAAATAGTAAAGTAGAGCAGTTAAACAAACATAACATAACACCACGCTTTGTTTCCCGGAACGTACACCTCTGCCCAACGGCAGAGGTGTACCTATAGTACACCCACATTTCGCCAGTTATGTTTAAGTCCCATGTAATAGGGGGTGAGCCTATGGCCATCAACCGGGAACAAATCCAGACTCCAGGCTGCTACTGAGAAATTCCAGAAAGAAAAACCCAATGACACTTACAGCAGCAGTTACATTTTTGGTATAAAACAAAAAGAGATACATATGAAAATGATATAGTTAAATGAATGGCATTGCCATTGTACGTTTGTTACGCAACGCAATCACCCCGCAGTAGTCCTATTCTGCAAAGTTCACTTTAGTGACCGAACGCAATTCGAAACTGAAAGCGAACTCATTTGTTTTAAAAAAAAGTATCACGGAATCACTTGTCGACAACATTCCAATTTCGAAGTGATGTTTGAGCAGATATCGTTAATGCCGTCCGGTGTTAATGATTTATTAGTTATGACGACGGCATTATCGATATATATACTTACTACTGTAACTTGTTAATTATTGCCTTATTGATTTGGTCGCGAGTACGACGGATAATTAATTTTGGATTCCGTGAAGGCAATATAATTGTATTCTGCAAAACGACATTATCAAAATTGAGCTTAGGTAATACGCTCTGTTATTAATTAAGATTATTGCCTTATTGATTTCACTAATACTAGGCGACACCTAAATTAATGCTTATATAAAAATTCGCTGTTGCATTTTCAAATTTCGGCGATGATCAAGCGTTGAAAGTCCTAGTGTCAAGCTTCGTGCAGACTAGCGCGACGCGATAGCGCGACGCGACACCGGCTATTGTTATACCGTGAAGTTTTCTTAGAAATTGTATTGTTCGAGTGACGCTACTCGAACAATACAATTTGCACCCGTCGCGTCGCTCTGGTCTGCACGAGCCTTTAGTCAAAACGGGTATAAATGTAATGCGGCTCGAGAAAATATATGGTTTTATTCTGGATTTTTACTCTGGATTTGCTTAGTGTACCTAATAGACACCGGATGATGGCTACGCGGCGTCTGCTACGCTGCGTAGTAGATAGAATTGCATCAAAATTACGTTAGCGTCGCGTTTGCGTAGTGTTTACGCTTCGGAAATATCAGACCGGCAAAGGCGCAATCCCACCGGACATTTGCAAAGCATCCTGCCAACACGATGCTTATGCACCATAGCGCAGAGACGTCTTGATATTTTCCACAAACCACGGAGACGCCTCGGCGGCCGTTGCTAGTGGCGGCATCATCACTTCCGATACTCGTAATAAGACACAAATGACGTATAGAAACGTTGCCTACATACGGCGGCGTGAATTTTAAAAGCTAGGGTAGATTTTTGAGCCAGGGCAGTAAGGTTAGGTACCATAACCGTCGTAGCTACAGAAAGACCCTTTACAGAACCTACTGCCGTCTCTCGATGCTGCTGGCGCTGCGATTTCGTGCTCTGTTATATTTTACGATCGCCTCTTCGAAGGCAAAGCTTGGTAACTTATATAACTTATGGTACAGCTCGATTCAAACTTAATGGCGGCTCGGAACATGAGGCGAGTCGCTGCGCAGTAATGTGTTTATGGGTCAGCGGGGGTGAGGGGTACGGTACTGCGCAGCGAGTAACTAACTTCCGAGCCGCCATTAAGTTTGAATCGAACTATACCTACTACTACATCTCCGATACTATTTATTTACTCTATTTATGTTACATAAAACGTCCAAGGCCAATGACAATAGTTAAAGACAAATACAATAACATAAAGTATACAACTACT
Source organism: Xanthia togata (assembly GCA_963853775.1). Taxonomy (NCBI): domain Eukaryota; kingdom Metazoa; phylum Arthropoda; class Insecta; order Lepidoptera; family Noctuidae; genus Xanthia; species Xanthia togata. The sequence continues at coordinate 22,431,124 of OY970791.1, forward strand.
GTAACTCGTTTGAATAGTTATTGTCGCATTCATTATAAAGTCTATTTTCCGGTAAATATAAAACATATTTGCTTACCTTATAAGCCGTAATGTCATCATAAAGATATACGTTTATGAAAGTAGATCACATTATTACATTGTATCATCATGCATGTAATACGATGCGGATCACATTATATTCAGAATGTATCTCATTTTTTGAACGTGTAAATTTCATTACTCATATTAACAAATAACATAATATTACGCTTGTAATCCCTGAAGGGTTAGGGAGATATATACTTTAAGTAGTACACCCACATTACGGCAGTTATCTTTAAGTCCCGTGTAATAGGGGGCGAACCTATTGCTATCAACCGGGCACAAATCTAGACTTCGGGCTGCTACTGAGAAATTTCAGATGGAAAAACCGTTTTGCCGACCCAGGAATCGTACCCAGGACCTCATGCTCAGCAGTAGCACTTGCGACCACTAACTAGACCAATGAGGCAGTACAAATATAACGCGTGTATGTGGGAGGTAAATTGAGAGTAAATACTTATCGATGTTTACAAAAAATTGAACTCTGTGAAGTAGTTTTAGGACTAACATAGTACATTATTAAGACCTAATTACTACTAACACCAACTTTGGAGGTGGACCAAAAAGTGGTGTTTTGAATAAATGTATATTGACTGAGTTTATAGTAAGTACATTTTGATAGACTTGGGGACAGCACCCAACAGGTGAAGCAGAACCCTAACTAAATGATTGCCGGGAGACGGTAGCACAAAGTGTTGGCAGACCAGCAGCCGTTAAGGGATAAAATTCGTACCATAATGACCAGGGAAGCATGACTCAAATGGAAGAAGATTTAATATATAAAAATATAATCGAAAAAAGTTAAGTGAATTGTTCTGTCAATAGTGTTAATTTCTAGCATGAGGTGGAATGACTACTCACTTCACCTATGATTTCATGGTGAGATTTTTACAAAACAGACCGTCTTGTCGGGCAAATTCATTGAGTGAGTGTAACGTGGTCAGAGGCCCTAGTGTGAATTTCTTTTAACCATCTCGACTTTAAGCATCAACCGCGTTCGGCGCTCCGATTGGCAGCCGAAAAGCCGTAAAGTCGAAATGGTTACAAGAAACTCACACTAGGGCCTCAGTACTTAGTTGTAGGTGGAACAAGCTGTCTATGATGATGGTAATGATTTTCAACAAAATATTGAACCTACGGAAATTTTACCTACGTACACAAAGTCGATAAGCCCCGTGCGAAGCCGAAAACAAATGAATAAACCTATTGTTTCTACAATTTACGGCACCATGTTCCGATATTGAAAACAAGGGATTTATGCAGATTTAATACTTGAACAAGACCGAGTCAAACTGACCGAAACTTCGACTAATCGGTAGGTAAGTAACGAAGAACCCTACATAAGAAAATACTTTATAATCCTATATTTCCTGCCAGCAACCAAGTAGCGCTTTAAAGCGCTTCCATGAAGCCATATTACGAAGAAATTTTCAATATAACTTCAAAAGATAAAGTAGCCTCATTGTGATCTTGATCGGAAACTTTTGCCTGTTTTCACTTAAACTAGGAAATCCCTATATAGTAATGCACTGTTGGATTTTCAACTCTCCGCTTAGCACTGAAAGTTGAAAATCTAACAACGCGATTTAATTAAGGCATTCATTAAGGCGTCGCCTAGTGTTAGTGAAAACCGGTATAAGCCCGGATCGCTTCGGACTTAACTTCAAGGAGTACTTTTGTAAGGAGTCTACTAGGACGGCAATGGGGGAAGAAGGGGGAAGAAGGCGGTCTTTTATAATGCATCACGCCACGCTCTGGCAAGTTTTTAAAACACATTCTCGTAAATGCAGTCTTACTTAAAGTGGAAGTCACGTTACCACTTCGTAAAGAAACACTTTGTAGATAATTGGAAAAGTATATTTTAAAATTATCTATACCAGGAGTACTATGGAGTCTCCAATAAAATTTTCAAGTCGCTAAGCTATAGATTAACGAAGGGCCCCGCTGGATAGAAACCAATATTAAATGCCATTTCTGTCTTAATGCCGGAGGTACTTTGAAAATTTTCGTTCAATTAGACAAGTACGTTCAGTAAGCTGACAGTCTACATCGGTTTCGTTGCTGTGGCTCAGGGGGGCCAGCTAGACAGAAACATATGGCAGCTAAGAGGTGACCAGTTCCAACTGACGGCCCTTTCACGAACATGACGCTTGGACCTGCACCATTCAGCTGAAACATTTTGAAGGGAGCTAAATTATCCAACACACACATCGTAATCGCGAAAAAATAATCAATTGTTCCATACAAATCTTCAAGACCTATTCGACCCAAATGTATGGAACAGCTGATAATAAAATTAATACATTGAAAACATTTCAATACAATTTTTTTAAAGCTTTTCATAGTCAATAATTGAATTTCATTCGATTACACAAAATAACTGAAAGTTTTCATTCCATTTTGTGTGAATGTTTTTTTTAATACTATAATAAATTAATAACTGGTATTCGTCAGCGATTTAGTCATAAAAGATATGGAATTCAATAAGGTTTGATTTCTGAAATATGATGTAAACCACGCACCTGGGTACCTACTCGTAATAAGATTCGACATTTTCAACAATTTAATTTTGTTCATGAAAACGGTGAAATGGTAACGAACCGTTTCCACCTTAAGTACTTACCTACTGTAAATAACACTTCCTGGTATTTTTACACCTTTAGTTTCCCAGTAAATTATTTCAACTTGGTGTGAATTCCGAGTATGGGAATTAAATTGTTAAGTATCACTTGCACAACTAGTCTTACCTATTCATTAAGGTAATTAATGGCGACTCGGAATTTGGGAATGAAATAACAACATAATATCACGTCTGAATTCCCTAAAGGTTGGCAAGGTTGTACTAAGTACACCCACATTTCTCCAGTTATGATTAAGTCCCATGTAATAAGAAGCGAGCCTATTGACATCAACCGGGCACAAATCCAGATTCCGGGCTGCTACTGAGAAATTCCAGATGTAAAAACCCAATAACACTTTGTCCGACCCGGGAATTGAAACCACCTCATGCTTAGCAGTAGCGCTTGCGACCACAAAACCAACGAGTCAACAACGCAACAACAATGAATTTGAAAATTTCTTAACCTTTTCGTTCCCCGAGCGTACGTAACTACTAACTAACGAACTGAAAGGGCGGACTCACATACATGTTTTATACGCATAGTTTCGTTCATTGTGTACCAGCCTTTGTCCTTAATTAGTTAATTAGGTGCACAGAGCGATTTGTATTGAATAATTTATTCCGTCGGCGAGTTCAGACCTAATCAAACTGGCGACAACATTAAAGTTACATATTGTATGAACGACTGAGAATAATATTACTGCTTATACCGTGTCCATTATACGTATTGTACGGTAATTATGGGGTTCGCAGTACAGGTACTTATTTTACTTTAGATAGTTATCAGTTAACTTTCTTTACGTTCCACAAAAATTCAGGACTACGCCTAATGATTTGCGTCACGTCAGAAAAGACGGATTGGGTCTGCAGACTACATGTTGATTTTAAAAGCGAGTCGACTATCTAAAGGCGTGTGCGCGAACGAACAAAACATGGTGAACACGAACATCGAACACGGAACATTTGGTTCGTACGTGTGGACGAACATCATACGAACACAGTTCGACTTGTGTTCGCGCTCAACCGTCCCCGTAGCCATGGATTCGTCACGAATATTTTTGACGAACAAAATGTTTGATGTTCGATATTGGTACGCATATGCGAACAAAGTGTTCGATGTTCACTATGTTCTTGTTCGTTCGTTACGCACGACTTTAGCGGTTTTTTCTTAAGTTGTTGCCAACGAAAGTACGAAAATTGGATACAGGGCCGCAGGGGCGCGACGCAGAACAATTTTTAACTGTCACTTCGGTACATTTTTCAGCCAGGGACTCAATTTTCGGGACGTTTGTGTGAAAGTCGCAATATCCAGTCGCTGAGAGGATATTTTCTCTGCATTTTGCCCATTTCCCAGTTAGCAGTTTTGAATGAAAAACTCCGTATGTTTGAATGGCGGGTTGCTACTCGCGAAATAACTGAAAATACGCGTGATATTGGCCAATAGAAGAAACCTTTGTATTTTTTTTTCGACTTTTGCCCTATATTGAAAGGTAGCACCAACAATAAATTAAAATCCAACTGAATTGTTTTTTTTTTTGTATATTACGTTTTAGGTAGAAAATTACCTTTCTGCTCTATGATGTAAGTATGACTGTATGATATATGGTAATAATACCAGCCTATTACTGTCCCACGGCAGGGGAAAGGCCTCTTCTCATACAGAGAAGGCACGAGCATCTATCACCACGCTTGCTCAAGACGAGTTGGTGATTTCAGACTCATAATTGCTATAAGTCCAGTTTTCCTCGCGATGTTTTCCTTCACCGATGTCACTAATGTCCAAGGTAAACTCAAATATTACATATGAATTCGCCTCTTCCACAAAACTTCACCAAATCAATACCAATTTTTCTCTGATTTGTACATACGGAATGTACAAATCATAAGCCACAAAGATTACAAATTATGCATAACTGCAGCGCCAATAGGCCATTGCCTTCAGACAGTGACCCAATTCCAGCAATTGTTTTACGACAGCGAGGGAAGACAGCAGCTGATACATCCGACTTTTTACCCCAACCCCCGACCTCGCGGGGAAGTAATATACCCCTAAAACTCACCCCTATCTGAATATCGAGAGAATATTATGAAAATGTTGGCCCAACACTATTAACGGCTTTAAATACTGAAATCTATGGTAGCAAAAAACGTATAAAATTATTCAAAATCAGAACAGCACTACGGTAGATAAGCAAAACCGTAATGAACATTAAAAAGGGTCCGCAGACTCCGCAGCCTGAAAAGCTTTCAACTGTATATAAAAATGCAAGTCCGACTCATTAATAAAATGACCTAAAATCAAATGAAAGTCAAAGGCAGAGACAAAAAGTAAGTAACTAACCTCGCCCGGTCTCTGGTGAAAAATATTTTAAATAAGACTCTTGATAAAAATAATAAAGTAGAAAATTTAAAGTTCGTAGCCAGTCTGTGGGTCATAGTCTGACTGAATGGAGGCATAGTAGGAGACAGATAACGCCCCTCTGAATAAAAGATAAAACTTTATCTTGAAATTGTGAAAATCTCTGCCATTTGTTCAAATACGGACGGATAGACTATGTATTTTCATTTATTTTACTCAAAGTGAAATTATTTTCATCATTTTGTTCTGCGGACGTTCAATGCTGAGTTTTTGCCCTCACCGATACTACTCGACTAATTTAATGAATGAAGTTGACATAAATATTAGGAAATAATTTATAATATTATTCTCTTCTATAACTCTTCGACTTAATTAAATGTTATTGACATTTCTATAGCTATTTGACTTATTTGCAATTTGAATGTTATCCTCATGTATTTAATTCAATGTGTGATCTTTTAAAACCCTGACAATTAATTTTTACGCCGGAAAATGCAGAATATTATGTACTATCTCTGTAACTATATTTTCACAAATAAATAGACTAAGACTATGACAGAGTCCTATAGTGACCAAAATGAAGAAACTTAAGATATATTGCTGAAATAATAATGTCATCAAAATCATCAATGCATTTATTTTAAATAAACCAATTACAGGCACTTTTGAATTGTCAAGGGGTCGGTCAGTCAGAAAGATGAAGCTAGTGGGCCATTCAAAAGCGTAGTAGGTTCCTATGGAGAAGAACGGGCAAGAAACTCCATGGACACTTTTTTTAAATCAATATAAAAGCACCATCACCGGGGCAGATCTGGATGAGAGTCGCATAGACCAGCGAAGCATGACCCAAAAAGGATGACTTATTCAGCAGTGCGTGAAACACGGCTGCTAATGTTGAAGACGGTAAAGATATACCATGCTTAGTCGAATTCGTTATGAGCAGACCGAAAACGGCTCCTCATCTTCTTGGGAACTTGAACTTTTCCTTACCACATTCAATCACATGTCCCCAAGGGGCTCGGGGCTAAATGACAGCAGCTGTTCGTTGAGCTATTCTTGCCGTGGTCGGTTCGTGGGTGGACATCCATACACATCGAGACCCCCTCCGTGCCTCGGAAAGCATGTCAAACGTTGGTCCCAGCTGTCATTCGTAGATGTCCCGAAAGTCTGACAACCAGTCTTGTCTTAGTATCGTTACCCAGTAGAAAACTGGGTTAAGGACGTCAGACAGGCAGTCGCTCCATGTAAAATACTGGTATTCAGCTGCATTCGCTTCGACTTGAAGCCGACTCTAACATATTTGGGAAAAGGCTAGGCATATAGAATCACGTGTCCCCGAAAACATAGGACAAACTACTACTACCCACAGACAGGCACATCATCATCATTTCAGCCGAAAGACGTCCACTGCTGGCGATAGGTCTCCCCCAAGAATCGCCACTTCGACCGATTCTGTGCTTCCCACATCCAGCGGTTTCCTGCGGCCGTCACAAGGTCATCTGTCCATCTTGTGAAGGCACAAGATGGACCGATAAAGGCACATAATAAAGGATAATAACAATAATTTATTAAATGTTTTTTTTTGTATATTTTTCAGCTTATCAACACAGCTTACAACTGTTTTCTTGATGGAACAAAAACAAAGCGCGTTACTTTTGTTTTTTTATTTCTTTTTTGATTAAAGGGTTTGAAATCCCCTGAGGTTGTCTATCAAAGTATAAACAGAGCTTCAGGGCTAGCGACTACATAGTTAGGTTTATTTTAATGTAGTATTAGATATTACTAGATTTTTCCAGCGGCTAGGCTGCGTGAGTGTCGGAATTTATCCCATGGGAACGTGGAGACCGAGATAAAAACTGCCTATGTCCTAATCCAGGTCGTGGACTACCTGTGTGCCAAATTTTATCTAAATACGTTCTGCCTTTTAAGCGTGAAAGCGTAACAGACAAATTCACTTTCGCTTTTATAATATTCTAGTTAGGATTTCATTCTTCTTTTACACATTGGTATTTCATAAGGCCTCAATTTTTCATAATTGCACCTACCAAATTTTGTCTTTGCATCACCCAAAGGTTGGCTGGTAGAAAATGCCTATGTCATTAAGTCCGCCTCTGTAAATTTCTGTGCTTGAAGCATTAAATAAATAAATAATTTCTGGCATTTTCAGTCAACTCTTGAATAAAAAATACATTTATATCTTACAGACAAGAATAAGGAAATGCTTGATTACGGAAATGCTTTGAAATCGGTACAAATAGATACACAACAGGCGGTCTTTTATGTAAAAAAAATCCGTGAATACGTAGGTGTAGTGAGTCTAAAGTGGGCTGTCATTCCATCTGATGCTAGGGATTGACATTATTGACAGCTATTTACGGTGAGACCTATTATAAACAGGGTGTAAGGGACAGCCCTCCCCAAACTAAGAGGGTGCATTCAGTTCCTTATTTTGAATCATATTCCACTGAAAATTTTCTCAGGATTTTTTTTCTTCTTTTTATAGGGTTTTCAGTTACTATTCCTTTATTTCAATTTAAAATTACATTCTCTGTACGCACTACTTTATTAATGTAAATAAAACAGCTAAAATAAAAAATAAAAAAACCGCAATGGATGTTGAAATTTTCTAACGAACTACGCGTGACATCAGCTGTTCAACCACCGCGGGGTGGCGGGGAGGGCGTCTTAAAGCTCGCTGCGCTGCCGTTCGCTACGTGCGTTTTGCCACGGTAGCGATACATTGCGTGTAGGGTAATCAAACAAATCAGGTTTGATGGATTCCCATAACGGTCCTGAAATAATTTCATGTACCGGTCATCTTAGTATGATATACTAAATTCACCCCATCAGTCTGCGGAGGGCTGTCACCCTGTATTGTAACAGCGAATCAATTTTCAAAACTCCCCCGAGCGCTAACACACTGGGACGCCATGGCGACGTCGCTGGCTAAGCCATGGCTACCTCTGGCTACTTACCGTAGCCATGGTTACCTCTGGCTACCTATCGTACCCTAATCAGGTTGCCAAATATGTAGCCAGTAACACGCGGGCGTCCGTCCCGGCGATCAGTTGGCCACTGACTGAGGGAGGCGCAACTTACTTGTATACAAAATACTGGTGACTTGGCTAAGCGTCGCCAGGTCCCCAGTCTCCACGTAGAGGCCGGTCGGTCGTGCCTACGCTTCCAAATTGGCGACGTCGCCAAAGCGTAGCAAATCAAACTCAAACTCAAAGGATTTATTTCAATTAAACCATTTTCAGGCACTTTTGAACTGTCAATATGTGGGTCAGTCAGAAATAGGAAGCTAGTTGCCCATTCCAAAGCGTAGTAGGTACCTATGGATAAGAACGGAAAAGAAACTCCACGGAGACCAAATAAAAAATATTGAATACTAAAACCAAATAATAAAACCGGATACAAAATATTGGTTACCTACATCATTCATGTTGGAATTATGCATGTGAGAACAATGTAGAAAGACGTGCACGTCCGTAATAAAAAGAAAAAAAATACAACAAAAATTTAAAATAAGCCATGGCAGCTAAGAGATGACCAGTCCCAACTGACGGGGCCTGTTTACGAACATGACGCGTGGATCAGCACCATTCAGCTCAACCATTTTGAAGAGAGCTAAATGATCCAACACACGCGCCACCTTCAGCGAGACATCTCAGTGAGCATGACATACTCACAGCCGCCAGGGCACATTCAAGTCAATGAAATACATATTACCCGGTAAATGGTAGCTCTTTAGTACATAGTACTCACACCTGTGCTATGCAATTATATAATACAAAGGAGATGGAGTTTATACAATACAAAGATGGTCTTACAATCTGCAGCAGCTCCAACAGTATCTAAGTGAGTTAACTGTTATACATTTCAATACGAATTGTTTAGGTACGCAGCCGGCGACGTCACCATGGCGTCCCAGTGTGATAGCGAAGACCGAGGCCAAATATTTTTTGGTATTCGAATAGCTCATGACCTAAGAGGTACCATAAAGAATATGAATTAAGAATATCGACTAATTAAAAAGTTATGCAACAACGCGAAATTCGCGGGTATTCTGGTTTTTACACAATAGATCGGCCAGGCATCAATATGCTAATGATAATTGGCAAATAATCAGACGCGGCCACCGAAAGTATACGTAATACAGATTTAATAATTTTGTTGTGACTGCCTCTTTGGTCTAGTGGTCGCTAGCGCTACTGCTGAGCATGAAGTCTTGGGTTCGGTTCGCAAGTCGGGCAAATTGTTATTGAGTTTTCCATCTGAAGGTCTCAGTACCAGCCTCAGTCTTTGAGCCCAATAACCTCGCCTCCTATTACATGGGACTTAATTAAACATAACTAGCGAAATGTGGGTGTACTATAGATACACCTCTTCCCAACTCTTCGGGGAATACAGGACTAAGGTTATGTATGCGTCAAAAGATCTATTTAAGTGGACTTTTTAACCATTATCTGTTAAATGGGTACAAAGTTATCTTATTGATCGAGAACACATTTATATACTAAGTTACTAATACCTAGATACTTCATAAAATTCTCTTGGATTCTATTGGTCTGGCTATTTGTGTATGTGAGTTTAAATGTTTGTAAACGCACCTACGATACAGGAGAAATTCCTAGTGTGGGGCAATGTTTAAAAAAAAAAAAAATATATATATATGAAGGCACAGGATCAGATATATTGTAAAATAAAAGAGGTTCTTTAAATAATAAGAATTTAGATTTTCTTATAAATTATTTAATCAATTAATTTTACACGAAACTACACTTAATCAGTTTCAAGACACAAATAGCCATGACACCCAGTCATAGCTTAGTTTACACAAAATAGTAACAATGTACAGAGAGGCAGAGTAACAATAATTGAAAGCAATACAACCTGTGCACCGGGCAACGCCTGAAGGTAGAATGCCATTTCGCCGCCGTGCGGACTCTTTTATACGGTAGTATTGTAGGTGGGGCAAAGACGTAGCGTGCTACGACGTAGCGATTACTAACTCCGCCCAGCAGCGAGGAGGTGGGAGAATGTCGTAGCGCGCTACCGCGCCATAGTGCTACAGCGTAGCCCGATGCACGTGTTGTTTACAATGTGACGCCGACACGGCCATGCTGACGTGCGGACGTCCTCGCACGCTTAGCCCACAATGCCACATCTAGAACATGAAAAACTGATTAAGTACCGTTTGGTCATCCTGCTATTATTTCTGGTCCGGTCTACTTATACCCTTCAGATATTTAACCACTTGGTCCAGTCAGCTATGACTCTACAAGGCTTGGTCCGGTCAACTTCTGACCCTCCAGATATTTGACCACTTGGTCCAGTCAGTTATGACTCTACAAGGCTTGGTCCGGTCAACTTCTGACCCTACAAGATCAGTCCCCTGGTCCGGCAATAGTTTTGCCCTTCAGGTGTATCCCTTCAGTTAAACTGGACCGGATCTAGCTAGGCCGAACAAGTATTGTTCCTTTAGCTTAATTAACAAATAGCTCAATACTTTGGTTGATGTACAAGTGCTTCTGTTACAATGTTAATTGATTCAGGTCCAATAGATTCTACTGAAACAGCACGTAAACCAGGGTTTCTACAATATGCATTACTATGAGAACTGGTAGATATAGTGTCACTTTTAGCAGACATGGTATCACTATTGACAGAGGTATCACTATTGACAGAGGTATCACTATTGGCAGACATGGTACTATTATCGGCAGAGATAGTATCACTATTAGTAGACTGAATATCATCAAAGTTAATATGTTGCCTAGTCTCGTGAACAAGAACCTCTGTGTTGTTATTATCCGCCGACACGTCATCCTCATCAAAATTTTCTGTGATTTCCAAAAACAAATGACTGACCACGGGGTACTTCTCGCAAGTTTTCGTGAGAGTATTTGTAGACTCTATTGTTTCCATTAATGTGTTTTAATTCGTACCGATCATTTTCCAAAATAGCGGTTATTTTAAAGGGGCCTTTGTATTTACGGTCTAGTTTCGTTTGGTGTCTTTCTTCGCATTTAACAAAGACAGTCACCTACTGAAAAAGGTTTAACTATAGCTTTACCCTTGTTAAATCGACCTGTGTCATATTGAGCCAGCTTTTTTTACTAGCAGAAGCATCGGATCGAATGGTTTCGAGGTTTAACCTATCTTCATCAGGATTATTAGTCTTGATACTCTTGATATCCTTAATGAACTGCCCTTAATACCAAACATTAATTCCAAGGGCGTGAACCCTGTTACTCTACAACGAGTACTATTGAGAGTTAATTGGATGTCGCCTACATGATCTTGCCATAAGCTGTCCGAATATGTTTCAACTATAGTGAGCATACGCTCGACCTGACCATTTGCCCTACTGGAACCAGTGGCTATAATATGATATGATTATCTTTACAAAAATTCTTAAATTCAGCATTGTCGTATGACCTACCACGATATGCAGCTATTCTTTTAGGAGCGCCAAACAAGTTCACTGCGTTTTTAAGTGATTTAATAGCATCAGATGCATTTGGGTTAAGGTATGCTCTAACAAGACGAATTTTATAAAACCATCAATAATCACGGAACAATACTCCTTACGCTCGCTTTTTCGGCTGAGTTTGCCAGTTAAATCCAAATGAATTGTATGCCATGGAATGGGCAATTTAGGGATTGGATACAGATGGTCCTGCTGGGCACCCGACGGACCTTTGGAAACCTTACAAACGACGCACAAATCTATTTTTTTTTTTTTTTTTTTTTTAATTTTGAACATTTTTTTGGAGCCAATAGGGATCGTATAATTTATAGAGCGTTTTTTTTTATAACCATGGTGTTTTATTTCGCTGTGTCCATGATTAATCATTGATCAGGTTAAAGAGTGTGGCAATATTGGTAACCATTTAGTGGTTTTATTACGTTAGATTTTACGATTAAAGTATGCCTTGTCTAATAATCGTATGTGTGTGATATTTCAGACGGCAAGTAATTTGAACGGAATTTGGAAATAATGTCTGATATTTCAGAATCACGTTGTTCTACAGATAACCAACACCTCTCTAGTTCAACCAAATTTACAATTTTAGCTGGTTTATGAGTAAAAGATGTGTCAGCATGATTACGTGAAAGAAAGACTGCATGTGCTATATTTTTTCCCTCTTTATAAATGATATCAAAGTCATACGACTGCAAAATTGCCCACTACCTGTGTACTCTAGGTGTAATGTCCTTTTTGGAATGAGAGGCCTTGAAGGCGTTACAGTCAGTAAAACCGTAAATTTACGCCTATACAGGTAATGTCGAAAATGTTCCACAGATTTAACTACGGCTAATGTTTTCAATTCATACGAATGATAACGACTTTCAGCACTTGTCGTTTTCTGACTAAAATAAGCGACAACATGAGGTAGACTATTTTTTTTTTCTAGTATAGCCCCATATCCTTCACATTTTGCATCAGTGTGGAGTTCGATGGGTAAAGGGTCAATTTTTTTTTCTTAACTTGCTGAGAAATGACATATTTTACTATTTTATGATGTAAGTCATTATGTTCACAGGTCCAATTAATAGTAACCTTTTTGACCGCGGTTAGAAGATACAAAGATTTAATCAATTTTGAGAAATTTGGAATAAATTATCGAAGATATGTGTCCAGGCCTGTAAATTGATGAACCTGAGTAGCAGTGCTTGGAGGAGGGGTATTTTTTAGGGCTTGAACCTTATGAGGACTTGGTCCAACCTCTCCAGAGGATATTAAGATACCCAGATATTCAATTTTTGTCTTCATAAATGAACATTTTTTGAAAGTTAATCTATTTAAACGAACCAACTCTTCTTAAACGGTCTCTGATTCAGGAGGTTTAAGTGCAGTATTTATAACCCTTTGAAAAACCTGTGGAGCGTTTCGTAAAACAAACGGCATGGTTAGGTACTCAAATTGACCCGAAGGTATCACAAAAGCAGTTTTCTATAGACTCCTTATGGACGCAAATTAGGGAAATCCAGTGGCCATTATCCAAATTAGAGAAGAAACAGGCCCCATGTAACTTATCGATTTGATCACTAATTAGTGGTAAAGGATAGCTTATAGTCTGGTTGAGTATTGCTATTAAGTTCCCGGTAATTAACACACATACGATCGCTACCGTCCCTTTTTTTTTAATTTATAATATGGGACTCGCGAAAGGCGAAGAACTTTCTCGAATTATGTAAACATCTAGAAGACAGTTTTGTACCATGGTTGGGAATTTTATTTGGAGTGAGCAATTAACGTTATTAGAACCAATCGAATTGCAATTTCTCCGAAATGGTGTTGACGGACGGGGCATTTTCGTGTACGATTCAGACGTACCTGGTTCCGCAGTATGCGGAAGAGTTGATTCTTATCGTTTATAACGACAGAATTGAGTTTAGGCCAAATTTTGTCATTGCACTGTGACAGGATAGATATGCCAAAACCGGTTAGTACATTTCCCGGTAAATTCGCATTCCTGCCTCGACTATATTATCAATTTGAAATTTGATAATTAAATCAAAATGATCCTTCATTGTCATGGATTTAGAAAATTTAAAGACCAGTATTTCCTTAACAGCAACCCATGAAATATTATCTGGCTTGATTTTAACGCACACGATCGAAAGGAACCAGCATTGACTGCGTACTGGGTGTCATGTAGCTAGGTGTCATATTATCTGCTATTTTTTTTTAAAATAATTGATTCCATACTAGCCGAAAAAAAAATACATTTGTTCCTGTTTCTAAATTACTGGCAATCCCAGATAAAGGTGGGAGTGGGTCTGATCCCGCTTCTGATGAAGGCACAGGATCAGATATATTGTAAAATAAAAGAGGTTCTTTAAATAATAAGAATTTAGATTTTCTTATAAATTATTTAATCAATTAATTTTACACGAAACTACACTTAATCAGTTTCAAGACACAAATAGCCATGACACCCAGTCATAGCTTAGTTTACACAAAATAGTAACAATGTACAGAGAGGCAGAGTAACAATAATTGAAAGCAATACAACCTGTGCACCGGGCAACGCCTGAAGGTAGAATGCCATTTCGCCGCCGTGCGGACTCTTTTATACGGTAGTATTGTAGGTGGGGCAAAGACGTAGCGTGCTACGACGTAGCGATTACTAACTCCGCCCAGCAGCGAGGAGGTGGGAGAATGTCGTAGCGCGCTACCGCGCCATAGTGCTACAGCGTAGCCCGATGCACGTGTTGTTTACAATGTGACGCCGACATATATATATATATATATGTATATAAACGGTTCCAGCGATGCGCAATTAAAAAACTATTTTAACTTTAGACCTAGCCAACGTAGTAAGCGTCATCATCGTATTTTTTAATTACCTACATCCAACTTAACCACCCCCTTACACGTATGGCAAGGCAATATAAAGGTCCAACTTTTCGTATTACCCTATTGATATTTTCTCCATGACTTTCGCTTCCTACAGACGCTCCCTATTTAAACAGTGTGATGAGTGCCCGTCTTTCTAGCTCAAAGTGGTTTGTTTTTGCAGTGTTGTAGATTTATGTCTACTAGACACACTTTATTTTGTTCTTCCTCTAAATTTCATATGTGAATGTCATCCATACCTGCCATTTGCATGGTTGCTGAAATGCTAATTATAGATGTTATTTAATTTGAATCAAAGTCAAAGTTAAATAATTTATTTCAATTAGGCACAAAAAAGGCACTATTGAACGTCAAACTTTACAAAAAATAATAAAACTGATTCTAGTCGACCATTCCAAAAGGTAGTTTTCGTATGGAGAAGAATGGGCAAGAAACTCCACCGTTACTCTTTTAAAAAAATCATTATATATTGTATACATTAATTATAGTGAAGGGTGGGCGTTTTGGGGGACTGTCTTATGTAATTTTGACGTTCGAAAAGTGCTGATTCTCAGCCTAGTTTGAATAAATGACTTTTGAATTTTGAATTTTATATAATTATATGTGAAGACAATGCCCGAAAGTCTGACAACCAGTCTTACAAAGGGGTATCGTATTACCCAGTTACTGGGTTGTGGAGGTCAGATAGGCAGTCGCTCCATGTAAAATACTGGTATTCAGCTGCATCCGGTTAGACTGGAAGCCGACCCCAATATAGTTGGGAAAAGGCTAGGCAGATTGATTGATATGTGAAGACAATGCACCTAGAATAAGATTACTATACCACGATAGGTAAAAAGAATGAAAAATGAAGGAATGACATAAATTAATTATGTGATAGATGCATGGTGCTCACATACTTACAAACATTGTAAAATTATACTATATTTCTAACATTATAATAAGTAATACTAATAATAATAAGTCAGTGTGTGAGTTCAAGTAATCACAAAAAAAAAATATATGTTTAAAAAAAAATTGAAATTGAATTGTAAGTGACTGTGCTGTTGGTGTGCTTAAGATAAATAAATAAATAAATATGCCAAGATGTGTGCCACTTAAGAGTATCTCTTTGTTCAATCTTAATTTATGTGCCATCAAAAATATATCCTACTGACAAATCGCGAATATGAATCTGTCATCTTAAATAACCGCGGCGACGGTTTTCCTCAATTTCAAAAAGGTTTTGATAAGTTGTTTCAAGGTCAGCCACTTGTCTGCGATTTCTACTGTGTTATACTACCATAGGCGTTATACGAAAATTACGTAACATAAGCCCAGGTTCACAATGAGCGATTATTTAGTTTGTTTCAAACTATTCTTGTGTATTTATCAACCGGCCACAAATCCAGACTCCGGGTTGCAACTGAGAGATTTCATATAGAAAAACACAATAACTGTTCATGGAGCTGATGCTCAACAGAAGCAGTTAGAGGTGGTTTTATATGACAGATTGATATTCAAGATTTGTTAACGAGATATATTTTTGATCGCACATCATTTAAGATTTGTCAAAGAGATACTATTTAATGACTCACTTCTTGGCATAGGTATATAAATGTGTTCTCAAACAAGAACATAACTACTACTATGGTATGGTATGGTGGTTTTACTACTATGGTAGAAAATCCCTATGGCATTAAGTCCGCCTCTGTACATTTCTGTGCTTGAAGTATTAAATAAATAAATAATAATAACTATTTCTACCCGTTTAACAGTCACAGGTTCAAAAGTTCACATAGATCTCTTGGCCAAACTGGATGATAAATCTACACCATATCATTATCTGCTCAGCCTTTTTTCCCAACTATGTTAGGGTCGGCTTCCAGTTTAATTGGGTGCAGCTGAATACTAGTATTTTACATGGGAAGACTGCCTATCTGAACTCTGACAACCCAGTTACTGGGTAATACGATACCCCTTGTCAAGACTGTTACTGTGTAGGTACTCGTAACGACTATCATAGATTTACAAATGGCAGCCGGGACCAACTCTTTAACGTGCCTTCCGAGGCACGAAGATCAGATAAATTTACAAAATGCCTAGAACTGCTAAGTAGTGTTATCAAAATCTTCTCGGAGTTCAGTAGATCTGCAGTCTAAACACGCAATTAGACAGTTTCAATCACAATCCGAGTTTTGGAGGATATTTCTAATCCATTGCTTCATAGTTTTAATAAGTTCGTCTGCTCATCAACGTAAATCACGCAATGAACGAGACTGAACTGTCAAAATGAAAGAAAATGCAATCAATTGTCATTTTATGCCTGTAAAGTGTAAAGGCTCAGGCGCGACGCGACTGGTGGAACAATTTCTATGAAAACATCACGGAAATTTTTCTATCGGTGTCGCGTCGCGCCTGTCTTTTGAAGCCTTTACGCAATTACCCCACAGGCTTATCTTGACTTCCATGTACCTATCTATGAGTACCTACCATGTACGTACATAATTTCGATGTTCAAGTTCGGTATTAACACAATAAAGCTTTCAGGAACTCGGAGAAATTCAATGTCATGCTTACAAGTTCTGTACCTATGAGATAACACCTTCTATGTCTCTGAAACTTTACAATACCTATGTCTTTGAAACTTTCCATAACTTAACTACAATTATAATGTACAGTCGAGGACTGAAATTGTTAAGCAACTTTAGGTTAATTTTATCTTGCGCTTTATTGTTTTTTCGACTACGATTTGTCAACAACTATCGCATCACTTCAGAACAACTGGACTGCTTCGGCATTGTTTTTAAAAATTTTGTATCTATAGCTCGATTTATATAAAATGTGCGCCTGTGAACTTCATAATATTACCTACAGTGTATGTGTACAGAATTGTAGATGAATATTATATTATTATAAGACGAACGTCTTTAATCCCAGAGGCTAATTTGACAGATGCAAATGTCAATCTCCAAATTGAAACCACAAACAACAATCACTTGAAATGTCAAATTAGTCTCTTGGATGAAAAAAACGAACTGAATTGATAATTAGATAGTTATATTCAGAATCGTCATCATCGATTAGAATCTAATCGATAATTCAGATTATACTTAACATACGATTGTACTAAAAATAAAAGCACAATTAACGTCCAAAAGTTACTCATTTTATGTTTATCGATGGTAGTGTTTATTTGTTTTTACGTGTATACTTAGTAAAATAACTCCAACACTGTTATTTACGGCCTGACAGATAGATATGCCAGAATGTGTACTAGGTACATAAACAGTGTCTAGTAAAATTGTGCTTAAAACTAAACATAGTTTTAGTATGGAGGATTTAAGCAACTACCGAACTAAAATAAATTAAGTAGGTACAGTCGGCCAGTAAAAACATTCGCCATACTCAGAACATGACGTATATGCTACATATCCTAACTTATAATATTAGATATAAATGCAAAAGTGATTTTGTTTTTTACGCTTTCACGCTAAAAACGGCTGAACAGATCTGGATGAAATTTGGCACATTGGTAAACCATGGGTCAGTAGGTGGTCTTAGGGGCGGATTTTCAGGAGTTGGAGTATACGCTTAGGGGCACTATGAGCAGCAAAGAAAACAAAAAAAAAACACGGAAAATTTTCTAAGTGTCGAACGACGATCTTTTACCTTGTATATCCTTAGGGGCGCGGACTTAGCCAAATTTTCCGTGTTTTTTTTGCAATATTTAAGTCCTCGCGCCATAGCGCCCCTAAGGCTACACTCCAACCAAACCATGACCTGGATTAGGATATGGGTACTTTTTATCCCAATATTCCCACGGAATCGAGATTTACATGGGGCGCTGCTAGTTATAAATAAATGTATTTCATGTCTGTCTGTGTGACCGCTTTGTTCTTCTAAACTACGCAAATGACTTTGATGAGATTTCAACTATCATTTAGAGAATTTATTGCGGAAAGTTTATGTGTTTATTACATTAATATTAAACTTACTTAAGATAAAGAAATCTTCATGTTATAACATGTCGTAAAAACCGCGCGAAGCAGGGACAGGACGCTAGTTGACATAATAAAAAATAAGCGACCACAAAGTGATACACAACACAAGTAATAATGACAGTTGACAAGTAAAGAGTTTAATGAGATGAAGTTCAAAAGTGAATAACGTTTTCGGACGGCGATTGTACGTAGGTTACCTAATAAACTTATCCATAATTTAGATCAGCGTAAACGTCCATAGATCAGCGGGGATGTTCGGGGGTGCAATTAATTTAGCTTTCAGTTGCATTCACCCCATAAACTTAACGCGGGAACGCTTGTTTAATCACCAATTCCAGCCCCAAAAATACGCAATATTTTTATTCAACGAAAATAACGCGTAATTGTTACTTTGTTATAAATTAATCCCTCCGAACTTATGTATGCTAACATAAGCAATTACGAAAAGATAATTAATTAATTCAGGTATAAGGTAATATTAATCTTCCGAAACACAAATTCCATAGGTAAATAAAATATGCAGAACATAAATCGATATAATTATAATAATTACTACACTGTTTCATATTAATCAAAGGCCGTTAATAATTCAAATAACTTACAAAAGTAGTTTGTTGAAAAATTTGACACGAACCAAGGTAAACCACACCAATAATTCACACAGTTTCAAAATAATAAAATATGAGCACAGAATTCATTCATCCATAAAAACAAGTTTAAATTCCAATTTATTCACTACACTACAAACTTAATTGTTCGGATACACATCAAATGGCACACAAAAAATATTTTTTATCTGTTTTTAATTTAAATTCAAAACGCGGCGTTCGAATTTCGTAAACCACGTTCGGTTTCACGCAGCGGGGCACGCGTGCGTCTCGCAGCGCAGTCGGGTTTGGACTGTCCGGCCTTTGAAGCGTGGCTTGTTCAACTGAGTCATTACAGGATGGCTAGAGAGAATTGAATGAGACGGCTATTATTTTAATAGATTTGTGGTCCAGCTGAGTGTACGGGTAGGCTGGTGGAAACCTGTCTGCAGGCGTGTCAGTTATGTGAGTTATTTGCATACCGGAAAGTGGTTGCGGCATAAATAACGCGATCGTACGGAAACAAGGGGTCTCGTGATATACTTAAATTGTGTTCGGGGAAAAGTTATGCAGAATATCTGGCGAATATTTATTAACTTTTATTGTGTACACCACAGCATATATTATTTCAGTCGTTCTGGTACTGCAGCGGGTACAGTAAGTATATATGTTTTGCAATTACAGTCATATTTCAGTTTGAGTGAGTTAATATTTCATTGCTTAATATTTTCGACACGTACGCCCTAAAAAATATACACAGACATGGCCGTCTTTTAAGTAAATCTTCTTAGGCATGAGCACTTCATGGCCTGAAAGGCTTTTTTTCAGACGTAAGTAAGTACGTACCTCTAAAAGCTTGCAAAAATAGAGGCAAATATAATGTTACAATAATCCAGGGTATGAGAAAACCACAAGCTATCACGGCAGAAGAAAATATCCTATGTTAATTTTAAGATTCTCATCAAATTTTCTTTTCTCAGCGAGGGAAGTTTGAATTTTTTCTAAACTTTCTTTTAAAATTAATTTGATATTCACGAAATATAAGAGACGAGAGGTGACTAAAAATAACATTATCAATTATTTTGAGATTTTTATTATATTCTCATCATCATCAGCTTGATCTAATTAAGGTATTTTTTCGTTGTATTTTTTACTACACATATTTTTATATTTCTACCTAGAATTAATTATGAATTATGGTGATGATATTTGATACCATGCATAAAAATGTAGATAAAAATATGATAGTTTGAAGATTATCCTACTGATAAATGTAGTTAAATTGAACTGAGTTGTTTGAAAAGGTGCCAGGTGAAGGGCGTATCGAGGGGATATACCTACATTAAAAATAACCGACTAATAGCTTTTCAAGGTAATCTTTAATGTATTCTCTAAAATAAAGCTGCTTTTCTGCTTGTTGGCAACTTCGGCAAGTCAGATTGTAATGCGATTATGATTTCCATGTTTGTTAAAGGTTCTTTAGTTCATAAAACATTGCTATTATTGGAAAATCAATAAACAAAGTTAATTCTGTGCCTTGTAATTTGCATTTCATTAATAAAGAGTACTTAGATAATAATGTATTTTTACGCTTGCATAATTTATCTTTCAACGCGAGCGGAGCTGCGGGCCCGAAGGTAGATTAACATTAAAACCTCCTTAGAACGAAATTGCAAGATAATAAAATGGTCAACTGTCAGATTTAATTAAAGTGCTTCTCTTTTTAAAAGCAATGGAAACGTGATCAAGTGCCAACCGTTGTTAGTGTTCGGGCTTCGAATTTTGAATTCAATTTGTAAAATGGAATCATTTTTTTTCTCCCACCGTTCACTATGTAGGTACAGATACTTACTCATATATTAATTGGAACAACATCCGAGGAGTATTTTCATTTCTCTTCAAAATAAATGGTAAAGAGATAAGCGTAAATACACTAAACGCGAACCCTTTCAGAGCCCTTAGGGATTCGTTTGTTAAAGAGTAATCAACCTGTAAGTCCTATTCAAATAATAATCAATTGCTCAGAATTGGGAACGGTATTACATAGTAACAACAGTTCCAATTAGCATTTCGTTCGTTCACCTCATTCAGTCAACTGTAACTATCTTCATTTCTACTGTCCGGGATTTATCTCCTAAAGTGTGGCTAATTAGGTCTTTGTGTCAAAAAAACTTACTGACTGCCCGGGAATTGGAACTGTGCCCGACAAAATGATGATTGGGTCGCCTTAAATTCAGAGACATCGCTCATTCAGGTCATTTACTTATGTGAGAGTGTCCAAGATGTCTATAAATTAGTCTACCACGCCTAGAGGTTAAAAAGTGACAGTTGCCGTTATGTCACATTCTATTGCTCAACGTCACATAACAATCAAAATAATGGCAATAAAATAAACAACCAATAAGTCGCGTTGGACGATAAACGACGTGGCGCGGCAGTAACCACGCAGCGTGAACGTAGCGCCCGCCGATGTATTTACGAAAGTTATTTATCGCTCGGGAACTGAAATTGTCTCTTGTCACTGAGGCTCATTGTCACCCTAATCAGGTGTTGTGGATTCATGCGTACTGGAAGTGGTAAATTGTAATTAGGATATTGCTAGCCAATAGGATTACAGGATAAGTGTTCGTTGCGGTATTTGGTATTATTCAAGTGATTGATTAACTGGAACTGAATGTGTTGAGCTGATTTTAGGATTAATTATAGTTGTTGTGGTCCAAAGCACAGCCTCTCTTCTTAAGCTTTTGCAGCTCATTATGATATACTAGCTAAGCCCCGCGGTTTTACCCGGATAAGTTTCGATTCCGTGGGAATATTGGGAAAAAAGTATCCTATGTGTTAACCCAGGTTATAAACTATCTGTGTGCCAAATTTTATCCAAATCCGCTCAGTAGTTTTAGCGTGAAGAAGAGACAAACATACACACTCACAAACTTTCACCTTTATAATATTAGTGTGATGATATTTCTCAAATAATCACATCACGCCTGTAATCCACGAAGGGTTAGGCAGAGGTGTAAATACCCATGGTAGGTACACCCATATTCGCCATTTAAGCTTCGTTCAGACTAGCGCGACGCGACACCGGCTATTGTTATAGCGTGAAGTTTTCTTAGAAATTGTATTGTTCGAGTCGCGTCGCGCCGTCGCGTCGCGCTGGTTTCCACGAGCCTTTATGTTCAAGTCCCATGTAATAGATGCACATAGAACAACCCAATAACACTTTGACCGACCTAGGAATTGAACCCAGCACCTCGTGCTCTGCAGTAGCGCTTGCGACCACTAGACCAACGACGATATTTATTTATTCCAGTAATTTAAAAATAACACTTTTACACGTCAAAAAGAAATTATGTTTTAAAACTAGATGAGTTCGGCGTTTCCTAACTATTCTGAAAAGAAAGCCCGAACCAAACTCAGAGGTCACAGTCTCTTTTAAATATACATAATCTTGATCCAACTAGGGATCCTCTTTAATTTCGTCACCAAATAAATTATATTAATAAGACAGTAAGTAACACTAAAACAGTAAGTTAACTAAATTATGTCTGTGATTTTTATGGTGTACAATAATAGTTATTTGTTATACAAGAGTGCAAAGTTGCTTTTTAACCGCGTGTTCAATTTTGATGACCGAGCAAGCGAAGGATTCTAAAATTGAATCACGAGCGCAGCGAGTGATTCAAAATTAGAATCCTGAGCGTTAGCGAGGGAATCAAAAGAGCACGAGGTGAAAAATCTTTGCACTCGAGTGCAACACGTAACTTTTCATTCCACCTCAGCGAGGAAATGACTAAATGCAAAAAAAAAAACGTTTGCGCATTATTAACAGTTTCAGTCAATTCTGTTGGCGTCAAGCAAACTTCCTCGTCGCTAGATCACTCATTTTAGTTTTTTCACTTGTTTTCAAGTTTCTTGTTTTTAATATACCTAAAGTTTAACAATGACGTGAAAAAATGCCGCGTAAAGAACCGCGTACAAAGCAAATTGAAAAAAGAACACCAAGAAGGTTCCGAGTCTGAGTTTTTAACAAATTAAAAAAACGTTGTATGATATATTCGGCACCATAGAGGTAGCAGTAAATAGGTTTAATGTTTTTTTTAATTCACAAACTTAGTGCACACGATGTTCTAAATTCAATTTACTTTATCCTCTAGAGAATAAAAACGGCTTTTCCACTCAGATACTGAAGATTAAAAATACTCTTTCCGAGATGGTGGGATGAAAAGAGTATTCTATCTATCTATCTAAGTAAGTATAGATAGTGCAATCCACGACGACGCGCCCCACTCCGTACTAAATTACAGCTTACAGTACAGTAATCGCGGAGTGGGGCGCGTCGTCGTGGATTGCACTATCTGTAATCATTTATTTACCAAAACTTAGCCCAGGTAAACAATTGTTTAAATGGGATGGGTATTTCAAACGAGTAAGACCCCTGCCCTTCAAACTAGGAAAATCTTGTATCTTGAAGGACAGTGTTCTTTAGTAGGATTTACACCTTTTTACAAAATATTTATTAAATAGGTAATTGCTTAATAGTTCTGATGTTAACATTTTATAACCACCCTGGGTGGTTAAACTGGTCTGTTGGTGTGTGTGTGTTTGTGTTTGTGCGTGTGTGTGTGTGTATAGGTGTGTGAGTGAGTGTGTGCGTTTGGTATACTTAATAAAAAAACAATCTGTCGAGGAAGTGAAGTGAAAAATTTGGTATTTCAGTCATAACATATAACATAACATCACGCCTTGTTTCCCCGAAGAGTTGGGCAGAGGTGTACCTATAGTACACCCACATTTCGCCACTTATGTTTTTTAAGTCCCATGTAATAGGGGGCGAGCCTATTGCCATCAACCGGGCACAATTCCAGACTCCGGGCTACTACTATTATATATAATATATAATCGGGTATTTTAGTCTTGTCCGATGAAGCGCCAGCCCGCGCCGCAGCTGAGCGCGTAGCTTTAAATTCCCCGTCTAATAATAATATATCCGTGATCCAGCCTGTCCCATCTTGCTGTCCCCCCCTCAGCGACGCCCTAAGCCGAGGTTCGTACCCCACAGGGGGTGCCCTTAGCGAGCGTTCGCCTAATTTTAATTTAGAATAGTTGCTCCTGGCTGGAGGCTTTGAGTGTAGTGCTTAAGGCAGCCACAGGATTGTTCGGTTGAGCAGTAAATACCTTAGTGGTATACCTGCGAGATGCCATAGTTAAAAAAAAAAAAAAAAAAAAGGTATTTTAGTCGTTAATTCGTATTAGCATGTGACGGTAACTACAACCTTGCCTGGTTGAGCTACAACCTTGCCTGGTTGTAGCTCAAGTAGGTTGGTACTTACCGCCACAAGTTGAGGTTATTTAAAGCACAGCAAACCAGGATGGTGACCTTTGCTCTCTTTTCACATCATAAAAAAACGCGACCGATTGCGAGTCGAACTCGTTCACGAAGGGTTTCGAATCACAGTACAATATTTAGCAGAAAACGCCGTAAAAAACACGTTTCCTTATTGGGACCCCCTTTAAATTTGAAATTATTTTTATTAGGTATTTGTTGATATAGCAGCAAAAGAAACACACAAGCTGTGAAATTTTCAACTGTCTACCTATTACGTTTCATGAGATACAACCCGCTGACAGACAGACGGACGGATAGCGGTGGCTTAGTAATAGGGTTCCGTTTGGCACACCTCGGGTTCGGAATCCTAAAAAGAGACAGGTATTCCTGAACAGTACCGGGAATGCAACTTCAAATCAACCTAACCTAACCGCATGCAGCTGAATACCAGTATTATACATGGAGAGACTGCCTATCTGACCTCCACAACCCAGCTACTGGGTAACATGATATCCCTTGGTAAGACTGGTTGTCAGAAATTTGCTGGGCTTCTGACTAGGTCGGTCATCTACGAATGACAGCCGGAACCAACGGCTTAACGGGCTTTCCGAAGCATGGAGGGGTCTCGGTATGTAATGGATGGTCACCCATCCAAGGACCGACCTCGGCAAGTGTAACTTAACCTTCGATCGACCCGTGCGGTTGTTATCATTTAGCCACAAGGCTTTCTGCCAAGCGGGACTGCAACTACAGCCAGATATAATTTTGACAAGTGAAAGATTAACCGATCCGAACCAGTGGCTGTAACACACATACGGTCTAGCAACTCAACACAACAAACAGGAAACTTATAATCCGCCATTATACATGCCAAGCACGGATTCGCGTTGTTTTGACAGTCGCGTGGAAGTACAGATGACTCTGAGATATTACAACCTTAGTTGAAATGGTTCTACGCTTTAGTTGTATATCTTTCCGGTTTATATTTAACTAATTTCAAATAAATAACGAGTACCTACCTACAGCTTCTTTATTTTGGGAAAAATAAAAGATACCGTTCACAGATGTTAAGGCCTATTCAGATATAAGCTATATTATAGGCTTGTGCGGACCAGCGCGACGCGACGGCGCGACTCGTCTCGAACAATACAATTTCTAAGAAAACTTCACGGTATAACAATAGCTGGTGTCGTGTCGCGCTGTCGCGTCACGCTAGTCTGAACGAAGCTTTACGCGTTCGGTACTGATCCAAAGTGACTAACCAGCTATCTATTACGACTAATCAGTTTCAGTTTGACAGTTCAACAATATTCATTGCGTTATTTACGTTGTTGAGCAGATTTGTTTTTCGAACTTATGAAGCAATGGATTAGCAATCTGTTTCAAAACTATTCAAATTCTGATTGATCGTGTATTACGCAATTAGGGTCAATGATATTATATGTAAAAAGAGGTAAATAGGTTATAAACGTTCCGCAAGTGGCACATCAAAAGTTGGCTAATTAGCCACATTTTCTTCGTTTGTCTCTTTTTCGCTCCCGATAATTACGACATGCCCTCCTACTTCCACGTGTCATATAATAGTGTGACATAGTGCCGTTTTTGAAGATAGAATGTTAGATATGTAACCTATCTACGTCTTTTTACTTGTAATATCATTGATTAGGGTACCTACAGAAGGTCGCGGGAAAGTCTGAAAGGGATACCGTGGCCCCTGGCAACGTACAGGCAAGCGAAGGAACATGGGTGGGTTTTAGTCAGTAAGAGTTTGACACGCCCTCCCGCTCCGCAAAGCGAGAACAGTTATTTGATAATTTCCCATCCAAAAAAAAAGGGTACAGAAGGCGGACCAGTAGTACCTATAACTACCGAACGTGACAGCGATATCGCTTATTATATCTGAATAGTCAAGCTTTGAGCGAAACTAATTAAAAATCGGTCAATTTTCACGAGTGACTCTCGGCCAAGTGTATCGTTCATCAATTTATTAATGGTCATGCGCAACAGGGCATGAAAATTAAACACAAAAAAATCTCCGTAAAGGCTCGTGCAGACCAGCGCGACACGACCGCGCGACGCGACTCGAACAATACAATTTCTAAGAAAACTTCACGGTATAACAATAGCCGGAGTCGCGTCGCGCTAGTCTGCACGAAGCTTAAGGGCCGACACACAAAAGCGTTGCGACGTCGCATCGCAGAATTTGGCGACGTCACACTATGAGTCTCTAAAAGTGTGACGTCACTGTGTATCGCTATATTTCTATTGTTGCATTATATTTTGCTGCTTTGCGTTATGCGCTCGTAAATATGCTGCCTACGACTAGATGTTGTCTGTGTTGTGTGTTGCGTCAGAACCCATGCGTTTCTGTGTTTTTGCGTTGTTACGGAGACTAAAATGCGTTGTGATACCGCAGCAAACTGGTATGATTTCGTTGAAAGGCTTTATTCAGGAGGATGACTGAACAAGTTTTAGTTTTTATAGTTCTCAACGGATCATTAAATTCACTGTTCGCGAATGAATGAACACCCTTTTTCTGTATGGCAAGTCATGATAGATTTATTTATATCTAGGTGCTACTATTAAATTACAAAATATTTGTACCATCAAGCGAAATTTTGTATTTATTTATTTTTTATTAGGAGAACCAATAGCAATAACAAATGTTTAAGAATTATAAAGCTAATTACAGGTTCTCACGGGTAAAAACAGAAAGCAATGTAGAAATCTTAGGATCACTAACA
The DNA here is from genome assembly GCA_963853775.1 of Xanthia togata. NCBI lineage: Eukaryota > Metazoa > Arthropoda > Insecta > Lepidoptera > Noctuidae > Xanthia > Xanthia togata. Next base: position 22,458,200 of record OY970791.1, read on the forward strand.
AGCACAATAAAAGGATTAAGAACTCAAACTCAAACTCAAAACTAAAGCATTTATTTCAATTAACCCATTTACAGGCACTTTTGAATTGTCAAGGGGTCAGTCAGTCAGAAATATGAAGCTAGTTGCCCAAGAATATAATTACCTATATAGGTACAATAAGTATTAGGTGTGCAAGATTGCGTAGTGTACAAGAATGCGCAGACCGATTCTCGAATCAGGAAACGGTCTTCTACGGCCAACATCAGTTGACAGCGTATCATCAACGTTATAAACGTGCTGGCGCAAGATTTTTCGTTTTTAATATAATTTCCCAGGAAATATTCGAAAAAAACTGAATTTGAGACCTGTGTTATAATATTTAAGTGTTTTGAAAACGTGATTGTAATAAATGTAATCAAGGTAAGTTGTTTCTATGTGTTTATTTCTATCAAATTACTATCGAAACGTGTTTCACTCGAGTTAATACGACGTATTGGCCAAAAGATGGCAGAAGTGGTCTTTCAAAGTACTTTAGTGCCCTATGTGCAAGAGTGCGCATAGCCATCGTGTACAAGATTGCGCGCGCAGTCTTGACACTGTATCAGACGTTTATTTAAGATATGATGTGTTTTATCATGACATGTGTTTACTGCTATGCTTCTTCTTCAGCATAGATGTTTCATCAGCCCGCTAAAAAAATATTACGCTGCTGAGTGCGAAAACTGGTTGAGGAACCACCTTTCAAATTGCTGCGATATTTACCCCTGCTTATGCTAAAACTGCAACTATTGCTAATGCTATTGAAGGATTTAAGGTGACGTGAATATGGCCCTTTAAAAATGATATTTTTTCTGACATCGACTTTTTAGCTAGCAGCGTAACTGATCATGTTGAGATGAATGTAGCATCGCTGATTGTCGAAGACCTTGTTTAAACAAGCATACCAACAGAACCTGAGACAATTGCCGACGACAGTGAAATACTACTGCTTTCAATAGAAGAAGACATATTAGAGGCAGCAAGAAAGCTATGTGAAGAGAAGGAACTCTCCGACTGCGATACAAACCAACATTTGGATTTGCAAAGTCTAGCATCAATTCCATCAACTTCTTCTGTCACATTGTTGGAGTTGTCGCCGTATCTAAAGTCATCTGTCTGTGACCCTATAGTAAGAGGAGCAAAAAGTCTGAAATTTTAAGCAGCTCTCCACTCAAATAAATATTTGAAGAAGAACATAAAAAGAAAAATGAAAAACAATTACCTAAAAAGACCAAGACCATAAAAGCCAGCAATTGCACCCAACAAGAAAAATTGGGCATGTCCAGGCTGCTCTGAAGTGTACAGAGATCCAATTATTGAAGACTGGATCGAATGTATTTCATGCAAAAACTGGTGGCACGAAAAATGCACAGCATACGTAGGCCATGGTATCTTCAAATGTGACATTTGTGAGTGATGCGCACTCTTGACCTACATGCGCAAACTTGCAAACCTGGCTGCGCACTCTTGTCCTCATACGTTGTGCAAAAGTGCGCATTAAGGATGCTGCAAATTTTTGTAATAGTTCCTAAACTGTAACCTATAATTTGCTTTTTTTAAGTTTTCTTACTAGGCAGATAACCTAGGTAAATGAATAAAGACTGAAGTTGATTTTAAACTGTTTTGTTTTTCTTTTAGAGGACATAGTAGTAAAAGTGCGCAGTGCTGCACACCCCTACCCCATGCGCTATGCACTTTTGAAAAATTCAGCGTATCCGAGTGCGTGCAGAATAGGTTTTGGTGGTAAATGGGTCAAATGAGAACTCTTTACAAAGATTATTAAAGTCCTTATTCGCTCGCACCATGTATGAGTTTTGCCTGTAGTAGAAGAGGAAAAAGGAATGGAGATAGGCGGATTGAATCTAATTGATCTCTGAGGAACATTGAAACGTTGTTTATGTAGGAGATCAGGACGAGATTGACTAATCTCGTTGGATATCATTTTTAAAAGGAAAGTGCAACTAACAGCTTCACTCAAAGACGACACTTAAAAATAATCTATTTACTCAGGTCATATAAAAGCTATTTGAATAATTGAATTATAATTTTGGTTAAATGTCAAAACATTGAAATTTCTGTGCAATAATTATCTGAGTTCAATAGTTAGCCATATTTTTTATTTCCATATAGTCATATTGCCAAATTAATCAAAACAGGTAAATATTTGACAGCTATTTCCGACGTTGTCAACTTTTGGATTAATGCTCTTTAGGAGTGTAGATTCACAGAAAAACACACCGATAACTTACTTTATTAAATATTAGCTGCCTCCCGAAACTTCACCCGCATAAGACTGATCCCGTAGAAACATCGGGATAAAAAGTATTATATGACTTAACCGAGATCATGGTCTACCCATGTGACAAATTGCATCCAAATCCGTTCAGCCGTTTTAGCGTGAAAGCGTAACAAACAAACAAACAGACTCACTTTCGCAATTATAGTATTAGTTAAGACTAGATATGTGGTAACATATGTTATGTAAGTATGTAGAGATGATCTAAGTATATAAATACTTAGATTATATTATTATCCACATGATAACATCAAGATTTATAAAGCCATCACAGTTTTCAGTTAATCTAATATGAAACTTATAGCGTTTATTCTGAAAGTGGGCAACGTTGCAAATAGATGTCAAATATTTCGCTATTTTCATTAATTTGGCAATATTACTGTATGGAAATAAGAAATGTGGCTAAATAGCGAACTAGAATTTTGATTATGAAATGCAATAATTAGTATCGTAACACCTAATATTCAGTTTTAGATGTAAAAAAAGTATTCGGAAACTTGCCAAATTCAAAAGTCATTTATTCAAACTAGGCTGAGAATCAGCACTTTTCGAACGTCAAAATTACATAAGACAGTCCCCCAAAACGCCCACCCTTCACCACTTCCTAGTGCTTTCGCTGGGAAGAAGAAGTGGCGCAACAAACTCCCCAGCAGCACAGCAGACCTGTCTGTTCAGTTAGAAAAAAAAAATGCCTTGTTTACACCTAAAGCGAGTACAACATCAAATTCAATGTTATAATTGCAAGTCGTTATTGATATTTTAGGTCGAAAGCTAGTCACATTCCTTATTTCCATACAGTAATATTGCCAAATTAATTGAAACAGTTAAGTTTCTATGAATTTCTATGAAATACCTTCCGTAGCTAGCGACACGTCGTTGGCAGCTACGGGCGAGTGACAGGCGACACGTGCAGCCCGACCGCAGCAGACCAGTAGTGCCGCCAACGCTCCAGCGATAACACGTTTTTCTATCTTCTGTCTACCGACTGGAAAACGGGCTGCTGCCGCCTGCGGTCGGGTTCGGAATCATGACTGCAGCGACATGACGCTGCGACACGTCGCTTGCAGTTGCTGAATGCGGTCGGGTACGGAATGGTACCTTAATTGTATAAATACATATTTGTTTAATAGGCTCGCCCCCTATTACATAGGACTTAAACATAGCTGGCGAAACGTGGGAGTACTATAGGTACACCTCTGCCTAATCCTTCGGGGAATACAGGCGTGATGTTATGTTATGTTAAGTATATTTGTTACGGTCGCGAATCGTATTTTGTTCAACACAAGACCTGGCTGCCATGACCTGCAAATCGCAAAAAACGTAATAAAATTTGAATGTCTGGCTTCAGGCTATCCTGTCGTTTTCGCCTTAAGTAAGTCGTCAAGAGTTCGAATCCCATTCGTTGAACCATATTGACATAACCCACTCCAAGTCTTACCCCACACAAATTGACACAAGCTATTGAAGGGGTTAGCCCAGCTTCTCACGGGCGATTTTTTATCGCGCACTGAATTTTCAACTCTCGGTGTTGAGTCGAGTATTGAGAATCAAATGTAGTATATCCTAGCGCGTCAAAAAAATACACTGTAGGATTTTGAACTCTCGGCGCTAAGCAGTGCGTTGAAAACGCAGTGCGTGATAAAAAAAATCATCAGTGGGTATGTGATCTTAACAATAATACTAGCAATTTGCTACTCCCATGAATGGTCCTGTGATAAAAATACTTATAATGTACTCTGAAGACCCTGACAGTCTATATCCACATTTCCCGACTAAGGTTTAAACTATTAGTCTCCACTAAAATACTCGATAACGGATCCTGGATTTAGGGCCGCTCATATCGAGCTCAATACCAAGATTGATGGGGATTTAGTCCTCGCCATGGAAGGATACTTTTATTAATGATGTGCGGGGTGACTGGAAGTCCACTTACTTTTTTTCACTGAGGGTTTGGGTGGGTAGTACCTATCGGTAGTTTAAATGGGAAATAATTTATGATTTCTCCGTTATTGAATGTGACCATAATACTGTAGCCTTGTGTAATAATATCCCACGCACTTGTAGTCACAATAGATTGTATTCTGACTGAATATCAATGCATGCAATGCAATTATCCAGTTGTCAAGAACAGAAATTGTTGACAGCGAGTGTGTTATGCAATTAGAGTACACAAATAAGGTAAGAATTCGCATAGAATAATAAATTACCACACTTCGTGTACAAGCGAAACTCCTGCTCCGATCAAGTTCAAAATTACGCTGTAACTTTGTAATTTGGGTTCGTTAATACGCCCAGTGTAGCTTTTTTAAGAATTATTGTTTATTTTTCTTGTATTCGTGAACTCCCGTAACTTTTGGTTATCTAATAGGTAACCTGATAGTTTAAAAGAGTTAGTAACATTAGGTCAATGTTGTGTAGGACAACTTATTACACAAAAATGTTAATTATATGACATTTACATAAGTTGACCCTTAATTAAACAAGATATAATATTTAATTGCTTTATTATAGAAATGAGCAGAAAAACCAATTAAATTAAGCTCGATTTGATGTGGTTTAAATACATTTAGGTAACAAAATAAAACCACTGATTATAAATATTATAATAAATAAATGAAATGAATATTCATGTCATACATATACAGCCTATTTAATTACATTTGCGTACCAGAAATGATTGAACGATGCATTTAAATATTTTGGTAAACATTTTCGTTTCATAGTCACTAAATAGGTACAATTATTTACACGATTCATGTGTTATTTAAAAATAACCGTAAATGAAGAGCCTCAAATGTAATATAAATGACATTAATTTTATTTTAAACAAAGTAAGTACCTACTTATTGAAAATAAAATAAAAATGTATATCTAATCTTAATAAGCTTAAACTAAAATATATATTTTATTTAAAAGTATATAAAAAAGGGAAGAGCTCATTCAAAAAATTCGTTCGCATCGCTGTCAATAGAAAAAGTGCCCAAAAGGCTGGCAGCTTTGCCACGTTGATTGGTTACAATGCTAATTCTTTGGCCTAAAAATAGGCCAGCCCTAGTGAAGAGTCGACAAACCGCTTCGGGATGTCCCGAAATACTCGATGAACACTCGGACCCCACGGCCCTAGTGTTTCAACCCCAAACGGCATTACGGCACAAACAAAGCTCCCAATAAGGTTGTTATTATAAGTAATTTAATTTAGTTCCATAGACAAATCAGAAAAATGTTCGAGATTTATTTTCAGGCGACTATTTACGCGACGTTCCGTATCAAGTTGCCAGTATTCTTTCAGATGTTTGTACACAGCAGCTTTTTAAAATAATAAAAAACTAATAAAAGTATAATAAAATATGTTTTGTCTGTATGATTGCGATTTACGATCGTCTGTCGCGATTCCAAGTGGTTTACTGTGTGTCTTCGCCTGTAAAAGTAGCTGAAATGTATGTAGAATTCTTTATGATGCTTTGTTTTACTTACTCAAGGTTGACGAATTCGTCTTTATGAAACAAGTAAAACTAAACTATCTGATATGGTATCAAGATCTGATATTCTTCGCTGCCAATGCTACTCATAAAAACTCATGACAAAGCGTGTAGAAGTTATATTTCACTCTAGAAGAGACTCAAGAAGAACAGTTGTAAGTTAACTCATAATGTGAAACCCATTGTTAACAAACTTCTATCTTCATTTAATATTCCAACTGCCAACTGACCGAACTCCGCTTCAGAACACTGAACTTTATCGCTTCCATGTTCTTTACATCACTGTGGAATTCAAAGACAAAAGAGGGTGGCCGTAATGAATGAAGTGCTACAGAAACGATCACTTCGGGAATTCCAACGGGGACAGCTGGAAGAATAAACTGATGAAATGAGGCTCCGACAGCTTTACAGACCTATTTTACCAATTTATACGTTTATAAAGGTAACTTAATGCCGGAAAGACAGCAGGTTTTATTAGATTCCGAGATCTGAATTAATGATGCGGCACCTGGAGGAGATGCGCAATAGTTTTTGTCAGGGTATTATACAAGTTTTCGTTTTAATGTTTCAACTTGTGTAATAGAAAAAAGTTTTATAATAAAACCTGGTTCAGCGTTAGGTAGGAGTTTGTATTGTAGTCACACAATACTGAGCTAACTGAGTCTTCGCAAGTTTGTTGCGATGTGAAATTACCTATAACGGGATCGGCAGTTTAAGTTATAATATTATGAGAAGACTTTGAATTAACTTCAGTGTGAAATTGCTATGAAAACACCTATCTACCTTTAAATAAAGTAGGTACCTAAATATCGAATACTTTGTGAATATTCCAGAGAATGAATGAAAGGCTACTAAACAAAACGTATTTACAAGCACATATAGTGACCTTTTTTTTTATTAGGTAAGAAATCATCAAATGTCTTCTCCCGCTCTGGGTGGAGCGGGAGGGCATGTCAGACTCTTACTGACTAAAACCCACCCGTGTTCCTTCTGTTGCCTGTGCAATGCCAGGGGGCCACGGTATCCCTTTCGGACTTTCCCGCAACCCCGGCAGGCAATGGTCCCATCGGACCCCTTCACTCGCTGACATCTCTTTGAGGCGCGCGTGGAACACAACGCGCCGTCGACCCGGGCCTAGTCCTTACCGGACGGCGAGCTACCCATTGCTCACGTTCCGCAAGCCCGCGCCTACAGTGGCCGGGAATCGGCCTGCGATTCCCGACGCCCAGGGCGTCTCCTCCTGTGGCGGCTAGGGGAGTGAGGACGCGAAATTTGCCTCTCTCTCAAGCGTTCCGCCTCCTCCTTCGCGAGCATTACTGCTTCGCAAAAGGAGGTGACGGCCTTCCATGCCCTCTCGCTCCATACCATGGCCTGGACCAGGGCCGGAATATTGTGACCTCATAGGTGATATTCTTCAGAAATGTCAGGTGCGTAGTACTCGCAACTGATGTGCGTGTGAGCGTAAACGCAGCAAAAGGAGTATGTAAGGATCGTAGCAGGTAGCGTTCTGTAGTTTCTGCCTACCCCTATAGGAAGAACGCGGGAGTTTATGTTTGTATGTACCTACTTCATCAAACATTTTCACGACCTCAACCTACACACCAAAAGGTCCCTATTTATTTCTCTCGTAGATTTTACGAGATTTTCGAGTCAGATTGAATTTTAAGCACGAGCCGCGTATGGAGCGATAAAACTTGAAATATATTTCAAGCTTTTTTGAATATATAGAAATTGTAACCCAGCAAAAGCGATAAAAGCGGCAGAGGCAAATGAAAAACATTTTATATTTGGTTATTTAATGCTCAGAGATATAAATATTTATACGTTTACTAGCTGTGCTAAGATTGAAAATATCGAATGATTAAAAATGTCGTTAGTCATTATAACTAATTTCAAAATGTTGACAACATTTAAAATCATAAATGATAAATGAATATAAATTCCAAACTACCTAATTTTTTTCCACTCGTACTACCTGCATCAATTTTTTTTGATATTTTAACTAGTAGTTTATTATTTTAACGTAAATATGATGAAAATGAATATAATGATCGTCAGTTCATAAATAATCACGTAAATTGTCAATATCATTATTATGATCATGTGGGATAACCATAAACAGTTAAAAGCCTTGCCCTTATTACATATTACACGAACAATCGGAATTTGAATCGTTTTGAAACAAAACTAATCCATTGCTTCATAAGTTCGAAAAAAATCAGCTCAACAACGTAAATAACGCAATGAATGTTGTTGAACTGTCAAAATGAAACAAATTTGTCGTAATCGTTTGCGAAAATGTATTGCGTAATTAGATAGCTGGGTATGTTGGTCACGTAGATTATTTATTATACATACTTGAACAGTTCAATCAATCATTTCTGCCAATCAAAGTTCTATATTCGACAACAAACAAATGCAATAAATTTCAAATAAAAAAGTCTTCAATCTTCTAACTATGATAATTATGAGCACGATCTAGTAATATAACTATTAGGGCACGTCGACCAAATAGGTCAGGTTAGGTTAGAACTGTGACCAACTACGTCGAAATTGGTCGCAGTAACAAAATTAGGGTACTCCGACAGTTATGAACCGCTTTCATATAACTATTCTACGGTATATATAGTGATACAAGAAAAACATTTATCGAGTGACAGTTTCTACGCGTTTAAGCGTAGAAACTGCCACTCGATAAAACGTTTTTCTTGGTAATACGTTTTATATTAACTAAACAATATGATGATAAAGAATATTTGATTTGTTATTCTATTTTAGGGGTATGAGGAACTGAGAGTAAAGTTCACTCATCCACCATAGAAAAGGGAGGATCCTCCGACCAGACGGGTGTTGTGTCTGGCGGGCCGACTGACCGACTGGTGATGTCGGATAGTCTTATATGTATTATGTCGTTCGCGCGGTAAACTCTAATAGCGCGATGCAGGATTTGTGTGACGTCATGTCTTTTGATGCGTAGTTCGTATGTGGCGGTGTAACCGCTACACTATGATGTGAATATCGAAACATTAAATTTCAGTTGTAACAAAAACCAATGATTTAAATTTTTTCAAAGTAAGTAGTTATTAAATGATAATAATATAGTAACAGATACTATGAAACGATAGAAACATTTTATGTGAAACGAAATTCTATAAATCTGCTATCTATAAAACAATATACAACCAATCCAGGTCAATGGCCTACCAATGTTCCAAATTTCATCCAAATCTGTTCAGCCGTTTTAGCGTGAAAGCGTAACAAACAAACAAATAAACTCTTTCTTTCTAAACACCTTTCCATTTATAATTTTAGTTAAGGTGACGTTCACAATAGTAATAACAAAAGACATTTTGTCAATCATTACGTACTAACGTCTACGTCTGCTTGCTTTGCATAAAGGACAAGAAGTACAATAGGACATGACGCTCTTCTAGAGGTATAAAGTGACACTTTGCCCTTCAGTAGCCATTATTGGAACTATTAATTTCCGCCATCTTTGAATGCCTCAGATCAGTCTTAGTCTTTGACTGTTTACTCGTCGATTTACTGCATAATAAACTCTTTGGTTTACCGTCATGAGGCCTGTTTATACGAAGCCACTTGCTTTTTAAACGTTTTTCTGACGAAACCCAATCTTAATTTGACCGAGATCTTTGTTTTGCGAGTATTTTTTTGTACGCGAAGTCTAAGTGCGACACCCAGATTACATGTAGTGCTGCTATTCTTCTTTGGACAGGACAACGTCTGCTGGGTCAGCTAGTTACAGTTATAAATAACTTGACTAAATAAATAGGGTGTTCGATGACCTTGTGAAGCCCGCAGGAATTCGCTAGATGCGGGAAACACAGAACCAGTCGACGGTGATGCTTGGGGGAGACCTAAGTACAGCAGTGGACGTCTGAAATGATGGTGTTGAAGATCAAATGTAGGGAACATATTTTTTTCGCGACCCCTTGAAAGAAGTTGTTCATAATGCTGAGTGAGGTTTCCGTTTTTTCAGTTACAACTTGTATATTGCTTTATTATTTATGATGTGTACCTAACGCGGCTTAGCTACTAAATATACAGGGTGATAAATAGGTGTAGTCCTTTTAAAAGACAACAGTATGTACTTCGTGCCGAGATGCGATAAGAACTCGTTTTCTGAATGTTAATGCCTGAACACATGAGTACAAATATATCTCGCACAGTTTACAGAGAATACCTAATTTCTCTGAACTTTGCGAAAGAATATTTCGTTCAGGAATATTTGTGTCAGAAGTTTCTCGAATGGCGTACTTGTTTTGTTATGTATATTGCCGTTTTGCGTTGAGGCCTGGCTGTTGTTTTTTGGCTAGGAATATTCTTGTCTCTTAGTTTTTGTGTGTTTTGGAACATTTGTCTGAAAAATTAAATCAACGTGTGTAAGTACCTCTTTTCTTTATGAGTTTAATTAAATGTTTAAGACAACTCCGTATCACATCTTTGAAGTCACAATTACAACTTTGAAATTATTAGTCGGTAACTTCTCACGAAATATAAAATCAGGGAGGAAGCAAATTGACTATCAACCTAAATTTTCCGTATAATCAAATCACAACTGTCGTTCTTTCATAGCTCTATGAAATAGCTTATAACACGGAAAATTAAAGTAGTGCTTGCTTACCAAAAAAAAAAAAAGTGACTGTAGGTGTACACACCGTAATAACTGACGAAAAATTTCAACGTTAGGGGATCCAGAATCATGTACTGAACCCATGCTAACAGATTGCATGTCGATATCCCTGCTACCACATTTGATGGGGCCGACAGGTGAAGTGGCGACCGCGTACCGGAGGACTTAGCGTTGGAAGGCAACAAGATGTTTAGAGGTATGAGGAACAGGGTGTAAAGTTCACTCATACTCTATAGAAAAGGGAGGATCTTCCGACCTGACGGGTGTCGTGTCTGGCGGGCAACTGCCCAATGGTTGATGTCTGATAGTCTTATCTATGTCATTCGCGCGGTAAACTCTAATTGCGCGATGCAGGATTTGTGTCACGTCAGGTCTTTGATGCGTAGTTCGTATGTGGAAATGTAGATGCCGCCACAGATGGACCGATGACCTTGTGAAGGCCGCAGGAATACTGGATGCGGGAAGCATAGAATCGGTTGAAATTATGATGATTGTGAGATTCGACTACTCATATTACCTAATATTGTTTTAAGTGTATGTTATCGGACGGTATTCAAGTAGCCTGCCCTGCTGATGGGTATAAGTGCTCTTTAACAGATATGGACATCTGATATACCAGAGACATCGTAGACAGTCCGTAGTAATACCAGAGACAAAAGTGAAATGTCTCCTACCTCCAAACCGGAAACTGGAACGCTTTCAAATAGTTGTGCACTAAAAACAATGGACTATAAATATCTTTCATTTAGGCCATTTCTATACATTGTTAAATAAACTTCTTTTTGCATCTTCTACTCCGCTGACTAGTATTTCTTTTACGTCGAGCAAATGGTTCTCGCTATAGTTATTTTCTGATAGGATGCAGGGAATGCGGATCTCAAGTTTTTTTAATTAGGGATTCGCCAAGGCGGCAAAGCTAAATACAAAATTTCTTACGTTTTTTGCAAATTCCAGCATTGTTTCGTTGTTATGTTGATCATTATTCATTAATTCATAAAATATTTAATAATTAAATTATACTTATTCATTTAAAATAATATAGCTTTTGAAACGTAGTCTTTGATGGATATAAAACTATTTCGTGAATATATGAAGATTTAGAGCTATGATTTAAATGATTATAATTTCCATTTTCTTGATTATGATTTTACTTATATTCACCCTGTTCCACCCACATTTGCATGTTGATAATGCGGAAGCGGTTGCGGAGGTCTAAATAAATGCAGAAGTTCCACAATTGTGGCAGCGGATGCGAATGTCCGCAACATCCCTGGTAGGAAGGAACCCGTAAAAGTAGTACGAACTGACTGGCAAGGAGCAATCACCATTTTTGGATCATCATTTACCCAGCCTTTTCCCAACTATATTGGGGTCGGCTTCCAGTCTAATCGGATGCTGCACCAGTATTTTACAATGCGTGACCGCTTATCTGACCTTCACAACCCAATTACTGGGTAATACGATACCCCTAGGTAAGACTGGTTGTCACACTTTCGGACTTTTGAAGACCGTAACGACTGTCAAAGATCCACGAATGACAGCCGGGACCAACGGCTTAACGTGCTTTCCGAGGCACGGATGATCTTGGTCAGAAAATGGTCACCCATCCATGGACCAACCGCGGGAAGCGTTGCTTAACCTGATCGATCGAGACGTGCGGTTGTTACTACTTAGCCGCAATCATCATTTTTGGGTGACCACTGAACATCAGCTCTGTGCTGTGGGCCCCCTTAGAACAGCGTCATGCTGAGTGGAAGCTTCTTGTCAGTCAGGACGTGCAGCTGCCCACTATTTCTGTTTTGTGCTTATTAGAAGACACTAACAAAAAAAAAAATTTTTTTTTTCGAGTTATCTTATATTTTTAAGATTCCGTACCCAAAGGGTGAACCGGGACCCCATTACTAAGACTCTGCTGTCCGTCTGTCACCAGGTCGTATCGCATGAACCGTGATATTTAGACAGTTAAAATTTTCACACATGATGTATTTCTGTTGCCGCTATAACAATAGATATTATACTAAGATATAAAGATATAAATAAATATTTAAGAGGGGCTCTCGCTCTCATACAACAGACATATTTTTTTTGCCATTTATAAAACCCTTCGTGCGCGAGTCTGACTCGCACTTGGCCGGTTTAATTTAATGCACGTGTTTCTATGACAAATAAAAAATAAAATCTTTCTTTCTTCCAATCCGGCCGGAGAATATTTTAAAATTTCAAAGAAAATTTTCCGACTTAAGCCCACAAAATGTGTTGTAAAAATGAAACTGCAGCTCTGCAATACGTCATAATTTTTTACAGTACGCAGTAACCATTACAAATGTAGCAGTTTCGTACATTTAGGATATTAAAAACGGCCAGCAAGCAACGCTGATACTTTTTTAAAACATTACATCTATGTCGCAGTCAGAATTTTAATTCGGTCGCAGCATAAACGGCTAGGCGTTTTACATAACTGCGGCATTTGGTAGTAAAAAGACAAAACGACGTGATTGCGCATTGTAATCGTGTAATTCTGAACTAAGTTAGTTGCTTGTACTTGAACTTGGTTTATGTGGGCCCTAATAACGTCACGTTGTGTCAGTGATTCTTGAACTTTCTTTAAAGGATTGAGGATTTGGAAAAGACAATTAAGGTTGAATTAGGGTTGGTAAGAGGAAAACATGGTTGGTATGATCAAGGGCTGAAAGTAGGACGAAGGTACAGACTTGTAACCCGGAGAATTTACGCCGAATTTTAGGCTAACTTTTTTTTACGAAACATATTACCTAAATAAATAGTTTTTTTGGTTTTTCAATATTACGTTTTGCTATAATGTGTTTATTTTATTTTGTAATTAAGTGAGATAGAGCCTATAAATAAAAGTGAAACTAAATTGAATTCTGTTATATTTTTGCCCAAACCGCAATTGCAAAAAAACTTTTAATAAAAAAAAAAAAAAGATAATTTATGTTTATTTGCTGTACATAAATGATGCAAGCAAAGAAAATAATAGTAATAATATCTTGCGCTAGTACAATATGCTTAATTTTGATCGATAGCATATTAAAATATTTAATTATGTAATTTAATGCAAAATAAAACCGCTGCTAACATTTCTGCTTGAAGTACCACAGTAAAAAAGTTCATTATTTTATTTTTATTAAAATTTCCGTGGAGGAAACTGTTTTACCAGTTTATCACAAATTATTCCTGTTAACTATTTTTCCCCAATTTTGTGTTTTTTTACCTTGATGCGGTCCTGGAAAATGTTTAATTTTTTTATATTATTTGAAGATTTAAGTTTACAAACACGATTCAAGAAAAAAGTCGCTGGTAGGATTTAGTGCAGGGTTCAAACCTAATTTCTCCGGCCTATAGGGAAAGCCCGGATTTCGGCATGTACGGACGGTAGAGATGCCTCAGAAAGATGTATCATCAACTCAGCCTATCGCAGTCCACTGCTGGACACAGGCCTCCAGGCCATAATATCAAACTCAAACTCAAACTCAAGGCATTTATTTCATTTAAACCATTTACAGGCACTTTTGAATTGTCAAATAGTCAGTCAGTTAGTCAGAAAGTTGAAGCTAGTTGTCCATTCCAAAACGTAGATCTCTATGGAGAACAACGGGCAAGAAACTCCAAGGAAGCGGGCACGAATACCCGGTCCTCCACCTTCCGGATCGTCAGTCCCAACCACCTCCTTAAGGTCGTGGGTCCATCTAGCTGGGGGCGTCCCACACCACGCTTGCCGATACGCGGTCTCCACTTCAGGACCACTCGTCTGCTCCGCCGGCCATCAGCCTTTCGACAAACTTGCCTGCCCACTGCCACTTCAGCTTGCTTACTCTGCAGACTATATCGGTACATCGACAACAATTCATTTGATTGTCTTCCATCGTGTTTCATATTATTGTATCAACGTATAGCTTAAGTACCCAATGTGTAATATGTTTTGTGGCTATGTCGCAGTAAGATGGTTAAAGCCGTGGTATAGTTATATTCCTAGGAATGTAGCTGTACCGTAATATAGTGAATATGAAAGCGGTTCATAACTTTTGGAGTGAACTTTTGTTACTGCAACCAATTTCGACGTAGCACTCGCTCGGCTCGCGCGTGGTTGATCACAGTTCTAACCTAACCTATTTGGTTGGAATGCCCTAATAGTTATATTACTAGGTCGTGCTCGTATCATAATTATATTCCTAGTAAGATAGTTATGAACCGCTTTCATGTCATATCACGGCTATAACCATCTTACTGCGACAGCTACACATTGTTGCAATCCTGCTATCCTACTTCCTACTATATATATATATACATATATGTATATATAAGTAAGTAAGTGAGCAGTGGTGGCCGAGTTGTAGGTCATAGGTTCGAACCCAGCCAGTCGCTTTTCTTTGTGTAAATAATTTCATCAGCACTGCTCTCAAAACGGTGAAGGAAAACATCGTGAGGAAACCGGCATGTCCTAGAACCAACAATTCGAAGACATGTGACATCTACCAAACCGCGTGGTATATTATAGCGCTGTAGGCCTATTTCCCAGCAGTAGGAAAATTATAGGCTGAATATAAGTAAGTATAACAGTGTTGGTGGTGTAGTAGTGTATACCTACGTATTTAACTTTGTATGTTTGGATGTTTGTTACTCACACAAAAACGGCTGAACTAATTGGAAATAAATTTGGCACACAGCTAGTTTATTATAGTAGAGCGCCCCACTCCGCTCCGCTTTGTACTAAAGTACAGCTTACAGTACAGTCATCGCGGAGTGGGCGCGTCGTCGTGGATTGCACTATCTGTACCTGGATTATCAAATAGGATATTTTTTATCCCGGTAGTACGTTCTCGTGGAATAATAAATTTCCGACCTCCGCGCGGGCAAAGCTGCGGGCTAATGCTAGTATAAAATTAAATATAGTTTTCTACGCAAAATCTGCTCAGTGCCCTATCTTCAAAGGTATTTTGTGTCCTGATTTGAAAAAGGACAGAGTTTGAAAACTGACCAAGATGCCTAAAAAAGGCTTGACTTTTTTTCTTGAACATATTTTCTTTCTTTTCTTTTTCTGTACCAAAGTCCAAGCTTTCGCAAAACCACATTTTCCTTAACGAACCGCTCTACAAAATTACGCGACCTGGAAATAGATATTGAACTACTTACTGCTAATAAGCGATAGTACACGTTCGAGCAATTAGGCGATAATGCACTTCTGATGAACATTATGACCTTCCAATGACCACCAAAATGCCGATTAATGAGAAAATAAGCATAAACGCCTCCATTTATAGATCGATTGACTCCCACAATAGGAAGGTCCTGCTGCCCTGCACTTGCCGTAGGTGATTATTGAATTTAGGTTAACCTAACAATTCTGAATTAGATAGATAGATACATCTTTTATAAGCACGATTAAATAATTATTAATTAGCTATTAGGAAATAGCTGCAAGGTAGGAAATAGCTGCAAGGTTGCTACCTTTTATAGCTCCAATATACAAACAAATGAAAAAGGAAGAAAACAAGACATTGGTGCCGATTTTCTTGTCACAAATGCGTCTAAACTAGACTAAAAATTACCAAAATTTAGTTTACTCCTGTCAAAAGATGATTTCCCATTCTGAAATAGACTAAAGTGGCACAACTTAACTATATTTTAGTTTGACAGCACTAAGATTGTACTGAGATTTTAATTTAGTGAAAATGTCAATTTTGCTATTCTGAATTTGACGTTTTTCACCTAAAATTTTAATTGTCTAACTAGTTCTGACTATTTTTAATCGCCACTGAAAATGGTGTGGAATATTATTAGTTGTCATGAACTAAAATTCACACGAATATCTCGTCTTAGGGTGCAAAAACAGTACTGTACTGGATTTTTTTCTTTTCTTTTGCTTATATCTCGATGGTGTGTCCTATCGCAAAAATAATGAAAATTTCGACCCCCTTCATAAAACCCTTATACCCCTAATACTCAACACGTAGGTAATATTTTGTTTTATTTTCCATACAAAAAGTGAAAAATTCTATATAAAACACGTCGAGGTTGCCCACACTGCGTGCCTCCGGCTCTAAAAAAAATTACGGGGTAGGGCAAACAAGTATGTACCACGTGGAGTCGCAATTGTCAAATTCGATTTAGTTGTGTCAAAATAATTTTTAAATTTAGAGACTTTTTACTACAGAATAGCTATAAGATTCTCATAGCCAAAAGTAAGGAATTTTAGTGATAGTTTAGTTAGTTTAGTTCGGTGTACAAGAGAATCGACACCATTGTGATGAGTTGATGACACTATTGGCTATGACACACTTTAAAATAATGGATCAACGAACATAAAAAAGTACGGTGTGCATTTCAAGGTTGCACCAAATGGGATTCCAGCTCAGCATGTGCCAGGCAAATATACCTGACGCTGATATTCTGCTGAATCCCTGCAGTGACATACGGACGTCGAGTAGACGAGATAAATATGCGAGTTATTGGTGTTGTGGAAAAGTGGAATGTGCGGACTGAAATGTATGTATATAAATTACATGTATTCTAAATTCTAATATAATGCATCACTTGAGAACTGAACCAATTTTGCTATTTTTTTGTTTTAAAATGTCCATAATGGTCCGTTTAAAACTTCCCCGAAAATATTCAAATTCAGAATAAAATGTCCTTTTTTCTATGGGATTTTTGGAAGAAATGTTAAAAAGAGTTTAGCTAGTGGGAAATAAAAATAATAAACTATAGCTACTCCAAACCTTAATTATTCATTCGGTCCTAAAAAATATCCTTGGAAGCCTGATTAGAATAAAAATGGTTTCAAAACACGTAAACCATTTTAACTTTTTAATTATTCAGGACCATCGAAGCCAGCTCTGGCGAAAAGTGTTAGAAAAACAGTTTTTATTTTTAAATAAGTAGGTAGTACAGAATTTATTTCTTACCAAGCCGTGTGCCGGATGGGTTATTCCCATCGGCAGAATTGACAAACTCCCATACAAACTTTTAACCCCTTTTTTAATTATTAACTAGGTTTCCGGCTTCGCCCTCGTTGATGTCGGAAAATATCCCACGGGAACGTTCTACCGGGATTAGAGGTAGTAAATCCTATGTGTTAATCCAGGTTATAAACTTATGAAACTTACAAAGTATTCAGTTGCACTAAAGCCCTTTGTGAAGGATTTAGTTCAGCCGTCAGGCGCATTTCAGGTTGAAAAGCTTTGACATAAATATGTTTGTTACAAAGATATTTTAAGTCTATACGTGTTAGGGGTAGGTACGTAATGCATACATGTTTGGGTCAGACATTCGATTCGGCAGTAGGTATCTGTTGAACAACAAAGACTGACTCGAAGCAATTACTACACATTATTCAACTTTCATTCGGCTCGTGCCGATCGGCAAACTTCGTTCGGCATCTACCCTCGCTTAATCATGTTCGGGTCGGCACAATTTAAGCTATGTTGAACAGCTTTTTTTCAAACATATTCTTATATTCGATTTTTCCGCCCGGCAAGAAGTGAGTAGTAGGTACCCCTAAAGAAACTGAGAGTAATTTGCTTCTCAGGACTAAGCTACGGTTACCTACTACAGCGGCGGCCGCCACATAGCGGCCGCAGTGACGGCTGTCATGAAAATTATTGCAGCGGAGTGTGACTTTATGGTTTCAAAACACGCTCTCTAGGGAAACAAGACAACTTACTTTCATAAATAACGTTTCAGTGACGCCATCCGACGTTATATTGCGGACGCTTTGTGGCGCAGTCTTATGAATACCTAGCTTATAAAAGACATACACGTCACGAGTTTTTGTCCGTAAAAAGAGGGAACATTGAATTGAGCAAGTACTCGTACATATTTAGGAGTATGAGGAACAGGGTGTAAAGCTCACTCATCCACCATAGAAAAGGGAGGATCCTCCGAGCAGACGGGTGTTGTGTCTGGCAAGCCGACTGCCCGACTGTTGATGTCAAATAGTCTTATATAATAAGTCGTTCGCGCGGTAATAGCGCGATGCAGGATTTGTGTGACGTCATGTCTTTGATGCGTAGTTCGTATGTGGCGGTGTAACCACTACACATACTTATCCCAAATCGTCAGACAGTTTTTCGCTTACGCACCCTAACAGACGGGGGATCATTTTCATCATAATTATCATCATTTCTACTGAAAGACGTCTACTGCTGGACAGTGGCTTCCCCCAAGCATCGCCACTTTGACAGGTTCTGTCCTTTTCGCATCCAGCGGATTCCTGCGGCTTTCACAAGGTCATTGATCCACCTTGTGGGTGGCCTTCCGGTACGCGGTCGCCACTCCAGAACCTTTCGGCCCCATCTGCCACCAGTTCTGCGAGCAATGTGCCCTGCCCACTGCCACTTAAGTTTGGCAATTCTTCGGGCTACGAGTATGTCGGTCCATTTTCACTAAAGACATTTTTACAGGATGTTATGGCATTTCAATGAAAATAGCCCATACTTTATTACACAGTAATTTGATGGTGAAATATCTTCAAGCAATTCCGATAACAAGCCTCAATTGGTATAATAGCTTTATCTCATTTTCTGTGTGAAGGCAATTTGCGGTCAGGCCCTTAGCTTCGGGGAATAACAATCTAAAATTATTTATACACGGAATTCTATTAAGGAAAATGGTTTAATTGTGTATCTCATTTCTTTGTTAGTATCGTGAATTTAAGTATCGTCTTCTTTTACGATATTCCAAGAAGACATCGTGTTGAAGATTAGCCTTTGCGTATCGATGTAAATCTAAATTGTGTGAGCCCAGAACTTAGTAACAGTAGGTAGAATCCCGCCATGACCGATCTGAACACAGGCTCTCCAAACTTTCGCGCATGTTCAGTCACTCACACTCGCCTCATATCCACCATTTGGTTCTTAAAAATTGTTATTGCGCAGCCTTTTGCGCAAATTTCGGACCAGCCATGATTCATCGGCCGTATTGTACTTCTTTGTCAGTAGCATCCATACGATCCTCCAACGTGAAGGTCATGATATTTATGCTCATTTTCAGTAACATTAAGTGACATCCAAATTAATGCCGAAATAAAAGGGCGCTGTCGGATTTTCAGTTCTCGGCGCAGAGCCGAGCGTTGAAAATCCAACAGTGCGCCTAGTGTTCGTGAAAATGGGCATATGTGTTCCATAGTTTGGGGAACCACACCTCCTACCAAGATTTATGTAGGTTTTAGTTTGATCTCATAGCTCCATATAGCAAGTCCATACGAGGGGCCCTACCACCACCTCTTCTAGCAGTATTATTTTAATCTTACTTGACCGTGGGAAAAAGATGGAGCTAGACGTCCTGTATAGCTCCAGTTCTTTCTCGCACTGAAGTAACATAAAAATAATACTGCTTAAAGAGGTAGTGGTTGGCCTGCTGCACTTCTGAGTCAGGTATGGATTTGGTTAGGTTGACTTCATTAGGTGGCGTATATTAGCCACCTACTGGGCCCAACTCATCTAACAAAGTAGGTATGATATTTTACCGATGCCATCGACTCGAAAAGCATTTAAGTCTAACTGAACATACATTGAACTTGAAAGTATCGCGTTCGCAATTTATTTTCCAAACATGTAAACAAACACGAGTTTTCCACTTAGACAAACATCAACTTTATGATAGTGTAAATAAAGTTGATTTTAGACTGACTAGTAGGTACTGTTGAAAAAGTCATAACAAAAAAAAATTAAGTTGTAGCGCAAACTGAACCTTATGTGTAGGCATTACAGTAGTTTTCCCTAAAACTCGTGTTTGTTTACATGTTTGGCGAATGAATTGCGAACGCAGGTTACAAATTGTTTATATAATGTCATCTTGTCACTCCAAAAATCTCATAAGCATTAAGTATCCGTAAAAATATATATTTATTTGTTTTCTGTATTGTTTATCCTGTTGGTGTCCAATAAATAATACCCTCTCTATCTATCTTTCTGTCAATCAATTTCATTATTTGTGCCAAAATGTGTGACAAGAACTTGTGATTGAGTTACTGGGCCCGTCCCATTATTGCAGGCAGTTTAAGAGCAGGGCAATAAGCAATAACTTTACATTTAAATAAGTTTTTACATTTTTTAATGCGTTACTTACTTTGCAATTGTTTATTTTATGGGGAATTTAAAACGATAACGACGACGAAAAACAACGATTTTTTGGTGGAACGGAACACAAACTCGAAACGTCTTCAACATGCCAGAGGTAAAGTAAAAAGCCACGTGAATAAACATCTCAATCTGTCTAGCCTTTTCCCAACTATATTGGAGTCGGTATCCAGTCTAACCGGATGCAGCTGAATACCAGTATTTTACATCAAGCGACTGCCTATCTGACCTCCACAACCCAGTAACTGGGTAATACGATACCCCTTGATAAGACTGGTTGTCAGACTTTCGGGCTTCTGACGACCCGTAACGACTGTCAAAGATCCACGAATGACAGCCGGGACCAACGGCTTAACGTGCTTTCCGAGGCACGGAGGAGTCTCGGTATGTAAAGATGGTCACCCATCCACAGACCAACCCCGCAAACGTAGCTTAACTTGATGGATCGACCCGTGCGGCAGTTATTACTTAGCCACGAGCTCCTCCCACGTGAATAAACATCTATTCTGAGAAAACTGCTTGAAATTTCACTAAGGTAAGTAAGTGCGATTTCTGCTTGAATACCTACAGCACAGAAATATTGTAATTTATATGATTTGGGACTAAAAAAGAAGAGGTATTATGCGTATACAAAGCAGTACCGTGGCTAATGACGTCACATCATGGCCGCGACCCTACCGGTCGTTTGAACTGTAGTAGAAAATTGCTGAAGTTTAATAACAAATTTTAGCTACTAGCAGTAATTGAATTTGATTTTTAATACTTTTGAAAAAATGCACATACTTATTCCTCATTTAAGTTGAAAGTCTGTTAATGTTACGCAGCTCATATTACATTTTCTTGTCAAATATTGAGTCTACGTTAACCCGACTGAACTCCTAAAAGCAGTTACACCTGAACTACGCCATTTCAGCTACATAAGATAGTTAATCTAGCGTCAGTACACCGCAATGAAAGTTTCAGCACTCGACGCATACATCTCACATAGCGTAGGGGTGGCGATTCAAAGAATATAATTATCTGCCGAGCCTTTTCCCAACTACGTTGGGGTCAGCTTCCAGTCTAACCGGATGCAGACTGAAGACTGAAGACTGGTTGTCAGATTTTCGGGCTTCTGACGACCCATAACGACTGTGACTCAAAGATCGACGAATGACAGCCGGGACCAACGGCTTAACGTGCTTCTCGGAAAGGAGTCTCGGTATGTTAAGATGGTCACCCATCCACAGACCAACCCCGGCAAGCGTAGCTTAACCTGATGGATCGACCCGTGCGGCTGTTATTACTTAGCCACAAGCTCCTCAGCTTAATGTGATTGCAAGTGTGTTACGCAATTAGGTTGCTGAACGATATGTTGAATAATGACAAAGCAGCATGGAATTAGTAAGTACCTACTATCATGGCAGCTTGGAATTAGTATATACTTTACATGGAATTAGTATGTACTATACATAGAATTAGTATGAACTATCCTGTATAAATGAGCATTCTCTATTTACACCCGAGCAGATCACAGTCGACCAGGGTACTAATTAATAAATGTGTAATATATGCACGCCGAATTAGAGAAACTGATGGACGCTAGTGATGGAATTCGTCTACATGCTCGGTGCATGTAGACGAATTCCGATATTTTGATTTGCTATCGACATACTAACACGATTAAGTAATTATCTTTAAGAACTGTTTGTACCTTATTTACGCAAATAAATGATTTAGATTTTTTGAAGGATTATGAGGTTTTAAAGTAGTTTTTAGAGGATAGCGGCTTGTCGTGGAAAGCGCATATCGAGAAAATAAGAAATAAGTTCAGGCGCACTGCGCAGCATTATTCGTTGTCTTCCTCCACAAATTTGCTATATGATTTATAACTCTATGGTGAAACCTCATTTAGATTACCTAATTGAAGTGTATGGTTGTACTTATAAATCCAACTTACAAATCCTACAAACAGCTCAAAATAAAATTATCAAAGTTCTTTTTAAATACAACTACCGAACACCTACACTAAAACTTTACAATAACACAAAGCTCATGAATATCTCTTAGATACATAACACTTACATAATACTTGTATACTTGTACATACAATTTTAAATAAAAACAAAAACAAAATAACTTTTACAAAACAATCACAAATAAAAAACAGATACAGAACTAGACAAGCAAATGACATAGCGCTACGGGCCCCTAGAACAAACTACGGCAGGAGTACTATTTTGTATGAAGGAGCACAGCTTTACAACAAATTGCCTCAGAATATAGAAGATCAAAAATCAATGTTTACTTTTAAAAAATCTCTAAAGAAACACATTTTAGCGGATTTAAAACTCGGATAGTGCATGATCCTACCCAATTTTTGTTGTGTAACCGTCGCGTCTCTAATGTATTCAAAGTAGAAATAAGTTTTTTCTCATAATAGTGAATGTAATTCTTTTTGAGAAATTAAGTTCTTAAACCATTAATCCTTACATTAACTCTTTTAGTTGAGTCTCTCACTCTCAGTCTTCCGAGTTTTTTCGGAATGCGTTCGACAACCCTAGCAGTTCCTATATCATAGTCTTCATACAAAATATGCACCATAACTGCACTGATCGTACTTTAGTGGTGTATTTTAGAATCTGAAAGCGATAGAGCTACCGTCGCTCAGTTCCTCTATCTAGATTGAAGCCGTTTCAGTAGCAGCCCGCAGTCTGGATTTGTGCCCGGTTGATGACAATTGGCTCGCCTCATATTACATGGGACTTAAACATAACTGGTGAAATGTGGGCGTACAGTCAGCCCCAAAAATATGTATACACGGACAAGCCTATTGTCTACAACTATTGTTTCATAACATTGTACCTATCGTACAGGTACAAAACATAGTATACACTTTATTTTACCAAATCAATGTAAACATTTTGTCCCATAACATCTATTCACCCTATGACCAAAACTTGGTAATCTATAATACCTAACACACATAACATAACATCACGCCTTGTTTCTCCGGAGGGTTGGGCAGAGGTGTACCTGTAGTAGGTACACCCACATTGCGCCAGTTACATATGTTTAAGTCCCATGTAATAGGGAATCTACATAAGTCTCACAAATATGTATATGTTGCAGTCATCTGGTTAAATTTGCCAGCTAGTTAGTAGTTAGAAGCCTAGGCCTTTCATTAAAAGCCAGCTTCCAATTGGATGCCTAGGCCGACAGTTCGTTGAATTAGTATCACTCAACGTTTAACAACTTCGCGTATTGAAAGTCAGCCGTTTGAAGATGACTGACCAAGACTCAGCCAAGTGATTCAAATGGTGAAAAAAAATCGGCGAGCAACTTGGAAATAGCGCTCGTCGGCGAATGCTCCATAGTCAGTGCGTCGAGCTGGCGCAGTATAGTAGCGAATACCCGGTGCGTGACTAACTTAAAAAGCCTAAGCAACATTCGTAATGAACATTCATGATTTACCTATTTGTATTTCAAATCAAAAACAAATGACACGTCAGTGACGTCATGCATTGAATGAAAAGGACAAAATAAAATTCTTATTCTTCTATTTAACGAAGCTACGACGTGTCATTTGGTATAAGTCGTATGACGTTGTCAGCCTTGTTATCTTGTTCTGGAACTGTCACTGTGAACATTGTTTTGGTCATAAGGTGTACGTACAGATGGGTTTGGTAAAACAAATTGTATACTATGTTTTGTACCTATACGGTGGATACAATGTTGTGAAACAAAAATTGTTGACAATAAAATGGTTCCTTGTCCGTGTATAGGTACATCTTTTTGGGGCTAACTGTACTATAGGTACACTTCTGCCTAACTCTTCGGGGAAATAAGGCGTGTTGTTGTGTGTATTTAGGTAGATTTACGATTAAAAATCGTTCGAATGTAATAATATAATACGTCGCCAGTGCTTGTAAATAACATATAGGAACCGTGCTTCGACGAGGTTTCATCTCATCCATATTAAACGTTTTGAGTAGTTGCAGCAGTAAGCTGAAGTTTGGTATCCCAATGCCATATTTCGCCGAATTTGAGCGGCGCCGAAATATACTTGCTTTAAATAATACATTCCTCAATTGAACTAAATTAATATTTATGTGGCATGCTAGACGAATATGAATTAACGCACGTTCATTCGAACACATAGAACTATGTGCCTACATAACCTACATTTTATATGAATTGTTGACAGTGTAAATCATTTTTTATCTGCGTTTTTTCGTTTTTCCGCATCTTTTTGTACGGAATCAACGACACATGATGATGATATTATAGAGGTATGAGGAATAGGGTGTAAAGTTCACTCATATCCATATTAAAGGGAGGATCCTGCGACCAGACGGGTGTTGTGTCTGGTGGGCAACTGCCCGACGTTTCGTCTAAGTCGTCTCTGCGTCCCCGAAGGTGGCGCGAGGAATCGGTTTTGGGGTTTTTTTGGCCCCTTGTCCGAGGGATTTTTCTCTCGGCCCGACGATTGATGTCGGGACGTTGTATATATACTCGTCGTGCGGTTATCTTTGCTTGATTTCTGTGACGTCAGATCTTTGATGCGTAGTTCGCATGTGGCGTTGTACATAACACAATATCATTTACAATTTTGTTAAAAGTTATTAAAAAAAAAAAAAAATGCAACTGGCGCTGCCGCTGCGGCTGCAGAAAACCTCAAGCGGCGAAAGTATAATAACCTAATAGGCAACTATATTGTCGAGCCGTTTGGGGTTGGAACCCTAGGGCCGTGGGGTCCGAGTGCTCATGGTCTATTCACTGAAATCTCTAAACGACTGGTTGACACTTGCCGTGACCCAAGGGCTGGTTTTTACCTTGGCCAGAGGCTAAGCATTGCCATACAACGTGGCAATGCGGCCAGTCTCTTTGGCACACTACCAGTCGACAGCGATGCGGATGAATATTTCGACGCTATATTTTAGTTTGTATAATAATATATATTATTAGTTTTAATATTATATATAAATAAAATTAAAATATTGTTTTCCAACTTACATCTATCATTACAGGGTAACCTATTGTGATAGCGTACTTATCTAAATCGTATCCTAACTTATTATTAACTTATAATTATAATAATACGCTTTGTCCATAGGGTAGCCAGATGACCTACATATTATGATTCTTTCTTATTTAAAAAATATTTGATTTTTCAATAAAAGTTTCTCAACTTTTTTCTGTTCCATCATCCATTGTCTCCACTTATTATTTTAAATCCAAAAAATACTTCCTATAAAGCTGTTTGTGTAGTCATTCCCATTTATAGACAGGCTAGGCGGAGTTACACCAAGGCGCACTTTGCTTCAGAGTAAGGATATGTAAATCAAGTTTAGTGACGGCTATTTCGGGTTTTGTAGGACGAATCTAGGTAGCTAGAGAGACTATTCGGCCTAGTATTTGTGTAGCTATCATGAGAATATATATACTGATAACGGTTGTAGGTTTGTGACCTAATGATAGCTACACAAATACTAAGGATGTCATAAGTCTACGTAGTTATGCATACCAGGCATTAGTTCCCACAGTAGAGAATCACTCGTCACCCTAAGCTGTTTCTAACCACTTGTATTAATTATTTAGTTGATAGCCATGTCACCGATTGCAGATATTTATTATACATCTCTTTCGACACGACACCTTTTTCTAACACTTAAGTTTTAACGTTGATCTGAAGTGGCCTGGTGGTCCCTTCCTCGAAATATTGTTTTTTAGTTTAACCTTTTTTTATATAAAATATGTATCAATAGTTCGTAAGCATTCCGTCTGCATCGCTCTAACCGAGCACACCTCCTAATTATTGTAAATATCGTAATTAAAGTTTATTTTAAACTAAATCACTGCCGTTCATATTTGACTGGCGCAGCCGGGGTCGGATAAAGTTCGCGAAAAGTCTCTTCGTTGTACGTGCTTTAAAAATTGGCCTAGCGGAGTGCTAATCGTCTGGCATTATCCGAGAACCTACACAAACAAATTGTCATCGAGCGGCAGCACGAAGGAGATCACCAGCAGACGAGAATCGGCATGGGATTGAGCAGTACTTTAATGTGAGTAGACCTTTTCGCAATGTATTGTTCCCTCCCTTGTCTATCCCTTTCCTACGTTATATTGGACAAAAATCGCCATTTAACGACATTAGTTAGTTTAATCAACCTCTTGGACAAAAATCGCCATTTGTGTTGTGTATAAGTTTTTCAATTCTATTTTCTTCTATTAACGTTATATTTGACAAACATCGCCGATATTACGTTATTTTTCTATTCCTCTCTTACGTTATATTGGACAAAAATCGCCATTTAACGTCATTAGTTAGTTTAATCAACCTCTTGGACAAAAATCGCCATTTGCGTTGTGTATAAGTTTTTAAATTCTATTTTCTTTTATCAACATTATATTGGACAAAAATCGCCGATATTACGTTATTAGTTAGTTTAATCAACCTCTTGGACAAAAATCGCCATTTGCGTTGTGTATAAGTTTTTAAATTCTATTTTCTTTTATCAACATTATATTGGACAAAAATCGCCGATATTACGTTATTAGTTAGTTTAATCAACCTTTTGGACAAAAATCACCATTTGCGTTGTGTATAAGTTTTTAAAATTATATTTTGTTTTATTAACATAACATCGGACAAACATCGCCGTTATTACGTTATTTGTTTGCTTTTTAAATTCATTTAATCATTATTTTAATATTAACTAAAACTTAGAATAGTATTGTGGTTTTATTTATATAGAAATGAATCAAATCCAGATAATCCCAAGGGAAATCCTGGACATTATTCCTAAATTTGACGGGGATGAAAAACTGTTAAATCTTTTTATTTCCAAATGTGAATATGTTATTAGAATTTTTTACAAAGAAAACAACCCTGCGCAACAACTTTACCTGTATCATTGCCTAACAAGTAGGTTAGTTGGTAAAGCAGCGATTCTCATTAGCGAACGCGAAAATGTTTCCTCTTGGGAAGCACTGAAGGAATTGCTCGTTCAGCACTTTGGCGACCCGAGATCGGAATCGTGTATCGCGATAGAACTAGAAACCCTTAAAATAAAACATGGAGAGTCATTCATTGATTTCTGTCACCGCATCCAGATGATACGAAGTTCTTTAATATCAAAAGTTAACCTTTTACAAGATGAGGGAATTAAGGCAGCCAAAATTATAATATACAATACCACCAGCTTAAACGTATTTTTATATAATTTACCCGAAGATATGATTAGATTTGTCCGATTGAAACAGTGTACGAACTTAGAATCCGCGCTTAGCGTTGTGATGGAAGAGATAAATTTCCAAACTCAATACAACGCCAGGAACAAAATGAAACCAACAAATACTCAGAATAACCCGTTACAATTAAATAAAAATAACACACATCTACAACCATCTCAATTCAAATTTGGAATTCCACAACAAGGTTATAATCCTCAATTCAGACCAAATTTTATACCCGTCAGACAAAAGTTCGGTGTGCCTTATGCCCAACAAAATGCAATTCCGAGACCACATAATAACCAGCAAATTTATAATAGGCAAACAATAGCAATGCCTATTCAGCAAAATCGGCAGTCGCAGCAGTTTCCGCAAACAGTAAACAATTATAAACAATCCGGTTTCCTTAGAGTCAACCCATATCAACAGTTTCGCTTCGGAATACCCAATCAACCAAAAAATACACCTATACATAATTCAGACGTCTCTATGAGAACTATTCACCAAAATAATATGCTAGATTCTTCCAACATTTTCTTTTTAAACGACGATGAGGTACTTGAATTGTACCCTGAAGAGCATTTTATTCAAAATTGTGATCAAACGCAAGTAAATGTCAATGAAATACCGACGACAGAAGATGTCGCTTCAAACTCGACCCCCGTTGAAACTACAGAAATTTTTCACAAACCAGGCAAACAAAACAGTAATGCTGATGCTCTCTCGCGCATAGGAGTTAACGCATTAGACGACGACTCATCTATGATAGTTAACATAGACATTCAGGAACAACGAAATAATATATCGATAGACGCAACTCCTAGTTCCATTGTTATGTCATCCGACAATGACGACGACAGACCGAGATCCCCATATTCGATTCAATCATTCGATAGTGGAACTCTTACAGCCTCTAAAAAACCAGGCTCCTTAACGAATATTACAGTTCATTCTGAAGAAAACACTGAATCTGCTGACATACCTATACTAAACGAAGCTATTGGTGCAAAACCTACACAAATAATAATTTTCACATGGAATAGAAATAAATTCATAGTTAAAGATCTGTCTAGAGATAAACAAAAGGTACTT
Source organism: Xanthia togata (assembly GCA_963853775.1). Taxonomy (NCBI): domain Eukaryota; kingdom Metazoa; phylum Arthropoda; class Insecta; order Lepidoptera; family Noctuidae; genus Xanthia; species Xanthia togata. Next base: position 22,487,051 of record OY970791.1, read on the forward strand.
GAAGTGCACATGCCTACGGATAACCCCGTACTAGTTAAAAAATTCCTTAAAGAGTACATACGACCTAAAATTAAATATTTCCTTTATTTCGAAGCCAAAAAACATAGAAAATTATTTTCCAAGGTAATTACAAACCTTTATAAAAAGGATTCAGTTAGGTTTTTTGCAGTAGATTTTGATAAAGTTTATACCCAAAAATTAGTTACAGAACACGCAAAGAGATCAAGATACTTATATAATTATTTAACCGATAAAATGGTTAAAAACAAAGAAACCATAAGACAAAAGCGTAGTGGAGAAAATAAATTCGATATTAAAGTTGAAGATAACATTTCAATTAAAGGCGTTAACACTCGACGAAGCAAAGATAAGCCACGTTATCAAAAAGCTATAGTAAGAAGTAATATTCACCGTAATACTGTCACGGTACAGACCAATCAGAGACAAACTAAGGTTCCAATTAAAGACATAAGGCGTCCCCCACAGTTTCGTCCTCCTGATAGATGACTGTCACACATAGTAAAAGTTCTAGATTTATAATTAAGTAACAATTTAGATTATAATATTCTAGAATACGTAGAAATTAGTAATTGTAAGTTCTATGTCTTAAAGAACATTGTTCAAATATAAAATCATATATAAAAGGCAAACGAATAATATTTAATAAATGTATCAATTCCAACCATCCAACGAAATATCGTTTATAATTATTAGCAATTACACCCATTCCCAATGTATAACCCCTCAACAAACCTTACATTCCTTATCATTCCCAAACATACAATATTCTTGCGAAAGGGTTGAAAATATTAGCGCTCTCCTAGCCATGCAGGGAAATGGACGACGGAAAGTTTATTTGTTACGAGACAGACGTCTCTCCAGCTGACGAAGACTCATGCATCGCGGACTTAATGAAGATTACCACTGAAATTTCAACGTGTTTTCCCTTGCCAGTGAAATCCTCCAAGGTGAAAATCTAAATTATACAGCCGGTCACTTAGAGCCTATTTTCCGGTGTTCACACATTTTTGATGGAATATTACGAGAAGACATAAACCAACACAATATTTTCGCCGCCTGTATTCTGACTAGACGATATTTGAGAAGGGAAAATGGGAAAAAACACTGACAAAACGACACATACAAGCAGCTCTGCTGGCAGCCCTTATCACGCCGAACGTGCATCTACCCAGAATAGAGATACCGACCAGCCTACAAGGAAAACCTCCAATCAACTTAGATGAAATAGACTTTGAAAACTTACAGTTAGTAGCTCATTCCCTGAAAAGTGAAAGTGTAGTGAACAGTGTTATTAGCGAAACGCACTTGTGAATATTCATAATATCGGAACTCTAATCATTTTCATATTAATTTTAATCATCTTATTAATAAATTGTGTCTTGTTAGATTTAATTTTAAAATAATATCTATTTGTAATATAAATCAAAACCATCATTCTCAGAATGCAAATGATGATTTTGAACTTATGGATGGAGGAGTTATGCATACCAGGCATTAGTTCCCACAGTAGAGAATCACTCGTCACCCTAAGCTGTTTCTAACCACTTGTATTAATTATTTAGTTGATAGCCATGTCACCGATTGCAGATATTTATTATACATCTCTTTCGACACGACACCTTTTTCTAACACTTAAGTTTTAACGTTGATCTGAAGTGGCCTGGTGGTCCCTTCCTCGAAATATTGTTTTTTAGTTTAACCTTTTTTTATATAAAATATGTATCAATAGTTCGTAAGCATTCCGTCTGCATCGCTCTAACCGAGCACACCTCCTAATTATTGTAAATATCGTAATTAAAGTTTATTTTAAACTAAATCACTGCCGTTCATATTTGACTACGTATAGCTCTGTTCAAAAAGTATCTGACGAAAATGTAAACAAATGGATCAGAAAACGTAGCTCTGGGGCGTATTAATGCCACCATTATTCCAGTGTGAGTGAGAGACGGAGCTATACAAGGCCGATAGCACCATCTTTTTTTCGCAGTTGAATAATGATGGCATTAACACTTCATAATAAGGCCCCTGTGGATGCCAATTTGTAGAGTTTGTTTACATTTCTATTAAACACCTTTAGAACCGACATTACCTGATACGCCACTATACCTAACCGTACCAAACTATTGATAACCGTTAATCGATAGTTGAGCTATCGATTTCCCTTTAGAAGTCGATAACAAGAAGCAATTAAAATTCTATTGTGTCTCGCTAAACACAGTGACAGTTAAACTCATAAGTATAATCTACAAACTCAAACTCAAAGCATTTATTCCAATTAAACCATTAACAGGCTTTTTTGAATTGTCAAAGAGTCTGTCAGTTAGTCAGAAAGTTGAAGCTAGTTGTTGTTGTCATTTCCAAAGATCTCTATACTCCAAGGACACTCTTTTAAATATAGAAATTACAAAATCCTGAGAACATTATTCTTGCTTTTTTTATGAACAATATTTTTATAAAAAACGATTAAAAATAAGCTCTGGCAGATAAGAGATGACCAGTCTCAACTGACGGCGCCCGTTCACGAACATGACGCGTGGATCAGCACCATCCAGCTCAACCATTTTGTAGGGTCTTCCATGTTGTACCTAACCTATGGTTTTATAGGCGTGCCCATTTTATGACTCTTAAGAGCCCATAGTGCCTCAGCTCAAATGTACTTTTTATCTTGCTCGTACCATACTGCTCGCGTAGTGAGTGAGAGCGAGACTGAGCTCGCAGCTCCAAGGCACCAATCGTTTAGGCAATTTCTTTTTACGGCGAAAATAATGGTAAATTAAAAAAAACCGGCCAAGTGCGAGTTGGACTCGCGCACGAAGGGAGAGAAGATCTATAAAAACGGCAAAAAAATCATGTCTGTTGTATGGGAGCCCCCCTTTAAATATTTATTTTATTCTGTTTTTAGTATTTTTTGTTATAGCGGCAACAAAAATACATCATCTGTGAAAATTTCAACTGTCTAACTATCACGGTTCATGAGTAACAGCCTGGTGACAGACGGACGGACGGCAAAAAAATCATGTCTGTTGTATGGGAGCCCCCCTTAAATATTTATTTTATTCTGTTTTTAGTATTTGTTGTTATAGTGGCAACAGAAATACATCATCTGTGAAAATTTCAACTGTCTACCTATCACGTTTCATGAGATACAGCCTGGTGACAAACGGACAGCGGAATCTTAGTAATAGGGTTTCGTTTCACCCTTTGGGTACGGAACCCTAAAAAAACATGGTATCTGCTTTACAGTTAGATAAGTTATGATGCAAAGTTTCATGATCTAATTTGAAGTATTGTTTAATACCTGCGGTTTATTGTTCGGTTTGGAGGTGTAGCGGCCACACCGCCACATACGAACTACGCATCAAAGACATGACGTCACACAAATCCTGCATCGCGCAATTAGAGTTTACCGCGCGAACAACATATAAAAGACTACAACAGCATTCCGACATCAACAGTCGGGCAGTCGGCCCGCCAGACACAACACCCGTCTGGTCGGAGGATCCTCCCTTTTCTATGGTGGATAAGTGAACTTTACACCCTGTTCCTCATGCCCCTAAAGAGGTAACTTTGGTTTTTTTTTTCTATCGAGAAAATGTTTTGGAATCGTGTTTTCGTGAAACATAGTACTTAACATTAGTCCTCAACTTTACCATATTATATTTATTTCAAAATTAATGCTCCAATATTTTCGATATAACGGAGGATCGTGCTAAGCAATTAGGTAGTATCGACCTACGAGTACGTAGGTAGGATGTGTGATCTGATGATCAATATAAGGATTTTTGACATTTTCGTCAAATATTTTACACACACATCAGCACATTATTTTCTACATTCATATCTGTAATTTTTATGATGTACAACCTATGTGTACAACTGTACAGACGTTAGCACATCAACCTACTACAATCTGTCATAGATTTTCAACTTTATGTGTTAATAATAAGGTACAAAGTTGATTGGAAAATTTTTACTACCCAACTATGTTGGGGTATTTTACCAGTATTTTACATAGAGCGACTGTTTATATGACCTTTACAACCCAGTTACTGGGTGACACGATACCCCTTGGTACAGGTCTTACCAAGGAATACCTATCGTGTTAGCCAGTAACGTGCTTTCCGAGACACGGAGGGGTTTTAGTATGTAAAGTTGGACACCCATCTACGAGCAAGCGTGGCAACCGTAGCTTAACCTTATGGATCAACCCGTGTGGCTGTTATTACTTAGCCGCAGGTCCCCTAATAATGAAGAGTATTCTATTCGTCTTCATTGCCGTCTAATATTAACTTCCAACTACTTCCAAGCAATTCTAGTTTGGTATTCTTCTTGACTTAATTATGATGCTTACAACTACAAAAACCAATATCTAAACTTATTTTCTTAACTATTTCCACTGGCCCATATTAGAAGTCAACCTAAGCAATTTTCGAGACATGTCTCGACAGTCACAAATAGGGGTACAAATTCTCAATCCACAAATAAAAATGTACAAAATTACTGACAAATAATATGTGATGACCACATCGGGCGACTAATGGGCCCCCGAACGCAAACAAAACGTATTTTTCGTCAAGATTTCAGGAGCCCTGCGGCCTCCACGGTCCCCGAGACGCCCGACTATGCTCGCTCTTATTCCTACAGATTGCCTATTTGTTATTTTATGTCACTCAAAATGTAATATCATTTTCAGTGTGATTTTTTCGACTTTTGGCGGAAAAAAATGTGATTTGCGGTGATCGAAATATGAAGTGTAATCAGGACGAGGTTGGAGTAGGTGGGTAGTTTATTTATTTTTAAATTATGGTTGAGACATTGTCATTAGTATATACTAACCTCCTTACTAATAAACGTTGTATAGCGTCTGTGTAGTTACACATGTCTTCTTATTTCGAATGTCAAATTACTGACGACTGAAAGAGAGAAAACGGTGCGTAACTATTTACCTGATATTAGACGTTTATTAGTAAGGAAGTATGACTATATAGTCTATAGAAGAAAGAAGAAAGAAAGAAAATACGTTTATTAGCGGTAAACATGATGCAAAGAAAGAATACAAAACAAAAACAGAACAAGTTGGGAGAAAATATGCGTCACAACCACGCAAAACGGCCATCTCTCAGCATAATGCTGCGACCCTATGCGAGACAGAGCCCCAGCGCTGGTTTTCAGAGACAGCCGGCGTTGACGTGATGACGTCAACCGGTGCAGCATACAATGAGATATAAATAATATATAAAAATAAAATAAATATACAATAATTATTTTATCTACATGTTTATATAAAATATAATATTTAAAATGGCAACATTCGCTCAGTCGGCATCGACTTGCGCGCCGGCCGGCTTAGAGTAATCTGATGTGCGCGCAGCTGTCAGTCCATAGTTTTAGTCTATATACACTATGTATAATATAGTGACAAGTTCGTTCAGTGTTTTTCAATGTATATTCTGAAAATTTTAGTGGCACATTAAAGAAAAAGGAGGGACATACATTTATCTACCACAGACTAAAGGCACACATCTCACACAAAATATTCTGAAAAAGAATAGGTAATCATTATTATTGAAGTATATCTTCAGAAGCATGCTTGATAAACGGATTGGTCATAAAAAAATATTATCATCCCTTTATTACACTTATCTAACATATTAATTACATTTTTAAATATAAAAAAGAACAATTACAAATAAAAAAATAAAAAAAACTGGGCCATTGGCATCAGGAACAGGGTCCAAGCTGCCGGTGGTCAGGGCTCAAGAGAGAGGAACCTCCTCACTATGCGTGCCTTGTCCTATTACTTTCTGAATCAAGCCCTCGACCCAGCCGCGCAATGAGATCCTCCTGAGGTGTTGATCGAGGCTCTCCGCTATTAGGCCATTAACTTTATCCATGATCAAATTAAACATTCAATTTGGAATCATTCGAAGGGAAAATAAGGTGCAGGAAGTAGGTATCTATATGGTTCCCTGCATAGAATCAAAAGCAAGATGCTTAAAATTACTTTGTAAGTAATCAAGTTACGATTCGAATATTTCACACATTTCAAGTTTACCCATTTAGGGACGCCTACTTCGATCAATCTCAGGGTTGTCATTATTTTTTATGAATTTCGGTAATAACAGTTCAAAATAAATTAGATTGAGTCAAATTGGCGAAGGTTGCGGTTTTGAATAAGACATAATTGAAATTTAAGGTGAGGTTCATAAAAGTCACTTTTATTTTGTTGAGTATTTTTGTTTGCATCACCCCCCTTAATTTTGCTGACGGAGTTTTTTTTTCTCAAACTTTACTAGGTATATCAAGCTTATACAGAAAGGTGAACCGGTCTTTCCCCGGAATTTGACATAATTTGATATTTACACGCGGTTTACGTCATTTAAAACAATAATCTGAATTTTCCGGTGTTACCTGTAATTTTTTGATTATTTTTGGTCTAATTTGCGAAAATATCCGTTATACCATAGGTTAAAACAGCTCACAGACGAGAATAACCATTATTTAGCAGTACTTTTCCCGCGTCGCCAATTGGCGACGTTCTACTTTTACGGTTTAAATCACTATTTTTACTGCAAAATTATGACTATTATCGTCTGTGGGCTGTTTTAACGTATGGTCTTACGGATATTCTCGTGAAAAAAGAAGTGTCACGAAAAAATTATCAACTGTCCAATACAAAACTTCAATACCTACACGACCCAAATATTAGTTATGGGACGGGTGATTGTTTTTTCGCAATTACGATGTTCGTCCCATGGAGAAAGTTGTTCAGTTTGTATCACCCTTAAATATAACCACAACTAATTCTGATACCATACTGTAGGCTTAAAAAAAGTTAAGAATCAATTCGTCTTAGGATACCATAAAACATTACTCTCCTTTTGGAGTCGGGTCGGGTATTAATTTCAAATAATATCTCAATAATTCAGACAAAAAATATTTTACGACAAAAGTCGTATTTAATAAGAAACTTTTCATTTCTATACGAACTAGGGAAAACTTCAACTGAAAGCCAACATGACTTGAATAGCATTGCAAGAACTTTTAAACACGTATCTACGACGAACAAGTGTTACCCAACTAGTTAAAATAATTTCAAACTTTGTTTTAATCATTTAATATAGGTACCTACCTATATACTTCAGGACCAGTTGGTTTTGTGAAGAAAGTTTTGTTTTTTTGAACAGGAAATTATATTGCCAAAAGAAAAAAAACATCATTGTTTCAGCCGACAGACGCCCACTGCTGGATATAGGCCTCCTCCATGCATCGTCACATGAACCAGTTCTGTGCTTCTCGAATCCAGCGAATTCCATCCACCTTGAGGCCTTCCAACGCTTCGTCTACCGCTTCGCGTTCGCCTCTTCAAAACCTTTTGGCGCTATCTGTTCTGCGAGCAATATGCCCTGCCCACTGCCACTTAAGTTTGGGAATTCTTCGGGATACGTCGGTGAAAAAAAAAATTACGTAATGTACAATGTAATCGAAGTTTAAAAGTCCTTTGAAACTTTCTTATTTCGTTGCCAACCCTGATTTCTCCTCTTTCGTTAATAAGGTGAATTCCTCAAAGTTTTACCTTAATTAAAGTTGGTTCGAAAGAAGTTCACAGCACAATTCACACATTACATTATTGGAAACTTTTTTATAACGTGTCTATGCTCGACGCTTCCACCAATTTATTAAAAAAACACATGTTTAATGAGGACCTCTCGTAATTACAAAGTTACCGTAAAAAAGTCAAATAAAACGCTCAGGCAAGCGGATACGTTGATGTTTAATTAAGAAAATAAACAAATCGTGCACTTAATGACCCTTGACGATCGTGTTTTTTTGTAATATGAACATTTAGACGCAGATGTGACTATGCATTAATTTCATGAATTGGTAGTAATTCAACTAAAACCTTCCATCACAATATTTTTAATTTAAAAAACATGTTAATTAATAAAAAGACTAGCGACCCGCTCTTGCTTCACATGGCTTCAGAAAACATCTAGATTCCTATGAACATAATATACAGGGTGTTAAAGAAATTGCGTGCCATAGCTTAGGGGTGGGTTCAGTATCGATAAAGGAACCCAGGAAAAGAAAAAAAAAACATACAAAAAGATTGCAAGATCAACCTAATTTAGTACCTAATAACTCAAAATAGCAATCGTTTAGAATTAGAATTATTTTATTTGTTTAAATGCTTTAATTTCTTACCTACTATCGAACGGAATCAGTTTAACGTTTTTCACTTGCTATTTTAAGTTAGTAGGCACTAAATTAGGTTGCGCTTGCGTTTTTTTCTTTTTTCTTTTTATAATACTTCCAGAATAAATTCTCTCAATGATGGTGAAAACTGCATCAAAATCAGTTGCGTAGTTTAGAAGAACAACGCGGTCACATAGACAGACACACGAAGGCCTCTGCCTCGAATTTTGCGGGCAGCGGGGCGGCGGCGGCGGCGGCGCGGGAGCGGCAGGATCTTATGCGTAAAATCAAATGGACCGGTTCTCGAAAACAGCGGCGCGGGAGCGGGCAACGAGCGGTGCACTCCAGTCAAGCGGTGACCGCCCGCGCCGCCGCCGCTGCCGCTCCGCTGCCGCTCCGCTGCCCGCAAAATTCGAGGCAGAGGCCTAAAAACTACTTTATTTTATATTATGTACCTAGGGACTACTTAGATTAAAGTAATAAATGGACTAAACTGAGGATACTTGCTTGAATCTGCTTGAACAAGACGGATGAAACATACTTGTTATATTAATAAGCAAGTAAGTACTTGAAACAGAATATAAAGTAAGACCTAATGTAGTCTACATTACAACAACAAATTCCTTAAACAAATAATATATTAATAATCCGTTGAACACACTGGTATTAGAGAGAGGGTTTTGTTAACATTCATGTAACCTCAGCCTTTTTTATATACAGCTATTAAGAATAGACCCTAAAAAGAATGAGCTCGTATCTTTTTTTGGGATTATGTAAGGTTAATGGGTAGCAATATCAACAACAGAGAGGTTATAAAATATATACAGGGTGGTAGGAACATTGAAGCGAAAACTGATACCATGGATTCAGTACATGATTCTGAACCCCCCATCCGTTGAAATTTTTCGTAGGTTATTTCCCCAACGATGGGGGTTCAGAATCATGTACTGAATCCATGGTATCAGTTTTCGCGTCGATGTCCCTTCCACCCTGTATAGATATGCCAGAAAGCGGAAATTACTATATGTTTATAGTGTGACCGGGCGCGCACATCCGCGCGGAGGAGTGCACGGGGAGGCGCGGAGCAGCGTTGACGAATGAGCGGCGGGCGGAACAACGCACGCCGTGAGCATTGACGAATGAGCGGCCTGCACTGCACGGGAGTCTCGCCGGTCAAACTATAGGTAATAGAACTCTCTGTGAAAGGTATGGTTCGAGGAAATACTACCATCATACTGTGTATTTTAGTTTGAAACTTTAACCGCCTCTGTGGTCCAGTGGCTAGGCCACCTGTCTCAGACCCAGAGGCCCCGGTTCGATTCCCAGTGGCGGAAAAAAATTCTGCTCGGTTTGGTTGGTGGTAGGGCTTTTTTAAAGTCCGCCTGGCTAACCACCACCATCTTATCTAAGTCTGATTATCCATAGCGGATATAAAAAAAATACCTTCTTGTGAAATTGCAGGCAAATGAAATATTTCAACCATTTCGATTTAGTTGTAAGTGACATATCGTCTAAAGTAAAGAAGCAGTGTTCAGACGATGCAAGTCATAATTATGTTGCTTGCAAATAACTTGCTACGTGTTAATAGAGCTTTAAGGTTCGTGCAGACTGGTACGACCTGTCGCGGGACGCGATTCTGCAATACATCTGCGTAGAACAATTTCAATGAAAACGCGCGCGACACTACACTCAGGAGCGACCTCTCACTGTGCTATGTAATAATTATGATGTGCAAATTTGCAGTAATAGCGTGCAAGTAGTTTACGTAGCAAATAAGTATTATATTTAAGACAGTCAATACATGGATCGCACGACATACGGGCGTTTCTTTATAAGCTCTGCCTAAACCTCAGCGCAATCCTGCCTGATGTCTGCCTGATGTCTTAGATACGTCATGACAGCTTTCAATCTGTACCCTATTTACTTAATATACGATTAAGCGGAATTTAAAACGTTTTGAAACGAATTACTAATCCATTGCTTCACGAAAAAAAATCAGTAAATAATGCAATGAATGTTATTGAACTGTCAAAATGAAACAAATTTGTCGTAATCGTTTACGAAAATGTGTTGCGTAATTAGATTGCTGGTTTATCGATGATGCGAGCACCAAGTGAGTATCAAATTAGCTATAAACAATTTTACTCTTGTATTCCCGAGCATTGTATTGACCACCAGCTTATGTCCGCGGCTTCGCTCACCTGGAGGACGGAAATTACTAAAGCAATCATCGTCATATTTCAGCCAATTTACACAAAACCATAATGAAATATACACCAAAACCTTCATCATAAAGCACTCTATTCATTGGTGACAACCGTATGATAATCCCTTATAATAGTTTTTGAGTTTATCGAGTTCCGACAGATAGACAGACTCGACGGGGGGACTTTGTATGATAGTGATAACGCCCACTCCACCAACCACTCGCAGGCATACCTATATATTTTTAACACTCTATGATCAACACTAATAAACACATAACTAGGCAGGTACTTTAAAATGTCTGGAAACATTAAGGCGAAATGGGTCCCAAAGACGAGGTTTTGACGCAATTCGGCTGCACGCAAAATCAATTTTTGTCCTCAAAAACTACAAATTTGCCTTATTTTTTTTCATGATTATTAAAATTGAAGATATTTTTTAGTGAATTATGAGGGCCAAAACACGATTAACATAATTTGGCTCGACACAAAAAAATCGCAAAGTTTCCAAAAAATGTAGAGTTTTTATGAGAAAAAATGGTTTTATTCGATTGTAATTAAAGCAATTTCAATAAAATTTCGTCTATACGTTCACCATAAAAAGACTTTAGGGGATTATGGATTTATTTTAATGTAACAGCGAATAGAATCTTAAAATAAACCCAAATATAGTAAATCGGGCTAAATCGGCTCGCGCTCAGAGTCCTGCGGGACGTCATCGAAGGTGGACCTGTGTCAATTTTTTTAAAAATACGCTCTCTCTGCAGTTGTTAAAAAAAAAAATCAAATAAAAGAAGAACACATTAGATATAAAATTGCGACAACTCAGAAAAAATATTTCGTAATTTTAATATAGTTTTAATTCATAATATTGTTTTCGAAAGTGTGATTATTTATATGCGATATGATGACGTTTAATTGTCATCTTACAATAGTGTTAGACACACTACAAATTATTATCGATAAAATTATAGTCAAGTGCGAGTCTTATATAATTTTTTATCGTCGTATATGAAGAAGTTTTTTTAAAGATTTTTTTATCAGATTCATCCATGTTACTATATTTACTCTCCATCGAACTGTTTTTGCTAATATCATATTCTATATTAATAATCATATAATATACAATTGGTCCGGTTGTCGGTTGTATAAAAAATATTTAAAAAAAACTTTCACTCTGGCAAGAACGATTAAAATTAGAAAAAAAATGCTGTTTCGAACAAAAGTGCTATACTAACATGACCAAATGTATAGAACACGATAAAAATCGTAATTATATTTTTCGAATAGCTGAGCCAGCAACACAGTTTTTTCTTGAATCCGTGATTGTATCGTATTGACTCAGTATGAATCATTTTCATTTTTGAATACAAAAAGTCACTGTTTACGATATCGAATACGACACTTCTGTATACGATAAAATGTCGTTCTAAAATGTCGATGTCCTAAAATAATAGATTCGATAATTTATAGCTGTAGCAGTAGGTACGTCACTTGGCAATAAAGTACGGCAATTGTTACTTCATATAGAGCTGTCAATATTTACGAATCTTCATGAGTGGTGGGAAACATCCAAAACAAAAAAATATGGTCACAGTATAAGCGAAACAGTAAGACCATTTTTAGCCCATTCAACTTAATAAAAATCCTGAAGAAATAAAGATGAAAGTTTGTATGGTTTTTTTTCTTTCTTAAATTCACTGACATACAATACACAACCTAAACCACGCTGGGTATAGAAGCATGCAATTTTGCAGATGTTCGTTCCTTTTATAACGAACGAAATTACGACTTTGATATTTTCTATCAAAATTACATTTTGCGGGACCGTTGAGATACGCAGTAGAACCATTGCAATTTTAAACTTTCACCTTACTACCGCAAAGCCATTTTTATCTGAAACTAGTTTCTGTCCGCGTCGTCTTCATTCACGTGGCAGTCGTAAGATACCACAATATATTAAAATAACAGGCATATTTTATAAATCTTCACTGTAAGTACAATAGGTTTGTAGTTTTGGTCTCGCCCACCAAAATATACAGAGAGTTAGGACTGGTGACGTGACTGGCTGGCTGGCTGGACTAGCGAGAAAGCGACAGAGTTGTCCGTGTGAGAAGCAGCTCCTCCTGAGGTCTAAACGCGCAGCCTTCAGTAGAAATTTCCCATTCCTTGCGAAGTTTTTCATTTTAAG